>CAJVRI010000884.1:0-2470947 GCA_911649635.1 Poeciliopsis gracilis | reverse complement strand
TGAGCCAACATGAACATAAACTCTTCTGTAAACCAGTTTTCTCTTCTATAAGGTTGTATCTTGTACAAGACCGTAATATCCAGTTATAGTAAATGGGAAATAGCTTGCATTTGTACAGCATTTTACATGACTGAAAAGTAGCAAGAATGAGTTTGTTTGAGTGATTCATCTTCTAATCATAACAATTTGAAAACTGTAAACTAAAATGGCTGCAAACATGCAATAAAATTAATTGACAACTGCATTTAGTTGATTTGTGCCTTTTTACTTTCTAGTTATTGATCTTTAGCAAATCACCATCCCTGGAGCGAAGGCAGCCTCAGAAACCAAAGGGTCAGGGTGACGTTGGTTGTTATAGTCATTATCGTAGACTTGGAGGAGACAAAAGAAAAGTGACTTCATGGAAAGACGGAAAAAAGACCCTAATGCATTCATTAAGGGTGGTGTAAGGGCCACCATATTGATTTTGTGTTTATATGGGACTGACTGTTAAAAATTAATCAATGACTTCAAGAAAATTCAGAGCTCCAGCTCTGAGTGTAAAAAGAAACTGAGATGCAGTAATGTATCTAATTAGTTAATAGAGACCTTTTGTTTGCAGTTAAATAGTTGTATTCCAAGAGTTTGAAAATTTCAAGCAGATATCAGAAAACAGATTATGCCGTAACTGCAGACACACAAAGACTTGACTGCTAACCTAAACCGACAGACCTCCATTTCATTGTTTTTGAAGAGCAAAAACAATGGAGTGTTACAAATAACTGTGACAATGCTCAAGGCCTAAAAGTCAAGGTTTGGTCAACTAAAATAATATTTCCATAGTTCGGCTCACTCCCAAAGTACAGTATGCAATTGTTTAACTGATAATGGCATCTACAACCTTGACAAGAAATTAATTATCAGTTCCTGTTATCTGCTGTAAATGTCATCTTTAAGTCGGCTGTATTGCTCAGGAGTGAAGGACATTTAAATTAAGCTTTGTTTGTTATGTTTTATAAGCATTCGCAAACTGCACACAAAAGATCAATAACACTGCAGCTGCATGTGGGCAACAATTTAATGTGAAGTAGCAGAGTAGCACTGTACTGGTGCTGTGCTTATTGCTGTTTTTGTTTGTTTGGAGACAGGATAATTGTGCTCATCAATAGTTGAGTCGATTTGTAATCAAACTCCATTCCTAAGCATTAATTTTGTCCTACTTAACAGACATGAAATGTCAATGTGGTAGACCCTGAGATGTTAAAGGATATAAAGAAAACTTTTTTCTAAAATTTACGTCTCATTTTAGCAGTCGCCTCTGGCAAAATAGGAAGAAAATTCTTTATTCAAAGCAATATTTGAAGGTTTTAAAATATTTATGTTCTGCAGTACAATCCCTATTAATTGATTAATCGATTTTTAGGAGACGAGGCCTCTCAGCTGTTGTTACTGTGTGTGATTAATCCTTTATTGAAATATGCCTCTTAGGCATTATTTATTGAATATCTGTGAACATAGCAAACTTTATCTGATTTGAAGACATTATCGTACAATTTTAGAGTACAAGGGCTGTAACATTAACAGTTGGACCTGTAGCTTTTCATGCTGACTGTGTCGGCTCTGCTGTCGCCTCAGAAGTGATGGAATAAAATATCGTCTCAAAGCCACATTTCCTCCTTTGAAACAAACTTGTATTTTTGGAGGCAGATAAGTCACAAAAGTAAACATTAATCATTGAAGTAGTAAAAATTCAGTTTAAAGTTATGCAGAAGTGGTAAGGCGCTCCTTAACAAGCAAAATGAGGACCAAAACGTAGATTACAGCATTTGGTATTTAGCATGTTATAATCCTCCTATAATGAGAATTTGGGTCCAGAGCAGAAACTGTTTATTTCTTGAAAGCATCTTTAATATGTTTTGCAAGGCATTTGTCATCCTTGCTCTGCTTAAGCTTTAAATTGAGGAAAAACGACCCGGTTTGGTGTGTAGGTTTAATGTTACCCTCCTATAGACGACTTAAACACACACCCTAAAGCCTGCAATCAAGAAAGGATACCCAAGCAGTTTATGTATCATAATAAGGTGGCGGATTTGTCCCAGCCTCCGATCTGGTGGTGCATGTGTGTCCATACAGACACACCATTCCACCTCATTAAGCAGACATTGTTCTGCAGCCATAAGACTGGTGCCACAACAGTCGTTACTCGGCGAGTGATTGAGCGCGAGACGAGACGCTTTGCTGCTCGCTGGGGAGCGACGCAGTGGCTGCTACAGAACATTTACATAAGCAACCCCTCCCTTTTCATCTTATTAGCATAGAGAACACATCAACACGAAATAGGGAGCGGAGGAGGAATGGATAGAGGGATTAATGAATAGACGAGTCAGGAGAACGAGATGTTACAGTTGCTGGGTTCACAGGAATGACGATGGTCTCATTAAGTAGCAGAACAAACATTTACAGATTCATATTTGTTTGTTTTTATCTTTATTTCTTTGACGGCATTTCTTTGTTGTCCTTAGGGATCAATTTGTTTTGTAAGCTCTTTTCTTTATTTAATAATCTCCATTCTTCTGCACTGACTCATTTACAGAATTAGTTTATTTTTCACTGAAAAAATCACATTGATTCTTTGATTTATTTAGGATGAGATAGGTTTTGAGGAATTTTTAAAGATCTGGGTTCTTGTAGCAAGACCTTTCAAAGAATATTTTCAAACCAATCCATGCTTGTAGTTTTTAAAATCTTATTCAAATCTTCATGTTGAGCTGCTACTGGTTAGTGCAATATGAAGACCGTATGATGTAAATTTTGTCATCTGTATAGTGATAGTGATAGTGACCCACTGGGCACATCTAGAGTCATGTGCAGCTTAGATGCACATGACTCTAGATCTTAAGGTTGAGCAGACGACAGAAACGACTGGTCAGATTATGAGCAGAATAAGAAAAAAATACATGCAGAAGAGATCTGCTTTTTAAAATTTTATGTAAGTGTACAAAAGTGATATATTCTGAACATTCTGATGAGATCTTTGTCTTTCTGCTTTTGTTTGTGGACATTTTATAGACATCACATTATGTTCCCCCATACGGCTGCTGTAAAAAGCTATTTATTTTTGAATGAAACACGGATGTGCTCAAAAATGGTCTGAATAGAAGTGCATGTTTATCCATGAGCACTAGGCGGCTGATGTAACCTGGGAGGTATATCCAGCCCTTAAACAGTGGAGTCCAAAGTCCGTCTTCAAGTTCTGTCCTGCAAGTTTTAGATGTTTTCCTGTTTGAGTACACTTTGCTCAACTGATATTTGGCATGTTGCTAGAGAACTTGATAGCATGCTGATGAGCTAATTATTGTTATTATTATTTTTTCCCCCTACCTTATATGACAGTAGGCTGACAGGAAAGGGGTAAAGGTAAGGAGTGGGGGGAAGACATGCAGCAAATATTGTTGAGTCCGGGAGTCGAAGCTGCAATGGCCAAGTTGAGGACTCAAGTCCTCCAAGTGTGGGTCGCGCTATCCCCTACACCACCACAGCGGGTTTAATTACCCCGCTGATGAGCTAATTAAACCACTGTCTAATTCAAGACCAGAATAATAATGAATTTCTTGCTAGTTTGCAGCTCTTTTATTTTGAACTGCTTATTTCTTTTACTTGCACTTGGTTAATTTAAAATCTGGTGCAACTCAGATAGGACACTGTTTGTAAAAATTCTGAAAATAATTTGACAATTTATGTAAAACCTTTAACTTATGTATGCGTGTGTGTTTGTACACCGATTGGCGGCAAGCATCAGTTTCAGTTGAATCCATCCAGTATCAGTCAGCATTGGCATTAAAAAATCAAATGATGCGAACGGTGGCGTTTGTCTATCTGTGCTCCTCCTGATCTAATTAAGCAGGTGGTTTTAAGCACAGCGAGCTGTTTCTAATTGAATCTCTGCCTCATGCATGAAGCTCCATAATGAATGCGGAGCCACATAGACACGAAAAAGGGGGCATGCCTCATTGCCATGACCGAACAAAATTGGTGTATTAATGGTCAGCCTTTTAGGCCTTTTACACCCTTAGAAGGCTGTCACCTTGCATAATACATGAAGGGGTGATTTGAATAATTGGGTTTTCAGTGGAAGCAGTAATGAGGAATCTGCACCGGTAGTGTTGGTCTTCAGAGGTGTGTGTTCACTCTGCTTTTCTATTCTCCTCATTTTCACAGTAAAATCACTGCAGAATTTTACTGCAGTGAAATGGAAACACTGGTTTCCATTTTGGAAACCAGTGTTGGTTTCCAAAATGGTTTTGTTCTGCCTAAAGGTCATGCAAACGCAGTCTGCTGTTGTTGCAAAGACCCGTTCTAGGTGTACAGATGTTTACATGCCGCATTAAATCTGTGCTTTATCTGAAATGCCCAGATAAATTGTTAACAGTCGTTTGATTGAAGATGTTTCAGTCCAGCCATAGTTTTTTAATTTGACAAAAAATATATAGACGGGAGTGACGCAGGCCATTCTCTAATGCAGTTCCCTAATGTCAGACCGAGGAGCTTGATGCACTGTGTATCCAAGGCAACCTAAATTAGTCTCAGCAGGTTTGTGGGCACTATGTCTCTCGGTGAGGAGAGATTGAGCCGTGCGCATGTAAGACTAAAAAAGGAATAGAAGGAAGCAGTGCAGAGAAAGGAAAGAGCTAAAAGAGGAGAAGATTTCAAATAAGACCTGTAAGAGAGAGAGAGGGAGATATGGAGCTTAGAAGCCAAGTCAGAGGTTGAATGTGATTACAAGATAGATGAAGGGAAAGAGGGAGGATGCATGCGGTGACTCTGGCGATCAGAGTCACTGGGAAGGAACATGCTGCTTATTGCATGCCATGAAGAATAAAGGCAGCAACTAGTCTGTAGGACCGCTGTGTTTCTGTGCCTCTAAGATCAATTGCCCAATTTGGGATACAAATAAATCTGAAATCTGAAATCTTTGCTGAAAAGCCATCAAGCACTGTAAGCTAACAAATTTATACATTCAAAGAGCCCAAATTCCACTTGATGGTGTAAAGGCACATAGACACTCTGCGCAGAAGCACAAGGAAGTCATGCCTGCATGTGTGCATGCTGACACACACACACACGCACACACACTTTTCTTACATTGACTGGATGACAGAAGGGGTGTAGGAACACAGACGGCCCGTGGGTGAGATGACGCACAAGCATGCACACATGCACTCACATAACGCATAAAGCTAAATATACACATGTACAAGTCCTGTTCCTCTGATCTGTCACAAAATTGGAGATGGAGTGATGGAAAGCACAGGCAAATCTGTGCGATGGTGGAAGCGTTTCTCACAGCTTTTGCCTCAGTTCACAGCTCAAGGTGTTAATTGGAGAAAGTGTGCATGTGATTTTCTTTCCAATCCCTGCAGTATTTTCTCCTCACCTCATGCACCGCTTCAAGGGCTGTCTTTTCCCTTCTCTACAATCAGAATGACTGCATGCACAGGACCTTCAAATGTTCTTTATGCTGTTTTTATTTATTTATTTATTTTATTAACTTCTTATTTGCATTCAGAAAAAAAGAAAATATTCCTTTAAAATCATTTATACATTTCACAAAGGGGGATCCTAAGGTGCTTCAGTCCCATTTCCTTCAGCGAGTTTGGACAGCCAGAAACTGGACTAGTGACGAAGAAGACCTCTGGCGGAGACCAATCTGCACTGGAACCACGTCCAATTCTCTGACAGAATATGGTCACGATTCTTAGTTTGGTTATGCAAGATCAAAATGGTCCTAACAGGCCTTCTCAAGACTTGTGGTTCGGAGAACCAATCTCCCATGACAACCGCAGCAGTTCCGTGAAAATAAAATCTCAGTTTAAAGTTTCCCAGATTGGACAAGAAAATAATCACCATTCGTTAATGAAAGCTCTTCTCTTGGTTAAGTGAAAGAAACAAGCAGCAAGGTTTATTTTGTTATTTTGCATCACTATATAACTGAGTTGCACAATTAATTGATTGGCATCATAATTTCCATGCAAGCAGTATCCCACAAATGTTAACAAATTTAATGCAAAAAACTGATGTTGATGACACTGGCTGAGGTTCTAACCCCTGAGAGAGGACGTGTAGGAGGAGATTCAATATTCACCAAGAACATCATCATTCAATGTTTTTTTCTCATGGTGTGCAGTTCTGCTGCATTCTTTGTATTTGACTGAATGAATGCATCATGAATATTATTATAGGAAAGTAACAAAACTGTAAAAGTCCAGTTTGTTTGATTCAAATGGACTTTTTATCTTATCTGATTGAAAAGCATTGACGCAAAGGCATTTAAATTATCCATTCATGATCACAGAGCAAATGGTTGCAGAGCAGTGGCATTTAAGCAGAGTTCTTTGGCTTCGAGAGAAAAAGAAGGAGCGATAGCTGTAATAAATTATGAATACTGCTGCACTCAGACTATTGATTTTGCCATCTTCTTCTACTGAGGGGAGTATGAAGGGTTTTTTTTTCTTTAGATAAGTGAAAACCTGATAAAAGATGCTGCAATATTTTATTAAATGTCACGTTTTTGGGGGGTGGGGAGATTGCCGTGGAGAAATATATAAACCCTACTGCGTGAGCACATGTTAATAAGACTGCTCTATTTCACAATCAAGCTAATGTTCAGCAACTGCAATTAGTCATGATTAAAATATATAAATTAGTTGGGTGCAGCATATTTAACTTTGTCTTAAACCATCAAGCCTGGCAAAAATGTTCACACTCCTTGAACTTTTTACATTTTGTCAGGCCACAAGCACATTCTGAACTTTATATGGTGGAAAACTAAGTCTTCACAAAAGATGAAGAAATATGCATGACCAGCAAGGGGGTCAGGTAATGTCTACCTGATGTGTATAATTCTTCATCAGTTCAGTAAATAGCTGTTTTTAACACTCAGAATGCAGTGACAGTTTATGTCTTGGATTTTGGGAATGCACTTTTCAATATCAACTAATTCATGAACTGAAAAACAGCTCTGATTTAGGTAATGCCCCTCAGCTAACATGTTCTGTTGTCTTCTTGCAATTTGCACAGTTTGCTGCCAAAAATTCCTGACCTCACTAGTCAGAGAGGACTGGATCTTCCTGATCCTGCTTGGACTGGTCACAGGCTTGCTGAGCTGGGTGGTAGACATCTGCATTGCTATCTTCCTACAAGGTGAGGGAGCAGAAGAGGCTTTCATCAGCAAAATGCTCCACTTGTTATATGTAAAGTTCTTGTTAAACTCCGATGTCTGTGATCAATATGTTGTGGCTTGACAACCAATTTGACAGACTTAGATTTAACTTTTTGCGTAATAGAGAGCAATTTCAGGCCTGCCAACAGAAGTCATCTTCACTTTGGAATATGTTGCAGGAAGTAACAGGAAAAGGCTTAAGGTTGATGGAAATGAGTGTCTGGATCACTTTGATCCAGACCCTGAATAAGGCAATCGCTCACCTGGATCAAAACTCATATCTAGCATATTTATGTGATGTGAAATAAAAAGATGAGTTTGTGGAATATTGTAGTTACTCAGGAGCAGGGGTGCTCAAGTCCAGTCCTCGAGAGCTACCATCCTGCAACTATGAGATGCATCCCTGCTCCAACACACCTGAATCAAATGAATGGCTCGTTACCAGGCCTGTTCGTAGCTGAGCCTGGTCTACTGGAGTAAGGCTGCAACTAAAAGTTGCAGGACGGTAGCTCTCGAGGACTGGACTTGAGCACCCCTGCTCTGGAGTCTTTTCAAAACCCAATGGAAGTTGATGCCTAGGATAAGAGTGTACTGATAAATGTTATTGCACATATCTTGTTGGGATACAGCATCATAGGATAAGTTCAACAAAGATAAACCAGCATAAATTAGGAGAAGTCAAAGGTGAGTGAGCAGAAATATTCAATTAGTCATAAACATCAGGATGGATACTGGGAGATAAACACTAGAAAATGGAGGTAAGATTGTCGACCTGATTTGAAATCTAACAGGATATTGTCTAATTAGAATGAACTTCTAAATAAAATGAAGGTAAAATAAACTGACAGAGAGCTGTTTGCTCCAGTTGGTGCTGAACTGGATTCAACCTGCTTGTTTTTAAATCATCCATGAGGCCTGTTTCTCCAACACAGTCTAACCTTGCATAGATGCACAACCTCCCCCCTGTGTCTGTGCTGCTGCTCTAATTTTGTTGTTTCTTAAAAACCCTATGTGTGTTTCCACAGCACAGAAGTGGATATATGATAGTCTGGACAGTAACGTGTTCCTGCAGTACCTGGCCTGGGTCACTTGCCCTATGATTCTTATCACCTTCTCTGCCGGCTTCACTCAGATCCTCGCTCCCCAGGCTGCTGGTATGACACACACACACAGACGGATACACAAACAGGACAGCAGTTCAGGCCTTTCAAAACAGAAACACAAACATACAATCCATTTATTTACCACTATGTGAAGGTGTAGGTTTTCTTCTCTTTAAATTTATATTTGACCCAAACTTCACAACCAGTCAATCAGTGTTAAGATTTTGATACATTTCCAGTCATGATGAATATCCCATTGTTTTAGGACATGTAATAAATAATGACCCAACAACTCTAATTTTTTTAAACCGATAACTTTGTGTAGAAGCTGGAATGTATTGTTTGTTTTCTCTCATTTACAGAAAGAGTAAACGAGAGAAACACCTCCACTAACATTTGGATAGATGTCCCTTAGGAAGTTGGATCATAGAGCATTATGTTGCCATCATTCAGTTTCTACCTAGATATTTGACATAATTATTAGAAATGGCAGATCCCATGATGAATCTTCAACTTTTTAGGCTAGAATTAATGACCGTATTAGATTATGCTTCTTTTGAAACATCCATAATTTTGGAAGTGGGCCTCGGTCATTGTTTCCTCAGCTCTGAACAGTGCAGCAGTGACACTGGCAATGATGCTTTCCCACAGCATAATGCTGCCCCCTCCTTGTTGTTAGAAGTGTTTTTTGTAGTTGCAGATGCTTTCTTTGCAGCAAATAATCAAGCATGCACTGAATAAATGCTATGTTTAATTCAAACGGAATTTAATTATTTATTTATTAGCATATTTTAATGTTTTTCTGATATTGAATGAAAGGGCTTCAGTGGTTAAATGAAACAATTGCAGAATATGCCAATTATTTTTAGATGATTAATTGTTGAAATAATCAATTACTAAAATGATTGTTAGCTGCTGCCTAAAGACAGTTTTTTTAAATAAATAAAGCAAGTCTTTTTAAAATAAATAATTTTTTGTTGTATATTAGTACACTGTAAAAAGCTTGTTAAATTGCATTATTAAGGTTTTCTTTAACATTAATATTCATAATAACTTAATGAGAAACCTCTGCCCAGAAAGTAAAATCTTTTATCAGAAAACCTCTCATTCGTTCCCTAGTTAGCCCTCTCTGTTTGTCTACAAGTTTGGGAAAGAACAGTGAATCCCCCACTAGTGTCTTGAATACATCAGTACTTCTTGCCATTCAGGTTTGGTTTATTTGAATGCAGCACAGCACAGTATGTAAGTATACTCTGGCAGGTAAGGAGGACACTTGACTGTCACTAACAGAAGCTAAAGATGGATTTACTCCTACAAATTTGAAAGCTTATCTAGCAGAAATTTGATACGTTTTTTTCCTCCATTCCTCTGTAGAGGAATACAGGGATGGGAGAGTGGAGCCAGAGGTATAAACATGTTGTCTAAAGATTCCTTAATCAAAGCTGGTGAACTAGAGACCCATTCTTTTCTCAAGTCACCCCAACAACCCACTCCCAGCGACCCTGGGCATGTTGGTTGGATAAATAAAGAAAACTTGTTAGATATGTGTTAATACTCTACAATTATGTCATAAATATGTAAAGTAATGAATCAGCTCTGACTGAAATATCAGCTGCTTATCACTCGCCTTCTGTCCTGCAGGTTCAGGCATTCCCGAGATGAAGACCATCCTGCGAGGGGTGGTGCTGAAGGAGTACCTCAGTTTCAAAACTTTGGTGGCCAAAGTCATCGGGCTCACCTGCGCCCTTGGCAGTGGCATGCCTCTGGGCAAGGAGGTAACGCACACACGCACGCAAATGCAGCAGCACCAATATTCATCCCCCACCCTGCCATAATACCTGCATCAGTTTGTGATCTGAACACAACTAGACCAATGAGCGACGTAGGGGCAGCACACAGTGACCCACACTCCACAAGCTGGCAAATTTGTGAATCAGATTTTTCAAGAAAACTTGGAACAATTTTCAAATTTCTCTGATCATATTAGTCAGAGTTTGTGTGTAGTGCAGTAAGTGAAATCTGGAGGAAAGAACTGGGAGGAAATAAACCCTCTCAGTTTCCATGGAGTGTCTTATAATCTGATGAAATTATTTATTTTCTTGGAAGATGTGTTCATATTAACTGAGTAAATTTTAATGTAGTCTATTGTTTTTCAGAAAGTATTGTAAGCAAGGAATTTTAGGAATACCCATCTCCACTTTTAAAAAATGCCTCATCGGAACTCTTTATTCCCAAATGTAAAGACAAATATTCAATCTTTCTATCTTCATCAGGACTGTGCATTGACTTCTATTCATTTCTATGAATCAATTTACACCTTAGTCCTAAACCTAGTCTGTAACCCAGCAACAGTACTTCTTCTTATGTGGCCCCATAATAAATAATGAATCCTCACAATGTAGTATTTGTTGGAAAAATTTACTTTGCAATGTGAGAAATGCTAAAACAGAGATGTACACAGAAACCCCTGAGTGTCTTTTGCTTACTCACCTCTGCAGCAGCATCTGTAGTTTTTATTCAGCATGGACCTCTTCCTCATCTTTATCTGTGCACCCCTTCTAATTCTCTCACATTTAATCCCATCATTTATACTTTGACATTTTTTTTTCCATATAGCCCCTGCATTTTGTCACATGTGACTTAGAGTAAAAGGGGAGGGGGAGTAAAGTGGTGCTTAACCTGAAGTTATTGCAACTGTCTCATGACTTCAATGTTTCCTCCTGTCAGAGTCCCTTTGTGCACATTGCCAGTTTGTGTGCTGTTCAGCTCAGCAAGTTTATGTCTCTCTTTGGAGGAAACTATCAGGTGAGTTTCACAGATTTTGGTATGACTCATAAGGATTCACTATTCCTCATTTCTGCTGAGTTAATTTCAGTCTTTTTCACAGGTCGCACTAGCAATATTAGGATGTTTACTTTGCTGTTACTCTAGCTCCTTGCAATGTTATCCATACCACTCGATCCTGTTTCACATTTTATTTCTTTGTATTTTGTTAAGGTTTACAAATAAAAATCACTAATTAGTGCATATTTGTAAAATAGAATGATAAAATATACACAGGATTTTAAAAATATTTACAAATGAAATGCTTAAATATTCAGAGTGGATTAATTTTTAGCCCTCCTTAGTTTGAAATCCAACAACCCAGGGTTTGACAAATTCTGAGAAGTTCTGGGAAACCATCCAGCAACTTAGAAAGGACCAGCACTGAGATATTGTTGGGAGTTGGACAGGACTCCAGATATGGAGACTACTTCATTCAGTCTCCATATCTGAGGACTTGGGGGAAGGTTAGGTCATTACCATGGAGACGTCATCCATAAAGTTATCCATAAAGTTAAACACTCCCCAAAAATTAGGAACCACATTCGGACTATAGTTTCAAGAAAAAAACTATGGAAAAAGGTTTTCTATTCAGGTGGGACCAAAATTAAATGCTTTAGTCTTCATGCAAAATTTTGGTCTTGATCACAAAATATGTCAGTAAAATACACTGACCTTGATGGTTATTACGTAAAAAAGGAAGAAGTTCAAGGGGAGTGACTAGCTCTACAAGACACTGTGGGTTTTATGTGGTTACATAATACACAAAATTATAAAGGTTATTCACTGAGACTCAAAATGCTGATTTTCTTCCCTTCTCTGTCATTCTCCAATAACTTTTACACAAAGTTAACATCCATCAGTAACTTATTTTATAAATGCTTAATTGCTCTTTATTTGTCAACAAGCTGCACAGTTTCCAACAACTTTGTGTTTCAATTTTATCCATTGGGAGAGCAGTGTGGGATCTTGCAGGAAGCAGAGTTTCTCTCTGACTCGTATCTTTCCTTGTAATGAGATGTGAGCAGCGCTCTTTGGGGAATAAACTGTGGGAGAAACTGGAAAGCAGCACCGAGGGCAGTTCAGTTGAAAACTTCCTCCCCAATGCATCTGTGGTCACAAAAATCACAATAGTTCTAGATTTATTGCTGCGTAAATCTAAACAGCTGGCACAGATTGAGCTGGAATGTTTTTCCAGCTCAATCTGCTCTCCTGGTTTACAGACATGGGTCCACTACAGTTGTAAAAATACTGTAATTTCTAAGCACGGAAACCAAAACAGCAATATCATCTTTTCTATGCTTTTTTTTTTTTAACCTTGCCTTGATATTGTGTTACATAACTACCTGCTCTCTGACAGACGACTTTTGTTTTTGCTTTTTGTCACACTCAAATGTTAAGATAAAAAATAGAGAAATTTACGCAGAATCGATACAAAATGTAGCTTTTAAATAATGACTTTGTTTCCTAACAAGGAAAATGTTTTCAACATCTAAACTATGTGGAAAAGTAACTGCCTTCCTATGATAATTCATAAATGAACTATGAAGAAATGCATTTTAGAAAGTGGAGATGAATTTCACAAACCAGGCTTGATTTTTGCCAGACCTGTGGAATCAAGATTCACTTGAGCAGAACCTCTGACAAATGAAGTAGGTTAAAAAGATCCCAAGAAGCTACACACCGTATCCAAATGGTGTGTTTATTTCATCTAAATAAATGCAAGAATTAATAAATTGAGTATCTCTTATTTGACACACATCTTACACCACTTGTCACATTTCTGCCTTCATTTAAAATCTTTCATTCTACCATTTTTCCTCTTTTTATTTGTCTATCTTAGCATGCATTATTTTTTATTACCATTACATTGTTTCCATCTAATGGTCTTAGTGGCTCCTTATCCCCAGAGAGCCATGTGTTGCACTTTATAGCATTTTAATAGAAAGAGTGATACATGAGTGAAGTGCCACTGCAGCTATATCCAGCCCTCTCCACAGTTTTAAGTACAGTATGCTAATGTAACTTGTGGGCTGTGAAAAAGCAGCTTTGCTTTCCAGAGTGTTGTACTTCACTGCAAAAAGAGGGGATGAGAGGCTTATATGCATGTGGAGAATATCATCATTTGTAGAGGGCTAGTTGGACCTAATTGCATAACAAGTTTTGATTCAGGTCTGTGAATGCGAGGTGATGGACTGTAAATGCTAAAACATTCAAATGGCTGTGCTGATTCACACAGTTTGATCGTTTGTTCTCTGCCTGTTTAACGCTGTCTCTTGGTCTCCTGCTACACGAAGGAGCCGGTTCTAGTAGGGATTAAGGTAAATCAGCTACACATTTCCCAGCATGCTTCCGTTCCTTTGTCCTATCAAAATGACTACCACTGTGAGAAAGTTGGTTAGTCTTAAAAACAGTATCCATCGATAAGAGTTTTTACAAGTTTTATCCAATATCGCTGGGACCAAAAGTCACTTGTTGGACACATATGAAAATTGTGTCTTTTTTGGCACAGAACAGATCGTACACTTGTCCAGTATTCAGTAAAATAAAAAGAAGGAATTTTTATTTTATCAGCATCCACTTTAGTTGAGTTTCTCCCTCAGATAAAATATTTGAATCTATCAATATTTGGGTCAGAATAAGCTTTTGTTGCTTTCTGATGTGAGATGTGTGTGTGAGTGTGTGTATGCCAGAAGTAGCACGACATGCAAAAGCAGGCTAAACCTCAGAACAATGAGAGAAATACAAGTCCCTCTAACCTGTCTTTCACATTACATTGCTGCTTGAGGGACTTCAGTCTTCTGGGAAGCAATGAAGGTAAATTTAAAGGGTCAAAGAAAAAAAAAAAAAACTCAGTTTCTCAGAATTCACCTTGATCCACTTTCTCCTGCAAAAAGACGGAACAGTCTTTTGTCTTTTGCTCTTCAAAAGTCTGGTTTATTTTGTTTTACGCTGAAACGCCGTGCCCAAAGACAGGAGTCGAGTCATTCTTAGTAAGAAAAGCACTGAACTACATGTGTTTGATATTCTGTGAACTGTTTTGTCTTGTCGATCCTGTTCAGGTTTTGCCAGTCTTTTCAAGATTTTTTTTTTTAATTGATGCAATTTCATGCTCCCTTTTTCTGGTACTTTCTGTCGATATGTAATTGGTTTGTAGATGACTGTAATGGTAACCTGTCAACAAATTGAGTGACTTGCTAAAATGAAAGAAAAATAATCCTTAAATGCTTGTAAATGCTAACTTTGCTTGAAGTCGATTGTCTAAATTTACAACTCATCTCCCATATCATTAGGTTTTTGGGGGTTTTTTAATAAATTTATCATTCTGTACCTGTGTTTCAGAATGAGTCGAGGAACACTGAGCTGCTGGTGGCAGCTGGTGCGGTGGGACTGGCTTGCTGCTTTGCTTCCCCTGTAGGAGGTGAGTTTGCAGGACAAATTAATTGTTTTGATTACTGTAAGTTTGACTGAATTAGTCAAATTAATTCTAAAGTCATTTTAAAAACAACTGTTGACCATGGTACATAAAAATAAAGGTTAAGTGTGATACCATAACCTGAAAAGATCAAAGCACAACTAATAAGAAAATGGGAAGACAATGACGAGAAGCATTGGCCATCACTCCAATTACGTTGAAGACAGTTTTTCAAAGCTGTTACAAGATCTACTTAATTTCAAAGTTTGACTTTGTTTGTTCTTACTTTCTCAAAGAAGCAGTTTTCACATCACACACACCATACTGCGTTGTTTAACCATCACACATTTAAACAACTCTCCTTTATTCCCATAATGTTCTAAGATATGTTTGCAGGAAAAATATGTCACAATTTACTGTTCTGCCTTGTGTTGCAGGTGTGTTGTTCAGTATTGAAGCAACATCCACATTCTTTGCTGTGAGGAACTACTGGAGAGGGTTCTTAGCAGCTACCGTCAGTGCCTTTTTCTTCAGATTGCTGCCTGTCTGGATGGGAAACGAAGGTAACATCATTGTTAACCAACCACTTAAACAGCTCAGCAATTTAATACTGTACTTATTGTACCACACATCTTCACTAATCAGAGCAAAACACCATTTACTAAAACTTAAAAAATGTAAAAATGTTAAAATAATGTTTGTCCAACTACTAAAAGTTAGTGTGCATGTAAAAGATTGGAAGAAGTTTAACCTAAATATGATGTTACTGAAGTTTATTATAGCACAATTTAAAATATTTTATATTAAGTATATTTTACCTATTATTTATTAGTTTGGAAACATATTTTCTGGTCCTTTTGAGGTCCAGCTACAACAAATTACAACAAACATCATTTTTCTACAACATGAAATATGATGAAACATTTTCAAGCGCACGGAAATATTTTAAGCCGCTATATTTTATTCTTTTATTGTATATAAATACATCTGACTATATTTAAACGGGTTATATGCAGTCTTACATGACGCTGCATTTGAATTTAATTTTCTTTTTTTGCACCACTGGTTAGTAACTTTTTAAACATTCAGACTTTTAAAAGAACTTTTTTTCTCACATTGCTCCAGAGTTTTAAATCAATAACTATGGGAGTTTCACTCCAGCATCATAAATACTGGCAGCTACAATCGTAAGCTGTTGAAAAAAGTTTGGTATAATATTCGCAGCTTGTTTAATTATCCTGTAATGACTAATAAGTAACTTATCAAACAGCAGAAAGAGCCTGAAATGTTTGACTCAATATTTACATCTGAATCCTCTCTTTGTATTAATGGCAAACGTCATTAGCTTTCTGAGAAGTTAACATTTCCTGTTGGTTTTAAGAACATCTGAATTCTGCAGAATATGAGAAACTCTGGTGGCAGATTGAAATATATTACCACTGTCCAGGAAAAAGAATTAGTTTTTAGAGCTGCACTGCCAACTCACCAAGCTGCTGGTCCCCGGTGATCTGTTAGCTTCTAACATTTATTTCCCACACCTAATTTTCTCTAGCCATCTGTCTATTGTGCTGGCAGGAGTTCTGGTCTGCAGGGCAAGCTTGCTTTTTGTAATTAGAAACAAAGCATGAACTGTAGTTGTACTTTTACAGAAAACTGAAACACCTCCAATTAAAATCTTCAATTTGGACCTCACATTACCAGTTTTGTGTGTTTTGTTGTGGTTTGTTCTATATTATAACTTTCTTTAAATATGTTTCTTCTTATTCATTCAGAGACCGTTACGGCACTTTTCAAAACCCATTTCCATTTTGAATTTCCCTTTAACCTTCAGGAGCTTCCTGCCTTCGCTGTCCTTGGGTGAGTTTTCCCCCAGGTCAGAGGTCATTGACCTGTGGCTTTCTGGTCCTTCCACAATTACTGTTAATAACATTAAAAAGTACATAACAAATGTAGGTTCTAAGAGTTTTCAAATTATTAAAAACTACTATTTTTTTAAATAATTATAAAACTTACACAAAACTTACTCAGTATTTTATTGAAGCATTTGTTCAATAAAATCCATCCATCCATCCATCCATCCATCCATCCATCCATCCATCCATCCATCCATCCATCCATCCATCCATCCATCCATCCATCCATCCATCCATCCATCCATCCATCCATCCATCCATTTTCCGGTCACCCTTCTCCCTGACGGGGTCGGGAGGTGCTGGTGCCTATCTCCTGCTGCGTTCCGGGCGAGAGGCGGGGTACACCCTGGACAGGACGCCAGTCTGTCGCAGGGCCAATAAAATATATATTTTTAAAAAATATTTTTCACATAATGTTCCACTAATATCAACAACCCATAGAGGAAACTCTATCTATTCTCTTTCTGCAAAGGTTTGAGGATTTTCTTTATGTTAAAACTTAGAAATCGAAAATATCTACTTGATATTTCTCAGGAATAGATAACCTTTGCAACTCTAAATGTGTTGGGGGGTTTTTAGCTGGTCTGTGGGCAAAATGGCTCCTTTGATTGTAAAGGTTGTAGTCTTCTGCTCTATGTTGTCTGCAACTTGCAATCAGTGATTACTGATAGACTCAAGGACAAAGCAGACCGAGTGCATCACACATTCTGGAAGAACAAAAAACACAAATGCCATTGCCTGTAGCTGCAGCTGCTATTTTTCTGCACTTGGATAGTAGTTAAAAATAGCAAAAATATTTTTTGGTTGCTCATAATTGCTAAGCAGACATTAGGAAAATGGTGGAATTACCACTCAGGTTCTTAGAGTTGTTTCCTGTCAACCATATCATTGTTTGACTGGCGTGTGATGATGCAGAAGTTGCAGAATACCATTCCTTGAAGAACAGAAAAATGTTGTTCAACACAAATTGTACCTAGTCATTCACAGCAAAAGATCCATAATTAATCCATGACGGTGCAAAAGGTAGCAAATCAACAAAAACACAGGTTTCCTTAAGTCGTGACATGTGTTCCCATTTATTATGGCAGAATATTGACTTGCTGTAGCATTTGGAGGGTGTTTCCTCAGGGTGGCCTGCATAAGTCTCCTGACATGGATAATTCAACCCTTTTCAGCAGTTGCCTGTTCTCTGAGGGATGTCCTATTTTATTATAGCTTCAGGGCTTTTCCTGGCTGTGAATGATATAGAAAGCCCTAAAAAAAAGAAAAGTTGGTGCAGAGACATGAGGGATGCTCTAATTTCTTCCTTTTCCTTACATCCCTCACTGTTTTCTAGAGTGAAAAATAGTCATTTTTGATTTAGCTGTTAATGTGCTGCTGAAGAAAATGTCTTTTACTCTCTCTATGATGCTTTTTGCTCTAAATATTCATTCCAGACTGGACATCAACATGGCCCCTTAGTCTCAGTTTCACTTTCTTGCTCCCTGTGCCAACGTGAGTGTGGAACAGAGTGCTTGTCCATCCATCTCCCCTCATTTGGATCCATGTAGCAGGGAAAGTCGGTCATTGTTTCAGTCAATTAGGTCAGGATAGGTTTGTGCTGTGCTGCATGCTACCAAGGGCATGTCTTTGAAGAGCTGCTTTCTATTCCTTTTTGTTACACCTTCAGACATCAGAAGTAGCTCACTTGGAGAGACTCGACCTCATTACTGCATAGAACAACATACATATGGAGATGGATGCACCCAATGATCAGCTTTAATGTGGCTCTTATTTGAACTTAATAGAGGACAGTATTTTACCAACAGGCTGTGTTTGTTTTTTGAGAAGCTTTGAGGTTTCCAAGAGAGAATGAACTGAATCTAGTCCTGAGTAGTTTATATGTACGATGACAACTATTTAGTAAAATGCAAGTCTGAGAACTTCTTAAAAGGTTGAGATAAACAAAGCACCTTATGAGCTCTTCCTCAGTAAGACATTTGTTGCATATTCTCCTCTGAACCTTTTCTGTAGAATTTTGTTCAAATAAAAATAAGCAATAAAAAGATTAGGGAAAGCTTTACCCAACTGTACCATTACCTAACACCCCCTCAATCAGCATCTCATGAGGCCTAACACTAATTTTGCCAAAACTGAAATTAGACCAACAAAATAGATTATTTTTGAGGAAAAAAGGAGACCAAAAGTATACCTGCTGTTTTCGTTATGCCTCATCAGGAGGTTTAAGACTACCTTACCATCCTGGTCATTATTTATTAAAACATATTTGATGGAATTAATAATGCAGTAACCATTATATACACACACACACACTCACTTATTTCCTGTTTCTTTCTTTTCTTCTGGCTTCCATAAAGAGGTCTCCCACAGTGCTTTTAAATGTATACTTACATAAACCTCTCCTTCGGCTTTTCTCCAGCTCCCCCACACTTCCTCAGCTGACAGCGCGCTCCATCTGTCTCACTCTTAGCTTTAGTCTCGTTTTTAGTTCCAGCAATTTTCTTCATCCATTTTGTTTTTGTTCTATTATTCTTCTCTCTTTCTTTTCTGTATTTACATTAATGCTGCTCCTCCACATCATCTCCCTCCCTGACCCGTATTTGTTTTATGGCTGCACTTACTCCTGACACCCGCCTCCAGTGCATTAGAGCCTCATTACATTCCTATTGTTTTTATTGTGGCCAAATGCACTGAGAGCAACATATGGAGGTGGTGCAGAAGACTGGATGCGCTGCTTTGTTTACTCTTGAACTAATTTATTCCATTTAGTTTCACTTTGATCATGCAGAGTGCTTCATCACACTGTACAGGGAAAGAAAGGACCAACTTCCCTATTTCTCTGTCTGCAGTATTGCCTGTGGACTCGGTGGTGCTTTGTTTGTCTACCTGAACCGACTGATTGTCCAGTTCATCAGGAAACAAAAGACCGTCAACAAATTCCTCATGAAGAAGTGAGTACATATGTCTCAGGAGAAACATGCACCCTTCTCCCTGCTTCAATTTTTCTTCATTGTTTCATATGAGTCACACACAAGGATGTGTTCGTGGGCTCTGTGCTCACAAACACATGTATAAAGCAGTTTTTTGTATTTTGAGAAGTTCAAAAATGAAGAAATGGTAAAATCAACCCAAAATGTTCCAAACGTTTTCTTTGATAAAGTAACTTTTAAGCCAAGCTTGATGAGATGTCAACTCCTTCAACCCATCAGGAAACTCATTTGCATTTGTACTATTAATTAATCATAGAAACAGTACGCAGGACTCATACAGTAACAATAAGTTACACTTACCGTTGCATGAAGTCACAGGCTAAAGGCAACTGAAAAACATTTTGTAAAACAGTTTTAAAGTGGTATTTCAAATCACACCCCTGAAAACCTCTTGTGGTACTTTATTATTTTACAATAATAAAAGGTTTTTACATGCAGCTTTTTTCAAACTTCTTGTATTTCACTGAAAATTATGAAGACATGAAGAAACACAAATTGTATAACCTGTTTATTCACTTCAACACATTCTAGGCTGTTCATTTAAAGCCAACAGTAACAGCTAAGCTTACATCTCTTGATGATAATTGTGCATTTTAAATTTGTGTAATAATGCACCGCTATGATGATGATGATGACCTGAAAGGTTGCTTTTTTTCAACATGGCCACTAACTGAATTTACAGCATGTTTACTCTTCAATAAGTGAAGTGCAAATATGAAAATAATTCATTTTTCTAATTTCTTTTCTTCTTTTCACCTCTTACTCTTTCAGGCGGCTGCTGTATCCAGTGCTGGTCACTTTACTGATTTCGACACTGACATTTCCACCCGGATTTGGGCAGTTTATGGCTGCCAAGGTATGGTTCCAACATCTTTCAGAAGCTATGACAGAAATAATACTCTTTTGCATAAACTGCATTGCTTTGCAGTTTTACTTGGCTGGAATTTGGAGAATAGTGACCAGTGAGCTGAAGCGATAGCATCATGAATAGAGTGATGTGTAACAGTTTCCGTAGCATTATAAAGTCAATCCAAACGGTGAATAAAGATTAAATAAAACAGAGAGCGCCTCATGGATGCATTACAAAGCTTAACCAGCACTTGCAGGAGGTTATCAGGCATGACATTATGGATATTATGGATTCATATTGTGCAGTTACTTTGTGGTTCAGTGTTGGAAAGATCATGTATGAAAAGTAGGCTAGATAGGACTTTAATGGTTACATTTTCCGCTTTATCCACTATGACTGAATGGTTGGAAACATCTGATACTTTGTCTGTTAAGCTAAATGAAGAATCACATTTGTAAAAAGTTAAAAGTTAGCTACATTTTCTGGAGGCATCCCAACAGATCATTCAGACTGCTACCAGAGTTTTGTGGTTCTTTGGTTGGTCTGTACCGATAAGGAGCCATATGCTAAAGGCTATAAGAGTATTCTCTGTTGACAGCAAGAGGTTGATAGATATGATTGTAGCAGACAGGTTCAAATTGTCCAATAACCAAAAAAAGAAGTTGGTTTTCTTGTTTAAGCCTCTGGTCATAATAGCTTAAAGGGGTATAAATGTACCTGTGAGTGCTACTGACACATCAGTGTACACTGGAAACATGGACCAGCATATTGTGTTTTTGCTCCAGGGATGACTCATGAGCATGTGTTGTGCCTTCTCTGATTTTATCCCCTTCATCCGGTTAATAATCGGAATTAGAAAAGGAATAGAGTGTCCATCCTTCGTACACTCAATACACACATACACACACGCCCCCACCAACTACACACACGCGTATACGCACACACACAGATTGACTCCCTCTCTTTGCCTTGGCTCCAAATAAGAACGTGTTGAAGACTTCAGAAGCACTGCCCACGCTGGCTTACTCCTCTTAAAGCTCCTCTCTTTGGAGTACCCACTCAGAAATGTGTATCTGTGATCGTTTTGTCTTCCCGGTACACTCTTCATCATCATCTCTGCCAGTGGAAACTTTATCTCCAATGCTGTCTGCAGTTGATGTGACTTTTGTACGGCTGCAGATGATTTTGTCACAGCATAATCCTTGATGGATATTGTAAAATTTAAATCTCCAGTGGCATTTTGTAAAACCTTGAGCTCATCATCTTTCCTGTGCTCACATTCAGAGGAGGCTTTTCCATTAAAACCTGCTGTGAATCTAGGCCCAAAACCTCAGGTTTACTAAATTCTAAATGTGTTTTAAATATGCCTTAAGTCACAATTGTCACATTAACAATCATGGACAGCTGTAAACAAGCAGGTGTGAAAATGAGTAAAAAGCACAAACAACGTAAAGTAAATGAAAATCATCCGGAATTCAATTTGAAAGACCCTTCTAACACTTTGTATGTTGTTTTTGTTTTGAGCCCTGGAGGAGACATTGGAGGCAAAAAAGGTCATTTTAAGGTCACACAAAAGTTCTCTTTTGTCTATTTGTAGATCACCGAGAAATTTGTTTCCAGAAACATTTGACATCTATATGGGTTAATTATTAAGAAATCATGTGAAATCAGTGATGGGCGGTTTCTTCTTTCCAGGTACAACTATCTCTCTTTTGTTTGTACCAAAAGAGAGATGTGTGTCTATAGTAAGCGCAGTTGTTTAGTTCAGAGAAAGTAAAACTGATTCATTGTAGCACCATGTTTCCCAGTTACCAGGCTTTTCCACATACCTGGCAGAGGGACTGTCTGATATTCTTCCTCGTGAAGTCAATCCATCTCTGCACAAGAGACAGATCTCTGTGGAGTTTGACACAAGAGTAACAGAAGATCACAAAGCTGTTAAGCGTTCAAACAAGTTTGTCTGGTTGTTTTTCTGTGGACATAGCTCAGCAACTTGTATACCTCCAGGGACTGAATGTTTTCTATCTTCCCATGTTTGCTAGTAACATGAGCTATCTGCATCTAAATGTTAGGAAATGTAAAGGGTTCTTACACAGTCTTGAAAAGTCTGGGTAAATATGGAATATTTAAATATTCGAAAAACAATTTTATATAAAAACTGTTTAATTGTTTAGATTTGCTTACCTTCTCCATGTTAAGAGAGACATAATTCCAACAGTATTTTTTTGTCCTGACATTTAAATGGGAGGCTTAATTTTTAATTTGCCACATCACAATTTCAATTTCACAATTTACACATCAGTATTTTAGCTTTTGATTTACAAACAAAATGCACACTATTTAATAATCCAAACAGCTGCATAATTTGTAATTATGTTACAAACGATTGATGCAAAAAGTGCTGCTACCTGCTTCTGACTTGTAATTATTAACTGTGATTTATAGTTGACTCAGGGAGAGACTCTGGAGACTTTTTTTGACAACTGGACATGGACAAAACATGGATTTTCTGAAGAATTTGATTACATTGGAAACTCCCAAGCCTGGATACATCCACACGTCAATGTCTTCGTCACACTGGCCCTCTTCGTCTTCATGAAGGTAGGAACAAATTTGAGGAAGCTTTACAGTGTATCACTCTTCTGTAGAGGACTCTGGTGGAAGTGACAATCCTAAAGCCTTCTTTTGCGGCCGAAACGCTCATGTTGAAGCTTGGAAGCTGTAATTTCAGAGGAAATATTACTAGCAAAAGATTCACTAAAGGTGAGGCCGATTCTGTGCAAAAAAACCGTTAACTATGACTGGCACAAGAAGAGAACGAATTAAGGCCATTTATTTGTTTTCTATAGGTTGACAGCTGTACTCACTTCAATGCCAATTCATAATTGGTATCAATTTTCAAAAAAATCACAAAGTTTATATTTCTGTAAAATATCAACATGCATTCATATTAGTATTGTGTGAGTATATTAGTAAATTACCTTAACAAAGACATTCAGGACACGCCAATATTAGTTATTCTCCTGGTTCATTCATATGCTTTTAGTGTCTTAATATTAAATGGCTGGTGTTTCGGCTGCTTTCTGCACAGCTATTACACTCAGGCAATCTTCTGGTATTTGGAAATACCAGAGAAGTGTGCATTTTTGCTAGTTTTTCAGAGAGAAATGGGAGTTTTTATTACCTGTTGTTGCCACAGTTGTATAATTACATACTGCATAACATTAGGTATCGGCAGTAGATTTTCATCTGAGACTTTACATCGATCTATTAAAGCTTCTGTGAGTAGTACCCCAATTCCATACCTGGAATTGGATTGGGACATCCCTGCTGTGAAACCTTTTTGAATCAATAATTTTTCAAAGAGTATTTTTTTCCATACATTTCCTAAGCAGCTGTCATGCTTTATGTTGTCTTTCAACTGTAAGCTGAAAACAGATCTGCTTGTTGAAAAGGAGCAGAATAAGAAGGGACTGTCTGTCTCTGTTCAATTTGAATTGAACTCATTTGTGCCTTATGCTCAGCTGGGGAGCAGAATAGCAGCAAGTCTTCTCTGCTGTTGTCGTAACACGATCGCAGTCTTCGATTATCCCACAGCGCTGATGACAGAGTATTGTGTGAGTATACCGGTGATAGATGATGAGACAGATGGGAGAGATGTAAGGAGCTGCAACTTTCAGTAGATTATAACTGTCAGTTATCACCTCAGCCACACAACTCTGGAAAGGTTGGAAAGTATGAATACTTGAGGTGCAGAATGTGAAAGACCATTTTTGGATCTAAGCAGTTTGCTCACGTAAGGGGAATTAAAGGATTAACACTTTGACTTCTTTAGATTTTAGTATGTTGGAAAGGAGAGACTAAGAATATTAAAACAGTCCAATGGACTTTGTGAGAAAAAAAGTAAATTGGACGACTTATAGTACTTTTGCTTACCTTCCACTGTCCTATTTCTCTTATACTCTGTTAGAAGCTTTGTTATAAAAACTAAACAAGTAAGTTTAAGCCACATGTCTCACGGTCATTCCCGTATCTGTGAAAATGCCTATGCTTGTCCCTCAATTAGATTTTTTGCTCCTGTTATGAAGAAATGCATGTTCTATGATCAACAACAAATGACATGGATACAATGTCATCCATCACATGGACACAACTCTACATGTGAGTTGCTGTTCTGAATTTCACCCAGTAAAGCACTCACAGAAAGTAGTGTAGATATGTGTGGGTGTAGAAACAAAGAGAGAGTGGGGCTATGAGTGATCATGTGGTTCATGTTCGGGTGACTAAAAACAGGATTTGAATCATTGCACCTACTAATACAGAAGCAAGTTTATTATAAGCTTTTAAAACTAAACTAGTGGTTGACCAGTATGTTCTTTTTCTATTGCCAATAGTTTTTTTTTGTTTTTTTTTTCAAATCCTGGTGACTACCAATGTTTTAGGCCAATAATGTTTATTATATTTCTCTTTTATAATTTTCTCTTTCTTACTTCTCCTTTACCCAGCTGGCTGAAGTGAGCTAATTCAAACAGTAGCTTATTTTTGCTTCTGTAATTCCAATTATGCAGTAGTGCAGACATTTAAAAATTTGTATTTTTGCACCTTCTGTTCGTGAAAGACTTCACAGTAAGTGAATTTGAGCACCCAGAAGAAGTTTACTTTGTTTTTAAAGTATATTTGCATGTAAATTGGATATTTTCCTCTTAGAATTATTTTAGTCTTTTTATAACCATCCTTAAATCTAATCAGTAATTGCAATAGATTCCTCTTCCTCTCATTCAAACTATGAGTTTCACTGACCAGCTCTACTCTGGTGCAATCAGCATTTTAAAAATTAAGTTTCACTTTAATCCTTACTGTAATACTGCTTGTACACACTCTTGTGCAGGCTTCGTCCACTGTATGTTATAAACAGTCTGTACACAAAGGCAACGTTTTCCTGTCGCTTTGCCAGTGATGCACACATGCATAACACAAACAGCTTGTGTCAGTGTCTGCATAGAACTGAGTGTGTCACCATTCTTGAAGAAGTAACATTTTTTAAAAGAAGTTAGCATAAAATCTAATAACCACTGTTCTCCAGGGTCCAAACTCCATCTGGAGGGCTCTGTGTTATCGCAGTGGCAGCAGCAACTGTTTGCATAAATGTTTGCACTGTCAACCCTGATTGATTGGTGACACTATAAACCAATTAAATTATTCCAGCACTCCAAAACATTTAGGCATGGTACAATATAAAAACATAGAAAACGGAGGAACAGGGGCGAATTATTTGCCCCTGTTCAGGGGCAAATAATTTTTATGGCACAATTTTAAAGGTTTTTGTTGGCTTAACAATAGATAAAAGATTATCCCCTTTGTAGCTCCTGTTGAGCTTAATGTCCAGGAAAATGAGGATAAAACCACACAGTGAAGTGGATATGTGACATTTGCTGAAGATTCTGCTGTCAAAGTTATGTAAGCAGAGACATGGATCACGTGTGTCACTGCAGAAATGGCAGAAACTGTTTCACAGCAACTGTTTCTTAGTGTTATAAAAAATGTCTTGCTCAGTGTTCTGTCTGTTCAGCTTAGAATGAGAATTGAAAGCAGTGGGTTTGAATCATTTTAATAAGGTAAGTTTAATTAAGCCAACTTTTAATAACATGTTTAATAACAGGTGCCTTTTTCTGTGTTCTGTCCTCCATTTGTCCTTCAGTGAAATATTCTCTTTTTAGGATCATTCCTCACTGTAGTGATATCTACTCACTGTGCATGAACAAGGTTACTAAAAACATCACATCATGTTGGTGCCCATACAGAGCTGCACAAAACTATTCATAGCCTTTAAACTTTTCCCAGATTTTGTCACATGATTTTCAATGTATCTTACCAGAATTTTTTATGACAGACCAACATAAAGTTGCGCAGAATGAAGAAATTAAGTATGGCTTTAAGGATGCTTTACCAATTGAAAAATGTGATTTATTTGCTTTCAATATCGAATCTTTAGGCTATAGTACAGTTGCAAGCATTTTCTCAAGCTCAGACCTGAACTATAGTTTTCAGCTTTTGCAGATTCTCAGTCCAACTGTTCAATGCATTTGAGCAAATAATTTGTGTCCAAATTCACTGCTTAAGGCCTTGTATCTGTGTCTTTTAGATGTTCCCTTGATTTATTAATAGGTTATTACAAATAATTTTAGGCAAAACTGATTTATTTACTATTCAGTAGAATTAAGATGCTATTATAGCTCCCATCCCACCTCCATTCATGCCTCCTGATCTTTCATTTTGCCTAAATCATTTAGTCTCCCTTTCTCTGCTCGGCACATATACTTCATTGCTCCTGTTTGAAGCATCCAGCACACTAGCTGTCACCTCTGGTTTACACATGTAATGTTGTTTGTCTTGTTTCTTCTATTTTAAAACATTTCCATTCACTTTCACACTTCCTGCATTTGCTGGTTCTTACCCAAGTGATTTTCTCTTTGCATTCATCATAAACTGTCCAGATGCTACAAAGTTTCCCGCAAGAGGAAAAATATGTTTTCCTCCCATCCGTAATTGTTACCAGGCCTTTGCAGAATGTTCTGACATATTAAAGAGGCAGTTCAGCCTGTAATTCAACTGTGTTGAAGCATGGACACATCTATCATTCCACTTCATTTTATCCCTGGCTGTATGTTAAGAGTTGTTGGAAGATGAACCTCCACTCCTGACTAAAGTCTGTAAACTTTCTCACAGGATTACCCTGTGCTTTATCTCCATGCACGTTTTTCTGCTGATTGAAAACAGAATAAATAGAATAGCAATAGCATGTATTGTACAACTGTGGACAAATTATCAATTTATTTTTTAGTTGTGTCACCCCAAAGTATTTACTGATTTGTTGACCCCTGTGAAATATTTCTGGAAGCACCACTGTAAAGGATATGATGTATAAAACACCACCTGAACAAACCTTGTTGAGCAGTTGAGCATGTACTGTATTTGTTGCCATGCTCTGACTAATGTCCTCTCTCTATCTTCCTCACCCTGACTCGACATGCAAAGCGAAGCTGTAATGGCTCGGTCTAATTACAGCCTTGGGTTTTGCTGTGTTCAGCCTGGTGATTTTCAAAGGCGAGATTGCTCTCACTCCCGCTTCTTCTCTATAATGACTGGTTCTTTTATTCAGCCTGGCAGCCATCTTGTCTTGATGCTCCCTTTTTCATCCTGAAACTTATGAAACACTCTGTTTCCAAATAGAAAAGGCATGTCCACAGTTCTCCATCAGCTTCAGCTCTGCTAACAACTAGCAACTTACCCTTATTAAGAAGTGACAGTGAAATGTTAGCACTTACTATTAAGATGCCAGTTTCAGCACAGCTCATTGGTTAGCAACTTTGTGCACACAAATCTGCTAACCAATTTGCCATTCTTAATAATTCATTGTTATTTTTAGTTTTGTGCCATTATGAGACTGGTATATTAATGCAGGTGTATGTCCTCTGCTGTCTGTGTGAAAACAGCAGTGTCTGTGCCTTATAGTGTCACAGAGCTGACTGGACTGTAATTGGAGTGGGAATCGAGGAGGGGCTCCTGGGAAGACGCACTGTCCTCTGAAAAGGGTTTACACACAGGATCATACAGCGCTTCCAGCTGATTGAGTATAAATGTCCTCCATGGTCCATTATAAGTGTTACCATTGACATTTGTACCCTTTAGTTCTTGACAACTCATGTAGCCTTACAGTTTTTGTGGTCATTTTTCTTTGACCTGGAAAACAAAATGAAAATCCACATCCTAATTAAATGAAAGGGGATACGTGTTTTCCTGTCTCACTTTCAGATTGCTTTAAGTTGCCCTTAACCAATGTAAATGCTGTCCAACTAACACACAGCAATTCAAATAAAATACTATTTATTTGAGTATTAAATTAGCAACCAGGTACATACAAGACTGCTCCGATCTGGCCCAAACACAGGGAAAGTTTTTACTTTACAAAAGAGTCACAGTGTAACCTTACGCTTGACAAAGTAGTACCAACCAAAATACAGCAGTGGCCATGATGGTGCAACAAACACATTTATTAAAACCTGGATCATTCTCCAATCTCTAGTATTGTTCATTTACTTCAAAAGCATTCAGTTAATTCGAGCTACATCTGGTGCAATGTTCTTAGTTAAAAGTTTGTTGGTTTTACTAAATGAGTTTTTTGGAAACAATATTTGTTAAAGAGCTGAAATAATTTATTCTATCTATAAAGTATCAATTCTACCAATATAAATGATCTTTTTTGTGATGGTAAATGTTAATTATAGTTCTTAGCAATGACCCTTTCTGCAATCTGAGAAGAAATGTAAGTTTTCCCCCCTTCATAATTAGTATGTAGGTATAATGCTTTCTTCGTGTATTTTCGGTGCATGTAGAAGTTTCTACTTTAATAGATTTTAATAAATTTGCAACACATTATGTAGCTTAGATGTCAGATCCATGTTTCATCAAATTATAGTGAAAAATATAAAGTCAAATGACTGGCATCTAAAAACACACACAACCAGAGTGAGGGTTTTATGACTACACTTATCATTGAGGTCAAAACAAATATAGGCAATTTTCCCAGCCTAATCAGCCTTATGAAGTTTAATACAGAATGTAGTTGGTCTCATTATTTTTAAAACATAATGTCTTTTGAAGAGGAAAAAGTACAGACCTCATTTCAAACATGCCCTGTCACTAATGATACATAATAGTTAAGCTTTTTCATAACCACTTTGATATTAAAATAATTATTTATGTAACCTATAGCTGTTCTTTTCCAACAGCTTGAAATGGGTTATATTAAAGTATTCAAGGGAACAGAAAAATGGTATTAAGAATTCTGTCTTACCATGCAATAACGCTAATTGGGGAGACCTTTAATATATTTCAGGGGCTTTGGTTTTATCAGTGTGTTTTACCCACATTGCATTTGTTTAAACACTGAGTTATTTTGAGGATGTGTTACCCAAGTAGCTGAAAAGGAACCACAAAGGTTTTGTTTTTCATTAGCACCCATCTGTTGCTTGACTTGACCTTAGCATATTATTATCATGTTTGGGATTAAAGTACAGATTCAATCTCAGTCACACTTCCTCAGGCGCAGATCGCCTTGATTAAGGTAGAAATATCTAAGATGAAGTTTTGCACACAACAACTTATTGAGAGGCTTTATGAAGACACATGAAGACTGAGAGAAACAATAATAGCAACATTAGCACCAATGAGACTGTCACAAACATGGTAATTTTTAAAAATAATCCATTGTTTTATCTAGAAGTGTAAAATGTGTGCAGATCTTTAATTTTCTTTTCTGTGGCTGTAGTGGCTGCTAAAAAAGATGAAATTACACCTTTATCAGTTTTGCACAGAAGAGCCATTGGCCTGGCCTCTTAATAGACCAGCTGGTCTCCTACAAGCAAACAGCCCATTTTGGATCTTCCACAGTATTTCGCTTACATAAGTTTCTTGGCCAACACACTCCAACTTTATTTGGATATTTCAATATTAGACATGAGCTGAGAGCATTTTAGTATGGTGACCATGAGTAAAAAAAACAACCCTCAATTGCATGTCTTTTGCAGATAAAAAGTATATATGTGGTTGCCTTCTTTCAGCATGCTGACCAGCAATGTGTGCTGACCAGCAACAGAGGGGAGGGGCTAGTTTAACATCATCTCTGTTCTATACTATCAGAATCAAATCAATAATTTGACCTAAAGTTTTTTGTTTTTGCAGTTTTAAATTAAAAAAAGAGAAAATTAAAGTTTGACATATCTTGATGGGGACAAACTGTCTCTTGACTGTTTTAATTGCTCAACTGAGGAATAACTTGTTTGTTTTTGAGGTTGTTGTGTCCTGGGACTCCTGGTATTGTTCACTGTTCCAGCTAATGGTCTAGATATAAACACAGTCCTGTTCAGACATGTTTCTGGCTGCTTAAATCTAGTTTTGCATTCCTGTCCAGACTTTGCCAACAACTTTGGAAGATGTAATATCCGTTTTTCAATTGAATTGAATACAATAACTACTTCCTCTTCCTCGAAAATATTATAAGCCTGAAGCAGCGCTATAAATAATACATCTTATTAAAGCCACCTTCAAAATTCGTGTGGTTCATTAGGAATATTCTAAATGGATTTTAATTTAGGATTCCTTCTGTGCTTTCTGGCTACTCCTTGGAGATTTTAAAACATCAAAGCTTTTCATCCTGTAGAGTTATTTTCTTCTTCTGAAACCTTGGTTTACTGAAGTCTCCATTCAGTTTGTGGTTGGAAATCCTCATAATTATGTCTGATGGCAGCGGACCTCTTCTGTGAGACATACAGAGAGTCGATTAAATCAGATTAAATGAAAAATTAATGATTCCTCTGGGGGAGTGAGTCATTTCTGCTGTATAAGATTTGTTACAGTAATAGTTAGGAAACGTAATTGAGTGTAGCCTTAGTCCTGGCAGGACAAATAGTTGTGCTTAACCCACATATAAATCAGCTGATTTTAAAACAAATCTTGATATTTCTAGATTTATTTAACTTTTCTTTCAAGTGAGTTGGTTTGTCCCATGACACATGTTCTACATGTACCGATGCTTCTGCAGGTACGTGATGCTCATTTTAGGGAACATATGCGTATCAGTGTAGACTTCATTGTGCTGTTGATTCTTGATCAAAATCAATGCAAATCAAATGGCATCAAATTCTCAAAGTCAGTTTTTTCAGGTTGTCACCTCAGATCTTTGTAAACAGCTATAAAGAACGGGTCTTCCGCTGCAATCATAAAACAGGGAAATCAGGAAACAGCTTAATGAATCCTGGAGACCGAGTCAGATTATGTTGCTCTCAAAGTCAGTGTTATTGTAAGACAATGTTATTCCTAGAAAGTGACTGGAAACCCAACTTCCTCTCGTGTCTGCACCCATTCAGAACAAGAACTTTTCCAACTGCTACTCCCTAGTTTAGGGTATAGGAGCCGGCCAGGACACACAAAAAGACTGAAAGATGGGCACTCTCCACAAACCGTCACTAAACTAAGTTGCTATGTGGTTATTATTATTGAGAGTACTAAACTCTCAATAATAATACTGCACTAAGCCACATTTGTGACACTTATGTCTATAACTGCTGCACTTTATGACTATCATGTATGTCACTACCTTACTATCTTAACTCATCTAAACGTGAATACAATAATCGTCTAAGCCATATTATCATCTGTGAAATACTACAAAATACTGCCTATGCTTTATTTGTCCTGCACTGTATATGTTACAGTATTGTTTGGTAGATTTCCTCTGCAGTTATAAATATTATATATTCTTTGATTTATTTATTTATTTATTTTACTTCCATTCAATGCTTGTACTGAGACAGTTTTCTTTTTTTTTATATTGTTCTAATAACTTCATATATCTTAAAGAAAGTTCTCTCTTGACAACATGTTTGCTTAAAAACAGTACACATATGGCAAACATGGTGCTGCTCTGTTAGTATGTTAGCTTTAAGCTAAACCTGATTTATAAACATGACGGTTTCTAGACTAAATCTTCAGTGCAGGAGTTTTAACCACCAATAGCATTCTATCTGTAACATGACATGACTATAGTTGGGGTACGTTTACCATCAGTGACTTATTAAAAATACATGGAGGGACATTAACAGCCTACAGGGATCTTTTTATTAGTTTATCTCAGATGTAACTCTGACCCACAAGGGATTTGTAGGTCACTGTAACTTTACAGACGTCAGAGTGGTTGCCATGGTAAGGACTGCTGTCTTATGGGGATGGAAACGACACAGCCCGCAGCAGCTTGTCACGTTCACCTGTGTTTGAGTGGGTGTTTCTGTGCAAACAAGCAGCTGGATCAGATTACCCTGTCATCTACACCCTGCGGGCTCTATTTAGCTTAATAGAGGCCGATCCTAACATTACGTTTAATATTAATACTTATGTGCACAAGGTTTTGTGTAGATTGACACTAAAGTTTCTCTACAGTGATTGAACCAATTTTGTCTTTTTTCAGATTCATGTTCCAGATGTTCATAAAATCTTTTAAACCATGAAAATAAAATTCCCATTATGCTCAAAGGTAGTAGTGTGTAGTTCTATTGGACTAAAAAAATAAATCTTGTCAATTTTTATCAGTTCTTGCCTTCATCTGTGTACATTGTGTTTTCTGCTTTTATTCCAATTTTTTTTTTTCCTCCTCATCTCTCCATAATGGTTAATATTGACTGTCTGACATTTTTCAAAGTAGTTTTCTCAGAAAGGAGGATGTTCAAATCTGTCAAATTAAATGGGACGATAAGAAATTGTTGAACGTGGGTGACAAGATAAAGTGGAGATTGACACATTACCATAAAAAATATTAATCTGACAAAAATATTTTTTGATGCTCCAAAAACATATTTTAGGTTTCCAAAAATTTTGTTTTTCTTTGTGTGTGTGGTTTAAAGACCACAGCCAACCATAAACTGCTGAAATCTGGTAATATTTGCATACTGTAAAAACACGGACTGCCCTTTTTGTTCAAATTCCAAAAATACTTTAATATGCGCAGCAATAATGTCTTGGGTTCGATTCCCAGCCCAGGGTCTTTCTCCCTGCATGTTCTCCCTGTGCATTCGTGGGTTCTCACTCAACAATACGATGGAAAGAGGAGTATGAAGAATCCAGTGTCTGCTTTATTTTCTCCATGAGGCTCATTTAGTGTAATCAAATGTTTGTGTATCTGGCAGCATGGAGCTTTGATTCTCGTCACAGAGTATGTGTTATGGTGTGTGCTGTGGAGGTGTGTGAACACCTACACACATATGTGTGTTTGCTCGAGGTGTGAAAACGGTAGCAGTTCAAGGTTGCAGCAGGAGATGCGTTACGTCACCATGGCAGCCGGCCTTAATTACTACTAACTATAGACGGAGCAGAGGGTCCGGAGAGAGGGAGAAGAGAGACGAAGCAATGAGAGTAATTAAAAAGTCCATTTGGAACCATGAGATTAATACAGCAATGAGATTTGCTTAATAGTTTGTATATTACACCAATTTACATGCTGCACTTTGGGCCTGTGAATGTTTAATGCTACGTCGTCTCAATTTTGTGTGGCTTAGATGAATAAATAGCATGCCCCATATTGAAGCAGGAAGTGAATTAATAAATCAAACTGACCTAAATAGTCGAGGAATAATTTCAGATCATCTCAAAGGCTGACTGTCGACAAAACATCACCTGTAGTTCTTTTAGGTTGATGGTGGAAATACAAAGAACTTGTGCAATGGCTTATGCAGCACCAATTCTGGTCTTGTTATGTTTGCTTTGTTTAAAAATACAATTTATGAGCCTGCCCTCCCACTTTTCTTCAAATAAAGCATACTAGGAAACCTGGTTTTTAGCTGAACTTTAACATCATGTAGGCAGTGAAAGTCTGAGTCAGCATAAAATGTAGCACTATCTATTATTTGAGTTGTACTTCAACAGTTTAAAACAAATCCCCAAGATAAAAGAAACCAAAGACAGAACAGAGCTGTGCCTAAAGCTGACTCAAACTTATTATGCCAGCCAGAGGATGATGTTTAGATCAGCAGTTCCTACATCTCACTGTATGTCTATAAGAATTAGTCATTGTCCTCACATTTTCTTTATATTAAGAATCTCATCAATAATCAACTTGACTTGTCCACCAATCTAACTTTATTTAGAGATAAATATATTCTAAAGATTGACATTAAGTTGTCAGCACATAACTATGGCAATTACCACAAATGCTTATATTTCTGCATAGCATGTTGAGAGGGTGGCCTTTATTAATTAGTAGTTTGACAGGAAAAGGGCTGAAGCAGAAGGGCAGGTCATGCAGTACTTGTCAAGCTGCAGGGAATCAAACCTGGGACAGTTGCATCAAGGACTGTAGCCTTTATATATAATTTACTTTCTCTACTTCTGATCCACCTTTTGCTTCATTTTGTACATTTAAAGCAATCATTGTTGAACCTCAAGTTAAGATTAGCTTTTGGCTAACAACTGATTATGTATTTCAATCTTCTTTGGTGCATTTCCTTACTTCAGTGTCAAGGATGTAATGACTGATCATGTATTAAAACTGATAAATACTGTGATCATTGAGAGGAATGATCACATAGGATACCTCATTAATAAATGTTAATGAGGTATCTATCTTATGTAATATCTGTGTAGTGACTTTGTGGACTAAATCTGTTGATCATTTTGAACACAGGCCCACCCACACATGTGAACATCAAGCAATGCTTACACATTGTCAGCGCTGACATTTCCCTTTTCTTGCCTAATTAGCTGTCCTTTCCCCTTTCCTGCTGTAGTGTCAGCCAATCGGCAAAGGCCACTCATTACACAATCTTTATTTCAGAGTCTTTGTCAAAAGAAGAATGAATGTGACAGTTCAATCTAACCTCGGCAATAAACCTCGCATGGCCGCCCCCTCACTGCTGATTTGAGATTCAGCTTAGCTATCATGTTTGGGCACACTGCATAGGACTTGGATATTTAATTGAAATGCCACCCGGTTCTTTCATTTTATCTCTTTATCTCACAATTTTTTTTATTTCTCTTTAGTTTTGGATGTCTGCCTTGGCCATCACCATGCCTGTGCCCTGTGGATCTTTCGTACCGGTGTTTGTCATTGGTAATGAGCAACTAACAATGTGTGTTTTAGAACAGTGAGCTCCAGTCTGTCTTTTTGGAAAAGGTGAAGTTTGACTGTCATTTAGGAAGCCTAATCAGCCTTATCAAAGTCTTGGTTCAAAAAAATCAAACAGGAGAGACATGACAAATTACACAGAATGTTTTAAAAAGTCTTGTTACAGCATCAGTTTATCTTATCTTATCAACTTTTTTCTTCTGGTGCAACCAAAAGAAAGTAGTGACTGAGAGGACAACCCCTTTCCTAAAAGCAATGAGGGTTAGGGTTAAGGTGACTTACCTTTTTTTTTTTTCATTAGAATTAGTCTACTTGCACAAATCAGTATTAGAAAACTTAACACTAAAAACATTGATGTGTTATTTATACAATTTTAATAAGCAAAATGACAGAAATAAGTTTCTTCCTCCTAAAGGTGGAAATTTCTGTGGAACTGTTGCTGGCTTTCCACCTTAAGACTCAAATCCACCAACTTAAGCCTCCTACATCCATTAGATGGGGGTTATAGTCTTATATTTTTACCAAAGTTGTAGCAATCAGTGCTTTGCAGAATTAATTTACACCGACACCTACACCTTTCACTGCTGTTGTAACTCTTCTAGGGGAGATGTAGCCCTGCAGAAGAGCATGTGTTAAATGTAGTATTTATAGTTTGGAAAAATAGTCATGCCATTGTACAGAAATTCAGGTTTATTACCTCTCTGCATGTAGGCAGAAACCTGAAGTCTGACTGTTTGTTTCTTCATCCATGGTTTGGCCGTTGTAGGAGCAGGGTTTGGTCGTTTGGTTGGAGAATGCATGGCAACCTGGTTCCCAGATGGATTTCACGCTAATGAGTCCATCTATTCCATAGAGCCAGGAGCCTACGCTGTTGCGGGTATGTTGAACACTCATTAATTTATTACCAGATAACTTTTTTTCTTCTTTTCTTTCTGGTTATGCTTTTGAATAAGTATGAAAGTCTGATTTAGTCTATTGGTAGCATTCGCCAAGTTTTATTCTTCTTAGTTTGAGCTCCCTGCTCAAGATCAAAACTTTCTGATGCACCACAAATAAAAAACATAAAATAGTATGAGAATTGAACTTGTTGGTGAACTTCATTAGCAAAGATTCAATGGGTTTTTTATATACTGTAGATAAGTGGTAGAAATGATTGATTTTACTTTGTTTTTTAAAACTATGAGTAGTTTTCTTAAAGTTGTTCCTATGATGAGATCCAGTGTTGCTGCAGTCCTACTTGTTGACAGCAATGCTGATTATGCCTCTGCTGCAGCCTTGGCGCCTGCTGTTTTCCCTTTTTTTCTGGGCTTGCTGATGCTGTTGTGCCGTGCTGTAGTAGATGACTCAGCGCTTTGCAGGCCCGACATTCTGATGAGCCTCTTTCATCTCACAGCAGAGCTCGCTCTAAGGACTGAGCATTAGGACGGGTGGAGAGAGCAGAAGCAGCATTTATCTGAGGAGAGGGAGGCAGACACGGTTTAATTAAGTTATGAGAAAGAACAATGAAACCTGCTGGTGCGAATGCTGTCATTGAGCATCTGTTTGTTCATTCCCTCCTTGTATTGCTCTCTTTAATTCACTCATTCTCCTCTGTTCCTCTTTTTTCCACTGTTTAAATTGGACTCATCCATTTTCTCTGTCTGTATGAAGACTCATTCACACCATGCTGCTCTGTCTGTTTAGTCCCAGATGATGTACAACTTTTTCTACATCAATTTTAAGAAAGGAAAAAAAAAGGAGTTGATGCAGAGATTTCCTCCAGTATTAATTTAGATGTGAGGGTTGATTTCTACTTTATGGGTATTTAGAAAAATAATGTGAATTTATTTAGCTGAACAGAGTTTGAAGAAGATGTTGTCCAGATCAGAGGTGATTTTCAGATGAAAGTACTTTTTCAGGTTTTTGATTGATTGATGGATTTAGTTTCTTCCACAATGTAATCTGTATATAAAATTGAAAACATCTACACATCTACACCAAGGGGTCAGAGATGTGAATTGCAGTTTGTCAAAATCACACATAGCCTTCCAAAATTTCCAGCAACATTTCATAAAACCATTCAGAAAATATTCAGTTAACACGACCCTTGGTGTTTCAGAGCTTACCGTGTCACTGACAGTCTCCTGTTTTGCTCTTCTCTCCCATCCACAGGTGCTGCAGCCTTGTCAGGAGCGGTCACCCACACCGTTTCACCTGCGATCATTGTGTTTGAGCTGACTGGTCAGATCTCCCACCTCCTGCCAGTGATAATAGCTATTATACTGGCCAACGCCGTGGCTCAATCTTTGCAGCCGTCGTACTACGATTCTCTTATCAGGATCAAGAAGCTGCCCTACCTCCCAGAGCTGGGCTGGGGTCACCATGAGTATGTACAGCGTATTATATTGAAGAAGAACATAAAACAAATAAGGAATAGCACCTATCTTTTAAAAATTACTCTGTACAACTACAGTAAGAGAACTACATTTACTTAACAGTGTACCTCTATTTCAAATTCGCCAAACATTTTTAGAGCAGCGTAAGACTGTAATCCTGCTGTCCACAGACAGGTGGAGCTGTTTTCAGTTTTCACTGTAGTACAGCATTTATTCCTTACTTTATTAATACATCCATAAAAATAGTAGCTTGAAGACAGTTTGACTTGAGGGCGAATATGTTTTTTGAACTTTAGTCTGATTTAATTTCAAACAATTCAGGGCAAAAAAAAAACTTGTATTTTTATCGAGTGCATGTAAACTTCTGGCTTTAGCTGTAGCTTTACCAGTTTTTGTTGATAGATTTTCTGTATTGAGGTTCTTTTCATTTTCAGGGTTTGCAGGGTGTCTTCAGAGATGCACCCATTCAAATATTTGCACTTGGCATTTGACAGCTTTGCTTGGATATCTGCAAACTGTTACATTGGAACAATAACCTAAATGTGTCATTCATGAACTGGTTTGCAAAAAGGGGACAACGAATGTCATTCTTAATTCTTTTTGCTGGAAAAGCTTCTCTTCCCTTCACTATGCCACCACCACAATTGAGTATTCTGTCTTATCTATTGTAAAATCCAGAATTTACCAGTATATGTACCAGTGGGACTAGCATTGTGGCCAGGATCAGGTTAAAAGAGAATTTCCTCAGATTTCTGTTGTTGTTGTTTTTGCTGTCTTGGGATCAGTAGGAGGCTCCTAGGTATCAATTCTTATTGGGCCATCCTCTGAAAATACTTCTAAAAACATTTTTATAAAGTTACAGGTGTGGGTTATAAAAATTTAAAAGTAAACTCTGTCAGTCTGTTTACTGACCATGGTGTGAAATTCAAGCAATCAGATACATACATTAGCATTTATTTTTATGTATTTGTATTAATTTATTCTCTTTAAGTAATTATTTATATATTCTTCTGTGTAAGAAGGCAGTACTGCATGCCTCATCCTGACCTGCCTCATCTATTGCAGAGCTCCCAAGAGGCTGGAAGAAAAACATCAGTCGAACAATTCTGCTCTGCTCCCATTGCAGTGGAAGCTCAAATGACTGCTTTGAAACAGTGTTTGGAAATTATCCAAGCATACATCTTCTAAGAAGTTCAAGAGTATTTGTTCCCTATGAGGCACAGAAAAAAACTTCCTGCATATTTTACAAAACACATCTCAATATTGTCTTTATTTTGCAGTTCTTTGAATGAACTGCAAAATGTTATTCCCCTCGTCTGCAAAGGCAGAGCGTGTTTATCTGTACATAACTCTTTGTACACAAGGCGATAAATTCAGTCACCCAGTTTATTCTTTGTTTAAGAAAGACAGTTTGTTAAACAAAGACTGTGATGTGACCAAAATTTTGGGTGCATCTAGGAAAAATAGTTAGATGAAACCAGTGTAAAAAGTTAGTCTCAAGCCCTACAGTATAACTCTGCTTTGCCTCATCAAATTCTAGGAAAAGAATTTGATGTTTTTTCTGCTAGACTGCATTGCAAAGTCAGGTATTCGAATCACATACAAATGCGACTACTCAGTTTCCATATGTTCATGCATATCTTTTTCAGTGGCTTGATATCATAGGTTATTAAAAAAAGACTTTCACTTCTACATGTAGGGACTATTACTTAATCTTTCTCATCACAGCTCGCTTGTCACCTCTGCTTTTTTAAACACTTTTTCCACCTCACCTCAGTGTGAAACCTGAGCTGCACCTTGTTGATGTCGATTAGGCCATGAATAATCATCACTCCAAAAACGGAAAAGTTGCAGAGTATTCATTTAATCAGGATTCTGAGGTGTCTGTCTTATTTAGCATCAGTTGATGTTATTGGGAAACCAAGTGGAGCAACCTTTCAGGTTATACAGTTTATACAGATTGCAGGACGCCTGATCAAATTCTGTTCCCAGCTATTAAATGAAAACTTGGTTGAATTAAGAGGGAAAACAATTACATATCTTCCACCTTTGATACCTCAAGGAAAATTTACCTTGGCAGCTGCTTTGGCCAGTTCAGAGGCAATCACTTACATCATTCTCTCTCATCCACATGCAAATTAAATCGCTGGCAGGAAGCACAGTGCAAAGAGGAAACTTTCTTTAAGGCCTTTTTCATATTTGGGATGATACAGTTGTCTGGTGCTAGAAGAACCATTTCTCTTTTAAAGAATAAGGTGACAAAACTGTTTTTTTCATTTTTTTAGTCAATTAAATTTAAATTTTGTAAAATGTTCATTTTTATATAGTTTTAGCAGTGAGAAGTGAACTAATTTCAAGGCCTTCTAATGTTTGTGATATTTACATTTATTGCAAAATGAGACAATACTATACATATCTGACCTATTATGTCTCTCATTAATGTGACTTTGGTTTATTTATTGTAACTGACCTAAAACAAGAAATGTTTGGCCTGATGTAGCTTCAGATGGTGAGAATAAAAAGCTGCATGTGTATTTTTCTTCATCTTACAGCTGAAAATGAACTATACATACATAATTTATAGAGAACGTGCTTCTGAAATAGTGGAAATACAAATAATTCATGAAACTAATTTAAACCTGGTGTGGTTTATAGTTTTAAAATTATAGTCAGTTGCTCTGTATAGGTGTTTCGTTCTTTCACAATACACGCTGTAATTTTACTTGCAGTTATTTTCTTCTTCCTATGCTCTAATATACATAAGGTTATTGATAGGTTTCTTTCATCTTCCTAAGAGGCCTCCTGGACTAGAGTTGTACATTATATATATTGAATTGGAGCTTGGAAAGCATGGCCATCAATTTTGTTTTTTTTTTTACATCTGAGGAAAGGTCAGCACAGCGAGTTGTCACTGGTTGAAAAAGTGGAAGTCTGGCCGCAGTCCGTGTCTTGGCACGGCTGATGGTCTTGGCAGCGGAAGCCATTAAGCGACGGCTGTTGTGTTTGCAGTTCTTGGCCGGCTTCAGCAGGAAGAGAAATCTGAGTGTATCTAACTGGTGTACTGAGGCGTGTGATTCTGCTGAGCTGAGAAGTGCTCGCACAGTGTCACCCAGCTTCACCTGAAGTACACACAGCGATGTGGTAACAACCGAAAGATGTGTTGACACTGTGACTTTTGATTGTGTTGGCCAGTCAGCTGAAAGGCTGTGTAGTCATCATATCTGCTAGGGCAATAACTTAGAAATATTATGATGTTTGTGTAGTATAAATTTTTAAACATGAGTGTTGATGCATTTTCAGACAATGAATAGAATACCGTTCCAGCTGTCTTCTTCCTTTGGCCTCATCTCAATGAAACAATGGACACTTCTTTTTTTCACCTTGTACATTTTATTTACTCTTCTTTCCTTCCATGCTTGTCTCAGGAAATACAACATCCGTGTGGAGGACATCATGGTGCGGGATGTGCGATACATCACACTCAACTGCTGCTACCGAGACCTACACAACATCCTGATGTCGGGACATTTCAAGACTCTGGCTTTAGTGGAATCCGCTGGTGAGTTAAAAAAAGATCTACACATCCATGCAAAACACAGAATTATGTGTAAATAACCTGATTCTGGTGTCTTGTGAAGCCACTGAAAGACACAGTGAGGGTTTATTTGTAGCTGAAGTAGTTTATCTCCATACAAGAATCTATTTGGTCCCTCATCTAATTTCTCTGTTCATATTTTCCTTTGGCAGAAACAAATAATATGAAAATCTCAATTTGCCAGTTAAATTGTTGTGATTTAGTGCACCCATGCTGCTAAATATTGGTTATTAATTGGTAAACCCAATCCCAAAATAAACAAATACAGTATGTCAGTTCTTGGAGTTTAAAGTAATCAAAGTGTCTGTAAAAATATTCACTATTCACCCCATTGGGGGGTTTGCTCATCATCATTGATAAAGTTTTCACGAGGAGTGAATACTTTTTATAGACAATCTACAAACGATGATATGAGGATTTTAGTTTAGAAAAAAAAAACATTCTGTTATTGACTGAAAAACATTTTGACATTATTTGCTTTATTATTAGTAAGATTAATAATCTTGTACTATTAGAAAGTAAAATTACATTATATGAATGACTATTACGTTGCAGTGCAACAATATTTGACCAAGTTTTTATGAGAAATTCTTGGAAAAAATGATAGCAAAATTGCCACTTCTGTTCCTGGTAGGTTTATGTTTTTGTAGTTAATTAGCCTGTCAGTGACCTACAGCTCCAATCTCTTCAACCTTTGTTCCAACCATTAGCACTCAGGACACATCTGTTTTTAAGGGGCTAAATAACATCTTTAAAAGGTTTTGCAAATAAGAATCTGTAATTCGGTGAATCTAACGTCTGGGGTATCTTTGTTCGGTGTTGCCAATTTTGTACTCGTGGTGTGCCCTCCAGCTGGCATTAAATTCAAAATTTCTGCAATCCCAGTGCTGTCCTCATCAAAGTGACTGATTGATAGAAAAAAAACCTGCCTGGGCACAGCTTGCTGATGGCCTTAGTCACCTCATTAAAGTGCAAATTGGGTATTTCAACACTGTTTCAATTATACAGTGGTACAGGAACAATTAGCTGCGGCATTTAGCCAAACACCTAATCTGCACGCACCGTCACAAAGGCAGTTACTTAAAGCCGGCAGCACATGCACACTAATTATTGGACATTTGCTGCCTTCTGGGCACTTGTTTTGCAACTATGCAGACTTCTCTGCAGTATGTTTGTTTGTTTGGAAGTCACAACACTCTGTTTGCAGATTTTCCCTAATTCACTTTCTACCATCTCTGTTTTTCCTCCTTTGCATTTTCTTTTCCTTCTGTTGCGCTCTGCTAATAAACCGCCGTATCCTTTTTTTATCCTCCTTGATTTTTGTATTGCTCTTTCTCTCACCCCATGCATCTCTGTCTCCTAACCCAGAGTCAATGATCCTGTTGGGCTCCATAGAGCGAGCCCAGCTGCAGTTGCTGCTCTCCCAGCACCTCAGTCGCAGCAGACGCCTGGAGTACATCAGGGAACGAGCTGCAGCAGAGAAAAAACGGCTGTCTGATGTGTCGAACAACGATAGTGAGGACGGGCACCAGCGGGCCAGCCAGGAGGTCCATTTGCAGGTCAGAGGTCCTTATTGACAAGTGGAATACATCTAAAGACAATGTGTAGAGAATTTATCAGTCAATTTAATAATTTGTACTAGATTCTCTGTGAAACCATTTCATATTTCTTTGTTGTTTCACTTACAAAGAGCTGTAGAGAGTTGATTTTTAGAGGGAAATATCTTCATTACGTTTTCAATGCATCTAATAAATACTTCATTGCTGGTTGTTTGAAGTTACACCCATGAATTTTTACAACACAAAATAACACATTAATAAAAATAGTTTACAGATGCAAATATGAAGCAGTTCACTTTGATGTCCATAACTAAAATCCATTCCCCACAGAAGCCACTTGATAACAAATTGACACCATTAAGTTTGTGATAATATAAATCCAGTTCTTTGATGAAGCCTTGAAATGTTTGTTAGAGAAGGTCAGAAAGCAGATGTCATCATAAAGACCAAAAACATAGTAGAAAGTTGACCTGAAAACATCTTGTTTTATATTTTTAAACTAGCAGGCCAGACAAAGAGAGCATTAGCGATTACAAAAAGCTTAAAAGTCCATGGAAGCTCGAGGAGATGCAGAAGTCTATTGACAGGACAGTTATTAGTTATACACTACAAATCTCTTCTATGGAAGAGAGACATGTAAAAAATAACTGCTGAAACAAGCCAGGTCATTTAGAGTTTGCCACAAGCTCTGCAAAATATGAAGCAAACCTTTGAGAAAGATGCCCCACTCAGATGAAACAGAAATTAAACGTTTTGGTCCTACAAAATGATATGCAACATAGGAAAATTAGAACAGCACATCACCCCTGAAAACAGTGTGCCCCCACAATGTGAAACATGCTGTGAGGACACTTTTATTCAGCCGTGACAGAAAAGTTGGTTACCATTAATGTGAAATGAGATGGAGCCAAATGCAAGATGATGGTTAAAGAAAACCATATTATTTCTCATCTCTCAGTAGTTTCAATTGCTTTGAAATTGAAAATGAAAGTAAAACATGTAAAGCCAAAAAGCTTAGGATTATAAGTTTGTTTATTTACTCTAGAAAAAGATGAGAAAATGCCATTTTTAAGGCAAGAGACTACTTATGATGTTAGCATTCACCTAGCGACAAAGAATAAAGGCTTTCAGTGTTTCTATATTTTAAGTCATCAACTCTGGTCCTAATGGATTCAGCAATTAGAAGTTTGTTTACTCTGCAACGCTTGGTGTCCCACCAAAATTACCCTCGTAATGCAGCTAATCAGAGAAACACTTCTGTCTTTTAGTGGAACTCTCAGAAGATTTTGTTGAATAATGCATTCAGTTAGAGGGAGACAGACACACAAGTCTAACTACCTTATATAATGGAACTGGAAACTTTAAAGATATTATTAACAATGAATATTCTGACTTTTTTTCCACGTAAGCAATCACTTCTTTATGGCTGAAACTCCATGTTTTCCCCACTTTCTGAGCATCAATAACATAGCTGAGCAAAATTGTCTTCAGGTCATGAAAATGGCTGAAAGAAAACCCACTGCAGTCATGAAATTTTAAATCAAAGCCAACCTCACATTCAGCCTCTGAACTTTATTCCTCCCACTGGCTCTGAATGCTTTCCTTTTTTTTGTCTTGACTCCTTCACTCCCTTGATTTGTTTCCATCTCCTCTCTCTGCTGAAAGCACATTCATTTATCTAATGTGTCCGATGTTGGTGAGAGTGATGGTGTGTTAAGGAAAGATTAGATGGCTTAGATTTCATCTTTGTGTTTGTACTTAGATTTCTACGGAGGAGTCCACCTTCAGTCCAACTTGTCCAGCTAGTCAGAAGCCTCTGAAACCTGCATTGAAAAGACCATCTGTTGTGGAAAGACCCACTAAGCTTCCCACAAGTAAGTAACGACTAAGGTAATGGTAATTGTTAAATCCAAGTCATACTTGAAGACTTATGAGTGGCTGAACATGAATGGCTTAAGCATTACTCCAGGTTCACTATCAAATTTGTAAAAAGAGACTTATTCAACCTTGAAACATGCAAAGGAGGCATTCTTTTTAGAAATCAATAGCAAAAGCATCAACAATCTTTGTGCCTTATTTGCTAAAGTTGATAGGTTGACAAACCCTCATGTGACTGAAGTCTATATGCCAACTTCCTTATAGAGAAAATATAAAAACATAGGGTTAATTTGCACATCAACATCAATTTCCCTTCTATCCCTATTGCAAAAAGAATGAGAAATGCAGAGAAAATGACTTAATTTCACCAACTCAGCCACAAAAACCTAGATAAAATAAAAAATCAACTAAGCTCCTCCTACCCAGAGCTTTCCTTAAGAAAGTACTGCCTGTCATTGCATCTGCCGTGATTCAAATGGTAAATTCATCCCTCTAATCAGGTGTTTTCCCCCAGGCTTTAAAAACATCAGTTATCAAACCACTGATAAAAAGTAACAAACTGGAAAAATTCCTACTGCAGAATCACAGGTCAATTTTAAACCTTCCATTCATCAGCAAAATTATTGAAAAAGCTGTATAGTTCAGCAATGACTATACAGTTTGGTTTCTCTGCTCACCACAGTACTGAGAAAGCCCTTGTCAAAGTGTTCAGTGACATAAATACAGACTGTGGAAGAACCACAGTGCTGGTTCTGTTGACTTTATTATGAAGGCGACTGGCAAAATGGGTTGGATTCTATGGTACAGCAGTCAGTTGCCTCTCTCTCATCAAACATGCTAACACTGTCTAAGAAGCCTAAAAGAGTTTTTAATTACTGAATGCTGAAGTTGGCTTCGGAACCTTCTTCCTATTGGTGCTAAATCTCTCACTTTGTAAACACAAAGAAGCAAGTATTTTTGTTGTTTCTCCAAATAGTGTTGTAAAGTCAAAGATGTATATCACTCATATTTTTCTATACCTTCACCAGGCAAAAGCTGAGCCAAATTTGGTGATGAAGTATTTAAACTTTTCTTCAATGGAGAGAGAGGAGTTCAGCAATCTAGGAGAGTCTCAATAAAGAGAAGCTTTTCTGTCACATTCTAGGAAAAGTGCTTCAAACTTGTCAAAATGGGAGATGGGCTTTGACTGACATGGGACCAGCTGGAGACATTATGTCTCTCAATTTGTTTGGAAACACCTTTAGGTCATTTTAGGTTACAGCTAGGAAGAGGTGGCTGATGAAGAAAACTTTGGAGAGATTTAGTACAGACTACTATCAGAACAATTCAATCATGAATTGTAAGGAGAATATTAGCAGTTTGAATACTTATCTACCGATCAAACAATCTCAAGCAATGATTGTGAATGTTTCTATTTTCCCTTTGCAGGCCCACAGGACCGTTCCGGCATAGGGCTGAAGAGCCTGTTCTGCTCCAGTCCAGACGAAGAAGCTCTGGAGGTGAGAGAACCATGTCCTTAAATGCAGCCAGTCAACAGGAGCACAGACTCAACACACACACACACGCATGCACACACGGTGACTCACATCCTGCCGTGAACAGAATCAGTGCACCCACACAGTCCTATCCTATCTCTCACATACAGCCTTTCACGCTTTACAGTACAGTACCTCCCACTCACTCACACACACATAGTCAGAAAACACTCACACACAATCTTAAGTGGCTTCCATTTAAAATCTTTCACTTTGTCTCGGCCTTGTGTCCTGCCACGCTTTATTTTATCCTGCAAATGGATTGTTTTACTACATTGAAGTTTTGTCTTGTCAGTGTTTTTTAAAAATATGAATGTATTTGTACAAAAAAAATAAATAATGATCCATACATCAGAAAATATGTAGCTAATTCTCTAGTACTCCTAACTACATTTTTAAGAAACTTTTTTCTTGAAAATGACTTGATCAGAATAAAAGATTACATCCTTCTTCTGACAGAATTACAGTTCAGATAATGTTCGTGTAACTCTATTAGAAGTATTATTGATTTGGACTTGAAGCACTGAAAGGCTCCATCAGCCCAATTATTGAAATCTGTACAAAATTTTAATCATTCTGCAGCACAGGGATGTCATGTCATTACTCATGCATCGCCTCAGGGTATGTGTGTGTAGGTGTGTGTAAAACCAAAGTACGCTGCTTATAAATGACACTAATCAGTTTTGTTGACAGGGAAAGGGAAACCACTGACAATATTGTGTGTTTCAACCATGCATCTCATCAAGCTGTTTGAGCCCAGAACCATATCCAGTTCTGCTCCATAAAGATATTTTTTTAACGTTGTATGACCACACAGCCTAAATTAGACCTACCTTTAAGAATTACTTTAGATATTTTAGAGTGAGGTTATTTGAAGTTATAATCAGTAATAGCTCCCTGCGGTAAAAATAAATAGATGTCATATCACTAGGAAAAGTGAACTGAAGGTCACAGATGAATAAGCCTGCAATTGGCATCACTGCCGAGTTACTCTATTTTAGTGAAATTGGAATCTCAGTATCGATTCACCAGAACATGTTGAGATACTTTTTAGAAAATGACATACTTAGTCAAGCTTGTTTGTAGGGAGGGCATCATGGGGCATCTTTAAGTCATTTCTACTTCAAACTCACTAAAAAGGAACCTATTATATAAATTTTCTCTAATTTCATATTAACTATTTGAGTTTTAAATTTTTGCATGGATATTTTTGCTTATTTTTATTGTACGAAGTTCTTTAAATGTCCTGTGAGCAAATACATTTGCAGATTTGTCTATAACAAATGGAACTTTGGATATCTGGTGGTAATTTTCATCATTTACCCTCTATTAAGAGTGCCCTTCATATTAATTTCACTTTCTCCTACTACAGGAGAGAAATTAGCATAATAATCCGATATTGGCTGGAAAGCACAACGTCTCCCCTTTCACAAACTGTTGGAACTTTTCAGATAGCTCAAAGTAGTTAGGAGTTACGCTACTGCAAATTTGGCTGTCGTCGCCAATACATTTATTTCCAGGTTTTACATCTTTGACAAGTCCCCATTCTTTAATCACTTTTGTGTCAATGATGTCCTGTATTTAGACTTTCCTCGATTTCCTCTAAAGTTTCTTGCTTTTAGAGTTATCATAGTAAACTTGTGTTCAGCTAGTGACCTGTCACTCTTTCTGCTGCTAAAGAATCCATTTGCATCTTGTACATGAACTCTGCAGAAAATGTCCCAAGTGAAGAATTCCTTTTTCGTCTCTTGTAACATTTATAGTCTAAGTTACAGATCTTGTTGTGGTGGTTTCTTTCAAAAGCGTAACTTATTGGCTGAAGCCAATAACAAAACCGTGTGAATAGCCAAACAAAGCCGGTATGTTAAACAACTGTTAGTTTCCCCATAGCCCAAAACTCAGATGCCTGGCGGTAAAATTTTCTCTGTAAATAAGCTGAATTTAAATACAAAGTTTACCATTTTAAAACCTCTGAAGCTGCTATTTAAAGCTTTGGATGTCTCTTTATGACTTCAACTTGTATATTTTGCAAAACAAAAGAAAAAACTAAATTTTCTCGGAAATTGATGGTGTTTTGGGTTTTTTGTCTGCTTCTACTCTGGCAGCTTGTTCCCTACTGTCGTGGTTTTGTTGTGGCACTTGGGGTTTGGTTACAGTCAAGAGAACAATCACCATCATTTGCAGCTGGTGATACTGTACTGGTTTGCAGCCCCTAATGACAGCATGCCACAATATTTGGTTAAAGCCAGAGTAGCACCAGGTCACCAATTCCGCAACTTCCACACTCCAAGGGTTGGAGTTCATTCACAGACTGGAAAGATTGGCTTTAATTTGAAATGTTCAGACTATATTTAAAAAAAAAATTAAACACAGCAATTACCATATCCTTGGGAGGCAAATTTACGTCAGATTTTCAAATTTGTGAGTATTTATTCATAACGTTTATTATTAATTGATGGACAGCAATCAATCTGCTTCATCTGCTGCTGCCAGTTATGATTTTAATCAATGATTGAAGGGTGTACTTGTGAAACTCACTGTCCAGTCTGTGCTTAGACAGATGGAGCAGGAGTTAGACCAAGGAATCTTTTTGGGTGGTAAGGAAACCAAGTAGCATATTACTTATTCGTGTCTTTCAGAAAGACCTGTTCGTAGAATCATTTCAGGTTTTGCATCCCTGCAGCAGGTGGTAGATGAACTTATGGATTCAGCTCGGACCTATTCTCAGTTCTTCTGCCATTCCTTGATTTGTGCTCCTCATCGCACTTCTTTGTCATACTGGACGACTTTTTGGAGATCCTCCTCCAGTTTTTTGTGGCTCCGTCATCTTGCCCACAGCGCCTGCTTTCCCTTCATTGTTCTGTTGTGACTGTGAAATATTAATGCAGGGCAAATTACATCAGGAGCCTGTTGCACAGATTGATGTTTCCTTCCTTGCTGTTTTTTCTCATTATTCTTCTCCCACTCTTACTTCCCTCGTGCTATATTTATAATCGCTTGTGGGCTTGTATTTTTCCTTTTTGTTCATTTTTGTTTTTCCTGACAATTTCCATCATTCTCTGGATCCATCTTTTTGTTGCGTTTATGCAAGTTATTGAGAAATATTTGTGTCAAAAATTGCCATCAGAAGACTGAGTACTTTCGTAAGGGGCTGTAAAAACAACTACAGTTGCGTTGGTTAAATTTTTCAATGTTTCTGTAAAATAAAAACAAAATGAAACCAGTGGCTCAAATAAACAAATTGTAGAAATGATTCTACATAATTTTATTAAAATGCAGAATGTGGTATTCCAAAACTGGTTTGACATGTTTACCCAACATTGGATTCTCAAGTTATGGGAAATAACTTGAGAACTCAACAATTATATCTGAAACAGAGACACAATAAACAAAGTCCCCATGAGCTCTCTAGCCTTTAACCCCTAAGTTTGATGATATACATCTCCATATTTTTGCATCTGGCTTCACAAACATGAAAAGTGACTCCAAGCTTCTTTCTTGCTCTACTTTACAAATCTGCTATCATTTGTTTTGTTTAGTCTGCATAGAAATAAAAATTGATGATCTTAGCTCACTAAAACTGATTACAGCAGCGTTTTTACCTCACATTTGGCCTAATTAGAATGCAAATGTTTGCAAAGTGGAAGTTTACTAAGAAAGTGAAAAAGCTTGTTCTATGCAATTTATTTATTGTGTAAAGTTTAACAGACAGTGTTTCCTATCAATCCAAGCAAGCTGTTTGTGGAGAATAAACCAGAGCGTTGCAACTAAAGTAGCTTTGCACTGCTTTTTTGGTAGACCTTCCTGACCCAAATGATGCAGCGCAGAAACCTCCCAGATGAATAAAAAAACTACTATCATGACTTAAGCTCAGGAGTGTAATGATACTAGTACTTTAGCTGCAACATGGCAGAAAAGAAAGACTCTACAGAGGATGGTGAGGGGAGCTTTATAGTAGATTTCTGTTTCAGCAAAGTTGCAGGATCTGCTGATATTTTTTCACTTATTTTTGTATTATCTAGTTTGTGTTGGCGATTGCAGGGAAACATCTTATTTTGTTATCAGTCTGGCACACAATGAAATGCTTGATTGATTTGATTTAAGTTCATGTTTGTATTTCTGCGTAGTTCCACTTTGTACGACTCGGGTCATTGAAGTCGAACGTTACTGGTGCCTCAGTGGCTCTTAATGGAAGCAAATTCTAAGCAGTGAAACAAAGACACAGACTCCATCAAAAATGTCCTTCAGGCATCTGATAAGCAGAGCATGCAGGGAACAGGATGGCGTTCTTGTGTAATTTTAGAAAACTAAGAGATGCGGATGAATTTCTCAGTGAAAAAAATTTAATGTACATAATGTCATGATGACTGCTTTGCACAAACTAATTTTAGAAAACTTACAGAGAGAATTTTTTGTTTGCTTTTGGGCAGTTGAATTTTTTTATTTACTACACGCAAGTTTTAATATAAAGACAGAAAGTGTGCTGCTCAAAAACTGAGAACTGTAACCATCTGTCTGCCACAAAGTAACAACAGCTTAAGATTTCCTGCAGTATATTTACCAGTTCACCCCTACTGTCGTATAACCACTAGACAATGCAGTTTTGATCAGTCCTGTTTTTGAAATTTATTAAAACTTTAACTTTGATTACTTTACCATATCATTGATGACTTATCCAACCTTAAGCAAAAACATTTATATATATGTTTAATAACATCAACCAGCCTAGTAGCCTAATATTGCCCCACATGTGTGATAATATCTGTGAAGATTCTAATTTGGAAAGTTAGGGGATTTTCTGAGTGGGCAGAGAGTAATAAAATGTTTACTCTACTGGCCCTTTGCTGCAGCCAAAGCTTTATTGACGCTGTTATTCTAAGTTGATTCAAGTCTGATCGTACATCTTCAAATAAAACAAAAGTTGTATCTTTCTCACCAAGATACTAATGGTTTTAATTCATATCCAATTATATCTAACTTCATTCTAAATAATTAAAGTTAGAAACGGCAAACAAATGTCATACTTCAAATCTAGTTACCAAAATGGTCAGTCTAAAATACCATACAGTTTTGGAAGCAACACTATTCCATGCAGGCCTTTGTAACTAATATGAAGGGGAACTAAGTCTGTGCAATTGAATTTTTGTCCTTTGGTCACAGAACCCATTCAGCAAACACTGAGGCCCAATGTCATCACTCTCACTCCCTCAAAACTCTACACACCTGCACACTCACTTTGCTATTTTACATTTCAATATGACTGATTTTTGTCAGTTAATCTACAGAGCCTTGCAAAAATATTAGCACATTTTGATGTAGTTTACTGGGATTTTATGTGATGGATACACAGAAAAAGACACCTAATTTCGAAGCGGAAGGAATACAAACAATACTTGGTTTTATGACACATTAAAATCTAAAAAGTAGACTGTGCACTACTATCCATAACCTTTTATTTGGATGCACCAAAATAAAATCTAGTGCTAACAACTTTGAGTTCACCTAATCGGTAAATTGAATCCACGTGTTTAATTTAATCTAACTATAATCTCACTTTTTCTTTATCTCTCCAAGGTTTTCAGATTTTTATGATTTTAGAACTTTAAAAAATAGTATTGTTAATATTCCACTTTATACATATGCACTATTTGGTGTTTTTACACCAAATTCCATTAAAATATATAGAAAATAAGAAAGCATTGTGCCAACAGAAAGATGCATGTCAAGCATAAATATTATTTATCTCAGATAAAGTGCCAGTATATATTTGAGTGTATGGTTTAGTCTCATAAACTCCAGGCATATCTGGCCTCTGTTTGCATTATGCTATAGTAGGGCACCTCCTGATGCCCTGCAGCGACAGTTGCTAGGGGTTAGCGACAGGTCAGCTTCAGCAGCAATGAGGATAAATAAACTCAGCGTTCCCATCATCCCTTGTGTCGCCCTTCAACTGCTGTTGCTCAGGCACACATATGTTTTTCTAAATTTCGTCTTGTTAATGTAAATACCTGCATGCAAGTACATGAGTAAATGACTTGTCAAGATGGGACTTTTTAAAATTGCCAATGGGACAATTGTTGATACCCCTAACAATTTGTTAAAAATGATGAAAAGTAAATTATTCATTATTATTTTCAGTTATTTATAGGATTCAAGAACTTATAATTAGCAATCCATCACTTCTTTACCCAGGGGTATGACTATCATGTAACACATAGTCACAGTTCTTCTGGCCACTGGACACTAAGCTGGATGAGAACTCATATTAATCTCATATTAATTAAACCACAGAGACTGAGTAGGATGAAAAGTCTCTGCAGCAAAGCATGGGGTCACCAAGTCCTCACAACATCCATATATCGCTTTATTTATTGAGATGTTTGGTACTGATGTTGGAAAAACTTTATTAAAACAAACCAAAGATGTCTGCCTTCAAACCCGAATTGCCAAACTCTCTAAATATTCCAACCTTGTGAAATGCTAAAGGAAATAAAGCTTAGAATGTTTCTCCCTATTTCATATAATGTATATGATTATGGCTGGATTTTAGTTTTCAGTTTGAAATTGTTTCCGTAATATAGGATCAATTATCTGACTTATTTATTTATTTTAACTCATCTTTACTTTGATGATAATTTGTCATAATTTGTCACACAGAGGCATGAATTCACACCTTACATTAACATTCCCCTCACCCAGATCTCTGCAGGTTTTAATTTGGGTGTCTGCAAAGTGTGTGTTTGCTCATTCGACTCAAACTTGACAAACAACAATATCGGCCTTACTATTGAAACTTACCACGGTTCCTTCTTTATAATGATCATCTACTATGACATCTCATATATCAAATTTTGCACACTTATTAAATGTGCTCTTGTCACTCTTTTAGTCTCTCATTCTATTTCAGTCCATTTGTCACAAGACCTTGGTGCTTTGTAATATTCTTGATGTTTTCCATGTGTCTCTGCCTTCTGTTCACAGCTGTGGATGATATGAATAGAAATGAGGAATATTTAAGAAAATAACCCAGAATCCAGAACTCTCCATCATTTATTTACTATGTGTTCCTGATATTCTTGGTTCTTCATGTTTTAACTGTTTTTAGCTAAAATATAAAATAACCAATTTTTTTGTTACTGACTGCTTTTTTATTGCTTCTCATCTACAGGATGATGGAGATGTGGAAGACGACATGACACTTCGTGAGGTAAGACCCACAGTTGGTGACACAATGTTTGTATTGGGGCACAAACTTCCCAACTAATAGGAGGTCTCTCACAGAACAATAAAATATTATACATCTTGACAGCTCTTAAAAATGTCCTTGATGATGATTTAAGGTAATCTGAGTCAGTATTTAAAGAATTGAGCTGTCCATAAAGGAAATGGGGCGCAGCAGTTGTAGGGACACCCTCCAGACACGGCCATGAGGGAAATCATGGAGGTTACAGTTACTACCTTTCTGTCTCTGACTAAAGCTTCAATAATGAAGGAGGAGTTAAATTTCAAGGTTGTGATGAATAAACTGCCAGGCATGGTGTGTACTGTTCTATAAATGAGAACGCTGTTCATAGAAAAGTAGGTGGAGGATTTTATTTGGTAATTTGGAGAGAATGAACACTTGGAAGAATGGAAGAATTTTAGGGGAAAATGATTTTCCAAGTCTTGCTTTTTTATGAGTATTTTTTAATTTTTACAGAACTGGTTGCCAAATAGAGATGTAGCAATGCATCCAGTGCACACAATGACATACTACATTGGATTCTCAACTATGAGACAAAATAGGATGGGCGTATGTTTTTGAGAAAACTAAGTATCACCTTTTGTGGTTTTTAAATAATGCAAAGGTTTTGCAAATCACAGGAACTCTAAATGGTCTTCAGTTATTCAGTTTGACTAGTCCATCTACTGCGGATTCTATGATTCTCTTTGTTTTGTGATGACCTTAATGTCTCATTTGTATTTTCGTAAACTGAGTAAAAATTTCATTAATATTTTGCTGTGAATGTCCTCTGTATTTATCTGAGGACATTCAGATTTGATTATTTTAATATTTTAGTGCTTGAGCTATATTTGATAGTAACAAATTTTGCAGTTTAATATGTTTTTTATGACTAAAGAGTGTGCAACTTTTCCAAACAAGCATACATGCAGCCTTTGAAGAAAGTGGTTATTGAAATTTTATGATTTTAGTTATTATTTTGTAGATGGGATTTATCTGCTGATTCTGAGGGTTAGGGTTGATGCTGGAGTCACGCAGAGGAACTTCTTTCAAGTCGTTTCATTCAGTCTGTTCTCATTTCGAAGCCTATGTTTGTCTAACTAAAAACTCTGATGACGCTTGATGTCATCAGTCCAACAAACCTTGGCTCTTCACGTTTTTCAATGTGCCCAGATGGGTCACTTACCCTGGAGTCGTATATTTTTGGATATGACATCATTCATAATTCATCCATCAACAGAACCTCTCATTTCCTTTCTGTCAGAAACATATTCCTCACCCTTTTTTTTCTTCCCTTCGTTCACTTCAATAACGTTCACCTTTCATAAATCTGCCATGTCACTGTTTCTGTCTTTGTCTCTCTTTGTTTGCCTCTGGTGCTGAGCAGCATTGCAGTGTCGGTTGCCTTTGATTTATAATCACTCAGCGCTGCTTCTGTGCCACTAAATGGATCTGATGTGTCAAATAGTGGTTTGGAAAATGTGATGCTTTTGTCAGCTGATCACAGGCTGATATTAGTAATAAAGACTTCATCTGTTAGTATTTTCTAAACATACTTTTTTTCACAGCCTAATCACAATGTGCCTGTCTTTAATGGCACATGTAGAGCCAGTAAAGACAGGCTCTAAATGTGGGAGTTAGGTTGTTTTTTTTTTGTTTTGTTTTGTTTTTTTCACTGAGAATAATGTTTAGAATCCCATTAATCGAGTTGTATTGACCACTGACATTACTACAAATCACTTCATGTTTTTGTCATTCTTCTGTCTCGTTATGTATTTGCTGATCATCTCTGATCCTCCAAATCTGTGTGATTTACAGATTGCAGAGTGGGAGGAGAGGCAGCTTGATGAGAAAGTCGACTTCAACAACTGCAAGATTGACCCCGCCCCTTTTCAACTGGTGGAGCGCACTTTGCTGTATAAGGTCTGATTGGAGCTCCACCTGCTGTTTACCCTCTTTGTGCATAAAAGTGCATCCTTCCTGATGGGTGTGTTTCTCAGTGTTTAGAGGCATTAACCAGTCGCCATTCTGAGCTGCACAAATCCTTGAAGCTTTACAGTATTCACAACCCTTGACTGTTTTCGCACAGTCTAGGACGAAAACTCAGCATTGATATTATAAACATCAATGCTGAGGTTTTATGGTAGACCAGCATAAAGTAGCACATTGTTGTGAGGTGGAGGGAAAATCTGAAAAGTGTGGGGTGCTTTGTATTTTGACACTCTTGAGTGTTCTGATCAAATGAGACCAATCTTTTGCATTGAGTCAAATGACTTTCTGTGGTCGAAAACTAGAACTGCACATCATCTTGGACACACCATACTGTCAAGCATTTTGGTGGTAGCAGCATCATGCTGTGGGAATTCCTTTCTTCATCTGGTACACTAAAGATCTGATGACATGAATGAAAGTTTACCTTCCAGAACCAAAAAAACCTACACATACAGCAGGTGCTTCAATTAAATGGTTCACATTATGGTATAGTCACATGTTACCAACGTAAACATCTCATAAACAGTAGAAAAGGACAATTGAACTTAAAGTTCATTAGATGCCGAATGAAAGAAAGGAGCTTCATTCTTCTTTACTTCCTTTCCTGCGTCACATTTCTGGTTCAGTCAACAGTGTAGGTTGAAATACTTCATACAGAGTATACCTGCATAGAGCTGCTTTGACTTGCCAGCAGCCATGGCAGCACCTAATGTCTCCCATCTATAATGCTATTGTGGCTCTCCAAAGTCTTCGGGGCTCTTTATAAATACTCTTTAAACATTTAAGAGCCAGGGATCCTGCGCCAATCCAACTTGCTTCCCTCCTTCCACTGCATCCTACAAAAAGTCAACATCACCCACAATCTCCCTCAACATAAACACTGCCATTACTTTTAGAAGAAAACACAACGGCACTGATGATTGACTCATTTATTCATTGGTGATAGTTGGTGGAATTCGTTCTATGTTTGTGTGCCAAAGGACTGTGGAATAAATATAAACACAGGTTGTAGCTACTGGGATCTCTGGTTGCTGATAATTAGTTTCACAATCAACTGCTGATCAGTTGATTGTGAAAAAGCCTGTGCAATGGCCTCAATCAATGCACCTCAATTTAAAGAGATGCTGGCATCCTCAGTGAAGCTGCTGCATTCTCCTCTGGGAGACCTATTTGACAAATTACATTTCAGCTTACCGTGGCCTCAAAAACACTCAACAATCTTTTCCTTGGCACAGCCTTTATTTTCTGTGCTCTGTGGGATCAATTCCAGATATCCCAGATGGGGAAAGTCTCCCAAAACTCAAGTGCAGCTTACTTCAGAAATAAAAAAAAAATACATCTTATCTAGCAGAAAAGTAGTTCAAGATTCAGTCATTTTATTTTTCTCTGGCTGCACAAATTCACCCTATACCAGTGTAAAATCACTTTGTAGATCCCAACTGGAAATGGTAAATACTATAATCAGGCTAAAGGATGAAGTAGAGCAGAAGTATATTTGTATTTTTAACCTTTTAATAAGTTTTAATTATCTACTGCCAACCTAGCAGCCTGGGAATTCCACCACAATTCATCTCCCTTCAGTTCTCTGTCTGGGATTTTTTCCGTTAAATTCGATTTCTCTGGTTGGACTTCAGCCAGGCTTCTTATCAGTACTTATCAGGCTTCCAACTTGGTGGCAACAGTTTTTGTGCAGACGGTACACATAGTTTTTAATCTATGGTGTATGCTGGACAAATGCATATTAATTAGTTCCATGTGAAAATATTTTTTTTGCCTAAAATATATGTCATAAAGCATTTTCTCCTTTGTTATATCACAAGAGTATCTAAAATTATTTGCTTCTTCTAATTAGCAAATGGATTGCTGTAAAAGTACATGTGCTTGAATTCAATAGCAATGGTTCACTTCAAAGGAAAGCATGCAGTGATCATCACTTAGTGTTATAATAGCCACACGCGGAAAAATAAATTGCTTCCAAGAATATTGCACTTGAAATAACCTCATGGTGAGAAGTTAAATGACATCAAAGGAGGCTTCCAGAAATCCAAGGTCGTCCATCATCTCTTGCTAGGCAGTCCTATAACCAGTAAAGAGCTTGCTCAACATTATAACAAGTGAACTTAAGTACATTTGAGCAAGAAACTCCACAGCTCCTAACACACCAAGAACATTTGTTAACTTTCAAAGGGGAGATAAGCATGATAAGTATGATAACATTGAGTAGACATACCACCATGTAACTGCTTTTGATTAAAGCAGAAAAACAAGAAGAAGTTGTTTTATTGCATATATTTCCTAATGTTTAACATTTGACCATGACTGAATAACAATATGGTATAAGTGTTAAATAACACAAACAAACCTAATCACACACACAAAATAATAATAATCCCCATTATCTATTTTATTTCTGCTGTTTTGATTGTTGAACTATGAATTAAATTAAAGGTTAAAGTTAGACATTCTGCTCATTATTATTGTCTCATTATTGGCATACATCTTAAAGTTCAACCACTTAATACTCAACTTTTACAATTACAGAGCAACAAACAAACACAAGGTAAAAAGAAAAGCTATTATGTTATAAATATAATATATTTGCTTAGATAAGCAAATATCTCAGCATCTCACTAAAATTCTACTGGAGAGATTAAAGCATTTGTTGGGAATAATTCTGACCTAATTTATGCAATGAGCAGCTTCATTCCTTCAAGAGTCATGTTAAAGAACACATTCTTTGGTTCTGCTGAAAATATTAATGACCTGCAGCAGTTAGGTTATGGCCTGGGTTGTTTTAGCAGTTTTTGTTCAGTTCTACATATTAATGGAGTAGACTACCTGTTAATACAGAATGAGGATCTTTTTTGCTTATAAAAAAGCTTTTTGTCATTCATCATTCAACCCAATTCACTAGATCTACTGGATGAAGGCACTTGAAGCAGTCGTACTAACTCATCCTTCTGTATTTTTTTCTGAAGCTGATCTTTTGTTAGTAAAATCAGGGTGAATAGACATTAGTGCTTTAAGAAGTTTAAATGTTCTTTCTTTATTTTTTAATAATTGGGATCAAGCAATGGCTCCGTTAATTTTTTAGCAGGATGGAAACATCTTGCAGTATTGGTGATAAATCTCTATCCCTTTTGTTGTGATTTTAGATTTAGATTTAGGTTTTTATCAAACAAGTCCATCAGCTTGTTGCCTGCCTTACATAACTGCCATTTAAAGGTATTTATCGCTGTGATAACCATTTGACTGAAAGTAACAGTTTGCTCATCTCGCAGCCTCACCAGTGGCACTATAAAATAACAGCAGTTCATCTGAAAAAAAATCAGAGAGCAGCCAGCTCAAATAGAAAGGCTAAGTAACTTTTTATGTCAGGTTGACTCCATTAGGCAGCTCTGTCTGGATCCAGCGTGTTGTTTATGATTGCAGTGTCCTTCATTTGCATTTGTTCTGTTACTAATATGTTTTTTGCAAATGCAGGAATTTCTGTTTGTAGCGTTTGTTTCATTTGCTTTTTTTCTGTGTGTTTTGGAGTTTGCATAATTAAATTGTTTGCAGCTTGTTTTCAAATCAACCAATCAAGTTTATGTATAGCACATTTCAGCAATAAGGCATTTGCTGTGCATTTACACCTGTTTGCACATCTTGGCCACTGTAGTACAATCAGTTATCTGCCTTAATGGCAATATTAATATTGGATGTTAATATCGAGCCAAAGTTTTATTTCGGGGCATCCCTCATGTAAATTATGTATAGAAACAGGCAAGATGTCCTTGCCTGCTTAGGCAAGGACATCTTGCCTGTCATCATGTAGATGAAGATCTACATCATGAAATTTTAAGCTTTTCTTAAATTTGTATTATTAAATAACAAAATTAAATAATTAGCATCTCAGGAGCTGAATTGTCAAGTGATTATTCCATAAGTTTTAAAACAGGCTGATAATGAACCACAAGATTTCACTTTTATCTCACTTCAACACGTGTGTTGGTTCCTCTGTTCAGCTTTCCATTTTTAGCTTCTAGCTATTTGGCATCTCCACATACAGTTGCAACTTTTATGTGGCTGTTAAACCTCTTGTGTTGCCTACTGCGCTAATGAAGATGCTTTGCTAAAAAAAATTGGTTCATTATTGTTACATAGTTAAGATTAAAAAAAGCTTTTTTTTATGTGCAGTTTAAACAGATCCAATTTTCCAACTGTGATAGTAATTGGCTAATTAGCAACTGCAAGGATAGTATTTTTTCCCCCTTTTTAAGGTGTGAATGTTCTTGGAAGTGTGGCCCAGGGATGTCCAAAGTATCTGTATCCAATTTAGCTGAACATGTTCAGTGATTGTCTTGTGAATGAAGTGTTGGATAATTAAAGTCAGTGGTGCATTTCCTTAAATGAGCTCCATTTCAAGCCTGAAACATTCACGGAGCTGTCTCTGTGAAGGTTCTGGTTGGCTCTAAAGATTAATTCCATCTTTCATCTCCCGTAGACTCACACCATTTTCTCCCTGCTGGGTCTCGATCACGCCTACGTCACCAGCATCGGTCGTCTCATTGGGGTGGTTTCCCTCAAGGAGGTAAGTCTGGTTTTGTTCCTCCTTTTTTGTGAGAATTGATATATAATCATTGCAGAATTGAATTCTGCTTGTATCTGTGACGTTCATTAGCACTGTCAGCACGTTTGTTGTTTTTAAAACTTTCTCATCAGCAGAGCTGTCACTGTGCTAAACTAGCATACAGTTTCACAAAGGCCTTTCAGTCATCTTTAATGATTCCTCTTTTCTGCCCGTGATTTACTTTGGCAGACGTAAGACTCTTGCAAATTGCTGTCTCTTATCTATTGTCTCTGTCTGTCCTCTGCCCACGTCCCTCTCCTTACATATCTCCTTCCTCCCTAACAGCTCAAAACCTCACTCTTTTTCAATTGGCCAGGAAGTAGAGAGAGGATTGTTGCTAAGTGCAGGCACTGCTTTCCAGACCCTGACATTTAAAGCTTTTTTGTGCTTTGTTCTGCCATCAGACAAGAAGTCCACAGCAGACAAAAGCTGTTCTTCTTCATAGACATTCTTATTATATCACAATATGTTTAGCACATATGATGAAGAAATAGAAACAATTTTTATGCTTGTTTTTCTTCCTTGTGTTGTTTTCAACCTAAAAGAGGAAGACTGTTTTTTTTAACTGAAAATGTTATGTGAAGTTAGCACCGTGAAAACTGTTTCAATGTTCAAGTGTAAAAGTGTTGTTTTTTTTGTTTGTTTTTTTTTATTTAAATTTTTTTGTTAAATAACCACCTACCTGGTTTGGGTAAAAATGAATCAGAAACTAATTGTAGATGAAACAAGGATTTCTTTCTATAATTGATGATTAGCATAAATAAAGTGGACCCAATACTTTACTGTGTCTAATAAATGGGAAGCTAAAATAGCTCAGCCTAAATTTATCTGCCCAGTTGAAAGACTTGTACTCAGTGTGCACTTCCAAAAGTGCGACCACTTTTGGAAGCCTTGAGTCCTCGAAGCAGCTGTCGCTGGTTCGAATCCCAGACCTGACGGTACTTGCTGCATCTCTTCCCCCTTTTCCTATCAGCCTACTGTCATATAAGTTACACGAGAACCCACAAAAAAAACCCTGGAGGGGAAAAAAAAACTCAGTAGTCCATCAATCCATCCATATTTCCATTGTCCTCTTGAGTATAAGTGGTAAAAGATTTTAGCGGGAAACCCACTCACCCCTTCCCCCTAGCACCACTATGCAGCTCACTCCTGTTCTCAGGCAAGGAGGTAAATATTGTCCCAGCAGGCAAAGGGCAGCCTGCCTTTTGCTTGGTTGAAAACCATGATGCCTTTTTCTGGTTGAAAACTGCTCTGCTGAAGACTGACAGTCATGGATTGGAGATGCCAACCGAACCACATGAGCTACAAAAAGAAAGATTAAACTCAGCTGAAACAACACATACACACGCTTCTGATATCTTAAGATTTTGTTCACAAAGCAAAAGTAGGACTGGTGACAACCTGCAGCCCAAGTGGAGTTCAACTGGGAACAGCTTGCTTAGCTTTATGCCAAAAATGCAAAAATGCAGACACCTGGTCAGACACAGACCAGATTTTTCTTGAAACCATCCATGGTCCTCCTGCCAGAACACATTCAGGGACACATGTTCCAGTTTTTTTAAAACACATGTAGGGTCCTTTGACATCCATTTTATTTTTCCAAAATTATTTTTTTTTTATTATTATTATTTTGCATTTAAATTTTTCTGGATTCCAGTTTCTAATCTAATCATGGTTATTAACCCAAGAAGTGTGGATTGAATGAATGAAAAATATTTCTACCAGATAGCCCAAGAATTTCAGATGTAAAACCTGTTATTTACCGTTCACAAATATAATAAAGTCCTGTTATTCTGAATGCATTTGCAAGATATTTAAAACACATTATTTGTGAAATATAGAGTCTCACATATTTCACATTATAAAAAGTCTTCCTTTTGTGAAACCAAAATACATCAGAGTTTAACTTGACACAAGAAAGTCCCAAAGAAACCAACAGTAGAACTTAACCAACTGATGGACTGGACTGGGTGTTTTTCTGGTTTCTTTTTCCAACTTAAGATGAACGTCATCCAAAAAATTATTCCAAATTATCTTTTTTCGTTCCTTTTTTTCTAAACTTCTCTTTATTCTTTTAGCTACGCAAAGCCATCGAGGGATCTGTGACAGTAAAAGGTGTGAAGGTGCGTCCGCCTCTGGCCAGCTTAAGGACCAATAAAACCAACAGCAGCGGGACGGAGGCGACAGAGCTCCATAAGCTGGGGGACCGTCAGAGAAGCGTGTCACTGCCAGGAGAACAACCCACATCGGAGTCCGACGAGAAGTCCCAGTGAGGGAAAGCCGAGGACAAAAAGGATGAAGAGGTGCAGGTGGGGGAAGAGGAGATGGAGGATACATTGAGATCTTTAATCTCCAAAGCTACAAACATGCAAAACTCCTCAGGGCTACAGATCATTATTTAAATATAGAAAGTTCTCCTACACCGTTCTCCCTTCTCTCCACATCTGCCACTCTACCTCCTCCAGCACCACCTCCTCAGCTTCTTTACTCACCCAGTGCTTCTTCCAGGAGCCTTGCAGTGGCTCAGCCAGACACTCCACAGGAAGTGTCCGGTTCTCCATTTACCCTTGGGGTCCCACAGTGTATCGTGTTTGTCACCTCCAAAGCTGGGACTGAGTTTTTAAAAAGGGATTTTTTTGTAGACTTTATTTTTATTTTATTTATTTATTATTTTTTTTGCTTGTGTTTATAGTTGGAATCAAGGTTTGAAGATGCAAAATATGTTGAGCAAGTCTTCCATTTGAGTTCTGAAATTCAACAAGGAAGAATACTGTAATGCTTGAGTGTTCTGGGAATATAAATGTATGAAAGGAGAAAAATGTGCACGTCTTTAGAACAAATTTCAGATTTTATTGTCCTCTTTGACGAGGTTCAGTCTTGATAAATCAGGAGGTCTGGAAGAATCAGTTTGTCCATCTACCACGCATTGAACTGAAGTAGTTTGTTGTTTGTGTCTTTTCCTGTGCATGCTCACTCTCCACTGCGAGTCCTAGCGATTAGGCCGAGCGCAGCGAGCAGCTAGGCCTGTTGGCACCATAATGTACACTCCCTTTATTCTGTAGCTCTGACCTCGAGTGACATGAGGCTGAAACGCACACAAACACTTTGCATCAGTGCACTCTGACGGTGGATGTTCTCTGCTTATTTAAATCTGACTCTGAGATTCTGAGAGCGTTAGGGAAGATGAGGAGGACCAGAAGGAGGAAGGACAGGAATCAAATGTTTATAAGAAAAAAAAAACAGCTCTGGATGCTCATCAATCTGAATTTAATTGCTATGTGAGCTGTTATTATATCATCTGAGACACAACACAAACCGCACTTATATACTGGTACAAAATGCTGATAAAATATTCATTATCTGCTTTAAGCCACTGACCGAAATCTATAACAGACCAACAGGGAGTGATTTAGCTTGTTCAGTTGGACAAAATAACTAGAGTTTAACTCTAGTTATTTTGCATTATTGTTAGACTACTGTTAGGCATGAATGTGTAACAGAACTGTGTTTTCTAATTCCTGATATGACAGATGACACTAAATACCTTACAGTTAATAATTCATATCTTCCATAGTTCCTTCTGTTCACTAAGATAAAACCATTTCTTCCAGTTTCTCCCTCCTGTCCTAAACATCCTAAACGCTTGCTCTACAACCAGGCTAAGCTTTTTGCCACCATTCTATTGCCTTATAAAAAACACTCACAGCCTCCCAATGTCTTCAGTGGTTTTAAGTAGATCTTAGCATTTTTTCTTGTTTGGTTCTGCAAAATAGGAAGCATCTGCAGCGACAAAGCATGGCTTTGCATGAGAGAAAGCATGTGGCATTTATTTTATATGATGAAAATTAACCAAAAGCAACACAGACGATTGGCCGAATGAATGACGTCTTGGATTTGCCATCCTGTGCCTGTATTTTCTGCTGCGTCTCCCTCTTGTCCAGTAATCTTCATTCATCACCTGATTTATAACCAGGCATTGGGGTCTTTGTGGGCTCAGAAACTTGCAGATTAATATATTTAATATCATTCTTATAATCTGAAATCATGATTTTTGTGTCTTAATCAATCTTCCTTGTTGACTCATCTCGCTCTTTGTTTCTGGGGAGATTTTTCATCTTTTGTATTTATCTTATTGTCGCATTTTCAATGATTTAAAAGCTATTTTTGTATATTTAACATGCTGTCTGAAGCATTCTACAGTCGAGATTTATTTGTGAAGTGTGAATACACTAACAGGGTGAAAGCTTGTGGCGCGTGTCTGATGGCAAACTGAAGAACCAGAATAATGAAGTTAAAGGAATGAACTTGCTCATTCCAGAAGTGCCTCTTTCTGTTTTAACAGTGGAAATAAAATGGAGCGGGACTGCTTCACTCCTCATAGACATGTAGACCAGGCACTTCTCGCACTCGTCCCAAAATATGTAAGAGGCTTGATGGTGTTTCATGGTAGTGTGCAGTTGCTGCCATGGCAACCGTGGTGTCTGCTCACCCCAGGGGAGCTGAAAGCTCTCCTCTCATTTGGTTCTGTTCATTTGTTTGCACCTTTTCATCGATTCTCACTGTTCTGCCGGGTCCTTTCACCTCGCCACAGACATCTCATCTTATCTGCTGCAGAGAGAGGTTGCTGGCTCTATCAGCCTGCGTTAATCACAGTAGAAGTTGTACATTTTCTTTTTATTGATGGATCTGCTTGTGGGTAATTGATTTGTGCAATAACAGTTGTTCATCTCATTTTCTAGACCTGTTTTAATTGATGACATAAATGCAAGATAACATTATATTTGAAAAGAAATATGAAAAGAGTTAAAAGATTTGCATGGTCAGGTCTTTGACTCTTTGTCAAGGAAGAAATTAAAATTCATATTGCAACAGTAATCTGCAGTCTTGGTGTCTCAGTTGGGCTTTTTGGAAACCTTATCTGGAAGACTGTGTGGCGAAGCTGCTCCTCTCATCCAAACCTCCCCAGGCACACAGTCAGTTTTATCGTGCTTCCTTCCATCCTCTCCTTCAGTCAGAGCAGCTTTGATGAGCCCAGATCATTTTTCCTCTCCTTACGGGACTGTGCGTTACAGTAAGCCAAACCAGAGCGAGAGAGAGGGGAGCAAAATTCCAGAGTTATTTTTCACATCAAAATTAAAACAGTTTTTTTGTATATCATGATGAATAAATATGATTTTACCAAACGAATGTTTGTGTTGGAGTGTGTTTTCCGTCTAAGAGTCTCAGTCATCCTGCAGCTGCGCTCCTGTCCTCTGTCATCTTTAATTCCCCCTCCAGCGACAGCTGGAACGCACCTGGACTCCTGTTTTGTTTTTCTGTCATTCCCCCGTGGGGCAAATGCAGCACTACTCAAACCTTTAGATTGTTTAGTTTGTCATGAATATTTTATACCTCCAAATGTCAGGTGTAGACTGACTGATAGTCAGTCTACACCTGACTATCCGCAATTGAAACATAAAATGAAAGATGTTCTGCATCAGATCAGCAAGAAGTCAAGCTTTATCTTGATTTATACATGTGTTTGCATATTCTGCTCACATATGAAGAAAGGTTTTGTTGAAAATACTCAAAAGTACAGCGATCAGTGGCAGGAATTACCCTGCCTAAACACAGGTAAGTCTGGGTGGCCTTACTCAACAAAGGTGTTACCAGTCCATCACTTTGTTTCTATTGGAGGGATTTTTATGTACTGACCTCCAAAAGTCAGATTTGCAAATTACCTAGAATTTTTACATCTTTAAAGGATCATGGAGGTGACACATTTTCTTACACATTGATCTTCAGCAGTCATCAGTAAGGCAGAGAAGAAGTCAGAAGTATGATCATTGCCCATAAAAAAAAAAGTCTACTAAAAGAAAAAATCAGAACTAAAATGATTTGCTAGACCAGAGTATGAAGATGTCAAATAATCCTAGAAAGGACTAAATGGTGCCCAAGTTTGGGAGTTCCACCACAGGAATACTTCAATAATCCTGAAAATCTGTTATGAAAATTATCATTGTCTATCTGACCTGCAGAGATGACAGATAACCTCAGTGAATAGCTGGTATGAACAAAAGAAAATCTGCTAGTTTGAAAGGAAAATTCTGATTCTCTTTGTTTTGCTGCATTGATTTGTTCCCCATGGTTCCTTCCCACAGAGAAGGTTTTGTTGAGCTATATTCCTATTAACTGTTAACAAAATGAAGTGCAATAAATCAATCCAACAGTGAGAGAAATCCCTTTCTTCTTAATCTAATATCCCTTATCTAAATATCACCTGTAAAACAAATAAATCAGAAACATGTTTTGTAAGAGGCAGCCATCACCATCAAGTTTGTTTTAGAAAGACCAAACCAGGTTCTTAAATAACTCTCTGCATGATTGTGATCCAGGAAAAGAAGATATTGTTGTACATTGCAGCTCAACAGCTCTGATATGTCTAAATAGTCAAAGTTCAAGAGGTCTTGTTTGCTAAGTATCTCCTAAAAGATGTTTAAGAGAGAAGATATGTTCTCACTATATTGCTTCTCAATGAACCCCAGAAGAAAAAAATACCTGTAAATCCATCTCAATCTGTGTACTTTATATCTAATAAAACAGGAATCAAGAGTAATGATGGGACTAGAATAGAAAACATACATAATAATATACTTCTCTAAGGCCATATTTGGATCATACACAGCATATTGTCCTTGACTACTAATGTCGTCTACTGCACTATTTTACATGTATGAATAGCTGGTGCGCTGCTACTGTTCAGTATTCAGCCAACATGACCATTTATATTTCTGCTAGAGCAGTGGATACATGCATTTTATAAAAATCCATAAGCATCTATGATTGGCTTGAATAGTTGCATTCAATAAAAACACATCATCCAAATATCAACTCACAGTTTTCATTGACTCACATATTCCTTTGTTGTGGATTTGTGTAGATAATCTTGATGTCGATGGAGTTAACATATTTCAGTACATAGATCAGACATGGAAAGAAGGGATATATCTCATGTTATCAATAAATTAACATGCAAAGCTAAAGATTTCATTTAACAATCATCAAACTGAGCTCTTTCACAGAATATTTATTGGACCATTTTGGACATAATTAAACAGCATTTGCACATGTTCTTGTTCTTGCTGTCCCTCTGCCCATCTGTTTTCTGCCCATGTGAACATTCACTATATGTAAACAAACATAAAAATCTGTTTTGCTGTTTGAGAAGAGCATCTGGATGTTGGTTACTGAGCATTGCTTTAAAAGCTTAATGAGCTAAACGTGTTCATTTGTCAGGCGGGCTGCTGCTCCGTCCCTCAGTGGGTTGAAGCAGGGAGCAACCGGACCGTCTACTAAGGTTCTCTGTTTGTCAGTGTGGAGAATAATTTTCACAGTTTTTAAAGTCTCTGCTGTGCCTTTAATCTAAAACCCTCTGAGTAAAGGGATGTTTATAGCAGATCTGACCACTGTGTAACTGAGCTGAAGGTGAGAGCTCTGAAAACATAGAGGAAGGAATCCTACAAATGACACTTTATGTGATTTAGGATGTTTGAAGCAGTTGTTTGTAACACCATCTGTCCACGCTGGTGAAGTCTGCTTCAGGTAAGTGTTAAATAAAAGTGTTCTTGCTGCTGTGCAGGATTGATTTGTAACTAAGCTGTTACAGTTTACAGTATAATAATCCACTGTGCAATGCTGGGATGGGAGTGAAAAAGGTCTGTGTCATGCATCTTAATATAATAAGTAGTAATATAACCCTTCCATAAATTATTTGACAAAATTAATATTGTAATAGTGTGACTGAAAGTCTGATTTCAGGTTTTATTTCAATTGAAACCCAAGAATCAATTGTGGACAGTAACATCAGGTTTGTAATAATATTTAATGACAAGAATGAACAAAAAGGCCAGCACTACTGAAATTCACCTGGAATCAGTACTCATTTAAATCAAAGCTATGATTGTCATCGAGAGGACACAAAGGTCAAAGGTGAGCCTCTCTGCTGTAGGTAGTGACTCCCAGTGGCTCTGGTCCACTTGCCTCTGTGGTCCGTCGTACGGTTACCCACAGAGTCCCATCAGGGCTCAAGTTCCCTTGGACTGACAGAGGATCCATGTCCTCTGGGAACAGGGATTTATGGGTGAAGGTGCTACTCACACTCCCATCATCCAAAACCTGAAGAAGAAAGACAGAACATCAGAAAAAGAGATAAAATATGGTCCAGAAACATGAACTCTAGTTGGTCAAGACAGGAGCAAGAGTGGAAAACAGACAACAAGGTGAGAGATAAAGCATGAAGCTTTTAGATGTTCAGCACTTTTGTATGCACAGCAGCAAATTACATTTTCATCACTGCCTGATTAAGAAAGTCAACTGGAGTTTTCATGATCATCAGTGGTGAAAAAAAAAAAAACTATGTCATATTGAGGAACTTTTTACTTCTACTGTCTGTCACTGTTCAGTTTGTACTTCATGAGGAACTTTTCTGACTTCTGATGATTATCTGCAAAACCAATAAAGAAAAATCTGGACCAGTTAAATATATAGTTTAATTCAGATATGTACAGTGAAACTGGTGTGAATGAATTTGGTGGAAAATAGTAAATCATTCCCATCTTCAGCAGAGATGAGGAAGCACATAAGTTACAGGCTTGCATTTTATTTATCTGCCTAAAATCATGCAGTATTGGTTTCATTTAGCTTTTCTGCTTTACACGCCATGTTGTGCTAATGTTGCTGATCTGTTTGCCAGTTTGAGAAACAAAGGCTGTAAAAATCAAGGAGAGATTACAAACTGCGGGAAATGTTTTGAAAAGTAGACATCTGGGTATACTTTGGGTTTTATGAACTTAGCGCAAAGTAATAAGAAACTACTTCATACACACAAGGGTCTGATTTAGTAAATAATTGCACTCCTTTCACACGTCAAATTCATCCTCTTTTTCAATGATGGGTGCCTGATATTTTTATAACTTTGTGTATCTAAAAATAATTATATCAATTTCTCCATTTTTATGTTCAGCCCATTCTAACAGCTTGTGCTTCACATCCAGAGTTTAATCAAATAAATGAGCTTTCTAAATAGGAACTATTTGAATTGATGCAGTCAGCTGGGGGTATGTGCTGAAGGCATGGGGGTCCGACCCCTCTCGATGTACAGACAATACACAGTGAATATATGTGTGTGTGTGGGATGGGAAACAAACAGGTTTTTATTTATTACACTAAATAACTGATAAATCAGCTGATCTGTCAGCTGATTTTATTGATCAATAAGCTCACCATGGCCAGCACTACAAGATGCTGTTGATAACATTCTTTAATTTGGAGTGAAGAAGAGTAGATATAGGAGGCTCTTTAAAGGAAACTATTCTCTGTAGTATAGTGGAATGTGTCTTGGGTTCATTTAGAGAGCAAGACTTTCAACAAGGAAGGCTAAACATGTTGTAAAGTTGCTTTGTTTTATCTGTGAGCCCAGTGGTGTCCAAACGTTTTGCTACATGAGACAAAATCAACCAGTTGGAAGTACTCTGAGGCAACAAAAATCATTTTCGAAAAACTAGTTTTATAAGATATTTTTTGTCTTCTTACATAGACAATAGCTAAATGTGCAATATATTAAAAACAAACATGTTGCAAGATGGATACTTGGAATTTCAAATATATTTGTGGACCACTTAAGCTTGTGGACAAAGCGCTGAAAACTCAAGCGACGTTCTAAAATTATTTTAGTTGCTAATTTCACTTTGAGATCACTTCATATTTCAGGTCAAGCTAGATTTTAGGGAACACATCCCAGCCTGAGTATGGGATGTGTTCTAAAAGCTACATAGTCACTTTTAGATTTCCAATAACTTCTTTTCAGGGGAAAAACAGACACATTCACACCTTCTGTGCGTGAATGACGACATGGTGGTCGTAGGCCATCACTACGATGTCGTGTGGCTCGAACTGACTGAGGTCAGCAGCCATACAGTAGGAATCACCAAGACATTGCACCCCATTTACCTGCCAGTTCGTCACAGTGCCACCTATAGGAGGAGAGGATACAAAACAGGGGTCCTGAGGCTTGAAAAACACATTAATGTGCAGGAATAGCTGCGCTTTTTATGAAAAATAAAAATGTTTACAGATAGGCTTGATTTTCTATGTTTAGTAATTAATACGTATTTGATCTTTGAAAAGCATTAAAGCTAAGCTTTATTACACAGCGTTTTTTTGTTTCTTTTTCAACAAGAAAAACAGTCTGTCCAGTCTGGAAAGGAAGTAGACACAGTTCTTCAAAATCTTTTGGAGATGGTTTAATATTCTGTACAAATGTGTATTCCCGTCGACAAATGACAAGAAATATGTCAAAGGAATATTCTTTTCAAAGCAATAAATTACTCTGCCACTTTTTTATGGACCTGACGCAGAACGAATTTCAAACTAGAAAACTGTTTAAAATAAAAAAAAAAACTGGATCTTTAAAGTTCCTGTGCGAACCTCATTTTTAACTTTTTTTTCCCCTGACTCTTGCTACTGTATCATGGACTAGTGAGAAATAGACTCATCATTAGGTAAATGAGTACTTTTCTTACCTGGATTTCCAAATGATGACCTGCTGAAGTTGGGTGGACTGTCGGGCCCCGCTGAGCCCTCCTCTCCAAAAATATTGGAACAATTTGCTGAGTGAATGAAAGGCTCGAAACGAGCATCCAGGGAATCAGAGGATCCATTAGGTGATCCATCTGATCGATATGAGCTAGAAGTGCTATAACGTGATGAGGAGCGATACGAGGAAGAGGTTCTTTGGCTGGAAGTTGTCAGTGATGCCATGACTGAAGATATCGGTGGCCTTTAAAACTTGCTGAGAACCAACTTCTATCCCAGATGCAGCCAATCTCTCCTCAGATATGAGTTCTCATTAAACACTGACGGAGTCTGCCAGCAGCTACTGACCTCATACTAACCATCCTAGAGTCTTTGTTGTGGGGTTTTATAGAGCCCTGCTGCATCATGGGACACAGTGTTGGCTACTCTGCAAGGCATTCTGGCTTTAGCCCTAAATGGTCGTTTGTCCGAGCACTCGTGCCAAGAGTGTAACGGATAAACTGATAATGAGCGGAGACCGCTTCCTATTCTCACACACAAATACCCACATCCAGAGATAGCGCCCATCAGAGCTGCTGGAGACGTTTCTGGCATGTAGTCAGAAATAGAAAAGCCGTTGAGAGGTTAGGGCGTCCATACGACTGACCTTGCATGCAGTGTCAAACATATCTGACTCTTTTACTTTCTATTCTGAAAACAAATTGAAAGCTTTGAGAAGCTAAAGCAGAGGATACTTGATGAGGAGGCACTCTGTGACCAAAAGAACAATCTGTGCTCGCTATTTTTGAATTCAATTTTCTGTGCAGAAGACTAACTTTGAATGGATATCGAATTTTGGTCTGGTTTGTACTTATCCGCATAACTATAATAAATAATTTCCAGGCTTTATCTGCATTTAATGTGATATAAATCTTGAACGATAGGTGAAAACAATGTTTAAAACATAGAAATACTTTCAGAAACTGGTTGGAAAATTGGCCTCTCCCTTGATACTTTGATGGAGTACCTTTTGATTCAATGTCATTGACATGTCTTGTTTGATAGGAGTTATCTTGACTTGCCAATGTTTGTCTACTCTGCAAAACTTCTCCAAATCATTCAGACTGTGTGACTTTTCTCTCATTCACTGCTCTTGATATAAGTGTAAACTGTTGCCATTATAAAAAATAAAGTTCTTCTTCATCCTCAGTTTCCTAACTGACGCCTGAAGCGCAGGTGTTGGCAAATACTCCCTGGACAGGTTGCTTGTCTGTCACAGGACACAAACAAACACCCTCTGTAAAGCAAACAGACCTTTTTAAATTGTTGCTAAAGACTTACACTTTAGTTTTATCAGTTCATAACATTGGAAGACATTTATTAGATCTGGATGTTTTCTTTGGAAGAAAAAAACCAAGAAGAAACCGAGACACTGTTGTCACAGGCAGAAACACAATCAGTACTTCAGTGCTGCTGCTGCCGGCATCTTGACATCTTCCAGGACTGGATTCCTTTGTCTTTTTATCAATAATGGGGGAATGTTCAGTTGTAGAAATGTTACTGTTGCACTGGGGTTTTTTTCCAAATATTAATCTTTGCTGTGCCACAGTGACTATGGATTTAATTTTTCCTGATTCATAACTACAATGAACTCCATTTCAGCCTCTCTGTAAACCAAAGCTTTAGCTAAAGGACACAAATCAGCAAATGTCAAGAGAATCCTCCTGAGGATGAGCTTTCCTTCAGGTTAATCAGATTTACTATAGCTGAAGACAGGTGTGAAGCCAAGAGGGATAAATGCTGGAACAGAATCAAAAAGTGGTTTAAGCAAAATAGTAAAGGATCTGCAACCACTTGTATTTTTATAGGATATTTTTTCCTGAAAAGTAAAAAAAAAAAGAATTAAATATGTTTAACATAGTGCCATCTCAAAACTGTTGCATTATTTTAACAGGAGTGTACAGACTTTTTCTACCCCTCTGTTAACCTTCATGTTTTCTATGACATTTACAAATTGTCCTCAAATCATGATGACATTCAGGACTGTCACATAGATGAATACCTTTAGTAATTTGTGCCTGTACAGTCCAGCCTTTGCCTCACGCTCAGAGAACTTTGTGTCAGCAGTAATTCTGCAGGTCATATGAAGCACTGACAGCTCCAATGTGTTCCCCCACCAGTGGAACAAATGCATCTGCCTTTGTGAAACAGCATACATTAATAAGTCCTTGAAACCTTGACGCTGAACACAGTGCTACTATTCAGGATGGAAAGACAATAGAAAAGAGACAAAGTGGGAGAAAGTAGACTCAACAGTTTTTTCCAGCTTCTCTCAACTGGGCAGTAGAGGAGTTCTTCCTCATCTCCCTCACTGGGGACCCAGTACCTCCTCTGGGAATGGTTTCAACCCCTAATGACACATTTTGGTCTCCAGAGTCCAGAGCTGCCTCGCGCCAGATGGTGGGCCGTCAGTCGGTGCACCATGGCTGAACTCAGAGGAGATAAAATGATGGCGTTAATGAGGCAAGAAGTACACAGAGAACACCATAAGAGGTCCATTTAGGTTTCCTGAGCATGACTGAGTCATTGTTAAATCAACCTGCGTCAATGTGTTTACTGCTGCAAAACATTTAGGTAATGTAGAAATCTGCATGGAAAAATTTGGACTCACACAGAGTTCAGCAAAGGAAGGTTTTGTCCTTTTCTGAAAAAAAAAATGTTCTGGGGCAATTACTTTTTCAGATTGGGCCAGCCTGATTAGGATGTTTTCACTAGTACCATAACATAGTTATAACTAAACTTTTATTTCCTACTCAATGATATTTGTCACTAAATTGTTTGTTTAAAACATTTCTTTATGTCTAACATTAGTATTAAACAACTTCGCCCTCCAGATGCTTTTACTGTAGGAAGCCATTTCTAATTTATGAATTGTCTTATTTTGAAGAGATTCTGGTATAATTGAGAAAAATGCTTCATGACTGTAGAGGGAATCCTTTATATTGTGATTGAAATGATACAACTAAAAACTTGAAAAGAACAAGCCTTATTTTGCTCTCATGTTTCTGTATCTTCAATTGAAAAGAGCACATATTTCCTCAAGTTCAACAATAAAACTTCAGATTCTGGGATTTACTTAAGTCTTGGCCCAGATATTACTGCATATCTTTAGAGTACCGCCTGAATGACAGTCACTCAGACCCGAGGCTCAGAATCAGATTTTTTCAGTCTGTGGTGTAGATCAGATCCGATCAGGGACGCCTGAGCCGGGAGGATCAGATGCCACTCCGCTTTGCTTCACCTCCTTGACGAGATGAGATTTTACACCAAAAATAGGATTTTTCTTAAAGGTGCTTCATGTCAGCTCTTTTTTGTGATGCAAACAACTGTTAAACCATTCAGCAGAGCACTCTGTTAACACTTATTTTGACTAAATGTTGAGGGTTTTAAGGTTTCATGTTTTTTTAACATGCTGCAGGTATGCACTATGCTCTCACAGTGAAGGAAAATTGTTTCTTTATTCACATTAATGGATAAAAAAATATTCATGATTATTATATGATACGAGATTTGAGATTTAATCACTAATTCCCTTAAAATTGCAAAATTCTTGTTTTGCAATTGCTGTTTTTATTGTTGTTCATATTGCAGTTTGATTTTCACTATGATTTGTTTGGAAAAGACTGACATTGTTACAATAATTTATGAGAAGAGGTCAAAAAAATTATATTTTGCCAGAACTTTGGGGACAACAGGGTTTGGAGGGACATACCAAAAGTTAAGGTTAAATTCAGAATTCATCAGAAGTAAAAATTTAAAACAGATCCTCAAGCAGCTTAGTAAGTCAAAGGGTGATGTTTGTGGCTGTGGGAATATAATTAAGCTCGAAATTTGGTTATGAGGCCAAACTATAACGTTATTTTGTTTTACATAGAAATATATGTATATGCAAAAATAACGTGAAACACGTGACCTGATATTTATTGAAAAAACATATCATTGCAAGTGTTTTTGTATGCTTGGACCTTGCTTTTCTTCTCATGCCAGATGGTTTTGGGTTTTTTTGTTTGTTTTCTCTTTTTTTTTTTCCAGATGAAAAATTTCCCCACGAATGGTTTCTTCCATCCATTTGCTTTAACCAGTTTTCCCTTCTGGAATGCAGCAACATGTTACATGTTACTTTCCACAGAAAACAACTACATTTCTGAATTTCAAATATGTCTGTGGCCAGTATGGATTTCCCCACTCCCTTTAACTTGTTTAGAAACCATACTTTTTTTGGGGGGGGTTGTTTTGTTTTTACATTTTTTAAATTTGCATTTGAGTTGCAGAATATTTCAGAATATAGCTTCTCCTCTATGCAAAAATCATCCAGTCTCAAGTTAACTGACATGGTCACCTCTTATAAAAACACTTCATTTCCACAAAATGGATCTGTCAGCTCCCAAGAGGGTCACAATGTCATCTGAAAAGTGAAAAATGGCTAAAGAATCAGCAGTTTTTACCACATTGCCCATTTCAGCTGTCTGAAGCTGTCCTAAAGTCTTACTAGTGATCAAGTCTTCATGTCAGTGAATTAACTGCAAACTGATTTACACTGTATCTGTGATTATTGGTGTTATAGGAAGAAATACAATAGTTTAATGCATGATTAGTCATAGAGCACTGTATTTTACAGAGATGCACCAACAGACTGACTGCTGATCATAATCTGCCACATTTGATGCAGAATTCATTTGTCCTGTGTTGCTGTTTGAAACCTAAAAAGTCAAATCTTTATCCAATCCGTGAACAACCTATTCGAAAGTAGTACTGGTGCGCGCTAGCAACATCCTTTGGTGTGAAGGCTGTTTCATAGTGACACAGTCTGGATAAGCTATTTTCAGTAAAAAAAAAAAAGGTGTTCAAAATGAAATTAGAGCACAGAGCTGTGAGAAAGTATTTAAAAGGAAATGATATTTTTGAAGATGCCTGAGAACGGTACTTAAAAACAGATAACAGAAAGGCTGAACAGAAGACAGCAAAGTTTTTTGTTTTATCCTTTTGAGCTTTCAGTAGCTCTACCAGGAAACATGATGGGTTTGAAAATGTTGGCAGATTGTCAGAACTGTTGAGTTTTGACAGAATAAAACGTTACAAAACATGAAGTTTGGAAATCAGCTAAAATCCTGTTTGCTACATTTCTGACACTGCAAAGTGTGTAATCTCCAGAAGACCTTCACCTTACTTAAAAAGATATCCACCCAAACATCAGAGTATTGCAAAGAACAATAACAATATTTTCTTTATTTTTGAAATAATATCAGATGCAGCAAACAAATATATTTATTTTTCAATCCAAGGTGGCTATATTTGTATAATTACATTCAGCCAAAAGAGGAAAAAAGGTATTAAAAGAAAGAAGAATAGAGACTGACAATTGGACGGAGGTGAGGGGTAAGGAGATGTGTTGGACTGATGCAGATGGTGAAATGAATCCCTTGTAGTGTGGAAAACTACGATATTCTAAGGTCATCTCTCCATGTACCCTGTTAGTGCCCATCTTGCCCTCTCTGTTAGGGGACTCTAGTATGGCTTTGCTCTCTGAACTCTCTTGGCCTTTTCTACTGTAAGTCTTATTTTTGTACATTTCAGCCTGATGTGGGTCAAACACAGACCATGTATATCCCTCATTCACTTCCTGTTACACTTTGTACTCACTCCTGGTTGTGTTGGCCAGTTTTGACCCAATAATCGCTCATAGGGTGTGAGAACAGCGGTCCCCCGACCCATCTGCTTTGTTCTGAAATGGTAAGTAGGTTACAAGGTGATGGGGGCACTACTACCATGTGAATATTTATGCCGGCCTCCTGCTTCGCAGCGTTTGACAGATGTTTTGATGTCTTTTTATAGCACTGGTTCCCTCAGCTGATGTCACACACAAACAGTCACACATATAGTGAATCTGGAGCACTTCTCTCTGATAAGTATCCAATGTCACTGCTTGCCTGAAGCAACAAGCTAAAACTAATTGCCCAGGGACACTCACAAACAAGATGGAACATGTTGGGATAGAAAGACATGTCTCAATGAAGGGAGTCAAGGGTTTCCTGTTGTTCTGGGCCACAAAATCTTAGACATTTTTTATACAGAGAGACAAGTACGAAAACAAAAGTTGGTGTGGAGTTTTCTGGGACAGCTGACCTCAAAAGCTGCCGCTTAGAAACTTGTGCTGGTGATGAGGATCTGGGGAGAAAGCAGGGAAAGGAGAGAGCCGATGGATTGAAGGGGAAAAAGGAGAACCAAAAACAATAGAAAGAAGAGAGATAGATACACGTCTCCTGAAGTTCAGTCGTTTTTGTAATTGCAGGCTAATTGCCTATCGGCAAAGGTAGCACTAAGACGCCCATCTATTTACGCCATAAGCCTCCCTGTGGGGAAGGAAGGAGAAATTGACAGACAAAAAAAGAGCGGGAGCAAAGCACAAAAACAAAGAAAGTCGGGATGGAAGAAGAAAATGACAGGATGGTGATGGAAGGATGGAAAGGAAACACATTCATCAGGCTGTCTGGTGTATCAACGGCACATCTTCTGCTTCTATCCATGTGAGGACAAACTGTTTTCTTGGTGATGAATGAACAGAGTCACAGTTCTCAGAAGTATAAGATTCATTGCACATACATGTAGATGTGAGAATCAGAGAAAGTCGAATGTGCCCGTCTTTATTTGGAGAAGCCACAAGGACATTCTGATAGACATGCAGAGAAAAGACGTGCACACGCGATGCTCAGAGTGAGCTGATAAACAGGGGAGAAAAAGGGAGAAGGTTGTGAAACAATGGGACGGTCGCGTCATCGCGCTTGGACAAAAGCGCGACCTCGCTTCGCCAGCGTTGCCCGGCTTTTAATGTCAAGCAAAAGGACAGTGACGCAGATCGGCCCGCTGCAAGCTCTCATCACTGCAGGAGATACAACAGGATTTCCTGATGCCTCTGTCTAAGGGGTACACATGACTGTGGTCCCTGTTTGAGAGGATGGGAGTTGAACTTTGGTCTTAGAGACACCAAGGACGACGTGAGGATAGTCATGCAGTTTGAGAGGTCAAAGGTGATGTATGAAAGGCACAGCTTCAATGGTTCCCCCTGAGTTTTCACGGTTTTGCCTAACTCTTAATACTAGCATTTGCTGTTTTCTGTAAATGAGGTAATGTCAAACCTTAGTTTTAGTTCAATCCATCGAAGCCAGAAAAAGTTAAGCCTCAAACAGGAGATGACCTACCTCAAAACATTGTTTTAAAGGGAATCGCTGCATTGGAGGGGATTAATTGACTGTGCAAGCTCGGAGCACTTGCTGACATCTTACGAGACACAGTCGGACACACAATTTCACAAAATCTCAAAATACAAACACACACATTGAGGCTTATTTGAACAAAAAGCATAGAAGTGGGGATCAAGTCTGTGCTTGAATGATGTTGTACTATAGAAAATGATGACTCACTCCAGGGTTTCTCTTGAACATGTGCACACATGCAGGGTGAGGGTGAAAGAGGAGTGGTGTTTGTACATTTAGGCATGGGCTGGTAGCAGGTTCTCAAATGATAACCTTGGTTTCACAGTGTCATGATGTTTAAGAAAAAAGGACTTATATAAATATAGCAAGATAGAACTACTGTGATTGAAATAAAAAAGCATCGATCTATTTCTACAAATGGTAAAATAATAATGTTAATATAGTTAATATTACTACTTCATTTAGATACAAGAGCACAATCATTTATCATATTTTAAATCATGTTAAATTATGTTTTCATGCCATCATTGGTGGCTCACACTAACTAAAATTAGTTGCATTGACCCTAAAGCACTAATCATAAATATTAGTTCTGCTAACTCACTATACTATAACATGGTGGTGAGCTTCATTGTAGTCATAGCTACCATCGGCTCCTCTGACAACCACAAGTGGGCAATGTCAACAGAGTTTCCTGACTAAGGGCATAATGACCGAAAGAAAGGGAGCGGGATTTGAACCAGCAACTCAAATCACATTGTTGCACATTATTACTCCAAAATCTCAGTTTATAAATGGATAACTTTTATAAAGATTGAAGCAAATGAATGTCGTTGAATGTTTTTTGGCATTTTATGATTTGTTAAATTTTTTTAATCAAATTTTAAGATTAGAGTATCTTTAAATTAGGCTTTTTTTCCTTAGTCTAAACCTATATGAAATATATCAAATCAGGGCTATTGAAAACTTGAAATGTCTAAATGAGGTCTACGTTTATCTTCAACCTTTGTTGCTCCCTGGGGAAGATATAAAGGGAAAATCAGCTAACTTTGAAAGTGTAGCTCTTTTAAAACCTTAGTAACTAATTTCAAGCTTTAAAAGAAGTATGACAGAAACTTTTAGCTGTTTTGGAAGTGTAACTTTTTGGTACCATGAACCAGCCCATGCCTTTGTGCATGTGGGAATGAATGCATCCATGCTCTGGTTCAATGGGATTTCCTGAGTTGTATGAAAGACATTTTCTCTCAGGTACATCAACATGGAGAGGACGAAGTAGGTTCTTAACATGTCACGTTACATGCCTTTTTGCAAGCATCATAGAAAGGGAGAGTACAGAATAAAAAGGCAAAGCTTTTCAAGAGTCAACATGAGAAGAAAATATGAGTATTTAGAAGTTATTAAATAAACAAAAAAACAAGCTCTTCATAAGGATCATGATAAATGGCAAAAAACCATATCACAGTATCCTCTTTTGGAAAAAAAAAGGAAAATTTCACATTTGTATTGTTTTGTTTTTTTTTCCCAGTAGACTATATCACACAGTGATAACAAAGAACAGGAGAAATCTACAGCCACATTAGCTTCGTGCAAAGACCACATACACTGGCACGCCGCATAGGCAAGGAGATCAAAGCAAGACAACGCATACAAAAATATAGAAAAATCTCCAAATGCAACCTATCTCTGCACAGGGAAATAGGTTTCTGTCACTTGTTGCCAAACATCTGTTGTTGAGGCGTCTCTTCAGGAACTCTCTCTGTGTTTCCTGTGTCCCTGCTGCGAGTTTTTATTTTTCAAGAGCAAAGTTCAGGTTTCCTCCACAGAAAACACCGGGGAACACCGAGCGGCTGTTCATCAATATGCCAACTGTCCATCATGATGATGACATGAACAACAACATGACTGATAGAAAACTAGTACATCCAAAGCATATCATTTCTGTCATATCATTTGGAACACATGATTTTTTTTTTTTTTAAATACATACCATTTCCTGTCACTTTGAAGACATTCCAGCATTTGCTCATAATTGACAGTGACAGGGTTAAATAGTTTGGCATACTCAGCAAGCCATGCCCAGAAGGATGCTATTTACTCTCTTGCAAAGAATGGGGGGAAAAGGTTAGGAGATGAGGGATGGGGTGAGGACAGGTGCCAGGATGCAGTGTCAGCCTGCTCACTCACGAGACAGGGAGAGATGTGCAGGGGTGATACAGCACAGCTGAGATTACAAAAACGTGCTCGAGCCCAGGTCAGCCCATTGATGTCAGCACTTGCAAAAAACATGCAGATATAAGTCAGAGGTTTGAACTCTTGGTCGATCCGTCTGCCTGGAGCAGAGTCCTTTCACCGCACCGAAGAAAACGTAGCCGAAAAACTGTGGGCGTCATACCCGAGAGTTAGTCCCTGGACTGACCGTGCCTAGTCCAGCCCTCACTGTTCTCACGCTGATGAAAAAGGATTGTTTGGACGCCTTCAAAACGAAAAAAAAAATTTCATACGTGGAATGGAGACAAAGCACTTAACGGATGGAGAGGAGAGCCGAGTTGCTGCGAGTGTAAGGCAAAGACAGATGATTTACGCATCATTCAAAAGGTTCAAACTGTCCAGACACCGTGACAAAGAGGGGATGTTGTCACTGACAATGAAGAAGCCCCTCCCCAAATACTGAGATGAGAAAAAAAAAAGGAGTCATTGGTTGTTCGGCTCTTCTGCTCTCTCCTCCAGCTCCTCCTCTTCCTCGTCAAGGGAAACAACCCCTGAGGAGGCCACATCGGACACCCTCCTGTATGGGTCGTAGTCAGGAGGGTAGTCCACCCCCTGACCCTCCACCTCCTCCTGGCACACAGTGCCTTCATAGTCCTTGCAGGGGGTGTCATCATCTTCACCAGGTGACAGATACGTTTCAGAGTAAGACATGGAGTAGCAAGGAGAATCCTGACCTCTGTAGGATCTGCTACCCCGGCCGCCCCCACTCAAGCTGTGGAAGCCACAGTCTCCCCCACCAGGCCCACTATGTCCCACCCTCTGAAGTTGGGCCAGCAGCTCCTCCCCGCCGTGCAGCGCAGACAAGATCTTTGCAGCAAGTTCAGCTGCGTTGTTTTGGGCATGATTACCACAATGTGTCCTCAGATCGCGGAGCAGCGGATGCTGCTCATCCAGGCTGCAGAGGCTGGAGCAGAGCGTGTCCGGAGACCCCGCCGTGGGGGAGGGCTCTCTGCTGCCAGCCCCCTCGCCGACCCCTCCTCCGCTCTCAGAACAGGGCCTTCGCATGCCCAGATGCTGGCAAAGCTGGCTGTGGATCAGGTCCTTCAAGTATGGCGGATAAGATGACAGTTCTAAAGAGAACAATACAAACTGTAAGCATAAAGTCTTGAAAGATCAACAGTGACGTAGTAAAGAGAAGGTAAAGCTAATACCTTTTTTGGGATGTTGAAATAAGAAACATGTATACTTATTAAACTACTCCCAGAGTCTCAAACTCTACTCTTCAAGAGTCGGAGTCCTGCAACTTTTAGATGCGTCCCTTGTCCCACACTAGCATGCAGTCAAGGTCTACTGACCCAGGGTACTGAACTAATACTGGAGTCAGGTGTGCTGAGGCAGGGAGACATCTAAAAGGTGCAGCACCAGCCCTTGAGGACTGGAGTTTGAGACCATAAAATGCTGCAGCTTTTGGACAAATGTACATTTGTTTTCTTTGTATCTCAGGATTCACATAAGGATTTCATTGAGATAAAAATCTTAGAATCAAAACAAAACAGTATTAAGACAAAGTTTTTTGCAAAAGTATTCATAATCTTTGAAATGGGAATAGGCCCATTATACTAATTCAAAATATCTTTTATTTTAATGATAAAACACTTGGAGCCTTGAAAGGCAGCTGTGAAGTAAAACTGGAGCTTCAAGAGTATTAGCAACTCGGCTTATATTTCCTCAAGAGTCTATTGTCATCACACACAGGTCTGCATGTGTGAAATCCAACTAAATATGGTCTGCCAGAAGGTAAGAAGCTACTGGTGAATATATGAATGTTATTATCTGCAGTGCAGTGCATTGGCGGATGTGTGTAATGAAGATGAAAGCGCTGGTGCACACACTGCTGAGTGCCTTTATAACCCACTAACACACAATGCCCACACAGATGCTGCCTCTGCAGCAAAGGAAATGGTATTAAACTTGCAGGAGGGGTATCAAATTGCGAAGACAAACAGAAAAATGTCAGGAGAGGATGAAAACTGGGGCAGTGGGACAAAGAAAGACAAAGAGAGAGGGGGAAAGAAAAGAGAGATGGATATGGGAGAGGGTGTCTAATTCAGCTTTGAATCAATGAGGTTTGATTTAGCTGCTGTGTGCGTGTATGGATGTATGCGTGTGCGCGTGTATTTACCTGTGCTCTGTGTGGTGGGCTCGCTGGCAGGCAGAAAGTCTTCATCATATGAGTCATCATTGGACTCGTCGCCGTCCACAGAGGACCAGGCCCTCAGCTTAGCCTCGGCGATGGCAAACTGCTCTGCCACACCTGCAGACACACAAACGGTAGACATGAGCTCGTACATGCACACAGGCAATTACACGGTTGGCATGGTAACAAGGAGGCTGCATTGTGCCTCAGCGTCATCTGCTGCCTGACTGACAGATCTGTGTGAGGTTCGGTGCACAATGTGGCATTAGAGGGGACACACAACAGCATTCCCAATACAGTCGGGGTTTGTCAGCCGTCACCTGGCTGGTGCAGTTAAGATGGATGTCGCTTGGTGTTTAGTTGTGCTCCATCACTTTGAGACCGTGAGCTGGAGGAGGTACAGAGGAGAAGCGCCAGCTCAACATGTGAAGGAAATACCAGTTAAAGCTAGATTTGTGTGTTTCTAGTTTATATAAAGGTTCCATCTCTTGGATCCTTTCTAGAAAGGATTTATAGTGACATCTGATGCAAAATCATAAGGTAGAGGAGTGAGGAGGGTGAAACACATTTACTTGTTCCTTCAGTTCCAAAGTATTTAAACCAGCCTAATAAAACAGTCATCAGTTATCAATGTCAATAATTCTACAGTCCCAGATTGGTCTGAACATTTCATTAGTCTTTAGCTTAGAATTAAACATCAACTCCAAAGGCCAGATTAATTAGATCAACTCTTTATATTTGTTCCTCACTTAAACTAGGCTGATAAATCTATCAGTTTAATGACTGAAGATTTTAAAGAAAAAGTGTCCATCACCAAATGATCTGGTTCTGTTAGGGCATCACATTTACAATTTACAAGCACAAGCATGCTGTATAAGTGAAAAGCCAAGAGATATTTGTCTGTGTGTGTGTATTTATTTATTGTGTAACTATGACTCCCATGAATAGCCTTTAAGATTGGAGTGACCTATCTTCTCCACTCAGGAGCAGCTGCCAGTCAGAGACAGGAAGTCACTCACTTGTTTCCTTAATGTCACCCTGCTCCCCCTCCTTCTTCCTACCTTCTCTGTATTCGCCCCTGTTCTCCTCCATGTCCTCCAATCATCTCTCTCAATAAAATTCTCCATCAAATCAGCTGGCTCTCCTGATTCCTCATGTTCTCTCTTTTTCTCCTCCCAGCAGTCTTTTGGCCCTGTCGCTTTCCCCTCGTTTTGATTTTTCTCTCCTCAGTCTTCATCTCTTTATGTCTCCCTGTCGGTCTCTTCAGCTCAATGCTCAGTATTCATGCGACGTTTCCCACAGGGAGAGAGATCGATGCTCCCCCATTCATCCCTCACTGTGGCTGGACCCTGAACCCTCCTCACAAACAGCAGCACATCCTCCTACAGACGGAGCTGAGCTGTGCAGGTTGAGCTTTAGATCTAGAATGTAGCCATTCACATGCTGTTAACATTCATTTTAATGTCACCACTGCACATAACTAATAAAATGAATTTAATAGTTAAAAGTGGGCACCCACATAAAACACACATTTTGCACTTCAGTGTGTGCAACTCTTACATGATGAAATGGAGGAGGTGTTCTGCATTGATGCTATTTTTAATCCTGGTGTGAAGGAGTGTGTTTTCAACCATATTCAGTTGTGACACATTGTGTTCACAGGATGATATCCCAGCTTTTTTGGACTCAAATGTTTGGGAGAATAGTAGCAACACCAGGGAGGTTAGCTGTTTTCAGCCAATCATTTTCCTGATCTGAACATTTTAAGATGGAGGACCAGCAGTGTTGTGAACCTGCTGATGTCACATTACCAGCATCTTACTGTCGTCAGAGATAAAGCATTTGTTTTGAGAACCAAAACTGGCATGGTGAACCATTTTTAGCTCAAATAGGAATACCAAAATTATTTACAATATTATTACCAAATGTAACAAAATGAGAGAGAGAACTACTCAGAGAGCTTCCCATTACTTCTTAAATATTTGGCTTTTGAAATTGTTTGGTATTTAGATTATCAACAAGCATTAATAAGTCTTATGCATACATTTATGGTAAACATAACATTTTCATTCAATTGATCACTGTCTATTTTTGCAGCATTTGGAAAATTGTTGCTTTTCTAGTTTATTTAAAATCAATTTGGTTATGATGTACATTTTTAATTGTACATGCAGATATCATAATACCATAAAACTGGTATTCTATATTCTATACAATATCCTACAAGCAGTTGCCTGGCTGCATATCTGTCTCTTTGATTCATCTCTTCATTCATACAAAGTGTAGCGTAGACGTATTTGTCTCAGTATTTCAGCAGAACATCACCGCCTGCATGTTCAGTTCCCTGGTTGCCTCCCACAAACACACTCACAAACAGTATACAGAGTGTGTTCTGGCTCACTCACGCACACGCGCACACACAAGCACACCAAACACTTATCACATTTTTGCACATGCTGGCTTTATTCTGTAACTTGAACATGAATGTTCACTCACCGTCACGCCATCGGCGGATTGCAACTTGACAAAAATAATAAGAGTCAGCACAACTGGCAGCAACTTAATGAAGTGGGCGCCACTGATGATGCAAAGTGAAGAGACGGCTCTGTGCACTTAATGTTTGCTTGTTATGTTTCCTTTTAGATACTTGAATATTTTCAATAAAAACTTATAAGTTAAGTAAAAATATTTCTTCGTTATGTCTTTCAGCAGGACAGTGATGAAAAACATGTCTAAATCAACATAGAAATGTTTTGCCATGTATAAAAGCAAGCTTTGTTCATCTCTGCCCTTAGACATCAATACTACAGAAACCTGTGAGTTGAACTGACGTGATGAGAGCATAACAGAGGATCCTTGAGTCAGGATTGTCAAGAAAGATTGTGAAGAATAGTCAAAGAGCCTGAAATGGCATTGAAGAAAAATGAGTCTAAGTGCGTAGTGGTGCCGGTAATTGGACCACCAGCCATTTAGTGAGCAATTATGACTTAAGATGGGATTTTTCACCTCCTACTGAACAAAAAAACTTGAATTAATAGCTAGATTTGAGACTACACTTTTTATGCCGTACATCTTTACCAAAGCGGCAATAAAAGTCCTTACATCTGTGAAGGGAGAATAATAATAACAGTTGATTAATGTGTTAAGAGAGGGGTCTAAAGGAGCAGAGATGTCCTGTAAATGATCATACCCTAAAGATTAAAGCACAAGGGAGCAGAACAGAGAAGGCATCGGGGAAAATTGCTCAGTCACGGCAGCACTAGCCAGGGGCAAAACCTTACTGTGCAAATTAACCTTGAGAGTCTGCATTGCAGGGACAGAGCAAAAAAATGGATAGAGAGCAGACGGCAAGTGAAAACGACTGTAAAAGAGGTGTTACAGAGGGCAAAAAGGAGCATTACAAGGAGGGACAGCGTGGGTAGAAGAGCACAAAGATGAAATAATGAACAGAAAGGGCAGGAAGGATGAAAGAAAAGTCAGAGACGAGGTTAGTGGGTAGCAGAAAGAGGACACAGATGTGCTCTAAGTGAGTGCTTTCAAAGATGAACAAATCTTAAACAGTCTGAATAGGGGGAAGAGTTAGGGTGAGAAAAATTCAATAAAGTCATTCTTTAAAAAAAAAATTGTAAAATGCATGTTTGTTCTGTTCCAAAAAATATATGGAGTGAAAAGTCCTTTTAAAAATTCTTACATGGCAGCACTTTCTTTGACTGTTTAACATGAAGGCCAGCATGCACAAGTGCATTATAAGCATCCCCAGCATGCTTATAATGCAGATTTACATATGTGTTGCATAACATCTTAATCTATCCATATATAATAAGACATTTTAGATAACCATTTTTTACAAGTCAAAAGCTTAACAGGTTTTATTGTGAAACTTCAACATTTATAACTATGAACCAACATGGCTAGTAATTCTAGGCTAAATAAATTATTTCCTCCTTTTTCTGCACTGAACAATGCTGCAAAGTCTTTATAGCACACATCCATCTGCTGACACACCAAGACCACTGACACACATCTTAAGAATCTAATTTAGTAAATTATATGGATCATTTTTCTTAAATCTCTGACTCAGTGGAGTTTTTGGTCACAGCCCTGCGAAGTACTGTAAAGTAAAGCTGTAAAATACATCATGCTACAGATGATGTCAAATAAATACATCATCTGCAGCATGATGTATTGTATATATTAAGGGAAATATTCAAAATATGAATGCAGCAGAAGTTTATGTTAACATGTAACGTCCGTGTATTTCAATCGATTCTACAAAGTCACCTGACTCTGTTGAGACGTGAATCTGGCTGAGACCCAATAACAATAATATGTGAGCCAATCCGATAGTGATCAGTTTACATTGATTTCTACAAGCGCCGGCCTTTATGACTTTAATTTAGATTAATTAATTAATTTGATTTAAATGTGCTAAAACATTTTTCTGTACAATGAATTGCATTTCTTTGACATGTGTTAGTATCTGCATGTTTCTGGTGGGCCTGTAAATCAGGTGCACAAGCAACATTAAAAAACTTGTTGTGTGCAAGTTGTGCAAAAAGGAGTTTGCCTATTACTGAAGCTATTCCAATCTAAAATACCATCTCAATGTAAAACATTTAGGTGTAAACAGATATCTCCAATGCTAATGTCAGCATCCACAGTCCATATTTCTAAAGAAGTTTCTCAAAAAAGTTAAATACATGATCAGGGATCCCTGAAACAATTGAAAGCTGAGTGGGCATAAAGCATTTTGCACCAATCTGATTTCTGAATAACTTAAAGAACAGATCAAAAACAAACGTCTTTGTTGTTGAGCTCATGTGTTTTAGCAACATGAAGAGGGTTTTAAATTAAAATATTGCTTATTTTGTCAAGATATAGTTTTCAATTAAGATGCAATTAGTTTTGATGTATTAATTAATAACAGACCCTGCAATTAACTTGAATAAATTTATAAACTGAGACTCACCACTAAACTTCTGTGTGTTGTACATGTCATAGACTTGAGTTCTTTCAGATATGGTACCTAACTACATATTTATTAAACATATCTCCACATAATTGCTAAAAGAACCATAGCATCGTTATGGTCACCAAGTGTTTGTTTTATGTAAATAATGCTTCCATATGCTCATGCAACCTATGACTTGGAGCGGAGCGCAAAAAAACACATCCATCAAATAGAGAACTTAAAGATTACCAGCAGCAAAGCGTGCCTCTTGCTCTCCCTCAGTGAGATCAGAATAAGAGTTGAAGTCTGACTCCAGAGCTGCCGGAGTGTCCATGGGCTTGCACCATCCCTTCCACTCTATCAGATGGGCTACTCTGCCCTGAGCCATGGCTGTAGGCTTCGTCACATGGTCCTTGACCACCTGTGAAATACCTGCAGGACACATATATCAGGAGTTATTCTAAACCAGGTCCAGTATGTGCATGCAGAGTACGTTTTACTGTATTACAGCAAGTTGTTTTTATGAACTGTTGCACTTACCATGCAGAGAAGATCGCGCTAGAGCAGCGATCTCTTGAATGGTGAGAGCTCTTCTTGATTTTGGTAGCATTTCAACGGTGTCATCAACATTCACCTGAAATGAAGAGAAATAAATGAGTGGGTCTTGAACTCGCTCAGGAGCTCAGCAGAAATGTGAGCCACATCTCAATACCTCCTGCTATGACTCAGAGGAAAACCCTCTGCTGCCTGGTTGGTGCAAAGGAGAATCCTGTTGTTAAAGTAGCAGGCATACTTTAATGTTCTTAAAAAACTCAGGGATTTTCTTCACTATCCACAAATACACACACTTTCACACACACACACTTTCACACACACACACACACACCCCCACACACCCCCCACACACACACACACACACACACACACATAATCTTGATAAGTCACAGGCAGAGGGTGTGAAACCAATTTGCACAAGCAGGGACACATTCCTACTTACTTGTATTGCTTTGTGAATGCAGTTCTTTGCTATGACATTCACGCCACTTGTATATTTACACATTTTATAAGAGTGGAATGTGACAGTTATGTGATCGATGAACACAAAGTAATAAATCCTGCCATCATTATAAAGCAATATCTGTCAGCTTAGCTAGAATATCTAGAAATTTCAAATGGACTTGAGTCTGGACTTTGACTGGACCATTCTAATACACTGTAGCACATTAATAAAGATCATTGCTTAGAAGCTTGAGCTGCATTGTCTTACCTCCCTCCATCTCCCTATTAATTCTGATTGTAGAAAAGAACCATCAGAGCAAGATTCTGCCATCACCACATTTCAGTGTTAGTTTTCCACTGTTTTCATGTTGAGCAAAAAGTAATAGTCTAATCTAACCAGAACATCATCCTCTACATATTTTTTGTGCTGTCTGTGATCATGGCAGAGGCTTGCCACTCTTCCATGAAGGCTAGATTGACCATTGGCTTCTTGCCAGTCTGTTGTGTGCCATGGTCTTCATGGTGCTGTTTGTTCTCTAACAAAAGGTGGACTCCATTTACTAATTAGATGACTTCTAATGCATGTTAGTTGCACTGGATTCTGTTTAGATGCACAAGAGTGGAGTGAACTGAATAAAAATAAATTTAATATAAGAGCTTAATATGAAAAATATGTTGAAAACAGAAAGAGATGTACTTATATGTATCATTTGATATAACTGATGTGAAGCCACAAATATTCATCAATGGATTGATGAGGCCATTGTTGCCACACGTTTTCTTAGACTGAAGATTAATTAGTAAACCTGCAGTTAGTTAGGGAAACAGTGATCATCCTTCTCGGATTACAAATTGTTGTTATCTTATACAGATGCACACGTGAAAGGCAAGCAAAATATAAAAAGAGCCCGCAGTTACATAGATTGGTTTATTTTTGCACACTATCCACACCCTGCGCCATCCATGCAAACTGATTGGAACTAAATGATTGGAACTAAATGGGCCTGGGGATTAAAAAACAAAGGATACAGCTTAGCATCCAAACATTGTCTCACAAAGAATTCAAGATAAGCAGACAGGAGACAAAAGACTTAGGCCATCCATCACTCCCGCCAGGCCCTGAGCTCTGTAAAGTCAAACCACAGAATGAGTATCGGGTGTTGACGAGTTTCTTTGTCTGCGAACTCTTTATAGACGCACCTGTCCTCACGTGAGGGATGGACACATCAACAGTCAAAAGCCTTTTTCTAAGCGGGCTCTTCCATGTCATTAATGTGGGTCAATGCAGTCAGGCAGAGTGAATGATGTGACGGAAGAATATTTCCACTAGCAGTGACCGTGTTTATTTGTGGCGTTTTTTTCTGCAGCGGGCAGAATTTTGAAAAGCTACCAGAAAAATCTGAAGCTGGAAGGTCAAAAAGATGGAAGGAAGGAAAGAAGGTTGAAAGCAGCAAGGAAAGAACATAGGAAGTATCAAGGAGGAAACAAGAAAGAAAAGGTTAGAATACATAGACAGTGGAAAAGTGAATAAAGTCTGGAAATATAAATGACTTTCTGAATCAGGAAAGCACTAATTTGACCCTCCTGGAATTCTCCAGACTATAATGTAGAAACCCTGCTGACTCAGGTGTCTGAGTTTATTTGAAAGAAACATTCCTCAACTATTAAACTCCTCACAAAGTTAACTTGAAAACTGTTGAGTCACTCTGAAGTTAAATCCTATTTCCCCCATTCTCATTAATAGTCACTGCCGACTGCCGCACAGGAAATTCATCTGCAGACACAAGACACAAATAATTAACCCAGGTCATCACCCTGTCTTTGACCTTTCAATTCCTCCTAATAAAAACAAAACAGCGGCCTGAATAATAAACAACTAGCAGAATGCTCTTGAAGAAAAGCCCTACACCATTAATGGGGATCCCAAGCTTGAGATCGTATCGCCTGCTGCCCAGAGGCGGGATAATCCTCTTGTGCTGCAGAGCAGCTCGCACATCTGAGGGGAGGATAATCTGGAGGAGACGTGACACGTAGCCGGGACGAGTTTGGGGATGATATATTCTGCTTGGTCTTTTCTAAAAATTGTCTTAACAGAGTATATTTCATTTGTTTTCAAGGTGTACAGCTGAACAAAAAAAAAAAAAAAACATTTTCACTGTGTTAAGGTGGTATTAATGGAAACCTGCTGTCTTTTTCTGGCAATCGCATCAACATTTTTCATCCCTTTTGTTTTTACAATAGAGCAAGACAAGATCAAGACCACAGAACATAATTGGAAACAAGTATCTCACAGCTTGCAGGAAAACAGTGATCTATTTGAAGCTTTATATACACATGAAGTAGTATATAGACGTATGAATTATTTAAGGTGAGCAGAACTCTGAGCTTGTGGGTCATCTTTCTTTGGCTGACTCTGCTCTTCCTTCGATTCCCTCCTACCTCTGCTTCTCCCACTGCCCTACTGAACTGCAGAGCGACCAGAACGGGAAACACATGGGCTGCACTCAGCAGACACACAGCTACTATAAGACAATCGCAATGCATCTAGTTACACCAAATTCTCATATTAATAATTAGAATAGAAATGAAACTGCCTCTGCCTGAGAAATTCAAAATTCAGCATTTGTTTTTAACCCTCCTCTTATGTTGTGGGTTAAAAACTCTCTGCATTACTCATTTTAATCAGTGGGTCAATTTGACCCTGAACAGGAGTCAAATTGCGTCTCAAGTTCAATCATAAAGATCAACCATATAAAAAAAATCTAAATGTAATGTAAAATAATTTTACGAAAGATCAATTTCAAGGAAATTATTGATTTCTGTGATTAGGTTTCTTTCAGTGGACATAATGATGACAACTTACTCATTTACTCATTTGGACATAAAAAAAAAATTAGAATTTACATTTTTTGGAGTTAACAATCAGACATAAAAATGTTTTGGAGGATTTTTTTTTGTTTGTTTCTGACACTATTGCATGATTAAACATTTCCCAGGTCAAATTGACCCACGCACATTATCGCTGTACCTCACAAACAAACATAACAGGAGAGTTTAGCCACTATTCACAATTACAGAGTCATTCCAAAATCACTTTTCATCAAAAATCTAAAAATTCCAAAAAGCCCAGGGTTACTTTAGAGGAGCTGCATAGAGCCACAGATCAGGTGGAAGAATCTACTAAGAGTCCGGCAGTCCACAGGCCATGAAGGGGACACAAAACTGAAAAACATTTAACTTTTTGGAAAAAATGCAAAGCACTATAGGAAAAACTAACACCGCACATCGCTGTGAATATTCTCACTAAGAGGTGGCTTTATTATACTTTGGGATTTCTTTCAGCAGGATGTCACAATAACAAATTTTGTTGAATGGTAGATTGTCCTGGTAATTACTGTGATGATTGATAATATTGTGATTTGAAACCATTTTCAACTAATAGCTGCCTAATAGCATAATTGCTTATTGTGACAGGCTTATTTGTAATCAGGCAAAATTTGAAAAAGTTCTTGGGATATGGAAATTTTTGTCTTTCATAAAGACTTGGTGCTTTACATAAAATAATAAATTCTCTATGTGGTTTTCACATAAGTAACTTAGTGTATAGTAGGCAATTAACAGTTTGTGTAGAGACCGAAAAGATGGAGATTGTTTTTTTTATTATTATTATTTTAATCATTTTTCCAAGTTCTGCAGCTTTAATTAGTGAAATATTCTCTTGCTTTCTATTCAGCAAACATCAACTGTGAGAAACAACAATGCTTCTTTATCCAGAGGCCCTTTCTCCTGCTGTAGGGAACCACTATTTGTAAGCCATTAGGCCAAACTATCTGAGAAGGAGAGCCGCATGCAGATATCTGTTTCATGCTGTGGAAAATAATGGGAGGATCTTTATTCTTCCACCAGCATAGCACATTTCTAGCATTCTCTCCCTATTTCTCTCCCTCTCAAACCCTCCCCCCTTCTCTTAACTTTCCCACAATTGGAACATTTCTATGGCAACCAGTCACCATGGAACAATTCCTCTCTGCATGCATGTGTGGCTGATGTGCCGATGACGTCGCAGACTCGAAACATCGGCGGACAACCGACCGCTACAGCTGCTGCCGCTGCTCTCTGTGAGATCAGAGATCCTGGGAGGAGACGTGCTTTGTGTAGGAAACAATCAGCCGTCAGAATGCATCCTTACATCAAAGACGCAGCATGTCTGTCTAGGATTCAGGGAAATGGGAGGCATTACAGAGGGCCACCACTGTGATGCAGGAGCTCAGCAGTCTAGCCAACTCCTCTTTCACAGAGGCCAGTGTTCAATAGCTAACCTCCTCCCCTTTCCAGAAGGAGGCAGAGGCTGGATGTATGTTCCTAATGGATCACTTAAACGTTACTAATCATTGCCTGGCTGGCTCACTGCACTACGTCAGACTCACAGATGGTGTGCAAAGATAAAAGGAACAGGTGGAGAAATGATCATTTATACAATCATCATCATCATCATCATCATCTTTGTGCCGGTGATAAGCAGTTGTTTATGATCTACCACATGCAATAAAAGAGATGTAGAACTGTGGGGGGAAATGTCCTCATGATTGCTGATGAAATCACTCAGTTTACGTACAGTGCAGAGATTTATTGATTTCTTCTACCAACACCTTTGTGTCAAAGATTTTGTTTATTAAGGGTAAAAAAGCAATTCAAAACAAGCTGACCCACATGAGAAAGTAATCGCTCTCCCAAACCTAGTAACTGGTTGAGCCATCATTGATAGAAACAACTCCCATTTAGTGTTGGCAGTAAATCTTTTTCACTGTGAAAAGTTTCGACCTACTCCTCTTTGCAGAATTGTTAGAATCCTTCCCCAAGGTTTTGGGGAAACGTGTTAAATATCCAAGTCTATTTTAATACAGAATCATGGATGCTGAGCTTTAATGAGGAGAGTAAGACCTGCAGTGTGTCAAAGGTTCTTGTTTTTTGGGTGCTGCTGGAGAAGTTGTCGACATGAACTTCTGGGAAGGCTTACCATTGTCACCTGTTTACGCCATTTTTCAGTAGCAGCTCTCACTGGAGTCCCAAAGGCTTAGACACAGCTTTGGGACTCTTTTCAGGCTGATAAAATATCAATCAGGGCATTGGAGCAGACCACGTGCCTCCTAAACACAATTCAAGTTAAACTGACTCTTGCAACAAAGAAAGCTACATCACACTTAAATCTTCATATTAAAAAATAATTGTTGATTACGCTAGATGGAAAATAAATAACTAGGAATCAACTGGTTCCTGTTGATAAAAAAGCAATAAAAGGGAAAGTGAACCCGAGGCTAAGATGCATTTTCAAAACTTGGATGGCTTCGTTAATAAGGTAATTATTCAATTTGGAAGGTTGGGAAAATTATTTCCGCCTTCATACAGAAAGATTCTCATCTTTGGTTACAGCCATCTGGAGAGTGTATGACAAGAATATAATAAACTGTATAGCAAATAGTCTTCAAATCAGATACAGTCTTTGCCATCCAAATGTATCCACACCACAATTTCTGTTATGTTCCGTATTTAATGGGATTTTTAAACAAGAAAAGAAAATATGGAAGAAGGAGTTTTGTTTTAGACATTAATTACACTTTATGACCTACTTGCAAAATTTTGAGAGAGAGATAACTAAAATTGCAAATTAACAATGAACAAACACCATCCTCTCATTCAAACATGGACAACATTTCCTCTGCAGGGACAGAGTTTATAAGAAGGTGGATGGGGATAAAGGGAGAAAATCTAAAGCTGTAAAAAAAAATGTTTATACAAATTGTTGACTGGGCAGGAAGGCTGCATTTTAGATGATGATTCGTCAATATTGTAGAAAGTCAATGTATGTTTTGTTTTTTTTCCACTTCACAAATATGCATTATTTTTTCGTGGCTCTATGAATGTATAAAATCAACAAAATACATTTTCAGTGTTGTAGTGGAACTAGTTAGTTTAAATTAGTTGCCCTTGACAAGTTTATGTTCTGTAGAATCACAACAATAAAAGTTTTACTTTGATTAAAGAGAGAATTCAGGGCACCTCGCTGAAGTCCAGAGCACCCAGAGGTGCACCGAGTATCAGTCTGCGCACCATGCAGGTCCGCGTGCTCCCCAGGAGCCTGACATCAGACATGGAACTGGACGCGCTCCAGTCCACACGCAACGAACCATCAACCGCCACTGTCAGGAGGGAGAGAGCCACGTGAAGGTCACAGCAAGCACGTGGTTTAAAACTCATAGTGGCTCTGGACTTCATTCTCACTCCAAAGCCTAATAAAGGTCTGCATTTGAGGATTGGCAGAGCATTTAAAAGTATTCACAGGGTTCATAGTTAACAGTTTGTTTGTTTGTTTTTTTCATTAGAGCAAGAATCAGCCATCCATGAGTTTTAAGTTAACCATATTTACGGCTTTAGAAAAATGCTTTAAACTCCATGCCTCCATCAGGAACTCAGGGCAGTCAAAGCAATGACCAAAATGGAGCCTGATGGTGTCTTATCTCACTACAGTCTCACTGCAGTCCCTCCGAAGCAAACCATTCACCAACTACTTGACTCGATAGGGGATAAAACATTTTGTTTCAATCAACTCTTGCCTGTTTAAATGAGGAGTCGGATTGTATCATTTTTGTCGGCACATGCAAAACCTGTTCAGGTTTGTTGTTTTAGAAAACTCTTCATATGTTTCTGAAATGTAGCATTCTGTAGGTGTAGCTGGTCAAAAGTTGAAGTATGCTTATTATTGCGGCTTATCTAGTAGAGACTGTGGGCTGTGTAGTGAGATAATTTGCTGAGGGGTGACTTCCATGCACCTTTTAAACCATGCTGCTCATGCATTAAGCCTTTTCTTCTTGATAGTCCAAAGGTTTTTTAAAAGTGGGAGTTGTTTGAAGTAAATATTTGTCTGCTGTAAGCAATATGACAGATTCTTTCAAAAGGAAAAGGAGCTTCTACTGAAAACTTCACAGTCTTCACTGGAAATATCCAAAGCATCCTTTTGACCTTTAGGAGCGCACATTTCTTGTTATCCAATTCTTCCTGCAAACATCACATATCAACCGACACATTTAAAACATCACTTTAAATAGGGCGTGAGTCAGTCTCCTCTCGATGTGACACAATCCACAGTAGACCTATGAGTGTTCATGCACTGCACAATCAGAATCGAGTTTCCCATCCGCTGAGCATTTCAGCACTTGGACAGTTCCCACAGGCCACATGCTCACGCTGCCTCCAGCCTCTGTGCTCACCCTCATCAAATCAGATTTGGAAAAAAACGAGATTAGGAGAGGTGGGGCTCTAAATGTCAGTGCCTAGCTTTCCTTTCTAGCCCTCTGCAGGCAGCCGTTTCTGGTTACTGTCTGTGAAAAGAACAACTCGCTCCATTAGCCACCAGCACCCATCTCAAACACTGATGACTGATCGCTCAGCCAATCCCGGCATCCCCCCTCCTGTCTGGTCAAAGACTTACCATTTAGCTCCATCAGCTCAGGTTGCCCACCTGGAGGATTCAATATGTGCCATTTAACTGGGTGTGATGAGATCAGTTGCCTAGGATGTATTGTGTTGAATCTAAGCCATTTCAATGAAAGTAATTGTGAAGAATGAGAGATGCTCACGTGTTTTCTACAGCAGTTTCCAAAACATGGCGGTCACTGGCAATATCACTTACCCCTTTACAGACACAGATACATTCACTAGTAAGAATCTGTAAGAGGCTTTTGTAAGAGGCATTTCCTGAGGTTTAAATAGGACATGACACAGTGGCCGATGCATTTCAGCCTCTGGCTGTTGGCTGGACAACTGCTTATACTCATCTTGTCACCAAGGACTGTCAGCACAAATGCTAAGCAAAGTAAACCAACCTCAATAGCTGCAGCAAAAATTGCATCCCGGGGTCTCTATAACAACCATCACACAGCATCTACATGAAAACCAGTTGCACAAGAAGACATTTTCTGTCCTACCATCATGAACATAAATGTGTGGAGTTTGATAAACTCCACTCCTTACTACTAAACTGATACAAACATGTCACCAAATGGACTCTGAAATGGTTCACCAGAAACAAAGTCAACATTCTTCCATGACCAAAGCAGTTTGAAAACTCGAATCCTACAGAAAACCTGTGGGGGGAGTGATACTCTGGACTCTGGAAGAAAGATGTGCAAAGCTGGAAGGCTAAATATCTTTATTCTATCCAGATGACAAAAAGGTTTTCACAACGATCTGTTAATTATGTATCAACTGTAACTTGGATTTGTTCCTGAAACTTAATTTTATGTAATCAAATCAAATCAAATTTATAATTTTCTGCTTTTATTTATTTCGAGGATTTGCTTCTGCAAAAAACAATGAATGTATTTTAAGGATTTCCCCGCATCTTTAAAAATATACCAAACACTTATTTGAATCTGTGCCATGTGTGCCTTCTATGTTGTCACGACGGCAACAGGCTGTATGACAGATGCACGAATTTATCAGGAATCTCTTCCAGCGGAGAGGACTGAGGTCGGTTTCTATTACTCCGATATTCCGCCAGAACAAGGATGTGCTTTAAGCAGCCCGGGGCTGAGGATCATTGATCTGAATAAACCGAAGGGACCGTGCGGTATTTTGATCAAACGGGCCTCCAACTAAAATGGACACAATTGTAAACAACCTCGTTCTTTTGACTGACGCCTGCAGTTGTGAAGTAAATTCAGTCGTCTTGATTTTGATGTCAGCCCTGGCGCTGAGAAGCGCTTCTTCTTTACGTGTAGTTTCTGTTGTCGTGGAAACTGCAGGAAGGGAGACCTCAGCTCGCCCGTGACGCAATCCCCTCCTCTTTTTCTATGTTTTCCCCCTCCTGTCTTTTGCACTTTTTGGCCATCAACCCCACTAGGTGTAGCTGTGAGGCGGTAGAGTGATGCTATCACACATGCAGAGCAGCAAACAGGTGGCTGCTGTTCGCTGCTGTTCGCTGCCAGGCTGCATTGAGACGTGCGAGCGCCGGAGCTGCAGCTCGGTCTGGGTTTCTGAGACTGATGGACACGTCCTTACGCACTCCGTGACAAGGAGGCGCGGAGAAACGGTGTCACAATCTCCATCATGGGTGTGATCAGTTTGGATTAAACGGTTGTAGGATATTAAAGGTCGCGGGAAAGTCAGAGAGAAAACAACGTCTGTGTTTGTTTATTATGAGATAGGAGCAATGGATCGATGATGTGGGTCGAGTCTGATGTTTGATTTCACGCGTGGAAGACAGGCGTGATAGTCTGGGTGACACAGACAAAGGTCCGCGGAGAAACTGAGGTTGCCAGGTTGTTTCCTGGCAACCTTCAACCAGTAGGTGCATAAATTAGGATAAAATGATGATATTTTAAAGGTACTTAACTTAAACTCCTGAAACAACCGAGAGCGTCTCTAGTCCTATAAAAGTCCGAGGATTTTGCATCAATGCAGGAGCAAAGAAAGAAGAAGAGGAAGCGTGGTCCTACCTTGCAGCTAAACTGGGTCAGCGCGGTCAGAACCATGGTGTCAGGATGCGCCTTTCACGAGCCTAACAGTCGTTTAAACAGTGCATCCATCCATGGTGTCAGCAGCTCCTCTGTGTGTGTGCTTCTCACCAGCGTGCTCCCCTAACAGCGTCTCGCAACTCTCGTAGCATCGCGATGCTTAGGCTGCGGGATCCCAGCCCCGCGATGCTCATCCAGGCACCGCAACCGTAAAAGCGCAAACCCTCTTCACACACACACACACACACACACACACACACACCAAGTAAGCACACACATGGAAATACGCGCTTAAATATAAAATAAAGTCCAAACCATACATGGTGTTTTACAGTACAAGAGTTGTTTTGGTGCCACTGAAGCGGAAAACCGCAATCGGACAAGCGCTATAAATAAAAGGTAAATTAAATAGTAAATAAATCAACATAGAGGTACATTTCAAATATTTATTCTCGGAAACTTTGGTTTATTGTTTGTGAAAACTCAGATTTTTTTTTTTTTCCATTTCATAAGACCAGTTAAAATGTGTTTTTAAATTCAGAAATATTTCAAGACGGGAAAGACAGTTGTCCAGCAGACAGCCAATGACATCCTCCACAATGAGTGCAATCAACAAAACATCTTTTTTTAAGAGGCTGGTGCTTCATTTGTGCTGTATCCAAATACATTAATGGAAAGTTGAGTGGAAGAAAAAGTGTGTAGTAGCAACAAGGGCGAGCACAATACGCTGGTGTGGAATGCTGCTTCAGTAAGAGCTTCAAGAGACAACGGGACATATTCAGGACCATGATTATTACATTCTTTGTGTTATGCCACTTGTGAAGAAACAACAATAACTTGACAACCGCTTTGAGACCCCAAATCATATTAATTATTTGTATAAATCAAAAGTAATATCGTAAAATATTTGGCCACAAAGGTCAATAAACATTTTTATTGACTTTTTTGTAACACTTAAATGTGATAGTTCCACCAAGGGAAACTCTGGAGGGTGCAATGGCCACTGCCCATCTGCAAGTGATAAAGGCTTTTTTTTTTCCCATTTCCCCCATGTTTCCCATTTCAACGATCAATAGAAATATTTGTTCAACTTATACACTTGTCCTTTTTTTCACCATCATGGGACCCTAACATGGGTGCCGGTGTTCCACCCAAAACTCTGCTGCAGCTTGATCCAGCCTGTATGAGCTGAACTGATATCCTGCTAAGCACTAAAGTCTTTTGGTTTGACTTCATATCTTCAAGAGTTGACTGGCTCGCTTGACCATATCAGAGTTTCCAAGTTCTGGTTTAGCGTTGACTGTTATTGGTGTGTATGTGACTCAGCACAGCTGGAATGTGTGTGTGTGTGTGTGTGTGTGTGTGTGTGTGTGTGTGTGTGTGTGTGTGTGTGTGTGTGTGTGTGTGTGTGTGTGTGTGTGTGTGTGTGTGGGTGTGTGTGTGTGTGTGTGTGTGTGTGTGTGGGTGTGTGTGTGTGTGTGTGTGTGTGTGCCATTGCTGAAAAAGCATGCGTCCAAAATCCACATGTATATAACCGCTGCGTCGAGTTAGGATGCAGCAAAATAAATGCAAAGAATGAAAACGAAAAGATAAAACAGGCTTTCTCCATCGTGCTTTTTTTTTTAATTCTAGGAGAGCAAGTTAAAGCACTTCTTACCAACAGGCGCTTTGGAGCTGATGCAGCCCATTCTCGCTGCTGCATGTAGACCCCCCCTTTAGAAGCGTAATCTATTACATTTCTTCCCGCAGTCATCCACGTGTAAAGAGACGCAGAGCGTACCTCACAGATGGAAAGCCTCAGTCCCCGTCCTCCGCTGGGTTCCACCGCTGTGCTCACACCGCCGGACTGAATCCTGTCGGACTGGAGGGGGGTCTGGCCATCACTTCTGCTCTGTGTTGCAGCTTGTGTCTTCTAAATCCATACACACAAAGTTTTCTGCGGCTCTTCTAAAACCTCTCGTCTCTCTTTGGATCTCAGCCCTGCGTCAGCGTCGACAAGGTTCAGGACCACAGCGGGAGGGACAGCGCTCTTCTCTGCAGGCAGGAGTCAAGGTTTCTGCCCCGACCTGAGAGCTGCAGTGCTGTGTTTCTGTGTGTGTGCGTGTGTGTGTGCATGTGCGTGTGCCGGGTGTTACTGGGGTTTTCTCCCCACTCTCCCTCACTCTCTGTCGAGTCCGCGCCACATTTTGGGCATGGCTCCACTGTTTCTGGTCAGGGAGTGAAGAGTCGACACGTTGATAGAAAAACAATCCATGCTTATCCAGCTCTTATACCGCTTGCGCCAACTTTCCGCCCCCTGAATGTGCTTTTTTTCCCTGCTGTGTAGGAGCGGAATGAGACGGGATTGGCTGGAGTCACATGAGGGCGGAGTTGTGAGGGCACGCAGAGGAGGAGCTGGTTCTTCACTTAGGATTGCGTTTCCTGTCCGTGTTTACACCAGCTGACACAGTGACAGAGGAGGGCTGCGTTTCAGCATCTTTGATGTAACAAGAGGAAAGCAGATGTCATCATATCGAGACACTGCTCATTTCTACATTGAGATTAACGGACTATAAGAGATTGACTTTTCCTGTCAATCTCTGATATTCCTTTACAAGCTCAGATGTTTTTTTTTGAGCCGCTGTTGGACAGGGAGGCAATGTGATGAACCACAAGCAAGCAAAGCGAGCACGAATCGCATGCGAGCAATGTAGAACACCACATCCCCATTTCATGGCCCATATGCTCTCATTATGTGTTAACTAAGCTCATTACAACATAAAACTCCTCTCTACCAGGCAGAAGTGTATGATGCTGCATGTTTCACTATCGATCTGATACCAAATAAATACAGGACTCTGATACTAATACGGATACTTTTTATTTTTTTAATTTGATACATCATTAAACTTTTGAGCTTTTGGCTTTTTGGTGGTTTTCCCTTTGAATCATTTTGTTGAGTCCTATGACACAATTTAGACAACGTTTAGGTGCCTCCGATCGACTTTAACACTGCAGTTTGGTGCAGTTCTGAACATTTTGAACAAAACCATTGTAGTAGTAACTGTATGTTTAGAGTTTAATTGTTGCTTAAAGGTTAACCTCCCCATCTCAAGTCTTCTGTTGCCTTTACATCATGATGCTGCCACCACCTTTTCCGTAGTAGCGTTGGTGTTTTTGTAAACTTACTTTCAACCCTCTCCTTGACCTGTGTGTGTTTTTCCCTTTTCTCCATCTCCATCATTCTGTTTGTTCTCAAAAGAACCTCTGAATCCATCACAGTATTGCTGTATTTACACTGACATTAAGTCACACACAGGTGGAACGTGCCTACTAATAAGTTAACACGGAAGAGTAAAAGATATTAAATATGTGCACTCCTCACTTTTCAGATTTTTCGTTAGTAACATTTTTGAAAATCGTGTGTCATTTTCTTTTTACCTCACAACTATTTGTTTCATCCCGTCGTTCTTTACAAGAAAGAGTGACGCTTTGCAGGTCGACCCATTTGTAAATAACGCAAAGTTTTCTTGAGGCTGATGGGAGTCTTCCTCCTTCCTCCATTCGTATTTCCTCGCGCCCACCAGGGCTCTAAAGATAGCCTCGCAGAGCTGATGACCGACGAGGCGGGCTCCTCGCTGCTCCGCTCCATCTCCTGGAGCACAGATCCGCTCAGCTCTCCATCCGAAGCAGGATCGCGTAACGCTCTTTGAGTGGGTGCTCCGTGGCGCCTATTCGGATTTACAAAAGCTCAAATGCCCTGCATGTTTCAGCGCGTCCACTAGATATTATTGCTATTCCACAAATCTGATGCCGTTTATAGAAAGTAGGACTTCATCGTAGGTACAGGAAATCCGCACCTCTGCAGAGCTGCGTGAAGTTTTGGGAGGGGGATGTTATTTGTTTCAGTGACTTTAACGGGTATTCAGTATTTTATGTGAGAAGCATTTATTTCAGTTTTTCTTCTTTATGGGATTAAGGTTAGAGAAAATGGATAGGCTATATAAGTTAAAGTGGATAAACAACAATAACAATAAAATCCCAGGAGATTTTGTGCGTAAATGCGCAGTCTGCAGAGATAAAGAAGTAAAGCTGAAAAAAGAAATACTACCAGCCTTCATCACAGTAAATACAAAAAAGGGGAGATTAGATGTGAGCTGTTTTATGTGAGTGTCAGTCAGACACGTTGCCCTTCTGATTTTGCATTTTACAGGATGGGGATCTTCTGCACCGATCTCCTGCTGCTGCGCGCACTCAGCCGTGATTTCGTAACACATCCCAAGCTGCGGCAAAAAAGAGCCTGAGCCCACGGAGGTCCTCTCAGCTCCCCCGTTCGTGGCATTTACCCGGTGCTGCAGCGCCACTGGCAGGGCAGCCACGGTACTACCAACTGATGGAGCCTGTGGGTGTTGGGGGAGAGAAAGCATGTGGCGCTGCACAGCGTGTGGCTGCAGAGCGAAGAGCAGAACATGTGGAAGATGTGATTATCAGAAGACTTTACGGTTAATTACAGAGCAGCTACTTATTTCCTGCCCTGTTTTTTGTTAGAGAGGAAAGTGATGTCATGATCCACTTTACTGAAAGTCAGAAAACATATTAAAGATTGATTAGCAAGCTGTAAACAGTCCATGAGTAGAAATCCTGGTTTTAATTTTTGATGCATTTAATCGTATGTTAAATGCCACCTACTTTTAACTGGTATTTAATGTAATAGACCAACCAAGTAGTACACAATTTTTAACTTGAATAAAATAAACATGGTTTCATAACATTTATTTGCAATTCAAAATCTGAAAAGTGTGGTGTGTATTTGCATTCAGTCAACCTTACTCAATATTTCACAAACTGACCTTTCCCTGCAATTTCACTGTAAGTCTTTTGGAGCATATGGCTGAGTGATGACATTCTTGTCTATTCTTCTTTACAAAACAGTAGAAACTCATCAGATCTTTCAACACTTAAGATTTTCGGTTGAATGTAATGCAAAATGAAATGTAAAACAAAGAAAAAAATAATCATTTTCTTTGTAATGATTTGTCAAAGAAATCAAACAATTAAACTGAATTTCAATTTCTAGTTTTATTAGTTTTTTTAAGGGGGAGTAAATGTTTGCATGAAGCACGAAACAGAGATATAATGCAGTGGCTTTAGACAGAAAATGTCTAAATTCTAAATGTGGGTGTGAAGATATATATATAATAAACCTAGATAATGTATTTCTGATGAAATTAGATATGCTCAAAAACCTTCCGCTGCGGATGAATTACAACAATTCTGCAAAGATGAGTGGGTCACATCTACATTTTAAAACTGCATTTTGTGTATAATTACTTTGTTTTTGACTTTTTTATGCTTTCATTTGTTTTTAAAAGGTGTATTTTTGGTGATGAGTTCTAAGTTTTCGAGGTTGCCATCACCCTTATTTTTAGCTCCTTAAGTGTTCCAAAACAATCATTTTACCTCTAGCCAGAAGAAACCTGTTGGTAAAATTAAAAGATCACTTTAAACCCAATTAATTTGGGGCTTAACGGGATCATAGAGGGCAGAGATAAAATGACATGGTTCCTGCTGGAGACCAAATATGTAATCTGTTCCAAACCTTCAGGCTCTCATTGCTGGAGATAAGAACAAACTTCTAATTAATGTTTGGATTTTTATGAGACCAAAATTCAGAGAAGAGGCTATTATAGATTTGAGAAGTAGATTAAATCTAGCGAGAGAGGCTGAAGTTTTGTCTAAGAAGAATGTTGCTTATTCAGAGTTCAACCATAAGAAAGATGAATAAGCAGGTAAATAAAGAAAGGTGGTAAATAACTGTACATACATTTTACTGACTAACATTGAATGTGAAGTCCAGTTCATTTCTAGAATAATTCACTTTGTTGTTGTTTCTTAACGTGCATTGTTTTTCTCTCCTTTCGTATTTACACATCCATGAAAATGTCTGTGATGTTTTCCTCCACCGTCTCATATTTGATTGAGCCATGGTGTAAAAGACGAAGATCTGAAACAAACATGATGAGGGCCTCTGGCCAAGCTAAATGAGCACAGAGTCCAAATCAGGCTTAACAAACTCCAATCCCTACCAGATGTCCAGAATAATTACTACAATCTGTCACAGATAAAAATAGACGGACTTTAAATATTTTTGCATTATTAATGGACTGCAGTGGTGATATCATGAAAGCACGCCGCCTCAAACCTTAATTAGCACAGCGGATATTGGAGGAAGAGATCAAAGCCAAGAGGAGTGATTCTTGGTTGCCTGTTGCATCACAGATTGGAAAATTACACATACTGCAACAGAAATCCTACTACTTACTGATCCTATATAAATTTTTTTCACTTCGCTAAAATATTTAGTAACGTAGATATAGTTTATGTTAAATAAATTTACATGTGGATTAGGGTCTTAAAATGTTCACCAGGTTACTCATGAAACTGTTTCACATTAATTACTTAAATAACTAGCAAACTATAAATACATAACTCTAATGCTATTTAGCCAGACAACATGGCTGAAAAACACACCACAAAACAAGCATTTCATATCAGTCAAAATCAATAGGTATTAATTTGTTTTTATTGTTTTAAATTTTTGAAATGCTGCCACATTGTTAATCTGACCTCACCTGTTCCTGTAACAGATCCTCTGGAGCTGTTGTGTTGATTTTCTCCTTTTTACTTTTTTTGTGCTACGCTGCTGTTTTTTTAAATTGTTTTTATTGTTTATTGTAAGTGGCAAAACCTGCTGCTGTAAAACCCACTAACCAAGTTGTTGCCAGGTAACCAAAAATGAGTGTGTTGGTCGAAGTCACCCACCTTGCTTAGTTCGCTGTGAGGAGTTGAGTGGCTAATACCTTTCGTCTGCCTACATCCCCCAGAATGCTGTTTAGTTCTAGATCAGTTCAGTGAAACTATTCAAAATTCTCTTCAGAAATATGAAAAAACACACTTTTTATTCATATTTCTGATTTGTTTATTGATATTCCTCATGCGTCTATTGCGATACTGTTATTGATTCATTGCCAGCTCTAGCTCTAACCAAAATATTTCGTGAGCAAGCTCAATATTTAGGTTACAAACTAAATTTTAAGCTCAAAATTGGATATTTAGCTCCTAGACTCATGCCATACAAACATACAAGTTTGTTGGACAGACACCTGTTGCCTGCTCTCATCCCTCAGAGCCACCCAGGCCAGTCAGTGGAGTCAGTAGGTCTAAGCTCCTCAGACAGGGAGACAGAGGTTATAAGATGAAGGTTAACTTGCTAGCTGAGAGCTGTCAAGTATTAATACATTTCTTAACTTCTGATCTTGGAAATCTGAATACTGTAATGACTTTACCTGATTTACCTAATGTGAGTAAAAAGCTGTGTTTTCATATGGATCAGTAATCACAATAGCAACATTTCAACTTTGTAGTCATAAATTATTTTATTAGTGAAAAATGGAGACGTAGCAAGTTCTTCAGCAACCGACGGGTTAACAAAGCAAATTTTATCACCTCCTTATCACCTCCAGAATTTTGGCTGTTTGATGCCAGCCAAAATTCCTTGGCTGGCATGAACAATCCTGAAGCTACGCTGGTCTAAGAGCCCTTTCCTTCACTGGGGGAGGGGGGCTTACATGATCACGGTTAAGGCCAGCAGCAAACTGAGGAGGCTGCTGATCAGAGCTGATGAGATCTGAACTGCCCCAGATTTGTTGCTGGGATTCACAGGTGGTGAATCGCAGTGCCTCAGGTCGGCTCCCACGCAGGCAGCATAGCCCATAGCGTGGGCAATGTAATTCTGCTCCTGGACTCCACTGAAGAGGTGAGCCATGGGTCCACGGGCCAGCACCGCCACGTCCTCCCCACTGTGGGTGGTCGAGTCTACGGGGGCGGCAGAGAGCTGGATGTAGTTTTTATCTTCTGAAAAAGTAAAAACACACAAGGGGATGAACATGTAGGAAAACAGCTGAATTCTCTGCCTGCACACTGATCAAGTTTGACTTATCACATGGTTTTCCTTTTAAAATTCTTCTGGGTTTTTAACACCCACCATCCAATGGCTGCAGCCATTAAATATTCAGAACGGCACAGAGAAAAAGAGAGAAAATAAGAAGGGCAAGAGAATTTTCTTGAAAAACTGCACACAACCACCCGGGTCACTTGATTGTAAATTTGATTGTAAAAGTTGACTATTTTACCAAAACAAAAACCATAGCAATACCCAATAAATTTGAATGTGTAGTTAAATGACTATTGTTTGTCAGATTAAATGTGTCTTCTGAAGTAACAACCTTATGCTTATTTAAAACACATTTTTTATTCATATTTCTGATTTTATATACTGTTATTAGTCTGATGTAAAATTCCAACTTTTTTTGGAACTTGTTGCAGTCATCAAATATGAAATGAGTGAATATTTTACAAATATTCACTTAAAAGTTACTCCAATTGGACATTAACTCTGTTGTCTTTGTAGAGAACTGAACGTAGGCTGAACAAGATTTGCAGTTTATGGTCCTCTGACGTAACATATGTTTCTGCTGCCTTGGGCTGGTTTGTTACATCAAATCTGAATAAAACCTAAATAAAATACAATGTGCTGTAAAATGTGAAAAAGAGAATACAGTTCAGTATTTCAGTTCAGCACTGATGCCCTACATGAGAAATGTAGAAATATTGATATAATACAGTAAATATTGGGTAAGTATTGGTACAAAAATTTAACGTAGAGTTTTAATTCTAACTTCATTGGAATTGAAACTGTATGTTAAGTAATGTGTTATTTTCCACTTCATAATTATGCACTATTCCTTGCTGTCCTTTTGTAAAATTCTCTATAAAATACATCAAATTTGTTGTAATGACACAAAATAAAGATGCAGATGTTTACAAAGAACTGTAGTTTTACATAACCCTGTTTAGTGTGGCTAAATTCTATGATTATAATCCATCTGCTCTACAAATAGTGATTGAGTCTTACTGGTGGTGACATTTCGAATGTCAGGGCGCTTGCCATTGATGATTTTGTGACCTGGTCCATTGCCGTACATCAGCGTGGTGTAGGGTAAAAAGTCTGTACCCCACAGAGGAGATTTACCTGGAAAATACAACAATAAGCTTGAATATACACATTTTTTTCGGTGTTGTTTCCATATGCACATACAGCGGTTATGAAAACACACAAGCACAATGGAAGAAGGGGTTTGCGGATCCCCAGGGTGCTGCAGAAGGTCTCAAGCTTGTTGAGTATCTCAGTATTTCTCTCCAGATGAGCCATTAGCCTGGCCAGTCTCCCTGCTGATGAAGAGCTTAGACTTTCACAGTATCATTAATCACTGCTGCACCGGTGGGAGAGGAAAGAGGAGGAGGGAGAAGGAGGGAAGAGGGAAGGACAGAGGCAGTCGAAAGCTGGAAACTGCATGAAACAACCTCACAACAGTAGACCAGTCAATAAAAACATGGAAGGCTGATATTGATATTATTGTGGGAAGCATCTTTTAAAAGGAAAGACTTTGCTCCAGCAAATCCTCAAACTATTAGTGCCTGGCCGAGAATTTTGTTAGAAATGTCTTGAAACTTCACTTCAAGTCTAAAAAGTTTCAATGTGATTCAAATAAGGCAAGAAAGCAAACGCTTACAGCTCTGGGGATGTGGAGTTATATAAAAGTAAGAGGTGAATAAAAACACACACAATAAGAAGCTTTGTAGAACCAGGAAAGGTGGAATAACCTTTACCACTAGCTTGAAGCTTATGTCCAAATATGAAAGATATTTATGCAAACAAAAACCAAAAAAAAAAAATAGGTCAAGCAAGAAAGTAGAATATAGAAGCCACCAAAGTCAGTAGAGCAGATGTGAAAGGAGTATTTTGAAGACTAAGTAAACTGGGATTTAAAAGCTTTCTTTGTTCAGCCCAGAGTCACCAAGTGGTGAATGACTCCTTGCTACAAAAGAAATCTGAGTGGAAGACAGAAGGTCTGCGGAGAATTTTCTCTTGGCCAGTTTATTTATGAACTTTGAGGAAAGTAAGATGGTTCAGTCCATCGTTTTCTTTTGTTTTGCTGCTAAACTTTCACATATTCATATTCCCACTAAAAAAGGTGTTTCTGTGAAGTTGTTGCACTGTGCTTTTACACATGCTGTGTCAGGAGTTTTCAAAGTTTTGGGGAAAAACCAAAACAAAGTAATTGCAGAAGTGTGGCTGGATTCATTCATCCAGCCACAGGGGGGTGCTGTAGTAAAAGTGCTGGTTATGGTTGTCACTGGAGCAGAGATGTCTACTGTTCACACTGCAAAACTCTATGAAAACTTGATAAGGGATTACCAAATTTAGCAGTGAGTTGCTTGGCATTTAGTCTGTTTGGATTTTTTTATTTTTTTTAAATAAGGGTTGTTAATTTTAAAACTTAGATTTATTTTCATGTCTCATGTTTGTCTATTTTACAACTTCCATGGTTGTGGAATTGAACTCCACAGTGGAATTAACATATGTTTGATAAGTATAGTATAAAACTATTTAAGATCCTGAAACATTACGGCTGATCATTTTCTTTTAATGCTTGAAGGATTCTTAACAATTCGGCTAAACTGCCATTAACCCTTTTATTTATTTATTGTTATGGTGTGTTTGACATCTTTTGACATGCTAATGCTTGGGGAGATTGTTTGTGTCATTGGTATAATTTTGTTTGTATCTAATTATGCAATGTCCATTTATAAATGGATTTATTTCTTCTATACATTTAAATCTAATTTATTAATTTGGCTGTTGATTCACCAGATAATGAATTTGGAGTCAATACATCAATGCTAGTTGTAATTTGTTTTATCAATTTAAGATTTTGAGGTTTCCTGGCTCTATAATGTGATGGGATTTTCTTTTCTATTGTGTGGCATTATGTCCCTGTAAGCAGAAAAAAAGAGTAGAGAACACTGAATGCTGAAAGCCAATGGTAAAGACGTTAACAGCATGTGAGGAAGGTAGGAAGACTCTCCATCAGAGGACGGTGAGAAATAGGGAGGCACTGTGGTCAATACTTGCAGACAGGTAGAGAGGAGAGGAAGAGACGGGAAGTGACTGAAATAGAAAGGAGAGAAGGAGAGAGGCTGCCAGCTATATGTTTACCTAGACTGTAATTGCAGGAGAGAGAAAGCAGAAGAAATGTGAAGATGCTGGTGGCTGAAGCACTCTGAAGCTGTGAGGAAGCACACAAACATAGACACCTGGAAGGGCAAAATGAACGGGAAGAGACACGCTTAAGTGGGAAAAGAGAAGCAAATGTCTCTGCAGACTCAAACTTCAAAGCACAAGTTTAAACCTAAACCTGCAGACAAAATTCAAGCTGAAATTACCCAGAATGCTCTGCCCTCGAAAGGGGAATCCATTGAAGGTCAAAGGGTGGGAGTGGTCGGCCGTCGCTATCGTGAGAGTTTCGTCCTCTTTTGTGAGTTCGAGGCCCTTGGCGATGGCGTTATCGAAAGCAACAGCCTCATGGAGGGCCATGTAGGCCCGGCCGGCGTGGTGGGCCTGGTCGATTCTCCCCCCTGGACACATGCATGACAAGGAGGCTTACAGGGGAAGCTTAAGCAGGGTCATGTAGAGGGAACAAAGGTAATGAAAAAGCTCATTCAAGTGCTAAATATGAAAATGGCTTGTTTTTAGCTGAGCCTTCTACTTTGCCTTCCTTTACAGTTCTGATCTTAATGCTTGACACTAAAAAAAACTAAAAATGAAAAAGAGAAACAGTTAGTTCTATAATGTCATTATGATCTGACCAGCATATAAAAATAAAGCATATGCCGCAGATAATTTCCTTAAATCTTTATTCAAAAATTGTGAGGTAAGGTGTGGTATTTTGAATTTGGTCACAGTGTTTTTTCTTTCTTTTTGGAAGCTGAAGGCTGGGTTGGGTAGTGGCTGAAATGAGACAAGTCCTTTAAGATAAACCAGATTCCTGGAGTTTAAATGTCTTCAAAGGGCATTTATATTTAATTGTTTGAGAAGTGGCTTTTGAATGACAATAATATTTTCTTAAGAAGCCTAAGCTATCCCCAGTGACTTTTGAAAGTTTAATACAAATGTGTGCCGTGTGCTCGACCTTTTTATTTGTCAAAACTAAAATGAACTGATTTTCATTCTGATCACACAATAATACAGGGAAGTTTGTGATTGTTCTTTAACATGTCAAGTAAAGAAAAAAAAAACCTTCCAAGGGCATGAGTGCTTCTGTAAGGCACTTTATGTTGGAAAGAGAAGTGTAGGCCAGGTGAGAAGTTGAGATCTCAGGAAGCTGACAGTGACTGGATGCGCCATATGCCTGCTGCTATTTCTACATTTGCCTGTTATTTTTAAGTCATTGTGAAGACACTCGGTCGAAGCGAGGCATCCCCAGGCAGCTGCCTCAGATTAAAGGAGAGATGGATGAGGAGGCCGGCGCAGCAGCCGAGTGAAACAGAAACACATCAGCGCCTCCCCCGCCTCCCCCTCACAACAGCACGCGCTGCAGCAAACTCAGTGAGCTGTGGCCAGAATCAATGTCAAGCCACCAGATCTACTGCAGGTACATTGTTCTCTGAAATGATGCATTGTTTAAGGTGGAGATGAAACTGAGGGCATGAGGATTGCCCTAAACCCCCCAAGATTGGATTTATTGGAAAAGTTTTGTATTTACTGTAATTCCTAAAACCTTTAAATGGGCAGTATTAAGAATTTTTCATTCACAATGTGCCTTTTGATAGTGACTATGTAACCTTCCTCTTTATACAGTTTGCAAATATGAGAAAAAAAGTGTTTGGTCCAAAAAAGGGATTCTTTGCACAAGATCCACCACAACTTGTAAACCATTGCCTCTTACCCTCCACTAGTAGGAAGAAACCTCTTGGGTTTTTCTGCAGGATCCGGATCGCTTTTTCTGTGGTCTCAACAAGAGACGGATCAGTGCTCGGATCCCTCTCCTCCTCGTAACGCAGATCCCCGGGTTCAAACAGAGCTGTGAAAAGACAGCTAAACCACATCAGAATTACACATTTCCAGTTTAACCTCAGATGAGGCTGAGTACTTTTCAAATAAATTTGAACATATGGGAAAATAACTCAACAAAGCTGTTAATAGTCTTTCTGTTGCTAGTGCAGAGCTTTCCTCATGTTTTCATGTTTTTAAATGATTGCATCTGATGATAAGCAGCAACTTTCAAAAATAAAACTTTAAAGAGTAAAAGGATGCTAAGAAAATAAAACTACAAAACACTGGTCTCTGGCAGACGTTTCCACTAGCTGATCTAAAATTCTGCTCATTTGAAAAACTGCGGGGATAAATAAGCAGATGGTTCTCAAAAAATCAAATCTAGCTGCTCCAGTCCATTCTGTATCCCCATCATGAACAGCTTCCATTTGTTTTACTGCAGCATCTGAAAGCCTATGCAGTATAGCCAACATGTGGCTCAGAGACTTTTCTGCAGCAGTAAACAGCTTAAGAATAAATGTGATTAAAAACTCAAATATATTTGACAAACTAATGTCCCGAAGTCAGGAGTATGGTAGATTATTCTCTTAATTTGAGTTAAAACACAATTTATAAGGAACAAAAAATTAACAATGGGATACTGTTTTATGCAACCAAATATGAATACTGTTTTAGAAAACTACAGAAGCAGCTGTGATCAAACTGAACTTTAATGTAGCTTGTCATTTCTTAAAAACATCTGTAGACAAGTTGAGTTTATGAGTATTCAGGACTTGCACCACCAGTAGGAAATGAAAGGAGTCCATAGAAATCCAAAGACATCAGGACCAAAATGAGATGCTTTCTAATAACAGACATGAAAGTTGGGTCTGCACAAAGAGAGAAACGTGTAATAAGTCAAAGGTGAATGGAAACGTGACAAAAAAAGAATTACCCATGAGGTAGTCGGTGGCTTCAGGGTCGACAGCATCAAAATCACTTTTGTTCCACACATAGTGGGCTACCTGGAACACACAGACCAAGAAACTTAACACTGTCAAGAAAAATGAGTTGCATTTTATAGACATTTATTTAATGCAGTTCAATCTAACACAGCTGAAAATCCTTGGTGTAGTTTTCATTGTCAGATCTCCTCCTAAAGCTACAGATAACTCTGGGGTTTGAAGTCAGTTCAAGTTCATTAAACTCTAAGTTTTTGCTCCTAAAAGCATACAAACAGCACTTTTAGTTCTGGCCTTCAAAAACATCACATTTCCAAAATGATCCCATCCAGGAGAAAAGTTGAATGTATAATTTTGAAAAAACAGAGGCTGACTTTGATTTGATCAGATGGTCTCTCCCTGATCAAATTACATACAAGATGGAAAACACATTTGTCATTTTTGAACAAAGTTTTTGAAAGAGCCTGGAGGTCTCACTTGATTCCACATTCTTTGTTGCTTTTATGTTACGTTGGCTGCAATATACAGTTTGTATATGTTGCTTGATTTTAAACATTGGACCTTTAAAATTATTGTGATAAGATGTATATTAAGACTGACTTTCACACCTTATCTTGCACATATCAGAGCATTATTCTGTAATCACTGTAAGGTTGTTAACAGTGGACTCATGAAAAGGATTATTATATTCCCCCTTTTGAGTTCCGCTCCAAAAATATGATGAACTAGATGGATGTGTTTTGTTGATGTGAGGGTTTTGTGTTGATTTGTGTCTATTGATGTAGTTACAAAAGATCTACCTTCCCTGCTTTCATGCTCTGCCACTCCTGGATTAGATTTCGTCCATCTCTTCTTGTCCCCCAGGAAGACAAATCCCAGGAGTACTCTGGGTCTTTGGTGCCCCTCGGTGTCATGTACTTTCTGCCTCCACCAATAATCACCTGAGAAAACACACACACATTATTATTGGGAATGCTCACAATTTTACACATTGAAACTTTTAAAGAACAAATCTTTTAAAAATATCCATAGATGTGATTTCTGGCACAAAATGACATACATCGATGTCTATGTTTTCGATAAGCTGCGATGCGATATCGGTGCAGTTGTCCCTCTTGGCCGCATCAGGCATGTCTGCATCGCTGTACCACGTCCTGCTGGCACTGTGGGCGTAGGCGGCTGCTGGGGTGGCGTGCTGCACCCTTGTGGTTGTTACAATACCAACAGACTTACCTGCAATATTAAAGCAAGTATGTTAATGGAGCAATTGAATAAAATGTTCAAGTGTAGAATGTTACCAAAACTGCAGAACCATTTTTTTTTTCCTAGTTTAGGTTAATATTAAAAAGTGTTTAAATTCTTATCACCAGTCAAAAAATACATGGCAGATGGAAAAAAAACATACTGGCTTCATAAAATCGAAAGAATTGCAACACAATATATCAGCTGGTCATAGAGAACCCCATAATGATCAACATCTACTTCTACTTCTACCAACTCTTTCTAATATTCTCCTATAGGAGGATATTAGATAAAATCTCCCATTTACAATTAGTGCATGGATTAAAAAAACTCATTCCATTATTTTTTATATAGTCACTCTTTCAACAAGTCAGAAATCTGAAAATAATCCATAAGTAGGCAAAGTTAGAGCTTTTCCTGAAGCTATTCTGACTGTTTATGTTTATATCTGACACTTTAAAATGTCTTGTTGGCTTTTGTGTATTTTAGCTGACAGTTGAGTCTCATTACTCAAGAAATGTCACCTCTATATGTCTATGAAGATATCAATTGTCAAAGCTAATTTAGAAATCAGTGTCATTGGTTAAGGTAATATGACTAGAGAGACTTCCAACACTCCTTTTTCCTATTTCTCCTCGTGTATCATAAATCTGCATAACTGTACAAGCAATATTTTCATAGCAGAATTTTGTTTTTAAATGAAAATAATTAAGTTTTTGAATCTTTATGTTATTTAGTTCAATGTTTTCATATAAACCCATCTTACTGTGGAAGAATGGTATTTTTGCCCAGTGTTATTAAATCATCAGATCTAAGCCATGTAATGCCAGCTGATGCCAGGTCCACAGGCTGTCATATATTTGAGTTGCCAGTGAGACCTACATTTATCTTCGGACAGCCAGGGGCGCTTCTCTGCAGAAGTTCCTTCCCAACAACTAAATGAAGTCTCACGAGGAACATGGCTTGTCTGCAGGATGTTTTTAATGATGTGCTGCAGAGTGCTTTTCAGGTCGAAGACTAAAAATAACCCTGGTGTAATAACGTCCAGGTATTAAAACAACAGTGTAGACCCTGGAACTCGATTAGGGTCAAAGTGCACATTAGAAACAGCTGAGCTAAGCTGTAAACCAGGCTTGCCGCATACCTGGGGGGATTTCTGGTTCAACGACAAAAATCTGCTTCCTCCGCAAAGATTTCATTTTATTTCTGAAAGCTCGTATCCACTTTGTATGTGTATGTTTCTGTTGTTTTTAAACAGACTTTGTCCTTATGCATACTCATTGCTTCATTCTTAATTAAGGTGAAGCTCTGAGTGTCTTCAGAGCTTCTCCATTTCAAGCTCTTTTAAAAGTTCACAATTTGAAAAAATGCAGAAGGGCAGAAATACTGAGGGTCTGTCATCAGATTATAGAATATCCAAATATTATTTTACCACCGTCACAATGGAAATGTCAGTGCATAAGACAAAACAGCTAAAGGAACTGTGATAGAAACAACTCCCTTTATTAGCTTTTCTTGCACTGACAAAGCCCTAATTTATTCAAGTTTTCTTCAACAACAACGATGTAGGTCACATTGAGTCGTTTTTGTTGTATCAGCAAAGTTGGGATATTTGTTATCTCAACAAAAGCTTGAAATCTGGGGACAAACTGTGCTTTAAGCAGTGAAAGGTTAGAGAAAAGAATGTCACCAAGTTATTTTATGTGAATACAATTATAGAAGCACGAAGTGGGATCCAGCTCCCCCTTGCGGTAGCTGGAGTACACAGCACTTTGACTGTCTTGAAGTTATAAAAAAAGATAGCAGCCAAGAGCGTTGTCCTTTTTTATAAGTGGAGATGATAATAAACATATTGCTCACTATAACACTTTCATCAACCTCATGTCTTCTGTTGCTGCAGTGGAAATGATTGTATTTGGGACTTTTAGTATTATTAGAAAGCAGTTCATTTTGGTAATGTATGCTGTAACTGGTTAGCATTTTAACTTCATTTCTTCTTTTTTTTTGTTACGATAATCACACATCTCCAGTGATGTCCTTTTGAAGCCCTGAACATATCTACTTGTTGCGCTGTTTGTGAACCTAAGGCTTTTGCTGGAGATGCTGAACATGGACACTGGATTATTTCTGAAATCAGTAGATTATCTTCCATCAGCTACCAAACGACCAGAAATCGAGACAATCTAACTGACCAAATACTGAAAGTCCAGCACGTATGTGGAAACTTCTAAACTAAAACCTGGGAGGAGAAAATGTGGTGAGATAGACCAAAGCAGAAAAAGTGAAAGCTTCAGAAAAGGACAAACATATCTGCAGAGAATGAATCAAGAATGATTTGGGTATTTAAAATAACAAGTGATCATTAATTAGTGCATGATAGTCTGGCCCTTGACAACACTGATTGCATTTTGGAAAAAATTAATAAAAATTACCAGTTTTTGAAAAGTAAAATACATAACTAATGTGCCCTCTGTGATTTAAAAATATGGGAAAAGTCATATCCAGGCCTTTGTTCCAGTCTGTGAAGTGGAGTTGACAAGACAGATGATTATGCCATATGAGACTGGTTCCTCAGGTCATCCCAGTGTAACAACATTATCCTTTTTAAAATTTCCCTTTGACTAGATGCTTTGTGGCATTACTCCAGCGAAATTGATGCATTTTCTAAGAAAACTATGGGGTAAATATGTTCTCCGAAGTGACAAGGTGACCTTACCAGCATCTTTGGCCCACTTCAGAATGGAGGTGACCTCATTCCCTTTCTGAGTTCTGCAGATCCCGTTGCGAGTCGCCGCACTGACTCCGATGGTGTTCAGGTTGGTTTTTACTCCACACAAATACGCCGTGGCCGTGGCTGCACTGTCTGGGATCTGGAAGTCTACACTGTAGGTCTGCACAAAACACACACTGCAATGAGCTGTAGCCTTGACGAATGCTGAGGCTGCATGTAAACCCTATTTAGATATTAGTCAGTGATCATGTTTAATGTTTAAATCAAAACGTTTCGTTTTGCACAGAGGTGTCAAACTCATATTCATTTTGGCCATATCAAAAATCTGAATATTCTTAAAGGGCCGGTTGTGCCATAATATACCAATAAAATCAATAAATAGCTGCTCCTCCAGGATTTTGCAATTGTTTTTCAGATTTTTTTAGAAATATTTGTAAAGAATTTTTATATTTGCGCTAATGTATGATGTTAAATGTGAATTTTTATCACTCGCCGTATCATTTACTGACTATTACTTGAAATGATTTGGGTCCCCATGTCTTGAGTTTGACACATGTGGTCTAGCAACAGAGAAAAACTGTAATTTACAGGTAGAGGCCATGAGATTTCAATTCAAAGTTTCCTGTTATATAATATGAGTATTTTTATTCTTTTAAAAGGGTTCGATGAGAAAACATTGTGGATTTTTGGTGCTTCTGGGACATTTTGATGTTGTGTATGAATCAAATCGGTTCAAAACTTCATTCTATATATTTACAGTAACTTAAGAAAACAGGACATTTCCATGTGTTACCATGCCGTACAAACCTTTGCCAGCCCCACGTGTGGGAAGGTGTCCATGGTCATCACTGTCTCCTCTCCGGTCTGGTTCTGCAGCTGGCCCTTGAGGATTCGGGCAGCAGTGTAGGTTGTAATTCCCATTCCTGAGGCACACAGCACAAACGTCTGCATGCATTCCAGTTGTAATAAATAATTCACACTACCAATATTCCAGTGTGTTTCTAAATATTACAGAAGATCGGATGCAGAAGAAAACAATGGGAGAATAAAATAAGGAAACTACTGATTCTTCATGATGGTGGCGACATCTGTTTCAGACGGGTTACTTAGCAACAAGTTTGGAAATGTCTGAGCTTTTTGTAACTTACCATCTCCAAGGAAAAGGATGACATTCTTGGCAACATTGGTGTTCAGTTTTCTGTCCAGAACTGATTGTAGAGTCTGCTTGGCCTTTGACCTCCAGAACTCAGGGTTCTCCTCCTCAACTGAAAAAAACATGCATATGAAACTGACTAACATTATTGATATTGTTTGATATTTAACTTGGGATTTTATGTTTTTTCACGCAAAACCTTGTGAGGGTTATGTTATGCAACTGTAAGTTTTTGAACGTAACCATCATAAATGCCCAAAAGATGAGAAATAATCGACATCAATCATCACAAAGACCAAGTAGGTAAATAATTCTGTATCCTCAGAAAAACGGGAGAGAAGAACAACCTTCTTTTAAATAAACACACAGCACTCAGAGTTTTATGCACCGTGATGGTGAAACAAATAAACACAACTGCACTTTTTTAAAGTCAATAGCAGCTTATGTTTACATATAAGCTCTGCCCTGAGGAAAACCTCTTAGAGACTGTAAAGGACTTGAGATTTGAATGTTTAGATCAAAGCCCTAAAAGATTTTTATTAGTAAAGTTTCCACACACATGGGATTTATTATAAATGCATGCCAGACATTTATGATTTTTATTTGCCAAAATAAGAGACTTATGTATAATAAGGAAATGATAGCTTAAAGGTTACACTCCCCTCTGAAGGCATTTGTACAGTTAGTGGTTTGAACAAAAACTCATCTGATCAACATTCTGGAGTTAGGACGGTTTTTCTGAATCCTAGAGATGTGATCGAAGTAATACCACAAAAAAAGTTGCATGACACAAAATAAAAGTAATTCATTCTCATCTAACAATTTCAAAACGAGACCAATGACACCAGGACAATTTACATATGTAGGCAAATATTATTAAAGCCTTTTTTTTAGTGCTAACAGGGAAATTTCAGAAATATTTCAAAGTCAGTGGAAAGCTGAGATAAAAAGGTTTGCGGCTTAAAAAGAATGCTACAATTTTCTTTCAATCTAACAGTTTTTGTTCTATGACTCACATAAGGATAACAAAAATATTTTGACAATCAAATTTTTCAAAATGTTTGTTACAGAAAAATTTTCCCACCAGCTCCAGCACAGGTTATGCTTTGAAAAAACATCAAACTCAAACATAAGGGAGACAAGAAAAATCCTCCGGGACCTGAACGTGTGCGTTTGTAGCTAAAGCTGTCACATCTCACTCTCACACGCTCTCATCTCCTGCCTACATCTCTATGTGCTGTAAACAGTTTGATCCAGCCATGCACAGTGACTGCTGACAAAGCTCTTATACAGCTTCGTGTTTGGCAAGCTAAAAACATCTTCAGTTCCTGTGAAGGGAACAGTAAACACTCTCAAGGATGAGAAGGAATGTGAGACCTGAAGAACATGAAAGGTAAGAAAATGAGACAGTCATCTGCCTGAATCATCTGTCATTCAATATTGAAATTAAGTGTTAACACACAGTGAATAATAAAATTGTAAAAAGCTAATTATTAAACTTTCAAATGTTGCCAAAATGTTCTGTTTATTTTGCACTTCTGCAATCTGGTCTGAATGAAAACAGTCTCACCACGAACAAGACATGAGTTCATGTAAGATTGGATGATTTTTACTAGATATAAAGTGGAATCTCTAAATATGATTAATAATACAGGATGTCAGTAGCAATCCAGAAAGAGATCCAGGGCGTGATACAGAGCTTGGTCCAGAATGCGAGCCAGTCCGATGGCAGTACATGCCCTGTGCTGCTGACACGTGTGGACTGTTTATCCTCTGCTTCTCATTTGCTGAACACAGGAAACGCCTCACACTGACAGCCTTGGTAGACAAACATATTCTGTGTTTGGCTTTTTTAAATGAATTTAAATTTAAACTTCATACTATTTGAAGGTTCTGAGAAAATATTTCAAATTTATGCAAAGAGTCAATATTTATACCATTGACTCCTCTTCTCCTTCATTCCTGTGATGTTCTTCTTGGACAAAAATGTTTTCCTTGCTGCACATCTTGTCATAAGGCCATTTTTCAAACATTTCCGTCTCTCCGTGCATACAGATATACTCACCCCCAACCGGCTGCCAGTGTGAATCAAGCACTGATCTCTCTCTTTCCCATTCTAAAGTTGTTTGTGATCTGGAAAACTGCTGGAAATCTGTAATCAAGGCTGCCATTTTTTGAGGCTAACAATTGGCAAGAGTGATTTAAAGCATACACGTCCCATTTGTCTGTTACTTTACTTCAGACCTACATCAAATTCTGTTGGGCTTCCTGACCATATTCATGCAGAAACCAGTTTTCAGAGGGCTTATATCTTCTATCCCAAGTATAGGAAGGATGATCATTATTAAATCACTAAAAGTATGAATAGAAATGAAACTGAGCTCCTTTTTCCATGTTTAGACCGGTAGACTGAAGAGAAGCTGAAAAGGTTGCAAACAAATTAATATCTTAAGTTTTCAGTGCAGTTTTGAAAAGAACTGAAAAAATATCTATATCACATCAGGATGTGCTTTCTCATGCATAAATCAGATCAGAGACATTAGTGAGTTGAATAATAACATATGTTTTTGGTCTTACCCTTGGCTCTTGACGATCCCAGAGTTACCAGCAGAACCACAACAAGGGCCACTCTTGTCCACTCCATGGTCAACTTCTCAAGCTGCAGATCAACCAGTGCTGACTTCCAGAAGATCAGCTCAGTGACTGATTGATTACTTTTCTTCAGTAATCTTTAACAGGATGCAATAAATTCATAAAATCTCTGCCGCCTGTGATCACTGACTGAGAACACTATATTGCTGGATGAATTTTAGTTTAATAAGGCCATTATTTATGATACTGAGCTAAAGTTCAAGGACCTGAAAGCAAACCCAGAACACAGCACTGGAAACTGTGTGTGTGCATGTGTGTGTGTGTTTTCCAATCATAAATGCATTCTAACAGAAAGTGCAGCGAGCCATAAAGTTTTATGTAAGTGAGAAGCAGAGTCCACCGGGACGAGGCTGCATGGTGGAAGCCCTCAACCATCTATTTTCAAATGAATACAGTAAGGGGAAAACAAAGCCCGTATTGACCGTCGTGTTTTTATTTGATTGGTTGTTCCAGTTCCTTCATGTCTGACACAGACAGTTAAAAGCTGTCTTGGAACAGATGCAAAACTGCACTTCAGTTCTAATTCAGCAGATAATAATATCTCATTATCGTCAAGCACTGATGATGAGATATTTATATCAGCTGTTTTTGTTATCTAATGCTCCATGTGAGGTCAGTGAGAACCCTCCCAATTGTAAATGAGCGTCCGGCGGCCAAGGCCTGCTGGGGTTTGTTAATACTGGAAATAAATTAGCAGGGAAAGGGAATCATCTCGACATTTCAAGACTGACAACTACCATGTTTCCCAAATTCATACAGTGTTTCTACAAATACATATTTTAAACTTTGACAAATCATTTCAGAACTTTTTCCACATATCCTTCAACATATCCTGCACAACCTAGCAGAAAACATGTTAACAGTGTCTGATAACAGTAAAGAAGCTATAAGAATTTTTTTTTAAAAAAACTGCCAATCGTATTCTTCATGTGACAACAGTCCACTCGATTCTTCATACATCTGGACAAAGGAGTCTTATTGCAAGAAAGACTTCTTTTTACACAAAAACACCCTACTTCCTTGGTAGGTTTGCAAAAAAAAATTTCAGATGATGGATTAAACAGAATTTTGTGTTATTTTCAAGGTGTTGTAAAAAAAACAACAATTGCCCCATTACAGATTCTTGTCTTTTCTAAAGTCATTTGCTGAAATGTGAACTTCCCTCTGCGGTTAATAAAGTACATTCATTCATTTTCAAATTACTTTATGATTTCATTCAAGCAACCAACTTCAATTTGCTGTTCGTACATAAAAGCCCCCAATGTTGGGGAATAAAACATTTGTGTAAAGCAGAGTGAATTCAAAACTCCTCAGTGGTCATGTTAAAGTCTCACTGCCAATTTTCTCAAACTATTGCCACTAAAGGTTATGCAACCAGTTTTTAAGTTTAGGGTCCAATTATTTTTTCACGTTGCTTTTTCCCCTCAATCAATAAATTCAAAACTGCTTTTTGTATCGACTCAAGTTATTTTTATCCAATGTTAATTTTTTAAGATCTAAAACATCTAAAAGTGACAACAAAAAAAAAAAGCAAAAACAGAAGAACTTTGTAAGGTGATAAAAACTTTCGTGGCTGCTTCATTGTTTGCAAAATCATCTTTCGGCGTGTATTATGTTTTGTACATATAATTTGTTAATTGACTTTAAATTTATATTGTTTAGTTTGTGTCATTTTAATTGTGTTTTATGTCCTGGACCCCGAGTCTTCGCCCCCAAAACAACCAGTGCATCCTTAGATTTTAATTAGGTGGATTAGAGTAAAGTGCAAAGTGCACTTTTCTGATGTTAATTTGCATATATCTAAACTATTTTGCTTTCCTTCAACAGTGTGGTAAAGCAGAAATCACTGTCACGTCAGCACATGATGAGTCTTTCTCCTAGCTTCAATGCATTCAAAGATCAATGAATGTAGGACTGACTACCTTTTAGCCTACGTTTCTGATCTGTGCACTGGAAATTTGAAATTTATTCTTGTTTAATGTGATATAAAAGTGGCCATTCAGCCTGTCAGCAAAACAGCCATCATTTATCTAAGTATCAAAACTAAAATGGGACCATAACCCAACTTGCCCCTTAACGACCGTTTCCGTTTCCCAAAAAACACCCAAGTCACTAAAAAGTAATGAGCTCGCATGACACAGTCATGAATCATAAACTCCAGAGCAGATGGTCCGAGGTGAGCTACAGCCTGTTGTTGTGCAGGCTGCAGAGACCCACACCAGGGAGCAGCTCTGATGCTGCATCATTAACAACATGACTACCACACCAACCCATTCACCTGTCACACACTGCTTCTCCTTCACAGTCTGCTGAAGTGCAAAAAATGCAGATTTTACTGAATGCTCCACAGAGAGAAAAAAAACGGTTTAAAGCAAAAGAACGAAGAGAATAAAGCAAATTGCACTGAGATAGGTCTCTGTTTGAAAGAATAGAGCTTCCAGACCTGAAAGAGATTTGACAACCTGTAAAAGTTTAGCTTTAAAACCACATTAAATATGGCACAGATGTTGCTAAGACAACATCTGTGTTTCCGTGACCCTTTCCAGACCGTTAGAGGTCAGTGGTTTTGAGTCTGATCCTCTATGGAATATTTTCTATTATTGTTGAGTTATAGTGTACTGATTTATGAGATCTTTCAGCCTATAATGAAATCTTTTAATGTGTTGAAATTCATTATTTCTGCAACACATTCGTCAACTCTACACTGATAATGAGCTCTAAAAAAAGTGTGATAGTACCCTCTAGTGGTCAATATGCACACTTACCTTAACGCTGAGGTTTAGTTCAAGTGTGTTTAAAAATGTTTAACTGACTGTTTTTCAGTCTGTACCATAGTGTCTTATTTTTATTATCCAAAAATTTAATTTTCTGTAAAGCACACGTTTCTTAAGAAGAAAAGAAAGTTGGGTCAAGAACCAAAGGAAACAGAATTTCCCATTACTTCAGTATTGTAATGCAAGTCCTCCATGAATGATCCTAATTCTGGACTTAGTACTATAATTACATGTTAATCCAGGTGAGCAAACCTCTGGATTTACGACATTTGAAGATCAATTATACTCTTTTGCCAAACTGGCCAAGGTGATTGGTCCAAAACACAAGCAGTTTATGAAAAGGAATACAAATTTTAAAAAAAGAAAAGAACTACAGTATGCACATTGGAGACCATTACTTAGCTAGGCTAAACCAGGAGCTGATGCCTGTATTCAAAGTTTCCCTTGACACACTGATCGATCAGGTCTGTTTAGTGGAGAAAGACCACAATCAACGTTTACACTTAAAATAGAGGAGGAAGAAGTGGCAAAAGCCCTACACAGAACAACTTTAATGTCCCTGTTATCAGTAAAAGGAGCTAATTGTCAAAGAGGCCTGGCAAAGGAAAAATTCTAACCAGGTTAACAAACAAACTACAATTTAGTTTGTATCCAGGAATCATGAATCAAAGGCTCAATAAAAGGAGGTACATTGAAAAGATTAGAAAAAACAAGGACTCTGTTCTCTGCCTGCTCCTTCATTGCCTTAACCAGTTGACAAAACTACTGACAGAGTAAGAACAGGTCCCTATGTGATGCAGCAATGTGAGCATGTAAAATCCAACACCAGATGACTGTGAAAGCAGGTTGAAGGTAAGCAGAGGTTAATTTAAATAGAACCAGAGGTTCTGCTGTGTATAAAGTCCTAATGGATAAAAACATTAGTTTGGCTGAAAGACATGTTGTGTTGGAACACTGTCCTTACTCTTTGGATCTTACTGATTCTTTTGGGCCGAGATGCAATCTGGAGCTGTCCAGCAAAACCACAGTTTCTATTTCTGGTTGAGAACTCACTGAACCCACTCCCCTGACTGGAACTGTTCCGTTTCAGTGCAGAGATACAAAACAACGCTTTCAGTTTAGGGCAGACATACTCATACCTCTGGAAAATAATGGACTATAACCTTTAATTCTAACAACACTTGTGTTGTTAGGGTTAGGGTTGTAATGGTAATGTTATGTAGCGGCCCAGTCAGAGTCCCAACTTCAACCTGATGGATTGTCTGTGGAGCAAGCAAAAAATGACTACGCTTCATATTTATTTTTCTTTCACTGATTATTGAGAAGGGTTTAATCATTTTGGCCACACCTTTATTTGAAAGTGGCATATAAAGTAGTTTTTTTGTTTATCATTATTTTATTTTATTTTTTCTAAATTAGGAGTCCCACACTGTTTTCCTCCGATCTGACTCAGGTCCGAGCAGAAACAATCTTTTTGATTAAAAAAGTAAAAAAATATTTTGAATTGCAAAACTAAATCTGCCTTGGATGAAAATAATTTTGGGTTAACTGTATATATGAATAAGACATAATTCAGTACAAAGTGGAGGCCTACTCATAACTTATACACATTTTATAAAAAGACAGAAAGCAGACCAAATAACTCCATAATTCATAACTCTAGTCTGGTGTGGGCCAGGACTGGTGGAGGAAAGCTGAGCTTCCTCTGGGAGTTTATATGAATCCAAGACAAATAGGTGGAAACACAGGAGTTCAAATCCCAAAATTCACAGCTGTTTTATGGAAAAACTGCAACTAAAAAGCAGGTTTGCTTATGCACGTCATGGGTTGTTTTTAGTCAATGGATTATGGAGCCCAATGAACCATGGACTCCATAATTTTGACCACACAGACCAAACAGAAACATGTGTGTTTAAACAAAATGTTTAAACACTTATTAGGCTCACACTGTACCTTGGGAAGTTATGGATGCACAGCAAACAAGGATTACGGCTTACCGTGCTGAAGAAATGACGTTTGTTCAGTAGCAGTTATCTGATTGGTCTCTGCTCTAGTCCATACTGTGCTGTTGCATCCAGTCAGTTCTGTAACAGCAAACATGCAAACCAAATAAAACTGCAGATTTAGATGAAAACAAGGAAGAAAAAGTTCTCTAATTAAGGGAATGCAAATTGAGGATTGTATGCAAAGAATGGGAACTGAAAACTCACCATTTATTTTAAGAATGTCAAAGTGTGAGCACACAAGCTTAAAATGAGTGGTCCAATAAGTGATTAAGTGCTACAAGTTTGGAATAAATGCTTCATAGTGGTGACGTAATTTGGAAAAACTATTTAATGTCTTTTCCTGCCACAAACCAGCATGATTCAGATCCTGTATCTGAATGACTAAACCACATACTGGAGAGCTACAGCTCAGCAAGACTGGTAGTGGTCAGTCTTTCCTCTGCCTATATCCTCCAGAATTCTGTGTGGTTCTGGATAGTAGTTCAGTGAATATTCATTTTCTTTAACCCAAAGCTTACATTTTAGGCCTTAGGAGTTTTGGGTACGTTGAAGTTTTTTTGTTTTTGTTTTATTATTCTATACCTAAATGGGATTTTCCCAATGAATAGGGAGAAACATAGCAAATGTGAAAAATTTGATACTGAATGTAGCACCACCATTGCAAAAGTGGAACGTTTCCAATGTTTAAGATTAAAAACACAGGGTCAATGCAGCAATTAATACATATAAAAAAACAGAGCTAGTCTAAACTTGTTTGCTGTTGTTGGTTAACAGCTTTTGTTGTGACGTAATTTTGGCTTCACATCTAATTAAAATCTGCTAAACTGAAAACTACTGAAGCCAAATGATTGAAACAAAGTAGAGTTTGATTTCTACAAAATGTCCCTCCTATAAATTCCTTATTTCTAAAAGAAATAAGCAATTAATAAGAAATTGCTTATTTTTCTAAGAAATAAGCAATTTGTAGGAGTTTTATAATAAAACTAGAATTTAATCTTTCTTTGACAGTCTTCCCCTTCAACAATCTTTTCCTCAGCCAACTTATAAAGCCAAATGCTAAAGGATTTTTTTTTTTTTGGAGTGCCTCAGGAGTTCCAGCAACAATTAGTTTAGTGAGGAACGAGTCAGCAAAAAACAAAGGGGTGACGTAACAAACAGACGCTCTGGCCATGTTTTTTCAGACTGGTGGTCCAGGTTAGCAGTTATACAAGCTCTCCCACTGATGGCAACTGTGTAGCAAGAACAAATCCAGCATCTTCTTTGCAATCCAGCAATAATTAAGACTTTTTTTTGGTTTTAGACCCAATGTGGTGCTCAAACACAAACCTCATGTTTCTGTGCAACAAGATCGAAGGACATAAGCTTCAAGGTTTGAGCAGCAAAAGGAAGAATCATCAGCTTTCAACTGCAACAAGATCCATTTTCATTTTTCTTTAATTAAATATCTTTTTAATAAAGTAAAGCAAAAAAGTATTTACACATTTTCAATTAAACTGTAATCAATGGGTTGGATAATTACAAGCACCTTCTGCCGGCTGAGGAGAGAAAAATATAAATACAGGGAAAAACTGAAGCTTCATTTCAGAGGAGAGGGGTTACATTAGCATCTTTTCTTTGAAAAAAACAGGAAAAACTAGCCATCTTGTATTTACAGAGCTCTTCTGAAATTCCATTCATGGAAGCAACAAAAGGCCTTAGAATTTGCAGTTAAACTTTTTTTTTCTTAAAAGTCCTATCTCAAAGTGATTTTGTTTTCTCTGTAAGCTTTATTCAAGTTTTATCTGATATTTCTCTTTTTAAAATCCGATGACAAGCTCTGGAGGGGATTGCAGCTGCAAACCAGCTCTTTCTCAGTCCATAGTTTTGTTTCTGAAGCGAAGGAAACGAGCCAGGCGGCTGCATCGGCAGGTTGGGATGCAGGTTCAGCGGGTTGTTGCAGGAAGCATTGTCATCCTCCCGCCACCAGAGGCGCAATAGAGTCCATCAAATCTTTCCTCAATGATAGTGTCCCGTGAAAAGCCTAATGTTCAGAACCGTCGCTTGTGTCTGAAATGTGCCAGACGTCCCTCGCCGCTTCTCTTTGTAGTTTTGTTATTTTATTATAAAAAAAAAAAGAAACACTCGATTCACTCAGCCAACACTGGAAATAACAAAAATCTACTCAACTACATAAGCCCACCATGCAGATCGGACGCACCGAGTGGTTGCGGCCGGCCTACATGATAAAAGATGAATTCATCAAAAATATAAATGGGATCAACATTTCGCTTTTCTCTTTAAACGCTTATTAGGCAAATACGATTTGAATAGTGTTGCTGTGTTGAGGAAAAAGCCATTCGCAAACAAGCTCAAACATCACTGCAGCATCTTCAACAGCTTGTAACAAGCATCTCTTATATATCCTCTCTATTTAATCCTGTAGTTTTCTTATCAGAAAAAAAGACATTCTGTTGCTGGGGTCATTACAAGAAACCCCAAAAAGAAAGAAAAAAAAAAAAAAAAAAGAACAAAATAAAATGACCGAATGTTCGATCCATAATACAATCTCTCCCATTTGAAGAATTTTTTTCTCTTTTTTTTTCAGTTTATGCAGAAGGTTTTGCCCCATCAGGCGCTTCTGAATCGTCCACGAAACATTCCCCACCCTTCCAAGGAGCCTTCAGGTTCCCTGGAGCATTCTTAGCTGTTATCGGATTCGTCCTCCGCTTCCCGGAGCCACGTGAAGAAGGCAGTGACGGACTTGAGGGCCACTCCCTTGCCCTGCTGCTCAGCGGGGTCTTTGCTCGACTCCCACTTGTAGAAGGCTTCCTCTTTGATCACGTCCTCGTCGTAAAGGGTGTCGAAGAACATCCGCAGCAAATCTGATGGAGGGTAGACATAAAAAGTTGTCAGAACTAAAAGTGTTGGAAATTTAACTTTACATTTAGAACTGGGAACAAATATTGGATGCAAAAACATTCAAGGCCTTGAACTTATTAGTATTTAGTCAGAGGACAACCACAAATTTTATGTGAAGTCAAGTCATGTATTAATGACATAGAAGTAAAGAAATATAAATCAAGAATCACAAAACTGGTTAATTCTTGATAAGCTGCAGAAATTCGCAGCTCAGGTGACAAGGAAGATTAGGCATTTACTCCACAAATCTGGTAAAAAGGAAAACGCTTATCCTGACTCTGAAAGGTGGTGTTAGTGTCATGCTTCGAGGGCAGAGTTGACGGGAAAACCTGAAACCACTGAAGAATCTATGACACTGGAGCTGTTTTGCAAATGACAGGCATCCAAGTTTTGACTTGGGGTGATACAAAATACAAAGTTTCGTCACCCAATTTAGATTTTTATTTGTGAAAAAAATAAGGATATTTTCCATTCCATTCTACAATTTTGCACAATTTTATAAATCTATTGAGATTTGTGGCTGTAATGAGACACAATGTTGAAAAATGAAAGGGGTGGGAATACTTTTGTAAGAATAAGCGGTAATGCAAGATAATTTGATAAGCTTACTGGCAGGCTGCTCCATCTGCACCATCAGGGCCTGCAGGCCGTAGAGAGCCTGCAGCTCCCTCTGCTCGTCCTTCAGGTACCTCTGCAGCAGCTTGGCCCTCTGCTTGATTACTTCACCATCCACTTTGTATGGGTTCTCACCTGAAGGGGAAACAAGCTCAGGGGTTAGCTTTGTGGGAATTTAAACTCATTGGCTTGTTTAGAATAGGTCGATACTCACAGATAATGGCTGACTGACAGACGCAGGTCATCAGTGTCCGGACAAACATGCTAGACGACATTTGTTGCTCATCTAGATTGGCCTACAAAAAGAAATAAATATTCATCCACAGATGAACCAAAGTGGTATAAATGTCTGCATATTTTGATAAAATAAATCTGCTTACTTAAAATGAAGAAACATGTTCAAAAAACTAAAGTGGAAAATGAATATTTTGGTGGCCCTTCAGGATGAGGGCTCTTTTCTCTACAGCATATTAAAATGTAGCAGCATTTAAACTACTGTCTTTAAAAACAAGCCAGAGAAGACTAGAACTGAAATCAAGATGATGCTCGTCACAAACCTCGATCCAGTCAAAGATCCTCTCATTGTCCGCCTTGTCCTGAAGCAGTCTGTCCAGCTGCTTGGTCAGCTCTGCTGAGCTCATCTCCTTCCTGCTCTTCTCTGACTCTTCGCCCAGAGTGAACTCAACGTTCTGCAGAAAGAGGAACGTTATGGTCAACATGCACTGTCAGGGTTACAGAGGAGTTCGCTTCACGACTCCAGTAGATCGCAGTGTTTCCACTGCGAGCTGATATCACAAACATTTGTCACATAAAATGGTGGAGTTAATTCATCAATGTTTACTATGATTAATTATAGTAAAGAAGCATGAAGTTAAGAGCAAAGACGCACACAGATGTAACCAATTATCTATTTATATAACCTGATAAGATCCTCAGATCTTCTACATTATTCAGTAACTTTATTATTAACACAGTGAACAACAAAGTTGTTCTGGGGGGAAAAAAATAAATAAAATCACAAAAGACCGAACAGTTTGTGGCTATATGCGAACAAGGTGTAGCCATTTAGGTTTTTATCAGCTGACACCAATTTTGTCTGAAGTCTGATGATGATGCACTGATCAGACTAACCTTCTCTGTCACAAACTTGTTGACGTCCACGTCTTCAGGCAGGAAGTCTGTCCACCGTAGGCCAGCTTCTCTCCACATGGTGCCTGCCTTTTTATGGCTCTGGTGAAATCAAGATGCACGTTTTTTTGAAGTGTAATTAAAGATTTTACCAATACTATTGTTCATAGATACCACATTGACACCAGTTTACGATGCTGAATCACCCGTTTTAGTTTACTTTGACCAGTGTGTGTTTTTATAGCTCGTACTTCAGAAGGCGTATATATAGCTCTTACCATTTCTTTGCAAAGTAAAGTGAGGATGTGGACCAGCAGGACTCCAGCTTTGGCCATTGGGATCAAAGGCTTAGAGATCTCCCTGCAGAGGTCAGCAGAACATTAAAAACTTAGTAAAATACAACAAAGAAGTCCCAAAGGTTATACAAATAAATAAATAAGAGCGGTTCTTACCTGAACAGTTCGCCCATGGGAATGCCTCCCTCATGCAGCATGGGAGTGATCAGTTCTGCCAGGTAGAGAAAGATGTGGGGGATGTCTATTGCCATGTCTTCAGCAACCTCCAGAATCTCCTGAAACCTGGAGGCATAAAGCACATCACATTGAAATATGAGTTTATTTAAGAGGAAAAGGATAAAGCTAAACATTCTAGAACAAGGATGAACCAAGTAAAAGCAAAATTTAACAATCTTCTGTAAATAACTTTAGATTCTGAGAAAATAGTCCAGCTAATGATTTAGTCTGATTACTTGCAGGAACCAGCCTGTGGAAGACCAAAGACAATCCAGTCTTGGGTCTTTCAGTTTTGTGGACATCTGTTTTTCAATTTTTTGAAGCATTCAGCATGACTTGCTGTCATGTTGGGAATCACTGTAATAGTTCAAATGTCAGTGCATCTCTAATCAACTGAGTAAAGCACCATGTTGTGGATGAGAGGTGATCCTTTACATCCTTTTTAACTGCAAATTTAAAAAAATCAAACCGAAATAACTTTTACTGGTAAGCTTCTTCATACAGACCCTTTATAGTACTGTTGTGTTGGGAGGATGCCGGTCTTAATGAGCTGGTGCAGCAGCTGGCCCATGTGCTCCCTGGCGATGGTGCTGCGCTCTAGGGTGGACTCCAGTCCGTGCCGTACGAACACAAACAGCAGCTCAGCGCTGTTCATCTCCCGCACACACTGCAGGGCTTCCTGTTGGGACACCCATGCAAAGAGCTGATAAGGACATTTATTTCTCTTTCAGCATTTCTAAAATTTGACAGAAGTTAAATTGGAAATATTAAAAGATAAAAATGAAGGAATTCAGTTTATAAAACAAAGGTGTGCTGTGTTGTAGTACCTTCATGTCGTTGATGTGGAGGTACTCCTCTATGATGGCTGCCGACTTCTTTTCCATCTCGGCCTCGGTCAGAGCAGGCTTAGCAGGGGTCTGCTGAGGTGGCGGAGTGGCAGCTGCCTGCCGCTTCACTGTTTATGCATAGAACAGATGCATAAATGACCAAAATACTGAATATCAACTTCACTGGCAGAATATCACAGCTTTGTCTCTCATTCTCCACCAGATTGTCACCTTGCTCTTTGCTCCTGGCTCTCTCGCCACTGCTTCGGTCTCGCTCTTCGGTCACGCTCGCCACTCGGCGGACCGGATCAGTTGAGCTGCGCTGCTCTCTATCCCGGCTTCGTTCCTCTTTTTCCCGGCTGAAGCTCCGTTTGGTGACCTGTATGCGGTTTCTATCATCTCTTCGCTCATCCCTTCTGTCGAAGCGATCACCACCTCGATCGGAGCGGTCGCTTCGCTCTCGACTCGAGCTGTTTCTGTCCAGATTACAGTTAGAGAAAAATTATACAAACCACTCAGTCCTGCACAGCTCTTGTTTTTGAAGTTTGAACTAAAGACTTGGGTAGCAGAAACTGTTGCTCACCTCTGAGGAACTCTTCTGTCCAACTCTTGTGATGCGGACGAAGGCTGCTGCAATGCAGAAAACCTATTTAGAGTGCTGGTGGCTGGACGGTTTCCAGACTCTGAACCTGGAGATAAAGTGAACATGAGACAAGAATTCACTTTGAACTTGAACATACCTCTGATTATTAGATGCAGATGTCCCTTTTATAATAAACATACCAGAATCTGAAGGTTTGGCACTGGTGCCACCACTGCTGCCCTTCCCCCAGCTGCCCCAGGTGCCCTTACCACCAGGGGCCAGTAGCTGATTGTTGAAGTCAAGAACAGGAGTCTGAAAATAAGGGAGCTGATTGTTAAACTGTAGTTGTGGAGCGGAATAAACTTTACAGAGCTTAGACTTACCTTAGTGATTTTACTAAGGCGAGAGGTGTCAATCGGTCGGTTCTTTGAAATGGGGACTGTGTTCCAGCCTTCATCCTGAGGCGGAGCTCCCCGGCCTGCGGTGTGAGGACCACCTCGGCCTCCGGAACCTCTTTCCCCCATTCTGCCTCCTGGGCCTCCTCCTCCAGACTCCTTCTTGGAGATGAGAGCCTGCTGCACCTTCATATGCTCCCGGTGTTCCTCCATCTCAGCCTCTTTGTGGATCTGGTCGATGGTCTTAGGGCCTTGGTCTCCTCTCCGGGGTACCCAGTTGTTCTAAAAGTACAATACAAAGCATTCATAACTTTAGAACCAAGTTTAAACGACAGAAAAGAAGGCTTTGATGCACCCAAATCAACTTCTATTTAATTTATTAAATTTGACTAAAGAAATACAGCGAGTGTTTTTAGAGAAAGTGACCCAAATCTTGTTCTTGTAAAAAATTTGTTCAATCAAGCCCAAAAGTATTTCAAATTAAATTCCCTTTATTTAATCCAGACATTCAGACCACAATGAATAACATCCCTCTTCAACAAAAATCAACAAAATCTGACTAGTTTACTTGCTGAATTTTTATTTGGTCAAGGAGAACTTTTGACTCGTCGATTTTGACCAATGTGACAGTTTGGACACTCCTACTATGGAGGTTTTTTATACTTAAATTTCTAAGTTTTCTATTGCTCTTTACTACAAAAAAAAAACAACAAAAAAAAAAAAAACATATTACATCTTAACAAGACAGTTTGAATGTTTTTCAGTTTTTGTTGGCCATTCCTATTGAATCCAAAGACTAGATCATTATGATAACTGTCAACCCCACATGCCAGACAATTTCAAACACACAATGTGACCTCCGTCATATTCCAACCACTGATAATAGTGTCTAATGAGTCTACACGCATTCCATGTCTGGTACACTTTATTCACTGTTTTGACTGCCTGTCAGGTGGTCAGAAGACAATGCTTCACTCATGGTGCCGACACTAAAGCCCTCTGGCGAACTACGCGCTGAACCGTTCCTTCTTTTATTTTTTTGTCAGTGAGTGTATTTCCGAATGACTGAATAATAACTTACAGGAAACAAAAGCTCAACCACCTAACCCACTAAGGAGATGAAAAATCACAGTATTTATATTACAAAGTAAAATGTGCCAGTTTGACTTTGACCTACTCACTGTGACTTCTAAAAGCAGAAAACCTGCAGGTTTTGTAGAGCTAAGGATTCAATACGCTCAACATGACTGTAATGAAGTGGCTTCACAAAGTCCCTTTCAAATAAACTGGACATAGAAAAAAACAAAACCAGATTTGAACAACAATTTATGGTGAGTTCATATAAATGTGTCAATACTAATGGGAGGATTAGTTGATTAATCCCATATGAAATTAATCAAAAATGCAAACAGAAAAGATCAGTCTGTTGTCTCAGCCTATGGCACAGAGTAGCTCTGTGTTCGGGAGCTGCCCTGCATTAAAGAGCTGAGAAAAATATTTCTCTCTAAGCCCTCATCTGAGACTTGCACAGATCAAGGCTACAAGACCAGTGCATATGTCTGCAGGGCTACATTTAACACCACACACAACACCAAACAATAATTGCATGTTTGACTTGCATGCAATATTTCCTTTCAGAGATGCCCTGCTTTCCATTAATCAAACATCAACCTTCCTGTTTAAACAGAGACATAACTTCAGCATGCTCCACAGCAAATGGTCCATCTGGTTGCAGATTGGATGAACAATCACATTCAGGATGCATTGATGGTTTTCTGGCCAATCATTGAAAAGCCTGACTTTCCCATTACAGTTCTGGATGATACTGATGTTTTTGTCTGAAAAGCAGCTAAATATAGCAACAAAGTCGCTCAGCTGGCAACATTGGGTTGAGCAAAAGGGGACAGTGGTGTAGTGTCAGACCTTTGCAGTGACTAAGACCGGTTTCACGGCTTACTGCCCAAAATGAAGGAAATGGGGTCTGATTCATCATCCCTCTTCAACAAAAGTGCACCCCTAATCACAATCCATCATGTTCTGAATCCAGCAGAGTGATTGTATTATGATTTCCAAAACTGAACCAGAATAATAAGTTTAACCAAATGAGCCTATTAGGAATGACCAATACATCGGCACTAACATCGTTATACGTTGACCAGAACAAGAGTGTTTATAATCTCACTTAAAAAAACAACTCATCCAGAGATGAGCACATCACAAAATGATTAAACATGCAGATAAAAAATTCAATAAAGAAAATAAGATCATCCATTATATGTTCACAATACATTCTGAAGTGAACCAACAACAAATAATAACACCCCCAAAAACTTGAACATTTTTAGCTACAAATACAAGTCAAGCCCTCATAAATTGGAGGAATCAAATATCAGGCTATTAATCTCTTCATTGAAGGTCCAAAGTGGCCCTAAAGCCCTGAGACTAACTTTGCAGAGATGTATTTCTTCTGAAAACATCAAACTGTTGAAAGATTTGCTTATCTATACCCTAATAGAAGTGACTGGAGCTTGTCCCAATGTATTTTGCTGAAGCTCTGTATTTCTACGTAGCTTCACCTTTAAAAATAATTATTAATGTGGGCTTTAGTCAGGATTTTATTTACTGTAGGTGCCCTGTCTCTTTGTAAAAATAGAACTTTTAAATTGCATGAAGCCTAACTGTGATATTCATGCTTCTGCATCGATATTCAGAACCACATCTGTGTGATGATTTACCCGTCGGAGGTCCAGCACATCTTGTAACATGAACCGGATCCTAGAGGTGGTCTTCCTCTCCTTTATTATTTTCTCCATCTGATTGAAGTACTGGTCCATACGAGGCTGAAGAGAGGCAGAGAGGCTTAGTAAGCTAACTATTTTGTTTTCCCCATCAGTATGTACAACATACACATCAGTATGTGTGAGGAGGTTTGTCAATGTACTTTGTGTGTTTCCTGTTACCTTGGCTTTCTCAAAGTCCAGATCCTTGCCAATGGTGGACAACAGTCTGCACAGGCACTCCAGTGACTCCTCATCGTGGTTTTTGAGCAGCTTTACAATGCAGTCGTGCATGATTACCTCTGTCAGCATTTTGAGCTTGAAAAGTTCACCGATGAACTTTATGTTCCCAAGCGAGCGCCGCCTGGCCTTGTCTTTAGCCTCTTCCAACTCCTCGATTAGCCGCTGCTTCACCTCATCCTGTTGGAAAAACATCAACAGGAATAAGAGACAGAATAAGACAAGAAAGGCTAGCTGCAACTACCTGAACCTTTAAAATGTTATTGAGAAACATCACAGCATGCATAAAAACAAATAAAATGCTTCATAATAAAACTCTGACGTCTATTTGGATCCCTTTAAGTACCTAACCCTTTAAACCATGATCTAGTAACTTTACCCCTGAGGCAGCTTCCAGCTCCTTTTGCTTCTTCTCAAAGATCTCATCATCATCTTTATCCTTCTCAAACTCCTTCTGGCACCGGTTTAGCAGCAGCTTGCGGAAATTCACAGTGGCACCAGGCTTATCTGGGGTTATGACTTTCAGCTGAAAAGGGCAGCAACGATAAAGGTTAGAAAAGCAAGAAAAACCAAACCCTAGTTCTGGGACTGCCATAGAAGCTCCTCAGTTCCTCAATCCCATCACTTGGATCAGTGGCCCAGACACGTGGCACAAAACAGAGGTCATCACTGGAGCCGAAAAATTACGATACATGTAGGGCTGCAACTAACATGTATTTAGGTATTTGAATGTTGTGACAATCAATAAACTGGATAAAATGTTGACACATTCTGCAGATTTTCCATTAAACCATTAAAAACTTTTTACACAATATTAAAAGTACATCTAGAGATTCAAACTAACCAATAATTCAATTGATCTATTGATTTGTTGGATTAACCTGTTAATAAATAAACAGCAAAAAAGGTCCTTAGCAGACAGAATATAAATATCAGCAAATATCTTTTTTTGTTGTGTCTGTGTACTTCAATTTAGAATGAATCAACTATTAAATTATTTGATGATTATTTGAGTAATCGATTCATCACAATTAATTGTTTCAGTCCTAGATGTGCTACAGGATTTTTTTACTTTAGTGAACTTTGCCCCCAGTCTTGGGCAAAGTTATTGCCGTTATTGTCCTATCACTGAGACTAAATATTGCTGCTTTCACCACTGAAGTGAACCTACACACTTGATTTATGGAACAACTGATGTCTTAAGGCAAATCTTTGCCCTGTATTTTATAAAGAGGAATCAAAGTAAAGGGGTTGAAAATGGACACAATATGCACAAAAAAATTGCATATTGTGCAATTTAACTGCGGGTAAATGTGGCTCTACTTACCCCTGAAAGACAGCGGCACATGTTTGCATAGGCCACTGAAAAGTCTGGTTCGGAGATGGCCTTCTCAAAGGTAAGGTCTATCACTCCTTTTAACCTCTCCTCGGTGTCGACAGTCAGTTCCTGCACCTGCTTCATTAGCTGCTGGAATTTTTGTGGGGTGAGTTTGTTGAGGATACTTCGGACCCGCTTGAACAGGTCTTGCGTTTTCATCTGCTCAGGATCGTTCTCCTGCGGCTCCTCTGGCTCCCGGCTCCGGGTGGGTTTCTTTACTGAAGGTTTCCAGGCCTTTTCCGCCTTGTTGAGCTGAATATCATCGTTGAGCGACATGCTGGTGATGATCTTCCTCGGCTCTTTCCTCTGGACCTGCTGAGAACGTCGGGGCCCGCCCACTCCAATGCCCATTCCAGGGGGCTGGAGAGGGAGAGAGTTAAACCAACAGAGACAGTTACACTAAGAGTCTAATAAATTCATGAATGCTTTGATAGGTCACACAGAGAAACTGGTAACTCACAGGTCCTCTGCTTCCTCCTCCCATTCCAGGCCTGCCAAGGTTGGCGAAGGAGGGTGTGAAATCAGGACCACAGTTCATTCCAGGAAGACGACTTGGGTCAAGCTGGCGAAGAGGAGTCTTGTTTGCCTGAGTAAAAAGAAAACAAGACTGGTTTATGGCGAGCTTTTAGAGAAATGTTTTTGAGAAATCTCTCAAATGTAACATTTACAAAGCTACAGGATGAGAAAATATGCAAAGGCTTAGAGTTAAGGTAAATAGTATGCACCTTGTCTAAGACAACATCACTGATGGCTGGTAAACCCTCAGGCTTGTTCATACTGGCAGAGATGAACTGGAACCCAAGAAGAAACTCTCTGTCGTATTTCTTCTTCTCTTCCTTGTTAATTGGTTTCCATTGTTCTGAAACAGAAGAAATAAATCGTCAGCTGACTCACTCCAAGCAGTGCTAAACGGAGATCCTCAGTAGCATCAGTGTCCAGAGACCCACCCTCTTTGTACTGGTACTTCATGTCGGTGGCAGCCGGCTCGATGTTCTCTGCATCCAGCTTGTCCTCTTTGTCCTCCCAGGTCAGGTCTGCCTCCTCTTGTGTAGGAGGGGCTGCAGCTGGGGGCTTTGGCTCTGGTGGTGGGGCAGGCATCGGCTCAGGCTCAGGCTGGGCAATTACCTGCTCCTTGATCAAACAAATGCAAGTGCAATACTAAAATTACTCAAATTTATATCTAGAATAATCCAAGAAAGCAGGTTCACACTGAGCCAATGTGACTGTTTTCAGATTACAGGCATTAATTACTTTGTTGAAAGGGTTTTTTTTTCTTTTGTACAAAAGGAAAAAAAGAAAAGAATTATCCTTGCAAGCAAAAATGTTCATAATATTTCATAAATATGTTCATAAATGTTCTAATATTGAAGGTGTTTGAAAGTGAAACTGTAAAGTGGAAGAATATTGAGCTAACAATGTTAATGCATCCTATAATCACTTTGCAATCAAATGGTAATGTGACTAAGAGCACCGCTTCTTTTATTGATATATGATGCATTCAGGCTTGCTATGCCTGTAGTGCCTGGTAACACTAATTGCAGAATAAATGTGCCAGAAAATAAAATGGAAATGTCAAACAAAACTAGGAGTGAATGCTGCAAGTCAGTGACTAAATGCTATAGACTTGAGTTTTCTGAAAATACTTGTACCCCAATTTGAATCATGAAGTGAACTTGACTGGATTGCAGGGGTTGTCACAATACTAATATTTATGCAGCAAGTCTTGATTTTTGCTGAAATCTGATTTATTTTCTTAATTAGAAGAATAAAGAAGAGAATTTGGAGATAATTTATGAATACATGACTTACAAGTGATCATTCTCTGTAAACTATATAACACTAAAGTCTATACCAGGCTTTCTCAGGACAGCAAAGCTGGCAAACAAGCGCAATATGGACAAGATGCTTTTTTTCCAGAACTCAATGATCTACCTCAAAAAATATTTTCCACCAATTTAACAACTGAAGTTGCAGTAAACACACCTCCTTAAAGGCATCTAGAAGGTCTCCAACTGCCTCTTTCTTGTTCAGATCCTTCATCTTTCTCTTCTTCTTTGGCACAGACACAGCAGCTGTAGAGAGGAAAACAATCGGGACATAGACATGTTTAGAAGGGCTTTGAGAAGAAGCAAAACAGCTCCAATTTCAGAAAGAGACTGACCTTGCATAGTAGTTTCCACATGAGATGGGGTGACAGTTGGTGGACTGGGAGCCTCCTCCTTCTCCTCTGCTGTGGGAGGAGGAGGAGTAGAGATCATCTCAGATAGGTCGTCAGCTGAGGGAACCGTCTCTGTAGGCAACTGCGTTTCTTCCTTGGTGTCCATCTGGAGCTGTGGAGCATCTTCCTCGACCTCAGAGACAACTTCGGTAACTACCTCCTGTACCTCTGAATCAGAAGGTTTGGTCAGGACAACCGGTTTGGTTGGAACTTCCTCGACAGCGGGAGCAGATGCTAATTGGTCGACAGCAGCAGGCGTGGCTGTAATAGTTTGTTTCTCAGCTGCCTCAGTGGCACAGCTCTGTGTGACAGGCTGCTGACTTACATCAGGCTCAGCAATAGGACTGTCGTCGCGCTCAGACATGTCGACTGCAGATCCATGGGGGATCTGAGCAACTGGTAGCGGGAGGCCATTAGGTAAACGGAGGCTGAGCTCCTCAGGCTGAGCAATGGGAGATTCTAAAGTGTCCTCCGAGTGGGCGGGGGGTACAGTAACCGATGACTTCTCATGCTCCATATCTGCCACACCGTTAGAGCTGGGGGCCTGAGCACTTGAGTCTAAAGAGGCTTGTATCTCTTCGACTTTAGTCTCTTCCTCACCGGAATCCTCCTGTTCTACAACATGGTCTGTGTTTTCTGATTTGCTCTGAGCAGAACAGGTGGGGGAAGGGTCAGGAAGGGGAGCAGGGTAGGCAGGGACCTCAGGTGCTGATGGGGGGCTGGGTGTGGGTCCTCTTTGAGGTGAGGGAGCCTCTATCACATCAGCAGCAGGAGCAGAGGCTGAAGGCTTGCTGAGAGGAGGGTGTGTGAATTCGGAGAGTGGAGGGGGCGCAGACACCTTGACAGCAGAGGACGGGGTCTCACTGAGGATGGGGTCAACCTTGGGAAGCTCAGGGGTCTGTGGCAAAGAAGGTGGCGTAAGTTTTCCTCCGTCATCTAAAATAAATAATAAAAAGTAGGGAAAAGGTTGTTAAAATGTAGCGAAATTATTTTACACATCAAGTATCGACAATTTAATGATGAATTATCTGAAGCAGCCCTCAACCCAAACAAGATTTATGTAGCACCTACCTGGTCTAACCAGCGCCGTTGTAGCAGCAGCAGAGATACTGTCACCGTTGGCCTGAGGCAACACTGTATTATCCGATATGGCCGTCTGTTGTGGAACACATAATAAAGAAAAGGCTCACTGCGGAGCATGGCGTGCTTTTCTACTTTAACACGAGAAAAAATATTTTTGGTTTTTTTCCTTTGTAAGAAATTTGTAGTTTTGGTCAAAAAATTTGAAAAAAACAAAAAAACAACAGTCAACATGAAATTTAAGTATATTTGATGAAAAACTCATGATGGCCCAAAGCAAAGTGGAACTTATTTGAAGTACAACCAAAGTAAGTACTAGATATGGTTCATTTTTAAACAAAAGTCTAAAAAAAAATGTGACTTGCATTGTAATTGACTCTCCATTTGAACCCATACTTCTAAAGAAATTCCACTGCAAACCATTGCCTTCAGATGGTAAAAAGTGTCCATCTGTGTGAACCCTAATTGTAACAATAATGCAGCTGTTTCATGTTTGGTAGAAAACCTTTTGTTGTGTCCAAGTTGACATGAAGGAAACACATTAAATTTGTGGAAGGTGCTCTGGTCAGATAAAACCACAACTGAAATGTTAGTGGAAAACTCTCAAAACACAACAAACTGAACAAACCATTTTCATTGTGAAACATGGTGGGGAGATATTTTCTTCCCTCATCAGTTAGGAAAGCAGGACAGTTAATGAAATGGTGAATGGAGCTAAATGGAACCACAGAAGAAAACCTGTTTCAGGCTGCAAAAGACTGGAGCAATCCTAAACCGACAGCCACAGTAGTGTGGTTAAGATCAATAACCTCAATTAGATTTAGTCTAGACCTAAATCAAATACAAAATCGGTGTCTGTCGAGTGTCTGTTAACTGATGTTCTAGACACTCGTCATGCAATGTGGCCGATGGCAAAAATTTCAGTCCCTTTCTGTGCAAAGCTACTACCTTTGCACAGAAAAATATATCTGAAAAGTCATCAAAGTATTGACACAGGGCAAAAAATGAATGACTTTGTTTTGGTGACCTAATTGAGATAATTGAAGGGTCTTCAAAGTATTATTATATTCATTCATCTTTCAAGTGTTTCAGGTAGCCTTGATCATTCATGTAACTTATGTGAAAAAACATCTGTGCTTGCTGTAACATGTTTAGAATTGAAATAGCATCTTCGGCTTGAATAGTTTTGGTGATAAGCTAACTCCTTTGTTGCACAACTTGAATACAATAGTCTTTTATTATTAAACCCCAGTAGGTCAGGAAAAGTGGCTTTGTTGTCCATCAAAATCGTTTGTGGATGTCTCTTGAATCAAGGGCGTACCAGAAACACAAAACATATGTTCCAGCTAGAGATTTTTGTCGTTAAAAAAAAGAAAAAAAGAAATTGTGTTAATATTTTTAACACATTAAAATCTATGTAATGAATCAATCGAAATTAAAGTAATAAAGTCCGGGCCCTATTTTACTTGTAATGGTGAATAAAAATAAAAATTAGAACCTTGTATTCGACACATGTTGCTCAGTCAGATGAAATTCAATGACACACTAAAATTTTTGCTTGCAACATAAAAAACCTGAAGGTCACATGAATGCTTTTGCAAGGCTTGGTCACAGTAATCTATCCAAATATGTTGCAGTCCTTCCAATACAGGGTAAAAGTATTAACATAACATACATAGCTCTAAACAGAATGGCAATATCAGTTTTTGGTCTGAACACAAGTTCAGTTTGTACTTCTTTATCTTTCTAACTGAACTCATTGCGTGCTACTTCAGCTCACCTGTGGGGGCGTTGGGGTAGAGCCACTGCGGCCCCCAGACATAATCTCCTCTGTGATGTCCTGGCCTCCTCGGTTAGGATCTCTTATTCTTATCTGTGGAGCAAAAGTACAAAATTAAGAGCAAAGCATTGCAGGAGGAACATGTGGTAGTTTAACCGTAAGGAGCTCCCACCCTGTAGGGTTAAGACAAGTCAGAAAAAAGTAGATGAGGAAGTTATGAGTTTGATCAGAGCATTAAAGAATGAGGCCTACAATTACTAGGCCTTTTCTGTGTCGTCTGTTCAGCTCACTCAACAAAATCCACATCTCTGCTCCCATTTTGAACAGATGAAAACCAACTCTTAAGATTGCTTCACATTTTCTTGTGTGGCTCTGCTGACTGTGCTTTCAGAGTCGACATGGAAGCAGTCTGACACTATGAATCTAATCAACCAACCTGAAGCCAAATTGTGAAATTCCACTGCTGGTTTAAACTGGTAGAAAAAGGCATGACTGTGCCAAAGGCGAAGCATAATCAGGTGTGACAACAGTAGCCTTTCATGTGCACACACAGACATGACATACAGAGGGAACAACTAAAGTGAGTGAAAATCTGCTCACTCAAACAGCACAAGCCTTTCTGCTTGGCTGCGATCTGTTGATCATGTGGTATTTGTGAAATCTGACTCATAAAAGCTGAACACTACCGGACAGAAACTGATCTATAAAAGTTACAACCCAGCTTCTACGACACTTTTGCTCTCTAACCTACTTTTTAATGAAAGTGCAGCAATGTTTACCCAACACTACTGACCTTTACCTGGTCCGGTTTTGTTTGCAAGTCCTTCCCAAAAGCAGTACAAACCCCGGTGGGCCTCTCATCCCAGGGCTGGAGTAGCTGCTCCTGCTGGCTTCATGCTGGGCTTTCAACTCCACAAAGCAGGGTGGGGGTTGGACTCAAAGTAGTTTTGCCTTGGTTTCACTCGCATAACACACTGCCAGGCAAACAGTCCAGCAGAATAGAAGCGCATTGAGCCAGGCCTGACTGTATGTAGGCTAGCTAACAGCCTGATCAACCCTCTGTCCTGAGCTGAACAGAACAGGGAGGGAAAAAAGAGAGAAAGAGACTGGCCTTGTAGAGCTATGGAGCTGGAATGTGCACCCCCGCCCACAGAGACTCACACACAGATAAAAGAGGCCTGAGAGAGGAGGAGGGGCATGGTGCGAATGGGAGGGTTTCCAGTTAAAAAAAAAAAAAGAAAAAAGCTCACATTATCAAATAGGCAGCAGCTTGCTCAAGAAACTCCCCCCTCCATTTCTTTAACACACGAAGGCTAAAGTCACTCTTCAGATTTCAGTTTCAGCTCACGCCTTCTGGAAACAGAGGAAACTAGAGCAGGAGGAAGAGGGGGGGATGCCACAGCGACAGCGGAAGGCTGTAGGGGGAGGAGACCAGTGGCCACGTGGACCTCAGCTATGTGCTGACATGTCCCTCAGCCCCCTCCTTTCAGGACTCTCTCAGCCAGAGCATGTCCGCAACTTTTGCAATGCATATGGTAAATAGCGACATCTAAATAGCTACTTGTGAGTTTAATATGCCAAATATTAAAAAGCCACAAAAAGACCTGACTTCACATGAGATCAAATTAATTCAGTTTCTTCTGTTTCTGGTATAACAGCTACTTGCTGAAATAAAATGAGTATGGTAAGTCATAAAATAAAAATAAATGTACAACAAGTTTGTATCTTGTTTATCCGTTTTATTGGCTTGACTAATAGGTTAAAATCACCAATGAAACTTAAAAAATTATGCAATCACTGCTTTCATATTGTGTGGACATTGGGTCATGTATTAATTTTTGATTTTAGTGTTCAACATAAAATTTAATTCCAAGGGTGCAACTTTCAGGTGCACCCTTGGCATCTGTCTTTTGCATATTCCTATACATTTCTTGACTTAAAACACGTAAATGAATGAAATGGTCATATCATTAAGGCTGCAGCTAACAATTGTTTTAATAATCAATTATTCTGAAGATTAATAGGATTAAAAAAATTGCACATTTTTAACCACACAAATTATAAAAACATTTTTTTGAAAACAATGTTTTAAAAATTAACAGAGATAACAATTAAAATCTTTTTTTAATAAACATGCAACAAAAATGCAACAAAAATATTTCTTCAGTGTACACTAGATAATTTGTATCAAAGAATGACTGCAGCTAAAAATTATTCTAACGTGAAAAGCCAAGCCTTGTCTGCTTAAATAGCAATCGAAAAGCAAAAAGTGCTTTAAACGGTTTTTTGTTTTAACGGGATTTGAACCAGGTGAAGAAATCTGTCACTGGAGTAAAACATATTTAACACAATGCTCCAAAACAGACCCAATTTTGGGTCCTGCAGCACTTCTACCAAGACCAATCTAAGCACACGCTATACAATAACCAGTAAAGGCATATTGCATATCTATTAACGGGCAAAAGTTCATCTAAGTGATAACAAAATTTTCTACCTCAACAACACCCAGCTGAAACATTAAACGTTTAAAAAAAAAAAAGCGTAATTAGGCCATATTTAGATGCTGACGACTCACACCTGGTAAACACCAGGAACCAGTGCAACAAGGGCCTACCCACACAAACTACCAAACAGTTTAAAACCCAGACTTTGCTGTTTCCAACAATACCAGAATCACCAGGATATGTGCAAAACTTACTGAACCAGCACTCAAAGAAATAAAAAAACAGCTGATTTCAAAAAGCTAAAAACATAAATTCAACTCTTCCTTTTTTGTGTCACAGTCATAATCCATGTGAGAGTAAATATATCCACTCAGGTGCTGTAATCCATTGTCCTTGTGTCACACTGAAGTGATTTCTCACTATTTTCAACTTTTCTTTCTCCATGGATACCGCCTATATACTCACACTTCCTTTGATACAGCACAGCTGGAGCTTTAGCTCTTTTATGATTGGTGAATGATGTTGCTATAGGATTTTGTAACCCCCTGATTCTATTGGCTGTTAGATGTGTTAATCACACAAATCAAGAGAACTCTAAAAAAACATCTCCAAAAAAGAGGCTCCGTTAGAAAGAGGACAATGCAAAATGTATACATTTTCCACAGTTATGGTTTAATTACCACTCTTTGTTCTTTCAGCAAATCGCCTATTTGAGTCTGCATACTCCAGTAAACATTCCTCAATTACTAAATTAACTGATCATTTCAATCATCAATTCATCACTTAAGCCCCAAGTGTCAATAAAAGCAAGACTAGTAAAATGATACCTATAAGGTTTAACAACATGTTTGTGAAGTTGCAGCAACCACACAAAATATATAGAGTGATTCTATTACTTTTTTTTGGTGCCAAAAATCATATCTTAACCTATGCGCATCAACTGCGTTAATATGCAATATTTGCATTAATACATATTATTAAAACATACTTTTTTTTACCTGTAGCTTTTAGTTCAAGAACCACTGCAATTTATTCAGAGATAATGACAGTAACACGAGTGTAAAGCATATTATTATCACAATTCTGGAAGTTTCTCATGAGTAGAAAAGACACATCATGCTCAATTAATTGCCCCAAAGGAGTTACTGAAGCTTCAGAGCTAGACGATTAAGGCTGTTCATTCCAAGTAAAACCTTGCAATTTAATGACCAAGCCTAAAATATAAGGATTATTATTAACCTAAGGGGAATTCTGTAAAGATATAACTTGATTTTCTAGGAAATGAGTATCAGGAAGAAGTTCATCGGGTACCGCAGAGACTAAAAGTCACAATGCTGTCGTTTACAGTGAGGTACGTTTTGTGTTACAGACCACTAACTCTACCTGTTTGCGTTCCCGTTTGGTGGGGATGTGTTGAGAAGGCTGAGGCGGTGCTTGTTGTTGTTGGGGGGCCGGGTTCATAATGACAGGCGCTGCCTGCACAGAGGGAGGGAACGGGGGCTGTGCAGGGTAGTAAGTCCCTGTAGTGAATAAAACAGAAAGAGGAATGTAAACCAACACACACTGACCTAATGTTACAAGAGTAAAACAAGGGTTTGATCCACACAGTATGTTCAGAAACAGTTCTTCTCCCTGTGTTTATAAGATGTTAGAGAAGTTCAAACCTTTCCTGTTCTTTATATCTTTAAGGAAGTGAGAGAAGGTTCATGAAGGTTCACTTAGATTCTGTTTAAAAAAAACCCAGAACATTTCCATCAATTTAAATTGACATTGAGGACACTTTTGACTTAAAACCAAAAAGATACTATCCAAAAGTACAGTGTCTGCACCTGGACAATATTCCCAGCACTTCCCTTTTTCCCACTTTTTGTTACGTTAAAGCCTTACTCCTAAATGAATCAATAAAATATTTCCTCAAAACCCTAAACATAACACCCCTTAGTGACAAGAAAAAGGTTATTAAAATGTATGCAAATGTATCAAAGATAAATACTATGAAATCACATAAACATACATATTCTCAGCCTTTGTGGATTACTTTATTGAACATGATGCCACAAGCTTAGCATCCATCTTTGGGCAATCTAGCCCATTTCTTTTTTCAGAACCTCCCCAGGTCTTTCAGGTTGGATGAAAATAGTTGATGAATGGGCACTTTCAAATTCTTGGTCACCTTGATGACTAAGATTCAGCTTTAGGAAGTCTTGGTGGTTCCAGACTTCTTCCATCTAGCTGATTGAGGTCAGCAGTGGACATAACTATCCATCCCCTTAGTAGAAAGGTGTCTATAACAGTCCACCAATTTATTACATATATTTTTATGGTAAGGCTTTAAACATAAAAGCTGCAACAAACAGGAATAGAAACACGGGACAGGAAAGTTTGAGTGAATAAAAATGTATGAATCCATCGATGAAAACATCCAGGACAGGAAGGAAGAAAAGATGGATGGAGTGAAAGGAAAAAATTGAAAATACCAAAAAAAATTAAAGAAAAAAAGAAGAATGAAAGGAAAAAAGCAAATAAACAATTAAAATATACTTTAAAGAACAGAAAATGGAAAAAATAAGGAAGAGACAAAAAGTGGGAAAAGGACCAAAGAAAGAATTATTAAGACAGGAAACGCTGGAAAATACAAAATATTTATTATATATATTTTTCCATAGAAATATACATAGACCAGGAAAGTATATAAATTCAATCCTACACTCCTCCATATTTTGGGTCCATATGCAATAACCTGGACAGAGCACACAGAGGGCAAAAAGACAATGATTCAGCAGTCCCTCACTGCTCTGCACAGCTGACCCTCAGTGCTTAAGGCGAGCTGTAAGTATCACATTCAGAAAATCTATTTAGAAAACTCCTGCCTGTGAAGCACATTTACCTCCAAAGGTTCCCACAAGTTGAAAAATCCTCAACAAACCCCACAACACAAGGCAAATTGCTCAATAACAAACACAGCCATACAGCCGTTAGGAGGCATTACCTGGCCTTTTCTCTGGCTTCCGACAGTCCAGCCTCAGAGGGAGTAAAGCAAACTTTAAATCAAAGAGGCCATTCTTCAGGCACAGAAACAGCTAGCTGCCACTCAGTCTCCCTTCCCTCCATCGTGCATTTCAGTCTAACTAACATTACTGAGTCTGCATTGCTGACGAGGAGCAGCACAGCCTAAATATAGTCAAAACCCACACAGTCTCGTGGACGGGTCTGCGCAGGAGAAAGAAAGAAAGTGCAAGCGAGACGTGGCCCATTTACCAGAGTGCCAAAAGGTAGAATGACACGATTCCTGGACAGCGTCCCTAAACCATAAAAAAGAAGAGACTGAAGCCCCGACTCTCGTTTTACTGAAGCTTGGATCAGTGGTTCTGTGGGGGAGCATGACAGGGGAAAAGACCTACCCTGAGAGACCTCAGAGTCCTGCTGCTGCTGCGAACCACGGTTCCCCATGTGGAACTCCGACTGAATGCAAAACAGTGTACAGAGAGGAGAAAAAGAGGAGGGTTCTCCTCAAACCCCCTCTCTAAACTTCCTCCAGTTCACTCTACAGGTTCTCTCTCAGACTGACTTCTTCTACTGTTCAGTCCATCCTCTGACAGACAGAGTTAGTTTCTGATTAGCACCTCCCACTGACCTTCCTAATTCCTCCCTCCCCACTTTCTCCCCCTCTTGGTCCAAAGACTCCTGTACCTCTGCACCATGAACGTGTCATCTGATCAGCTGTAGCGACAACATGAGAGCCAAATACACGGGGTGGGCCTGAGGGGACCTGCTTATCAAACCGCTCTTGGCAGATGGCAGAGTTAAAAATAGCTAAAGCCACGTAAGATCACTCCACTCTTTTTTTTTTTTCTTCTTTTACAAAGGTTTTTTCAATTTAAACTTCGGGTATTTAGGTTGGTGTCCTCTTGACTGATGGGGTGAACACCACAGTAAGATATAAAAAAAAAATCAGTTTAAGGCCTTCAGGCTAAAGATTGAGCCTCTGCTAAACTGGCCTCTAGACAATTTGAAACTTTATAGATGTCATATTAGGCTTCCAAAAAAGTTAAACAAAAAGCAAGTTAAAATTAGTTTTGAAGGTAGTAAAAAGTGTCTTTTACACATCACAAGTAAGCTAAAATGTGATCATCAATAATAGCCCAATCAATGAACTATATTACCTTCAGGTGTTATAAAAATGCTGAATATAACATAACTTAAAAAGAAAATTGACTTTGCATCACATCCATATTTAGATGCCTTGAAATTCATCTCTGCCTTCCAATGCATTCTCCTTTCAGAATGTCATTACAACACTGCTTTTCCATGATGCTGTTTAGGGACTTTGTAGTTTGTATGATAAGCTCAGCAGACTCGCAGTTCCACCAGGTGTTTGATAATAGCTGCTGACACTAGTCTGGAGGAGCCAAGTAGAGGATTTGTGGGGGAGGGGTGCTCTTAGAGGGAAGGCTGCAGCTTCAAGGAGGAGCCTTGGGTAACTAGATGGCACTTTGCAAGACCAAGAATTTGTGCAACTCTGAATGGTTGTCATGGGAGATTAAGAGAATCCTCAAACATGAAAAAATGAAAGCAACAGTCCAGGTATGTCTTTTTATGTTGTAACTTTATAAACTCAAACCAAAGCTCAAAAAAGTCAATTTTACACAATGCCCCCTTTAATACCTCAGACTAAAGTGCTAGGCAAGGAAGAATGGCGCCAAAATCCAGTAGATGTAAACAACTGATGTTGCAGTTTGCTTTCAGGAGCAGCTATAGTTTCTATTTAGGTAGAATAGAAACTAATGTAACACAATATAAGCAATTTAATTTTCTAATTAAATCAATCCTCAAATCTGTTCAGATTTGTGCCCAAAGACACATTCACTTTTTGAAAGCTATTTAAGTACTATTGGAACGTTTAAGGCTTTTTAAATTGTACTTATGCAACCCACATTTGACTTTGTAATTGTTTATCTTAAGTTGATCATAAATACGGACAATATCTCAGGAATGTTGCATTCCATAAATATTCATTTCATTATTAGAGCAGTTCTGTGGATTGTGAGCTGTCAGATTCAGTGACTGCAGCTTCAAAGGTTATGGCACGATTAGATCATGTGAAATGAAGAGCACAGAGCAGGACAGTGATTGATAGGGGGGAAGCCATTTCTACAGCTCTGCCTTCACCACTCTGCTGATGGACTAGTTTCACAAAGACAACACATACCTCGAATGCCTGGCAGTGAGGGGTCAGCAAGTTTGCTGAAAGGCATTATCACTTTTTGTGCTGCATTGACACCCAGTCACCTCTAGATGGTGGGATAGCACAGCAGCAAAGCCTATATACCTACAGTGCCTTGCAAAAGTCTAACTGCCGTACACTACATATGTAATGGCTATAAATTAGGATTTTTTTAAGACAATCCAAAGCAAAGAAGTGCTTTTTTGAAGTGGAAAGAAAATGTTACTTGTTTATTCTACATTCTATATAAACGGAATCAAGTTATTTATGGTTTGCATTTTTATTCAGCCCCCCTTTTGTTGCAATTACAGCTGCAACTCTTTTGGAGCATGTATTTACCATCAGTTTAAAGCAGGAGTCAATTTTTTTGTTAGGTTTGATGTTGTGCCTTACTCTTTCCATTTCCAGAAGATGGACTGAACATATCCTGCCAAAACTCAATGGCTTGATAAAGTTAATATGTCAAATAATGCAATCAAAACCCTTCCAACTTATTTATTATACAGTGCATTACCTAATGTTTTCATCATTTAGCAGTATTTGGCAAAACTCTTATTTTTCATCTCCAAACATATTGTTTAGTTCATTTTGTTAATCTATTTTCTGTGTTAATAAAACACAATCTACATCAATTTACACATACTCCCTAACCTGACATGTTTTAATCAAGGGACCGCAGTGACATGTTTGTATGGCAGTCGAGGCCCAGAGCAGAGCCTCTTACCATAAGTACCATATTCAGCAGGGCTGGTGCCTGGGTAGAAACCTGGGGTTCCAGTTGGGACCGAGTATTGCTGTGGCGTGGCCACATACGTTGGAGAACGATACTGTAAAAAAAGACAAAAAAACAGTAAGACCAAAGAAAATCAATTGCACAATATTACTTTTAATGCTGTGAAAATTAAAACTGCATCTGATTACCTGTCCTATGAAATAAGCTGGGCCTTGTGGTGAGCTGGGGAACTGCAACTGCTGTTGGGGGATCATCATCATCTGGGAGCCAGGGCCCGCCTGGTAAACATGGGTGGGTGTCACAGCCCGGGGTGTGGTGCTAGCTGGGACGCCCCGAGGCCCGCTGCTGGGAGGCAGACTGCCTCTGTTGGTGTAGTAGGGCTGCAAGTGGAATATAAGTGTGCAGGATGAGAAAGGGTGCAACAGTGGAAGAAATATGAGCAGGAAAAGCCTGGGTAACAACAACAAAATAAGTGAAAAGAGAATTAAAAAAAAGAAAGAACAGAAAAACAAAATCTTTTGTTGTCATTTAAAAACAAAAGATAACTGTGTCACAGACAAGAGAAGCTAACATGTGCAGCTAGGCTAACAGTTTGTATGAATATATGGCCAGGATCCAACTGGAAACATATTGGCCCCGCCTGTCAGCAGGGATAAAGCAGCTAATACGAGTTCATTCAGAGCCTCCTCATTGACATTCTGCTGCAGAGCTGGAAGCTAACAAACTGACACCAAGCCAATCATGCAAACCCCTGCCAACTATTACACACACATCCTCAACATGAAAACGAGAAAAAAAAAAGAAAAAAAAAGATCAAATCCAGTTACCTGTAGCGACCTGAAGCTTCCCTTCAGCAGCACAAACAGAACACAGAAACACGGCAAACAGAAGGAGTCAGAAGGTGAAAGACAGAGGATTGAGAAACAGAAAGCATCAATCAGAGCAGAGCAACGGCCCTTTCTGAGGCAAGCAGTGAGCTAACAAAAATCATGCAGAGAACACAAAGAACAGTGGATCCGCAGTGAACCAAGAGCTCAAAAGAATCCACGCACTTTAGAAGATCAACACTATTTAAAACTTTTTTAGAACTAATAACCAGTGGTTACCCTTTGACAGGATTTTTATACAGTAAAACTTCAGCGAAAGCCAGTAAAACAAACATTTGATTTCAAACTGCCTATTTCAATAAAATGCTGAAGTAGAGTCTGACCACAGTACATCAGACATGCACTAAAAATGAATACAAAAAATGGCTTGTTACTGAGAACTTTCTTTCAAAGAATGAATTCAAATGCTTTTGAAATAGCTTTCTTATGTCAACTGGGGAATGTTTTAGTTCTTTACTTCATCAAGTTTGCATATTTCCCAGAGTCGTCCAGAGGTGATGCGTCAAAGGCTCAGGCCGTGGCATTTTTAATGAATCACCTGTAGACTACCTAATGAGCAGTCAATCTCTTCGCTGCAGCAGACAGCAGTCAAAACAATGTCAGTTTGGAAAGCCTGGGAGGAATTTTAATGAGGGAATCAAACAAAACAGCTTCTTATAGTGATAAAAAGAATTGATCACCATCTAAGATTACATAAAACATTATCCTGGAAATTACTGCCACAAGTAATTCTGTTAGATTTAGTAAATAAAATGTATTTGCCCTTATTTAAAACAAAATTGTGAGGATATGTTCTCCAGCTGTGACTCATTTCATCAGTCTAATTTACACAGGAACCTTTAAATCAGCTTGATTCCTCTCCTCTTCCATCCTACTATCACTTGTGAATAATACATCAAGATACCTGAAACCTTCCGCATAAGACAGACTGACCCCCATACAGTGAGCAGTCCTCCTGTTATTAGATAAGAAGCATGAGCTCAGACTTAGAGGAGCTAATTATTATCCCGGCAGCTTCCCCATTCAGCTGCAAACTGCCCCAGAAATGCACGGTGAAAGACCCAGCTTTCAGCTTCAAGGCACAAACAAAACCACATCATCTGCACAAAGCTCATTTGAGACCCAAGGTAAACATACTTGTCTCCATGCCTACACCTGGAGATCCGGTCCATGAACGCCTCATACACAATGGGGAACAAAGACCTTAAAATGCTCACACTTTGAGCTATTTTAGACTATACTGAGCATCCCACAGTTGTCTCAGGTGATGTTGTTTTAAGTTGTCTCCAGTTCAACATGTGGACCAAAAGGTTTAGTTCACAGTTAAAGACAAAAATGAAACAACTGCAACTGAAGTTGGTGAAATATTTTCATATCTCGCGCTACTTTATGTTCTGTAATATTTTATCTTTTTGAAATCAGCGGACTAAGAGTGAAAGAACACAAATAAGTACATTACTGAACTAAAGAATACCAGTAAGCATACTGTCAAGATATATCGAAATGGAAACAAATTCTGGCGCTTCACCCAAATAGTGAAGCTAAATATTCGATTCAAATGTAAATGTTTAAAAAGGTTTTTAAATTCTGCCATTTTGCTCTTTGTAAAGCCACTTTGGCAGTAAAACAAAAAATTTGCCGAGCCTGCAGCAGGCTATTTAACAAGTTTTCATTGTCTGATGTCAAATGTAGTGTCCAAAATAAGCACCATCTTGAAAACAGTCACTTTTGGTAATGTTCAAGCGATAAGTCTTTTTTGTAGCCAGAAATGCTTTTAAACCAATATGTTAATATTTATTTTGTTTGATGGAGGAGTTTAGCAGAACTCCTCCATTGTTTGACAGTGGGAAGCAACAGGTGGTGCTCTACTCGACATAAAACAGAAGAAAACTTTGGCACTTTCTCTAGCAACTCAAAGGAAACTCAATAAAGACAGCACATTAGTTGGTGTTCTCAAACCAATGGTATACCTCCCCATGAAGGATGGCAATTAAGGCACTTCTCTAAAAAGGAAATAAACTTTAATTTCATAAAATTATTTACCCTGAACCCTTTCACAAGGATTTACCCTAAAGCTTCAGTAAATATTTTCCTCAAATATAACGCTATATGTGCGAGAGGTCATGCAACCTTACTTTAAGGCTCAAACTTCCAAACTGAAGATTTGGGAAAATCTCCAAACCACAACCTAAATACCAAGACTGAAATCTGACTTATGAAAGACAGTAAAGAAAAAAAAATTCTAAGGTGGAAACCTATTTAATAAGGTTTGTTTCCAAGTGTTTGGATTTTCCCAGTTTGAGATAGTCCAATTGATTTAATGAATTATTCTTTGATCTTTTGTTCCGTCAGGTTGACTTGTCCAAACTTTCTCCAAGCATCACTCACCACAATGTGCTACAGCTAAGATGCCAAACCCTTGTTGTTACAAAACACAACTTAAGAAGAAGAAATCTTTCGGTGAAGCTGATAAAGGAGTCTCATCACCGGGATCACACTACTTAACCCTTACAAAGATCTGAAGCAACTTTGTCTCTGTATGTAATCTGCGGTTTGAAGTTCTTAGTGGAAGTAAATCATGAATTTGTGCAAACATAAAAGCACAAACCGTAGTGTTTCAGTTTTAATGCAATACAAGATTCTCTTCTGCTTTTTTATGCGTTTTATTCATGAAACAAGGGAAGGATTAATTCTCAACTCCTTTGTAACCATTTGATTCCCAACACCCGATGTTAAGTCAGATGTGCTGTTAGTACCTGTTGGTGTAAAGGTCGGGGCCCGGGGGCAAACTAGAGGAGGAGGAGAGGCAGACAAGACAGAGGTTAAAGACAGAAGCTCAAAGTTCATGCATGACTCTCCATTTACAATTTTTTTCTGTACATTCGCACCTGATCTCCAAAACAAGAAAAGTGAAAAGCCAACATTCTACGATAAAGCATGAGCAGGAAGGTCAGATGAACCACCACTAGACTAGGAGTGATGGATACATATTAATTACCTTAAAGCCCCAATTCAGCACCAAGTGAAAAACACTCCAATTCTACAAAGTCATGCAAGATGAAATGAGCTGTGAAAGAGCTAAACCATGCGGATCTGATCAAAATGAACTTAGAAAATGAGCGCCAGAAGAGGTGAGGAAATGTGAGAAGAAGCCATGAGAACATAGACAACCTGAAACATTAAACACATCATTTCAATACTGTTTGTTCCTTTTATTTCCTGTAAAAAGAGATATATATATATTGATATATTCCCTGCCTTATGAGAATTTTTGATTGAGCAAGCTTTGCTGAAGAAGAAAGAAAAAGCTTGGCTCATTGATGTGAAAGGAAACGTTATCCTTTCGGGGTTTCAGAAAAGCATCACTGGAGGTAAGGGGCAGGTCAGCGGTCAGTCCTACCTGTCGAGACTGTGGTGTGGGGTTCATCTGTGGAGGTGCTGCGGTTGCGAACACAACGGAAGAAGGCTGCCCAGGGGGGAATGAGGGCTGCAACAGACGGAAATGGATATAAACATGAGAAAAACTGGAAAAGGAAGGCTGCCCTGAAGTTAATGTTCACACTGCAGCCATAATAACCCTCTCTCTTATAGATCAGCTTGATAGAAAACTGACAGAAACATCAATATTTTAGAGCTTCACACAATATGAAATCACTACTGTTATACCAATAACTGCTCTTAAAGCCTCTTAATTGATAGATTGTGAATTTTGTTTCTACCAATGGACAACATTCAGGAAGGAGTTGAACAATATGTCGGGAGTGAATGCTGTGCTTCTGTTAGAATCAGAGAAATGCCTGATAAATCTCTGTATTTTCTCACAGGTTCGCCAAAGATCCAGCACGGCACCGGAGTGTTATCAGGCCTGAATATTATATTAAAATGTCGATGCTCCATTATTTAATTTCATCAGAGCTGGGATCAGATGCAGAGTCCACTATGACCTACCCACATCATTAACCCAGCATGCTTTGCATAGGTGAAAACATGACAACCTCAATAGGCGAAAAATATAACAAACATGCAAATTTTGAAGTAATTGTGATTTTTTCATAAATCATTAACAGCAACTTTTAGGTTAATATGAAAATGACAATATATTTAGGCCAACATCATCAACTTCTTGGATTTTTTTTTTCCTCTGATGAACCTTAGTGAGATTAGACTTTATGAACTTCATGAGTGTATTGAGACTTACCTGTGAAAGACCAGGGGATGGGGCAGGGTGAGGGGCAGAGGGGGGTCCTGTTATAGGCTGTGGTGCTTTATTCATTTCATGGGGTTCTGCATGGGGAGGCAGATGTGGATCTGTGTAAAAATCTAGCAAAATAGAAGACAGAAGGTCTCAGTTGGTGTGAAAAAAGGTTAAGATGTGTTAAAAACAACAATAAAAAAAGGCTTACATTTATGATTTTTCTTTTCGGTCCAAAGAGTAGTTTCTGTGTGGAAAGATATTTTTCCTGAAAGACAGAAAAGCTCATAATGATGGCAACGTTCTGGTTTCAAGTACATTTTCAACAGCATTTCAGCATTTAATTACTTGTTTCTCAGTTGATTAAAAAGCAAAAACACCACTGACTACAAACAAGTAGAAATACAAATACAAAGTTAGAAAACAACAAATATTTCATACAAATGCATTTGTAAGAAAAAAAAACATAGTTGACTGCTTAAAAATACACTGAACTGTTTTTTTCTTGTGACAAAATGTGAAAAGGTAAAAAAAATATAAATATTTCTTCGATATTTCTTTAAAAAATAAACACAAGAGAGACACAACTTTTCTTTTGCAGCAAAGCAGGTAAAGTTGGAGAAAATTTTAGAACATCCATTTGAAATACGTAATGTGGATCACATCCAGCTTTTACCAGTAAATTTAAGTTGCTACCAACAGTGACCAATAATTAACAACTTATGGAAGCAGGCATCCAGTCTGTTCATCAAACATGGAATAAATAAGTCCTAATTTTTATCATCTCAGTGCAACGTAATGTAAATGAATGAAAAGTATTTGTCATTTAAAAGCTTTCCTACAGTTCTGAGTCTTTCTTGTGAATTCTTGCCACATTCGTTATTTATAACTAAAGCCTCTATTATATATGCTAATAGCACACTTCTATACCAATCTGCCCACCCTCCTCCCGTACTGACAAAGCAAAAGGAAGCAACAGTGTAAAAGCCATGAGTCATGATGACTTAAGGGTGTCTTTTTCAAGGAAATCACACTGCAGAAGGGACTATAACCTCTGATCTTTTCATAACTATACCCACACAAACAAAAACACTGACATGACTACATTTGCTTTTAACTGAGTAATAGTTTCCATTCATTCAGCCAGATGGCATCACCGGCTTAGACAAACGCTGGTGAAGACATTAACATTTAAAGTTCTGCAGTTACTGATTCAGGCAAGATATGAGGACAGGATAAAACCGTTGAAATGTCAGGGAAAATAACAAACAGCACAAGTCAAAGTCTAAGTCACACTTCCCAGGCCATGTAGGGACTGGAAAGAAAATAAAATGTTAAATAAATAAACTGAGGGCTGAATGAGATCAATAAAAGACAGAGACTGTCTCATGGGCTTTCCTCTGGTGAGCTGGAAACCACACAAATAAAACCTATTGGATTTGGAGCACAACGCTAAGCAAACTTGTATAACCAATTAAACATTAAACCATCAGACATTTATGTATGCAGAACTAAAAAAAAAAAGGAAAAGTTCGAAGAGAAAGTGAAGCAAAGTTCCCACTGCACTCCACATCTCACTGTGCTGCTTTCACACGCCGTCCTGTCATCTGAGCCGCCTCAACATGCGAGCACCACAGGGGTCCACACAGCCCCCATTTCAGAAACATGCTCCTCCAGCTATTGCATAAGCATAATGACCCAGTAATGGAGAGTGGCAGAGCACCTGTTTGCTGCAGACAAACTCAGATTAATGCCTCTTCAAATGCAAACATAAATACTATACTGGCCTCACTGCCTGAGCTGCATTCAGCCACAGTAAAAAATATTTGCATTTAACCAACCCTGACTGTTCACATTTCACTTTAATTTCTCAGAAAACTTTTCATTTTCATCCCGTTTTAAACTGATCAATAAAGAGGTCAGTTTTGAACTCAAGATTTCAGTCTTTCTCTGGTCGGTGTACACACCATAGCCCAATTGTGCTGCCATCCTTTTGTGTGTCAGTCATATTTTCGAAACAGCGTTACTAAAAATCACAAAAGTATACCTTCTGCAAAAACTGGCTGAAAGCTATCCAAACAGGAGCACAGAGGTGCTTTGATTACACCTCAAAATTTTACAGTGGTACAACTTCTGTCAGAAAAAGAGGAGTGGAAGAAAGGAGAATGAGGAGAAGAAAAAAAACAACAGAAAATCTTGCAATGACGATATCAGGTGTGATAAATCCTTATTTTCTTGTGCTGCCATGAGATTCCATCCAACTGGCTAAATGTTACATCAGCATAAAAAATGCTCATTCATAACACTTATTATGTTAGCCGACTATGGCACTCCCAACACTCCTTTGTAATATGAACATTGCCTTCAATGATACCGGAGAGAAAATATATTGAGCAGCCTTACATCTAACAACAAGCTAATGTGTCGGAGGTGGCAGGTTGCATAAGAAGAAAAAAGAAGCAAAAGCAAAGCTTCATGATATTATGGTGAGCTTGTGACACACGGATATAAAACTATGTTTCATATTCACTCATTCAACATTGGTCAGATTTTTTTTTTTTTAAAGAAAACAGCCTGAACATAATTCATCTCGATTCAGTAATCTTACTGCTTCGACATCAGTCATTTGAAACCTCATCTGCAGCGAAGGCTGGACAATAAATAAATAATATGTATTGCAATAGACATGTGATCAATACCAATAGATTATACATCACATGGAAAATTAAATAATTTCACAGAACTACAATAAGCATTCTGTTTAGGCAGAGGAAAGACTTTAGCCACTCAACTGCTAAAGCAAGGATGGTGGATTCAACTAACTAGCTCATCTATCTAGTTATCTAGCAACAACCTGTTGATTAATTTGTGGAGCAGCAGTTTCAGGGTTTTCCACTGTGCCTAAACTGCACAAAAAAAAACAAAAAACAATTGCATGGTGGAATAACTGTGGATAAAAAAGGAAAGACCGTGCCACCCGTCTGGCACCTTTTCAGATTTAAAAAAAAAGAATTAATCTATACTTATTGATAGACTGATAATATATATATATATAATATATTGTATATTCTCCAGCCCAATCTGAAGCAACGCGGTGTGAGTAAGAGTAGATATGAAGCATTTATTAGGAGAATGAAACTGGGTGGTGACAATGATAAGCCTGTGTTCTTCAGCTAGACCTAACACTGAACACTTGACGCATTCCACTCAGTACAGACTATGCCTGAGCCATAACAATGGGTTTTTTTCTGTGTGGAAGTCATTACTGAGCAAAGATAATAAATTTGTTATCAGAAGTTTTAGCTTCTGGTCCAGAACCCAAACAATGCAGATAACTTTGTCATTTAGTTTTAGTTTCGTCTCTCTGGCTTTAAAACAACTCCTTCAACAACTGATGACACAATCACATCTTCAATAAGTGATCCAAATGAAATCAGTTAACAGCTCCTGGCTCATAGAAATACAAAAACAATAACATTATAGTGTTATCTCAACTACTCTGATGAATATAGCCAACAATTAGCAGTGAATAATTAATTTGAATGAATGACAAACTATTGACACAGTCCACAGCGGAAAGGATTTGCAAGCAGTAAACATTATGCCGCAGCAACGAGGCATCACAACACCTGTCATCATCTTTCTCCTCTCCCTCCTCCAAAGCATTTTGCCAGAGCCCACTCATGCATGAACTCAGTGCATGTGGCAACAAAACTCTGACACACCATACATTTGTGCTGAGATTAAACCTCTGCTGTGAGATTCTGGTTGAAGCATGTCTGACATCCCTGCATCACAATGGCAGTTGTTTGCCAACAAAGAAAGAAACATTTGGGGTAAACATATCTATATGCTATGCAAAGTAATCAACGTCCATTTTGGACTCACATCTCCTGCTTGTGTCACATGTCTGCAGCGTTGAACATCAGGTCATCACTTCTGCAGCAGTAAATAGCTCAAAAACGAACATTAAAGCTTTCTGTTTTCACCAATCTCAGTACATTATAGTTCAAGCAACCATCACCAGCACATATTTAATGTAAAGGGAGGGCATACATAGCTGTGTTATGACACAGGGGCGTGTCTGTCTACGCGCAAGCAATGCGTTACGATGACATCTACTAACGTGCCATGGCATTAAATTCATTCATAAGAAGCACTTTCCCCAAACATAAGCGCCTGTAAACACGGAGCAGGAATATCCAGAGCTCTGCTCAGCGCCCGGTTAGCCATCATGCTAACTTTCCTAGGCCCAACCTGGATTCACCACGTGGTTCCTCCCGCTGTTGGCGCGATACGCCGCCCAGCAGCCGGCTTCACGCCAACCACGCCTAGGCCCGTTTTTAGCTATGACAACCATGCTTGTATCATAACATGAATCCTGTCAAGCCAAGAATTAGCCAGACGTGATAATCAATAAAGGATGCCACTGACTGAAGTAAAAGCTCTTGATCGGTGCTCAGTAGCTTCTCGCTGGCGAAATATTAACATGAGCGGCGGATGAGCGCTGCACATGAAAGCACCAGAATCACAAAAGGATAGTGATTGTTTTCTTATTTCGCACCTAACACACACCTGCCAACGCTGCCAGCCTTTGCAGCAGCGTCCACTGTTGCAATGCTGCAGATGCGGTATCCCAGATGATGCTCAAATGAAATCCAACATTCCAGACTCCTTGTCCTGCTTTGCCCCCGCTCAGAGGGCATCGCAGTTAGCAAAACTTCAACAATGGTACAAAAAAACGATCAATACACCGAAGCTTATTTAAAATACACGTAACGTGATATATTTTATCGCGTTTTATCTTAAAATGAGCGCACAGAACAGTTTGTCTCGTGGACAGATAACAGAGTCAGACTGTGGTGTTTGGATTCTTCACCGTAGAAACCACACGTCTCACATTGCTGGCACAAAAACTGCATAGTAATCAAATGGCTCCGACTATCAAATCATCACAGACATCTTCTGGTCTGTTCCAGATTTTTGTTTTAAACACAAACTGAGACGTATGCCCCATCACTTTCTGCCACAGCTAAAACAAATATAGTACAATCAAAGTGGTTTAACAGCTAGCGATGTAGTATACGGCTGGATAGCTACGGTATAAATAACGCTAAGCACTGATGCTACTGCCAGTCTATTTCTTCGTATATGTAGTGTATAGCACATATTATCCATCAAGTCACATGAGTAAGGACTCGTACTGGTAGTAGGCTGTAATGCTAGCTTGCTAGTCAGCGTAGCCCCTAGCGAAGAAAGAACACCCACGTCGTCTTAGCACGCAATGCTAACTAGCGCTAGCTAATCCCTGAAAACAGCAGGAGCAGCAGTCAGCACTCCACAAAGTCCCACCACAGAGCAATGTGCCGGGAATAAAACTATGACACTGGCATTTAACTTATCCCCGGGTAGTCAAAGTCAATATCCTGTGGTAGATATAAGAGAAACTAGATATTTTAATGAAGAATTTGGCCGAGGACCGCGGTGTTACCTTTCTCTCCTTGAGTCCGCAGAGCCGGACGGACGGAAAGCTCCCCGGAAGCCGGTAGCTACTAATTCCGGCCAAAACTAGTCACGTGAAAATGTCCCAGGCAGCAATCATTCATTCGCACTATGGATACTTTCATATCAGCAATGATCGTTCTAATAACAAGTGTTAATGTGCATAAAACTGAGAAAGTGTCATTATATGTTTACAGTTTAAACAGGTTCAATCTCCAAAGTTTTCATGGAAATTTAAAAGTAAACAAAGGACTTCAGGAAAGTGTTCAAAAATTGTATTCCAAAAATTATTTTGGGATTTGGTCTTTGCTTTGGTTAATTCAGTAACTCTTTGTGCCTGCCACCGTTTATTACAGTTTAATGCAGTTGATACAATTTTGGTTCCTTCACTGGGATATTACAACTTTGCATTGTGACAGCCTCATTATAATCAAATCTGTTTTGAATGGGATGGCTTTCTACTTTTCTTTAGCCAGTGCTAGTTTTTGAGATAGAAACTATGGTTCCCATAAGGATTGGCAATTACTAATCTAATTATAAAAGCTGCATCCCAAATAAGTAAGCAGGTCAGGGACACAAAAAAGAATAACATTGAGATAAGACAGTATTCTGACAAAGAGATAAAGTAAAAATTCAGAGAAAAACATTAGAAGTATTAAACTAGGGTTTCTTTTTCTTCAGTGGCTCCAATCCTCTTCTGTATCCATTGCTTGTCAGGATATCCAGCCAATGGAGACAAGCATAATTTTGTTTCTTGACATTTTTAATTACAAAATTACATATTTTTGCAGTCAAATTTCAATATTTTCCCTTTTAAATTGGACAGAAGCTGGATATTTAAGTTCAAAATGCTAACATTTAACCTGCTTGTGTCATGTCGTATCTTAAGGTTCCACTGGTTTTGTGGCATTTATAGACCAAATTTTTGCATTTCACCAGATTTAAGAACCATGAGTCCACTGCAGCATGAATTTAAAGTTATCTAGACACAATAGTTAAGTACAATTACATTCTTTGGTTTATTAATGCTAGTGCTAAAATAAAAAAATGTATGAGTTGAGATGGATCAAACAAAAAGCAGAGTTCAAAAATCAATGCACTATTAGACAATTTTAATACTGTTGCTGTTCTTTTTTTAGTCTTGTCTTCCAAATAGTAAATACCTTATTCATGTTTAGTTTTTCCTTTTATTTCTCCTCTGAGATGAGTGAGTGGGATGGAATCTTTGTTTTATCCTGAAAAAAATGCACAAAAATATTTCGAAAATATTTTTCCCAAATAAAAAGTTTGAATAACATAATTCATCATAACTAAAAACACACCTTATCTATTTACATAAGCTACCAGTTTCAATTTTAAGCAGTGAAACTGATTAGTGCAGTTATGCAGTAGTACAACATAGAATTTTGAGAATTCAACTAAATTCAGAAACAGTTTATCCTAAAGGAAAACAAAATGCCTTAACTCATATCATTAAAGTACCTTTAAAGACTCGTGGATGGCGATGCTGTCTGTGGGCAGGAATGATCACCAGTAGCAGCCAGTCTTGCAACCCGTCTGAAAAGGCCCCTGACTAAAAACTGTTACTCTGTGACAGTCTCAAAATGCAAACAACTCCACATCCAGAAAGCAGAAATACTTATGTCCTGGACACAACACATTGACAGGTACAGCTAATCCACCTCATTTGGTTTTTCTGCTCCTCTTTCGTCTTTCTGATCTCATGGTTAGAGATGTTTAAATGTGAATATGATCCTGGACAATTATGACTGATGAAAGAAATGGTTTAAAAATAAGCTTATATAACAAACTACAAATTCACACAGTCATTACATTTCCATTGAGCTGTTTTTATTGTTGATTTAACCTTTTACAGCACTGTAACAAAAGAAAAAACAAAAGTGATGTAGAATACATAACTTTAAATGCTCTAGTTACAAACGTTGGCCAAAGATGTCTGTTAATGAAAATACCCGATGTTCAATCAGGATCGGTTATTCATGACTGAAAACTTTACAGAAGAGTGACAAACGGGTTCCATCACAATAAACTGGTCCCAGATTAGTCAAAGAACTGGGTCAGCATGTGAGGAGGAGGTGGATCAAAATTAGAGTAATGTGAAAACCACTTAGGTTCAAAAGGATGAGGTTCCAATTTATCCTCCCTTTTGTAGCACTCCAACCAAACACACCTCGTCCATCCATGTTAAAGAGTGCTGGAGCTGGGCCACAGACAACAAATGATGATAGGCTTGTTTTGAGTCCTTTCAGCAATGCAATCAACAACCAAACAACAACTGCCAATAGCCTCGAAGAACAACCCTCAGACACAAGGAAAGGCCAGAGAAAACGGGTGCAGTCTAGGTCTCATAGTTGGGGTTCTTGCGGAGGATAACAAATCCCTCCAGGATTGGCGTGACGGGGAGGTATTCCTCTGTGGCCAGCTCTGCCCTCTCTCCGTGAGCCAGCAGCACCGGTGTGGTGTGAGTCTGGAAACCTGTGATGGCCTTGGGTTTGCCTGCCTGGCCTACAACATCTACAGCCTGTGGGGGAAAAAAAGACAACAAACATGCTATTAATTTTCATTTTCTTCCATCCTCACTGTCCAAAGGTTAGAATATATCAAGTTTAGAAGCTGACCTGCAGCTGCCTTTTGACAAAATCTTATTGCAAAGAAGTCTGCTTTACATTACTGATACTGGATCAATAACACTGAGCATTTGTTTTTGCCATTGCTTGCAAACATTCACATCTAAGCTAACTGTAAATGTCCAGAAGGTTTCTTGTTAAAATTTTACGAGGTTTCTTCAAAACCCGTACTAAAGGGTCAATAATTTAAAAGGTTAATAATTTTGTTTGCTACATTTCTGCTACTGTGCTAAACTAATACTCCACATCTCTATATTTCACAATATACTATGAGTGACCTGTATTCATACATGCAGGTCTTTTCCTAATTTAGTAACACTGCAAACATTACAACTCTGATGGATTTTATTTGCCGGGAAAAACAAAGTTTTGCATAATTTTCTCGTGGAGCGAAAGCAATACTTTGCTAAAAAATGTAACAAACTGCCTTCAGAATTAACTACACTGCTTTGCAAGATTAAATGTCAGTGAAACCCTTTTATGCTGCCTGAAATTAAAGACCAACTTAATAAGAAGCTGTTTGATCTCCTCTGAAGATCTACTTGAACTAGCATCCTCCCTAAAATAGATTACATCCCTTTCAAAATTTTTACAATTTGAAAACATTTTTTGGTTGGTTTACAAGACGCTAATTATTCTTGTCTTTACCTGTCCAACTCTGACAGACACAGGCAGCGGTCGCAGCTCCTCATCGAAGGTAACCAGCATACGGGGCTGCATGGCAGCGACCAGGCCATAGAGGATGTAGTGAGACTTGCCCAGGATTACTGAAATGCACACAATGAACAACATGGGTTCATTAACACAGAAGACTGACAAAAATATTGAATTTTCCACTGCCAATACAGTAACAAATGTGTGTGGAGAACCAATAGAAAAAAAATAGACTCACTGTTCTTGACGTCAAGGAAGGAAACGAGCACGGTGAGTAGTCCGGCCACGGCAACCTGACTCATCAGCTGCCTGTCACTATGGTAGGGACAGAGTGTGAGTGTGCCTTTGCCCAGGTGAGTCAGTCCCTGTAGACGCATCAACAACAAAGGCTCAATAGATATTCACACATACACAGCTTCCTAGAAGTCCACTAACGTCTGATGAAGGCTTCATGTTGTTGTGCCACACACCTGTGCCAGTCGGACCATGAAGAGATTGTTGGGATCTTTAGCATGATACTGGGCCAGCTGTCGCAACATGGCTGCCAAGCGGGCATTGTTTGTGCCTAAAGACAGGAATTAAAGTCAGACTGTATGACATTTTGAAGGGTCTTTTAAGAAAATGAAAAAGAACCAACTTGTAGCTGTATTAAGAGGTATTTTCTGTAAAACATGTTAAGGATTAAAAGAAAGTCTAAGACATGATTTCACAGATAATATTCCATGCTAAAATCAGATTCTAATATTTTTTTAAACACTAAATCATGCTGACACATACCACTGCCCACCATGCCCATGGCAAAGATGGAGTTGTGGGAAACCTCTGGGTCAGCATCATGAGAGAACTTGCTGAGGGTGTCCAGGATGTTCAGACGAGGGTTGGACACGGAGATGAGAGCGAGTGCCAGGGGTACGGCTCGCCTCAGGGTGGGCTCTCCATAGCGCAGCTGCAGCAGTGAAACATGAAAACATAGGCATCAGTAAGAACAAAAAGTCACAACATTATTTGTCTGGTTTTAACTGATAAAAACAGCAGCCCTTAAGACTTATCCCAAAATGAAAATATGGTGGAAGCAAAGTGAAGTTTAGACCTAAAGATTAAATAGGTGTTAGCAGAAATGAGAGCGACATAATAGAACAGACAATGTAAAAGGAAGAAGTTATGAAAAAACAAATAAAACTGACCAGGTGACCAAATGTTCTCAGAGCCATTTCCGAACCAATTTCCTCTCCCATCGCTATCAGGGCGATGCCGAGAACAGCAACCCCCTGAAAGGAGAGAAACAAGTCAACATAAATTTTCTTATTGAAACTCCTGAGTTACAGTTCCAACAACCAAAGATTGTGTCCAAAAAATATGAAGTAGTGTCTTAATATTTTTCATTTGATTGCTTGTATGACCAAAGTGTGACTCGTTCTTTTTCTTCTCTGTCTCTTTTCCCCATACAGCCCCAGTAATAATCACACTAATCTCCACTATTTACTGTGAGTTAATCAATATCATTTAGATCTTTCTAACGTAATTGTGATGCAGTAACCAGTCGTGTGAATTTTTTAAATCTTAATGTGTGCCAGGCTTAAACGCTCTATGTACAGAACAGAGCTTTTAAGCTCTATTAGATAAGCTCCTGTAAATCTAAATGTATATTTTAGATTTACAGGCGGTGGTATAATACTTGTAGCTGGGTGTATGTACTTTTTAGAGGCCAAAGCAGCAGCCAGAGGCTTTATGCGAGACAGTACTTCGAAGCAGACTGATAGGCAAAGGCGCTTGCTTCAACAGTCCCCCTCAAGGATGCTGGAGGCTGTGAAAAGCACCAACAATCGGTCTGATAACACATACACACACAAAGGAGAACCTTGTTCTATGTTTTGAATCATACTGTAAATGGGGATGATTCAAGAACTCAAGCCTGTCACTTTCTTATGTGGTCGCTCAAGTGTGAAAATGTCTGATAAAGAGCCGCTTAGATTTGTTTGCCTGAAGTCAAATATTCCTTCTGTGATAAAAAATATAGCCTGCTTCATCTCTATCACTTCTTATCATGGTGCATTTGTGTACTTATAAAGTGGGAAGTAACTTTTGCATTTGTTAATATTTGATTCTATCAGCAGGAAATAGCACAATTTGGAAGATAAAAATGTTGCATGAGTTCCTAATGAGGAAATCATGACATATTCTTTGATGTTTATCAAAGGAAGAATGGAGCAATAATACACAAATGGGAGGGAAATATGACTGGAACATTACAGACACACCATACAACAAGAAATATTTAGAGATGTGTGGCAGTATCGTTTGAAATCAAGCAGTAGTGATGCCTCTCATCTATTGAGACGTTCTCCTATGACTAGAATCATCAGATTATTGATAGATCAACAAGTTAGACAGACTCTGCTGTCATTTAAAACTCTTCATATTTGGAGGAAATACTATATTACAGAGGACCTATTAAGAAAAAAATCATTTTTGGCAAGTGTCTGTACTTTTATTTATGCCTATACTGTTTGTAAAACAGTCCTAAAACTATGTCAAAAAACACTCATCTGTTTCGTGCCAATAAGTTAATGTTTCTTGGTGTAGGGAAAATGAGCTATTTCAGCACTTCCCCATTACCGAATAACCATGCCAAAAAAAGACGCCTTTCCTGCAGTCATACAATAAGAGGAGACAAAAAAAACCTGACTTAGTTAAACACATGGAGACTGCAGCCAGCAGTAAGGGAGCACAGAGCATACACAACACTTTGGAATAAAACTGTCAGAACTTTAGTTCCCAAAAAAATAACGGAATCGTAAAACAATGCTGATTGAAAACACTGACGTCATCACACATGACATCGATAAATATGCACCTGGTGAGAGCCCATATCAGCAGCTGTCTCCTTCTTGTCTTTGTCTTTTTTATCTTTCTTGTCTTTGTCCTCATCCTTGTCTTTGTCCTTGGCTTCATAGTGCTCACTGCAGATATGGAGAAGCTGCTGCACTTTCAGCACATTCCCAGACCCTGGGGGGACAGAAGCAGCGGGTTTTGGGGTTAATCAGTTGCTATATGGTATATGTACCCACATATTAACACACAGTAAGAAAAAAATAAGTAAAAAACAAGACAAAAAAAGAAAGCTTACCTGCATATGCACAGATGTCCACTAATGTGTTAGCAAAGCTACGGAATGGTTCGGGAACAACCTGCAGAGCTGCCAGGGTCGTCTCAATTGCTTCCCCTTTACCTAGGGACAATAAAATGACCCCCTTTAGTCAGAAATGTACTTCGAAAAAGTGAGTCGGCAAATCTTACACAGTTTGCATTCAATCATTTTATTCTGCTCACACTGAGAGCTTACCCAGGTGGTTGAGTCCCAAACCCAGAGGCAGCCAACGGGCGTAAGTGTCCTTCAGCTCCTGTTCGTTCTTCTCCATGATGGTCTGGACGATGGTGGAGGTTACATCACCATTACACGACCCCACTGCTATCATGCCGCATGCCAGGGCCGTCACGCCAACCACCTTAACATTTTACACAAGCACTTCAACGGTACTGAACTGATCCCCAGTAAAATAAACGGCGGTCTAAATTGACTTTTAGTTGTACCTCCATGCTTGATTTGGAGTCTCCCATGACAGGAAGAAGCAGGGAGAGGACATCTTCTCTGTTGGAGCCTGCATAAGCAAGACCCAGTCTGCAAGCAGAGAGAGTAAAAGAAAAAAAAGTTAATATGTACATCTATGTTATGCTAGGGCTGGCTGACAATAATTAATGGATAACATCAGTTTATTTTTTTAAAGATCTTTTTCACCAATGCACTCCTGGAGTTTCCATAGTTTAGAGTGATGTCAGCACACCAGAGGCCAACCATCTTGTTAGCTTTGCAGCTTTTATTTATTTGAACTTTGAATTCATATTACTAGAATAAAGTTGTAATATTAGGAGAATAAAGTAGCAGCTTTATGAGAATTCATTTGAGATAATCAAAAAAATTAAAATGAGGAATTTTGAGCATCATGCCAAGTTAGACTTTGGTATAGGTTTTATCTAATCTTTTAACACATCGACACAAAATTATTATCAGTAGCACATCTTTGAAACAATCATGCGAGATCTTTCTGCTCGTATTACGACTTTATTCGCATAATTAAATAAAAATTCCCATAACTTGCCCCTGATTAAGTAAGCAGGTCAGGGATGATTGAAATAATAGCCACTTTTAAAAATTATTTTCTGTCACCTGTAAATTATTTTTTAGAAAAGAAAGCAAGCAAAAAAAAATAATTTGATCTGGTATGAATAAAAAAAAATAGAATTTCTCTACAGACAGACAGCCTTACCCAAAGATGGCGCCTATCCTCATGACGTTGCTGTTATGGAGAACGTAGTCCGAAAGCAGGGCCAGGGCTGGGTCACATTCGTTCCTCACACCAGAGTTCACAATGCCACAGGCCAGGAGCGCACCAGACTGCAGAGCACAGAGAGAGATGACAGTTTATCCATGACGCAGTTGCCAACATAAAGCCCGGCTGAGCAGGCAGTGCCAAAAGCAGATGCGAGGATAATCTGACTGTTTAAGCCACATTCAGACATGCTGTTTGAAGTTGGACCTGATGCCACTTGTAGGTTAAAAGGTTCTAATTTTATAGACTAAATTTGTCAAAATCCTCAATCCCTTTTCAGGTCAATTTTCAAATGAATAAAATTAAAACTAAGCCTGTCGCAATAAGCAATTGCATGTGCCTCATTATACCTTAATGTAGTCCTCAGAGGAGTAGAGATATTTGTCAATCTGAGTCAGACCACCGTCCACGTCCCAAAGCAGGATCATACCCAGAGAAGCAGCAGCACTCAGCATGCCTGAAGACATTCAGTTTTGAAAAATTAACAAGCAGCAGCTCAACGGCTCTACTAAAGACAATCAGGATTACAACAAATGTGAAAAATGTTGTATGTATGGTTGGTGTGTGTTCCTTTACCATGATCTTTGTTTTTGTACAGCCACTTGTTGCCATCATCTGTGAGCAGCTTGTCCTGTCCGAAGGCTGCGTTAACGAAGCCGTTCACAAAGGAAGAGGCCAGGTTCATACGAGCCGAGTCCACCTGGGAGCCGCTGCCGCCAAACCCTGTCACATGTCACACAGAGGTGAGCAAACACAAAGCCAGTTCAACTGAAAAATAATTCTGTTCACATGAAAGAAATGCAGAAAATGAAGGCAGTAATCAGTGGATTATTTTCCATACTTATCTAAACTGCTTAGGAGCCATGTCAATTTCTTTTTTAAATGTCAAACAAACATTATAAATGTCAGGACCATTTATAATTAATTTCTTTCGTGAAATTTACACACAGCCTAAACCAAAAGGCAAAAACAAACATGAAAAAAATATTAAGCTCTTGTGATTGTTTTATGTAATATTTTGATGGAATGCCCACAATAATGATACAACATATTTTTCAAATTTTCTCATTATTGGGCCACAAACATTTACTTTTTTGTCATCATTTTCCAGAAATATGGACATTTGGAAAACGTCCCTTTGACATTGCAAGAAAACAGTGGTTCTTTAATTTTTCTACAAAAGAAACACATTTTGTAGCACTAGCTGATGAGTCAGTTTTCAGAAAGTTGTGTAATGTTTGCAGTTCTTGGCAAAGTTAAAGCAGGAAAATCAGTAAACATGGCTCTCTGTTAAAGTTGATCAAATACTGGGAGTTATACTCACTGTTGTTTTCCAGGTGGGTTTTGTAGATGTCATCTGGGACTTTTGGTTCCATGATATCCAGCTGGAATAAACAAAACATTTTGTAGTAAATAAAAGTCAAACATAAATAGACAAGGTGTTTAGCACAGAATCTGATCTCAACACCAGTCTTCAAATTCTTAATATCAAGCTGCATGTGATTTAAAATCTACAGACTAAAGGTGCATATCTCTTGGAACTAATGATAAACCACTTCCCAAAAAAGTACAAAGAAAAATGCCAGTAATTTTTTATAAAACACCTCCTACCTCTCTGGCCAAGGCCAAGAAGTTGCTGTTGAGCTGAACGTTGGACATGATCTCTGTCAAGTCCTCATAGTCTTCTACGTCTTCATTGAGCTCCAAAAAGACGCCGTGACGGCCCAACATGAAAGCCATTTGCTTCTGGATGACTCTGCATGAAAAGGACAGAAAAACTACATATTTAGTACAAATCCACAAAGGCAGTGAGGTTTCACAACAGAAAGCTAATATAACAACTGTTCATTTGATTATTAGTTTTTCATAGCATAGTTATATTTCAGTTGGTCAATAACAAAACGTCCAGTGTCCTCACATGTCTTTGCAGGATGTGAAGATGTTTTCAACCAGCTCCATGTCGTTGAGCATCAGGGCCAGCCGCAGGGCCTCTGGGTAACGGTTAAACTTTCTGAAGATGTTCAAAGCGCACCTCAGCAGGGCGGAGTTTTCTGGCTCAGGAACATAACTCACACAGCTAAAAGGAAGAAAAACAAAAAAATCACAAATCCAAAAGTGAAGACATACGTTTCTGAACATCAACTCTGTTTTCTGAACAAAGGGTGAAAACCTCCGCTAACCTGGTGAGGTACAGGCAGACTTTCCCGTAGGCGTTTTCATCGATGTAGTCCCCCAGCATGTCCAGCCTCTCGATCTCCATCAGTAGGTCGCACGCCTCATGCTCTGCATTGTGGGCCATATTGTAGGGCACAATCTCCTTCACCAGTTTGAGCAGAGTGTCCTGCTGGGCTTTGTCATTCTCCTCCACTTCCTGCCATTCTTTTGCCACCTCACCAGCAAGGTGCCTAACAGAAACAGGAGAAAATGTACTTGTCTTGTACTCTATACTGCATAAGGGAGACTAGAGAAGTGCAAATAATCCAAGCTTTTAAATCTTGTTTCAAGGTGTTTAACTGAAGACTTTCTTGCTAAATGTGCAGTGTCAAATATCTGATTAAAAATAAATATGTTGATGTTAATATATACAAGTGGAAACAACTCCTAAATTACTAAGAACAAATTGTTTTGAAACACTGCATATAGAAAAAGATAAAATAGATTTCTTCTAATTCTTATTTTCTTCTTCAAAACACCACAGCTTTATTATTGACCCAAACAAATGCTATTGTGATCTCTAACATATTCAAGTGTTCTAATGACTACCTGTTCATCCAGAGATGAATAAAACAAAAGAAAAAGCAAACAGAAACATCACAAAATCTCTCCATTTCTTTCATCTGAAAGTTTTTATATATAGAATGACTCATATCTGAGGGAACATTATTTATTTATTTATTTATTTACCTGACGTATTCATGACCCCAGGAGGCCAGCTCCTCCTGGGAGCCCACCAGACGGTACTTCAGACATTCCCGCTCCCCGCTCATGGTCATGGCCAATACAGACACCACATCTGCACAGAATCGCTGCAACAAAAACAGAAATAAATCATTTACTGAGATCTCTTCAAGTATGAAAGTATCAATATCTGCAGCATCATCATGAAGAATTCAGAGCTGATATCATTTTTTTGTTTTGTTTTACACACACAAATACTACTATTTAATTACATGCATAAGAGTTTAAATTGTTGTCACTAGTGCTCTCCATCTCCTCTCACTGTTCTCAGTTTATTAGATGTTGAGCTTTACATCCAACGTTTAATAACAATAACAACCCTGTTAAACAATCAGCTTCTGTCCTGCACATATGATCGGTCAGAAATAAGATCAGATTCCTGTGAAGATGCAAAGGAAGCAATAAGGCTCATGTTTTACATGCAGCTGTTTTCTCAAACCAAGACTGTACACAACTTTGCTCAACGTCCCTTGGTAGTGGTGAAAAAAAAAATTGTTAATCACAAAACAACAATGATTGGCATCATTTTGATGTTAGAATGAAATATAACCTTATAGAAAGTAAAAACGAGGCTCACCTTATTCTCTCCGGGGATCATGCGCTCGTAGATTTCCTTTAGTTTGCCATAGTGTGGGCGCAGGAATTTCAGGGGCTTTGGTACGGAGGTCATGGAGGTGGTTGAGGAGCGGATTTGTCGCCTCAACTCTTCTAGCGCTTGACGATACAATGAGGTGTTCTTCTCCTGTTGAGAAAAACAAGGAAAACAATATTCTCAGCTGAAGATTGGACATCTTTAACACACGCAAAAGAAAAGAAGGTTGGGACACTCACACTCAGCCTCTCCACCATCATCTCCAGATCTTCTTGTAACTGCTTGTCTTCCTCTGACTGAGAAATTGTGACAAAATTAAATAAAATTTTTATTACAAAACATTAAAGAAGATTATTTTACAAAAGAAGCAACGAAAGAAAAAAAGCATCATAATGGTGCATCCATTGGGCACCATTCAGAAAAAAGAAAATACATCCAGTCAGTTATAGTTTTACTTAATGATAAGATAAACTGATTGAGTCTTCATTGTCTTCTTAAATTATCAGTCTAAAAGCACAAAAAGACATAACAGATTCCATCAATAACCAAAGCTGTGTTTTTACTCTTTAAGGCTGTGAAAAGAAGCCACAAAAGAAGCTGGTACTACTTTTTAATTCTTTACTTTTCTTTTAAATAGAAAGTACTCCTGATTTAATGCTTTTGCTTCTATTTCTGTGTATATGGTCTGTATCTCAAACTCACATTTTTCTGTGAAAGAGAGTTTTCCTCTCCACTGTTGCTACATGCATGCTCAGTGACACTATGCAAGTAACTGGAATTGAAATGAATGTGTTATTGGACTGGTTGGCACTACATAAATAAACTGAATTTGATTGAATTAAATTAACTCAAATAATTGCTCATCAGCAGCTGTAAACCACTTCTACAAAAACAAGTTTTTGCAGTTTGCTATTCGTACCATATAGGTGTGTGTCAATACTGTGACTAGGAGGTTGAGCCTTGCCATGCATGTCAATATTGTAAAAAAAAAAAAAACAACTTAGGAGCTACATCACAAACTCTGTGGACCAAAGCCAGCAAAGTCAGTAAAATGTAAAAGTTTAAGAAAGTGAACTAAAAACAAAATCTCTTCTCTATACAACACAAAAAGGCAGGATGACTCAGGTTTGCAAAACTGCTTTGAATCTACCACAGTAATTTTGGAAATGGCCATTTCCCACGTACGGAAATATATAAACAAAGCATTAACTAAGGTCAATATGTTCATTATATTTTAAATAATTTGGCACAGTTCATTTAATTTAACTTAAGATAAGCTTCGTCAGTTCTGTCAATACGAAGCACATTTTGCTGTGGGGTTATTGTTTAGACCCAAGCCGCTGTGTCATACAGTAAAGTTTAGCTAATAGCACAGCTAACACACTAGGACGGATAATGCTAGGCTAACAGTAGCTAAAGGGCTTGAACTTCAGTCATTTGTTGCTGTTACGGTTGTAAGTACATACTAGTGTTAACATTTTAAGGGGTATGTTTACAATTCAGAAAACCAAGGGGTTTTAGATAGTATAATTAAATATCAGTGACTTTGGCCCGCTCTGTCGGTGTTGTCAAAGCGACGGTGACTAAGGCAAATATCTGCTCCAGCCCCTGCGCTTCTAATTAGCACATTTTCAATGAATCACCACGCTCCCCAAACTTACCAGTTCCTGTTCCTCCTTCTTTTCTTTTTCTTTCCCAGGGGACTGCTGTCCCTTTTCCTTGTCCTTGTCCTTCTCTCCCCCCTTTTCTGTAGGCTTGTTATCTTTCTTTTTTGCTTCTTCCATGGTGGTAGCTATCGGTTAGCTAGGGAACTGAGCCGACTGGTAATTGACTTCTTCTGATAAGACCATACAGAGTGTTTACCCTTGAGCGCCCCTTGTGTTTAGTGGAGAGATGTCTTTGCTTGCTTGTGCTACTTAACGTACCATAAAAAATTGGAATTCACAGTGAATGTAATGTTTACGTCCTTGTTATTGAGTTGTTTTACATTTAATGAGCAATTATTGCATCGATCGTGCAATATTTACTCAAAACTTGACTAAAAGACTGATATTGAAACCACTCATCACCTTTAAACGTTCAATACACAACACACTTTTATAAGATAAAACAAGTACTTTTGTACAAAAATACACCCAAATTGCTATTATGTCAGTTATCAGCGGTGTTCGCAAGTTGTATATTGCTGACGTGATTTGTATGTAAAGTAAGAAGCTGAAAATTCCTACGTCTTTTGACGGTACATAAAGCAGCTGTAGTGTTTGTCATATGACTTCATTTGTATGGGTCACATGTTTCAGTCTAGTTCCTTCATTGTGCTTGTGCCACAATGGCTTTTGAAACGCACTATTTTCCTCTTTGTAAAGTATTAGCACTCAGTTTTGCACTGTTCGGCCTTGTTGATGTGGGAGAAGGTCGGTTCAAGGGCTTCAGGAAGTTTGATGTGGTGCAGGATTCCAGCCATGGAGCTATGTCTAAAGAGCTGTGGTTCATCCAGAAACTGGATCACTTCAATGGTGCAGACAGCAGAGTTTGGAAGCAAGTAAGTTCAACTGCTGTCTATTCAGAAATGATCATCACAAGGCGAGGGTACAACTTCCGGTGGGACAACAGCACTGTACAGTCAGAACTGCAGTAGACTAATTTAGTGGTGCACCGATTGCAGGGTTAAAAAGCCTGGTGATTTCAGATTTTGGCTGATTCTAATGTATTATATATATGTCCAAATGACTAACTTCGCTAAACAAACAAAACACCCCCAAAACATCAGTTCGTTTTGTCTTTAATTTTTTATGTTTAAAATGCAGACAAAACTTGCACACCAGGTTATAGATCTGTTGCACAAGTTAAATGGAAAACAGAATATAGATTTGCCTTCTCCTACCAAAGTTCACAATAGAAATGTAACTTTTAAAGAAATCACAAGATTTGAGGTCAGTTAAGGATAAACTAACAAAACTTAAGCTGCCAACTTAGTTTAAATTTTTCTTGTGGTTCAAAAAGATGATGCACAAATGATATGCACATGAAGAAAACAAAATTAAAGGACTTCACACTTTTTGTTCTCTTTTTGGTCTTGACAAAGTGAGAAAATAACATACTTTTGCAAGGCAATGCTTGCAAAAGTATGCGCATATGTTGAGGTTCTCACTCTCCACTCTTCCCTTGGCAGAGATACTTTGTAAATGAGGACTTCTACAAGCCTGGAGGTCCAGTGTTTCTGATGATCGGTGGAGAGGGCCCTGCAAACCCAGCGTGGATGAAGGAAGGCACCTGGCTCACCTACGCTCAGAAAATCGGAGCCCTCTGCGTTATGCTCGAACACCGATTCTATGGGAAAAGTCACCCAACATCGTATGTCTGCTACTGATTTATTTGCATGATGTTGAGTTGGTGCGAGTTCTCTAGGTATAGCATGAATCAATTTAGGCTTCAAAAAGACAAACACAGAAGTGAAATATAATCCACTTTGCTGAAGAAAGCCTATATATAGACTAGCTTAATGAGATTAATTTTCTTACAAAATTAAACACCCAAACTGGAAAAAAGATGGCTGCAGAAACCAATATTTTATCAATTCCGCCACTAGGTGGTAGACCTGCATTTAGATGTCCATGATGCATGCTTGTAGACTGAAGTTCAGGGAACTATAATGTAAATACACATTCAGATGACTTTTAGATAATTTAGAGTTTAACTTCAAAATAAATTTTAGCTATCTTATATTTTTATCTTGACTTAAGCCAAATGGACTGCTCTATATTAGCCATGCTGTGCAGCTATGTACACAGTGTATTTTGGTTTTGACTTAACAGAAATAATCAAGGACACTGGGAGCACATGCTGTTCCAAATTCTAAGATTTTCCCTCTAATAAAACTTAGAAAACTACATGTTATTTTAAATCCTACTATTATATTTCTGACATTAAAATTTGTTTGCTTTTCTAAAACATTAAGTATAGAAAAAAAAGCTAAAATATACGACATACATTTTCATAGCAGATATCTTTTTTTGAGTGTGCCATGATTTGTACAGTTGTGCCAAACAGAATTTCAGATTTTCCTGTTTGCCACACTAAAGGCATTGAAGTCTCCGGCTTGTTTGTGCATCTTTTTTTAAATTTGTATTGAGGTAGTTGAAGCAGCTGCGAGTGTCTGACAGATCTCCCCTGGAGAATTGTCTGTTTTCAGTGGAGCAGCAGCAGCTCTCCTGAAAAGGGCTTGAAGATCACAGGCATCCTTACTGCCTTTCACATCTGCCGCCTGCATCCAGAGATATTGTTGGATTCATTTAGTTCAATGATAATCATACACTATTTTGTGTAGAAGTAACAAAAAAAAAATGAAACCTGCTTTTGTTGCTTTTTCAAAGTGAGTCTGAATTCTTAAGAGAAATTTTAAACTCATATACTTCCACTTTGTGTTTGTGAATTTGTTCTTTAATTTTTACACTTTTTCTTCATTTAGGGACCTCAGCACAGACAACTTGCGATTCCTCAGCAGTCGCCAGGCTCTGGCTGACCTTGCACACTTCCGCACTGTGATGGGGGAGAACAGGGGGCTGACCAACAGGAAGTGGGTGGCGTTCGGCGGGTCGTATCCAGGTTCCCTTGCTGCTTGGTTCAGGCTCAAGTACCCTCACCTGGTGCATGCCTCTGTGGCCACGAGTGCGCCCGTGTTTGCCACTGTCAACTTTCCAGGTAGGATGAGACGCCACATGGTGGGGAAGCTTGTAAATGCAGGTGCTAAAGGTCAGCCTTATTGCCAATGTTGGCAAATTTATTGGTGCCTCTATGCCTCACTGAAATGATTCATTTCTCCTGGAATTTGGTTCAGATCGATTAATCTATGGGAGGTAGTGAAGTGAACTTATGATTTAGAGTTTATTTTAAAAATAAATATGCACTTCAACACTACAGCATGCACCATGTTTTAAAAATCTTTTTGCTCCCTTACAGAATTTATTTGCTTTTTGCCTTTTTGCAAAAAAAGGCAAAAACTAAATATCAGTTTACCAAACAAAGTTCAGTGTTGGATAAAGAGAACCTGACTAAAAGAAGAAGAGTTTACAGATGATGACTGAAGTCAAATGTACTGCTCTATATAAGCCTCAGTTGCAGTCATGGGTCCTCCAATAGGGAAAAAATACCAAAACATTGTAATGTCTTAAATACCCTTTCATCAATACAGATAATAGCCTTATTGAAAATCAATTAAATGCTTTATAATTCCAATGTGGAGATGCCACCTCTCAAACCTGAGACATGTTAAACATTTGTGGATGGATGCAAACTGAATTTTGTTGCTTTTTTACTTGTGACAAGTGGAATGACAATAAAGTTTAATTCTATTCTATATTTTATTGTGATGCAGAGAGATCACTTGCCATAAAATTGTAAATATTGTCATGACAATAAACTTGTAATATATTGTAATCCAATAAAAATTCTTAATTAGAGATATCTTTTGGAACTAGAACAATGCCACTTGAGGAGTTTTGAGTACAACATATTAATGTTTTTTTTTTATCTTAAATGTAAAATGTCTATATATTATGTATTACATATTTCTATACAATTTGAGCTTTTTTACTGCTCTGATTGTGTTCTTCTCTTAGCAAATTGCCTTTTTTGAGTCTGTATACTTCAGTTAACGATTGATCAATTTCTAAAATAATTGACAAATATTTCAGTATTTTCAGTAATCAATTCATGATTAATTCAATTAATTGTTTCAGTACTAATCGTCATTATTAGTCACTGAGTATTATTAGTCACTGAAATTAATACTCGGTGATGCAAATAACTAAATCAATAATTAAAATCAAAGTCTGATTTGTGTTAGTGTAATATGTCATTTTTACAGTTTGGAGTTTTATTCTTGTTTATTTGTAAAATTTGTGTTTTTATTCAGGCAACAAGCAGGTCAGTTTGTTTTTGACTTCTGTGTAAGTTTCAGTTTGAGCTGCACAACAACCAAGCCTTCGAGACAAACCATGCACCTCTCTTTATCTGTGTGCGCCTTGTGTTTGGCTAAGCCTGTTGTTTTTCCTTTGAGACTGCAGATCAGAACGGACCTACTTCCAGGCACTTCCACCTACACGCTCTTGCTATCTTTAAGACACTATTGCACACATTTGACTCAGTCTCTATGACCTGAAGGAAACGCTGAGATGAAATGCTCCGAGAGCAGTGAACATCATGTTCTGAAGTTTAATTTTAGTCCCAAAACAGCACCAGCCGAGTTGCTCAGAAATATGCCCAGCAAGAATAATTTGTCGGGAGTTTATTCATAAATCTGGAGTTTCACCTCTGAGCTTTTTGACTTTCATAAATTGTAGAATTCACCCATCATTTCACTTTTGACCTCACAGAAACTTGTTTAAAGATACACTCTCATGCTTAAAAAGGGTTTGGTTCACACACTGGTTTCAGAATGACTTGAGGCTTTTGCTTTGCCTCAGAAATAGCTTTCTTTTTTTAACTACAGCCGGCGCTCCGTATTATTGTGGTCAAGCTGGTTAAAATGCTCTGCCTTCTCTCTGCCTTTACGCTTTTCCAGAGTACTTGGAGGTTGTGTGGCGATCGCTGGCCTCAGAAAATGCAGATTGCCCTGTGCTTGTGAAAAAGGCTTCAGATACCCTCGCAGAACGGCTGAAAGACCCCAAAACATTTGAAAACATCACCAAAGATTTCAAGTACAGTACATTTGTTATCTTAAACTCTATCTTCATCTGCTTGTAGTTCATGAAACCTAAACGGAAATATTTCTAGTTCAACTTCATCTACTTTCATGGCCTGGAGCCAAAACAAATTAATCTTTTAATCAAGTTTGTTTTCGATATGTGAAGTGTTGCTGATGTCATCACGTACTGAATTGAAAACTGATCAATAAAGTAAGTAGATAAATAGAGAATCTGTAATATTGGGCTATATAAAAGTAAAAAAAAAAAAAACTCAAAAAAATATTAGACATGTTCTTTTGCTCATGATCATGGCACTTAGCAAAAAGAAACAATTTCGGTAATTTTAATTGAATTGAAGCAAAAAAAAAACAGTTTGGTCTGATTTTAACATTTGGCATTGAAAAAAGAAGGTAATGTTTTTATTATATGTATGCAAACCTCTGATTTCGGCTGTGTCTGTCTAATTAAAATTTAAAATTGTGTCTCTTAAGGGTAACCTAAGATAAAAATATGTACAGTTAAGCCCAAATTATTCATCACCTGACATATATAGGCTAAAAGTGTAAATTGTATACCAATAATATACACTGACTAATTAGGAAACTAATTTTATCTACAAATTTCTTCTGACTCCTACTTCTATGTTTTTTTTTTATTTATTTTAATTCAAAGATTCACGATGCATTAAAAAGACTTTGTGATTTATATGTTAGGATATTTTCCGTTAGCTTAAGAGGTAAGCATACATGGTAGAAAGCACCTTCACGATGAGTTTAATCTATTTTTCTCTAGGGTTAATGTAGAGTTAGAGTAATTTTAGTGACATACTAGGTAATCGATTCTTCATAGACTACAAATTACTCCAGCATCTACTGTCAGTTTTTCTCAGTCCCTCATTAGTTCATTTTCTCTTTGTAAACTTCTACTCTTTCCTGCTTTAATTACAGTATCCTGTGCTATTTTAAAACCATTTTAGTTTGTGTTCGTGACTGTGAGGTCAGACCACACCATGAACAAGCTGAGCTCAATGTCTTCTGTAATGATGCGGTATGCCCTGCTAAACTAATATGGTCATGGAAACAAAAGAAAACTGGTCTGACCACACAGAAAATCTCTTCTCTGAGCTTCTTGCAGACATGTTGTCATGTCGACCGTAATGCACAAAGGTCACAACAGTGGTCAGGAAGCGTGTCCAGTTCCCAGTCCACAGTTACTTGCAGAACACAGCACTTGCGTCAAGACATAATTTTGCACCCATAAACACTCAAAAAAATGTTCTTTTTTGTCATACCACTTAGCGAGCTCATGGTATGAAATTTGGACTCTGGTCCCAGATCAGAAAAAATAAAAAGATGGAGCTTAAATGTAACAGCATAGCCCTGCGACAGACTGGCGACCTGTCCAGGGTGTGCCCCGCCTCTCGCCCGTAACGCAGCTGGAGATAGGCACCAGCACCTCCCGACCCCGTTAGGGAGAAGGGTGACAGAAAATGGATGGATGGATGTAACAGCATAAAGTTGTAATTTTACAATCTATAGCTGTCTTCAGAGATGTTGAGTCCACAGACGCCTTTGGCAGATAACCCTAAGCAGTAAACAAGAACAAAATGTCAACATCCAGAGCTTAGTTTTGTTCTCATTGGGAAAGTTGGACAGAGGTTCCCAAAGTGTGGTTCAGGGACCATTTGGAACCATCACTTTGTCTTAGTGTGGACGCTAATTCAAGAATGCTGGATGTCTTGCCCACAACCACAGGGTATTAATATGAATAGACTTCATATTAGAGTGAAATATTCTGAAAAAAAAAATAAATAAAATAAAATAAATGAAAAATGTTAGTTATAACAAGAAGCATTTGTTTTTATTAGTCATGTTTAGTTTTGCTTGCATTTTTATTTCTTATTAATTAGGGTTATAATTAGTCTCATAAGACTAATAAAACAGACTGGCATCCATTTATTAAACTCAGCTGAATGCAGATTTTTACAGAAAAAGAAACCCGTGTGCCTTTTTTTGTCATAGTTGGAAACTTTTGCAGACCAACAAAATAGAAAACTTTTGATTAAAACATTGCAGTAGGATTTCCAAACGTGTGTGTGGCTAAACTCAGAATTGATTTTAGCAGTAAAACTAGAAAAATGAGGAATCCTAGAAGATGCTTCTTGTCTTTTCTCATTCTTTTTTGATTTTACCCACATTTTATTCACTCTTTGATTTCCATTTTTCTCAGATTAACTTTTATTGTTTTTGTCCTCTTCTTCTTTTTCCATCTGCTCCTTGTCTCTTCTTTTCCCACACCAGTTTATGTTCCACACTGCAGATCCAGTCAGAGATGGACTCTGCCTACTTCCTGGAATCGGTGGCTGGCAACTTCATGGATGTGGTCCAGTATAATGAAGACAACAGAGGATTTGAGGTGAGAGGGGTCACATCAAAAAACTGCCTGTTTAAATCAAATGTATGTTTTAAACCTAAATCTTTCCGAGTTGGACTTTCTCTGTTGTTCTTTTAATGGGGAAAAATGAGCATGTTTAATGCACTGATTCCACTACTAGCCAATAAATAGCCTGTAAGTTTGCTACTCTAATGACATGCCGGTCATGGGAGAGGAGGAATTTTGGGGAACTAGATGGAAATAATAGTTTTCTTAAAGTTAGAAAGTCTTTGCTTCAAGTCCAGCTTTCTCTACCACAACATGTTGATTTACATTTAACCCTAAGCTCTTTATCAGTCATTATGAATGTGTGTTAAAGCTAAGTGCTTGGTATGACCAGAAAAATGAGTTTGGTCCAGTTATCATTTAAATGACCTGACTGCTATGTTTACTTTGAGTATTTTTTGAATGAACATTTTTGCCAAAAGCACTCAGTAACCACAGTGGAAAGTAAACTCCAGCTTGCTTCATAGTTGCAATCTGTCTGCAATCTGTGCTCCTTCCCTTACTTTCTCACTGGACAAATCCCCACATAAAACCTCTCTTTGTGAACTGACTTTCAAGCTGGAGACTTTGCTTCAACTGCTTTTTTTTTTTTTTTTTGGGGGGGGGGGGTTCGGAACTTGGGTGGCATCGATACCAAAGTTTGGCGCTCCAAATGAAACATCTTCTCACTTCGATACACGGCTGGCAGAAGGCGGTCTATGTTTTCTTTCAGACTCTTGTACATATTTCTTGAGCTCAGGCGGAAATTAATATTATCATTGTGAGCTTCATGTCTGAATCAACTAAAAAGGAAATGCTGTGCAAAGCTTTGTGCAGTTTTAAAGCATTAATTTAATGAATAAATTGTCAAATTTATCATATCTTAATATAAATTTCCATGGTATTAATTTGTTGAATTACAGATTTTTTGCCCTCAGCAACTTAGCTGATTGTTGTGGAAAAGTTGAAGAGGTTAAGACTGTTTATAAGGCTGTGACATTGGAAGGAGGGGCACTAGTTAATGATGTCTACAGAGAAGATCGAGCCATAACAAAGTAGCCTTGGTAAAATGTGAAAGCTTTAGTCTAAATAGTCAGCTCACTATTTCTCTTCACACGATCTGCTCAAACATATCCAACATTTTTATGTCATATAAAAATGAACATTCAGGATGATTTTTCTTCTCTTAGTGTCTTTTTGTCCTGGTTACTTCTTTTATCCCTTCCCCCCCATTTTCTCCCCATTCCATCGCCTCTCTGTCCCCCTGCTGCTTTGACGGGACGTGAGTCCGGTTACCAATAAGCCGATGTGAAAAAGTAACAAAAGCCTCTTTGGTCTCTCTGGTTTCCTGTCGCCCCAAGCCAAAGAGACGCTTGTAAAAGAACCGAGAGGAGCAGTGGGCCGCAGAGCGCACATCGCTAGCTAACAAGCACAGCCCAGCGTCAACTCTCCAGCACAAAGGGCCGGGTGCAGAGCAAGCTACCGGGTTTTAAGTACCGCTGAGAAATGTGTGGAACTTAATCATCAGAATCGGCCTGCTGGCTCCCAAACCGCGGTGTTATCAATGGTGTGCTTTATGAACTGTAGCTTTGGGAATAACCTCCAACACTTCCTGTTTTTTCTCAGGGAATGATAATAATGGGTGAATCACTGGTCATTTGGACACATGCATTACTGTAATCACTGCCAACTGTTTACTTTCCCAGGCACCTTGGAGTAAATGACACACATTGCTTCAGGCGGGTGTATACCTGGCCGGTCCCTGCCACAGTGCTGGACAGAGAGTCTCTCTGAGGAGCGTAACGGCCACTATGACAGCTGATCGCCATAGTTACCCAGAATCTGCCAACAGCTGACTTTTCTTTTTGTTAACTTTGTTTTAGTTCTTCCTTGCAATATAGTTTTTCAACACTCATAACACAATAGCTGGCTTGTAATGTTTCACAATAGACCTTTGATGCAGAAAATATGTCGTAATCAACAGGAAGTGCTTTTCCATTTAACTTTTAACCTGCAGTTTCAGGAAGATGGTCAATTTCTATTTTCATTTTAAAATATCAATGAACCTGTATTGTATATCTGTCTTTTCACAGGGCCCAACCTTTAAATGCAGTTCCTAAGTATTATAATAGCCATAGTTGTGTGAAGTATTTTGGTTCAGATTGAAAAATCCAACAACTTTTTATTTTATTTTTTTCATCTAACAGGCATTGTAAATGCTTTTAGTTGTCCTTGATTCTCTTCACGAATCACATTAAGATCAGAATTGGCCAGAACCTGAGTGTAAACCATCTCTATTGACCAGGTTTGTCTGCACATGCAGAAAATGTTACTCTGGCTCCACTTAGCTTTTGTCATAGAGGTGTTTAAATATTAATGCGTATTCATGTTACAAAAAGAAGGAAACAAGGTTCCTGTTGTGAAGTGCTCTGCTGACCATCCGTGTTTCCTCCTTGAATCTCATTTCACTGATTAGCAGCATTAATACCCTTATTACTACCATTGGTAAAGATATTACAAAAGGCTTAAAAGAAAGTAATCTTATAGAGTAATCTCCCTGATTGATTATTTATTTTGTTGTTGTTCTTTATTTTGAGGATCTTTGTCATTTTCAAAAAATTATTCAACACTACCAAAATTGCTGCACTTTAGTATGAATGAATGAATTTCATCTGTTTGTTCATTTATTCACTTATTTCTTTATTTTTTTGACACTGCCACACTTGGATTTAGCGTTTTCACAATTTGACAAGTATTGAAGAACTTTTATTGAATAAAGTATCTTTGGAAAGTAACTTGTTGCTGTTATCCACTGCTCAAAATGGGAAAACCAAGAGAACATGCCAGTCAAGTCAGGCAGATGTGTGCTGATCATCATAAATCAGGAAATGTATGAGAATTGCAACAACCATCATAATGATCCCATCTAAATGTCATCCAGTTGGTTAGGAAAGAAAAAACTTGTCGAGTCCACCTTCCCCTTTCATCCATTAGAAACGTACCAGCTCACAAAAACATGACGCTGAATTATTGCGCATATATAAAACAGTATTTCTAGAACCTTTTTCACATAAAGCAAGTCACATGGGTCTTTAAAACCTTAATCCAGAGATTACATGAGAGGATGTTGTAGTTAGCTTTACTCCTACAAAGAACTGGAGTCTCCAGAAACTATGTAGACAAAAAGTCTGTTCTTGAATTGCTCTACCAGATTCACATGAAAATTGAGTAGTGATGTGAACATAAAAGCACTGAGTGAGCTAAGGCCGTATGTTTGAAAATACTCCTGTAGTCGTGGCTCATCAACTACAATCTTTTCAGATCACTGCGAATTCAGACACAAGATTATTTTGCCTCATCTTGTCCTTTTATAACATGTACAAATAAATAACCTACTTGTTCTGTCTACAGGGGGTTTTGGGCACCAACATAACCATCAAGGTGCTGTGTGACGTGATGAGTGACGCCTCACTGGGAGATCCTTACACCCGCTACGCTGCTGTGGCCCGCCTCATGATGGACACGTTCTCTGTGAAATGCCTGGACGTCAGCTTCAGTAACTACGTCAGAGACATGACGAATATGTCCTGGGATGGGCCGGCCGCAGGGGGAGGTGGGTGCATCCGCTTTGTGTCCTGTAGATTTGTTGCCTTTCACAAGTATTTATACTTATTAAAATTGTCTTCATTGTTTCACATTAAAACAACCAACTTTGATGTGTTTTATTTGAATTTTATGCTAAATAAACACAAACTAGGATGTGGAAAGAGAATTAGTTATTTTTTCTTTCTGTTTTAATCTATATTTTACTTTTCATTATTATACATCTTCCTTCTCCACAGCATGATGCTGCCACCGCCATGTACTACAATATAGATGGCATTAGTTTTCCTTCACACATCATACTTCACATGGAGGCAAAAAGACTGAGCTTTGCTCTCAGTATGTGTGCGATGTGGTGGTTGGGTGTCAAAATGTAAACAGAGGGGTTTGGACACTTAGAAAGTGCATTTTTAAACACTATTTTATACAGGATGTGTGTGTTTTGTACACAACTACAATGTCATGGTAAAACTTTCCACCAACAGCCAAAAGGAGTTGTAAGAGCCTTACTTGAGACATGACTTGTTAGGATGTGGTTTTAGTCATTTAGTGCACCAAGAGTTGGGTGTAGCTGAAAGTCTTTTTTTAGGAAATGTCTAAATAAGACAACAAGGTTTGTTGTTCCAAAGCAGGAAACCTAAAATGGGATTTCTTTACCATGGAAAAAGCTCTAAATAAATCCATGGACAACATTCAGGTCAGCATCTTTGTCTTAAAACAGGAATCTGTCTTGAAAATGAAATTTTAGAACACTATAAATCCATGTTTGTGGACAGCCTTAATCTGGAATATTTTTCAGTATGTTATTGGCCTCCACTTTGCTTTGTAAGTTGGACAGATTGTTAGAAAAATAAACCGTCCTTCCAGAAGGCCATTGTGATCCAGCCACATAACTTCCTCAGCCACCCTTTCAACTTCATCTGAGCTCCTTCCTCTCTTCATTAAAGCTGGGTGTCTAAAAGGACATTGTTGTTGTTGTTTTTTTTTGAATAGCCATTAAAGCTAAGCTTCGGTCCGCCTGCTCTCTGTTGTTTCTGCTTCTGTTTCGCAGAACTAAGTTAATATGCAGCAGTGATTAAATTTTTTATGCATATGTGTTGTCAGGGAGACAGTGGGTCTATCAGACCTGCAGTGAATTTGGATTCTACCAGACCACGGATTCACCGAACCAGCCATTCACCGGCTTCCCTCTGGAGTGAGTGCAGCACACATTGTCTCTATGCCTAATAGGTTCATAATTATGATTCAGTACAGTGCACCTGCTCACCCAATCACCTTTTATTAGTTATACATCATGCACTGTTTAATGTATTCCTTTCTGGCTTTGAAAAGATGCTGCATTGTTTACAGCGCTTGGCAAAAGCACTCATATCACTTGCACACATTGGATCTACACCTGTTGAAGCACAATATTTTATATAACAGCAGGAAAAACATGAAGCGGCGCATATGTTTGAAATAGAAGGGAAACGATGCACAGTTTTCTTAATGTTTTTCACAAGACAACATGCAGAATGCATCTACCAACATATTTGCATTTAATATCTTCAGTCAACATATGGAAATACCTTTAATGGAGACAAAAATATTAGACAATTTTTTTTGGTAACTCAAGCTCAGAAAGATTGAATGGGGAGTGTGCCATGGTTTTATATTCTCTAAATATACTTTTGGACTTTTATTGTGGATTACATGTAGTGTTGTTTTTAGTTTTTGTAGGTATGGACTTGGTCATATTAAAGATTTAGTATGTGAACTTGAATTTTCAAATTGCCTGGACTTTAACTAAGGTATTCTAATACATAAGATTTTTGTTGTAAAAACATTACACTGTTGTGTTTCTATATGGAGAACCTTTCCCCAAGTTCTTAAGTCTTTTGCTTAAAACATTGTAAAGTGTATCCTTTTCCTTCCGCCTCACAATTATGAACCACTTGGTGTTGGTCTGTCATATAAAACTCTAACAAAATACACAGTTTCATATAACAAAGTTTCCCAGATGCAGAATCTGTTTCTCTTGTTTGAATCCAGTTATCAGGTGAAACAGTGTGCAAGCTTCTACAACATCAGTGCTGAGGAGGTGGCAGAGGCCGTCGCCCAGACCAATGAGTATTACGGCGGCTACGACATCAAGTCCAGCAGAATAGTGTTCCCCAATGGGTCCATCGACCCATGGCATGCTTTGGGGATCACTGCAGACATCACAGCTGAGCTCCCTGCTGTCTTCATTAAAGGTGAGGAAATGCACCTGAATCGGCTACCATGTTGGTATAATGACCGATCACTCTGATTTATTAAATTTAATGAGCTTAAGGAAAAAATAAGAGTCTGAGGTCTGTAGTCGCATTAGTCTTTGGGTCAATTTAGTATTTTCTGCATAAGAAGAAGTGTCAGCGATTCTGTTAATATCCAGTGTAGAATGAAACAATGAAACTCTCCGTAACTAAGGGACAGGACATTATTTAAGTCCCTGTGTGCTTTGCATTTTTTATGTGTGTATAAAGCAGCACTTGTATAGTTAATTTGTGATTCGAGTTCCACAATATAAAGGGGAAGGAATCTGGAATATGAGCTATAATTTTCTCTGTAAAAATATACCCTTAAGATGACATAAAACATGGATTTCATTTTTTTTTCCCCTTTATCTTTTGGCTGCTTTTTAAAATGATACTCTCACTTTAATATTACGTACTGCATTGTGTTGGTCTGTCCTGTCGACTCTAAATGAAATAACATATGCAAAATGTGAAATAGTCTAAGGGGATTAAGACTTTTCCAAGCCAAAGTATATACTTTGCTTTAAAGAAGACAAACTTTGTTTTTTTTGTTCTTATTTTAAAAAGTCTTTTGTGCAGCAGCCTCCCCAAGCTCTTTGAAAGTCCCTTAAAGCTAAGATGCTTTCTGCTTTTCCATTTCTTTTCAGCTCCTTCTTAATGTTTAAAGAAATGTTCTGTGTTTACCCGTCCCAGAACTGATCTATGAATCATTAAAGACTGTAAAAGCCAGTAACTCAACAGACGAATAAATATTGTCTAAATGTTTTTGGTAACTGTCTCAATTTTGCAGCTGAAGTTTTTCTCTACAGTGCCATTAATGGTCATGTTTTTCCCCTCATGCAGGGACTGCTCACTGTGCTAACATGTACCCAGCAAGGAGCCAAGATCTTCCCCAGCTATCTGAGGCTCGGGATCACGTCTTTCTGCTCCTCCAGCAGTGGTTGAAGTAGTGATTGGAGGCTCCTTCTGCTTTACAAAGCAAACGCATCACTTCTGATTTCTGAAATTCAAACTTGATTTCTTACTGCACTGCCAAATTGTCAGCTCCTTGAAGTCCTGTAATGCAACTTTGCACAAGTTTGATTTGGGAAAGTTCTTGTTTTTAATGTGTTAAATTTTTAAAATCATGTTTTTTAATATTGATATTAAATTTGAATAATTTTTAGCTCTCAGTCCAGTGTATTGTATGACACTGTAGAAGAAATGCATGCTGTTTAGCAGTCTGATAACCCCCCTGGTAAGGGACAAAAAAAGTTGTTGCTCTGTTTTGGTAAATTGAATTTACCACTATGACAGAACTGAAGAGATGTTTACAAAAAAAACATTTTTTCATGACATAGTTTGCTTTTTAAATAAAAAATATGTGCCATCACACTTTGTTCTACATTGATCAGTCGTACCAGTATAACTGATCACACAGTTGTTCCATCTCAATATAATTGAAACTACTGAATATCATTTTGCTAAATCATCCTTTGTTTGCTCACTCACCTTGCAACATGAAGAAGGGAAGCAGAGGCAGGATTTTACAGTTGGGACCTGACTCACTTCTTGTGTTTGACGGGGATATGTGTCCAATCAGCATGCTGCACATGTCGAAAAATTAGAATATTGTGTAAAGGTGCAATATTTCTTCATCTCAGAAAGCGAACAATAATTTTATAGATTCATTAAACAGAGTAAAATATGTCAAGCTTTTACTTTTTGCCATTTTAATGATTATAGCTTACAGGTAAAGAAAACCCCAGAATTAGTGTCTGAGAACCAAATTGCATTAGACCAACAAATGTCTAATTTATTGGTTCTTCTGGATTGGACTTTACCTGACAGTTATTTTAAGGCTGTGCTGCTTTCTTTTGATGGTGAATATTTTGCTACCCCTCTTTTTTTCTCTCTCTCTTTCTTCCACTCAATTTTCTGTTAATATTTTTGTTTGCAGAACTCTAACAACCAGCTTCTTCAGCAATTACTTTGTGTGGTTTACTCTCCGTGTGAAGGGCGTCTAACCGATTGACCTGGAGTGAGAGATTGTTTAACGGCTCATGAAATCTTTGCAGGTGTTTTGAGTTAATTTGCTGATTAGGGTGAGACATCAAGAGTTTCAATTGATGACGTTTGTCACAGTATGTAAATATTTGGAGACACTGAATTTTGGATTTTCATTTTCTGTAAACCATAGCCTGCGAAACAAGAAAAGGACTGTGTTTTCTGATTATTGAGAGTGTTTCTTTTCTTTCCTGCTCATTAGAAGTGTTCCATCGCCATCAGGATCGTGAACTGTTGCAAAGACTGGATCGGTATGCACTGTTCCCTATTTTTGCCTTTGCCTCATTGTTTCAAATAGGACATTGTGAAAGCCTAGTAAGAAATGATTATCATACAGGACATGTTTATTGTTTGTTCTGGCTATCTCCTGAGATTTATCCAAAACACAGACTTACTGACCCAACTCTGCTCTGCATTGTTTGTTTTTAATTCCACCCAGCCAGACATAAAGTTTAGCTCAACATTTTTTGGCTTGGAATAAGCCCCTTTATTGGTGCCTCATGCTGTAAAATTGGATTCTTAGCTTTCTTACCCATGGAATCAGAGTTGCGCAGAAGAGATATGTTTAAAGCACATTCCTTCTCAGCCAAGAAAAGTTACTTTGTCCTCTTGAAATCTGTTTTATGCTCACAGACAACAAAAGTTTAAAAGTGAATACAAGATAACACAAATACTGGAACTGTGTCATTATACCAATAAGGTAAATAACAGTTTTCAGATACTGATGGTCTGGGTGTGGACTTTACTCAGACCTGCTTGCTAATAGACTGACGGATGATCAAAGTATTTATAAAATTGAAAGATGAAATAAAGTGCCTTTCAGGTTTTTTAAGAATGGATCAGCAAGAGCAAGGAGGTCTCTGTTAGATGGTCAGCTTTGTATATTGTTTTGTAACCTAACTGTTAAAGTTCTCCACAAATATATCCCTGATTTAACTGGTTTAATTCGAGGTCTTCATCATACCGTTTCTTCTTCGAGTGACTTTTCTTACTTGGGACCCCAACACTGAATTTCCATGAAACGCGGTATGAATGTGCTTTTATTTTGGAGGACTCGCGGAAGTAGTTGTAATATAACTCTGCGTTTGACGCCATCAGAGAGAGGCACCGCTCCCACTCCGTGTTCGGCTGCTTGATCAGAAGGCGGAGCTCGCTCCAATAAATTCCTCTTTCAAAGCAATTGTGAGCTCAGTTGTAGTGCTCAGGTTAGCGGGAGTAAACACACGTTGTTTCTTACGTTATATTGCGCTCGAACCGTCGTTTCTCGATTGAACTTAAGTTCTAACGGACCAATATAAGGTCGCAGTATCACCTGGGGGATAAGTCGAAGAAGAACAACGTCATACAAAAGGTAAGAAGAACCGTTTATTAACTTTGTCTTGGAAATGGAAAGGTTAAGGAAAATGTCATATGTGCCTTTAAGACTGTTGCTTAAGCTAAAGTGAGCGTATAAAGTTAACTTCTCACCTTTTTTTTTTTTCCCCCTCGACTTTTAATGTGCTAATTTTTCTATAATTTCAGTCTGCATTTTGCATCGACCAGCCAGTGGGTTAGTGTTTTAACACTAACCCACAAACGTCTTTTTTTGTTGATGTTAAAGCAAACAGTTGCCTCTAGACGTGACTTGAATTGTTATTGTTCAAAGAGAAAGTGTGCTCCACCTCCTGAGCGGCTTCTTCGACCCCCCTGCTGCTTTCCCGCATTGTTTTAATTAATGGCTTGAAGGATGGTCAGAGGAAGCTGGTCGCCTTTGTAATTTACTGGAGCAAACCCAGGTTTTCTGAGAAATTAGCAGGGTCGGTCCCAGCTTTTATAGGGCCCTGAGCAGCAATTCATTTGGGTTCCCACTTCTTCCAGATAACTTCCCTGCCAGAGCTTTACATATAACTGCTCTTCTAAAATTTCTGTGATTGATCATATGTTTTAGTATTTTCTAAATTAGCGCTGATCTGGTGTTTTTTGTTTGTTTGTTTGTTTTTCCCAGCCACAAATCTATAAAGACCTGACATGTTGATACAAAGTTTAACTGACTGTAATTTCTCTTTAAGAACTTTGAAGTTCCTAATTGTTTCATAATTGGAAAACATGAATGTCTTAAAAATAAAAGGGTTCTTTACAATCTCTTAAGTAAGAACAATTTCTCCAGCTCTGAATTCAAAAGTATAACTCAGCTAGTCACAATATATTTTCTTTACTCTTTAATAAAATGATGTGCATCTTCATTATTTTTTTTAACACCTCAAAATAGAAAATGTTCACCATCTTACAAAATCTTCATTTTTCTACATGACTGATTAAATACCTGTAGTCCGAGACAATATTTCAGTGGAAATTGACCTATTTTATGCGGCTTAGATTATTAAAGCATTCAGTAATGTACTGTAGCTGTGTATGAGTCTCATAAAAAGTCTTTCTGCAATTAGTCATATTTTATACTGGGAGCAGAGGCGACATCACACTGTGAGAGTAGAAGGTGTAAAGTGACTGGATGGAAACAGAATTTCCTTTATCCTAAAAAGAGAAAATGATGACAGAAGGTGTTTTTTAAAGCGTCTTTAGCCTTTTTTTATTGGTCATTATGTTCAGCATTGTTGGGGTGTCTGACTGTAAACATCATTCTGCATGTGTTTTCCCTTTAGACTAAGAAGATTCTTAATTTGTAGAAGATTGACATCATTTCTAAATCCTGCATATTTCATGAGACACAACTGAACTCTTCAAAAGGGTTAAATAAAACAACTTTAGGTGAAATCTGTTCGCTTTTCATTTCACGTGTTGTAGCAGCCTAAATAACCAGCTGGCTTATCTTAATTTGCTTCACTTTCCCATTCAGATTTACTAAATGGGAAATGATCAGATTTTTAGTATCCAACATGTTGGAGAGACTGTGAAAATGACATAAGTAGTCTTGGTACCTCAAACTGATTATGATGCAATAGGTTTTTCATGATGAAGCAGTCCAGTCACCATATGACCTGGTAAATGTAACTTAAAAACATCATATCTGAGTCTCTTAGAAAAACTATTGGAAAACAAACTGCTTCAGTTGAGAACTCTTGGCATGTTTTACACACAGCCATGACATATGATGATCACAGTTCAGACACAACCACCAGACATGATGAAACGGTGGTATTTTAAGTTGTCCTTTTGCAGCGTTTCCATTGAACCAAAAGATTTTCTTTTGTTTGACGTCAATTAATCTATATCGTGCATTTAAATAGGCATTCGTCAACTTGTTTTGAGTGAAATTTCAAGCACTCTTGGAAAAACTGAACTGGTTTAGGGGCTCAGAGCAGCAGCTTATTTTTTATTACTTTTGAGGCTGACTTTGATCTTGAGTTTCCCAGTAAAGGTAAGAAGAACCGTTCTTCTAAGGGGGCATCATTTAGTTTTTCCTAGAGGAAAGATATCATCTAAAAGGCAAACAAACCAAGCATGTTGCTGCATGTGGGTGTTGCACAAGACGAGCAGCAATGTTTGCAGTAAAGCTGAGGGTCCTTCCATTACTCATCACCGGCAGGCATTAAGTCTGGCTCTTGTGACCATATTTACTTTGCTTGAATCAGTGGAGCAGGCTGAAACAAGTTTCCCAAGATGGCCCTAAAGATTTAGTATAGCCTAGTAAAACAAAAAAACCTTTTAGTGCAGGTCCTGTTCTCATCACTCTGATTCAGCTGTGCTAAGTAAACGGTTTTGCTCAAAGGACGACGAGGAGCGCATGTGATGATTAACTATTGCCAAGAAAACCAGAGTGAGATATGTAAAAGGAATGGGTGGCCATAGAGAGTTTGAGGAATTTGTTCTATGAGGAACAGCATAATCAAAAACCTCATTCATTGCTTTTATTTCTCTCCTTCAAGGTGCTGCAGAGATCAAAATGAAGTGTGTCTCCTTACTTTTCCTGTATGCACTGGTGACCCTTTGCGCCCATAAGGGTGTGCTGTCCGCAGCCCCCTCATACGGCGAACGCGGCTCCGATCTGGGCATACAGGTGTTCCAGCAAGTGGTCCACTCAAAGCCTCTAGAGAACGTGGTGCTTTCACCCCATGGAGTGGCTTCAATCCTCGGCATGCTGCTGCCTGGAGCCCAGGGGAAAACGAGGAAGCAAATAATCAGTGCACTGCGTTACAAGAAAAATGGTAAGGAGGGTTTTAGACGGAGGAATTTGGTGTTGAGGCCTTTATAATCTGAAATCACTATTATTTAAAATCAATCCAAAGATTAAATACACTTGTTGTGCACAGGTCCTTATAAGATGCTGAAGAAGCTGCACAAAAACCTGACCTCCAAGTCAAACCAGGACCTTGTGCAAATTGCCAATGCCATGTTCAGCCAGAACGGTTTTCCAATGGAGAAGACCTTTATGGCAACCAATAAAGCAAACTTCCAGTGTGAGAGCGGGAGCCTGGACTTCAGCAACCCCACTGCAGCAGCTGATTATATTAATCAATGGGTCAGCAATAAGACCAAAGGTAGGGGTCATGCTCGGTACAATCCTGTGTTCACATTTCTTTTGAAGGCGACTGTGGAGATTAAGATGTGTTCCTTTTTGTTACGGATCTGATTAGAATTCGCAGTTTTAATGCATTACAATGTCTCCTGTTAGAGTAATGTTTGCCTGTGGGCAACAACTAATTATTATTTTTACTAATCTATGGATTATTCTGTGGATGAATTGACCAATCTTATAAAAAAGGAGTTCTGATGTGTGTGTATATATATATATATTTTTTTTATTTAAAACCTTAAACTTTTTTTTATAATATTAGAAATGCATTAAAATAAACAAAACAGGTGAGGCTACTTGAGGAGTTCTGGGTAGAACATTGTTGCACAGATTTTTATTTCTGAAATGCAAAATTTTAGAGATTTTTACAGTTTGTGATTATTTACTGCCGTTAATGTGTTCTTTCAGCAAGTACACTTTTATTTGTTTATTTTTTTTTAAAAGTTTATTATTCAATTACTAAATTAGTTGCAGATTATTCCAATCATTTCAACCTTGGTTTCCTGTAGGGGTGGCACCCAATTTTCTGTTTAAGACTCTTATTTTGAAATGAGAAAGGAAGTAGTTCACCTGTTGTTCTGCAGTGTTGACATGGTCCACTCATTACTGAGCTGTCTACTAATATTACTGAGCTGTCTACTAATGTTGGATTATAAAATAATCCAAGAACCCACTATTGATGTTAAATCATAATGGCAACATATTATTTGTGGTTTAAAGAAGGTGCAATAACAGATCAGATTTAAATGATGTTTAAACACTTTGAAAAGTGTTACCATCATAGCTCTTTCTTCTGCTAATGTTAGTTATCTTTTTAAAAAGCTGGTGGATATCCTTTAACACTGTTGATGACCTCTGTTTCAAGATCTAAAATCTTTAGACCAATCAAACCTGAACTGGATGATTCCATGTTTGAGAGCTCGGCTGCAGTTTAGTAGTCCATATGTGGAGGCTGTTGGCCCTCAAAGCAGTTTGGATCCTGTCTTTTAACACATTTTGGAATTTGCATTTTTTAATACACAGTGTGTGATTTAGGAAACCTTTTTTTGTGAAAAGCAAAACAGAAAAAAAACAATACAAAACAGGATGTTTAGTAAAATATTGCTGAAGTTCAATTCCTTTGAACCCAGTAAGTTTATTTCCTGTCTAGAAAGGCTGGTAGTTACAACACTAGTTTTTAGCAGTACTGATGTAACATTTCAACATCAGGAGTCTTTCAAGTATCACTCATGCCTTTTATTGGTCTGCCTTCATTTATCAACATTCATCATCTCTGGACTATTATTCACAATTTACTCGCAAACATTTTGTCCTATGAGTCTGCAGTATCACTTCCTCTTCCAACATGATTTTAATACAAAACAGTGCTTTTTTTTTTTCTTCTTTTTTTAGTCAAACTTTGTTGTTTACCATTGTGTATTTGGGCAGGCCACATCACCAACTTGATCAAACCAGACATGCTGGATTCGACTCTGACCAGTCTGGTCGCTCTCAACTCAATCTACTTCAAAGGCTCGTGGAAGTCGGGTTTCCAGCCCAACAACACTAAGGTGGGGCCTTTCACTGGCGGTGACGGAAATATATACAAAGTTCCAATGATGTCCCAGCTGTCCATCTTTAACTTAGGTGAGTGAGCATGCTGAGAAGCAGCTGGAGTTCATTATGAAAGAATGACATGCAAACACCGCGAATGTCCCAAATGTTTTTCTTGTAATAATGTGAAGGAGTTCTGGGTAGATTATATTTTCAGGCAAAGAAGATTCTTTTTATAATTTTAATGCAAAATTTATATATTTTTGCACAATTTTGACATAATTAAACTAAACAGGAATTCTTTTAGCAAATGGGATTTTTAAAAAAGTTTCCATGTTCCTGTTAACAATTAATCAGTTCCTAGATTTAAGTATTTCAAAAGTTTATCATGATTAATCCGATTAATTGTATCAGCCCTAGTCCTGAAACATTAAATTATTTTTCGATCTCAACTTGGAGTGGGGAAAAAGTGCCCTTTTAGTTTTGAAGCCCAATCAGATACCTTGCAAGTATAAATGTTCACTTCATTTATACTAGTTAATTATTTTTTACTACATTAATTTTATTCTTCTGGTGGAATGCCAGTCAGGATGTGATTCCAGATTGTGGCGAGTTGTAAAGAACTGCAGGCCAAGACATGTCACATGCACAGGATGTTTTTAGTTATGTGTGAAATGCAATGATGCACGAGTCAGTCAACTATATTTAGACATGTCAGAGCTGTGGTGACACAGTGAGTGCGGGGGATAGATTCTCATCCAGTGACTGTAATAAACTGAGGCCATGTTCATCTATGAAGCACAAGATTCTCTCATTTCTGCTGTAGATACAACATTCAGCACTTTTAGAGAGGTCCCCAGAACACCGGAGTCTTTACAACACCAAATGTTTTATCAGCATTTGTTTATATGGATTGTCAATGGTGAAAAAACTATGAAGCAGAAGGAAAGCGTAGTTTATCCAATTAAAAAGAGAGGGCACAAAAGACAGTTTATTTATATCTGCTTTTATAATATTAGAACCTCATTAAAAAAAAGTTTGCAGTTTTGACTAATAAATCTGAGCTTGTGGCAAAAGCAAGCCAGTGTTGACTTTTTAATGCTCTTTTACACCCAAATTAATATATCCTTTTAATTTTTGCTGCTTGAGATCCTGACATTTATAAAAAAAAATCTCTAAGCACTGTCACATGTTGGATGCATTTCCCAGCTATGGTGGTTTTCTAAGTCATAAAGTTCAAGTATTTAAAATGTAAATTGTTATTCTCATCATAAATTATTGGAATCTCTTATTACCCCAGTTCACAGTAGAAATATAATTCCTTTTCTATAATCGTGAGTGTGGTCTAAAAAGTGAGGAGGGCAAGAGTTTAGCCAAATTCAGAAAATCAGTTGGAGCAAAACTGGAAGTTTAACTTCAACAGCACTAACACCTGGGTTAATTTGTTGACCTGCTATAGTTTGTCAAATGAACACAATAAATCAGATGCTGATTTCTTTTCAATTTCTGAACTTTTAAGCTGAACCTGTAAACTCACTACTTGCATATTTTAGGTAACCTGGTGGTGTTTGTTGAAGCGGAGGTTTTAAAGTTGAAAAAGTCAATTTTTACAAGAACACTGATGGATGTAATTCTCTGCTGGACAGTCAGAGCTCCCATTTTTATAGCAGCTAGGATGATGATATATGTAGGATGTATAATCCCAAAGCTGGCTGGAACCGGAGTCGGAACCAAAATTAATGGAAATAGATAAAGCTTCCTGACATTGGGGAAATTTTGCAAGTTCAGTATATTAAATTAATTCACATTTTTTCCTCACTCCTCTTTGTTCCCTTTATTTTATTTATTTTTTTGACAACTTTATTTCTAACAATAAACATCTTTGATGCTTCTTAGATATGTGCCTTTTTATGACCATTTGTCCTCCACAAGTAAAACTTTCTTTAGCACCTTTCAAGATAAAAATGAAGTGCTTCAACAAACAGAAGAGAAAATGCACAAGACAAAATTAAACAGCAGACATATTAAATAAAATAACTGAGCAATGTTTTGACATTAAGATCAATTTATGAAATGGAAGTAAAAAGAAATTAAATGATAAAACTTGATTTTAGAAATCAGTGAGGGTGTTATTTTGATCCAGACCCATTTTAGTTTATTGCAGATGTATGTTGGTCCATTCTTTCTGGTCAAATTGTTTTTTGTTGTTGTTGGTCTTTTTTGAAGGAATTCTCTAAATAGTTTAAAGATTAGTTGATCTGTGCTGGGGTAAAATCCAGACAGTCTTTGGTCTTCTACTGGCCTAACAGTGAGTTATTTTTCATTGACAAATGAATGCCAGTTTGAGCATAAAAATAAGCAAAACTAAGGAAAAGGGTTGAAAATTTCCCTCAATGTCTTGGTCACGTCCTTGCTGATTCACATCCTGATTACCTCTTCGAGGCATTTTAAAGCTGGCCTCTTGTGAAAAGAGTCTGTTCGTCCACATCATTCCCTCTTTTTAGTCCCCCAGTGTGACTTTGCTGGGATCTATGCCGCCAAGTTAATTTTGGATCTTTTTTTCCAGGTTCCTCCGTCTAATTTACGGATTCCACAGATTTTTCCCCTCAACCCCCTCTAATTTTACCTGCGAAAATCTTTCTAGGGCCCTAAATAAACGTAGAGGTAAAACGGGAGATAATTGCTATTGATAATTTAGTTCTCTTCCTTTTAATTGCTAATATTCGATTGGAGAAAGCTTAATATTAAGTATGATAAACCAGTATTCTGTGTTTATTTGTTATCCCTTCTCAAGCTAACTTCTAAACCTTATGTTCTTAGGCATGGCCACCACTCCTCAGGGGGTCAAATACCAGGTGATTGAGCTCCCTTACCATGGCAACACCATCAGCATGCTGATCGTCGTCCCCTCTGATGACACGCCTCTGTCCAGCGTCATTCCACACATCAGCACAGCCACTGTGCAGAGCTGGGTCAAGCTCATGCACATGAGGAAAGTCCGCCTGCTCATTCCAAAGTAAGTCCTAAACATAAACACACACACACTTGTAACTGGCTTTTGGTGACATGAACAACAACTGCATGGTTCTGTTTGTTTGAAGGTTTTCCGCAGATGCAAAGGTAGACTTGAAAGCTCCTCTCTCGGCATTGGGAATCGTGGACATGTTCAGTCAGGATGCAGCCGACTTCACACACCTCAGTGAGTGAAAGCCTGACAGTGACGCATACACACTAGTAGGATGAATGTGTTTGAAGCAGGTTCATTTAGGTATGAGTAAGTGTAAAAACCTGAGGAGAAATGTTGCATAATCACTGTGGAGAGCCAGTAAGAAGTTGACATAGTATCACTGCTCGGTGTGAAAACTGAATCAGGGTGGGCCTTGGGAAATGCAGCTTTGAATGAAAGGTTCTAGTGCCATCATGTGGTGGTATAGGAGGATCTGCTTTTTATTTTATTTTTTATTTTTACAAAGAGAGTTGGGTGGAAACTTTTGTGCTTGTGGCTTGAAGTAAAAACTGTTTTACAGGAAGTCATTATTTTGAGGTAAGATGAACTGCTGTTGTGCTCCCAGGTACCGAGCCTGTGTACGTATCCAAGGCTCTGCAGAAATCCAAAATCATTGTAAATGAAGAAGGGACGAAGGCAGTAGCTACCACCAGTAAGTATACCTGATTGGTGTTTTTTCTAATCAGACATAAATCTGTGTGGTTTACACCCAGTATTGGTTTAAACGCAGCACTAACCTGAGTTGTTGTGGTGTGTGTTTAGCTGCTATCTTGATGGCTCGCTCCTCTCCCCCTTGGGTGACTGTGGACAGACCTTTTGTGTTCCTCATCAGGCATAACCCTACAGGTTTGCAGTTTTATTCACAAAACATAGATGAGTGCATTTTAGATTTGCATTAGCAGTATCTGATTTTTGTGAACTGTCTATTTCTGTTTCCAGGGACCATCCTGTTTATGGGTCAGATCAACCAACCATGAAGCCCACCTGCAGTTCCTGTTAGCTCATCTAGCAGCACCTGATATGCTTACACACTGTCATGCATGAACACACAAGCACACAATGTGCTGTGGTTGTTGACTTATGTACAATGTGGACATATATTTGTCTTAAATATTGCTTTTTATGTTGATTTTCTGCAACACATAACATGCTTTCCAACATGTTTTTGCAGACTAAGTTTTCCTGCTGTTTTAATTTTTTTGTGTACTTTTTTGGCTTTATCCCTTTTTTAAATGACTTTAAATGTCACATGTAATGTCTTAACTCTGGAGTATGACGATCTTTTTATTTATGGTGTCCGTTTCAGTTTAAACTTTTCTATCTCGAGTCATGTAACTCCGGTTTGCCTGTTTCCCTCTTTTGTTACGGCGATATCATCAAGACTTAAAGGGTGCATTATTGCCCTTTTTAAAAGTTGTTTTCTCCTTACTGAGAAGATCTTCTGTTCTTTCACATGTGGAAACAAAATTAAACTGCATAAATTTATAACGTCAGTAATTTGTGCCTTGCTCTTATTGTGGTAAAACATTTTAGTTGGAAAAGGGTTTAATGATTATTTCTCTTGACTGTTTCTTGAGCAATGGTGTTTGTTTATGCAAAAATATCAGACAAGACTAAGCCTTAAAATGGTTGGATGATCAAATTGGGAATCGATCACATCTGTACTGAACCAAAGCACATTGACTAAGAGAAACTCTTGTAAGAGAAGCAGAAAAGAAAGCTGTGCTTCTCAAACATGGAGAAGCAAAGCATCTCTTAGTCACTGAGAAAGTATTCCCCCTGTAAACGCTTACTGATTCTCTTTCAGTATGATGGACCCACTTGAAGTTGTACAATCTGGTGTAAAAAGAAGAAAATTAATGGTTTCAAGCAATTTTTACAAATATAAATTTGAAGTTAACAATTTAATTTAACGCCCTAAATTAAGTCAGTCAACTTTCTTCAGAAGTCACCGAATTAGAAAATAAAATTCAGCAGTGTTAATATAAATGTGTGCTAAACATAAGAAGTGGAAAACAAGCAAATCATCTCAGACTGTTTCTAAAACCTAGAGGTGGCAGCAGAGAAGCTGATGGGAAGATGGATGGAGCTAACTACAGATCAGTCCTGGTAGGAGGAACCTGCACCAGGCTTCAAAAGATTGCTTACCTTTAAGTAAAACAGCCTGAATACCAACAGACTGGTGTGAAAATATAAATGCACACCACACTTTTCAGTTCAAAAGCCTGCATACATTGATTCCTTCCATTATGCATGCATTATGTTCTACTTTGTGTTTATCACAGAAACACTTAACGTTGAAGGTTGAGGTTGTAATGTAACAATATGTGACAACAGGCTAAAGGAGGGAGAATTTTTCAGCAAAACTGAATTTTTCTAGTAAAGTCTGACAACAATCAGAGGTGCTATTCTGGCAAGAAACTGTCAAATGTACCATATTTTGTTTCCCATGCTCAGTCTCTGGAGAAGAGTACTCAAACATAGATCCATTAAGCTTTGATTTACAGATGTAGAGGTTTGATAGTTTGATTATAGGATTTTTTTTGTTTGTAATGATGTAATCAGAGAAAAATATAATCTGCAAATTCTGGTGATAAATTAATAAAAGTACCAGTCATCTTATAAAATTAACAATGAGTATGTGACCATACATGGTCAACAAATTAAACCTGACCTGAAAATGAGGTTATAAATTTCAGCATGTGACAATTTACAACAATATAGCAAATAAAACAACTGACCACATGTTATGTTGGTAAGTAGCAGCATAAGTCAGTGAGTCAGATTTCTTTTACTGGAAAGTCTGGAAACTATCGTTAAATTTAGCTGATTTAGTCTATGCTCTACATCTTTTTTTGGCTACAAAATCAATATACTGAATTTGTTTGTAGCCTCCTCGAAGCAATTACGGCAATCCCGATTGCGCCCTCTAATGGTCTTTACGGTAATCCTGACAGGGGCGCTGGGTGTCAGCTGATCCTCCTCTGCTGGCGAGTGAGGAGGAAAAATCCTCTGAAGGAAAACAGTGGCTGCTAGGTAGGCGAACCATGGCTGCAGAAATTCATTCGAGGCCCCAGACCTCCAGACCAGTCCTCCTGAACAAGATCGAGGGACACTCGGACGCGGTTAACGCGGCCGTTTTAATCCCGAAGGAGGATGGAGTGATCACGGTCAGCGAGGACAGGTGAGTCCGAGGAGTCAAGCTAACAAGAGCTAGCGGGCTAGGTCTATTTACTGGTTATTAGTAAATGGACTTGGTGAAAGGAGGGGACTGAAACAGAGAAGGCAGCGTTATTGACAGCTTTCGTTTGTTTGGGAATTGGATAAAGAGCTAACACTTCTCCTCAGTTTAGCTTTGGAGCTAAATAGCAACCGGGTTTGTGTTCGTCGCTTTTAAATCAGTTTGAACAAAGATAGTGACATTTGGAAAGCTGGCTGTAAATATAAACCCTCCAAACTATCTTCTGCATCTGGTTTTTGTGATTTAAAGGGCAAAATATTGTGCGTAAAATTATATCGTGGTATACAAACTGATGGGCATCACATTGCATATTTGCAATGCTAGTTGATAGTCACAACATTCACAGCTCAGTTCATTTACTGAACTGAAAACAAACGTCGCACTCTCCTGATCAGCACCTGAATGCATCACGGTAACTAAAACGCACCGCTTGGTCTCACTTTGACCCGACCTAAATAATCTTAGCAGAGTAGATCCGTCATTTTTCTGTGGATTAGTCCGAGAAACCGTCACCTTTGATTACAAACAGTAAAGGAAGCAAAACCTCCACCTTTCAAAACATTAACGTCACACACCAAGCAATCTTGTTCAGTAAGAAAAAAAGGAGAAGTACTGGCCTGGCCGTGCAGCAGGTTGCTTGATGAAATTGGTTTTGACTGCTGCTGATTTAGATAAGACAACGACATCACTGGCTTTAGTTGTTTTTGTTGTCTTGGAGGAACTTGAACATTTTCAAAGAAAATAAGGAATCCAGCCAAAGTCTTGACCTAACACCACAGAGAATCTATGAGAAGAATGTCTCAGCAAACTGATATGCCCAGATCTTCTTCAGATTAAAGATTAGCTATTTTCAACTGCAGATTAGCAAAGCTAAACATTCTCAGAAAGACTCACTGCAGTAGTTGTTGTAAAAAGTGGTTCTCTGGGGATTTCAGTCTTAAATTTTTCTATTCTTGCTGTGGATGTTTTGTCTCGGGTCTCAGCAGATTGGTTTAGACTGATCTGTTTCTCCACATGTTGCCTTTCAGAACCATCCGAGTGTGGCTGAAAAGGGACAGTGGTCAGTACTGGCCAAGCATCTACCACACAGTGTCCTGTAAGTATGGCCTTCATTTTATTGAGAGAAACAATGGATTAGATTTATGAATGCATGTGGAAGCAAAACACCACTGCAACTATTTCCCTCCTCAATGCTCATGTCTGCTCCTTTGTCCCTGCAGCGCCTTGCTCTTGCATGTCATACCACCATGACAGCAGACGCATCTTCATTGGTCAGGACAATGGAGCAGTTGTGGTGAGTGAGCTCAAACTCTATTTGGGAAGTGGAGGACAATGTTGTTTAAATTTAAAAGTTTATTTGATGTGATGGTTTTTATTCCTTTGTGCTTGTTCTTGTAGGAATTTCTCATCTCTGAAGATTTCAACAAAATGAACCACGTTAAAACATACCCAGGTGAGGATAGAAAAAAAAAGTTAGGCTCATTGTGACTGAAGAAAATAAAAAAGATGTCAATGAACCTAATTGAGAAGTTAAACAAAATGAATCCAGGGATTTTTGTTGAGTGATTATTCTACATATCAGATTCATTTCACCTCTTATGGTGGCAGCATGTTGGAGTTTCTCTGTTCAGTTTTTTTGGACTACTGTTCCCTCTGGTTTTGAATGCTGTGCAGCTGGAAAGATTTTTGCTGTACTTTTGAACAGTTGATTCTCAACTATGGCGACGAGGTATTGTTACAACTGACATCAGATCTTTAGTAGCATCTCAAAAGTTCCGGTAAAGTGCTGCTTTCTGTTGACATTTGAGGAATCTACATTACCCTGCCTGTGAAGAAATTATAAACCAAGCACTTTATCGTCATTTATTCCAGTTTCTTCTCAAGATCATTGCTCCTGTGAGCTGATGTATTTATTTAGAAATCCCAGTTTGAATGTCAGTCTGTTCTTTGGAGAGTAAATGTCTCTCCTCTTGTCGCAACTTCTGACAAGCCCAAGCAGCAAAATCCGCATGACTCACAGTGAGATTAGATAAGATGCAGTTTGTGGCTATGCCTACTAATATTTGAACACACATCTGGTGGCTTTGTATTGACAAGCTGTCATTTTAATTCAATGGAGAAAAAAAAGAGGCTCTTTTAGATCCACCAACAGATTTTAGACTAAAATCAGACAAGTTTGGAGAGTAAATGTCCTGCCTGTGCATCTGCTGAATATCTGGACAGGATTGTAAGTCCTGTCCAATAAAAAATATCTCACATAGGTAATAGAAGCACCAAGTCACAGCCTCTAGATATAACAGCTAATTATTAATCTAGGAAAGTTTGAGGAAGTAGAGACAACTCCCTTCTTTGCTTTGCTGATGAAGTGCAATGGCGTGTTTAAAGATAAACAGCATGTTACACTTCATGTTCCTTGTAATTATTGTTAAAAATGTGACATTTTTTAACAACTAGTGAATTAGCTTTCACTAGCTCACAAAAAGTGCGTATTTGCAGAGTTTTGGTTTGAAAACTGCTTTCATATTAGCTGCAAACTGTTCTGAAGTTTTAACCTCTGGATTAATCCAGATTTCCAAGCCCTGGGCACACATTAGTCATGAAACCTCAACTTAAGCTGGTACATCTGGATTTGATTTTCTTGAATGATTAAAGTGCTTAATCATAATTTCTAAGATGATACATTTAGGGTCTACTGGGTTTACATTCTTGTTCATTAGAATTTATGTAGGTCTTAATTTTAAATATCCATGATCTTGAACATGAATTTTATTCCTATAAAATGCTGAAATGCTCCTTGTTTAGTAGAAATAATATAAAATGGTTGAATGAGGTTTATTTAATCGGTTTGTGAAACTTTACTTTTTCTACAATAAACTAAGCATGCAGAGTTATAATAAAAGTAAACTTGTTGGAACATTATCTGAAAATCTCGACTAGAAAACAAACATTATAGTCTATCAGCAAGAACAGAATATGGGCCACTCTTTCTTATCAGTTTTTGAAGAATTGGCATAGCAAAGTTTGCTGTATAACAAAAGTATCTGTTTATGTGGTGATTGTAAGTCCTGCCCAATACATTTGTATTTTTTGCAAAGGCAAGAGCTGATGTAGGCATTGTAGTAGAGAGTCATTGTACTTAAATTTAGTTGGAAGAGTCTAGTTGCACAATAGATAGTTGGGTGTATTCTAAAAAATGTTTTACATTATTACCTGACTTTGGTATTGGTCAATATGTAAGTCTGGCAAACTGGGTTCAACTTGAAGGGAATCCAAAGATCAAGAACAATGAACATACCAAATAGTCAGGAGACAGGAGCACAGCAACACGATACAGACTGCTACAGGAGGTTTTTCTGAACATAACCGTTGGCATCTACAACAACTCGTTGAAGAAATTCATGAAATGCCAGTTATAACATTTATTTTCCTTCCGGGGATTCTAAAGTATTTTTTGAATTGAATTGAAATCTAATGTCATTTGCCTGTTTAGTACTTATGTGTTCATTTTTATCCTGTAGCCCACCAGAACCGTGTGTCAGGTATGGTATTCTCCCTGGAGAGCGAGTGGGTGGTGAGCACAGGCCATGACAAGAGCGTCAGCTGGATGTGCACCCAGAGCGGCAGCATGTTGGGGAGACACTACTTCACCTCATGGGCCTCCTGCCTACAGTATCCTTCCATCACACGCTCTATGTGATGTGTAAGCCATAATAAAACGTAGCGCTCGTTCAGACCCTGACTTTTCGCTCAGATACGATCACGAGACGCAGCACGCCTTCATCGGTGATTACTCTGGACAGATCACTTTGCTGAAATTGGAGAAGCAGACGTACTCCACTATCACAACTCTGAAGGGCCACGAAGGTAAAAAAGACAGGTTCATTAAAGGTGAATCACTGGGCATTGAAACAGTTGCCCCTGTAGTTGTAATGGTGAAACATTTTTTTAATACATTAAAACATAATAATACAAATCAACTTTTAGCAGCTTCTGTGAATTTCAAATTAAATTTCAAAATAATGGTGGAAATGTAATTGTTTCCAAATATTCAAAGATTGAAAGACATGTTCATAGTCTAAATGTTACAGCTTTGATGAGAAAATGTTTATTTCGGTGGTTAAAATCTTCAGAGTCAACTTAGATTCTCGGCACTGCTGCACTGCAAAAAGGTAAGCAGGGTGTGGGAGGACTGATAAAAAGTAAAGAAAACAATCTCTAACTGCTTCAACTTCCCCTCAGGTCAGTAGTATGAAGGTTAAAAACTTAAAGACTTGGCTGTGTTTCACAGTGAACAGAGCAGACAAGGCAGCGAAATGACCTGACCTCAACTCCATTTCAAAGCTCTGTGATTTATAGCTGGTAAGGTTCCAGTTCAATTTAACTCTTCTGACATGAACACTGGGCAAATATCCAGCCACAGTTTTCTCAGAACCTGGGATCAGACTGAAAGAAATCAGTGATTTAAAATCGCAGAACATATATAATCATTCCAGAGTTAAAAAAAATCACTAATCATCTGAAATTATTGAGATGTAGGCCTCTTATTGTTATTTACAACTTTATACTCTTATATGTGTTTGTAATGCATCAAAGTAAAGGTGCAGTTTATTCTAATCTCAAATCCTTTTTTAATATTTTAAAATATTAAAAACACTTTTCACAAGCATTTTCTCTGTTTAATGCATACAAAAATGTGTTTCTAAAACAACAAAGGGGACTGAAATACAGTAATAGTAGTTTTCAAAAACCTCGAGGACAACGTAGGAAAATTCAGATCAGCTCATAAAATTTGGCTTCTGTAGAAACATTGCATTGTAATTAAATGCTTCTATTTAAAAGTTGCAAGAATTTAAAAAAAAAGTGGACGCTGGAAAGTCTTGTATTCTAAATGAACTGTGTAGCAAACCCTGAATTATTTATTTAAAGTTACTGTGGTCCACACCATAAAGCTTTTCTTTTGCCTCTCATTGTGACTTGAATCAAGGAAAATGCTGAACAATGGGCCGTTCCTCATGAGGCTATTTAAAGACTAAACTGAGCTGCTTGAAAAGATTAAGGAAGTGAGACACAGATTCAGTAATAAAACTAATGCAGTTGGATTAATGAATCTAGTTGTTTTATTGAAAATAAAAAAGGTAAATTTAATAATCCAGCTGCAGTGTGTATCCATGATCCAAAACAAAAAGCAACAAGTTTTTTAGGGATGACGTGTAAAAGCTGGAAAGCAAAAGAAAAGAAAGACAAATCTATTCCACTCACCCAAGTTTGACAAAACCTTTGCAGTCTTCCATTAGGAATGGAGTCTGCATACATTATGTCAGACATTAAACTGAGTTGCCAAATCTTAATGGAGAACAAGAAGCACCCCCACCCACTTAAGTACAGATTCTTTTTTGGATGAGAATGATGGAAAATACCATCAGACGTGCTGCTCTGCAAACTCCCACAGCAGCTTGTCTTCAGCTTCGATCTGGCAACCGTACCGTTCTCATGCTCATCAAGCTGCTCAGTGACCATTCCATCTCTTCAGATGGGGACTGTAGTCACTGTGGAAAATTGTCCTTCATCCAGATAAATAGGCATAATAAAGAACAAACGCATGACTCAGATGAGATTTTGTTCTGGGTTCTTGTGACAAATGGGAATAAATGGGCGACCAGGATGCTTCGCTGTGTGAAACCGACACTTCCAAGAGTTCTGCTCCAGCTTGGATCAAACATGAGCTTGTTAAAAAGCGGAGGCTTGACTCGTGTGACCAGATGAAAGTCTAATATTGTCAGAAAGCTGATTCTTACCACAGCCATATTGCCCACTCTTCAGTCAGATGGACTCTCATGTTGCCATGTGCTCCAATGACACAAAACTGTCCCAGCGTTAAGCCTCCGTCTCTCCATCTGATCCAGACATGTGCTTTGATGTCTCTGATAATGCATGCTGATTGGACAGCTGCTGATTTATTTTAATGAGCCGAGTTCAGAGCTCAAGCTGTAATAGAAATTATGAGGCTGGCAAAATACATGGAAAGTTTAAACCTGATGTCTGTTGTCTCTCTGAACCTTCAGTTTTTTGGGTTTTTTTGTTTCATGGTGGTTCATTTCTGTAGGAGTTAAAATGTTGACTCTAAAATGTTTAATGCTAATTATGCAGTCCCTCCAGGAAGTTGTGATCACAATTATTAATACAAATTCAGTCATCATTTGCAAACTTTGTGAGGACTTGCAATCTTCAGAAGTCATCACTGACCAACCACCTTAATGTTTTCTATATTTTCTGCTTTTCTTGCCAATCAAAATGCATTTTTTTGTGAGGATCTTGTAAGGATTTGCTTACACAATCATGGGCGTAGCTGACAGTTTCTGCTTCTGTGCCCTCTTTCAGCTGTTACATGCAGATAATGTCACCTAAATAATGGTTGGTTAATCCAGGCCAGCGTATCATATTGAGCTTGTTAACAAGAATATTAATGTTGTTACCTACTTTTCATTCCTTGCTATTTAGTTAATGCCTGATTAAACCCAATCCTCTTTCATTTCTGTAGAGAAGTTGTACCCACTGTTGCTTTCCTCGTATTTAAAATAAATCTTTATTGTCACAATAGAAAGAGCAGAGAGTCAGGGAGGAGACATTAGACCAGAGGCCAGCAACAGGATGATGATGCAGGGTCTTATCAGGTAAGGAGGGATTAGAACTTGATGAGAAAAGGGGAAGGAAAAGTGCAGCAATTTCAACTGTTCTGCAAGACCAGGTTTTGGCAAAACAAAGCTTAAAAAGTTTACAACTTTGACTGCAACGTTTAAGAAAAAGAAAAAAAAAAGTTGCTGCAAAATCCATAATTTTAGGTTGTATTAATCACAATACAAGCATCGCAACAACCTGGAGGGACTGATTATGGACTAAATATATGAAACAACTCCACCTCAAAGATATTTGTACTGCTTTCTTGTTGTGTACTTATTGTGTACAGCTGACAGCTTACTTCAACTCCTCTCATATTAAGCAATTTTCCCAGCTTCCTCTAACACCAAAACATTACCCTAGCAGCACTATGCAGTGATGCTTTGAAAAGCAGCTGGATCACAGGATCATTTCTGCCGTGCAAATCAGACCACCAGCCACAGGCTGCTTCTCATCATAAGACTGCTGCAAGAGTTGAAGAGTCTTGATCATCTCTGATGAACTATTTATGAATAGGCAGTCCTTTGCTTTGATAGGAGCTGCTTGCAGTTCTCCCAGTAGACACTGGGTGGTGCCAGCGGGTCAGATCGTAAATCCTGTCTTGAATAATGTTCTGGAAACCAATGGAAGCCATGTAACATTACATGTTTTGCAGGTAGTATAGGATCCTTGTGGTGGGACCCTGTCCAGCGGCTGCTTTTTTCAGGGGCCTCAGACCACAGCATCATCATGTGGGACATCGGGGGCCGCAAGGGACGGACACTTCTCCTGCAGGGACATCAGTAAGTTCCTCTGTAGTCTGCACAAGTTCATTAGGTTTGAATCTTCTTTGGATCTGCAAAGGGTGGCCATAGAAATGCTGGTCTGTGATCAAGACTGTAAAAAAAGAAAACTCGCCTGCACTTCTCTGGTTTCATCATTTCTTTGATCAGGTTTTACGATTACAGAGTCTGTAACACTAATATCCGAAGCGTCTTCTTCAAAGGCGAATCCCCTCGGAGTCGGTAACTGTTGTCTCCAGGGACTGACTTATTTGTGTTTTTATATCTCAGTCCTCATAAATATTTCATCACCTTCCTGCCTGCCTGTCTGTTACAGACATTATCACACAAGCCTGTCAGCACTGATGAACACAGAGGAAAAGGCCATGGTGAATTCTGACATTCTGCAGCAGAATTTGCAGATAGTTTGGTCAAAGATAAAAGTTAGATGAATAATTTCTGCAGAAATATGTTTTATCTGTAAATTAATTTAATTGGTTTACATGTTTGTCCTTTTTCTGTTAATTAATTCATGACGTTGCATTCTAAAATGTTGCCAGTAGATGTCAGTAAATTCTTCAAATGAGGGGCTTCGGCTATTTTTAACCGTTGAGTTGATTTGCATAATGTGCCATTTTAAGGTTCTATAAAGCATGTATGTTTCAGGTTTTGTGTGAAATGAGCAGTAATCTATTAATCACACTGATTGTCAACAATCAGCTTGTAGCGATATTGGATGTGTCTATGCTTTTACATGCGCATAATTTAAGATAACTCATCCATCGAAGTGGGGGAATATGAGAATGTTTGTTTCTTTGGAAACCCACAAACAACAATTTTCTTGGGATTTTATGAAATTGACTACCACAAAGTAGTTGAATACAGAAATAGAAGGGGAATGACATTGCTTTTGATATTTGCATGTCATGATTTTCAGTTCTTAAAAATGAGTAAATATTTTGTAAAGCCACCTTTTAATCCTTAAAGAGCAGTTATGTTAAAAATGGACATCACACTTCTCTGATTTATTTGACTTTTGCAGCTATGTATGCCTCACCTTTCACTACTTTGTGTTGGCCTCTCACATAACATCCCAACAAAGCACATATGAAGTTTATGTTTTGTATGAAGACAAAATCTGACTATATATTTTTGTGAGCCACTGTACGCCCACTTTAAAACCTTGAAATGATGTGAATTAACGGCAGAAAATAATCCAGCCTCCGTCTCCCTCAGTGAGCGTGTGCAGGCGCTGCGTTATCTCCAGTTCACAAGGCAGCTGCTGTCGTGCTCAGCCGATGGAGGCATTGCAGTGTGGAACATGGACACACAGAGAGAGGAGGTTTGCATCACTGTTGCAGCACTGACAATTATCATTTTCATGGTTTGAGGAAATGTTTGTTTTTTTTTCCTTTTATGTCCTTAGGGTTAATTTTTTGTGTTTAATGCTTAGACTTATTGTGCACGTGTCTGTGCAGGCGCCTCAGTGGTTAGACAGTGACTCCTGTCAGAAGTGTGAGCAGCCTTTCTTCTGGAACATCAAGCAGATGTGGGACACAAAGACCTTGGGACTCAGACAGGTACCAACCACACTGTCTCACAGAGGACAGGAGGCTGCAGTCACGGTCATAAATCCTGGTGATGCCAGCGTGTTTGTTGTGTGTGTGTGTGTTTGTTGTGTACAGCACCACTGCAGGAAATGTGGGAAGGCTGTGTGTGGGAAATGCAGCTCTAAACGCTCCACCTTCCCGATCATGGGCTTTGAGTTCCCGGTGCGAGTGTGCGACGCCTGCTTCGATACCATCAAAGAAGAAGAGTAGGCATAGGCTTTCTCTAAATGTGTTTGTGTTTTTATTCTGTGCGACCGTGATTAAAAACGCTGTCATCGTGCGTGCGTGTGTGTGTGTGTGTGCAGCCGAACACCGTTGGCTACGTTCCACGAGGGGAAACACAACATCGCCCACATGGACATGGACCCATCCAGAGGCCTGATGGTCACTTGTGGAAGCGACCGCATTGTTAAGGTCAACAACAGAGCTTTGATACCAGATGATTCATGCGTGTTGTGGCTCTGTTTGGAACAGAGGGCCTTTGAGCCAACACTGAAGCTAAAACTAAAACTCATCCCAAGCTTTAGGAAGTCAGATGTAGAAATGAGAATTCAAGAGTTTACACAGGTTAGAATTAAGTAATCTCTGGACCAAGATGGAAATTATACTAAATTATGAACTCACCTTCTTAAAGGCGCAGTATGTAACTTTTCTAAATAAATGTTTTATAAATATATTTGTTAAAATGGTCACTGTCGTTACATTTTAATAAGAGACAGATCTTCTGTGAAAAGACTTGAGCTCCTCCATATCCTCTCTGAGCTACTTGCACAGCCTCAGGTCAAAAACAACCAATCAGAGCCAGAAGGAGTATCTTAGTGCTGTCAATTATCCTCATATATGCGCTGCTCAATGTGCTAATGGAGGAGAAATAACTTGCCTTTAAAATGTAACCAAAGTTCTATTTGAATCATTTTTACATTTTAAAAATGTTGAACCATTTATTACTGCAGAAAATTGTCCTTCTACATTTAAGCCAGGGGGTTTAGGTACCCATTATTAAACTTGTAATGAAAATATTTAGGTTAACTGAGCTTCAGTTTACCTGCAAACACTCCCAAGAAATAAAACTAGACTCAATAATTACTTTTCCACTTCCAAACCAGTGTGGACTGGATCTATAAAATGACAATAATTCTACGCATCTTAATACAAGTTGTCGATTTCTTTAGGCCACACCCTCCCTCATAACACAGGCACATATCACCTGCTACACTTATATCTATTAACTATTCAAGTTTATCCAGCTTGGAGTTGAAAAATATGCCTAACAGTGATAATCAGGCCAAAATGTTCAGTTGCTTAATAATTGTGAACGCAGTGTTGTTTTGTTATCTCTGCATCATGCTCATGGTTTTTCTGTTTAATTGGGATTATTGTCTCAGTAATGGATCCAAACAATGATCATGTCTCGCTTTATGCTTTCCTGACACTAATGATGTCCATCTCCACAGATCTGGGACATGACACAGGTGGTTGGCAGTAGCTTAGCAACAGGTTTTTCCCCTCGCTGATTGGCCCAGCCCTCTACATGGTACCCTCGCCTGCCTCAAGCCCTCCCCCACACTCTCAGTGTCATGGAAACCCCTCTGTACAACCCACCTCGCCTTCACGCCTGGGGTCCGCCGCTCCATCCAGGCCTGCTCTGGGTTAACGTGTGTGAGCCCCTCCACATCTCTTCGTCTTCTTGCAACATATTTTGCTACCTGTCAGTCTGACTGATTTAGACTGTTGCTCTGATCTCAAACTGAACCCTAAGCACAATGAAAGATGGATGTGTGTGTGCGTGCATGTGTGTTCTGTTTTCTCCTGGGGGAGGAACGGTATTGCTATTAGTGTTTACACTGAATATATCCGATCCTTTTTTTTTTTTTTTTTTTTTTGATAAAAGTATTTTTTTTTTATTATTATGATAGCACCGTAAAGCTAGTGTTCACCATTGCAGACCTGCCATAGCTGTAAATATGAGCTCCCGCTACCTGCTTAATCCCAGGCTACTTTACAGAAATATTCACCTGTAAATTCTTCTCCTTTCTGCGTGTAGTGGATGCTTAAAATGTTTTCTGATTTCTTTTTCACTAGCTGGCCTTAAGTCACTATCTCAGGAGCTTTTCCCATCAGTAAATCGTCACCGGTTGGACTTGGATGATGTCAGTCGTAATGGTTCCTAAACTTTAATCTGAAGAAAGTTACTAAAACGGCCTCCTGATGGGTTAAGGGTCGTCTGTAGTATGTAGTTGTCAGATGTTTGCTAGGCAGCAGCTAACCCACCCTCCACCTTTTGGGAGGTGATGATTGGTTTCTGTAGTAACCAGCAAAGTCTGCAGCAGCATTGGATTGCAGGTATGCACTCAAGCTTGTGGGGTTACCTTCAGAGATCATGATTTCTCAGTTTTAGGATATTAAAGTGCAAGGTTTTCTCACAGGTGGAGGTGAATTAGACAAACAACAAACTGAGGTTCTGGATGAGATGGCCAGACTAACTGTATCCCCAGCTGCTGAGATGTTGACTTGTTCCTGGTCACATCTAGATTCCTGTAAAGGCCTTAAAAATAAAGATGACCCACTAAAAGCCTTCTGAGCAGTTCTTCAGCTCGTACGACTGTTCATTTTCACCATCCCTACTCAGTTGTTCCCTCCTCACACACATCTGTGCATCAGAGATGTCTCTTTGCACTGAATTGCACAAGTCAATCTTTGTGATCCCCCCATTTGTACGTTTGGATGCAGGAGTGCAGTTTTCCTGTGACTAGCAGCTGGAATCATCTAAGTTTAGACTAAAGCTTGCCTTATTTGTAAGTGGAAGACGATAAACATTCTGCTGGAGTGGATTCATATTCTAGTTTTTGGGATCGTTAGTGTATATTTATATTTTCAGTAAAATATAATGCGTGTATCCTCTGTAGGTTTTGTTTTCTGTGCCCATATGACATCTTGATTCCCGTGTAACACGTTAAAACCGGTTCCTCCCTCACTTCCAAAGCGCATCATGCAGACTTGGTGTAAAGATGAGCCTCGTCATCAAATCCTGTCAGCTGTTTCATGTGAACATGAATGGGATGGTTTTGTTAATAAAGTGACAGCAGAAACTTGATCAGTGAATGCTTAGGTGTTTCATGGTATTATTTAGTCATCCTGACACTCCAGTGTTTTTTTTTTTTGTTTGTTTGATTTGTTCTTTTACTTTTATTTTTAAAATGTGAACAAACTTGCAGATCATCTGTATGTTTTTCATACCATTGGTGGATATTGGGTTTCAAGGATGAGACGTGTCTTAAAACTAATTTGCATGATGTATTTATTATTGTAGCCACTGTTGATAGTAAAGTGGCAGGTACCAATTTTAATACGGTCTAAAATTGACAAGATTATATGTTTCTTCTTCTTCCTTGGCCAAGTTTTTCCTCAAAGCTAAAGTAGGTAGTATCTTATCTGTTGGTTTATTCATTTAATATAAATCCAAATCAGATGGTCCCGGTTAAAACTAACGGCTTGTTCAAGAGTTTATGACATCAAACATCTTGAAATACTCAGATCTCAAAAACACCTGTTTTTTATGTTTGCTTTGCTTTAATGATGATCCGACGATCGGATCCGATGATCGGATCATCATTAAAAGGTTCATGGAGGTAGAAACTCCAACGATGTTCCAGTTTGAAACAGATTCAGACAAGTAGCTGCAGTGTATCTGACCAGAGTCAGTGATAGATAAAATAAAATTCTGTAGCTATATGTTATATATTCTTATGTAGAACTGAATTTTATGTAAAATATGACATTCAGGAAATTGGAGATGTTTTGAGATGGTAGAAGTCTGGTCTTTGTTCCTCTCTGACTAGCCATTAGCTTCAGCCTCTTCAACTAATCTGAATTAAGATTAAATTAGTGTGGCGAGAGAGTTGCACTCTGCAGGTAAGATATTATTTATTAATAACAAGACCTCACTTCAAAGTCATTCAGCTCCCCTTCAAAGGACACTGAAGACTTTCACCTGTTGAACCCTTTTATCTGCCACATGCTGAAAGGGAATTGCATTAGGTTTTCATAAAGACAGCACTGTGCTACTCCAAATATATATATATATATATATATATATATATATATATATATATATATATATACACACCCACAGAACAATCAGTGGAGTTTATAAATGGTGAACCTGTGGCTGTGAAGTTGAAGAAAGAACTCTAAATGATCCATCTTCGAGTAGAAACTAAGATCTACAGTTTAATCTCTGCCTCACATCAGTCATTTCATCCATTATTAATCATTGCATTGACTGAGGTGGACTTAAAATGCTCCTTCATGTCTTAAAGACTCTTAGTGTGTCTAAGCTCCTTCCACACATGCAGAGAATCTGTATTCAGAACTCGTGAAAGGATCTTTTACCTCATTTCATGAAGCATCAGAAGAGGCTCCTCTTAGAGCACAATGGAGGATCATTAGCAAAGCTATGGTACAATCTGGAGCCTGAAAAGCCTCTTTCAGTCATTACTTATCGGGTCCTTGTGTGGGATGCTAAAGGAATGATCGATGCTGAGATTTGCTGTTTGCGGAAATAGCTCAAGGAATAGATCTTGAGATTGCTCGTGCGTCTCAGGAAGGAAGCAGTGGATTTAGTCGCGTTATCACTAGTTTATGACCTCTGTCACATAACGGAACAGTCACCTCTCTCATCATCTTTAGCACAAGAATCGTATTATCCTTTCTTTTTTTTCCCCTCCACAATTCATAAAATGTAACATAATTCTCTCCTGAAGCTACTTGTGATACTTGCCATTCCAACAAGGTTGTTGTTAATGTACATCTGCAAATAACTGTATTTTTAAATGCTTTTGTTGATATTTCAGAACTGACTTGGGTCTCCATGTGCCCTGAAAACAGAGCACTGATGAGCATAAACCACACTTAATAAAGATATTTGATATGTTTGACTGCTGTTTGTTTTGTTTTTTTTGTTTTTTTTATTAGGAAAAATCCAATCAAACAGCAACACACAAAACATTTTGTAAGTTTGTTTTATTGACGCTTGAGTTAACAGAAAAGTTATAGGAAGGGCAAAAAGGTTTTTCAAAGGTGCTGATATCAAGTCACAGGTTTGTAAATGTGTTGCATATGTCAAGCGATGCTGCTGCGCTGTTTGAGAGAACGCTTCACCTTTACTGGGTTCACCTTGCACTGTACAGTAGCTCCACAACACAACAACACGGCACACACACGGGTTACTTACAGGGGTGTTAGATGCACATCACTGGACACGTGTGTGAGTCAGAAACACCAGCGTGACGCTGAACCCATGACTGGTGAGCGAACACATAAACGTGACCTTGGCCACATCAGATTCCCATCTGATTGACATTAATAAAGTCACAGTTATAATCGTGCATTTGGGCCTTAATCATCGATCTCAGCTACAGATATGAAAGCATCACTGTCAAACATTTCTGCACTATAAAATATAAAGTCCTGAAAAAAGCTAACCTTACAAATAGTTATGAAGCATTACCGATCTGCAATCCCTCAGTTATTTCTAAATTCAGTCTGCTACTGTTAGGCTGGGTTTCCAAAACTCTCCTTAGCACTTTACAGATCTCTCTTTTTTTTTTTATATCAATTGATACCAACAGAGGTGCTTTGGATAAAGTAGATGTACTTCCTGTCCAGCCTCGACCAATAGGAGCTGATGGTGTTAGTGTTACTGGTCTCTCTGGGTTGGTTCTGGCTCAGTGGGGCTGAAACGTCTTGGCCAGATCCTCCAGGAGCGCCATGAGCTTCTGCTCCTCCAGGGGGGAGCTGTGGGTCCAGGCCAGGGGCAAGTGGGTGGGCACCGCCTTTCGGTCTGGGTACACACACAAACAGCATTGACTCCATGTGTGATCCAGGTGTTTGTTTGTTTTTTTTGTCATACAGTAGTTTTAGGCTTTTACAGGCCTTTATTTATAAACTATCATCCTTGCTACAACTAACTGAACTGGACAAGGAAAAATGAGGAGTTGCATTAATAATAACATCTCTACCTTATTAAATCAACCCTCTTATTTCATTTATGTAGCCATGCATGTCCGATGAACGGCTCCATTAAAGACAAAACAAAGAGAGCTACATTGATCCCATGATGAAGCCACATTATGTCTTTAAACCACAAGCCTAGCAAAGCAACTTAGCTGTTGTCTCAAGAGACTGAGACCACAAAACAAAATCCTTAAAAAAATTAGAGCATGGAAAACTTTTTTCAGTAGGGAGGTTTGATCATTTCAGTGGTGTCGGCTCATCTAAAATGCTGCTGCCAGCATCTTGACCAATGTCAGGAAAATGGATCCAAATACACCAGTCCTCAAATCACTGCATCAGCACCTTGTTTGTCAAAAGATGGAGTGTAAAATCTTGTTGGATGGTCTATAAGAAGCTAAATGGCTCCTTATAAAGACCTTGATACATTCTGGTTTTCATAGACCATCCACCAAGGATGGTGGAAAAACAGTACTTAGAGCCAGTGGGAAAAAGCTATTTGTGTCACTTTGTGCCAGACAAATGAATCCAAATAGTTCTGCCCCCTTCAGCTAAGTGTTGCTGTTATTTTGTTGCTATTATTGATATGAAACAATGAATATCTTTCAACTCAAATTTAAGTACCGCTATATATAATAGCCTCATTATACGTCTTATAGAAACATGAGTGCGCCATGTTTTTGTCGGAGCTGAAGTGTGTTTCCTGTTAGGCCAGAAGCTCTCAGAGACCAATGAGGGCTTTGTGAAGGTGCGTTTGTTCACGATCATAGAGGCACTGTACTCTCTGGCAGTATCTGGCACCAAAACCAGCCCACTCCAGCTGCAGTGGACTCATGCCAAATCTGCACACAAATACACACACTATACACACCACCCCACCCACAAACACTTTCCCCAGACTGATCTACTCTTTTCATCCTACAAACAGCTTTTTGTTTGTCCTCGGGAATTAATTTAGTACTTCTGAAGGCTTTTGTAAAGCCCTTTAAAAAAGGCCTGCGGACATGTAACTATGGCAACATACCTTGATAGAAGCGTCCGCTCGGGTTTGTGGTAGCAGCCTCGGAGATGGCGAGCCACACCACTGTGTCGGCCCCCTGATCTGGGGTCCGGAGGCTATCCTTCATGGAGCGATGGAAGTCCGGCAAAGCATTGGCCACTGCTGCAACAGACAGACACAAATACAGAACACAGAGATGGCAATGGTGATTGGTCAGTGCACACGTGGAAAATGGATGCTCAAAGTTCTTAGTGGGTGAGTTAACCTGGAGTGTTCACCCAGCCAGGATGCATGACGGAGAAGTGGATGTTAGCGTGAGTCTTTGCCAGCTGCTCTGTCATCACCACCTGCTGCCTCTGGAAGACAAACGCGTTTGCATGTTTGTTAAAGTAACCAACCATGCTGGTTACCATAACCCAGATCAATTTACTGCGCTGATGATAGACTTGTCAGAGGTTTCCAAAGCTCAAGAATGACAAAGAATGAAAGATTAACTCTACATCAGAGGAAGCATTTAGATAAGCTAATCAGGAAGGTGCAGGTGGTTGGAGACAGAAGGACTCTGGCTGAAATAACATCACTGATGGAGATGTTGCTGAAACGGAGAGCTCCTTCAGTGACAGACTGCTGCATCCTGGGTGCACAAAGGAGCATTATCGTAGATTCTTCCTTCCAGTAGCTGTTAGACTTTATAACCAACAAACTCCCAGCTAAGTCAATAAGTGCAGTTTGGACTGATTCTGAGTAACATTCCTGCTGGTAACTGCACATCTTTGCTGTTGCAGTTTTTATTGTCACTAATTGTAAATCTTTTAATGCTCAAATATACTTGCACATTTCTAACATTTTTAAATCAACATATTCAACTAAACATTCCTTTGGATCGGAATACTAGAACTGCATAATAATTTTTTAAAAATTTTGCCTTTGCAGTGCACTATTCATCCTGTTTTTATATGTCTATATTGTATGTTTGAGTGAACCTACTTGTTTTGATCGTCTGTCTCTGTGCTGCTGTGGCCAGGAAATTTACCCCTTGTGGCTCAGTAAAATTAATCTCTATTCTATTCCACAAACTTCAGATCTTTACTAAAGGCCAAGCAGTAAAATTAGTTACTTCATCTTTTTATTATACTGATTTGATATGTTTTTAAGCAGTTTAAATCTGTTTTTTTTAATCTTGTCAAAATAGCTCAGTGCATATGCAATTATGTATACAGTATACAGTGGATGACAAGAGTAGAAACCCCTGTTAAAGTGCCAGATTTTTTTTTATCACAAAACTATAAAACCATGATAAATCAATTACATCTTTCATCTCGACTAAAATGACAATTTGCTACAGGAAAAATACACCACATTTTAAAATAACACCTTTTAATTCAATATTGGCTGCAAGAGTTCATTGAAGAACCAGATCTGAAACTGGTTCTGTGATTTACAAAGACATTTAGTTTCGCTCTGGGGTTACTGAAGTCATTTTATTTGAATTTTAACAGAATTATGGAGGAGGGTTGTAGGAAAGTAGCACTGTGCATAACCAACAGTGAAACATGGCTTTGGTACATAATGCTTTGGCCTGCCTTTATTCAGACTTTAGACGTTATTGTCCCAAAGGGAAAATTCTTCTCCACAAACCAGTCCCTGCACTCCCACTTTTTTTTTTATCTTAAAATATGTAAAATTATATTGAACTGTTATAATCGTAAAGTAAATGCATTTCCTTTTATATTTAGCATCAGAGCTAGCCTAGCTGCTTAACTATATAAACAGAAAATGTGTGAGGTCTCCTAAAGGACAAGAAGCACTCTTCCAGTCTGACAGATTTAGAGAACATTTGCAAAACATATTAAACACAAAGTTATAGATCAACAAGGCAATCAGTTATATTTCGACAATTTACCAGCAACATTATGCCATCATCTCTTAGTAGAAAACTGTGGAAAAACCTCCCATGTCAATGGTGTAATCATTTTCTTTAGCTTGATAAATGATAATGATAGTGAACAGCTGCGATATCATCAGTGACTGTGGCTTACATTTCTAAAAGAATAAATGAATATTAGTGCTGTGTGTTGCAGTGGTTGTGTTGAGAGCATCTTCAGAGCCTCAAACCTGTCGGATGACACTGATGTGCAGGTCATAGTGCTCAGCTCTTACTTTGTGCTGGGTGTAGACCATGGTTCCGTCAAAGCGCCCTCTGTCAGACTGCAGGTTTCCTATCCTGAGCTTCTGCACCAGCATCCCACCCGATGACACTGTGATCTGCACACACAGGAACAGAGAGAAAGGCTAAAAGCTCATGTTCAAGTGAGCTGAGATGCAATCTTTAATGTTCAGATTTTTGATCATTCACTTTGTGGTGTGTCAAGTATTGAACATTTTTTCTAGCAAAAACAAACAAAAAAAAAAAAAAAAACAGATGTGGCTGCAAATTTTTTTTTTAACAAAAACTATCTGCATCGTTAAAATTTTAGTCAAACTCACCACTCTGGGATCTGTGCTCTTTTCCAGGAGGGGAATCAGACTCTTGGTCAAAATGTACACCCCTGGAAGTTAACAGAATGTTCCATAACTATCCCAACTCAACATTTTCCCCACGCCTCATACTCAGCCTTTGACTTACCGAGGACGTTGACAGCGAAGCTCTTCTCCAGTCCTTCGGCGTTCACATCCCGCTGACTCATGATGGAACCTGCATTATTGATCTGAGCAGATTAAAATGAGTAAGGTCATCATATGCTGGGGATAAAAAGAGAGATCTGACATTGCGACGTTGTATTACCAGCACATTGAGAGCCTTGAACTTCCTCTTGAAGCCCTCGGCAAACTCCCACACCTTCTTTGTCTCAGACAAGTCCAGGATGTGGACATAGATCTCCTGCAAAAGAGTCAGCCGTTTGGGAAGATATCATTCTAGCAATTGATCTGTGGCATTGTTTTGATGGACAGAGGCAAGTAACACTTTACTTTATTTCCAGTCTCTTTGACGATGTCCGCCCTGGCCTCCTCAGCTTTGTCCTTGTTCCTGCACACCATGTGGATCGTCCCTCCTGTGACAAAGATCACATTCCTGAGTCTATATGCATCCAAAATTAACAATGAGGGGAAAAAAATGCTAACAAGACAACTGTACAAATGCCACAAGAACAATGAAATAGCAATACTTTATATTGTAAACCCATAAAAATAAACTAAGTACATAAAAATGTATTAAGCAGGCTATTGACACTATAAAGACAGTAGCAAACAGAAGCAAACCAAGTCAATCTTTGAGTCAGCCTGACCACAAATCATTTGCGTATTTTGATCTTTGGGTTGGAGTGCATTTGCCTTTCTGCTTTATGATTTCACATGAAGCAAAGAAATTGAACAGAATATTGGCTGACTCAGCAATTTCTTTTAGACATGCTCCATAAATAAACTTGAACCTGAATCAATTTCTGGAACAGCTGAAACAGTCCACACAATAAAATCTCAAAACGTACGGCTAATGTACAAGAGCACGTTCGTACTCGATGCCTTCCTGCAGACATTGATTTTAACTGAAGCCCAACAGTCGGGAGATTTAACATTTGAAGCTTGCAGCATGAATGTCTCTTTAACTATTTTGTCAGGGTTTTATGAATGCAATGCCTTCATTCGGCGTCACATCGATTATCAAAGTCAAAGTTATCAAAGTTCTCCTGCAATTAAACTGAAATTAAATATAATTTATACTCAAGATAGAATTGTATCTGTTGACTGCTGAATGGTTTATCACATCTACATGACAAGCCTTTTATTAAATAGAAACTCCACCATAACACACAATTTAGTATTAAATAAGATAATATTGTATATATCAACAGGTGTACATTCATTTAAGTATTCAACTAAGCTTAAATGAATAAGACTGTACCATTTATTTTTGTGCATAATTTAGTGTGCAGTCAATCTAAAGTTATGTTGTTCATTTTATTTTTCCTTTTCTGTTTTTCCCTATGTGGGTTTTTGTTTTAGCTCATAAAATATATTGTTCAGACTGATGAGAGTAAGACAACTATATGATTCAAACTACCCAGGAGAACAACTGGTACTTGCTCACCCTCCACTGTGATCTAGAGTATCGCTGTGCTTGTGTCTAAGTTGATTTGCTGCGATGCGGGGAAGCAACAAATACAATACCTCTTTTGGCAATGGCCATGGCAGTAGCTTTTCCAATCCCGCTGTTGGCTCCGGTTATCATGAAGGAGCGTCCAGCCACGGACACCTCCAGGTCCTTCTCCACAAATCGCTTGGATGCTGACAGGTGGCCATTCCTGCAACAGATCACAAATTTATTAAATTTCTATGACCAAACTGCCTCATATATTATATCTCTGCCTAACTAACTCCCCAGTAGATAAGTATGTGTTTTCAGGTCAGAAAGGTTCGTGTGGGCCTGGCCGCTGACTGTAGGCCCTTCATAGTGTTACTGTACAGATACAATGAAGGAGAGTGTGCCTGGGGCTTTGGGGTGAGACTCCCCGGTGGTGACAACAGCACTGGTTCAAGTGCGTGTTCAAAAGCATGTGTGGCACCAAGAACCTCAATTAGCCCCATTGTCCCTGAAGCCATTGTTAATGGCGCCTGAAGGGGGACACGCGGGGGCCAAGGGCGCTAAGGTTAAATGCCCCCTCTGTTCGATGGTGTCATGCAGAGAGCTATTAGCGCAGGGTCAGAGCGGGTTGCCGGGCAGGAAAGATAACACAGAACAAAGGGAAGTAGGGAAACAATCACAAAAGAATCACTTCAGACAACTTGGCATGCTGTATACTGACGTGGAAAGACGCCATGTGGCTGGGATAGATCAAATAGTAGTAATAAAGCTCTCAGAGAACTTGTTTGTGGTTGAATAAGTTATCCCTGCAGCTCCATAGCTCCTGCTAAGTCACTGTTATTTTTGGTTTGATTCAAGCAAGTATGACATTTAAACATCTACTTCCATTGTTGCAGTATGTTCAGTGATGCTGTGGCATTCAAAGGCTGAAAACTGAATAAAAAAACAAGCAAAGGTCAAGTTCTCACATGAGTTTGAAAAAGTGAACCTCACTCCTTTCAATATTACCAGATCAGTTTTGTAATAATACCATGAGTGGCTACATAGCAGGAAGCAAAAGTTTCCCCCAGTTGATTTTAAAACAAATTAGGTATCAGTCACAAAAGAGTGTTATTCCAACATTCCAGAAATCAGAATAAAGAACAAATAGAAACATTGAATTCATAAATCTGAATTAGTGTTTGACAATTCTTTTTTTTTTTTTTTTAATATCAATGTATGTATTTTTCAAACCAACTCTGGACCTTTAGCTCGGATCTCTCACTATTTTATAAAACAAAAGTCAAATAAATGAATAAACAGAAGAAAAGAAACAGCGAACACAGCAAGTTCTTACATCAATAATAATGCCATAATAATAATAACTTACTGACATTCAAAGAAAAATATCTGTAAACCACATATCTTCAAAAGATTATATATATTTACCTATAAAATATGACTCTTAGTACAATGTATAGGCATAAAATCGTACAATTTGACATCTTGAATGGCAAAAGTCACAAATTTTTTGGACCACATGGGGACCTTTTCTTTTTGTTAAAGCCAACATCTGAATGCTTCATCATATAATTTACAGCTAAAAGTCCAACATGATCTGAAAACAGCCAGCATCCCAAATGGACTTCCACCTGTCCAGATGCACTGCTGCTGCATCTGCTCACACTTCCAACATGTAAAACGCACATAGACCAGGTGGTGATGAGCAAAACTGGGTCAGTAACTTACTTAGTGAACTCGGTCAGTCCTTTGAGGAAACAGGCGGAGTTGCGGTACAGAGACATGCTGCTGCTCTGGAAGCTTCTCACTCTGACGGCCTCTCTCCTCTTCTTTTACTCTGGACCAGACCCACGTGGAGCTCCGCTGAACATCTGTAAAGCGCAACGCCAGCGGCCCCCTAGCGGCAGCAGGAAGACATGCATTCATTCAGCTGGAACAAGAGCTTCACAAAGTCAAACACCTTCAGTAAAATTTTGAATTATTTATTTTAGACAGACAGACAGACAGACAGACAGATAGACAGATAGACAGACAGACAGATAGACAGATAGACAGATAGACAGATAGACAGATAGATAGATAGATAGATAGATAGATAGATAGATAGATAGATAGATAGATAGATAGATAGATAGATAGATAGATAGATAGATAGATAGATAGATAGATAGATAGATAGATAGATAGATGGTTGCCGTCGTGGAGAAAGTTGGTAAAATTACACTTTAAAACAGCTGCAACATGAACAAAGTGTGCGGAGACTTTAATAACATTCAGAAAATTAACATAGTTTATCGGTTAGATTTCAGCTCCTGCACGTAATGAACTGTGATTCGCACGCTGCGTCCACTCGGTGTGCTGGTGTGTAAATGGTGCGGACCCTTTTGAGGCTCCACGGCAGCCAATCAGCCGCTGGAGCGCAGCTGGGTGCGGCTGTGACTGGACAAGGTGTGCACGCTTTGGTTTGTGATAGGACAAACAGTTCCTCAGCGCAATGAGTGCGCATGTACAGAAGCACTAAGTATCAGGACAAGGTGCATCGCCAGTCTGCCCTGTTTCGTAGCTTTACAGCTGTTTTATCAAATGGTGAGTAAAAGGAAACTTTGTTTCCTATTTCTACTTTTCTTTAAGTAAGACGTATAGCTTAAATTTGTGTTGATTGACAAACGAACAACAACAACAACAACAAAAAAAACAAAACCCAACGACATTTATTTCCTTCGAAGTGCAATGTTTCTTCCTGGCAAGTAAATATTAAATGATCGTCAGTCCTCAGATATTTGCATAACCAGTTGCTTACAAATGTCTGCGTTATTTTAAAATCAAGAGTTTGCTGTAGAGATATTGCTGTAGTCCACATGTTGAGGTTTATTGTGTTGCATTGAGCCTGCAGCTGCACCTTGGGGCAAAGCTCTCATTAATTACCCTTGCACAACCCAAGCCTTGTATTTACTGTGCCACAGCACTCAGAGGTGATTTACATGCGCTGTTTCCCAGGTGATCCTCCCTTTATCTACCTGGTTGTGCAAACGCTGTCTGACTGTGGTTTCCGTGTCGAAAGAGCGCATTGCTGCATGTCTGACTTTAAGCGAGCATGTTGATGGGAGCTTTAACAGCCATCAACATGCTCAACACGCAACCAGATTTATTTCTATATATGACATTTAACAGGCGGCATTGAAACTGTCTGCAGCAGTGCACTGTGTAAAAACAACCCTCTTTGAATTATTGTGTTGTTGGGTCAAATAGTCAGGATTTGACTCAGCATTCTGGGACATGGTCTTCAACATGAAAAATGGGTTCAAGTCCTTATCTCTATTTAGAGATTAAAAAAAAACAATAGCCCATAACTGGAATAACTAAGTAACTCGAATAGCAGCTATAAATCTATCCATTTTCCTGTAACTTATCAATTGTGGTATAAAAAAAGCCTCATTCTTTTAATGCTCCAGTTTACAAGCCAGGATACTTTAGCCAATTCTAAAGTAACTTTACTGTGTTTATTGTAAACATGCCAAAAGCCTGCAATCTTGTTTTTTTCAATCAAGTAATTGACAGAGTGCAGCAACAGGTGGAGGAAAGTCAGTTCTTTGTTACTCTGTGACACCCAGAGAAAACTGGCAAGTCTTTCATGGTCTCTTGCATCTCATTAGTAAGATTTTAAATGACATAAATTAATAGTATAATAGACCTGGGCACTTTTACACAATGCTACAAATCACATTTTGGTGCATACTTTGGTTTTATTATACACTGCACATGCTAAAATGTTTAATTTGGTTGAACCAAAAGCAAATGTCCTGCCTTTGGATAAAAGAAGAAATCCAACATTTATTTTTTTTTTATGTGTACTTGCATTAGTTCACACCATTCAATAAAGTAAACTCCTCCTCCGATTCTTCCTCTACTCTTTGTACCTTGTACCCAGTTGCGTTTCCTGTTGCTGTTCAGTCGCCAGGGAAAACTCCGACTGCAGAAATGGTTTGTGCCGACATCAGACCGGGAGAGGAAGAAGGTGATTCGTGACATGATAATGTTGGTGCTGCCCCGTCAGCCTCGTACCTGCAACTTTCTCCAATGGAAGGACCTGAAGATTGTTTACAAAAGGTGGCAGCACAAGACACAACATGACATGCACCTAATGGCTTTATATTCAACAGACAAAACACTCCTATAAAACCCTGATGCTTTTTGTTCTCTCAATATTAATATGCTTATTGATTTGTCTTTTTAGCCACAACTATCAAGGCACCATTTGAATGCTTTGGTAATTTCTTCTTTCTGATTGCAGATATGCCAGCTTGTATTTCTGTGCTGGTCTGGAGGAGCAGGATAATGAACTTCTTGCTTTGGAGGTGCTGCACCGATATGTGGAGCTGCTGGATAAATACTTTGGTAATGTAAGTTGTCCTTCATACAGGGGTTGTGAGTGACTCTGCTGAGATGGCTTAAGTTGCAGCTCTGCTTTGAATCACGTGAAGCTCAAAATTCTTCCAACAGGATTTTTGTTCATACACAGAAGGGAACATTGCACATTTTAATGCACAGCAAAACACAAAGAGAAACTGATTAAATTGTCTAAATTACTTGAGTTCAAGTAAAGAAATTACAAACTGGTGGGAAAACAAAACTCCTTTTAAGTGAACTCTGAGAAGAACAAGAGTTTGATGAGGCTATCAAAACGTTGCCATCAAGCCAAACTTAAGGAATTTAGATGTTGCTTTTGACCAAATTATGTTTCTTGAATGTCTGTTCCCTTTGACATTAAATAAGGTTTTGGAAAAAAACCCAAAAAAACTAATTATTAGATAATGACTAATTTGTTAAAGCAATAAAAACATTCAAGCAGCAAATCACTTTTTAATGCACTGTATATTTTTTGTACAGTTTTGAAATACTGACTTTATCTTTCATGCTTCTGCTTGCATTACTGGATTCTTAAAGTCACAAACTCCCACTGGAGGATCCTCAAACCAAAACATTTGTCACCTTAGGTGTGTGAGTTGGACATCATCTTCAACTTTGAAAAGGCCTACTTCATCCTGGATGAATTCATCATGGGTGGAGAGATTTTAGAAACATCCAAATTTGCAGTGAATGTGTCTATGGAGCAGGCGGACACGCTACAAGAGGTACTGTAACCTTTACCAAAACATGGTCTCATGTTTCTTTCATTGTTGCATATCAAAAGCATTTGTTCTGCATCCACAGACAATGGAGGAATATATGAGCAAACCTGCCTACTGAGTCATGAGAGGATGAGGATGTTATTGAAAATGTATTAGTAGTGTGATCCTGAAGGCTCCTTTTTATTCATCTCAGGGTTCTTAGAAACACTTACTGTTCAGCTGTGTGTATTGGTGAGTAAATGGAGAAACACAACACAGTAAGGAAAAAATAAAGTCAATGCTTTATTAACCTCAGGAATGTCACATATGACTACAATTAAGAAAGAATTACAAAAAACACACAGGAATCTAAGGAATTCAACACTGGCTGTGACTGTCTCTGTATGTGTGTGTGCGTATGCATGTGTGTGTGTGTGGAACGGCTGGTGAAACATTTACTGTATGTATCGCCGAGCAACAAATTTGTATCCAGCAAAACATCAAATGAAAATCTGCACACTGATTTTTTTTTTTTCTTACCAATAAATAAGAACTTTTTTTTTAAACCTACAGAGCAGTGTAAGTTGTGTGTGTTTTATTCTTCAAAATACTTTATTTTCACCTCTCCCCACCATCACCTAAACAATATATATTTAAATATGAATCTGTATCAACCCCCTTTGATTATATTCCTTTTGCAGTTTTGGCTTCACTTTCTTCTGTCTCTGGGTTCAGGTAACTCAGCACTTTCATCACAGCTTCGTTCTCCGCGCTCTGACTTTGTGTCTCTCCGTCCCTCTCTGCGTCTTCTGACTGTCTCTTTTCTTTTGGGCTTTTCTCCGTGTCCATCAGGTCAAAGTATTCCTCGATGGCCTTTCCTAAGGAGCCCGCTGTGCTCTGTCCGACTTCCTCTCTTTTTTGGGTGGCCTTGTTGTTGCTAAAAGCAGGTTTGGGATACCGTGCCAGCATCTGAGCTGCTAAATAAGCTGCCAGCTCATCCTCGTCCACCGTGTCGTCGTAGTGATCTCTGAACGTGTTGGGAAGGCGCCGTTGCGTGGGAGCGGATTCCCTCAGACGCCCGGCAGGCTGAGTGTGAAGTTGTGACAGGGAGCTCTTGTGCTGCCTGGCGGGAGCTGGCTCCTCCTCGCCGCCCATGCCCAGTATTTTGAGGATCTCCTCTGTTCTCAGCTCTTCTGGGGTCTTTCTCACATAAGATGATGGGCGTATGTTGTAGAATTTAGCTGCTGGAGTTGCTTTCTTGAAAGAAAACCTGCTCTCTGCTCGTGGTGGTTGATTACTTTTTCTCAGTTTGCCCTGATTCATTTGGTGTCTGGGTCTGAGCAAGTCCATCAGGTCTTCGGGTGGGATCTGGTATTTTTGGGAGATTGTGAGGAGCTGATAGATGACTCGTGGGTCGATATTGTCTTGGTACTGATTCTGAGGCAGCCTCCTCTCTATCCTCCCGCCCTCTTCCTCGGCTAGTTCTCGTTTCTGCTCCTCTTCTGTTTTTTCAAGCACTTTCAGGAGGTAATAGTCCACCAAGTTGGCCACATCGTCCACATCACTCGATCTTTTTGCTGGAAAGCTGTCTTCGCCTTCATCCTCATCATCCTCTTCAGCTTCTTCGTCATTGTCATCAGTGTAATCAAGCCCTCTGTCAACCTCATGGTTACTGTCCATCTCCTCTTCTTCCTCCTCTTCATCTTGTCTGTCCAGTGGACCCCAGTCTGTGAGGTCTCTGTCTCCATCATCGTATGCTGCACTCCTCAAGTTGAACACATCTTCATCTTCTTCTGCTTCATCTTCTCCCATGTCATCGCCTTCATCTTGTCGCTTTTGCAGGATCTTTGCACCCGTCAGCTTGTCCAGCTCATCAAACACGGACTGCAGTGTGGCCAAGTTCTGAGGCGTGTACTTCTCTTCTACATTCTCTTTGGTGCGTTTGAAAGGGCTCTCGCGTCTGGGACCTTCTTCATCCTCTTCCTCGCCACCCTCACCTTCTTCCTCATCCTCAAACAACAAAGGCAGCTTCTTGTGAGGTGCGACACCTTTTTGTTTCTGTGGCATTCTGGGATGGCTCGTGTCCATTCTCTCTGGACCTGGGCGGAGCAGAGCTGGACTGACGGCTTTCTCCGTCTGCTGGAGAGTGCTTAGCACAGCCTGGAGCAACTCTTCGCTCTTATCCTTCCTTCTCTCATCCTCCTGCTCTTCCTGCTCGTCTTGGCTCTGTGTGGGGTTGGAAGCCAGCCTCAAGATGGCACGCAGCTTCTCAGCATCATCCATATGGCTGATATCTCGCTCTGTAGCGTGGGGAGCTCTTTGGTGGAGACTTTCAATGTACTCCAATGCTTTCAGCATATCTGTGTCAGGCACCTGGAGCACATCTCCTTCCTGTGAGTCGGGTTCGCTTCCCCGCAGCCTGTGGTCTCGGATCGAGGCCCCGATGACACCAGTGAAAGTGAGGAAGAGGGAGATCAAGAGCGGGCTGGCTAAATAGATGAGAAACAGCCTGTATGGTGAGGTCTGAAGGAGTGACGGCATGGTGACGTCTGCAGGAGGAAGATAAACAAGCGCATGTCAGCACTGACCTTTATGCATTACAGCTAGCGCCAGGTTCACAAGGTACACTGCTCTGGCAGGGGTCTGTTGTCCTTTTTTAACTATTCCTAATTAAAAATGTTTATCCCACTGACTGCATAACAAAAAACTGAAAAAGGTGTTCTCCTGAGAACAAACTATCATTACAATGAAATCAGGATATACTTTGAAGCCATTTCTTTCCTTTACCTTTTATTTTGGTTTTAAAATGAAAACCTTTTTAGTCAGTGTTTGTTCCACAATTGAATAAATCTAGAAAATTACTCTGAAAGCAATAGTTTTGTGAAGAATATGTTTCTGGATCCCTGTATTTACATGAGATCCCGCCTGCTGGTGTCATTTGAGTGTCATACTAGGATGCGGTCGCCTCGTTTCCAGTAGCAGCAGCGACGGTATTCAGCTCCCGTACAAATCCTATTAGCCGTCAACTTGCTGCTCTCCGGGAGTCACGTCGCCGTTGTCAAGGGAACCCGGTAAAGACTGATGTCCCCATGAAACCTCGACTTCACCCTGGATCAACCTCCCAACATCCAAATGTTTTCAAGTCAACTATGTAGCTTCTTGATCAAGATAAAGTGTCCTGAACTTCACGTACATTATTATTTATTTATTTACTTATTTTTATTTGTATTATTTTATTCATTAGCAGTTTTTGTTATATTTGTTTCCTAATTTTATTTTATTTATTTATTTATTTTATTTATTTATTTTTTTACACTGTCGCACTAAACTTACCGGACAGTTTTTCTTCTTCTTCTTTATTTATTTATTTATTTTTTTTTAATTAAACATATTTTTTGTTTGATAGTCAGTTTTCAGTAGACAGAGCGCAAACGCTGCATATAAAATGAGAAGAACAGCTTCCTGCGTGCGACAACAACATAACCTCCTCGCCCGAGCATGTGCGGCGGAGCCTCAGGTTATTTATTCATCAATTTTTCTTATCATGAAACAGAATACATGAGCACTTATTTAACATAAGATTAACATCAACATTTAGAGCATTTAGCGCGGACGGACCGGAGCTGGTTATGCTGTTATTAAATAACAACCGGACCTACCTTGTGTACTTAGTTTGTGTCGAGGCTCGTGAGTGAGTTGAGCATCTCTCTGCCTCGCGCTTGGACTCTGGTTTCAGCACCGCGGACAGCTCCTCGTGCTATTAGAGGCGTCACTTGACTCGTGCGTCACTAGATACGTAACGCTTTCTCTCGCTCTCTCTCTCTCTTATTTGTGTTTTTTATGCGTGCGCGCCCGCGAGTGCATTTACACAAAAGGCGCCCCCCCCCCCCCCCTCCCCCCATCTCACCCCACGCACGCGCGCTGTTCGCTTGAGTCAGCCAAACAAAGCGCAGCTCGCTCTCTCTGGTGTGAAGAGTTTCGTTCATATAGCCGCTCCCTCTCCTGTCGGAACTCATAATGAAATGAATAATAACAGGACTATATTTAGAACTAACTGTCTCTTTGAAGGTGAGAGCTACAACGCAGTTTTTAGGAGCGCTAAAGTTAAAAGACAGTTGAACTCCTGTTGCTATATCTGATGCAGAGGAGAGAATATCAAAGAGTTAGTGAAAGCTTACAAGGTTTGTTTTTAAACCTGAACAAACTGATTGTAGTTGCGGCATCACGGTGTGTGTATGGCAGAGGCCTTGACGTTGTGCTGTCATTGACTGATGTTGTGTCTCTGCTCTGCTGCAGCGCAGAGGGACAGACACAGTTAAAGTCCGCCGATGACTCACATATGGACTCCGCCAAAACCCGAGACGGGCGGGGTGACAGAAGGACTGCAGAGATGCGTGTGCGTAAGAGAGCATTTTGTGTGTAAGTCAGATAGAATATACTTTTGCCGACTGCCACTGAGCTCTACTCTCTATTTTTGGCTGCCTGTCAAATCTTGTCAACTAAGCAGATGCATGTGTGTGTGTGTGTGTGTGTGTGTGTGTGTGTGTGTGGGGGGGGGTGTGTGTGTGTGTGTGTGTGTGTGTGTGGGGGTGTGTGTGTGTGTGTGTAAATTTGCAGTTTCATTCATAAATCTGGTTGCTGCATTTAATCACAGCTCCAGCTATCCTCCATTGACCTTATCTGATAGTCTGATGCTTGCAACTTGGTCCTGTTCGCAGCTTAAGTAGAGCCTTGCAAAAGAACGAAATTCCAAAAAACTTCTTAAAATTTTATTACAAACCTTAATGCACTTTATTGGAGTGGTGCATAATTCTGAACTGAAATAGTTATACTAATTCTAAGCTCTTTATGCAAAAGTGGCAAGGAAATAGCTTTTATTGGAAGAAACTCATATAAATGTGCATTTCTAAAATATCATAAGTCATGTAGGGGATGTGATATCAGCATGTATTGCAGAGTGGCGGAGGACCAGAGGTTAGGAGGCGCTACTTGCCACCCCCTGATGAAATGGTGCCCTGGGTGGTTGCCTATGTCACTCATATCAGAAACCACCTCTGGTGGTGGCAGCATGCTGCAGGAATCATTTTCTTCAACAGAGACACTAAAGCTGCTCAGAGCTGATGGAAAAGCGGAGACAATTAGTGGAAGAAAAACAGTTACAGAAATAAAAAGTCTTGAGTCTGTGGTGAGTTTCACCTTCCAGCAGGATAATGATATCACACATAAATTTAGAGCCACGGTTCAGTAGTTAAGATAAAAAAGGATATTTATGTTCACAGTGACTTCCCGCCAAAGTAATAATGTTTGAGCAACTCTGAAAAGAAAAATGGGCAAAAAATTGCAGTAAGCAGACATAAAATCAAAACTTTTCAGAGTTTTAAAGTCTCCTTTCAGGGATTCACAGATTATCTGTCCATTAAGAAACTAATTTAGCAAGAACATAGTTTTAAAAGGTCAGCCACAATTTCTAGTTTTAGCTGCAAAATCAACAAGAGGAAAAAAGCTTTTACTTTATGAGAGGAGGGGAAATGATGGCTGAGTCATAGAAGAAAATCCTTTCAGACTCATTATGGGACTTTAAAGGCTTAGTCTTGTTACATTCAAACATTCATCTGGAGTTTTAGAAACAGGGCACAGAAACAGCAAAGCTTAGTTTTCCACCATGGTTTCTAAGGGAGACAAATAAAGCAGAACAAAAGCTTAGTTTTCCCTCTTACATTTACACATACTGTAAAGACGTGTACTGTACCATTTTTGTACTGATAAAGCCTGCGACGTCAGGCTAATTGCCTGAGGATGTGTTCCTGGCAGCAGTACTGGTAAACATAAACCAATTACAACTGCCTTCCACCCACATGTCCAGTAAAAAAGACAGATGACTTTCAGGTTAAATTAACTTTCTAACAATTACCAACATCATTTTCCCCTCATTTTGTGGAGTAAATGTTTGGTGTCAGTCCTTTCTCAAATGGTGAATTTGAAACTGTTCCCAGAATGGCAAGTCTAAAGAAAGATGCAGGTTTGAACACTTCTGTGCCATTTGTGTATTGTTCTAGCAGGTTTAATTCATTCAGCTGGGATTTTATTTATGTAAAAAAATCAATACACAAGGACAGCATCTGAAAAGTGTGGTGTGTATTTATGGTAAGCCTAATTTACTCTTAGAATAAACATCGCCATAAGACCAAGAAACACAGTAGGTTTTATGTTTGAGTGTCACTTCATTTTTATTAAAACACATGAACATTTCTCTTTGGAAGTGTTTGTTCCAAACATGAGCTGATCACTCCCACCGAACTGGCTTCTCTTCTTCCTACCTTCCGTCTCCATGTGTTTGTCCCCCGACGTCAGACCTGCGGCTCTTCATCCATTTTAATTCGGCCTGCCGGCCAATGATCCTGAATCGTGGCTCAGGCTGTCAGGCTTTTGGCAGGCACCTTGCAGAGACAGAGTGATGCAGGGCGGCGGAGGGAGTGGTTGTGAATGGAGGTTTGACGTCAGCCTCTTCCCTCCACTCCACATTAGTATGGGTTTGTGTGTCTGGGAGTGATTGATGGTCGGTCACCGCTTTACTCTTTCAGCTTGTAAAAACTTATGTTCTATAACCCATCTGAGAATCCCTTCAAAATTATATAACAGAAAAATGTTTTTTTGTCATGTTTTTACCTTTCTCTGAAAAGATGAAAATAATCAAGTCATTACATTCTGAAAATAGCTTGTTTACTTCGTCACATCTGTCTACTGAATAGAGAAAAGGACAAACACAGAATCCCATTTATGTCTAACATTGTTCCCATCCCCCAAAATATATATATATATATATATATATATATATATATATATATATATATATATATATATATATATATATATATATATATATATATATATATATATATATATATATATTTCGATGGCTTGTTTCAATTTATTTCCTCCAGACATTTTTGTACATGAGTTCAAATTCTTAATTGTGCTGCGTTTTTATTTATTTTTCTTCCCTGTTCAGATGAAAATAGGGAGGCCACTGTAGATCAAAAATAATTTGTATATGCACAGGAGCATGAGTCACTCTGACTCTCTGAGCAGAATGCAGCAGAACCAATTAAGGCACTTTAGCTTCTTATGGAAATCAAAATGAAATGGACCGGATTTGTGTCACGCATAAAGAATCACAAGAGAACCTAGGGCTTAAAATCATCCTTTACAAACAGGATGTGAAAGTTTAACCAGGTTCTGTTCCTCTCCACACCTGCTTTTATTTCAGTATTTATAGCTGCAGCAATATAACATAACACCGGGTTATAAAAAAATATACATTTTGATTTGGGTACAAAGACAAAAAAGTATTTAATTGCATTTACCTTTTCATGCTGTAACACTTTGCGTATTTTTAGACATAAATGTCAATCACACAATCTTCAAGTGACAGCTTATTTTATGTCAATATCTTTTTATGTTACCTTTCATGGTGATTTATTACATAAAGCATCAAAATTTTTTTGGCACTAGAGTGACATTGTCACTTTCACTTCTCCTCACTTGTCAACTATCCACATGCGCCCATCAGCAGCTACTTCCTGTTAGCCAGAGAGCTGTGTTAACTCATCTATGAGCTTGCAAACTTGTAAGCAAAGCCCACAGTGCAAGAAAACAAAGCCGCTTTTTAGGGCCCCCAAAACACCAGAACATTAAATGTTTACATTTGTTTATTGAGGATGTGGATACAAATAGATTTGAAGGATCTTACCAAACAGCTGAAGTGAACAGTCGATAATCTTGATGTTTACTTATAGTATCGAGATCAAGTTACCTATAGCTATAGATCAATATGAACAGGGCTTGCAGTGGAAAAGAACTCTGTAGTGTGTTGAAGCACGTACCACTCCGGATTGCACAAAGATCAGTTGTTGAGAGACTGATAAGTGGTGAATTTTGAAGCTGCAGCGCAAATGAAAAATGTGTTTTCCACACTGTCAAAAGTATTGTTGTATTCACCAGGGCAGGAAGAGGAAGAAGAAAACGTGAGCCGCAGCTCATAGCAAGCAATAAAAACTTTCTTATCTAAAAGTAAATATACAAGTTTGTGAGAAAGTTATAGGATGGACTGGAAAGGTCATATTTTATCACTGAAGATTTGGAGCAACCCTCTAAAGAAAACCTAGTTTATCCCCAGAGCCTGAAACAGAAAGATGAATTTCCAGGTTTATCCTGCTAGAACCTGCAGAACTGATGTACACTCACTACTGGACCTGACGTACCTCCACTCACCTTTCACCCTATATAATGTCACAAAGAGAGCTGCTAACTGGGTAAGGCTGAGTTGGAGTTCATTGCACTTAACTCACAAAGTGAGTTTGTCTGCTCTGTAAACTGCATTGGGGATGCAAAGAGTCCCGAGCTGCACACAGAATAAGAAAATGAGGCCAAGAGGAAGACCAAAAATTAGATTTATGGATGTGAATAATGAGGGCATGAAGTTAGTTGGTGTGAGGATTCAGAGGACATGACTAAATGAAGACAATTGGTTCATTGCAACTGGGAGAGAAAATGTAAAAGAGAAGAAGAAGGAATACAATACTATGTTAGAAAATATATCATAAAAAGTTTAAGTCTTGACTGTCGGATGAGGAAAGTGACCCTCACACAGCAAAAACTGGAGAGTTAAAATTTCAGGGTTAAACATGTCAGAGTTAATTTTAACTCATTCAGTGTTTTTTTAACATTTAGCGATTTAAATGATGCCCAGTGTTGGAGTTATTTCGCAGAGTTAATTGCGTTGGTGTTGAATCAACTCTGCTGGGAGATAAATAAGCTCCTCCCCTCTGCTTCAGTTTGATTTCAATCTGAACACGGCTCCATTTTCGTCATCTCCTGTTCTACACGGTAAGTGTCCAACTTACTAAATATTTTGTCCAGCACTATTACATTGACAGAGTGAGTGATTTGACTTTTTCTACTAATTACTACATAACGAAAGGCAGCTGAATATGTCCATTTTGCAACAGTTTTACACAACATGTTAGCGAGTAGCCCACGTGTTAGCTGGTAGCACTTACACCTGATATTATTATAATGGTAATTCTTACAAAACATATTTTGTTGGACCGTACACTCGTAAAATATATACTTCTATGTTTTTGCTGTTTAAAATGTTAATTTTGGCCTTGTGAATGTAAGAGCTAACGGCTATTAGCTTCCGTGGAACGTCAAGGAGCCGAAGTCACGTGACACCAATGGCAGAGTTACAGTGAGGTGAACACTTGACCTTTACCGCATTTTGCTTTGTCCAGGTTTATCCCATGCTGAAATAAAATGCTGATCCATGTAAAGTTTGGTGACCTGCAAAAGTATGTGAAGTTGGAGGAGGTCGACGGGCTGTTTGACTTCAATCAGTTTCATGAAAAAGGTTTGTTATTTTTTTATCATCTGTGTGGGGCATTGGCATTATTCTTTTCATTGTATGTCTATTTAACACATATTTTACACATTTGTGGTAAGTAAAAATTGTATTTTCATCAATATGTTTTATACTAATCACATGATCAATATCAAGTAACTGTTGGTTTAAAAAATCCAGCTAAATACAGAATTAGGCTCTAAATCTTGCCTTGTTTTTTCAGTCATTGAACGATTTTGCCTGCCACCTGATGCCAAAGTTACATACAAAGATGCAACAGATACTGAACAAAAATATACATAGAACTGTGATTGTTGAAAAACAGCTTGATGGGAATGCCTGCCAGGAGGTCATATCTCTGCTTAACCACACCACAGACAGGTCTGTGATCTTTCAGAAGATGAGAGAGACTTTTGAGCACCGTCACAAGCTTATTAAAGATGCCAGTGGAAGAAATGATATCCTGACAACGAGGTTCCTGGACACAAAAGGATTGGTAAGTGTTCAACTGAAGTCTTTAAATGTGGCTTTTACCTTGTTATAATGGTTTGATTTCTACATGTTATTAAAGATTGATCAAGACTTCAGTCTTCTATTTAGTGAAGAAACCTCATCCAGACTGCTGCAGAAGTGGGACGTGTTCTTCAAACCAAATGTCATCAAGGAGGCTAATTGTTTCACTTCTACACCTGAGTTGAGAAGTTTGGTGCAGTCAGCGGAAAGTCTTCAAAGTGATGACCTCGCTAACACATCTAGTAAGTACCTAGATATATCTGAAGATAGTTGACTATCCAGAGTACTCATAAAGTTCTGATATTATATCTGAAAACTTTTATAAATTTGTCCTCAGGCTATGACCAAGAAATGGCCTCGCTGTTACTTCTCTTACATCTCCTTCCACTGCAACCAGGACAGAAGTCTCCAAAAATCAGTGCAAGTGATGCAGTTGAGAGACTTGTTGTCTTTCATAAGGTAATAGAAATTTAAAATATGCAAAATTATTTGTCCATTTCCTTTTATAGAGATGCATAAATACAGATGTTTGAATGAAAGAAGATGTTTGGGCATACTTGAATTTATTTTTTATGTCATGTGTATCGTAAAGCTGTATGTTTTGTTTCTTATGTTTGGTGTATATCTTTTTAATTTTAGTCATGCTGCAGTTTAGAGGAGCATCTCCGGGGTGAACGGGGTCTGCAGCCATACCTCCTTGCTGTTGGGCGTCAGAAAAGCAAGATTGACAGCTTCTACATCGTCATGGATAAGTGCCTCATTCCATGCCAGACAAACGGTTCTCTTGGAGCATTTGATGAGCTATTCAAAGCACATTTTGTGTTTAATGTCTCTTATGATACTTCATTGATGAATTTCTACACATTTCTGCAGACAACAATGTATAACATTGATGTGGGCAAAATGAAGGAATCGCCCAGAGTTAGGGACTGGTTTAGAGCAAGGCTGCCAAACCAGTCCGTTGCGCTCTCTTGTGAGTAAGTCAGGCTAAAAAATGTTGACCTGTTTTATGTGTCAAAAACTGTATCCAAGCAGATACATTTGATCGTCATCATCATGCTTTCAAAATTGTTCAAAGTGAAGAAAGGCATTTAGTAAAAATCCCTGAACTTAAATTTCATAAGCCTTTTGATATTCAAAACTTATGGCGTTTCTAATGAATGTTTGTTCATCGTACCACAATTTAAAATGTTGGAAACACAGCTACAAAAATAAAGTGTTCAAAATGTATGTACTTGTGCCAAGTGTTTTTCTTAATAATTATTATAATTAATCATAATCATAAAGTAACTTTTTTTGGAGTAAAAACACTTGAAAGTGTTAAATCAACACTAATAAAGTGGTACATTTTTGTTCCTGGATCAGTGTTATCCAGTATATCCCACAGTGTTAAATGAACCCTGTTTTGTGAGTTAAATAAGTAACTCTGATAAAGTGTTAAAATTTTAACTATATTGAAAGTGTTAATTTAACTCTTGATGAGTGTGGACTATATAAACACTGAAAAAGTGTTAAAATCAACTCTGTGGGAGTTAAATTAACACTGGACTTTTTGCTGTGCAGCAATTGAAGAATACAAACTATTCACCTCAAACTTTATTGTTTTGCATTGATTTTTGCCACCTGCCTTGAAGTCATGAACCTGAAAACAAACTAAATCAAAGTTGCAAATGTTTTACAATTTAAAGGAAGAATTTTATATTTCTGAATTCCTGCAGTGGATATCCATTTTTAAACAGTCAGTATTGGTGAAAAGTTGTTTGTGTAAAGGAATACACACCTCCGGTCATGAATTTTAATGGATACAGAACATATCTCAGATCAATATTTGCTAAGTTAGAGCAAAAACTGTGTAAAAAAGTAACTTCGCTGTTGAAGTGAATTACAGAAAAACAGAGCCACTGAAATACCTGAACTGGGGGTTGATTTTTTAGGTCTCCCGACTTCCCTCAAACAGCTCATGACTTCTTCCTCATAAGCAGATAAATCAGCGTGTAACCTGCACACATGTACTCAAATTCAATCTTCTGACTTTGCCAACTCTACTTGTGTCATGGTTCATCATTGCCAACTGCACAGAAACATTTTCAAAGTATCTCCTGCCACACTCTTAGTTGCTTTGTGCCTCTTGCCTCCTTTTTAAATGTCTTTTGCACATTTCTTGACGGAAATTAAATTAATGATCTTGATCTACAAGTGTAAAGACGACAGAAAAGCAAAGTTGTAAAAATGATTAAACACATTTTTAATTACACCTCTGAACCAATGTTCCCCTCACATCACTAAACAGCACGGCTTTATCACAGTAATAGCATAGTGGTGCATGATCTTTGCTCCTTAATGTGTTCTACATCTTTTCCTCTCTTTGCTTTTCTTGCCTAAGGCCGCTAATACGATTCATAAAAAAGAGGGAAGCTGGGAAAATGTGATGAAAGGAAGTTGTCTGAACGGATTATAAAAGGGAGGACAGTTTCTTCTTCGCTTTGCTTCATACTCTGCTAAACTTAACACATAAGCAGCTTCCTAAATATAACAGTGCAGAGCTGCTGGATTCACTTATTTTGTTTCATAAGCAAATTGTTGCTTATGAAAGCAGCCCAGTTCTTTTGCATCCAGTTTTCTTGTTATGTCACTGCTTTCAAAAAAAAACTTTAAGTCAGGAATCAGCTTTCCTCTTGACATGTAAGGAAGTATTTTTATTTAACTCTCTCTGATGTGCAAAAATAAACTTGACCTCGTTTCTTCCTCTCAGACAGGATTTGTGTTGTTACACACCTGAGAATGCTCTGGATGATTGTAAAACTCACCAGCAGTGAAGTTTCACTTTGCAACATTTTCAAAAAGGAAAGATAGTATAGAGTAGTTTTTCTCCAATGAGGTCCATTTCTTTTAAAGCTGGATTCCACCTTTTGCGACAAGAACAGCAACAGGATTTCATAACAGACTGTATAAAAATTAATGGGGTCCAAAGCTCCAAATGACTAGGAAATCACTCAGTCATGTTATTTTGTGCTCTCAAGCTTCATATTATTCTTGCATCCTGAGCTGTGCAGCTAAATTTCTTATTCCATATACGCACTAAGGTCTTGCAGTTTCTAAATCTGAAACCTTGGCTCACTTTCACAAAACAGAATGAATGCCAGAGTAACACATAATAACAAGAGCTCTCCATATTGTCCATTTTACAAATATTGTTAATTTGAAAAAAAAAAAAAAAAAAGCTTCAAATAAGTTTGCATAATCTTATTCTGAAACATTTTGAAAAAATTATTCTTTCATTGAAGTATATCTATAAAAATATCCCATTTTTTAAATAGAATCACTGAAAGCATATGACGTATTTTGTGAACAGTAGTTATTGTTTCTTTATAATGTTTCACATGGGGTTGAATCTTCACAAACTCATTTATATTTTGGCTGATTTTGTGTCTCAGCTTTTTCTATTACTGTATTTCAATATGATTTTGGTCATTGTTGTGATAAAAGGCCAAATAAAGGCTGCTTTTCAGGTCATTAGCAGGGTCCTCCTCACTGTTATTTTTATTTAAACTCTGCTTTCTTGTATTTTAAAGAGTCGGTTGCTCAGTACATGCTTACATTGCTCCCAGTGCCTTGGGAAGACAAACAGGAAGTCATGCATTACTAAATAGAAAACTCTAGAAACTGTGATCTGTTAAGAAATGTATATAATGCAAAATGCTACTGATACATTTATTTTGAGTTTTAACATGAACATGCTCAAATTAATGACTGGATTTTCCTAGCAAGTCCAATGCAAAGCTCTGGTACTATAATAAGGATTTGATTTATTTGAAGGCTTTCTTGACTTAATTTCCTGGGATACTAATAATTTTGGCTGACACTGAGTATAATTGTGAGATGTATCTGTTCCTCATCCCATGTTAAGATTTTACTTGAAAGTATAAATGTAAAGGTAGAAGCTCATGCCTTATTGAGGTATCCTTAAACCACAGGAAGGGCTATACTGATTGAACGACTTACAATTTCAACTTTCTGGTGAAATATCAATGAAACAGTGGATGCTGCAACGTGGCTTGACCAGGCCTGAGGGGTTGCTAGGCTATAATTGGCAAGATAATTAGTGAACTTTGATTGTGTGACCATTTGCTGGAAGGTAGCCCTCAACAACCTGCTGTTTTCCTGTAAAATCTAAGCTCTGCCCTCCCTCACTTTCCCTGTCTAGTAAAAAAATTTTCCAATTTAATAAGGTCAAACGTCGTGTCCAGTTAGCACATCTGCTGCTGTTTGTCCTTCCATCTGACAGGTGGGTTATATCAGATACAGGACTCTGATACCTTCACCTAATATTTACCTCTTGTCTCTACATTGCCCTCAATTAACATGGAGAAGATCACAGTTTCCTCGCAGATACCACACGGTATCTGTGAGTTGCAGGTCTTTGCTTCTCTTGATCTCCAGTAAAATGTTAACAAAAAGCAGAAAAGAATCATTTTCAACCCAAAAACATCCTCCGAGGGATTATTTGTGTGGAGTTTCCTTATTCTTCCTGTGGATGTATAGATTTTATCCTGGCTTTTCCCACACAGCCCAAAAAGATGTGTTTTAGTTTAGCTGGTGATTCTAAATTATAGGTGTGATTGTGAGCATGCACGGTTTTTTGACTTCATGATGGACTGTTTGTGTGAGCCAAAACAGTAATAATAATTATGCGATTTCTTTGGGTAGCACTCATAACTACTTAAAGACACTTTACAGGAGTACAAAAATATAAAATCAAGCAATGCAAGACACAAAATAGGCAGATTGTACATTAAAAGTAATTTACAAGGTATACCCAGCTCCTGTTTAGATTAATTTAATCTTCCAAAGATTTTATAAACCCTGAACATACAGCCAGAGCTACAATGAAATGGTACCTCTGACCTCAAACCACTTCTGATTTAGCAGGAAGAAAACTAGTGTCCTTAAATGCTCTCCACCATCTTGATAAAAAACTGTAGCACTGATGTGTCAAAATGTGAAAGTCTGAGGGGAATGAATACTTTTTCGAGGCTCTGTTCACAGTACAGTTAACAATAATAGCTGCTTTTCAAGGGTGTCAGTCACTTGCACCAAAGAGCCGTTTTCACTCCAAACAAACACTTTTACACCTTATTTCAGACCCTTTCTCTCCAGGCCTGAGGTATTATTGACAGAAGACCACTTTGTTTTGGTTTATCTGCTCCTGCTCCTTGTCCATGATGACGAATTGGTCCTTTAATTGCTGGTTGGGCCCCCCCCGTTAGCCGAGCGGTTGCTAAGTGCCCAGCGAGAGACAGGAAGGAGCATTAGGACTGCGGCTGTCTGCTGCATCCATCTGTAACATCCAGTGGGTTAGAAACACAGAGAGAGACAAAGAGGGGCGTCTGGTAGCAGAGTCAGGATGACTCATAGGTCAGATTCTCGTGAGCGAATGTGAAAAGCGCGTTCCTGTGAGCGGATGTGAAATTACATTTATGCCTGTGCACGTTATGCAAAGTTGAGCTTCATTGTGAGGGAGTTTGTTTATGAGAGGAAAATAGAGCGCATTAAGGCTTGTTCCTCCAGCTGTGGATTGAAAACCCTGATTAAAAAATACATTAGAGACGTTTCTCTTTGATGCAACATTAGCTTTTTAAAGATGTCTCTCTAATCTGAGTCTCTTATCGCCACCCATTGCCACTTAGAGTGACTTAACAGACTTGAATGTTATGGTAATGTAGCTGTGTGAATTAGACCACAAGAAAATTTACAACAGGGCCATTGCAGGGCCAGCTGAGTAAACAGTGCCTGCAGCTTCCTCTCCTCAGTTCTTCACCACTTCCTGCGGAGGTCACACACTGGATATGTGACCTTTTTGTGCCTGTTCCTCAAGCTTTTGCTTGTTTATTGTATGACTTTAACATCACAGAAACATGGGCCTATATTGTCTTGGGTGAATAATGCTCCTGCATCATGTTTCTTTCAACAACGTGTCAAACAGATTGATCCAAAATGGCCGACTTCCTGTTTGGTTTGGGCCATGGCTCCTAGAAACACTTTTGTACGTCTTGGGAAGTTACACCTTCACCAAATTTCATAATCCTCCATCAAAGCTGGCTTGAGCGGATTATTTTATGGCACAGTCAGTAACTTTTACAAAAATATGTTTTATACATGGCTCTTAAAACTGTCACAATGTCCAGCAGCACAACACAAGACAGTCAGACGTCTGCAGAAACGCAACACTCAGATTTGTGGAGGGTCCAGCTTACAGTTCTCCTGTCAGATTCTCCCACCTGACCTCTTGATACCCGCTGCTTCTTGGGTGTTTTGCTTTGATTGATGCTCTTGATAAGTTTACATTTGAGCAATACTTTGGCCATTTTCAGATAACGCATTCAACAGAGCTGAGTGCAATTTTCAAAGTTTTTCATATTGCTTTATAACATGAAACTCTGGTTTAAAATTAAAATCTGTCTACTGAGCTCCCTGGTCTTTATGAAGCTCTTTGTTCAATGATAACCTCTAACAAATCTTTGAAGCCTATATTACTTCCTTCCACCTCGTAAGATCCCAATACAATATATCATTATTTGTGATAGAGCAGTGGAAGGCAGTAAGTGATATCTTTAATCATTGGCTCCTTACTCATTTCTTTCCTTGTTGCCTTCACTCAAGCTGCACAGCTTTTATTGAACTTAATTACTTGCATTAAAAGTGTCTAAAACGAGAAGCTATGCTGATTAAAACAGTGACCAGAACTGAACATTACAATTCCCCCTTTACTTCACCACGAACCACAAACTTCAATGGCCGACTTTTGCCCACCAAAGAAGAAGCTTATTATGATGAATAGCCTTTTCAGGAAACACTGGAACCTTTACAAAAACTATTATGGCTCATCTAGCACAAGGACAGCAGCTCCTCTCTGCAGAAGGAAAATGATAATTAGAGTGGTGGCCCTAACCCCCACTGAATGGATCAGTCTTCAACACCAAAACAAGGAAATGAAAGATGAAACACTGAATAGATCTGAGACCCTGAGTGAAAGATATTGGTGGTTTGTGTTTGTGGCTCGATCAGAGAGACGAGACCTGCCACTGAACACAAGCTTTCCCCTGGAATAATAATTATTGTTATTGAATAATTATGACTTTGATAATAATTATTGATTACTATCAAAAGATAATAATGAACAATTAAAATACACACAAAGTATAGGAAGCTGTTTAGAGAAAAATACGTTCTGAACGGAGAAAGGCGAAGATGTTATAAACTGGTTTGTTTTCTCACACAAAAGCTGACAGGTGTGGAAAAAGCACCACAACTCATAGTGTGACTGTCAAACACAGAATGTCTTTATTGCTTTCATGCTTTATCCCACTGTTGCCCCTTCATGTCAAGTGCTATATAAAAGCTGTCAAGCACTTGCCTTGTCTTTCATGTTAGTCAAAATAATCTTTTTTTTTGTAAGTACCAGGGAGAATTCAACACGACTATGCAGCATGACAAAGAGGCTGAGAGATCCCTAGAGTTGTGTGAAATTGGTGTCCATACAAGATACATGGCAAAATGGAGGCATAAATAAACAATACACCAAGGCAAATACTTAATTTGAGGAACTTACAATGAATTTTGCTTTGAAAACCTAACCCTGATCTGTCTGTGCTGATGCTGTACTGCTTGGTTTGCTGTTTGTTCACTGACATTCTCTAATAAAAAACAGTTGAACTAAGACTGATCCTAAGATTAAAAGTGAACTCTGTTTACTAATTAGACTTCTGAAGGCAATTAGTTTCACAGGATTTTGATTGAGGGTGTCACAGTAAAAGAGGTCGAAAACTAATGTATATGCCAGAAATGTTATTTGTAGAAACAATTCAGTTCACAAATCCCCCCCTTGTCAATTTTGTGTCGATTTGTGCACATCTGAAAAAGATAAGTACTGAATTCAATAAAGATTAAAACACAAAATGGACACTAACCTCTGTTGACAACACAAGAAGATGTTTCCCGGTCCCATCAGGACTCTTAATGAATTGAAACTGGAGGCTAAAACAAATCTGTCCTCCATATCGCTCAGCTGTCTCCTACTGAACAGAGAAGTAGAGGAGGATCTCTGTTCAAACATTACGTTAAGATTAAGATGTTTGTTTGCAATACAGAGAGAGAACGATCTCTTGATGTGCTTTAGAGGCACAGCATATCATGTCTGCAAGCTCTGTATTACTTTTGTTCTTTATATCAAAGCACACCATTTTGGAAGAGGTGTCAAACTAAATGAAATAATCAAATGATGTGAAAAATAAATCTGACTAATAGCATTTCTTTAGTGCCATATGAACAATTGTAAGAATGCCTGGTATGACTCTGCCCCCCTGCTGTGTTGATGCTCATCTCAGTGATTAAGTAGGTTAGCAGATGGCTGATAGAAACTTCAGCTGAGGTCCTCTGGACAACTAAGATGAGACTGAGGTGTGAAGTGGGATGACACAACAGTGTCTTCTTTAGAAGAGTTGAAAGAAAAGGCTTCAAAGACTCAATAGTTCAAAAAACATGAGAAGGAAAAACACTGGGGAGAAGTAATTAAAAAAAACAACAAAACAATAAATTTGACCAGAATGGTTTGTCAAGATAAGAATATAAGCTGCAGAATTACAGCTTGAATTAATTCTTTATAACCATCCTTGCAGCTCATGTTCTGGTTGACATGTTGCTGAAGTGGAAAAGAGAAATTAAACACCTCTAATTCTTAGACATTTATTTTTACAAGTTAAATTACAACAACAAAACAGCATAATTCCTTCTGAAGTAATGTCACTGAATGCTTGGATTGTTTATTGATGTGAACCTTTTCCTTACGGATGAGTCAGAAATGTGAAGATGGATAATTTTGCTGCGTCTCTGATTCTGATTCTCTGACTCATCCGGTGTCTGTCTTTAAGTTTAAAAACAGAGTTTCTTTTCCTCACTTCCTCAACTTGTTGTCTGAACCTCAGATTGGGAGAAATTATCGTTGTAATGTCACCAGTAATGTATTTCTTTTGAGCATTCAGCTCAAGATTGTACAAGCAATCTTAACAAGGGAAGGTTGTTGGCAGTACATACATGAGCATAATTGTCAGCGCTAAGACCCTCCTCCTATCTCTGATTGGTTGTTTCTAACAGGAAGCGGTGTATTTCTGCAGATGCCAGGCGGATCACAGGGATTATCCCGAGAAGCTTGATTTTTTTTTTCTCTCTCTCTAATTATCTGTCTCATTTTCTACTGTCATGACATGGAGACAGATTTTTATAGTCTGTTAAATATGCATATCAAACAGACTATGCATATTTATAAAAAGTTACCAAATGCAGTTTCATGTATGTTAAACTAAAAACAGTTCATGTGGAGGTTCAACAATAGAGTGTCATTGATTACCAGTACAACAGCCACGTGTTTCTAAAGCAATCCTTTGCTCTTTAAGTTCTGACTTTAAAAGTATATTTTATATCCTGGGAAAAGTATGACTCCAATAAATTGATAAAAATCCAAATTTGACTTTGATCTGATGCAGAATGTGTGCAAAATGTGACTGTAACTTTGTTTTGCACATCAATGTTTGGATAGCAGATGTTATTTGAAACAGACTCAGTTGTGATAATTGATCTTTAAAAAATTATTATACAGACGAGTCAACCCTTCATGGGATTCAAATGATATTTCGCTGCCTTTTGTGGAATATGGGCTGGTAATTACTCATGCAGCTTTCACCTGCACTTCTGAACCTTGTCCATGTTTCTCCAATAAAGAAATACAGACAGTCAAAGACTTGCTTTCTCTTCACGGGTTGAAAGCGAGTCTCCTGTGTCACATCTGGCACACATAGTACTACTGGTGTGCTCAAATTGTGACTCAGACTGTTGACACGTCACCCCAGATAGCCACAGGATCAGTCTGAAACTGCAGCACGAGAACCGCTTTCTTGTTTACAGCCGTTGTGTTTACCAGCAGCATCGACCGTGTCCGGCTATCATAAATGTAATAATGGGATTTGGTGTGTGGTTGCCATGGAGACACATCTATAGGGACACGCTATTTGAGAGCAATTAGCCTGTAGAGCTCCATTCACAGAACAGGTGTGTTTAAGCTGTCCTGCTTTTCTTCCGCCTGCTTTGTGTGTCTCGCCGCGGTTTGTGACGCCCGTCTTGTTCCACCAAGACAAACAAAGAGACATTTTCTAACTTCCCAGTCGCTCACGATGATGTTGACTGGTGGAGATCTGGGCACAACCTGGCAGGAGTACGCAACACCTCCCACAGACTAAATGAAGAATCACTCACGGTGTGAAGCGGCAAGCTTTTTCAGACCTGAACTCCCCACGCCTGGTCCGGCGTCTCATGTGTCACCATGTCCACACACTCGTAATATCTCCTGTTAGTCACAGTCCTCTGACAGGACCAGCTCGTTCAGTGGGTGAGATTATATTATTTCAGAAAGGTCTAAAAGGTATAAAAGTGAATTTTATTTTACATGTGGGGAAGCTGTAGCCCCAGCAGCTCCAGTACATGAATATTTTAAGTTCTGCCTAATTAAGAGACTTTGCTGTCCTCCACTAACGTCCATCCTGGGACGTTGTTTCACTTTCTGGTTCATTCTTTATGATGATGGGTGAAAATCACAAATCTATAAGACACACTACCAACTTAATGCTATTTTTTCTAAACTTTTAAATTCACTTGTCCAACTGTTTAATGTTTCAGTACTTTTTCTCTGAGTTTTGACAGAGTTTGATCCATGGTTAATGTGCCAATGAATCAATAATAGATGTTTTTTTTTTCTTTTTTTCTTTTTTGGAACAGTTTTATTTTTTTTTATAATGCATCATTTCTGCACTGATTAAATGTACTCAAATAAAAGAATAACTTGTTTCAGGTTTTTTGCACATGCTTACTAAGATTGTGGATAAACATGAAGCACTGTACCGAGCTCTCTTTGTTTTTTTTTTTGTTTTTCTTACAAAACAAGTAAAAAGTAAACACAATTGAAAATAGAGTTAATAATTGGAAGTTAATAATTAGAGTTAATAATAACATCATAACTGACCTGGTTGCTGAAATGTGTTCCTTTGAAATCAAACGCCGCAGCTTTGTACGGAAATAAGCATAAAACATATTCATTGTGCTATTTTTGAACCTGTGCTGTGAAGTTCGAGTTTTGTGCTGTGTAGCTGTGACTCTAATGCTGCCAGATTAGGTTTATATATGTGACAAGATGCCATTTCTTTACCCAGAGATCTCATCAGAAAAGTAGTTGAGGTGCCTTCCTCAAGTCTTGCTGGTAATGACGCAGCTAAAGCTGAACCTCTCTCAAGAAAAGCCTTTGGGAGGGTAAGGAGGATGATGTGCATTTTTATGTTTCCTGTGAACATTAGTGAAATTAATTAACTGAATGGCTTGAATTTTCAAGTTGGCAATGGCCACAGTTCTTCGTCTCTAAACGCAGTCACTGTGAATTCATCCTCGTTTCTGTCTTCTCCAACTTGTTGTTTTAACGCTAAGGTTCATCTCTTCCTCTACTTTTAGCAGTAATTCTTCCAGACAAGCTGTACAGATGCAAATTAGCTTTGGGCTTACGTTTCCATAGTAACACTTATTAGGTAAAGGCTTAACTCCAGAGTGTTTGAGCAGAGGAAAAAGAAAAAAAAATAACTGTCCACACTGAAAGAGCCAACAATCGGGCCAATTTTCTGCTTCTATTGTTGGTGCTGACAGATTGTGTGAGCGTGTTTACTGACTGACTGTTGACAAGATGTGTCTGACACCCAACTGGTAATAACCGTGGAATAACAGAAAATGCTGGAGGAAAGCCTCGTGATAACAGCGCAGGGGTTGCAACAGAAATAATTATTGGAGTCTGACACTTTATACAAGCAACATATAATGAGAAGCTGCTGGAGATCAGATACTAATGGTCTCTGAGATGAAGCTGAAAAAGGTCAGAATCAATATCAAAACACAGAAGAAAGTTGTGCTTTTTGTATTAAGCTTCAGCAGAGTTTGATAGTATCTCTAACTCATTTTCTGCATGTTTGATTCTTGAGCCTCGGTTATTATAGGATAGAATATTAGATGTGCAGTCACAAAACATCCCCCTTCTGCTGTTAACGTTTTACTTTTCATCACCATACAAAGTGCTTTTACATCAGTTCTTGTGTTTCTTTTCTGTTTATACTCTTCTCAAATCCCCAGTTGGTCGTTGTTTATGTACTTGTACTGCACCAGGTTCTGCCAGAGGTTTCTTCCAGTTAAAGAGGAATTTTCCTCTCCACTGTCGTCACATCCTTGCAAGATTTACAGATTGCTGTAAAGTCAATGCAAACGATTACATGCCTGTTCAGGAATAGTGAGTTTCTTTGGACAGAAAACGTTTTGTTTAAACAATGAACCAAGCTTATTGCGATGTTTGATGATTAGGTTCAATTGGAATGTATGTGTGATTGAATTGAAATGACTTGTTTGTTTAAGACATTTGTATTACTCTGACTTTCAGACATAAAAATGCTTCGAACTAAACCAGTTCACTGAAGTTGTGAGCGATGGATGACGTTTCTCTCACTCAGAGTTTATTTTTGCTTAAAACAATAATCTGATAGGTCGCTGGAAAAGACCAATGTAGGAGTTGACCTTCTTATATGTCTGTTGGATCAGACATATAAAACCCCATGTGACATAAAGATGCTAAATGAAACATAGGAGAGGGGAAGACATGGGTGTGAGGATGAATACAGGCAGATAGATGGTGGTTTTTGACGTGACTCATTTCCACATTCATTTGTGTGTGTGTGTGTGTGTGTGTGTGTGTGTGTGTGTGGGGGTGTGTGTGTGTGTGGGTGTGTGTGTGTGTGTGTGTGTGTGTGTGTGTGAGCCCTGGGGCTGCACACAGAGCCCACCACCGACTCCCACAGGGGGACATTAATGACAAACATCCTGCTCCACAGTGAAAGAGATGCTCCATGCATCGCATTTACTCCTCCCTCCGCCCCCCGCTCCAACACATCTGCACTTACCCTGCTCCCATTTCACAGCAAAACAGAACAAGGCGACGCGAAAGCATTTTTCATGCTCCTCGCAAACAACACAGCAGTGTGTCCTCTTCAGCCTCCTCGTTGATAACAAATGAATGGTTCTCAGTGTGATTTGCTGCACTTCTTGCTTGTAAATTATTCAGGGTTGGGTGTTTATGTTGTGTAGGAAATTAGATTTAAAGTGCGTCAACAAGCCTGTATCTGTGTCAATTTGTCTGGCAGATTGGAAGAAAAAGTCTTCCTCTGATGCTCGTCTTGTTAGAGTCATTCCCATTTATTTAATCTCCGTGGTAGCAAAGCAACAGATGACCTATATAAGCCTTCATGTTGACGAGGATGTTTTCCTTAAGGACTCTGGGCAATAAACATGTAATTAACATGTCAGATAGACAGACAGACACACAGACAGAGAGACAGACAGACACACAGATAGATAGATAGATAGATAGATAGATAGATAGATAGATAGATAGATAGATAGATAGATAGATAGATAGATAGATAGATAGATAGATAGATAGATAGATAGATAGATAGATAGATTTATAATCCCTTTCCACAAAGAATAGCATTTATTTTCTTTACCAGGGTTTCTTCCAGTGTATTATAAGGCTTGCCAGACTCAGCCATGATTGGTCAAACCAAAGAATATTTCCCAGTTGGTCTACAGTCCTATAGCAGCATGTTTTCACTGCAACCCATGCATTCAGCAGCTCAGCCATCCTACTAAGCTCTTTAAAGACGGTTATTCAAAACTAATGCGAAGCTGTGAACTTGGCAGAAACTCAGTGCTGTATTCGCCTCAGCATCCGGGGACATCCCTCTGTGTTTGGCTTAATACTTTGCAGATGAGTTCTCCTTTGCAAACCACTGACAGCTGACTGTGGAATATTTAGTTGAGAGGATATTTCACCGCAGTAATTATTCTTTATAACTTATTTATAGAAGCAGTCTGCATGCCTCGCTGTTGGTTGGAAGTCATTTGAACACTAGAACTGAATTCCAACGGTGTGCGAGTGAAAACTTTAGGTACTAGGTATTGGTGCTCAATATCTAGGTTGTCATTTAACATTTAAACGCAGGACATGAAGAGAATAAGATTGTATTCGCCCAGGTCACTCAGGGGAACAGTTTTTCAACGCCTACTGGTTTTTCTTCTTGGAGTCTGAACACAGTATAGAATGTTATGGCGCATTCTGGAAATCTCTACCTGAAAAGTCAGATTTTAGAGCTGAGAATAGCAGAAAGTCTGATGGATTCATTTCTTCATCTTAGTACTCATTCTTATCTAATTCGAAAAAAAAAACAGGCTTGGTTGGAGGCAGCTAGCCATTTAATGTTCTCAGCATTTTACGCAGTCAAACACTAGAGCTGTTTCTTCATAAATAAATGCCTTTCTCTGCAGTGTTAAAGGTGTAATTATTATTGATTTATCAATATACAAAATGTCAGAAGTGCAAATAAACAACTCACTGTATTTCTGCAACCTTGGCAACAGTTTAAGTGCTGCAAAATCAAGTGTCAGGGGTGGATCTACACATCAGCTCCAGGAAGCGATCCTGCTGAACTGGGAAATTCAGATTTTTCATTTTCAACTGTTTTCACAAATACAAATGTGCAAAGTGTGACATGCGTTTGCATTCAGCTCCCTGACTCAATGTGTCGTAGAATCACATTTCACTGTGATTTGGACAAGCGAGGAGTGCTGAAGTAAAGCCCATAAACATTGTTCACGTCAAAACCCCTGAAGCTCATTAACTAAATTCACACAGATTTTTATGGTGTAAAGCGAATGAAGACACGAGTCGTACACTCTCGTGAATTCCCAGGCAGGCTGTTGCAGACACCGCTGGGATTGTAGGGGTTACTACGCTGTCAATAAATGTACGTCACAAAGTCTGTGCATGTGTTCCCAGAAGCCATTAATGTCATCGATGATGGTGTGGCGAGCTGTCGTTTCAGTGGTTTGTGGGATTGAGAGCCTGCAGCACTGCTTTTGTATACGTGTGTGTGTGTGTGTGTGTTAGAGAACGACAGAAAGAGCGAGAAAGAAAAAAAGAGTGTGAGGCAGGGCTGAGTCTTGCAGATGGGAAAAAAAAATGTAAAGATTGAACATCAATAAAAATAATCCTAAAGCTGCCTGTTGGCAACCTGTCTCTTTTCAGACAGGATGGAAGCTGATTAAAAGTGAAAAGGAAAACGTGTTGGTGAATCGCTGCTGTGGTCTGCTGGGTTTGCATCAAATCAACATGTTCTAATAGAGACTGATGGGTTTCTAAATGCTGTCCACGATCCCTTAAGGTTTGTTTATTTTTATAAACTAAAAGGCATCAGCAAATACGAGATAAAGTACTTGAGACGATCTTATTTGTGAATAGGCTCATCTGAGAAACATAACATTCTTGGGTTATTTTAATGATTTACCAGATTTCCAATTTTGTCTCCCATTTATTTGCCTACATTTTGCCTACAAAATGCCTATCAACACTGCCCTCTACTGGTGAAGCAACAAAGTTAAATTCAAATAAAGGAACAAAGAGAAACTGCTTCCATTTCACACACATTTATTGTTTCCATGAACACTCCAAACGTCTCCATTTTAAATTAAAACTGTAGAAGTGACAAATACAAACATTTATATATCCTACAGTGCGTTGCGTTCATCAAGTAAACCTAATCTAGTGCTTGTTTGTGAACAGATGTTTGTCCACCATGAAGCTACAACAGACTCATTCCATTTCGGACAGAACTTTCAAGTGGGTTCCAGGTATGTTTCAGTACTTGAGACCTGTGTCGGCCGGAACAGGTCAAGTTCTGCTCAAGAACAAAACACAAAACCAGTCTTCCATCCAAGCCTCCTGCAGGATGAGTCATCAGCCCAAACCAGTGAGGTGGCAGCAGCAGGGAGGGGTGAGGAGGTTTAACAGCAAGGAGGGAGGCACCGCAAAAAGAGCCCATCATTCACACACTAAAATATTAACTAGTCAAAAAGAACTGCCTTTAATATCTAGCAAAAATCTGGTACATTGTCCATTGCATGTTATTCTGCTTTTTGACTGAGTTGGAAACTTGCAGCTGATATGACCTGTGTGTGTTAAGGTGTGGCGTTGTGCTGAACTTGTCATAAGGCTGAAAGCCGCAATTGACGTTTGGTACATGCAAAAAATAAAAAAATTTAAAATGTGGATCTGTGATCTAGACCCTCGTCGTTTCTCTCCCATGCATATGATGATGATTTGAGTTTCACTAACAAAATTAGGGCTTCACAGCTGCCCACTGTCCCCTTCAGGGTCCCAATAATAACGCATTTGAGGCCATTTTGATTTTCCCTCAAGTTGTCCTTTCTCCATCTTTTGTCCTGCAGTCGAATTTGAGTTTTCGGGTCTGAAGTTCAGCCTGAATCGTCTCCGCTGTGCTCCGCTTGCGCTGCCTTCAGGTTCGCCTGCGGCTCCTCCGCCGCGCCGCTGTCGGCCTCCTCCTCCTCTATGGTCAGGCGCGTATCTGCGGAGGAGCACAGGGAGCTGACGCTGCTCTGCTCCGCGCACAGCGCGCAAGCCAGCGGAGACGGCAGGAAGCCCTCGTGGCGCAGGGCCCCGGAGTGGTTGCCGTGGTTACCGCAGAACGGCAGGGAAACCTGCATGGCCCGCAGCCCCGAGACGGTGGCCGGGAAGGGGACGCTGTGCTTCTTGGGCAGAGCCCCCCACTCCCTCTGCTCCTCCTCGTGCACCAGGCGCGTGAAGACGTTGATCCTCCTTTTCTCCTTCCTCTTGGAGCGAAAGTAGCCCAGCATGATACCGCAGAGGAACACTCCATAGAAAGACATGACTATCAGTATGTAGAGGTATGCGTTCCCGTTGCCTTCTCTGGCGGCCTGGGACTCCACGGCGCTCTCTGCATCCGAGAAGAGGCGCTCTGATGCTGCCGTAGAGTTTTCCAGGCGATCCATTTCTTTGAGGAGTTCGCGGTAAAAGCCTACAAAAGACAGAAGAAGACGCACAAAATGGACAAAAGTAAATAAATAGTGTTTATTAATCGATAAGCATACTTTTTTTTTTTTTAACCATCATTTTCGCGCGTTTTACGCACGGACACTGATTTCCAATTAGCTGTTTTGTATGCATTTTATACAAATATATACACGCAGACTTTATATAATTTTTTTTTGGGTTTTAAAAATTCAAATGTATGTTTTTCAAATTCAAATACACCAAACAAAATTGAATAAAAATAAAAATGATCGATGCACCTTTTTATGTGTAAATTCAGTTAATTCAGCCTAAACATATGAATGTTTATCCGATTTAATTTAACTGAAAGTGTTTCCACTTTTTGTTTTCTAGAGATCGAGTTTCAGCTATTTACAAAAGTTTTAAAAGGTTTATCCAAACTGTAGGAAAAAAACTGAAAAAAGTTACAAAAAATTTAAAAAAAGATAAAGAAAAAAAGAACTCACCGAGCTGCGGATCCGTGTCTGCTGTGACTCTGCTGTCCCCGCTGAGCTTTGGGCAGAACTCTGACACAGATGAAGTTATTTATGCGAAGTCCTTTTAGCGTCATCAGGAATCACATGACCTGGTCCGATTGTAAGATGAACCCTGAGCAGACCCACTTAGGAATCATATAGGGTTACAAAAAAAAAAAAAAAAAATCAAAGCACAACTTTTAGAGGATTCACACCACTTGGGGATTCTTCTAAAACTGTGAGCTCATTCATGCATCAGATTCTTACTGAAGAAATCTCCAAGGTCTAGAAGCAAGTAATCCAGAGGGGATGTAATGGAAAAAATATTTTTACAGAGTAATGGAAGTCCTAAAAAGTGTTCACACCCCCTGACGCTTGTCACATTCTGTTACAAGGAAAAAGTTCAACATTGTTTATTTTGATAGATCAACTCTCAGTAATGCATAATTTTAAGCCAGAAAAATGCGTAAAAATATTTTTGCAATTAAAAACGGGAAAAGTTACTTTCTAGGGACTCATTTTGCTGTGATTACAAGTTTTAAATGTGTCTCCAGCTTGACTCATCTGGACACTGAACCTCCCAGTTTCCAAAGAAGTAATCATGCAACTCAATGACAGAACCTAAACACTCAGGAGCTTTAAGATCTTGCTTAAGTAAATCACTGACAAAAATAAAATGTCCATTGAACTGTAACTCAGCTGTAACTCACGAAGCAATTACCATTACCAAATGCTCTAATATTTTCGAGAACCAGTTGGATTTTATTTGACACTTTTATGAGTTGAACTGTTCCTAATATAAGTTTATCAAGAAAATAATGTCCAGTGCTCACAAAATGTCTTCAGCTGTATTTCAACAATGATTATGTCTATTAGGTTTAAGAGCTGAGATTTTTCAAGATTTCTTACTTTTTTTTTCATGCTTACTGAACAAAAACATGATTTACAAGTATCTGACAATCATTAGAGTAACATAATAATATAATTTCAGTTTGCGAATAATTAACCTATGATTTATTAACCTGTAGACCAGATCTTAGCAAAAATTCTGTATGACCAGATCTCTTACTTAATTTCCCATCAAAGAACTGTGTATCAAACGTTTTTTCTAAAAATATATTTCAGCTCACTGTGTTTGACAATTAGAATGACATATTTGTGTTTTCTCCAAATGTGATGAGGTGCAGCGGTCCAAAACTTAGTTTCACATGTGTTGAGCTCCATAGAAAACATTTTTTAAATTGATTTTATACAATCATTCACAAAAATGACATTCAATCATATTTAGATTCAACACAAACTTTATTTAATTCATTTGATTTCTTTTTTTCCAAAAGCAAAATGGCAAATAAATAATAGGATGTGCTCATGTTATGAGGCAGGCCTCATACAAAGAGGGAGTGGAGATGCTACAGCAGCCATTTGCTTTCTCTACCTATGTATCCACAAATCTGTATGTGTGATCAAGTATGATTCAAGAATCAGTTCAAAACAGCAAAGGCATGTTTAGAATAACCAAAAGGCAACATGCGACAATCTGTGAGGAACACTGAAGTTGGGTCTGTGTGATCCTCTCTATGTTGACGAATTTGAAAAACAGCTTCAGACTAAAGGCGAGCATGGCACACTGTGTGCTCCTCCCACTCAGGGTTTACACTGCTGCTTGTTTGATTACTCTACCACAGTACTGTTGATATAGACATCGCATCTCCAGATGGAGAATTGCCTGGTTTTCTGTACACATATCTCATGATCACAGCAAGGCTATAAACCTTGAAGTGGTTTTCATAGGTAACACCGTCACTATTTTAAACCTGTATTATGAACCCTATTATCTGCTGCTCACAGGCTGCATTTTCCATTTGTGCTACAGGTTGAAAAACTCACAACTTCTCTTAGCCCCTTATTGCAGCTACCCGTTATGCCTAATTTTTGGTTTGGTTCTCCATTGCTGGGAACTTTCCTTCAAAAACACAAAATGCAACCAAATATTTTTGGTCTAGTTTCTAGTGCAAATAATTTAGTACACTTGGAATAAAAAAGTCAATATTGACGACCGCACTTCTTAAAACCCATTTGAAAATGTACTAGTTTTGTCTTATTTCAAGTGTACTCAGATGTTTGCACTACAAACCAGACTGAAAATACTTGGGGAGATTTAGGAATCTTTTAGTGTTTAAAGAAGGAAGAGTTATTAAAAATGCTTGTTGATATTCTTTTCATTCCAGTCAGAGCAGCAGCGGGACGCTAAAGAGCGATATGATAACCTAGTTGGAGTGCTGCCAGCCTGACGTAGATATGGTGATATTGGTGTAGCCATCCATGCTCAAATTCTCAGCTGACTATCATGGATAAGCTACTGCTGCTGCTACCACACTCCTTCACTCTGGACCCTGATATGTTGCCATGGCAGCACAGAAACAACACAATCACATCACAGAAGTCTTGTGCTATTTAAAACGTTTTTTTGCTCCATCGTAATGAGGAGCGCATTGCTCCTGCTCTCTTCAAGTCCAGAAAAACAATCTGACTTCTGGTTTATAATATTTATAATATCTCTATTTTGTATTAGTCTGATGTAAGGAGTGACCTTAGGTGACAATGAGTCCAAATTTCTCTCGCCCACATAAGACATAATTCTGTTGGAATGCTTGAAACATGATAAACCATGGAAGGATAAAGCTCTACTTTTACTAGTGTGTTTACACTCCAACCACTTCTCCATGCACACTGGGAAAGCTTGAATCTTTCATAGTCCTGTTTGAAATCAGCTGCCTTACTTGGGCAGAAATAATACATTTTCCTGTTGCTATCAATTTTTCAAATACAGCGACAACTAAACATTAATTTAGTCTGTTATGCAAGCATTTTTTTTACACTCCCGAAAGTTGTTTTCAATAACTGTAAGAAAACTCAGGAGATTAAACAAATGTGTATTGTGTTTCTTTAAATTATGTAAGTTTTCTAATAAAACTTGCCAGGTCAGACACGGTCATTACACAAGAAGAATGTTTCTGAGTTTTTACCAACCTACTCACATTTGCCCTAAAAAGACCTTGCGCTTTCTGTGTCAGAATGTTCTGTTGTCCCGCGATCAGGCGGAGCCACAGTCGGACTGTGGGTGGGAGACAAAATAAACCAAGACAAGAAATCCAAACAACGTGGAGACAAAAGGAAAATGAACAAAACTGTTAACTGCCTCCTGACCTGCAGGATAAACAAAGTCAACACTGGAGGAAGCTTAATTATTAAGTTAAAACAAAGAATATAATTAAAATAAAACAATTTTATGAAGCAGCAGACATGAATATATTTAGATCAGAGTTCAACACCTGCTCTGTTTCATACCTCTCATATGCAAGAATAAAAATTTCACTGAAAAAGATTTTTTTTTTTTTGGGGATTAAATAAAAAAAAAATCAGTTGCCAAGATCAGAATCTGCAGATTTCCTCATCAGCACATAACTCATAACACAATCATAAAGCTATTTCTATGGTTCAATTAGGCCATTGAGAGCTCAGAAACATTATGATTCTGTGGCTACAGGTGAAGGAGTGAGAAGTAGCAGAGAGAGCTGCTGAGTCAACTGGTGATCTGCTGCTCCCGGTTGTTATTTTCCTCCATACATTCTCTCAATATCGTCTTTGTAATGTGTCTTCAGCTCCTTGCGTTTGAGCTTGAACGCATCGGTCACCAACCCCGTCTCAGGCGTCCAGGGGTCTGGGCTCAGACAGATCTTGCGAGGAATCTCGAAGCGCTCCAGTTGGGCTACGTTGAAAGGAAGATCATGTTAGCGAGCAACCTGGTTAGGTCCAGCCCTTATCGGAGGTAGTCTTCAGGTTGCTCTCACCTGTCAGTGCAGCCTCAGTGATGACCTTAAGAACCAGCTCCTCCATGGCCTTACTGTTGCACAGCTCCTCCCATGACCCACGGATACCGTACTGGCCAGCCAGAGCCAGCAGCTGCTTCTGATTGGGCACCACGAAGCCAATCACGTATGTTTCATCACTGCAAAGCAGAAGAGTCACATGAAACAGAGTTAAAGGGAGATGGGAAAAAAAAACACAACAAACGAAAAAGGCCTTCAGCAACAGTATAGTGGGCTGAATAAGGTGATGGAGCCACAAAGATATGCATGCATGTGCATTATTCCAGTGGAATATGTGACCTTATAAGGAGCTGGGAGCCACACATGCCTGAATTGAGTGTGAACAGATTGTTGAAACTTCAAAATCCGAAGGCAACATTGTTACAGAGCTTAATAAACATTGAAGCAACAGAAATATGCTCAGAATTAGAGAAGCTAATCATCATGTTCCTGTTGTGCTTTGCAAAACTATTCAGACTCTCTAATATTTTGTCACCCAAAATTACAAACTTCAATGCAGTTCATGGTTACTCTGCTACTCCAGGGTAAAATCAAAAGTTAATCTGTGTTTGATTTTATTCTAGTGTAAATTCAGTTGTTCACTGAAGGCCTCGTAACTGTTAAACAGACAGCATTATGAAGGCAAAGGATCACAACATTTAACGGCCTAGTTAAGGTCCACTTCTAACTCTCTGTGTCAAAACTTTAAAAAGTTGCTCTCAGATGCTCTCCACCCAAAAAATGCATCTGCACCAAAAAATGCAGATGTACTTTCACTATATACCACCTAAAATATCAAAACTGGCATGTGATATCATATGACCTGTGTGATCAATTCATTATTTTATTACAATAATGTTTTTATTAACACTATAATGTTTCATCAACACAAACCTGTTGGCATAAACACAAATGTTGTCAACCAGAGGGCAATTCTTCAGCGCGGCCTCCACCTTTCCCAGGGAGACGTACTCTCCTGCCTGCAGCTTCACTAGGTCCTTCTTACGATCTGGAACGCAGCACAGGGAGCAGCTTGTAAGATGTGCACAAAGAAACTGAGAGGTGTGGGTCAAATTAACAAATAATTTGAACATTCTTGGCAGAATAATGAAATCTGATTGGTTAAAAGCTTTACCACCGCTCCTCTAACTGTGGTGGTAAAGCTATGAAGTATGTGCTCATTTCTTTTATAAGGAGTGTCTAATCAATTCCTCGTCTTCGCCGCACTCCCCAACTGTCAGGCATGACTTCTCACCGATAATCTTGAGACATCCATCTTCATGAATCTCTCCAATGTCCCCAGTGTAGAACCACCGCTGGCCATTTTCATCGACAAAAAAGTCCTCCTGTTTTTTTGCCTCGCAGTTGTAATATCCCATGGTGATATTAGGCCCACCAACAAGAATCTCTCCCCTGGGATGAGGCTTGTCAGTACTTCTGTAACCGCCTAAGGACAAGGTGAAAAGTCAGCAGATTTGACATCAGGACTGTTTGCTGCAGAACATTTCCTATGACAGTGGATGAAGATCATGCTAGCTTTAAATTTTCATTTTGTTTGGCGTGCAAAGAGAGCAGTAAACTCCAGTTGATGCACATCGAGATTTAGGAGAGCACCATAAAAATAAGTTATGAACCCTGACATAAAATGATGAAAGTGGGAAGAGAAGTGCGCTGTGGCTTCCTTATAAGGTTTTGGAGAGACTGCAGGGAGCTTTCCTACAAGACTAACAGCCAAACTAGCCTTGTAAATTTGGAAAGGAGCGCTGGAGAGACTGATAGTATAATACAATCTGCGTAAAAGACAGGATGCACGATAAAGAATCATAAGGACAGTCTTGTCAGTCCCACTTACCTTCCACCCAGTCTTTGAGCTTGATCTCACAGCAAACCAGCGGCCCTCCCACTCTACCAGTGCTGTAATCCCAGTCTGGAATAGACAACAGGCAAACAAACATAATCAGAAAGCTAACAAGCATCAAGGTCCTGCATTTATTGCCATGGCAACAAGACCTCACTTGCCATGGAAACCTCCTCCCAAAGGAGCTGTTACAGTGTAGTGCTTTCCTGACTCAGATGACCACAGTGAATTGGAGTGGCAGTGGGCTGCTTTGTTGGTTTAGTCTTCCTGGGAAAGCCTGATGAAATGTATGTGCTGAAAACCAAAACACTGCCGCTTCTTTGAGAACGATCTGATGGATAACTACTTATGGAAATTAAAGAGAGGTTGTTTTGTTTTATATGAACCTTTGAGATCTGTGACAGACTGGCGACCTGTCCAGGGTGAACCCCGTCTCTCGCCCGGAACGCAGCGGGAGATAGGCACCAGCACCTCCCGACCCCGTTAGGGAGAAGGGTGACCGGAAAATGGATGGATGGATGAACCTTTGAGATATGTCTGGATTTTTGAGTGGGGTGCATGCCTTCACGTTTACCAAACAGGATGGACATTTTAGCACTAAAAAACGAAGAAAACAACCCCTTCGCTGCAGCTCCAGATCATATCTAGATCATATCTAGCTTTTATGAAATAGTGACAGAAAAAAATACATCTGTAGAATGTTGCATCTGTAGTTCACCGCTAACTGCATAGGAGAAACTGTAATGAACAACAATAAAATGTTTTAAATCAGAGCATTTTTTTCTGCTAGCGGGATCTAGTCAAAGTCCAATGGAGAATATGCTGCAGAACTGTTGATCATTTGGTGTAACTTTATGAGTAAATGGTTGCAAGTCCTTATGTTGGACTTGTTCCCCTCACTGGCCTCTGATTATAGACATCAACCCATCACTGACCCTGAGTGATCAGCTGTAGTTGATCTAAAGTAATAAGAACCCATTTTCCAAAGGCCAATATATAAAAAATATATGTAATATGAGAATATAACCTTTGTCAGTCATCTACCAGAATAAACCATGAGCTCACTGACACTAAGATGAGAACTTATTAAGCTAATTACAAGGCACTGTGTGGAAATGCAAGCAGTCAGAGCAGAATATGAAGAGAAATGTAATGTTTTATACATTTTATACATTTGTGCTTTGTTACATAACTCCAAAAGAATAATTTAGCTTCAGGGTAGAAGTTATCTTCCGAGGTAAGGGAAGAACAAACCCTCATATCCCCTCTGTGTTGTTCTATTTTATAACAAATGGTTAACAGATCTAAAGTAATATAAGGTAAATGTGTGAATAAACAGTTCGGACACCAAAAGTCATTTCAGCTTACATTCGCATATCGTCCCTGCACCACAGGTCTCTGTCAGGCCATAACCCTGACCCACTGGGCAACATAAACACACATTCATGAAGCGCTGTGTGGCGGCAGAAAGTGGAGCTCCGCCTGATAATAAGACTCGTGTTCGACCCCCGAGCAGAGAGCGAACTTTCCTGAACACAAGCCTGTTGAAAAAAGAAAGTAAAAAGCTCATTGATCTCTGCTGGCGATAAACTTACATTTCCAAACAACTCATTCAGCTCTTTCACCTCTGCTACTCACCTGTCACACAGTGGTGTGCTGTATCCTTTTGAAAGCTGTTCCAGTTTGTAGTTATATGCTAAAATGAAGAGAGTTCGCTGGAAACTGTTCATCTCCTCCACCTTAGTCATCACATTCTTGTAGATGCGATCCATAATCTCCTGTATTTACGAGACAGCAAGGAGGGGAAAGAAATAAAAGAGACAATATAAAGCAGCACAAGGAGAAATTGCAACAAGACCCAAAAGTCCAGTTTTATGTTGAGTTCAGGTTTTCATCCTGTTTATGCACAGATAGCAGCCAACAGAACATTTTGTTCCATCCTTACATTGATTATGCAGGAGAAACTTTGTAGGATAGTTATTGTAATGCTTCAAATATGGTCAAGATATATACAATATTATGCTACAAGTAAAAATGAAGAAAATTAAGATGTAGACAGTTTGTGTCGTCATAGCAGCAGTATTTCTTTTTAAACAGAAAAGCCAAAGAGTGCTTGCTTTTTTTTCTTCCATATACAATGCTTTAAAATACTTATTCTGTCTCTGGGCTTTTCTGCAAAAATAACTGGGTCCCTCAGTGGATTAGAAATAGTATCCACTGATCACGAGAAAAAGAGAAAAAACAAAGTTTCAAGAGAGAATTGTAAAATTAAAATCATGAGAACTTAAGTGTTTTTCTAGCATCGACTAATCTCAACCTAAGTCATAACCTTTTACGACCTGACCAAATTGTTGAACGAAGTAATATTTAAGAAATGATGAAGGGATAAATTGCACTCTTCAGGAAAAGGTTTGAGGTCTTAGAAGCAATTGTTCAGTATTTAGATATTAAATGTGTGAGTAGCTGCCATGTCTGGAGCAGAAACCACATGGGAAAATCAGTGGCATCATAGATGGATGAATGTATGTGTCAGGCAGCTGCCAAGATGAATGAGATGTCATCATTAGCACTTGACAGATTTTTATGTGTGTCTCAGAGTGGGATGCATGTGCCCAGGTTGTTGCATTGTGCAACTGCTTGGCTTGCTGTTCAAATGGAAATCACACGTCCGATGGTGAAAACCATCTTGATTCACAAGTTGACCTGAGGGGAACACATGGAGCGAGAATTGTTGTGCTGCTCATCAAGCATTACAGAAGCCCATGACATCTGTACTTTTCATCTAAACATGTGTTGGACTCTTTACATCTAATGTCATCTTGTGAGGAATCTCAACAACGGACATCAACCAAAATGAGAGCTTCACAATCCAAAACCGAACAAATGTGGGTTGATCAAGAACAGTAGAACTAAAGAAGGTGGGATTGTGATCACTGCTTAATTCTGCATAGCTACTGATGATCACTTTGTGCAGATTTCTCCACTCCATATATTTTTTAAAAGGGCATTGCTTTTATTCAAAAATACAAAATTATTTTGCAACAATGGCTGAGACTGATTTGTTTGAATGTTTTTTTGACCCGCCCAAAGGTCAGTGACTTACAAAATGTGCCAAAAACAACAGTACAGACCTCAAAATGATAAAATCACAAAAAAGCTGTTTATTTAAACTATTACTACTTGTTTTTTTAGCCAAGGGGATAGCTTAGGGAGCTTAAGATAGCTTGAGAAGTCCAAAAAAGTGCCCTTTTAGTGAAATGGTAAAGAAACAGTCGAGTGTCCTGAAAAGAAGTTCACAGAGTAATTGGGGGAAAAGGATACCAATAAAAAGCAATAAAAAGCAGCTGGTCCTGGTGGTTGTTTACATGTGTGTGTACAGCTAAGGAATTGAGAGAGGAAGTAGATGCAGGATCCATGCAGTGGCTAGCTGTCGTAACACAGCAAACAGTTTGGATGTGTGTGCGTGCCGTGGGGAAAACCACATGGGGCTTTCTCACGTTCTGTTTACAGATGTGAACGCTTCCATAGACTGGGACCCTGTGGCCTTTACACCACAACCGCTGGGATATGCGGGCTGGTGGGATGCGTCCTCATGACATGAGAGAGAGGGTGATGCAGTACAACAGCAAAATGGATTCAGCACTAAGACCTGATGTGGTCAGCTTTAAATAAGATAAGATGAGAAATTCAAGCAAACAACATGAGGGTCAATTTTTATCCAGCCTCATGCAGTTTGGTATTTCATCCATCATCTGAGTAAAAATGTGCGTTATTTAACAGCAGCTCCACTCATTTATTCTTTTTTATATAAAACACTGGAAGACCCTTAATGCAAGGTTTTGCTTTTAATCCACTTTTCGTTCCCCATAGATCTTTATCTTAACATAAGCATTCTATCTAAACAACAATATACTTAACTAGTAAATTCCTTTTATAAGACTTAACCAAACTAGTCATGCTCATTGAGAAGCACATAGAAATGTAAACAAGTACCCACAGTCATTCTTAATATAAAATATTTAACTCGATAAATAATGGAAGGAATAAACTCTACATTCGAATCAATTTTGATTTCACTCTCAGTTAAATGTAATGCTGCTCCTGCTCCTTGTTTTCCTTTCTGTCTCCGTACATTTTGTTCAGTTCAATAGTTTAATCAACATTTTTTTTCACCAAAAGAATCTTAAAAATCTTACCAAAAATATCATCTGGTATCTTAAAACCGCTTTGTTAATCACTGCAAGTCTCTCGGCACATGGGAATTTCTGACATTTGCTCAAGCCAGAGAAAACAGTTTACTAGCATAATTAGTGCAATTCTTCAAATACTGAAAGAAGTGCACCAAATTTGATTAATTGAATAATAAAATGTACCAAAGCAAAGGATCACTGACTATATTAGGATTCAGAGTATTTACGTCATGTTTCGATAGACCCAGCAGATTGAGGCCCGTAGGGCTTTGGACACTAATATTTCTCTGTGGGTTAATGAAGAAAGTCTGAGAGAAATCAGAACTTCTTGTCCATGAAGCCAAACTTAATCAATAACTTCAGGAAGAGTAAATTAAGGGGTCCCCCCAAAAAGCGTAAGGCTTCCCATGTAGAGAGCCAAATTCATGACATACTGGGACGGCTGCCATCAGAGTGGGCTTTAGGACACTGGTGTCTCCCCTGCTTCCTTTCTTGATCTTGGTTGACTGTGAGGAAAAAACAAATCCAAAAATGTTACAATAGGACTTGATCACAGTAGATTTACTGAGTCTGAGCTAAAACAAGGCAAGCATTTAGCTCCATGGATACTTTTTTTGAATAGCAGTGTTTTGTTTTTTATCAGAGAGATGTTTCTTATTACATATTCTTATTTTCAAAATGCATTTGATTTATATGAATACATACAAATGTACTATATTTTGCCATATAGTACATTTTATCAGGGGTGCACCGATTACAGTTTTCTGGCTGATTGCTGATCTTTAAAAAGCCAGACCTACAGATAACAATTTTAGGTGTTTCAAATTTTTTTTGTCAAAAATGTTGCTAATAAACAACATTATATTCCTCCATTTAAAAAAAAGTCAACATCTATGTCTCTGAAATCAAGTTTTCTTAAAATGTGACTGTTTCTTAAAGGTTAAAAAAAAACTGAAAAACATCCAACTCTCAATGAGAATAAAAACAAAAATTTATTGTGAATATTTCGGTGAGTGTTTCAGCTTTTTTTTTTTAAAGTAAAGGTTGAGCGCTGTCATGGAAACAAACAGCAAGCCGCAGTTCCTGAAAAGTAACACGTCTTATTAAAGCCTATCTAATTAAAGCCTGTTAATAAGAAAGAAAATGATTTGCATTTGATTTATTCACATATCCAAGCTGTGATGCACAAGCCATTAATTTAGCACATGACGGGAGAAACTTTAATGAGGACCCTTTTGATGAGCTAGAACGTTGATTTTCATAGCTTTAATTATAATTAGACAGTTGTTATAATCTGTTACATCTAGCTTTGCACAGAAGGTTTTCTTAAAAGTTCAGTCTACATCTAATTTTATGACAGTAGCATCAAACAAAGCAAAAAAATAACTAGTGTAGTATCAACCCCAAATTTAGCTTTGCATTTTGCTTAATGGTAAAAAGAACATTTTCCATCATTGAGTGATGCAGGTTATCATTAGTGCTAGATGGTGTTACCTGGTCAGCAAGTGTTTGAGGTGAGGAATAGCCAATTCGGCAGCCATGACAAATGCAGACAAGCTCTGCGCACAGCTCAAGCACATGAGCAAGAGGGAGGTACCCGATGTAGGTATCCTCTTCACTGTAAACACAGAGACAGTGTTCTCCTTTAGAAAGGGATGTTAATTAAAGAAACTGACTTCATTAAGTCATTTAAAAGTAAACATATTCAAAGTTAATTGTGAATTCTCGCATACTGCTTTGTTTTACTAATGAAATGGCAAATCTAGTAGAGTGAATCTATTCAAAGCTTTTTTCTTCTATGAACTCGGGCTGACAAATATGACTAAAACATTTATCACAACATAAGCATTCCATATATGTCAATATGTTATTGATATTGACCATATGGATAATTATTTTTTAGTTTGTATGTTGCGACAGACTGGCGACCTGTCCAGGGTGTACCCTGCCTCTCGCCCGGAACGCAGCTGGAGATAGGCACCAGCAACTCCCGACCCCATTAGGGAGAAGGGTGACCGGACGATGGATGGATGGATGGATGGATGGATGGATGGATGGATGGATGGATGGATGGATGGATGGATGGATGGATGGATGGATGGATGGATGGATGGATGGATGGATGGATGGAGTTTGTATGTTTTAAATATTTGAAATACTGCCAAAACAGTGGCATGACCTTACCTGTTTTATCCACAGTTGTTTTTTTTTATTATTATTTTTAAGCATTTAGAAGGCATGGTGGTGAAACATAAAACTGCTGCTGTGCAGGTTACTCAGCAGGTTGTTTCGATGTTCAAGGTGAGGTGCAGGATTGGTTTACTACCACACACAGTGTTTCACATGCACAGCAAAAAAAATTTTTATTTTTTGACTTCTTGCAAACTTTAAGCAAGACTTTATAATAACGTTTTTCTTCGCCATGTTTTTTTCTGCTGTCCTTTCTTTAAGGCTTGACTACTAATTGTTGTCGTGTTGGCTGTTTATTTGGTGAATTAATTTTTTTTACAATGTGCCCTCTCAGATTTTTATTTACCAAAAAATGTTGAACCAATGTATTTTCCTTCTTCGTCACAGCAATGCAGTACTTTCTGTTTGTTCTTCACGTAAAATCTTAATAAAATACATTGATGTTTGTGGTTGTAATGAGACAAATGGGTCAGTTCACCTTTGCAAAGTGCTGTACATGATTTGAATCAGGAGGAAGTTATCACTGCAAATTTATTTTATTTTCAAACGAAAATGTCTATGATATTGAGAATGTAAACTCTCTAATCTTTATACACTTCAGTCTGACTCCCTTTCACCCAGATTGTTCCTCCTTTCATGGTAGACTTCCTCCTGAGCACATTTCCTCTGGAGTCCTATCAGTCCCAGGAGAAAAGACTTGGTTTATCTTTTATTGTAAACAATAGAGCTGCAACATAGTTCTGGTTGCTGAACTGTTTTTTTTTTTTTTTTTTTATCTCCAGTATACCTCTTTAAAATAAGTGACTGCAATATGTCAACGGTGGCATTTGCCACGTGGTTAGTAGATCACCGGTTAGATTCCCGATCTTGGTGTTTTGAAAAATAACTTGTTTTATTATTGAAAATATCACTTCCAATAATTACCAATAATTTCTATTGTAGCAACTCAACTGAATTATTTAAATATATTTCAGAATTGATAATCAGTAAATCGGCATTTCTGATTCCTGATCTGCTAAATGATATATGATAGTAGATCATGATAGTATTAGTACCTCAGGTTGGGTATCCTCTCTGCCATCCCTGTAATGCTGGCGATGATGTTGCTATGGGAGATCATGACGCCCTTTGGAATGCCTGTGGAACCACTGGTGTACATGATGACTGCAATGTCTGAAGACAGAGGCTGCTTACGCTCAAATGTTGCTGCAATGACAGTGGAAACACAAGAACATGACAGATTTGTATTATGAAACAGTGATTATGTGTGAAACATTATTTACATCATCATTTTTAATTCAAACCAGCAACTAACCCCTGGAAGATAGTCACATTTAGCAAGAAAAACAGCCGTCTTTCTCCACACAAATCAGAGCTTGTCTAACTGTGGAACAAACTGTATTTGTACTTTCTTCTTGCTCATTTGAGATAAAATCAAGTCCAGAGAACTTGCCAGAGATTCTGAGGAGAGCTGATTAATGGCTTCCTCCTTGTGAGCAGCAGTCTCCTGTTCCATTTAAGGATGCAAGAGATTGTGTTTAAAGAATTTACTGATCATCCTCCTGTCTGACTGAGCAGGCTTAGTGCCATCTCACTTATCCTTTTTTTCTCCTTCTTTTTAACTCTGTGATGATTTTTTTTGGTCACATCTCTGCCTACTTAACCATCTTCAGTCTTCTATTAGTTTCACTCAACAGTCTGTCCACAGCAACTGTATTAAGTATTTCTTTTTTCTGATCTAATCATTTGGTGTTAAATTATGTATTATTATCAGCATATTCATTCACTAAATTGTGAGTAAAATCTAGTTGTTTCTGCTTTCTTGTCAAATGCATACAAAAATATACAGATCTTAAAAGAACAAAAAAAAAACTTGATCTATTCCATGGAACAGTTTTAGCGCACTAACATATTATATGAATGGAAACTGTGGGTGAAACAATGTATGCATGCAATTCAAAAACATCGAAAAATATTTAGGAGATAACGTCTTACAATTCTAATTGTCAATAAATACATAGATCTTTAATTTTTTTATTTTATCAAAGTAATGTCATGAAACTGTTTTTTTCCATATCCCTTTATCTGCAAAGTTTAATGTAAATCAAAATAAAAAGCTAAGTTGTCAAACAATCAAAGAGAGGACAAACATAAAAGAAGTATCAAAAAGCAACAACCATCTTTCTTCTTACTCCCATCATCAACATCTGATGTCATGTGAAGTTAACAGTGCTGTGAGTAAACATGACTCTCCCCCAGATCCCAGTGTTCCCAACTCCCTTTCTAGTCCTACCTCTTTCTCCCTTTATCTGTCAATGACAGTAGCAGCTGGTCATGTTGTGGGTCAGCTGGCTCAAAGGGCTTCAATAAAAGCCAAGCAGGGTGAGGGAAAGGGTGGGGAGGCAATGAGTCTCACATCCATCCGCTAGTACAGGACATATGGTATCAAACTTAATCTGACACAGATGTCAGGACTTCCTCATTCACATGACCTCACATGACTTCTACCAATTCACCCGCACCCCAATGCCCATTAGAAACCCCATGGTGTTTCATTTGTTACATGAGCAACCGCGTCTGTAAATTGTCAAGATATTTTGAAAATGTTACTCAAGCCTTGCAGATTAGAGGGATTAAGAAGGATATGCAGAGGTTTTTAGATGGGTAATATTATATATTTGTAGAGAAAACAAGAGAAAACTTTTTCATACTGTTTAACACACTGGAAACTTGTTAAGACACCTTTTTAGTAACAGGATCTCCATAAGACAAATAGCCCTCGTTTTACTAGTGTGGTGGATGAAGTTTAAGAGTTTGAAGCAGCTTCATATTGTTCCTTGGAATGAATCATGTTTACACATCTGTATGAGGAATAGAGTAGAATAGAATAGAATAAAAATAACCTTTATTGTCTGCCAGTAGAACAATTCAGTTGAATCATGCAGATTCACAGAAAAGTGTGCAGAAATCCATTTTTGCTGTGACTTTAGATTTTTTTTTGTCAAAAATGATGAATTTTGTTGATCGTGATTGATTTGTTGAAACAATAAAAAGGACAAAAAAAAACATCCATAAGGTGAGTACTTTTTATAAACACTGTACATGATCACACAATGTACCTTTATCTGGTCTGGCTCCCAGCTTCTGAACAGTGGCCATGTTGTAGATGCTGATGCCCCGTGGAAAGCCGGGCCATGTGGTCGGTGTGTTATCCACCACGATGATGTGTTGCAACCTCGGAACTTCAGCTAAGATTGCCTGACACACATACAAAGCAACAACAAAGAAATGCAACAACATAACTATAAGGCCCAAAGGTCCGCTCCAATACACCACCAACATTACTTCAATATAGTAATTTCTGCACAAAGCAGTGAAGCAAATTCTTAGATAAAGATTAAAGGATCTGTGATTAGAAACATATGCAGATATGGAATAATTGCCACTATTTCTAAGTTTTGAAAATATCAATATCCGCTTTGCAGAGTTACACAGCATATTGGAATAGCAGTACATGCAGCTCGCTGTAGTTCTGCTCAGTCACAAGGTGTCACTGCAGCTAAGCCCAAACTGAAGCCCTACATCAGTCATCATCACTGTCACAGAGGCTTTATTCCTCTGTGTTATGACATCTAATAAAAATGTTCTCATCTCTTGAAGCTCTAACCTTCAGTCTGGTCTCCAGGAGCTCTCTGCTGGTGATAATGTGGGTGACTTGAGCCTCATTCAGCCCATGAGCGATGGCTGGACCTCCCAGGGTGGAGTACAGTGTAACCACTGAAACATAAATGAACACCTAAAAAGTTAAACTGACCAAAAAACAGTAAGCACACTTAAATCAGCTAAACACAGGAAGGAAGTTTATGTATCTTCAGCACTTTCAGAAAGTGCATGTGGACCAATGCAGAAATAAAACCCTTGACAGGGCGATACGTGACGATGCACAATGTACGTGCCCTGAGTCAACAGAGCTCAGAGGATTGGATTTGACCTCTTGCCGTCTAGAAGCAACTGAGCTGAAGGACCACAAGCTCCCACTGTCTGATAAGCAATCTGTTGCTTAGTGTGTATGTGAGGGGGCCTGATGTCTTAACTAAGAGCACACATAAGACAGACTAATGGAATTAGCTGATGCCCTGTATGTGCCTTCATGACTGCAGTCGCCTAACAGTGGAACTCAAAAATCTGCATACCCTATTTTTGTAATGTGAATAAAGAGAAGTTGAAAAATAATATTTATTAGTAATATTTTTTACACATATTATGTGACATATATGCTGTAAAATGAGATGAAAAACCAATCAAAAAGGGAAGAAATAGGAAAAACGTAAGAGATAAGAAAGATGCTTAGTTTTTATACTAAAACTTTGTCAAATCATTGTTTGAGTCAGCTTAAGTACCAAACCTTTTTGATTGGAGCGTGTCAACTAGTTTTGAAATATCTGCCAGCTCTGCCTTACAAAACAATTCGAATCATTTTTGGAGTCTTGTTAGAATCCACCAAAACATATTTTTATCTTTCATGAAGTAATTTTTTTTCTGATTTGGAAGGATACTTTGACCATCTGAGATGAGTGAATATAAAATCCTCTTATGGTTTTTCACTGAAAACTAATGATTTTTGTATATAAACAAATACAAAATATAATTCAAAAGGTTCTATAAATCATTTATAGAGAACTTGCAAAGAATGACAGAATTGGTGAGAGGAATCCAGGCTCTGTTAGAGAGAGGAGAGAGCAGCAGCTTGTAAAGTCTGTCAATAATATCAGAACAATATCAGTTAAATGATTACTTCTCCCCCAGCTGGGGAGAAGGAGACAAAAGAAGAACATTGAAAGCAAAAGAGTGAAAGTGATTGGAGGAATCAACAGAAGACATAGAGGAAGTCAGTCTGACACACTGTAACACTCTCTAACCCTGTGTCCCTCCTCTGACACGCAGCAGTTTGGGAGGCAGAACTTTCTGACTTCACATTTTTGCGTCATGGAGTCTTCTGCTTCCTGCGCTGTTACTTCGCCTGTGTCTGTGTGTATGTTTGCATGTGTGTCTGAACGAAGGCCGTGACACCTCCAGCCGTGAGATCTAAACACTCAAATGGACCCCAGATTAACATTGTTGCTCACAACCACACACCACTTAGAAAAATCTTGTAATGCAGGAAGCAAACAGCAAGAAACAGAGAAGCACACACTGTAAATCGTAGCTCAGTAAGATCTAAAGTATTCAAAACTGATTTTCTCCTGTATTTAAGCTGTGCATGTGTTGCAGGCTGTATGTCGGCCGTTTAACACGTGTGGAATGCACACACACAGACACACACACACACACATCCAGTGACTGAGTTCACTGGGGGCCTTGGCTGACTCCTTGGTGCCTCTGTCAACATCAGATGCTCACGTAGGCCCTCTCACCCCCGTTCTGACGCCATCACCCCTCACTTGCCTTGTCCTGTTTTCTCCCCACTGTTGCTCTTTCCAACCCTTGACTCCTCTCTGTTCCCCTCGCCATGTATTATAGACTGCCTCTGGCTTTTTCCACTGTCCCTGCATTTGTTTGCAAAGAGAGCAGGGTCCTTTACAAAGATGCTTTCTGTGCTCATACAGACACCATATTTTAAAGGAAGCATGACAGTTTAATGGAACCTAAACCACAGCGCATGGACAAAATGAAAGTCACTTTGTGGACAATCAAAACAATTTAATGAAGTGCCGCTAACACATAAACTGAGCACATAAACTAAAAGGCACATTATTCTTTAATATAGAACATATTAAAGAATAAATCTGCCCAGCGTCCTTAAGGGGGGAAATTCACTGAGTGAAAAAGTTTCATATTTTAAAAAAAATGGAACCAAATGTTAAATGATTACTTAACCTGACAAAACAAACCATTTCCAGTTACTAAAGAAATTATTGTGTTTGGACATTTATAGGATCTTGCATCTCTACAGTGTAGCCACAGCTGTCCAAGCCAGGCTGCTGTACAATCAGCACCATTGGGCCAACTTTATGCTAAAGGTTAGTTCTACTAAACATTTACAAAGGATGAAAGTCTTTGAGAGCCATGTTTTTTTTTTTTCTGCTGCCCAATTATGCACTACTTTGTCCTGCTCTATTACAAAAAACCCTACAAACTTTCAATGAGGTTTTTGGTTGCAGGGTGAACAGATAAGTTCAAGGAGTATGAGTGCTTTTGTGAGGCACTATACACTCTAGACTAGAGACTCTGTGTTTAAAAAGTTACTGAGAGGAAGAAATATATGAGAGAGCACGCAAAGGAGGAAAAGTAGGATATTTATGTAACAGTGAAACAGAAAGGACAGGCTGGCCTCCTACTGTTTCAGCTGGGCCACTGATGTTATACTCTTTGCAGTGGAAACAATAACATGTGCAGATGTACAACAACACAAATGCATCAGAGTTCAGACGCTGTACTCTGGAAAGCTGCTAAGTGAACACAAGAGAAAATACAGATACTCTGGAAAGTTAAAAGATTCTCAATGTGAGTGAAAATGAAAATCTATTGGCAGGTGCTCATTGTTTGGTTTGGACTTATTTTAATTCATTAAAGCCAAAACCCAATTCAAAAGCAATGGTGGCTTACTGAAATCTCAGCATTCAGAGTGAACTTACATGGGAAGTTGTACGCAAAGCAGGCCTGGGCAGCTATCAGCCACTCCGCTCGGGTCTCACAAAAGATGGCGATGTTGGATTTTGGCCGCTGACCCAAAGATGCTAAACCGCTGCCCAGTTGAGTCGCTGCTGTCAGAGCCTCTTTATAGGAGAGCCAGCGGTACTCTCCAAGGACAACCTGCAGGTACCATACATGGAAGCAACAATGGAAAGGAAAGTTACTACTGTGTTAACCTCCGCACAGCATAGGCAAATTAAATTTAACACATTGCATAAAAAATAAAATATCTCAGACAGGTTATATAAAATTGACAGCAAATTCCTCCCCAGATGCCTGTAATCTCAAGTGGCTAATGGTGACCTTGAACACATGCTTTAGAGTCGCCCAATTATATATGAATGTTGGAAATATAACATTTAAATAATCTCAAGGGTTGTTGGAACTCAAATTGAACATTACCCAAAAATATAGATTCTGGGGGAGCCAATATGCCCTAAAGTGATTTTTTATGAAAAAAAGGTTTTCTCTGATGTTCAAATTATCCTTTCATGGTGATTCGAAGGTTGTACATTTGTCTGTGTTCTAACTGGAAATATGTCCTCATACTTGCCATGCACCAAGAATATTAATAAATATAAATCTTAAAACGAAACGTGAATACTTCCGATAGTCTGTCCTTTAGAGTGGGGATTGAACAGGGTCAAAAAGCTAGCCAGTTTTCAGCTGTGCAGCCAAATCCCTGACCTTGACAGAATAAAAAACTGGGTCAGATAGTCACCTTTCAGCATGACACCGACCTCAAGGTTGCAGCTGAAACAACAATGCATGTAAGAGGTTCTGTTTAAAATGCTTTATTTTTTCTGTAAATATTTTTTCTTATTTAATATGCAGGTCTGAAATATATCTTTGACTTAAAGTAATAGGATTGGCAGGGCTTTCAGAAAACTGCAGAATGCAATTTACTGACACAAATCAATGATCCAAACATCAATAATGTATTTTTAATAAAGCTTTTAGATTCTGCATATTTCTATAAATTGAAATGTCAAAATATTGAGTTTTATTTAATTTGGTCTTTAAGAAAGTTTCAGAAAAGTAAACTTGGAAAAAGCCATTCACTTGATAGGTGCTATTAACAGAAAAATTAAAGTTGTTTCACTCTTTTAACCACAATAAATGTGCACCGAGTTATGTTCATCCTCAAAAACTCACATTACAGAAGCAAACTATTTTGCATAACTACTCTTCTGTCTTCTGTCATCCCCATGGCCGTACTCTGGACATTGCCTTTAAATACTCACACTAAATGCTCACAGCAAACACCAGAGATTCCTGCACGTTTAGTGAGGTTATACTGACTCCTTTTGGTTCATAAATGCTAGTGCAGACACAGACAGAATGTTTACTCATTAGAACGGATTTACACTTACTGGATGGATTCAATACTTGAGAAATAAATAGCTAAGGCGTTTAGACTTGCAAAACCAAGTGAGTATTAGCTGGATTAAAAGGATCAGGCTGGTGGGATTAGTGTTGGAATTCAGGGGCAAATCCCTGAACGTCAAAGTTGGGAAACCTCTGATTTATGCTCACTCCACTGCACACAAAAACAATATAAGTTTGCCTCCTCACTAATTTCTCTTAATATTTTAAATTTCAGTATGAGCGACATTAAAAACAACATGTTTGACATAGTAGAGCAGCAAAATCCGTGATCATCTCAATAGTTTAAACAAAAACAAACATTGTGCGAGAGATACTGTCTGTTTAGGGAGTCTGTGCCTCTCAACTCACAATGTAAAAAGTTCTTTAGAGTTTCTTTATCACATAATTCGACTAAAATCCATAAGAGAAGATTTCGCCTGTGTACTTTTAACAATTTAAACTCTGTTTCTCCCTGACACCTCACCTTGTAATCAACAACTCTGTTCACTTTTACATTTTCTTCCTGTCATGTCTGTTTTCAGCCATCCTTCTCAATACTAAATTAATGTACTACTATATGTATTACATACAATGGAATAACCTGAGAGTTTTCCATCCCAATCTGCAGCTGGGACTTGTTCAATACAAAATAAAAATTTAAGTTAATTACAGCTCTATTAATTATTACCTAATGCCCTATATGAAGTGAGGGGTAACTAGCTGTGATATTGATTCTAATGAAACCTGAAGGACTGTCTGTAGAGGATGGATGTTGAGCTGTCAAACACTTCCTGCGTTTGTGTGAAGTTTTCCGCATCTCTGCTTGTTTTTTCCTGATACTCTGATTTCCTCTCCCCGTCTGAAGTCGTTCATGTCTTCTTAATTTCTGGCTCTAACCTGATCTGAAGTGTCTGTCAGAGTTGAGCTAGTCTGTCTCTGGTTCCTCATAGTGACGGGCCACTGGCTGATTCAAAGTGCATCAGTGTCTTGCTGGAACATAATCTTCATCATGGGGCTTTTAGACATGTCCATTATGTGGAACATCCTCAATATGCATTAAAGTTCTCCAGTGTCAATATAATAACCTGAATATCTGACTCAGGTGTTGAAGCCGAGACACAGCTAAAAGGCTAAGTTTGTGACATAAACCTTCAAGGTAAGTGGAGAAAACTTATGAGACATTTGAATGTTTAAAAATCCAAACCTTAATCAAGTTTTTGCATTTTACAGAGAAAAATAGTTCAATGTTCAATTCAGATTTAAAAACCCAACTCAAAAAAGTTTGACTTTGTTTTCTCCTGCAACCACCTTCAGATTACCTTCTTGAACACCTTCCCGTTGCTCTGTCGCTCATCTTCCTCTGTAACCACTTCCCTCGTTCCAAGACAGTTTCTCTGCGGGAACCTCATGGCTGCGTACTCAAACATCTTATCCAGCGTATCTACTCCAGGGTGTAGCGATGAAAGGAGCCTTTTGGTGGCGCTGACTGCTCTGTAGGGTCCCTCTGAGCGTCCTAGAACTGAACAAGCCTTTGGTCTCTTGGCCCGTTCCTCCTCTGACCCGTAAAAATTCTCATGGGATCTGGAGACCCAGCTGAGGAGGTAGGAAGGCAGGAATGTAATTGCAGTGTAGATCCACACCATTAGGTGGAAGAGGAGCAGAAGCATGGGATTCAGGTCCTCTTTGAGCCTCATTTCGGTGGAGATGAGGGATGATGAGGAGAGGAGGAAGACGCTATTCCTGCTGTTGAAGTTCTCTGGCTTTTTGTTGTTAACTTTGACTTTTCTTCTAGAGTTTCAGATTCTTTTACTGGAAGATAATGTCCACTCAACCTGGAGAAAAAACATCAAAGATGATATTAATGCACAATTCAAGTAGTAAAAGGCTTTCTGGTTTTATTATTAAGTAGGTTTTAAAAAATCTTGACATACACAAGATCCTAAGACATCAGACAATCATTCATACCGTGTGCACACAATTATTAGAAAAATTGTGATTTTTACAATAAATTCAATCACTGAAGAACTACAGGGCAGTCAGTTAACCCAAAACAATAATAAGCCAGAATATTTAAGAAAGTAAAAGTGAGATTTTTTGTTTTGGAGTTTGGAGTCCTAGTGATTGAGGAAAGCACCTTGAACCTTGGGAAATGAAGTTTGATGGCAATTTCTAGTTAATTACTACTACTTTCAATAGTATCAGTACCTACAACTATCTTACCCAAGCATTTGAGTAATCACTCTCATCTGCATGATATGACTTCATATGGACATAGTGAAGTCCATAAAAGCCAGGAAAAGGCCCATCTCCAAATATCTCTTGGTCTTCAGCTTATGTTTCATTCTGTGGTCATGTTTCACCCTGCAATTCATGGTCTTGATATAAATGAATCGTATTTTTGAAAAATATGCATTATATGATACTTGCCATATAAATATGGCAAGTATTTACATCATGCAGTGATTGTAGAGTACAGATATATTAAGTTTTAAAAGTCTTCTATTTTTGTAAGGAGAAAAAACCCTTCATTACAGCTACAGTATGTCGAAGTGACCATTTGCACACTTCTATCCCGGCCTTGGTAAATGCTCTATCAGAAGCTGTGGCACCAGCCAATCTGTTCTAATGTATGCACTGTCTGCAACCAAGGTTACTGAGCAGAGATTATGGTGTTTTTCTCATTTCTTCAGCTTCATCCTCACTGGGGACAAAAACACAATCATTGGTTTTAAGTCTTGCTTTATTTGACTTTATCTGTAGGTAACATTTAATTAATCAGCACAAAAACATACTCTGCAAAATTTGCAGGAAGTATTCCTTCACTGATGGACACCAGCTGCTTATCAGTGTCACTCACCACTAACATCAAACCCAAAATAGACGAGTGAGAAAGTGAAAAAGGTTGAGAAGAGTAAGGAGATGTATTTAGGTGGTAAAATGTAAAATGTACCAGATTTAAATATGCATATGTAGAAGATGCAGCGGCTTCCCATATATAGCCGTTTTTTACCCATTTTTTTACCACTTTTAAAAGCAAATTTTTTCTTATTTATTTATTTATTTATTTATTTATTTATTTATTTATTTATTTATTTATTTATTTATTCACTCATGTAAAGAGAGCTAAATACAAAGGCATGCAACATGATTCTTTGACAATATATAGATACATTTATTTTTTAGTATGACCCATAAACACCCCATGTCCCTGGAGGACCTTGGGAGCTGTCCATAGTCCTGAGCAGAGACAATGGTTAACTTTACATCTTAAGGCTTGTGACCTACATTGCCTAGCAGAAGCATTAATGGACCTTGTACTGTTGGTACATTTTGTCATCCTACAATCACAAAATTTAAGGAATTTCTTTGGGATTTTAAGTGCCAGACCAACACAAAGTGGTGAACACTTGTGAAGTGGAAGGAAAAAATTTATGATTTTTAAAATGTTAAAAATACAAATCTGACAAGTAAGCTTTGCATTTGTTTCTTGATTGCATGAGTCAATACTTGCAGAATCACCTGATGCTACAGTTAAGGCTGCATCTTGTTTCGTACTTAACCATTATACACAACTCTTTATTGTTTCATCACATTAAATCACAATAGGAAACACTATGTGATGTTTGTTGGATGTAACGTAGCAAAATTCAGAAAAAAAAAACCCAATGAATTCCGAAACATGAGTATTACCTCTTTACAGTCCCCAAGCAGTCCATTTTAAGAACAGTAATTCATTATTCATGAGGGAGCGGCTCATCTAGCTTCTCTGAAGCGTCACATTGTTTTCCACAAAAAACTGCTCACTGACACATCCTGCCTCTGTCTCTCTTCTGCATACAGTCATCCTTCAAGTGTCTCTAAGGTTGGTACAGACAGATTTTATCATTGCTTTCCCAGATTTCCATTATTTTGCAACTAGGTGGTTTTCCTTTTTACAGTTCAGATTCTTGAAGCAAGCATGTGCCTACCTTATCTCAGGAGCACATAATTTACAGCATTACCTCATCAGTGCTCAGTTTCTTTTTGTTCAGAAAGCATCTGTTAATCCAGAAAAGACGTTAATCTGAGACAATACAGAAAAGCTAAGCAGAGTTGACAAACTTTTTTTCACGTCTCTGAAAACCACAAACAGAACTGCTGAAGACCTGCTGTGAAAAATGAACCTCTTGAAACTGAAGGCTAGCTTAATGTGCAACCAGCATTTATTTTACACCATAAAAACTCACCTGACTAAATCAAAGCAAAATGGAATAAATACTTCTTCTACAAACTGGCTCCTTATTTAATACCTTGTCTCATAAGAGTTTAAAACTTTATGAATAAACAAATGATAAAGTATTTGTAACAATAATTATTTTAGAATGTTAATTCTTGTAAAAATTAAATTTTATTTTGTACTACAGATCCTATAGATTTTAATGCATAAGTGCAGCAGAAAAAAAAAACAAATCACCTAAACATGGTTGAAAATTTCCACCATTCATTTGTGCCTTGTAGTTGCTCAATGGCTGATTTTATGTAACTAACAGGAGCTTTGCAGTGAGCCTCCTTTCTCTGGATTAGCTGAATAATATCGTGTTATGTTCTACGTAGTGGTGGGGAGAGCAGGCAGGCGTATGTGTGCGTGCGTGCGTGCGTGCGTGCGTGCGTGCGTGCGTGCGTGCGTGCGTGCGTGCGTGCGTGCGTGCGTGCGTGCGTGTGTGTGTCGGCGTGTGCATGTGTATGTGTGAGAGGGAATCATTGCTTCCTTGAGAGATCGACTGAATGAGGTCTTTTGTGTGCAGACGTCATGGTGCTGACACCCTCTCAGCTGAGCTGGGCAGGCGGATGTCTCGCAGAAACTTTGACATAGCCCTTGGAGAGAGGACGACGCAGTGACACAGTCTGTGTTTGCGCTTCTGTGTAGGTGTGTGAAGAGAAAGAGGACTCTATGTGGGGTTAGTTTGTATGTGTAGGCATGGAGCATTGGTGTTGCAGGACAGATTTACTCTTTTGAAGTAATGACATAACCAAAAGCTTGCAAAACAACTTCACTGAGTTTGGAGGGATTTCATTTTAATTATTTAGATTGTGTGGATTAGACCGCAGCTTTACTCTACTTTTGTAAGCACATGTTTTGTATAAACTGTTGGCAGACATACAGTTCACAAACTTTCCTTTGCTGCAAGCTTTCCAAAAGTTTCAGAACATGTTATAAAACCAAGTTAGATGGGTATTCATATTTAAAAGACGTAGGCAAATAAATAAAAAATGCTTCCACTTTTAAAATATTAACGTCAGATGTGTTTTATAATGTTACATCAGAACAGGCATGTCTTTTTTTCAGAGAAATCTACCATATAAGGAGAAAGAGTTTGCCTGTGTGATTTATATTCACATCAAACCACCCTAGAACAAACAAACTCCAAGCATTTCTAGCCCAGGCCAGTGCACAAACTGTCAAGCAGCTAGTGGTTAGAATTCACAGTCAGTGTTTTTTGGGGACAGTTTGCATTTGTTAAAGCTGTGATTAAAGGTGTGATTATAAACATTTGAAACATTCCGGAGAGATGTGAGTATTGGCTCAAAGTTCCAACAATACACTTCTAAAAGACAACTCCAGAACTAAACTCTCAAATCAGCTGTTTGTGATTTTTTTTTTTTTAAATCGCACTTCCAAACTCACATTTTGTGAGTTTTTGAGGTTCTTTTAAAATTAACCTGTTTTAGCTACACAACTGCTGTTTATGTTCAAGACTTCAAAAATGGCAGCCAAAACAACAACTTAAAATGTGTATGTTCAAAGCAAAAAGTTAAAGTTTATGTAGCAGAGGAAAACATAGATTTCTATCTGAAACACATGATCAACTGGAATCATATAAAAGTATATTACAAGTATAATAACTTACAGACATAAGTTATTGATAACTTATATCAATAAGTTATATCAAAACACAGTGTAAAAATGCTAACTTTAGCACTTTAGTTATTTTTTGTTTACTGTCGACTGTCTTGAGTTGTGAAACATACATAGAGGTGTCATGTTGGCACAAAATGTTTGTTTTTTCAAGAAAAACAGATGATGAGATGTCTGAAACATGATGAGAAGATTAAGAAGGATGCAAGCCTCATAAGACATGGGTTGGTTATGAGGGACAGGGTTCTCTTTTAAAGTTACCCAGCAAAAAATGAACAGCAGTAATCTGAGTTATTTACACTCTCGTAAGATAAAAATTGGGGGTTGGAAAGGGTTATTCATGTTCTTTATTCATTTATAAATGTCCCAACTTCACACTTAATATTTAGTTAGCATTTTAAATATTTAGTTTATAAATTAAATACTTGTGTCTTGTTTTGTTTTATTTTTGTGAACAAAAAATAAAAATAAATCCTGTGATTTATTTCTTAACTTAAAGTTGTGACATCATGTTAATCTCAATCCTGCTCAGGTCTAATCACAACTCTAACACAGACCATGCAACAGGAATGAGATGTGTTATTCTTTTGCACTTTACACCTCCTGATTTGGCAGTGATTTTAAACCGGCATCAGACTGGGACACTGTCTTGGAAACACATGCAGATGTATTAGGAGCAAGGAAAAAAAAAAGATCTCCAATATAAATTATTCCTATATATCCAAATCAGAAACTCTGCAAAGGTTCACACCTCAAGAAATATGAACGTGTGCGTTAAAGTTTTCTAAAAGTTGTGCTTTAACACTTCAGAGAGCCTAAACGCATGCGCGTGTGATTGAGATCTAATTACCACAGTGGTCTCAGCAGAGGGCCTCGGATGTTTCAGCTGGAACAACATCCAAAAGCACCGAGAAGCGTCATGCACATACTTTCACTCACAACTTCCGGTGTTATGAATGTAAAAATAAACAGCGAGTGGGGAGTTGAAATAAATGCTCACGGTGTCTATTTTCTTTAGTAGTTGGAAACGAGAAAAATCGCATTTGACACATAACGACGTAAGTTGAAGGGCTTTATCTGTGTTTTGCTGTCATCAATTATTAATAAGGCTGCCAAACCAGTTTTGCAGTGTGTCGCTCCCTCTAATATCCAAATAACATGCTCACATTATATGCGATTGAAGCTCAAACGAAGACATTTGTATTAACATTTTAAAAAAATATAACATGCGTTACTTTAGGAGGTTTCTGTCATTTATTAGTAACTTGACGTAAGTCGACAATATCAAGAGGAAACTCACCGGTGCAGGTTTCCTGTGCCCAGGCTTTCTTCGCAGCCTGAAACCGTTAACCCACCGGTTCTTTGCGTCGGTCTGTGGATGCTGTGCGCCCAGTGAGCTCCGAGAGTGCCCACGCGCGTTCGCGTTGTTGTATATGGAACGCGCGTGTGGATGGCAGGTCGCGTGGGGAGGAAGAAGGAGAAAGGGAGGGGGGCTTCTCTGCTCTGCGTTGTGATTGGACTCGTGAAGGTGGCGCGTGCGAGAGACCGACCAGCTATAGACAGAAGGAGGTCTCGAGGTGACTACACGGGTTACTGGCGGTCACAAGAAAGACAAGGCCATGCGCACGACAGTCAAGCGCACGCGCAACTTGCGACTTTTTAAAATAATCATCCACAATTGTGGTGTATGAGAGAGGCTACAGCAGGACACTGGCAGCTCGTTTAGATTGTTTTAGGGTTATTTAAAATAAACAAGTAGATGCATAAACGTTATTTTATCTTTTCATGCATTTTGTCGTTGACAGAGCCTGTCCGAAGAATAAATAAACTTTGGACTCTTTTTTCCTGCTTGCCTGGAAACTTCAGAATATGAATCAATACCAGTTATGTTGACAAACGTATCAGTTCAGGTTTCTTATACAGCCTGGAAAATCATCTGATTAAAATATTTTCTACTGGGATAACAATGGAAAAGAAAGTGAATGGAAAAAAAAAATATTTTTTTTTTCCAGAATCCATCCATCCATCCATCCATCCATCCATCCATCCATCCATCCATCCATCCATCCATCCATCCATCCATCCATCCATCCATCCATCCATCCATCCATCCATCCATCCAATCGAAGCTCTCCATTTCTCCACTATTGTACCTAAGTATAACATACTATTTATTGTTGTCGTTTTTCCTTCTTCTCCTATCAGAATTTTGAATTTAATTCTTTTTGGGAAAGGAAAGGGTGAATCAAAAGTACTATAAATTGTTGACCTGCTACTTTACACCTGAAAGAGCATAAAATAAATATTGAGAACTGAAGGAAATAAAGACAACAATTATATTTTTAGGAATAAAAATATACGTGTTTATTTTCATGGCAAAAACTAAATAAAAAAAACTGAACTGAGTGCGTGGACGATAAGGATATATCACACGGTCATGTACCGTACATGGCGGTATGGACTCAAATAGCTTGCAATCCGATTTTGAATCAGGCACTACAGCAGACAGCTTTATTCGACTAGTAGGGTCCTTTCATCCCTGAGCTAGCTAGGATTAGCAGCTAAACATGCCGACTGTCGGAGTTAAAAGGGACTTTCTCTTCAAAGCTTTGGGCAGAACATACAGTAAGTTTTGCCGTTTTCTTTCATAATTAACTGGTAAATTGTCTGTCTTTGATTCTATGGGCCTTTTAGACTTTGAAATAAGTAAGAAAGCATAATAGCAGAGGCTGAACTTCCTGCCTGTCAGCTCATTGATTGAGTGCTAACAGCTAATTTTAGCTAACCATCAAGTTTTTTTTTTCATAACTTTTTTAGCTTGTGAAAAACATGCTACTACGTGAGGGCAGATTTATGTTTATTTAAACATGAGTTAATTTTCGCTAGTGTTTGTGTTAGTTTAATAAAGTAAAACGCCTCACATCTTTTCAGCTTATGTCTGTATGGTTGCATCATTTCCTCTCCTAGCTGTAGACACATCATCAGATGGCTGATGAACTGATTATACATTATTATTGACAGTTTTTCTCTTGTTGTAGCTGATGAGGAGTTTGACGAGTTATGCTTTGAGTTCGGGCTGGAGTTGGATGAAATTGTAAGTGATTTATTTTGGTCACATAAACCCAAAATGCTTGTTCATATTTGACAAACAAAAACATTGTAGCTTTATTGGCATGGATTGTTCAACTGCCTACAGGCACATACAAGGAATCTGGAATTTCCTTTCAACAAATACTAAAACATAAAGCAACAGATGATTTGTAGACAGGAGTAAATACAACAACAAAAGAAAATTATAAACCATCATTTCTCTGTTTCTATCCCAGACCTCAGAAAGGGAGATAATCAGCAAGGAGCAGGGTGACTCTAAAGCTTCAGATGCATCCGATGTTATTCTGTATAAGATCGATGTTCCAGCTAACCGCTACGACCTGCTGTGTCTGGAGGGGCTTGTCCGTGGTTTACAGGTCTTCAAGAATAAGTGAGTCACACCCTGCATCATTGAATGAGAATCTTATCAAGTATGATCAAATGGTTTGTTGGGGGAAAGAATTGAAAAATTTCTGTCTTAAATACAAACAATTATTGTTGTTAAAAGCATCTTTTTTTTTCTTAAATTGTTTTACTTTTGATGCAAATAAAACGGTGTTTCAGGCTCGAGGCACCTCGATACAGACGCTTGAGCCCAGACAGTGGGGAGCCGCAGAGGTTGATCATCACGAAAGAGGTGTGTGAGAAGAGATTTGTTTTGCTGTCCGAAGTTCCCTTTGCAACTAATTTTAAATTTTGTCGAGAATAAAGTGTTTTTGATGTTTTTTTTCCAGACAGCAGCAGTGCGACCCCATGCCGTGGCAGCAGTGTTGAGGAACATCACTTTCACTCAGGAGCGCTATGACAGTTTCATTGAGCTGCAGGAGAAGCTGCATCAGAACATCTGCAGGTCAGTGCAGAAGAATGATAAAGTATGATCACCAGGTGGAGGTTTCTATCACTTCTGTAGTGTTTTTCTGAGCCGATCCACTCACAATGTAGACTGTTGGCCAGCGCTAAGCTGCAATAGAAATTATCACAATATCTTTTAGTACTTTTATGATAACAGTAAAAATGTTACTGTTATTACTTTTTGTCTGGTAACTCCCCAGCTCTGATTACATAGCACAGCAGTCATAGTCCCACAAACACAGATACAGCTTTTGAAAACAATTTGCATTTGCACTATCCCTCTTTATGACATTAGGCACAAAGAAGTGTGGTTTGTACCACCAAACTGCTCACACATTTGCAAATATATTGGTCTTTACTCATACTTTAGTTGAAAAAAATTATGGAAAAAATAATAGAAGTAACAGACCTGACAATAGGGACTGTGTTTTTTTTGTTTGTTTTTTACATCATTAATTAGAATTTCTTGTGACACAGCTAATTCAAAATTATTATAAGAAATTTATCACAATAACTGATAAATGATAGAATAAATGCACTGAGATCACAGTCACGGTTTTGAATGGTTATTTTTGTTCTCCATGTTTTTAGATTTTATTTTATTTTAATGTAGAGAAATTGTCATTTCATATTAATATTGAGGAAAGCATTCAACATAACGGCTTAATAAACCGGATTACGCAGATGAATTCAAAGTGCTGACGTAGAGCAACGAGTTGGGCTTTTTCAAGACAATAACCAATAAAACTTATTGACAGAGACAGAAAAAACATTTATCCTTTTCGTTTATTCTAATTGAGTCAAGTATTGACTGTGTTTATCCAGGAAGAGGAGCCTGGTTGCCATTGGCACCCATGACCTGGACACCATCTCAGGCCCGTTCACCTACACAGCCAAAGCTCCCGGAGACATCTGCTTCAGACCGCTGAACCAGACCAAAGAGTACACGGCTACCCAGCTCATGAGCCTCTACAAGGTAAACAGCTGATTTAGATAACTGGATTTTGATCCTCAGAGCAGCTCATTATGCTAACAGCTAACCCAATCGGAATAATGTTGTTCACACAGACAGACAGTCACTTGAAACATTATCTCCCTATTATTGAAGACAAGCCTGTGTATCCAGTCATCTATGACAGCAACGGCATTGTACTGTCGATGCCTCCTATAATCAACGGTGAGATTTTTTTTTTTTGCTTTGTGGTCACTTAAACTTGTAAATGAACATAGCTGTTGTACAGTTTAGACAATACTGAGTTAGAAAGTTTGCTATGATTCCAGGGGACCATTCAAGAATCAATTTAAAGACGAAGAATGTCTTTATCGAGTGCACTGCAACCGATCTTACTAAGGTAATGCCTAGTCAAGACAAATACAAACTCATCACCTTTTACTGTTGCCATTAGAAACAGGCTCAACCCTCGCCATGTTCTTCCCTGCAGGCAAAGATTGTGTTGGACATGATTGTGACCATGTTCAGCGAGTATTGTGCTCAGCCTTTCACGTAAGTCTCCGTTCTTCAGCCACCTCTGATTGCTGAAATAGGTTCTCACTTCTAGTTTTTGCCAAATAATTCACACCCCTCAAACCTTCGGACATAAACCTGCATGAAAATCACAAATATGTTACTAGGATTTGCTGTGATAGATCAGCACAAAGTAGAAGATAATGAGGACGTGAAATAAAAAATGTTGAATATTAAAATTTCTTTGAATTTAAAAATCTAAAAAGTGTGTATTTGTATTTAGCTTGGTACTTACAGCCATCCATAGAATTTCTGCCTTTCTGTTTTTCTAAATAGTTTGAGCTCAGTGACACTTCAGTTGTAGTTGAATTTATATGAATACTTTTCCAAAACTGTGTACATTTTATAAAGTTGTTGCAAAATCTGTTATCTAGAGAGGGCTGGAAAGTAGGGCTGCAACTAACAATTATTGTAGTAATTGATTGTTGTATTAATTTTTCTGATAATTGATCAGATTAAAAAGTTAGTAATTCTACTTTGTTTCATTTTAACAATATGAGATCCACATTAAAGATTTGAATAAAAATGGTAACATTTTATGATAAGTATATCGCAGCATATGACCTTTTTCATCATGATTATTCCTATTAATTGTTTCAGCCTATTGAAACATAACAAAATTCTGTTGCCAGAAAGTTTTTTATTAACATTGATATGGTAACGATCTCTTAGTGCAACCTTAAATTTTCTCCAGGTTTAAGTTGTTGGATGACTTTGTTTGTGCTTGCTTTGTTTTGTTAAGGTCACACTCACTGGCTTCACAACAAAGGCTCATTAATTCATTGAAAAAAATTTTAATTTCTCATGAATTCTTTTCTTCTCTGCAGGGTGGAGCAGGCTGAAGTGGTGTGCCCAGATGGAAAGATCTGCATATACCCCGTACTGTTTCTACTTCTATTTTTCTTCTTTTGAACAACAATCACTTTACTGACATGGTTTCAAAGTTTTTGCTGTTTCCTGGTTTGTGTTGCAGGAATTGGCTTACAGGAAGGAAAAGCTGTCTGGCGAGTTCATCAACAGAAAAGTTGGCATTAGGTAACTTATTTGGAATCCTCAATGTGTTAAAATATGCAAGTTACATACATTCAAACCAGCATTTATGCAGTTTCAAAGTTTTCAAGTAAATATTGAGTCTTCTCAGATCTTGATTTGGTGAAGAATAAGTGTAGGTACTCCTTCAATGCTTAAGCAGTAATTATTGTACTTCATTCAATTGTTTTCAACAAACACAAAGATTTTTATTTTGTTTGTTTGTTTGTTGTAAATAAATGCTGATATTTTTCCTTCATTCCTGCTCCCATCAGGGAATCAACAGAGAGAATTGCTCAGCTCCTGACCCGGATGTGCCTCCTCTCCCAACCCACCGGCGTCGGTGATGAGATTGAGGTGGAGATCCCGCCGACCCGTCCAGACGTCATCCATGCCTGTGACATCATGGAGGACGCCGCCATCGCCTACGGGTTTAACAACATCACCCGCACGACGCCACGCACCTACACAGTGGCCAACCAGGTGCCATGCTTTGGTTTCCTATAGACAATTTATCTTTAGAAGCACCAGAAAATGCTACATCTTGTGAAACTTGTTTTTGTTTGTTTGCAGTTTCCTCTCAATAAACTGACAGAGCTGCTGAGACAAGACCTGGCAGCTGCTGGATTCACAGAGGCTCTCAACTTTGCTCTGGTGAAAAACCATAAAGTTACATTAATATAAACCTTAGCTTGCTATTTTTGTCTCTGTAAACCTAAAAATTCTCATTATTTGACTTTTTGTAGTGTTCTCAAGAAGATATTGCAGACAAGCTTGGAAAAAAGATCTCGGAAACCCGAGCTATTCACATTTCCAACCCCAAGACTGCAGAGTTTCAGGTGAGATTCAGTTTGACAGAAACAGGATAATTACGTACAAACTTTGAGTTTTCCACTGAGCACAGACTCGCTCTGGGGTAAAGAATGAAGCAGATTACTTGTCTAATAAAAATTAATCTATCACAATTTTCTTGCTTTCTACCATCTGTCCTCTACTGTAATGTTAAGTCTCTCAAAACTGTTTTATATGTAACTTTAACATGAGTGCTGCACAGATTTTACCATTTGACTGGAGATGCATCAATATTTTTTCTTTTTTTTTCCATTTCAACTGTACTTGACCAGAAGCATAAAATAGTTTTCTGATTATGTGAACACTGTAACGGTGTTCAAGGCAATGTAAGAGGAAGTGCATTTAAAGCTATTTAAAAATGTGAAAGCTGTTTATAAAATTAATTGGTCGCTGGAGATGCTGCAGAAAGTTTAAAATGTCAATTCTGAAATCATTTTTCCTTGGCTTAAAATGATATTTTAAAAATATTTTATATTTTTTGCAGTGAATCTCTTCCCTTCATCTGATCTTGTAACGGAATAAGAATAAGTCAAACTTTTCAAACCATGTCGATCCGACTTGTACTGTTATTCTTTCACTGGGTGGTGCCCTTTTCCTCTTTAATAAACTGCGGCCATGCTTTCGACTTTTCCCATGTTTTTTTCTTTTCTTCCTCCACCAGGTGGCGCGCACCACTTTACTTCCTGGCCTGCTGAAAACCATAGCTGCCAACAGGAAGATGCCCCTTCCTCTCAAACTGTTTGAGATATCTGATGTGGTACTGAAGGACGAGAACAAAGGTGTGAATATGCTTGAGCGTGAAACGATGTATGACACTTTGTCCATTTGAGGGTTGCTGCTGCCTGAGTAAAATCAGATATTTCTTTTTTTAGAGGACATTTTATTTTGCTAGAAGGTCTTTTAGGTGCACAAATACACTGTCAACAAATTTGAGCACCGTTACATTAAATCCTTTCCTTCACCCAGATGTTGGGGCAAGGAACAGTCGGCGTTTTTGTGCCATTTATTACAACAAGACTCCGGGCTTTGAGGTGATCCACGGCCTGCTGGACCGAACCATGCAGCTGCTGGAGGTGAAAGCAGCTCGTGGAGAGGGATACCACATCCAGGCTGCAGACGGTAAGCAATCTGGACTCAACTAGGACTGGACATCAATAAGAAGTGTGCTCTGTTGGCTCAGAGATCATTAAAATAGAAAAACACTGTTTTTATGGGGGGATTTTTTTTTTAGATTTTTATTTTAATGATCAGAAATGTGACATAAGGCAGGGTTTGTTGGGGATTATGTAAATCCCTAAACAGCATTGGTTGTTAGGAAAGGGTTGTTGATCCTGCTGTTTCCATGGTAAATTGTGGAGCTTAATGTCGGTGAAATCTGATGGGGTTTGAGGTGCAAAGGGAAGCAGTTTAGTGAGCATGTCTACTTTGTAAATGCAGCCAAAAATCTGGATGGTTACATAAATTACAAACAAAAGTCTTAATGACTCATTCAGTTTGATTTTAAGATTTAAGTAGCAACACGGGGGCAGTAATGTTATTTTGACCAAATGATGTCATGAGCCGGATATAGTCATTTAGTTACAAAAAGAGCTTTTATGAAAAGCTCTGTGTTTAAGAAGCAAAGATGGGCAGAGGATCTACAAGTTGGCATCTAGTCGTTTAAAAATCAATCCCGGTACAAAGGGGGAAGCACTTGATTCACCTCCTCCTAGTTCCAACTCCATGTGGTCACAATCCTGATATGGCTCAGGATTGAAGAATTAAGATCCTGGATCAAAGTGAGTTCCCTGTGTAAACTCTCTGGAAGACTTGGAGAGTGTGTTTCCCTACTGGACCCGTTGTTTTCAGGACTCCAGCTCAGATGAGTGGAGAATAATGGTGGATGGTCAGATGGAAGCTCAACCCGTTCAGGAAGGAGCCTCCACAGCTCTGTACACACCATTGCTTTCTGACCTCAGCTTGCTCGAAGAGATGCATGACATTACTCAGGCTAAAAATATTTTTGTCTGAACCGATTCATGATTTAACACGTTAATCCAAGGCGATAAAATTTGGGACATGATATGATTATTACACATGGTAAATACAAGGTAGTTTTAAGGAGTCTGAGAAAATATTTCCCAGACTAGGAGTGGTTGGAATAAAAACCAAAAAGTGGTTATTCTTTCAGACTTGCTTGTTTCATTATTAGGTATGTCTGTTTTTCCATCAGCTCTTCCTTCCATCAGTTCTCTGACCAGTATATTGGATGTACGTTCCATATTTAAAGCCTGACAAATGGGAACATTGTATTTTATTATAATTGGAGTATTTATGCGTGATCAAAATTGTTCTAAACTTTGGAAATTTGATTCTGGAAAAGGATGGATCATTGATCCCACCCTCTTTGAGATTGTTCTGAATACATAATATCAGGGCTGAAATGATTAATACTATTAGGTGGGTTGAATTGACGATTGCACTAATCATCAACTAATTGAGTAATCGAGTAAAAGTCCTGAGGACTTTTGTTGCAGCTTGAGGATCAATTGTCCTTCTTGAATAAGATTCTACTCTGCTGATTGGATAAAATGTAGGAACCCTGCGAATAAATGGGTACTGTGTAAGTGCTGTGGGTAGAACAAAACAAAACAAAAATAATTATAATATTTTAAGAAAGTTAGCAACTTTGCAGTCTGAATCAAGGAACTCAAGTTAGAATAAAAAAATGTTGCTTCTGGCTGCGTTATATGTTTTCACATCATCTTGCAAAAACAGGTCTCATTTTGTCCACCATCCAATGCAGCAGTTGGATCAGTTTGTCAAATAAACTGGAACAACACTGGACTTTGTTTGTGCTATCATTTACTCAAACTTGTAACATGAACTTCAGTGTTTATGAGGTTGTGGGCCAAAATGCAACCTTCTCCTTTTGTGATGAAATCTGTCAGAATGACCTTCAAAAGGCTGTCTGTCACAATGAGAGATGAAGTAAGAAACTCAGAACCACAAGATTTTTCAAACCCCTGGCCACAGTTCTGCATTGCAGAGGATGAATGTTATCAATGTGGAGGTGGAACAATAATATCTGAGGAAGAATGTTAACTTTAAAAGCAGAAGAGTCAGGCTGGTTTTCTCTTCCATCCCTGTGAAATTAGCAATTAGAAAGGTTTGTGTTTGTCTTGGCTTCTGTTTGCACTGCGATGGAGAAATCCATCGAAGTGTTGGATTTCTCACTCATCTGCTTTTCTCTATCTCTACCTACCGTTTACTCCCTTCATCCCTTGGCTTGCCTGCCTCCAAGGTCGCCCTCTCGGAGATCCTTCCGGTCTCAGACGGCCCATTCAGACTGCAAATCAATGCGCTTGAGTATCACTGGATAAGAGATGAGATCAGAGAGGATAGAGGGTAGAGGTGGAGGAAAATATGAGAGGAGACCAAAGCGTGTGGCAGTGCGACGTAAGCCTGGAGGAGTGTGCACCGCCTGCAGTGTAGAGATCGGGCATGGGAGTCACGTCAGCCACTGCAGTGCTCAGCAGAGGGACAGAAACGCAGCGCACAATTTTCTTTCTCACTTTTCCACACACACTCTGCACCTTTAACGCCTCATGTACACATATGCCAGTGTGTCCTTAGCCCCATTACAAGGTCATGACCCCAGCTAATCTGTCAGGCATCCTCATGCTATGTCCATCCAAAGGGCGAGGCAGGACCCCTCCAGGGGAGTCCATGTCAGGTTAGCTTCCGCTTCTAAATCTGGAGAAAGTGGATGACGTGACGAGCCGAGGGATCCACAGTCAGACGAATCACTTAGGAGACAGATGCCCATGTTTCACCTAACAACTGTGTCCAATGCAAAGACCCGGTCCATTTGTCAAGGCAGGGACTTCTACCTCTCATTTGTTCAGATATCAATTTGATGTTGTCACACTTTGTGTGATTAAAATGTGGATGAGTTCCATTATTTGAAATATATCCAGAACATAAAAGGTTTATATTCGAACTCGAATAGAATTTAAAATAAAAAATAAATAAAAATGTTTAGTCTCACCAAAAGAAACAATTGTTGAACATATCCATCATGCTCACTCAAGCCTAAGATATGTTATTCTTCATATCAGTGTTTCTCAAATTGTACCACTGTTGGTACTTATTTCTGTTCAGCTGGAAAATGTTATGGCACACCCTTGCATTTATTTGTTCTAAGCATCTGTTCAATTCCTGGATTGGTTCAGTTGCCTGGTGATAATGTAATGTAGAGCTGTGCATCATCTGCATAACTATGGTACTTTATCTTATTTGTTAAATAGCAGGGACCCCAAGCTGGAATCTTGGGGTACACCGCATGGGATTTTTGTCAACTTTGATGAAAACTTGCACACTGGTTCATCATATATTGTCTTCAGTTCTTTCCCTTTTTTTTATTTTTTTATTTTTTGAAACTACTAATTTTGAGTGAATGCAAATTATGGCTGCTAGGAATGACGCTAGAGTTGTTCTAAAGTGAAAATAGGAATTTTGTTTAATAGTCTCAAATCCAGCAGCGGGGAAATAATCGATCCGTCTGCCGTTTCTGCTCCTGAAAGAAGGAGAAGTGTGTGGAATGTTGCCAGGCTCCTGTGGAGAATTTTCATTGACTGATAAGTTATTTAGGATATACCCGGTGCTATTTAGATAGTTGCCATGGCTTCCCATTTATGGTGCAAGCTAATGACGTGCTTGCCAACGCAAGCAACTCCACTGATATAGTCCTGTTAATGGACACGGGGCCAAAGTGAGACGTAGAATTACCCTGCCGTGGTGTCATCCCCTCTCGCTCTGGTCCTCTTATTATTCCCCCACGGTGATGAGAGAATGTCCAGGCTGTGGGCTCTGGAACCCATTAGCAAGACAGCGTGGGAAGAAGCTAGGCATTATGGGAGCATGCCACGTTCGTGTATGTGTGTGGAAAAGAGGGGGGGTTGGTTACTGTAGTAACCACTGCTTCCTGTCATCTCTTGACAAGTCTGTTTGCCAGTCTGTTTGTGAAAAAATTGAGCATTCAGGTTTGAATATGATTAGAGTCTATGAGGACTTGTGGAGTACGCCGATTTTTATCTGGGAGTTTTGTGGCACACAGGAAGTTGTGCCTCGTTCTGGGGTCCGGAAGAGCTGAGAGTTGACGATGAACGTGGGTGAACAAATGATGATCATTAAGCCTGAACCGAACAGTTTCACCCACACTCTGTGATTTACTCACACATCTGTGATGTGGAAGAAATCCTTGTTTTTCAACGGAAAAATCATCTAAGGGAGACAAATGACAGCAGTAAAAACAGGCAGATAATAGAGACTACAGATGGTGGATTAGATAAATATACATAATAAACATGCTTTTGGTTCTTATTTTCCCATCCTTTTTAAGGGCTGAACTTCAGACATTCTTAAAAACAAGGAGAGAGGTTTTATGATAAAGATGGAGTTGTTTGGCCACTGTGTCAAGAACAATCTCTTAGCGACTGAAAGTGATGCTTTTGAACCAGTGGTGGCCGAAACCTGTTTCTAAAATTTACATTAAATCTAAACCTCATCGTTGAAACTTGGAAATATTTTTGCTGTTCCACCAGGACAATAATCCAAAGCACACCTCAAGGCTATTCTTGGATAAGATGAAGCCAGCAGATAATGAGAACGCTGCCTTTCACGATTCTCATCTGCCTTCAGCGTTCTGTCTGAAATTTCTCCCATTGAACTGGATTTCTTTGAGCTGCTTTTATACAAAAATGACTTGTTACTATACACCTGTAGAAGCTTCTGGTCTTTTTCTGATGTTTTCCCAAGCTTACATTTTAAAAAAAATGTTTCTTTCAGATTCCACCTTCTTCCCAGGTCGCTGTGCTGAGATCTTTGTCCGCGGGACGAGTGTAGGGCGTCTGGGAGTCCTTCACCCCGACGTCATCAGCCGCTTCGAGCTGACCATGCCCTGCTCTGCTTTGGAGATGGACCTCGAACCTTTCCTGTGATTTCACCTTCTTAAACGTCTACCAAACATTCATGAGTTGCTAAGTCAACCAGATATGTAGTTTGGTTTTGTGTTTATGGGATGTGATTTTGGTCATCTATGTCATTGGTGCACGAACCAACCAGTGTGTACAGCTTTGTAGTGTTGATCCAGTGGTTTTTAAATAACACGGCTGTTTTCACTAAATTAAAAATTAACAAGACTTCCTTGTGTTTGTGAGTCTGTGTGTGGGTTTTGCATGCATGCATGCCCTTAATTTTGGCTTCTCATGCATTCATTGGTGCATGGTAAATAAACTGAGTGACTTATTATGTGTTGCTTTGATTCTTTCAGTGGCCACACTGCTGAAATCCTCCTCACACATGACGTTCCCATGCAGGAAACCTTCAAGCACCCGTTTCCAGCTTCCAGCCAATCCCAGCCAACTCTGCCATCTCACCTGCCTTCAACTAAAACGGTGTTTGGCGATTTGAGCTCACAGGCAGGCCTCAAGGCACTTAATGATTTCCTGACAGACAGAAGCTACATAGAGGGTTTCACGGTGTCCCAAGCTGACGCCGCAGTGTTCGATGCCATCCCCTCTCCGCCCTCGCAGGCTTTTTGCCACCTCCGGCGCTGGTACTGCCACATCAAGTCCTTCCAGACGGAGAGAGCGCATCTCCCGTCAGCCAGGAGTCAGTTTGTTCTCCCACCCACTCTGCCTGCCTCCCCAAACAACACGAGCGAAGATGACATCGACCTTTTTGGTTCCGATGACGACGACGAAGAGAGCACAGAGGCAGCTCGGCTCCGAGAGCAGCGCCTGGCCGAGTATGCCGCCAAGAAGTCTAAGAAGCCGGCGCTCGTCGCCAAGTCCTCCATCCTCCTCGATGTCAAGCCGTGGGATGACGAGACGGACATGGCCAAGATGGAAGAGTGCGTCCGTAGCGTCACTATGGAGGGCTTGCTGTGGGGGCAGTCCAAGCTGGTGCCAGTCGGCTACGGGATCAAGAAGCTGCAGATAGGGTGCGTAGTGGAGGACGATAAAGTGGGCACGGATCTGCTGGAGGAAGCCATCACTGCTTTCGAGGAATATGTTCAATCTGTGGATGTGGCTGCCTTCAATAAGATCTGAATCGAACAGAATTAATCAACTGAATGATATTGCCTAATGTAACCTGGTCCTGGCTGGTGTCGGTGTGGTAGTTTTCCATTGAAACTCAGGTGCGTCAAAGACTCAATATTTGATCTGTCGCTTCGAAACTTCAAATAAAAGCATTTTGATGTTTGGCTGAGTTCTCTTCTGAGTGCATCTTTTCATACAGCCTAATTCAGCATTTTCACTGAATCTGTTGATGTTTTATTGGCTTCTCAAAGGGAAACCGTTGCAGTCAGTGAAGCTTTAAATTAAAGTAACCTGTGCAGAAGGCAAAACATCTTGAAAATGAAGTCTGACAGGTGTGCCGGCATTCCTTCTTACTCGACTGCAGCAAAGCTTAACACTTACCATGCGGTGAAGCAACAGATGGTCTGAACCAACCAGCAGATGGAGAGTCTGAATCTTGGAGGAAAATAGTCTACAGTATTCATACCCACTGAATTTTTTTCACATTTCAAACTTTAGTTTTTTGGAGGGCTTTTATGTGATAGACCAACACAAAGTGCATCCAGTGAACCCTGAATGATTCACATCACTTTGTGTACATTTTTCTGATAATTTTCTTTTAACTGGAAGTGTTGATGTGATGGTGGCCAAACTTCAGTCCCGATTTCAATCTGATGGAGAATCTGTAGAAAGGAGGTCTCCCTACAAATAAAAAGTGTTGCATTAATTACAAATGATTTAATCCAACTTTTTCTTCAAACTGGTATTCTCACAAATGTAACTGTTTGGTTTGTTGGTCTTTATAAATTGTTCTTAGATGCTGGTGTGTTTTTTATGTTCTCCTGTGATGGACTGGTGACGTGTCCTGTCAACAGGTTTTAGCTGCATAGGTCTTCTTTTCACCATCATTGCATGACTTTCTTGTTTAATTTCAACATACCTGTTTGTCACCTAATTCAACCACATTGAAGATTGTGGTTGTCTGGCAAACTGTAAGAACGTTCAAGGCTTTAAAGTAAAGTGAAGTTGCTACAGTTCAGTTTGAAACATAAATAACTGCACTCTAACCTTTGATTCAAACAATCAAATTTAGAACCATGAAAGCTTTAGTTCTGTGTGGACAAACTTGTTTTATTTACAGCTAAGCTTTAGATCAGTCACGAGTCTTATATACAGTCTTGTACGAGTCACTTCCACTGGGGAGTCAACATTGACTTGTTTTTCAGTTTATAAAAGCTCAATAATGTACAGTAAGATAAATATGAAGTTCATTGTTGAGGTAATTACAGATCAGTCTTACTGGTCATAGAAGCCCAATCAGAGCAAAGACTCTGTTGACCAATATAGAGTTAACCAGTCCAACAGCTGTGTATGTTGCAAACTTGGATGGTACTTCTATCTCCTTCCTCCTCCTGGCATTTTTATCCGTTTTCGGAGCATTGTACCAAGAATACAACACGTCCAAACTCAGTTTCTTCACTATCTGCCGCGTTCCCACCAGGGCAACAACTCCCACCAGGCTGCGTCCAGCCCCTCTCGCCACAGACAGTGCCGTTATGGCGGGTAGAGGAACAGGTAACGGCCCCCGGGGTTCAAAAGCGTCGCCCAGCTGCTCATTGGCCCAGTATCCTACTGAGCAACCAGCGCACACGCCGAGAATGGTGGTGGTGTCTCCTCGTGTGGTGCTGTAATGGTCCAGCTCTGGGTATGTGTAGCTTAGGAAGAGCAGCAGTGACAGAGCGATGATGGGGGACAGTGGGCTAGTCAGCTGGAAGCTGTCGAAGGATTCCCAGAAAGGGTAGGTGAGCAGAATCAGGACAGCGGTGATCAAAATGCCACAAACCACATCCTGAAAGCATAGCAATGGCAGGATTTAGTCAACAAGTTAGATGACGTAGTTTCATTAGGTTCGATTCTTAACTAAAATCCAACACTTCTACAAATCTGAGATGTATGAGACTATGTTATAATTTGTGGCTATAAGCATAATTATTGTCCAAATCAAAGGTGTTGCGTCGATGACACCTCCTGACATTCATTAGTTGGCAGCTAAGTTAGATTTAAAAGTGCATCATTAATGATCCAGGCTTTTGTGATGAAGCAAATGATGGTTGTAGTTATACCAATGGCAGCGGAGGAAGTGAACGAAACTGTTCAGCTGGACCGGCTCCCAAATATTGAATAGATTTTGTTGACTTATATTTGTCAGTTTTGAAGATCCTCCATTATATGAGTATTTTTCCCTGTGGATTGTTGATTTTTATTTTTTGTTGAAAGAAATATATACCCTAAAAAAGCACAACCTAATAAGACCAGTTGGTTGAGGATATTTCTGCTAAATCAGTAGTATAGCTACAAGCCTGCAGTTGTTATGTTTATATTTCTATCACCTATATTTTAGGCGATAGAAATATTTAAACAATGAATGGAAGTCAATACTAAGTCCCTGTGAAGATAGAAAAACATTGTGTGTGTGTGTGTGTGCGCGCGTGCACGTGTGTGTGTGTGTGTGTGTGTGTGTGTGTGTGTGTGTGTGTGTGTGTGTGTGTGTGTGTGTGTGTGTGTGTGTGTGTGTGTGTGTGTGTGTGGGTGGTGACGGGCTCACCAGAACTGAGTGCATGCCAGTGTAGAGCCGGCTCAGAGACACCAGAGACGAGAGCGTCACAGCGATCAGCAGGCCTGTCTGGAAGCAGAACTGACACAGAAACACACATTTACCACCAAGCATCACTTTGACCCAATCACAAGTTAATTCTACGGAAAAAAATGACACACTTTCCCCCCAGATATTCATGTTTTCATCAAATCTTTGCATATTCACATGTAACTCCTCTCTGCGTCAGCCTGCCTGTCAACAACTCACTGCTCCTTTGTCTTGCTAGTGTTTCTCTCTTCCTGCTCCCTCGACTCCCCCCCCCACACACACACACACTTTTACCTATGCTGGCAGCTTTTATCCCCCATCCCCATTTAAATAACAGTGAGAAGAGAAGCCTCCTGTATTCATCCACCTCCGCGCCTTTTTTAGTCTTTTCCTGTCCTTTGCAGCTGGAAGCCTATTCAGTGGTAGTTCATGAAGAGGGAGGGGTTTTATTTCTGAATGGCCACAAAGGATGCCAGGGACAGGAGGGGGTTGGGGGGCTCGGGAGTCAGTCTGTGATTGACTGCCGTGACCTCCGACCTGCTTTGGGAAAAGGCTGAGTTGCCCCGAGGACTTGAGCAGCAGCCTGCTTCTCATCTATATCTGTGCGTGCTCTTCTCTGTCAGGGGATTCCTGGAGGAATTTTAGGGCACAGTTAAGCGCTCTACTGTACTTTGGTGTCTCAGTTGTTGGTCCAATTTCTCTGACCCTCTGAGCAGAGATCAAGTGGAAATGATCTGACCACAAATGAGTCTGACAGCTCCAGAGCCCGCTTAAAACCTCCCGGCTGAGGCGATTTCTCGTTCGTCCTGGTCTTCACGACAACGCAGAGCTTGATTAAGACAGCTAATGATTGGCTCCTTGAGTGTTTTATTGACTTGGCAGCAGAGATGGAGAGATAAAAAGAAGAAAAGTGAAGAGGAGGGAGGCGGAGAAGCGGTCTGACAGTCATTGACTCATTGCAGTCTATCAGAGGATGAAGCAGCAGCTCGATGGGTGTGGCTGATATGTGACTGATGGTGACGGCTGCTCCTGCCTTTCACGGCCCATTGTCCAGCAGGCAGGACAGCATGTGATGGACAGCAGGACCACTCCCTTCATTTCAATCTGCTACGCTGTGGCTCAAAGTAATGCAAGTCTGGAAGGATGCTGACTTAACACTACTCCCTGCCTTTTTGATTATAAAAGGTGATTCAGTGGCAGCCATAATGGTGGTAATGACACGACAAATATTTAAAGTAAGGACCTTTTATGAATTAAGCTGATTTAAATAGTTTTCAACGTTGAAACTAGTTACCTTTACTCAACTGCTTTTACTTGAGCAGTGTTTTTCATGAACGATTGCTGCTCTTAGTTGAGTAAAATTTCAGGATACTCTGTCCAACTTCAATGAAGAAAGAACAACTATATTTTAACCAAGAATATAAGAGACAGAGTCACACACTTATGTCTCGTAGGAAATACATTTTTAGGAAATGATGCAAGCTCTCCAAACTAAGTACATGGTGGTGGTAGTGTTATGCTGTGGGCTGTTTTTCTGTCTGTGTAATGCTGCATTGTGCATAGTTGATATAATCATAAGGCGTCATTTCAAATCCACAGATTAATACATTTAGACAAAATTTGATCTTATATGTGGATGGTAGGAGCCATTTATCCTCTCCTGTGTTTGTCGCCACCAGGGGGCGTATTTTATTTTGAGTTCTGAGTTCTCTGACAGGGGATGGGGTTATTTAAGGTCAACCATGTCCTGTTCATGGTTGACAGTTTTCTACTGTGCTTGGTTTGATGTCAAATTTGTGGTTTTCAATGGAAATAGTAGAACAATGGACGTTGTCCGGATAATAAATTACTTTATTATAAGTCAAACTAAAGATTGGCATCCTCAATCTTAATTGAGCGCACGTAAAACCAACGCCTTTCAGGAACAACAACCAGTAGCGTAAAATATAGGATTTTAGCCGCTACATGGATGATGCTTCCACACATTCACCAAAACTTGTCTCACAAATGAAAAAGCCCCAGAATAAATAAATCCCAGCAGGCACAAACTGTGTGTGGTGCCTGCTTGAGCTCTGAGGAGGATGGATCCTTTGTTTTATGATCTGATTGCTCTTAGTTTATAACAGTGATGATGGCTACTAAATGTGTGCAATCACAGTGTAGCTTACTGAGAGACTCTTCACTAAATGTTGGTGTGGCGTCTGCAAACATTTCAGCCAGTGCAACTGAAATAGATCCAGGATTAAAATAACTTGTGCACCCATTGTTTTTGTTTTTACAACACATTGAACACATGTTGTTTTGAACTGGGTTTCAAAACAACAATTCAAATAGGTTCTTAAAAGCCCAAAATGAAAGATTAATGTTCACGATGAGTGTATGTGAACTTCTCAAAGGAGCTGTGAAAGACTCTAATGGAGGCTGATAAAGCCATTCTGAATTGTGTGGTTTTAGAAACACTTTAACTCTCTGCTTTCTATTAACAGTGACACAGAGAAGATGCTCCTAATTGGGACTTCTTAGTCATACAGACTCATCCAAAGTCAATTATGTCCATTCCAATTCAGTCACAGTAATAAAACAGTTCAATCAAGTTTAGTTTAGCACGTCTAGTGGTGAAACGTTTTCTAAGAAAACCCAGCCGACAGCATAGAGTCACTGAATTTGCAGCCATCCTCCTCCTGAATCAGTGTGGAGACGGTGCAATGGACTTCTTCAAAGCGTTTGTCTCCAGGTGTTTGTCACCCCTTTACCACAACGGCACGGCTTGTGAACTGCTTCCTTTCTTACTTCAAAATAAAAGCCTATTTCAGCTGTAAAAGTCACATGCAGACTGCAGCTGGATAGCACTCTGAAACAGACTCCACTTTGACAACAGATGTTGGATGGGATTTGCTATTTTGAAAGTGAGCTTGATCATATTTTATAATGAAGTCTTTCTGGCAACTTTAGTATGAATTAGTTTGTATTTCAAAGAAAAGTGAAATCAACTATGAAAAGACATAAATTGCTTTTATTGGTCCATAGTGTGCGGTCGCACTCTGATACATGTCCACTATATTTGTTTTCCAGTTAACCTGTGGAAGTAATGTGGATTTTTGACATACGAATGAAGCCCAAACCAAAGTACTAGTCCATGATGTTTCACTGCAAACAAACATGTACGCTTACCTGTACTCTGGAGGGAGCACTCAGTAAAAGTGTGAAGGAGATGGCAGTGGCGGCCATGGCGTGGGTGGACGGCAGTCCGTACTCCGCGTCCACGCGTGTCTCAAGCTTGACCACAGGCGGTGAGGGTGGGCGAGGAAGCTTCAGCAGGTCCTTCATCACCTGGCCAACGTACATCACCAACTGGAGCAGAGATGAATATGTATTTTTAAAGTGTTTTTATTAATGCTTAATGGCAGCAGTTCATGTATTGAGGTACAAACCACCCTAATGAGCCAGTTATAAGATAACACAAACAGCTTCAAAAAACATTACATGCTTTATTCTTTTATGCTTAATTTTTTAATCTTTCTAATCATTTTGGCAATACATAGTCAAAGAAAATACATTTTAATTGTTCTTTAAAATGTAAAAAAAAAAAAATCCTTCAAGTGCGGAATAAGCTGGGCCATACTTTTGCTCCCACTTATAATGACTAAAATCAAACAGATCATGTATCACATCAGTTCCTTATGAGTATTTTTGCTTTTCTACTCTTCACTGATTATCTCCTGTGAGGACAGCAGGCTGATATCAGCAGGCTGATACTCTGAGCTCTCTGCTTGTTTTGCGTCTGAAGTTCTCTGTGCTCCCTTTGCTTCCTGCCATGACTTCTTATGTGGTTTGAAAATTTAAATATTTCCAAAAACAAACTGTCTGCCTCATATACAAGAGAAGAAAAAGCCTTTATTTATCCAGCTGACCAGCAGTGCAGAAGGGGCACCGCTTTGTTCCTCTATGATCCATATTATGATGGAAAAACTTAGGTAATGTGAAGCCCTATTTTTTTCAAAAACCTTTGTATATTCTGATACTTGTTATCAACCAATAACTTGCACATTTCAGTTACTTATACCTCCATATTTCTCTGACAATTAACTTTTCTGGCTAGTGACCAGAAAGGAGTAAAATGAAACAAAGAAACACACAAAATGAAGAAAGAAGGATTTTTGAAAAAGTAAAAATCCTGATAACCATTTGCTTTGAAACTAACCTCCAGTTCTCATAAATATCTAATCAACATCCCAACTCAAGGATCAAGCTGCACAAAAGTGCAGATCCCACACAGTATAAAGTGACAATGCTGCAAATGTGCAGTAACTAAATCTATTATAAGAAACAGAGTTGAAGACAGCAGACTTTGCTGACACACCGTTTTCAGCATCTTTAGGTGAGACTTTGCTCTTCATCTGACAAAAGACCAGAGCAAGGTGAATTTGCGTGTGGGTGGGTGTGGGTGTACGTCTCTGCATCTGCGCCCAGGCAAATACGCTGCATATTCTCTTTCATGAGAATATGCGACTGGATCGGCAGGCCCGCTCTGGCTCCAGGTTTATTTAAAGCCAGGCCTTGTATATTTAATGAATGGCTGTCTTAGTGAGGAGCAGGAAGGCAGCGAGTACAGAGGGAGCAGGACGGTAATGTATGTGTTTAAGGAGAAGAACAGAGAGGTTGTTATTACAATCCCATTTGATACAGCAATCAGCGAGATTTTGTTACCATGGCAAAGGAGACATTAAAGTACCTCGACTGATCCATTGTTTCTGCTCATGTGGAGACACAATGAGCTTTTTAGGACTTGAGGCAGACACTGAACAGGAGGAAGGCAGGCTGCAGAGATTCGTTCTGTTTTAGCCACAAGGGCAATACTGAGGGTAAGCGATGAGGATAGGAAACGAAACCTGAAAAATAGCACACTTCAGCTTGACTCCTCACATAAATACTAGATGGGACTGGAGCCAGATTTTTTTTTTTCACAAACCAATCTATTTCTTTTATAGCTATAAAAATCTTATCATGCAGGGTCAGTGCTAGAAATTGAAGTCAGTAGAGGGGATAACATTTTGACCATCGGAGTTTAGTTATGACATAGCCGAAGTCAGCTAAAAAATAAATGATCACAAAAACTAACAATGGAAAATCAGAGCCTGAGTTTTCCAGTTTCCATAAACTGGAAAACAAAATTGCCTGTGTTGGACCTTATGAAGAGGAGTTTCAGGAAGGAAACTCATGTCATGGGCAGCAGAAAGTGCTTTGGAGTCCTCTGACTTAATAATGTGCTACCTTATTAAGTAGGTAGCAAATGCAGGATGATTTACCATTTACCATGTAAAATGGCTCAGATTAAAGCCCATTCCTGGTACCCTTTATGCTTTGCACCACTTTATTTTGATGTGTCATGTGAAATATCAATAAAACACAAGTCACTTTGTGGCAAAATGTGAACAAAAGTAAAAATATTTCTGAGACTGAGTGTCTTCATTTGTTTTTTAGTATGAAATGAAAACGTAATATGCTTTTCTGCTCTCCTTCCAGTCTGTTACTGTGTAGTGGTGTGTGTAATTATATATATGTAAAGCAGTGTGTGGCAACAATAAAAATTCAAAATGACTTCACCCTCAAATTTGATGGTGACAGTTGTTGTTACAACACCAATCTAAACTTATCACACTCTAGTTAACTCCTACAAATCTTTTACGGAACTACAATGACCAGATTTGCAGTAAAATCACAACACTGACAATCGAACTGCAACTAACGGGGAAAAAAACAATGTTGCACTTTTATTCACTGCAGCCTTGTTATGTACAGATGCTGTTTTCCATTTTATGTTGCCCTTGGGTCATTTCTGAATATAAAATGTCCTATTACCATATTCATCTGGACTTTACATGCACAACTCCTAACAGAAAACAGACAATAAACAAGGGACAGACAATGGCAAGCTCATTCAGCACACACACCGCCACTGTGTATTCATACGATAATCCATACGACAGTGTGTCTCTGTCCTCACACACTGAATCTGGCGGCCAGCTCGAGTAAGAGCATGATGCGACACCCTTATCTTCTACACAAACATCACATTGAGCTGCCTCATTGATGGCTCTGTGACATTCACATCAAAAGGCCTGACCCCACAGACAGACTCCGCACATTAAGGGGAGAGTTAAAGATTGTCTGACTTTGTGAATAAGTACATTGATGGAGCCGGGAGCAGATTCAGACTTTGATCTTTCCACGTTTGGATAGGACTGTCGGATGTGTACATTTTGAGACGGTGGGCTGGTGCACAGGTCGTTGTCTGTAAAGCCGGAGACACGCTATGTGTGATGGGTGTTTTTTTCTTTCACAGTGTCATGACTACAGTTTTTCTCAGCTGCTTTTGTGTATTTCTGCAATACTCCTCGATATCTGTAAAACAATAAGTGCATTTCTTTTAACAACTGGTACGAAAAGCAAAACACTATGGGTTACTACAGAATCCATGGTGAAACTGGATTTTACTCCAGAAAGCATGCTTTCTTTCTCAAAGTTCTGAGTTTGTCTCTTAAAAGTCCGACCAAGTTATTGTGATACAGAAAGAAAAAGACAGCACTGCACAGCACAAAAAACCCCATAAAAGTAGAAATAGGAGCACAAGACAATCTGGGTAAGAAAGTTTAGACATGCAGTGCTGTAGGAAATACAGTGAAGTTTTCCGACATTTTTGGACTGTTATGGTAAAACCAAAGTTATTCTAGCAAGTTTATTATAACTTTTGTTTTACTGTAACTTCTAACCATTGTGGCTTTTTATTTTTGTTGGCCCTTCTGGGCCATTATATAAAAAAAATACACTACCTATAAATCATATTTATAAAATCTCTCAGATTTGCTTAGAACTGTTTTTATTTTTTAAATATCCCAGAATCTTGGATTAATGTTAGCTTTTCTTAATATATTTGGCCTTTAGTGTCACTACCTGCAAGCATATGTTGAAATATTCCCTCTGGAAGAGTATTTGCATAATTTCCAATGTATTATGCTAAAGTATTGCAAAACTACAATGCAATTCCTGACCATGTAGTTTCGCATGACTACTGTTTTCTAAGTCAACCAAAGTCGACCTGCGATGTGTACGTGTGTGTGCGGGCGTGTGCATGTGTGTGTTTGTGTCTGTAGCTCAGCTTTAACCTTAGATAACTCCAACATCACAATGGCAAGGCGCTGTAGCGAGTGAGAGGTGCAGGGTGATGAGCCCCCGGGGCAGACAGACCAAATGGCTGGTCCAGAGAGAGAAAGCTCAAACGATGATGAGGCCAATAAAACACTCTACAGAGTGAGGCTGGTAATGCCTAACTAGAGGGAGGGCAATGAGTGTGTTTAGCGGGCGACAGAGAGATTGCAAGTATGTGTGTGTTGGAGTTTATGTGTGTGTTTGAAATGGAGTTCACACGGGGCCGTGGTGCACCAGAAGAATGGTCTCTCTTCCTCCTGGGGGGCCAAACAAGGGGTTCAGACACAGGGCACCCACCGAGCGCTTGAGGCAGGGACATGAAGGGCACAAAAACACGTTGCCCATCACACACTCTGAGGGAGTGAGGCGGTATGACTGCCTGTGTGTCATGAAGGTTTCATTTGACATGTTTCCTGTCATACAGGGCAGGACACTGTCTCAATAAACATCTAAAAGAGGGAGCCAAGCTGTCTTTTGGCGCTGATGTGTCCTCATATGTGTCGTCTTGCTATGTCAGGGGCCCTAGACTAGCTGGCCCTTGTGTCCCTCCCTATTGGCCTGAGGATATAATGGCCTTGGTGGTGTCAGAGACAGGTCACTGGAAGGAGGTCAAACGATGAAAGGAGGTTGAAAGGTGAAGAGAAAGAGACAGAGCAACATGACAAGAAAGGCAGCATTGTGAAGGAGGAGAACATCATCCTGACGGTTTGTGTTTGTGCCTGCTAAGGTTATCTCACAGATACACACGGCCAGACAGGATCTCTCTTTGCTTGAAACTTACGGTCCACATGTTGACAAGGCGGCGGCAGAGAAACGGGTCCAGATTCCAGTGTATGCAGGGCAGGCAGGTGATGTAAAACACTTCATGACCTAGACCAGCCGAGAACAGGAAGAGGAAGTGGAGCAGCCAGTTTCTTACCTCATACTGAGGCTTTTTGCAGTCCTACATAGAGGAAACATTATTATTATTTAATCTGGTTGCCAATGTCTACTATATTGATGTGTTTGTTAAAGAAAAGCAAACATTTACTAGATTTATCAACCAAAACTGGCCCTCAATAGTTGCAACACTGCGACATGATCTGACTCCAAGAAAGTTGCCTCATAAACATGGCTTTTTTCCTGTATGTAATTCTTACACAACTTCAATCTCCAAATTCTGTCCTGCACACAGGATAGAATTTGGAGCTGACTGCACACTGCCAGTCAGCTAGTTGAAAGACAGATGCCACACTTTTCTCTCAAAAGAAAGACACTTTTGAGCATTAAGGAATATTTCTGTATTGAAAATAAAAGACCATCATCAGCTGTGTTGTCCGAACAGAAAAGTCACCTGTTATAACACTTTTATGAGTATGGCAGAGAAGCTATGTCATTTTGATTGGGTCTATGTAGCCCAATCAAAATCACATTGTATGCAAGTTTTACACACCATTACATACCAGTGAAGTCAACAATGTCCTATATACTTAGCCGCATAAGAAATATATTCTTTTTAAATCAGTGTTAATAGTGATTTTGTAAAACTGTGCAATATGTGTTCCACTAGGAGAAGCTCAAACTTGGCCCTGCCTGCACAAACCGACATAAAACATAACAGAACTCTGAAGCTAAAGCCAGCAGAGGAATCATTGGAATAAGATTAGATCCATTAATCCAATTTTGCAACCGGCCCACTGTCTGGTGGCTACACCCTTTTCCTTTATCCTCATTTTGTACACACACCATAAAAATGAATTTACGACAGAGTTTAATTCAACAATTCATTCAAATGATTTCAATTTCTTTCACATTAATGGTTATTATAATTGGTTGCCCAACAGAGTATCGATTTCAAAAATATATACAATGATCATAAAATTAGTTTTTTCTTATTTCCATTCAGTTCATCTGAACATTATTGGAACTATAATCGGTGTTTTTTTAGTAAGCAGAGTTTTAAAATCTCATTAACTCATCCTACTTAAGTGTCTACTTAGAAATCCCCAGAAAATCTGCCCAAGTAAAATCTATACACCTAATACATGAGTTCTATTGATTCAATTCTAAAAGTTTGTTTAATGCATCTAATGTAGAGCATTTAGCCTTTTTTATGAAAGTAAAAAGCGTAAACATCCCGTACAGGACTTGTCTTGCTGCGCAGGAAGAGCAGACCTGACAGACAAGAAAAGCCAGTCAAACTTTGGCTTGCAAAAATCTGACGCTTTGTTTAAGCATGTGCTCTCCTGTTGGTTTATCCTTTTTTTATTCTAATGTATCTAATGCAGGATCTACGTGTAAACCAACTCCAGCTCTCTTTTTTTTTTTCTAAACATATATTAGCAGAGACATCTAGTGACCTTGCATTCATAGTTTGAGTTGCTGTCCTGCCCGTCCCAGCTTCCCTCCAGCTGCCCTCGTGGTTTCTCCCGGGTGATCGGGGCTCCGTTCGCAGATCGGCTCCCGCCGGGGCCTGGATGCGACCCTTCGACCCGGTACAGCCCGCATCTTCTCTGGAACCGGGCCACAAGCTCCGGATCCTGGAGGTAGGCCATCAGCTCCTGCATGTCAGGTGAGCAGACCGACGGAGCAGGAAGTGTCGGTGAGCGATGCGGCTGATCTGCCTTAAGTGGAGGAAATCACGGAGAATGAGAGCGAACATCCCGGCCAGGTGCGGCTGCTGTGTCACAGGTGAGCTCAGCGGGGGCGGGGCTACAACAGGAATCAACCAGTAGCTGTGTTTGTAGTGGCGATTCTGTGACCTTTATACCAGGATGGTTAAGGTGATGTCATAAAGTATACATAACAAGTGGAAAGTATTTATAGCCTAATATTGCTGCAGGGATTCGTGAAGATTCGTAAACATACGTCAATGACTGATAGAAAGAGAGAGAAAGAGACAGAGGGGCTTGGGGAAGGAATTACCTGCAGATTAGTTTATGTTTCTACCAGCCTTGCACAATTTTTTGCAAATTTGCTTTGCAAAAAAATGGAAGCTCAGTCAGACTACAAGGAGAGTGGCTGTAAGCTGCAAGTTTTGCTGCAAATTCTTAATTGGATTTAGGTCTGAACTTTGACTATTCCATTCTAAGACATGAAGATGCTTCACTCTCAAGCTATCCCATTGTAGCTGTGATTGTTTGTTTTGGGTTGTAATGCAAAAATGTGTTCTGTCAACCCAGCCTCAAGTTTTTTTTTTTTTTTTTTTTGCAAACCTCTAAAATGATTGCTTTGTGTTTTATTTCCCATCCATCCATAACCACTGCTGGCTTTGTGCCACACTTCCAGAAAATGAATGATTTATTGCATGCATAACTCACAGTCGTCTTTAGGACAGATGCAGTGGATATGTCCAACACTTCCAACATCACCATGTGCCTCTCAGCCTTCTCCAACAAATACAAACCCATCCAAAAATCAAAGCATCAAAAAACAGAACCACCAGAACAGATCTGTAGTTTAGGCTGTTACACAACTGAAGTACTGTCAGTGTTAAATGTTACACTTTTTAAAGTTTTTTTTGTTTGTTTGTTTTTATGCATGTGCTATCACAATAGCATGCTGCAGATACTAAAGGAAAGCATTTTTGTTTCAATATTCATTATTTCATTTCTTTTTTTAACTATTAGCAACAGAACTACTCTAACCCTTTTCAGGCTTTATATCAGCAAAGAACTTTAACCTCAGAGTGTGAAGCCTCATATCAGACACGAAAAACTATTTATAACCCCCCTTCTTCTCTGTCCCCAAGAATCAGCACGAACAGCTGGGCGTGCACACGTTACGCACAGCTGTTTACCACAACATAAGTTATGACTCGATATTATTTTGGAGGACAGTTTAATCGGATCAGACCACAAACTCAGTTCCTGTAGAACAATCAGCTTCTGTAGCTTCTAAAGTGGCTGCAGTGTTCCTTCCAGTCATCATCCATTTGTCCTTTTGGATTTGCTCGGCTGTATTTCTTCTGTCCCTAAACAGATCAGAATTCATCTGAGCTGCAGCTGTCCTTTGCTCCAGCATCTGTTAACCCCCAGAGGTGCTGTTGTAAACCATGGTACTTTGAAAAAGTGTTTGTACCCTTGCACTTTTTCACACCTTCAGTCTACAACCACAAACTTCTCTGTGTTTTATAGGGATTTTATGAGACAGACTAATAAAAGGGGAGATAATGAAGTACAGAGAAAATGATCATCTATTTTCTTTTTTTGTTGCTGTTATTGTTGTTGCAAATGTAAATCTGAAAAATGGTACACATTTATTCAAACCCTTTCAGTCTGATATATTCAAATAAAACCTAGTTTACGAGCCTCTAATGTTTGCCAGTGACCAATGAAGCCCCAGCTTGACCGTGAAAGAAGCTGAGATATAAGGTTTGTTGCAAATTGCAGTAAAACGCATACAAATTCACACCACACTTTTCAGATGTTCACTGCAAGAAAAAAATACTTTGAAAATGATGTATAAATATATCCATATACTTCTCAATAATGTGCTTCTTGCCTGTCATAAAATTTCTTCGAAATATTTTAGAAATTTCTGTACTGGGACAAAATATGAAAATGTTAAAGGGGTTTCTTTGCCATGTAAAGACTGGGATGTTCACATATTCAGTCATATGAATTATCATTTAACTTGACAGGAAATTATTCGACCGCAATAAACGATTTGATTAATCGTTTTCAGTTGCTGTTTGCGTTTTGTCAACACAGTAAACAGAGGCGCGCTGACAGTCAAAGGTCAGAGAAAGTGAGAAGGTCTCGGAGAAACAGCTGGCCGGAGCTGACGTCCTGCTGCCATACAGTCGGGTGAGTTTTGACGCTCTTTGTTCCAGGAAACAATGAAGTGGCTCCCACCTCCCACCCCCAAATGAGCGCATCCCACTGTACGCAGCGTCGACGTAATCTGGCTGCCGGAGCTCTGAGAACAACAACACGCACTCGAGACTGAGGGATGCTGCTGGGACCCAGTGGATGATGCGCCCCGCGCTCCGCAGGAGTCACCGCCATTACATCATCGCCCCCCCGCTCGAGAGCCGTTTGATCAGCGCCTCTAACTGGGATCCCGGCCGTTTGGACCGAGCAGCGGGGATTAATGAAACGCACAACGATGGCGTTTCAATGAAAGCAGTGGAGGGGAGGGGGAGAGCAGGAGAGACGTGCACCGTCATCAGCATCTGTCCGCCAGCTCCCTTTGTTTTCACCGGAGAACGTGAATGGCGAGAGATGACATGGCAGAGGTAGACTTGCCGTCAAACGGAGCGGAGCCCCCCGGTGAGGCCTCCCCGGCGTTCCCCTATGAGGAGTACGAATGTAAAATCTGTTACAATTACTTCGACCTTGACCGGCGGGCTCCGAAGATCTTGGAGTGTTTGCACACGTTCTGCGAGGAGTGCCTGAACACGCTTCACCTCCGGGAGGAGCGGCCATGGCGCATCAGCTGCCCAGTGTGTCGCCACCGGACGCCCGTCCCGGACTACCGGATCCAGAACCTGCCCAACAACACCAAGGTGACGGAGGATTTCCCGCTCTACATCGACTCGGACCCCTTGCCGCAGGACGCCCTGCCGCCGTACCCTCCGCCTCTGCACCCGGCTCTGGTCGCCCTCCGCCGTGAGGAGGCGTCGGGCGCGTCCGGCGCCAGCCAGGCGACCCCTTCCACCACGGTGTCCACGGCCACTACCCTCTCTCAGGACTCGGTGCGCTACGACAGCTGTCAGAGCTGCAAGAGGGTGGCGCTGACCACCGGCTGCGTGTGCGTGATTTTCTCGTTCCTGTCCATGCTGGTGCTGCTGTTCATGGGCCTGATTTTTGTGCACAGCCACAGCATCCCCCCTTCTCCGGCCGGACCCATCTGCTTGTCGGTCGCCAGTATCCTGGCCATGTTCTCGGTGGTCGTCACGTGGCTCATCTGCTGGCTCAAATACAGACCTGACCACGAGACAGGCCGCGCGTCAGCTACCAGTAACTCCAGGAGGAACGCCTGATTGGCTGCTGGCTCTGATGTACCAGGGCTGCGCGTGTGTGTGTTTGTGAGACCATGTACATAGGAACCTCCTGATTTTTTTCTCTTGCTCCCTTTACCTTTTTAGGGGAAATGGCCTTTTATCAGTATAGCAAACACCTAAAGGCCTTCATGTTGTTTGGAGCAATATAGGCCAACTTGATCCTTGATAATCTTTCCTAAACTTATGCACTGGACTTTGAGGTGGTCGCTGACTGGACGTGTTGCTGCGTGAACTTCTTACTTTGATTAGATTTTTGGGGTGTATTTGGTTTGATAAAGAAACATGATGTACTTAGCTTTGGGTTTGGTACCCTGCCCGTCACTGTCTAGCTATATAATATGCATTTACCCCCACTGTGCCACTCACTGTATGATAACTGTTCAAAGTGATTCAATCACATCTCAGAAACACCCACCAGTGTTATTGTACAGATATGCTCACTTTTGGGGTTTTGGTTGAAAGGGTTTGGTTTTGATGGATGCTTACTGTGTGTTTATGTGGTGAATCTTTAAATCGGATCCCAGCTAAGCTGCATCCACAATGGAATCATGTAAATAGGTCAGAGGTATGGACAACTGCTGCAAGGATGTTTGGCGTGATCAGCCTTTTTTTTTTTAGAGACCTTCCTTTGTGCTTTACCTTTATCTTGCAGGATGGTACTGTTTTTACTGCCCACTTCTTCCAAGCAAAGGAATACGAAGAGACAACTTGTGATTTTGAACTCGTGTTTTGCTACGCTAGTGCATGTGAGGTCATTCTATTCTTTTCTTTACTTTATAATGAAAGAGACAGGTTGTCTCCTGACTTTTGTGCCTCACCGTGTTTCTAAATGAAGTTAAACTTCACTGCTCTCCGAATCAGACAGCGTCTAAGCTCGGGTGTAAATGGGGATTCCCTCATCTGCTCTCATCTGTTACTTACACTCTGAAAGTTAAAGACAGGGTTTTCCAACGTATAGCACCTTTTTGTATGTTAGAATAATGTAAAAGCTTTTGCATGTTGATTCCGAGGAGAGAAATGTTGGGCAGGTGCAGTCCAGATTCCCACTTCAGCTGCTTCCAAGTTCACCTCTCTTCTTTTTCTCCAAAGCCATAATTAAGAATTGTGTCACCTTTACAGGTGCAGTGAGCCGTTTTTGAATTGGTTCATTTCCCATTAGGTCTGGAAACCAATTAGCTATACTCAAACAACAGACTGTCAGAATCCAACTGATAACTTTTGGTTCAACGGGCTTCACTTTTGTGGTTACAAAAACTCTTCAATTTGTTAAATTGTGTCTTTAAATGTTAGAATGAATTTCTTTGAATTTGTCTGAAAACAAAGAGATTTGCCAACCTGACCCTCATATCTGTGCTAGCTAGAATATTTTTTCTATCTCCAAACTATCAAACAAAATATAATTTTTGAAATATTTTTATTGAACTGTATTAGCAAAATTGTAACTAATAATTAAGCTAAACTTGTTTAACTGGCAGGTCCTCCTTTCTCTTGACCACCCCAGCAAAGACCAGGCTTTTGTTGACAGTCCGTGCCTCAAGGTTAGAAAGCTCAGCTTACAAGTTGGACTTTATCATCAGCGTAATCATAGTAGCTAAGATAAAAAAAGCTCTTAACTTTAAAAAAAATTGATGGTTTGTGTTATAAATATTTATCCGTAACACAGATCATATTATCATAGTAGCCACTTTGTTCTGTATTAAGGGAGCCTAATCACCTACACAGTTAACATTACAATTAATTGAACAATTTGTAAACAATTTGTGTAAGAGTATTTCTGAGTAGAAATCATGTAAGTTCTACTGCTAAAATAAAACAACTTCCAAACATGTTCTAAAATCTACAGTTAAATTTGATTAGTTGTAACTGATTGGTTAGATTGTTTTGCTCTTCTGGTTCGTCCACTTTGCTAACAAGGAAGCACAAATAATAATGCTTTTTTGTATTAAGGCATAAAATGGTAATAAACATTTTGAATCCGTTCTGATGATATATAAAGCTTTTCTCTAATTTGCATCGTAACCTCAGGATTAGAAACTCAGCTTTATCATTCGGCTAAATGAGGTGCCGTTACCTGCAGTGATAATTTTAGCAATTTTTAAAAACTGGTAAAATTGAACTTGATTTGTGTAAATCTAAATGAATATTTCTGAGTAGACGTCAAGTAGATTGAAAATGTAGTCGACCCTCTAAATGAGTTGGTTTCTAACCAGTTACATCATTTTGCTCCCCTTTTTTGTTCTCCAATCTTAAAAAGAAGCTTAAAAATAAATTAGATTATGGAATGGAAATCGGACTTATTTTAGTAAGACGTTCAGAGACGCTTTACATGAAATCAGTCATTTCCATTCACACACACGTTCACATTAATATAATTAAAACACATTAATATAAGATTGAGGCATAAAATGTTTTTGAAGTAGTGATACATTTTAAATGTATTCAACCACTTGAATACATTGTAAACGCTGTGGTTTTCACTCACAACCACACCTCACTGTCACTCACTGGCAAAGACTGCCTCAAGACAGAGTTCATCTTGCTAGCTAAGTTAGCTTTAGTATTAGCACTGTGGCTGACCAAGTTTAGCTGAATGCAATCTTTAATTCTTGCGCCAACACAAAAACCACCAGACTTATTGCAGTTTTTAACATTTAATTTACAACACAATTTGTAACGCCATTCCAGGTGGGTGTCTTCTAGATATTGAACCAGATGAAGAAGAAGAGTTTGCTTAACCAACATATTTAGTAAAATTGAGTTTAAAATGATTTTGTAGGCTTTGCCACCAAAATAAAGTAGATAATGTTAGCATTTTGCTACTATCATCCATTACGTTTACAAACGTATTTTCTTGATTAAACTATAACTATATATTCCATAAAATGTAATAGGTAATACCTTCCTAAAACATTTTTATAGTGAATGTGGTCGAGTTTAGGTAAATGCAGTAGGATTATGGATGTTGAAAGCTGGTAGGTAACTATACAAACACCCTGCAGATGATGAAATGAAAACATTTCCACCTTAAATGTTTGCATGCTGGAATACACTCCATGGAATACAACAGAATCAGGATCAGACAGTGTAGAGTGATGGAAGGTGGCTAAACTGGAGGGTGTCATTTTTGTGATTGTACAATTCTGATGCTTCATAATCTAAAACAAAATGTGAACATGAACTGTATTAATGTAAAACTGAGAAATTGTGAGACTAACATGTTTTCCTCTGAGTGGTTCTGTTTGAAAGTATTCCTGGCTGCAGTGGAGGAGGGAAACAGCAAAGCCAGTTTCCCATGGTTATTGATGGTTATTGAGCTAGAGCCCTGCCAATCCTATTGCTTCAATCGTCCTGCTCGACCTTTCCCCAACAAGTACGATGCACTTTCACCCTCTTATTTTACACAAGTAATGGGGTAAAAAAACCTTTGACCAATGTAAGCATAATGTATTTATTTCTGAGGACCTAGAAAACGTTGTCAGTTTTTATGAGAGTCTGTGGTTGTCGTTCAAGTTCCAAATGTATTTGCACAGAGAAATGTTCTTTATGTGCTGATTTACATCCATAAACACGTTTCAGTAATAAAGGAAACATGCATACCAGTCACATTGGTTTCATTTGTCTCTCCACATAATGAAAGCAACAGCTGTTGGAGAGGCCTGTTACTTAGGCAGTTTTTTCTCTCATCTTAGCTCTTACATAATGTGGTTCACAATGAACTGAGTATGATCCAACTTGACACATTAAGCTTCCTGCTGTGCATCAAATGTGCCCTCTACTGGATGACTAAGGATGTTACATGCTAGTAAACACATACACACTCAAAAAAGAAGTGAAATCTCTTTCTAGTGTCAGGCAACAGGGTGGTTGCATTTTTCATGCAGAGTAAACTTCTGGTGGTACAAGCTTGATGAAGTGCAAATACATTTTTTTCAGAGTGAGCTAAATGCTAATTTTCCATTAATATCTCTTAGATTAGTCATACTTGTCATACAAGGCCTCCCTGTTAACTGAAATAAAACAAGCTTTTCATGAGCAGGACAGATAAAAGCCTGGGTGGACTATGCAGCAGCTAACTGCGGATGCATGCATGCGTCACATCACGGGCTTAACCGAAAAGTTCCAAAACCGACATGACGCATTTATTAAAGATGCCACATTCATGATATATCAACAGTGTATAAACAAGTCTGTATTTACTGGAAGTGAGGGCTGTTGTATCCAGGTATGTTTACAAGAAAATCGTGTGTGATCAGTTTCTCAAACTGTGGTGCAAGTAAGGCTGCCATTTTTGAAATACACAAAACAAAATGTTGTTGAAGGCGATTAAGAAAATAAATAGCAAACAAATTAATAATTATTTGGACTTGATATTTATAAAAAAAAAAAAAAAAAAGATGAGTTGTTCAAGCATATCAATCTTTGCTACAAAAAAATACAAATATAATTTTGGAAGGTCTTTCGAGAACTCTCTGAAGAAAATGAAGCAAGTGAATTTAGAAGAAATGGAATTTCTTGACAACATGATCATATTTTGAAAAACATATCACACGACGATGTAATACTTAATACTTAATACACATGATTTAAAGCATTGCCTTTTTTCCTGTGAAGACCCCTAAGGTTTTATTCTAGGCCCTGTCATGTTGGACCTCTGGCATGTAAAACAGTTGACTTCTGATATCCATCCATCCATCCATCCATCCATCCATCCATCCATCCATCCATCCATCCATCCATCCATCCATCCATCCATCCATCCATCCATCCATCCATCCATCCATCCATCCATCCATCCATCCATCCATCCATCATGTTAATTACATGTATCTAAAACATGTATCTAAAAACATAGATAGCTTGCTAGCTAAAATTCATTGATATTTATTTAAGATAGACCAAACATATGAAATTAGTTTTTCTGCAGAATAGTCAACAAAACTTTTTTTTTTAAATGTATTTAATAAAATTATATAATCACCTCCAGAAGCAAATTAAGTGTGTCCATCTTCAACCACTCTGACACCTCCCACAACTAGTAAGTATATCAACTTTGATACATTTTAAAAAGCAAATATTTATTCTTTTCCAACTCAACGTTTTACTTATGTGTTTATTTAACATTTTCTTGTTAATTAGTTTTCTTTTGCCAAAAATAAATGGGACAACAAAGTTGATCTGTTTGGTTGAAACAGCGCCTTCTACAGTCACAGTAAAATGTAATTGGGATGTGAAAAGAATGCTAATTGTTTCTCGTTGCATTTTTCTTTTAAAATGTCCTAATTATCTTAAAACTAAATTCAAATTAAATTGCATTCTACTTATTTGTCTTGGTCCCAAAATATAAAACTATTATATTGATAAATTTATTTTAATAATAATAATAAGATCAAAGAACCAATCCTGTTTTTTCATAATGAGGTTCTCATGATCCAAATACTAAAACGTGCTGAGAGGAAACTAAGCAGATGTGACTGAAGCAGCTAAGTAATTTTTTTCTAGGATTCAGATTGAAAAAAGCATAACATTAGATTAATAAGAAGTAGTGAAATTGTTACATTTGTAAAGTGTTAATATGCTCGTTGAACTGAAAGCCGTATCTATGTATGTCAATTCTACTAATATATGAAATAATATATTTACTGGCTTACCTACACATTTAGTTGAATGTAATCCCTCGTATAGGGATTACAAGTCTCAACATGTAATCCCTATATGAAATTGAAATTAACTTGTTGCCTTGTACTCCTGCAACCTCCACTTCTAACTTTGGTTGGCAAAGTGTGCCTCACCTCATGATTATATGGTACATGTGAGAGCCTCATGGCTCAGTGCAACAAATAAACTTGGGATTTATTTGTCAAAAATCATCATCGTTCTAGATCTGAGTATCTTTTCTATGTTGTTGTTCGACATGTACGAGACCACACGGTGTAATGAAGAAACAGCTGACTTAAACATGTTTTAATGAGTTGATCTAAAGGCATTATATTATACGCTGGGTGATTTATAGTTTTTAGACCATTATGTGGTGTTCTGCTTTGATATATTACCCATACTCGTTTCTTACTTTTAAAAAAGTAAAACGCATTATGGGCAGCATTAACAGGCCAAAAAATTAGAAGAGCACAAATATCGTCCTCTAAGAGAGGGAGAGAGAGAAATATTTTAGGTACATTTTAAGAAGTTACAGTTTTATGATATCCGTTTCCTGTCTTTTTTTTTTTGGAATTATTATTAGCATGTGTAAAAGAAATTGATTTATTCAATCAGCACTCTTTGAATGTCCTCCTCCGCAGAGCATGTGATGCAACTCATTTATTTCTCATCAGGAGAGATTTCTGACTTTGAGTTTTCTTCCCCCGGTAATGGATTGGACACGGAGATTCAGTGTCGCTTTTTTAAAAGAGCATCAAGCCTCTATCTCTGTTTTCTATTTGCCCCCTTTTGCATGTGCGTGTTTCTGAGTTCGTACAATATCTAGTTTCAGTCAAATCCCTCTCAGATAGCCACATTCGTCAGCCTACACAGTCACGGTTCCCTCTTTTTGTAATATTAAAAATCATTTAGAAATTTCTCTTTGATTCTTTTTATTTATTTATTTATTTATTTATTTTTTGGGGGAAACCATTCTCAACATTTGGCCTTTAAATGTCGCGTTTAATCGTTCGTTCAAAAGGTTAAAGTGAAAAGACGCTCAAGCACCGTAACATTTTCAAACAAAATGTGAAGTTAAAATCAAGCGCACACGCTGAAGCACTCCACCCGTGAAAATAAAACGCGACGAGATTCCCCTCAGCAGATGGAGAGCGCCCAGTAATGTTGAGGTTCAATTCGCCTTTCATTATCCGCGCAGGTCTTTGACAGCGAACGCAACGTGTTAAAAGTTGCTCTCCGCCCAGATCCAACAAACCGGGGCTGTGATGACTGGAACCCACTGAGCCTGGGGGGGACTCTACCTCCTCCAGGTAAATGACGGTCAATGACAAGAGTCTCCACAGGTGAGCGGAGAGACTCGATCAGGTGTTCGGGTTTTGCAGGGACTCACGACGCAATGTGCATAAATAACTATGCAGGGAAGATTGCCACTGAACAAATCAGCGGAATGCAAAAATCAAAACTTGTCATCAGTTGTTTAAGATATGCTTCGGTGTATAAGATGACATCGCTGAACGGGCTATAGATGCATTTAATCTCTAGTTTTCTGCAGGGTGCAGACGTCTCAACACATCAGTGGCATCGTCGAAAGGGCCCCCGGGGGGCAATAGCCTCAGTTTCAGTGAACGCATGTTTCATTGATTTGGAATATAGCTTATTTCATTTATTTTCTCATTTATTTATAATGTCATATAATATAGTCCTGGCTCTGGACTATATATATGAATTGTGTGGCTGATGCTACTTTTTTGGTTATAAACTGTATTATGTAGGAACGTCCGATTATGAACTGGATGAAATACAACTACGGTGCGGGGTAACTGACGGACGGTGAAATAAAATTATGACCAAGTTCTAGACAGCTTTGGACCGGCTCTGTCAGGCTCTGTCAAAACAAACATTTTTCATGAAAGATGTTGCTTAATAAGCTCATTGGTAAGTAAGCTTTAACCTTTATTTTTATTTTTTTATTGGTGTTCATAAAGCTGCCTTTTTGTGAATTAAAGCAAGCCTTTGTGCCATTTCAGAGCATGCAGCGCACTCCGCTGCATCAGTCAGATCCCGCGAAAGATACAGGATGCTGTGACCCATGACCCCGTCAAAACGCAAGACAACGTATTTGTTTGTGACGATATTGATTATTAGACATCTTTTCGGGGGCAAGGAGTAAGGGCGTAAAAATAAATCCTCCTTTCCAAAGTGGCACTGCGCCAGACAGGCTTTACGGCCGCCCTGGCGTCATACCCTGCTGAGGCGCACGGCCCCCATCAGACTGTTCCTCGCTGGTTGGTGCTGCACTCTGAAGAACCACAATAAATTCCTTGAAGTGCACGCTCTTTGTCGCCATTTGTGTCATATATGTGAGGCCACGGGGAGGAAACAAATTAGAGGTCGCGGGCAATAGCACGCGTAAACACTTCGGCGGTGATATTACGCACAGATTGGCGGCATGGCATTCTAATTGATTTTTTTTTCTCTCTCTCTCCTTTTTTCGCGTTCATAAATCAGTTCACAAAGCTATGTGGTGTTCAATGTCTAAATATTGCAATTTGCGCTCATGTCAATGTATATAAATAATTTGGAGCGGTAATTATTGGACTAAATGTTAACTCTGGGACTAAGTCATTCATTTTTTTGGACTTTAAAATGTTGATCTGTTTAAATTTTTAGTTGGTGGAAATTTCATACATGACCCATAAGTATAGTATCAGAGGCTTAGAGACAAAATTCACAAAAGAAGACAATCCTATCATTCTTTGTAAATCAACAAAAAAAAAAAAAAAGTTTTCAATAATTATTGCTTTTCACCATAAAGCAATTACATAAAAAAGATCAATACACAACATCTAAACTGAGTAAAAAATTATTCCACGACACTTAAGACATTATTTTAGTTATTTAAACAAACATTTAACTGATTTATCGTCTCTTGAGCTGTATCATTTTACACACCACAAGCCTAATATCGTTTTTCTAGTATCTCAGTGCCTTGAAAAGTTAACTTTATATACAGATCTGCGCTCTGTGAATTGCCGCCCCTGTCCTGCCAGCGCAACTATGCCTGCGTTTCTGATAGGACAAAAAAGTTTCATGCCTCAGCCAATCCTAGCATTCCCCTGCGTAGCGTTCGTAAGCCTCTCATCCAATCACAACCGGGAGCGCTGGACAAGCAGGGGAGAACTTCCACTACTTTTGATTGCCCACTCTCACTTCGAACCGGTGTCAACAAACAACAACAACATCCCCGCCATAGAAACGACGCCCTGGTTGCCGTGGTCTTTAAAAACAGAACCCGTTGAGCTGAAAAACACAAGCCCTTGTCAAGTCCCTTAAAACCAAATTTCATCTTTTTGACGTCAGTTTTTGACTCCTGCGGGGGCTGCTGCTGTCCCGGGATACTCCGGTGCTTTGCTGTAGCTCGGAGCTCAGCTAAGCCCTACCGAGGCTAACCGGTGCTAACTTCTCACAAGGACGGAGCTTTTTTCATTTACCGACCGATTCCTGCTGCTGTTCGCCGCAGGAGAGAGCCCTCCCCGGGAAAAGAGGAGGTCGGTGCAGACGGTGGGGGTGGTGGAGGCATGACTGCGTTGGCGGGGTCAGTACCCAGGATGATGCGACCCACGCTGGCTCAGAACTACCCCCGCAGCGGCTTCCCACTGGAAGGTAAAGCACGTCAAAATGTCGATTTGATGACGTCGGGGAAAAAAAAACAAACAAAAAAACGACTTTTAAAAACTTTCTATTGAAAAGCCAGTCCTGGACTCTGTGCCTAAATGGTTATGTAAAGGCTAAAAGAAGGATTTAAGTGAACTAAAACGTGTCGGTTAAGTCGATTCTTTATTTCTTAAATACACTTTTTCAGTTTAGTATAACTGTGGAAACTTCGTGCCATTCTGTCCACCTTTCAGTTTGCTTTGATGAGGTTTTAGATAAGCTGCGTTTTTACAGACTAATGAAATATATATTAACTCCCATTCCAAATAAATAGATTTTTGTTAAGAGATCCCGAAGCGCCCGGGCTCTGTCCTGAGAAATCCCCCCTCACATTTTTAATGTTTAAAATTCACAGTGTCTACCCCGCTGGGTCAAGGCCGAGTCAACCAGCTCGGAGGGGTTTTCATCAACGGCAGACCTCTGCCCAACCACATCCGACACAAGATCGTGGAGATGGCCCACCACGGGATCAGGCCGTGCGTCATCTCCCGACAGCTCCGGGTCTCCCACGGCTGCGTGTCCAAAATCCTGTGCAGGTACCAGGAGACGGGCTCTATCAGACCCGGAGCCATCGGAGGCAGCAAACCCAAGGTGATTTCATTTAGATTTTCTTACATCCACTCCATCAAAGTAAAACCTATGCATGATGCGTCACATAGTGACCTGTTGATTTTGTAAATCGGCTTACTTGTTTGGTCAGTAAATGAGACAACCCTTGTGTTTAAAGCAGGGAACAACGCCGGACGTCGAGAGGAGAATAGAGGAATACAAGCGGGAAAACCCGGGTATGTTTAGCTGGGAGATTCGGGATAAATTACTGAAGGATGGGATATGTGACCGCAACAACGTCCCTTCAGGTAAAAAGGGAAAAAGGAGAAGAATTTCACGTAATTTTTGGCAGAATTTTTAAAGTTATGTAGCCTATTTATTTATTTATTTTTTTTTCATAATTTAAGTACTTGTTTTTATTTTACTTTCTTGTTTTTTGAATCTGTTTGTTTCAAAAAGAATAATACAAATAAAACAGTAAAATACTGAAATGATGGTTTTTGCATAAATATATTCCAGTTTTAGATCATTTATCATCAGTGTAAATCCAATTTGTCAGCACAATTCTTAGCTTTTGCATATATTTCCGCCTGATCTTTCTTTTCATGGTGACGCCATCAATTTGTTTGGACCCTCCACTTTTGCAGTGAGCTCCATCAGTCGCATCATGAGGACTAAGTTTGGGGGGAAAGGCGACGAAGAAGAAGAGGAAGACGAGATGGAGAAGAAGGAGCTGGAGGACAGTGAACGGAGAGCCAAACACAGCATTGAAGGCATCTTGGGAGACAGATGTGAGTTTACTTCTTGAGTTTATATTTTGGCTTGGCGAAATGTCCACATTTGTTTTGCAATTGAATTATTGGAGAGGCTTCTGTGAAAATTTCACCACATTTAGCAAAACAGCTTGAAGAAGAATATTTGACTTGTAAAAGCTGTGGCTTAAAGTTGCTGGATGTTGGTAGAGAGTATGGGTCAACCTTTGTGAGGAATTCTTTATCGACCATTTCTTTCCACTAATGCTTTTCCCATGAGGCCCTGTACCGTAAATCAAACAGCAGGCGATGGCTCTGTGCGGGAAGGAGGAGAATGCATGTGTGTGATTGTCTGTGTGAGTGTGTGGAGCAGTGGTTTAAAAGCAGTAAATGAATGGCCTTTACAGTAAGTCCGTACAACCTTTCAGCATATATTCTGTTATGCTCTAGTGTGGCATTACAAACCCATCAACCATTTAATTTCTTCATTCATTATTAAAACTAATCACACTGCTCTTGATTGCTGTGCTGATATAGTTTGAACTCCATATTAAAGACCAGATCAATTTTTATTAGGGCTGCAAACTGCTTCAAGCAGTGGAAAAGGTCTTAAAGGCAGAACCGTTTTCGTGAAAGAAAATCTTTGCTAATGCTTTAGTGACTCTAAGTAGTAAGTTTTCATGAGGAGTAAAAAAATTAATAAGTAAAATGCCAGCGTAAACCATCAGAAATTGCAGATTGAACCTTTTGCTTGAATACTAGTATAGATATTTTCAGATTTGTGGGATATTTTGACATTTTGCACTCATTTCGTCAAACTTTGATACATTAGAGCAAATTAGATTGTTTTTGAATGTCATCACGGTGTTTTTTTTATGCTTGGCTTGCACCACTTGAGTGGAAATTTGTGTTGCATGGCGGCATTCTGTAATTTCACATTATGTTACAGTTCCACAAACATACATCTTTTAACATGTAGACCTTGCTGTGACTGACAGAAGGAAAAACTGTTAGGGTAATGAGTCTGTCAGAGTTTGCTAGCTTAAAATTATTTAATTTGGTTTATATCCAGGTGGGGGGAAAAAAAATCAGCTCTGTGAAATTTAAGCAAGATTATGACACTATTTAAATATTAGTTTGTCAATGTTTTGTTAAATAATGATTTAGTTTTCACCGGTATTAACTTCTTTATTTTGAGAACAGGTCCTACTTAAATATTTTGAATTTCACTCAAGTTAAATATAATTTCTCAAATGATGTGTATAGAACAGTAAGGCTTTTATATTTATGTGAATATGTCAGTTCAGAAAGCCGCGGTGCTAATGTCAAGCTTGCTATCAGGTTTAAAGTTTACATTTTAGAATACGTTTAAATAGTTTATCACTATTTCACTGACAGTTTCGCAACTTGGTGAAATTGTCAGTGATATGTGATGGTTTCACATCCAATATTGATTCTGTCTGTTTTCAACAAGATAAATTAACACAATTGCCTTGATAGAATTTGTCAAACTTTTACTAGTTTCTGCTAAGAGTCCCATTTCCTCTTTTTTCCATTCTGAAATATTGATGCACTTCATTCTCAAATAAAACACAGGCAAATTGCCCACAGTTTTGTTGGTTAAACTGCAACCCTGGTTTATTTATTGTATGGCTAGCAGCTTAGAAAACAAACTTTTAACCCATTGCAGATTCCCCTGTCAGCAACAAAGTGAAAACTATATTGTTCCCAAAATATTGATCTGTTGGTCCAATACGGTTAAGTCGCCAAATGTCAGCGTTTGCTGCCGCTTGCTCCTGCGTCAGTAGGGGAGGAGAGATAAAAGTCCCTGCATCGAAGAGACAAAATGTCCCCCAGATGAGTTGATCAAACATTTGTTCAACGGTCTCCATCTCCTCACAAAGACACGCCTCGCGCGCACAACGGGACGCTCGCGGATGAACTTGAGAGACAAAGGCTCGCGAGTCCATTTGAGCCTCACGCTTGGGCTGCGCGCGGACAAAAGGCCAGCTTGGAAACAGCTTTGGCCGCCGCTAAAGTAGAAGAAGAAGAAGAAGGCGACCTGCTTAAAATTCAGCCAGAGGAATAGAAAGGAAAAGGAGAGTTTCACAGAAAGAGGGAGAAAAAAAAAAAAACAAAAAAAAACAGACGCAAGACATTATGAGGCCGCAATGAAGGATGAATTATTCAGGAAGCGCTCCGGCTGCCCCGGCACGGCTCGGAGGGCCCGTTCACCGGCTATTTTCATCTACAAAATGTTTTCTTTTAGGGTTCGCCTTAAGAAGCCCGCTCCATTCAGTCAGGCAATTCAGTCTTGTGAAAGCCACCTACAGCCCGAGGATGCGCGCTCACCCCCTAAAACAGTGGCGCGCATGAAAATCCCAGCTGGTGAAATTGGCCACAAAGCTTTAACAAGAAGAAGGTCTGTTTCTCTAAACACGAACTTATTCAGAGTGTATATAATTCATCGTGAGACACAAATAAATTTTGATAAAATAAAGTCAGTGCAGAAGCAAAAAGACAATATTGGCCTGACAACGTGGCCTTTAATAAACGCTATAATTGCACAGTTAGCCATTCTCAAACTCGAACTGGTCCACAAAACAAAGAGAACTTCTCCAGCCTGATGTAACTCGTGAGCTATCATTGATCCTTTGATGATGCCCTGGCCTTGGCCTCTCAAACATTAATAATGTCCTCTAAATGATGTCGATATTGTGCCATGTCTCGTTTTAATGACCGAGGGGGGGGTGGGGGCATTACCGAGTGTTTTCGGTGAATAGGGACCAATGTTCTCCCGGGGAGAACCCCCAGTCTGGCCCGTAGCACAGCTTGACAATGGGGGCCCCGGGCAGCCCGTCCTCTGCGCTCTGCGCTGCATGCGCACAGCTCCGAAAACTCAGCCGCTTGCCCTCCCCTCTCCTCCGAGCCGCTTCTTTCCCTCTCTACCCCCACTTGCTCTCCTAAATCTCTTCAAGCAGATTAAATCGACTCTTTTATTTCATCGCACTTTCATCTGGAGAGCGACACCGCCCCTCTCCCTCTGTTTCTTTCGCTCTCCGTGTGTCTCTCGGAGCCTGCGGCGCACAGCTCGGGTTATATCTGCGCTGCATCCTCCACAGCGCACAAAGCAAAGTCAATCTAGTTTGTAAAGGAACCTTATTAGGACGTGTATTGTCAATTTGCGGGTTAATTATGCATTTGTTTTGTTTCACTGGGACTGATTTTACATCGAGAGCTCAAACTGTTTACTTTGGAACAAGGAGCCTATTATCTTCTCAGATGATAACTACCATATTCCCTGCTTTAGGCAATGGAAATACCAGCTGTACACAATTAAAGAGATACACAGTGGCCTAAATAGTCATCAGAATGTGTAAACATCATGGTCTGAAAGTCACTTGTTGATTTTTTTTTTTTTATTATTAGAATTTATGTTTAGTTAAAAAAAAAATCAAAATTATAAAAAGTTTGCTTTTATATTTAAATAATATAAATATATTTAAAAGTAACATCTTACAAATTCTTTAAACGTTAAACAGGAAGTCTTTAGTTCTCAAAAACCTATATGCCCCGCTTCATTTTTAGATTTATTTGACAACAGCTTTGGCCCGCAGGCCCATTTTTAGGGCCCTGGCAAACTGTTAACATCATGGTAATTAACCCTGAAGACAAAGTTAATGATTAAAACAGACATGGTGTACCCGCCTTCACCCTCCTCCTGCTTCACATATTCACAGTGTATCTTTGAGAGTTCGAACTTGCTTAGGTGAAATTAGCCCGATAATACAGAGGAGCCTTGTCGAAGGCCAATACACTTACGTCTACCCCGGCCGTTTGTATGCACACACATGTCCACACATTCCACTCTGCAATGCAAACAGTCAAAGGGATAACTTTATTTTGGTGAAAGAGGATCCTGGAAAGGGCTAATTGAATAAGCCCAGGATCTTTGAAAAACCCCTACCATGGTGAGCGCAGTCATCATGTCATAATTAGGTTTATTGAGGCACATTCCTTCAATCTGCCTCCATTCTGCCCGCCTCATTGTGTCCACAACCCCAGGCCAGTAGCTCAGGGACAAAAGGGAACCGTGCACAGACAATACATGAAAGAGCTATAAAGATTTAGCCAGCTTTGTCACAGAAACAGAGCGGGACTTTGTTTGTGTAAATAATGCAACTGAATGAGGAACTTAGGCTCCTCTGCCACTTGGGGTGTGGGACCTTGAACTGCAAATGGTACGAGGGGGGCACGGCCCACATTGGTGCCACAACAGAGGGGATAAAATAATATGAAGAACAAGAGGAGGAAGGGGCAGACAAGGAGGCAAAGATTAAGTTTAGAGCAAAGTGAGGAGATTTATTTTAGTAATGAAAAAGTTTAGAGGAGACATTTAAACCTCAATTTTGACTGCTGATATTGCTAATGAATGGTTGTTTTCTGGGAGCATTTTTTCCATAGTTTTTGACACAGAAATGATCTATATATAAAACATTAAGAATCATAAACCCAGCCACCCAAGAACATATATATTGGATGAATTTGTAGATGAATTAGTAGCCGTTTTACAGTAAGCAACTAGGTTGAAAATCAAAATTTCCGACTGTATAGCAGTAGGGTATGTATAGCAGTATTTTACACACTGATTTAATTGCTTTTATTTAAAATAGTAAAGCAATAAATTTTTACTGCTGCTACAATAGTAATATACCAGGCTGAACAATACAGTGATTATAAGCCTCACTATAACATTTTACTTTGATTTTGATGCAGAAACTTTTGAATAAAAAATCTATGTTTTACTTTTCAAGTACTTATTTTATTATATATATTACATATATATTTTCTGCTCTTTGTAGTGTAACACAAGTCTTACATCATATCATCTTTTAGGTTATCTCCTCTGCAGTTTTAGAATAATTCTTTCTTGTTAAGATTGATGGATGGCTCTTTTTAGCTTCCATATAATTTTTTGCAACCTGCAATATTTGTACGAATCTATATGAATTCGTCTTTCCTTTAAGCGATAAAAAAATGAAGCAACCTGTCTGCAGCTATTTAAACAGCAATACTCAGCAACAGGTGGAGGAGGGGAATCACAGCATTAATCATTTCTCTACACAGCTACAAAAGTCAGTTCTCTGTCATGTCATCAGAAAAGTTTTTGGGTATAGAATTATGATAATTTAATGTTACAAATTGGAAAGAAAAATGTGGACAGTGGAGGTTTTTGAAATAGAAAAATATAATAATGGTATACATATTCCATTGTCATGCCACCGGGTTTGAAATGGTAAACATATGCAGCTATTCTGGAGTTCTGAACATGTAATAATCCGTTAGTTTTTGAACATTTGTTCTGCATGCACTGCATTCCAAGTTTGGAATAAGAAAAAAAACAAAAAACGTTTTAAACAGTTTAATGTGGAATTTGTCAGTCTGAAAACATGTTTGCAGTTTTCTGCTTTTAGCTTTTTTACTGTGAAGCTATTTTTGAAACAAATTCCAAACTTCATATGTTTGGGTTTCAGACAAGAGTCCAATGTTACACAGAAAGTTTATTTGACATTTCGAAGCACTTTTCAGACCAATCATTTGTGTAATTGGGACAGCTGTCAGCAAATTAACTTATATTAAAACTGATGGCCCTGGTATTTTCAGTGTTGCTGTTTTTGTCCCAACAAAATTTGACAAAGACAGGAAAAAAGAAGATCTTGATGAGTCCTATAATAGCTACTGGCTATCACTGGACTCCGCCAAATGTGTCGTGAAGAGGGCTCTGTCTGTCCAAGGAGCGGATGAATGTGTCACTCAGAGAGTCCCTGGGCACAAGGGCAAGGGGGGCACAGGGGCCAAGTGGCAAGCACCAAATCACTCTCCTCTACCCTGGGGCTCTCTCCGTCTCCCTAGCCCACTGCACCCCTCCCGCTCTTCTAATAAGGCCTTGCATGATGACTATCCAAGCATGAAAACATAGTTATCTGCAAATGAATGGCTGCTCTATGCTTCATTAAAGCCTCTTTTTGCTTTCACACTCTTATTGTGACCTTCTGATATCAATTCAAAGGGCAATTAATGAATGCACACCAACTTTGAAGTTAGGACGATTTTCTGAAAGGGCGGGGCCCAGAGAGGTTGCGTGTGTTTAGGCGCATGTGCGTGTTTGAGGGGGTATTTGGGGGCACCCCCTCCCAAATAAATTTGCAATAGTGCCCCCAGTCTTCACCCGCGACGAACTGAGCCACATTGAGCGGCAAGCGCGCCCCAAAGATGGTTTGAAGGGAGTGAAAGAGTGAAAAGGCTCAGCGAAGGTCAAGTAGAATGGCTGCGTTTCGAATAAGGCCCCTCTTTATCTGCTGCAAGTATGCACCATCGGCCCAACAGTTGAGTTGGGTGGTGGGCGGGGGAGAGAGGTTGTTTTTAAATCTGGGTGAGTGTGTGTTTCTGAGAAAGTAAGGCAGAATCTCTCTTGCATGTATCCGTTTGCTTGTTTGTGAGCCCAATTGTTTCTAACGTGTGCGAACGTGCAAGTGAGCTTACTGGGGTCAGGGTTGAGTGTCAAGTGTTTGCAGAGGCCAACGAGGGGGCAGTGAACGCAGCATCCATGTAGGTGATGGGGGGGACAGGCACCTGTCAATCATCTGACTGATGAAGCCTGACTTTCTTTCAGAGCTTTGTTAACTAATTAGCCTAAAGCCTTCTGAGGGTGTGGGAGAAGGGTGCTTAAAAAGCATGTTTATGTAGTAGTCATCCCATGTGGGAACATCTTCTCCGATAACCCATAGGTGTCCTCTCAAACAGTCATATCAATGCCATTATCTGTTTATAAACCTAGGTACAAAATGCTGTGAAGAAAAATTAAATCAGTTGAATCTAGAGTTTCACCACTCTCTGAAACTTGATAACAGGAACTTCCTTGTTCCAATATTTGTTGCCAAATCAGGAGTTCCTTGGTAATATTTACCATCTGAGACCCGAGGTAGAAAAAAATAGGAAAATCAGATTTCCCCTCACCCACATGAAATGAATGCACCACTATGCAGCACATTGCTCTGTTTCAAGTATGTTGCTGTTTAGGCAAATCCCTGTGGGAGATAACTCCGCTGCACAAGAAAGAGTGCCTAGGCTCTGGAATAAAGGGAGAAAAACATCCTTTATATCTGTTAACAAATAAAAATGGCAGTGATAGCAAACCAGATTTGTGACATGTTCCCTACTGATTGCTGCTGGGAGTTTTTTTTTTTTTTTGTAGTTTAGACAGAAGAAGTGCAGGGTCATCGGGTCCCAGTAAGGTCACTCTCCCCCAGTGCTGCACAGGAAACAGGGTTAGAAACACATTTAGCTACAAATGACAGGTAACCACCTCCTCATACCCTTCAACATCTCCAACCACGCTCCCTGAAGTCCCCTAACAGCAGCAGACTCTTTAAGACTGTCGTCATGTCATGACTGAGCATAACAAGGCTTTGATTGATGAGAGTTTGCCTTTGTGTGTGTGAGAACATGTGCAGGATTTTCCAAGCATTTGTACTACATGAACTTTTCCAAATTTTGTCACATGTCAACCACAAACATTTTTCTTTTATTACTACGCATTAGTCTGAAAAAGATGGAAATTATTCATTACTTTTATAATTTCTACAGAGGGAAATCTGAAAAGTGTGGCTGTAGTTGTATTCATCCATCCAACATCCCAGCCCCTCAACATGAAGCTTTCATGTGACATTAGGTGCAGCCCTGGTTCAAGTTGATGTGCACTGTTTGTTTTTCACCATTTAAGGCATTTGGTCGATTTGTTATTGTGCCGTCCTATTTTAATTTTCAGATGGGTAGATTGGACGAGCTCTCTGTTTTAAAAGCTTCGGATATGATTTTACAATATAACCCTGATTTCAACTTCACAGTTATCCTCTGTATTGGTCTGTCACATGAAATCCTAACAAAACACTATGAGGTTTCTGGTTGTAAAATGAGAAAGCGTGAAAATGCCTCAAAGTTATGAAAACTGTTCTCTGCATATTCATCTTCCATGCCGGACGCATATCCTCTCATTTGCAGCGCAGCTGTCAATGTAGCGACTTCTTAGCAAGTCAAGTGAGTTTACCATCCCACCACTCCTCCTCCCACACACCCACTCACACACAACAATTCATGTAGACCCACATGCACCATGTTTTTCTTAACCCAGGCGAAAGCGTCACAGATGGGTCCGTAAGCTGTCAGGAAAGCCATTATCCAGGCCAGCATCTGCCTGCCTTGACTTCTATGTACTGTTTAATGCAGTCGACCAGTCACTTAGTCCCACAGCTCCTGAATGGAGGCAGCATGGTCGTCTCCGCCCAAATAAATGCTGCGTTTGTCTCCTCTGCCTTTTGTTTTCTGTGTTTTTTGAGAGGAGTAGGTGGAGAGAAGGGGGAGATGTGTCAGAAGCTTGATTTACCCTCACTATTAACCAAGATACCCCCCACCCACCACCACCAACTCCAACCCCTACCTCTGATGAGTTAGCCGTACATCCAAACTGTGGCGTAAATAACACACATATGGTCGGCCAATTCCCAGCGGCCCCACAATCACGCACACATGCATTTATGCTTGGTGTGTACTGTCCCATGTCTCAGTGGACATATTTAAGCCTTTGTGTCCCCGTCCGACCCCTCCTCTCTGCCTCTCAGAAATTTGTCAATGCTGAAAGTCTTTCCAATAGACTGTTGCAGCTAAATCCTCGCCTCTGCTTTCTCCTCCTTGTTTTCCTCTCCTTTGGGATGGCGTAGCATGGTGGGAGCCATTTTGGGCTTCCTTGGCTCAGGAGAGGTTGTTTTGGCTCAGAGCCCCTCGTGCTGTGTGCCTCTCAGGTCCTCAGTTTGGTTAAATTAAACAGTTTTCTTTTCTCCTCCAACCCCCAACACAACCTCCCTTCCATCGCTCCTCTCTTATTTTGCAGCTTAATGCTCAGCAGCTCACCCGGGCCGTCTCTCCAGGCCCTTTTGTACTCAGCTGTGTAAATACAGCATTTTAAGATTTAGGTGTATATACATGCAGGAAGTGATATAAACTATAGTGATATAAGCTATCCACTATAGAGTGGATAATTTGATTGGCAATGGCTATGTGGCAGTGCCAAAGTGATACAATAAGATCTCAGGGATAGCGAGGCGATGATAGCATAAAGGCCTCTGTGAAACCAGAAGTTAGAAAAGCTTTCACCACAATTTCTTTAGCTAAACATCATCCTCTCCATATTGGAGTAAGCAGGCTAATGTACTGTTGCTGATTCAACAGCACATTCCATTATCAATAAGAGCAAAGATGTGTTCAAAAGGGAGAGACTTAATTGATAGCAGACGCCTTCGGGCTGACGTGATTACCATAGCCCTAAAGTGCATGCAGGATGAGGGGGAAACTGTTGCATTCTGTGTTGCGTAATAGATGTGGAGTATTGCACTCCTTGTGTATTTTACCTGTTTAAGCAAGTAGGAGAGAACTTCGAACTTTTGGGTTGATTAGGTTGGCTATTCCTATAGTTTTCTTAAGGTACAACAAAAATTTTCTTAATGATAAGCTAACATCAAGTGATGAATAATTGCAAAGGCACAATTATTTTACAAATTCTAATTTAAAATGTGTTGCTTGTAATTTCCAATGGCCCAAAAGAGTCAACAAAATGCAAAAGCCACATAACAAAAACTAAAGCCACAACAGAAGGTTTGCAGAAATTGTGCATGCAAGTTTATCATAACTACCATTTATACATAAACTTCTTTTTAGCAGAAATTCCATGTTAATATCAATTCCTTTTGATCAAAATGACATTTGTCATAACCTCTGTTTAGCATAAATTCCATTTTCCAGGAATTGTGTTTGATATAAATTCCACTTTAGCATAAATTCCGTTTTAGCAAAATTTGTTCAGCATAGAGATTTAGCATACATTCTCTGTATTAGCATGAATTCCATATAGCTTATTTTCAGTATTAGCATAAATTATGTTTAATACACAAAGCATTGCTTCTGTCTTAACATAAATTTAGTTTTTGCAAAAAATATTTTTTTTTTGCATAAATTCGGTTTTACATAAATTCATTTAGCATAAATTCTGTTTTAGTATACATTCCTCTTCAGTGTTAATTTTGTTGTAGCATAAATTCCCATTCTATCTTTGGTTGTGGCTTTGGCATTATGTTGAGCCTTATAGCTAATCATAATATTCAGCACAATGTGTGGTTGAAATCTAGTCATTCATATTGCACTGAATACATGGTGCAATATGAAGCATGACAGTGGCAGCATCATGCTGTATTGATGCTTTCCTTCAGTAGGAATGGAGAATCTGTTCAGAATTGACGGGAATATAGATAGAGGAAATAAAGAGCAATCCTGGGGAAAAAACCTGCAGGTGGCTGTTAAAGACCTGAAACTGGGGCAAAGAACCAACTTCATACTCATGTCATGCATCCAAAGTTGCAATGGAAAGCCTAATAAATGCTTTTTCATGTGTCAGACTGGATCAGTCAACTACCAGATCTAATTCCATCACATTTGAAAATCAGTGACTAGACTGCATTGAAGATGTTCACAGATGTTCTCAATCCACTCTTACTGAGCTTCAGCTATTTTATAAACTAGAGTTTGTCAAATTACACTTTAGTTTTACTTTCACTGTGTTTATTGAAATTGCACAAACTCTGTGAAGGATGTGTATTTTTGGTGTGTTTTCTTAGTTTCCTTCATGGGCCATTTGAACTAATGTTGACCTTTGTCCGTGCAGTGTTTTTTGTAGTTTTTGACTCCCATTCAAATGCAGTTGCTTTTATTTCATGTATTTGTCATGAACTTTTATGATGCAAAAAGTGTTTTCTGTATTTTTTGATCGGCATTTAGGGTGTTAAAAATTCTGAAAATTTAGAATTATTTCTTATGTGTGGGCCTTAAGATTTTTTTGGTTCTCATGAAAAAGATTAGATATTTTTTTTATTTGATTCTATGTTTATTTCCGGAGCAATATTTAACAGATGATTTTTTCTGTCTTAGTGACCCTAAAGAGTTAAAGTAGCAATTGCTGCCAAAATTGCTCCGAAAGAAAATTAACTGAATGGAGCTAAATAGAAATGTCAATCTTTAATTTTCTCACATAAATATTATCACAAAATTTCAATGAAAAGCACAGGAGTTAGTTGGTGTAATGTGACAAAAATTAGGAAAGACTCAAGGGGTATTAATGCACATTTAAGCTAACATGTACCAATGTTTTCTTTAAACACTGAAAGATAAATATTTGGAATTTTTAATGAAAATACACAAAGTATAGCTTCTCCCTATTTAGTGTCTAAATGCTCGACTAAAACCAACACAGATGCCCTGACAGTCTATCCTCATGGGTACATTTACAACCATAACAACACCCCCTCTTACTCCACAGCCCCCCACCCCCCTCCCTCAGGTGCTGTTACTGTTCCCTCTACTAGCAGAGAATTTTCTCTTTTCTGGGTGGGGTGGGGGGCAGTAAGGCAGGGGTTTCAATGCCCCAGGCTATGCCCCCATCTACCCCACCCCAACCCTCTTTGCGAAGCCTCTTTATGTCTCTCCCCCGAACCCCCTCCAACACCTCCCAGGCTCCCCCATGGGGCAGGTGACAGGCCTCCACTGTGAAGGGCTGAGGGAGCCATGACGGATTCCACAGATGGAGCGTGGAAATCGACGGCAAAGACCTCAGCTCTGTGGAGCAACAAAGAGCCCGAGAGTCGGAGAGAGAAATATGGGTGGAAAGAGGGAGATTGAGGGGGGACAAAGACAGGGTGACAAGGAGGGGGAGAATAAGGGAGGAGAAGGTGGTGCTTGTTTAAGGAGGGTTGTGCGCCAAAGCACATAAAGTGTTTGTCCGGTGAATGTGATACTGCTCCGATTCTTTTTCTGTTTGTTTTGCAGTATTTGTTGTGTCTGGTGCTCGGCTTCCTGCCACAGATCGTTTTCGTTTGTATACATTCCTCTTTAGTGTATACTGCCTCTTGACATCTGCCTCTTGACATCACATGATGCAGCAATCCAAAGTCAAGTGAAATGAAACTAATGAGCCCACTTCGGTTCTCCCTAAAGCACTTTATCACTGCTAGTCTCCCAAGACTTGAGAGGTGCCACTCTGTCGCTTCTTTTGAAAAGTTCTAGAAACCCCGGTAGCTGTCATAACCAAATGGGTAATTCCAAAGTGATTAAGGATTTTCCTGGGCTGCCTCGGCTTTCCCAAGGCCCAAATCCCTGTGAAATGCTGAGGGACGTGCATGCTGGGGTGGGATTGGGGGAGGAGGAGGAGGACAGGGTGGACATTCCTTGCGGCCTTCCTCTATGCAGGAACTGGAGGGGGAGGCTTCAAAAGGCCTCATCTCTTGTTTTTCGGCCGTCCTGTCCAAAACTCCACACCCCGAATTCCTTCCTCACCATCTAAAGCACAAAGCCCAGTTACTCAGAAGTCGAGGAAAAATGTGGCCCCCACACATCAGAGGTTGTAAAGGCGCTCTGTGATGACCACATCTGAAACAGATCCAGAAACAGCTGATAGCGTACAGAGGAAACCCTAAACCGCTGCAGCGATTTCAAATTGTCTTTTCTTTGCACCTGTTGGAGACGCTATTCATTTGTCCTTCCTGTGAAAATGCCGACGTGTTCAGGCAGCACAACACAGCTAAAACCACAACAAAAACATCCTGCAGGAGGCTTAAGCCAATGTCTCAATTTTGTCCCCCCCCCCACCTCAAAAATATTTTACGTATTGGGCTACTCATGCTTGGAAAGTTTCTTTACCAATTTGCTCCTAATACAAGTTAAGTTGACTCCCACAGCTTTTGGTGTTGTGAGGAGAAAATCGCCAAAGGGGAAGAGAGGATCAGTTTCACATGAGGGGCCCCGAGCTATTTGGATTCTCTTGTATTTTATTGTCACTTCCAAGGGGGGAACTAATACAGTGTTGCACACAAAACTTCCCCTGTGCTGAGGGGGAATTAATTAAGTGTAGCACAAAAAGTGGGCGCTTTGGCCACAGTGAGCTGAGAAGGAAGCCAATGGAGTGTTTGAAGTAGTTAAAAACCAAACTGCTGGATTATAGAGAAGATCTCACAATAGTGTTAACACAGATCTGAGGCAGAAATGAAAAGAAACAAAACACAAAAGCTGCTAAAGCACATTACATCACCAAACCTCAGGTTATATTGCATCTGATAATTTTTTTTATCATCCATAAATTAGAAGTTCTAATTTATGGATGATAAATCAATAAATTTATGGATTTATAAATCCATAAACTGACAATCTTTTGTTTTAAAATTTGGTATAAAGTTTTTGTTTTGGTAAAAAAAAAATAAATGTAACAGCGGTCTTACATGATCTGGAAAAGTCTGGATAGAAAGTTTGTTGTAGAGATTAAATTATACTAATCATGGAGAAATATCTCTAAAATCCCAGTCCTGTGGTCCATCTGTGTGCTTTGTTATCCAGCCATCTAATAATGTAACACTTTGTATGTAAAGCACTTTAAACCAGCAACCAAGGATGATCAAAGTATAAGATACTGAAATAAGACTCAATGGGTTGGAGGCCACGGTTTAACTTGCAGTAACATACAGTGTAAATGGACACTTCAAAAACACAAAATCTTAATTTTTGTCTGGTTTCTGGTGTCAATATCTCAGTTCACTTGAAATAGGTCAAGATTAAAATAGGACATGGAATATAAGATGTGTTCCTTATGTCAAATAATCTGCCAATAGAACCAGTACTTTTTCATCAATATTAAGAAGTAATTTCTTTAAAAGCCTATATCTTTCTGAAAGATATAGGCTTTAGATCATAAACCCCTAAATATTTAAGTCACAATTTTATTCCTGTATAGCTACAGGATTTAAATAATTTGTCTTTCTGTAAGGTTTTCAATCCACCTGTTGTGCTGACATTATTTGGGTCAATGGGATTAATCTTGAGGTGTGTGTACATGTGTGTAATACAGAACAAATTATTGTTTTATTGCACTAGATTAGTTTTAACTCCCAGCTACCAAAAGTGACAGAGTGAATGCATACTGAAATGTTACTCGTTTTTTTTTTTTTTTTTCTTTTGAAGTGAAAAGCACTAAATGTGGTACCAGTTCAGAAGTTTCTGCTCATTAAACATCTGATATTTAAGAAATAATCCCTGTTTTCCTCTCTCCTGAACAGCGAGTCACTCAGACGAAGGCTCGGACGTGGAGTCAGAACCGGATTTGCCACTGAAGAGGAAACAGCGGCGCAGTCGAACCACCTTCACAGCCGAGCAGCTGGAGGAGCTGGAGAGGGCCTTTGAGAGAACCCACTACCCAGACATCTACACCAGGGAGGAGCTGGCTCAGAGGGCCAAGCTCACTGAAGCCAGGGTACAGGTAGGAACTTTTCTAGCTATTTCTGGGACAGTAAGACACATCTAAACTCAGAAGTCATAAAATTTATAGAAATAATTCTAGTATAAACCCAAAGATTGCAAATATATCTCCAATTTTTAGCACCAACACACACTTGTTGATGGCAGGCATCCCTCTCACAGACATTCAGACATAAGCAATGTGGCTTTATTTACTCAGCATTTAAGGACAACCTGCTGCGCTCTATGTGCTCCATCACATTAAATCACAGTCAGGTTCTGGTCCCGGTGTCTCAGGGGCCCAATCTGGACCTTCCTATTTATGATCTAGGGTCCAGAAAATTCTCCTCCACAGGCTCCATATGGGAAACATAAACAGGCCCAGCAGGAGCTACACCCATATGGGCTCAGCATGTCAGTCAGTGCAGCCAGCCATGATACACACTTTCTCTCTCACACCAACGCTTTCTCTTTCAACTTCTCTCTCTGACAAGTATGAAAGCATTATACACTCAGCAGCAAATAAAACTCAAATCTAAGTGAAATAACTGCCCGTCCTTTCCAGGTGTGGTTCAGCAACAGGCGAGCGAGGTGGAGGAAGCAAGCTGGAGCCAATCAGCTGATGGCATTCAACCACCTGATCCCAGGTGGATTCCCCCCCACAGCCATGTCCAGCATCCCGCCGTACCAGCTCTCTGACAGCACCTACTCGCCGTCATCTATAGCACAGGGTACGGGACAACTGTTAACAATCACTGGCTTTTGATTTTTGTGTGAAGTTTCACACTCCTTAAACTTTTTTCATAATTTGTGGTTCTTATAGACCAACACAAAATAATGACAGTTTTTTATAGTGTTTTATAATTTGTATGATGCTGCATGTAGCCCATGTGGATGTTGTGTTCAGGGTGATATGCAGTGTCAGTTTTTTGTCTTTCTAAAATGTGCAAAAATATTGTTGAATTTGAACAGTTTTCTTAGCAGAAGTATTGTTACAATATTATAACAAGATGAAGGAGGCTAATAAAAAGACTAATAACTAATATCGATGACCTTTTGAGTAGTATTGACTAAGACTGTCAAATCAGCAATGAATCAATTAATCACATGATAAATTAAATCAAGGTCAACAATTTCCATTCTGATAATTAATATTTTTTGAAGAGCAATTTTGTTTGCAGAAATATCATAATCCATTTAGTGTATGTTTACAGTAAACATACACTAAATGTATGTTTAGTGTACTATGTATATGTTTATGTACTATGGTTTAGTACATAAACCATAAATTATGGTTTATGTGTGAAACCATAATTTATGTGGTAATTTATAAAAAAATTGTTTTGTTTAATTTCTTTTTTGGTTAGGTTTTAATCTGGATATTTAAAATGTCTTCCAGTTCCAGTATTATGTGGGTTATCTCCAAAATGATCATTTATTGGTCTTTGAGAGGGCAAACTAGCATTACAATGCTATATTCAATATATTGTTTGAAAATGGTCTCAAAACAATATTATTGCTTATTGCAAGAATGTCAGGAGCAATTTCTCATCCAGTAAAATTTGTTATCTTGGCAGGCTTAGTATTGACTGCAACTTATGTTGAGTTGTCTATTTGTGATGTGATTTACTTGAATGAAATTTTCATGATTATTATTTTCAACCAGTGTTAACTTCTAGATTCACTGCGTCTGGCTTCTTCTGGAGCAGAATTATGATATGTCTCAATAACATAAAAGTCGGATAAAATGTGAGTTGACTGTTCAGACTGCAGACGCTTTGAAAACTATATACGTATTCACTTTAGTACCACATATGGAAGTGGCTGAAGTCAGATTTTTTTTGAGTGAAAAGATCAGAATTGAGCTGTTCAGACTGGTCGGATATGGGTTGCATACGGGCAAAAAAAGTGTATTTGGGCTGAATTTGCCTGTTTTGTGAACGCAGCCTCTCATATGTCTGCTGCGTGGCGTTATGGGATGCCAGAACAGTGGCCAGACTGCAGCTGGAGAAAACTTTTTCTTTTTAATATCCTTTAGGCTCCCTGTAGACACCTGACTAATCTCTCAGATCCTGTGGCAGTCTGGACTACTGAAAACTGTTCTGAAGAGCTGCTGCAGCGTCACTGCATCTTTATTTAATTTTGAAGCTGTTTTATATATTTTTTATCTGCACTGTCTTAATTGGCAAGATAGACAAGAAAGTGCATGTTTTTCCAAAATCCTTACAGTTATTCTCTGATTGTAGTGTCGGAGCCTCCCAGCACGGTGCACCGTCCCCAGCCCCTGCCTCCTTCCTCCGGCCATCAGGCCTCCGCTGGTGGAGGGCAGGCAGACGGTAGCTCTGCCTACTGCCTCGCCTCCGGACGCCACTCCTTCTCAGGCTACTCGGACAGCTTCGTGAGCCCAGGAGGGCCGACGAATCACATGAACTCCGCAATAGGAAACGGCCTCTCTCCACAGGTGAGACACCAAGTACAAATATGTGTGAGCTGCTTCATGTCATAAAACGAAAAATGTCTTGCTCAATAGTTTTGAAGAATAATGTGAGGTTGAAAGCACATAAAAGGAATTATGTTGGGTGTTTTTCCAGACTTGTGATTGTGTCACACAACAAGTTAGCAGAGTAAGTCCTGAACTGAGTGACGGATTAGCACTTCCCCTGTGGAGGAGAAAAGTACGATGACTCTTATAGGACAGAGGACAAATCAGTGTGTGACAAATGAGAAGTGAAAAGACAATTACAGTCAATTATCCAGGCATGAAGTCCCAAGGTCTCGGCACCTAGACGACGGGTGCAGCAGAGGAGGCAGAGAGGTTGGGACCCTAACAGGCAGAAAATGAGATTTCAGCTCGGCGCGGTCTGACTCCACAGAGTTTGAGGACAGCGACACACTCATGCAGAGCGGCATAGTTACAAGGACAAACATCCACATTCTGGGGATAATTGATCATCTCCATAACAGCCACAGGATCCGTTAAGGGTTTCACAACATCTCTAACACAAGTATTACACGACATGGTTGAGCGCCACGGCTGAGACTACTTTTCAGCAACAGTCTTCTGTTTTTGTTTTTTGTTTTTTGTTTTTTTAACATGCCAACAAGTCAGGCAAATTTTGTTCAGATAACGTGAGTGTTTCTGCATGCTTATAAAATATTCTCCTTTTCATTGGAAAAGTATCTACATACGTTAATCTTTTTTGCATTTTCCAACAAGCTTCAACATTTTTTGCTGGATTTTCAATCACAAAAAAGCAGTGCATAATTGTTACGAGGTATCAAAATATGGATTTCAAATGTTTTTACAAATAAAACCAATCATACGTGAATAGATTAGTTTAAAAAGTAGTTTGTTTCCATGTATTTCTCCTTGTTCAGTAATGTTTTTTCAGCATTTTCAGTGCCTTAAAAGAAAACCTGTTGGAAGCAGTGAAAACATGAGCAAAGACAATTCTACAAACGAGCTGAAGGAGACAGAAAAATACTCCAAATGGACAACACACTATGGATCATTTTCCTTCCACTTTACAATTAAATACTATTTTGTTGGTATGGACGACACATACTCTCAAGAAAATATATCAGAGCATGAGATTGCGGTGTGTAATCTGACAGCCTTCCTATTTATGATCCAGTGCCTTGAAGTATAAAACATTCAAGGCACTGTAAGAGCTTGAAGGCCATGTTGTGAATGGACAAACAGCTGAACATTTTCTGCAGCCTCAAGGGAAAGTTCTCCTGATGGCATTCTTAGAATTTTTGCCTCAGCATTTTTCCTCGTGAAAGCAGAAAGTTCTAATTTATTTGTATATGTTTCATACAGCAAAGAAGGAATATCCTGTCTCAGATATTTTCCCTCTCCATACCGACATTCTTCCCTGCTAAGCTGTGTCGATTTAGGCCGCTGGCAACGGCATCGTTCCAAAACGAAACACCCTGAATATTGGGAGAGAGAGAGATAGAGGCTCACAGGTAGAAAGGCATGATGGGTAAGGGTTTAGCCAGAGAAGATAAAACGAAAAGCAGCATACAAGCACCCATCGTTTTAAGTAGCACTTTTCCTGCTGGCTTTTTGCTTAAACAAACCCCTCAAAATTTTGGTAATTTTTAAGGAAAATGTTAGCAGGCATGGGAGGAAACACAACTCTGCTCTCAAAATCAACATGGACTGCTCCACTCACCTCCCCTGCTAGGGAAATGATTTAAGCAGGACCATGTGTGTGTGTGGATGTTGAATAATGTGTCACTTAGAGGGGCTGAGAGGACGCAAAGAGCCGCAAAGTGTACCTGCTTCTCATTAGGTCAGCCTGGAGGCCTTTGCTTTGCTAGAAAAAGGTGGGATATTTTACATTTGAAGGTAGCAGATTCAGTTTTAAATAAGACAGAGTTGGTCTCACTTCCTTAATAATGGTACACAGAGCGCCTTAATGAAGGACAGGTATATTCGATAAGTGACACTGGGTCATTGGTGGTTTTTCAGGTCTGTTTTGAAGCAGCTGTAATGCTTTGACCCACGGCTATTTTCCATCCTTTGCGGGCCAAAGACTGTTTCCTTAAATTTGATTATCTGCTTGCTAATAAAGACCAGGTCAAGAGCTAAAGCATTTCTCCAAACTGCAAATATATTCTTTGGTTAAACAAAGCCCAGCTCACACAGATCTTTGCTTTTGTCTTATCTCTCCTAGCGTATCTCTCTGAGAGATAAGTCCCTATCTTGTGCCACGGCTTTTTGGAGCAGCGTCAAAAAGGAATGTTAGAATAAGTGGAGCCATGGATCAGAGACAAATTGTTTAATTCCTCCTCTCTAGTGCGATCTCTGTCTGGAACTGACTCACTGGGTGTCTGTTGATGTCCTCGGCGGGGGGATTTCCTTTCTGTATCCAAGTGCTTATGATACGTACATTCACGTCTGTGCTTGTATATTTACAAATAAATATATTAAGTGTATCAGAACCATCAAAACCAGCAAAAAAAAAAAAAAAAGGTAGATTTTTTTTTTTTATGTCTCGTTGTAATATTGTTTTCTCTGTAAATCAGGTGATGGGTCTGCTGAACCCAGGCGGCGTGCCACACCAGCCCCAAAGCGACTACGCCATCTCCCCCCTGACAGGCGGCCTGGAGCCCCCCAGTGGCATGGCCGCCAGCTGCAGCCAACGCATGGACCACATCAAGGGTCTCGAGGGTCTCTCCAGTGTTCCCTCCATGTCAGCACTGCCCTCCCTGCCCAGTTCCCAGTCTTACTGCACCCCGTCCTACAGTTCACCAGGCTACACTGTGGACCACGTCGCATCCTACCAGTACAGCCAGTACGGGCAAAGTAAGGTCAATAAACGTCCCCTTTTTTAACTCTACATACCTTGACATTTGCACTGGCAAATTCAAATAAATACATAATCAACATAGTAGAAGATTTTCTTGTACATTTATTGATGTGTAAAAAAAAAAAAAAAAGAATCAAAGAGGCAAAAAGATGCAAGCAAAGTTTACATCAAAGTACTGATGTAAGAATCCTGAATTCAGACGTATTCAGGATGGAAATTTATGTGACAAACTAACACAAAGTAATTGATTCTTGTGAAACAGAAGAAAAATGAAAAATAAGGAGAAATTGTTTATTTTCTACTTAGGTGAATAATTATATAATGAATATTAATTGACTAATTTGGTTGTATTAAAAACTTATCTTTTCATACAGTCCTATGCAATTTTACAGTTAGCATTTGTTAGCAATATCAAAATGTGTCAAGAAAATGTGGGCTAATTATAATCAGTTTCGCCATTGCACTATTCAGTAATAAATGATCAATTACAAGATTCCCTGATATGATGCAGTTCTTGTTCCTTATAAGTTTGTGGAAATACATAAAACAATCACAAATCCAGCTTTCATAATGCAATATAAGGACTACTTCAAGACTGCTTCTTTCTTAAAATAAATGCCTTAAAAATTTCAGGATTAATGCATTTTTATGTTGCTCAAATAACATTTAAAACAATATTCTTCCAAATCATCCCCATAGTTGTTCCAAATCAAACTAAGCATGAGCATAAAGGAAGTTTATAAAAACTAAATATCAGGACACATTTTTAAGATATCAGTTTCAGTGACAGACGTTAACTGATGTTCCTGTGAGGAGGAACAGAAAACTCTGCAAACCTTAAAATCCTTCTGGCGAGGAAAAGAAACTTAACTTTTTCAAAAGTAATTAAAAGTAAAATTTAAACCTGTTGAGTTCTTTGTTTAGGCCAATGCTTGAATCACTTTGTTCAGTGGCGAATCTGCAAATTGTAAACTGATAAAAGCAGATTTTAAATTTTCCTTCTGTAGCCTAGTTTACTGGAGAAAATCACGACTTCTTCAACCAAAATCACTCTTGGTTTTGTTTGATGATCAGATTATTTCCTCTTTTTTTTCTATAAAAGACTGAAATGTAACTTTTAGAAATATGAAAGTAAAACAAAGTTTAGTAAAACTGTAGGCCAAACTTGTATTTATTTAAAGTAAAAATGCTAATTTAACAGCTAAATTAAATTAGGTTGAAATGAATGCTGCGTTTAGTTCTTTCCATCCATGTTGATACTGTATATGAAATGTAGCCTAATTTTAGTGAAATTTACATGGAGAAAGCAGAACCAATGACAAAATGTATGCAGTGCCATAATAACATATACGATTTCATTTTTAATCAGATTTATTTTTTGTAGACCAGAAGTGAATGGTGCATTTTGATGTCGAAGTCTACAATTTACAAACTACAATCAATCTAATTTATGTTAGTGTTTCCACAAACAAATTAACAAAGTACTTTTCTCAGTTCTCAGGGATTATGTAACAACATCAATATTTAGCCAATTTTTTGTGTTTTTTATGATGCTCTGGTCCAGCTTTCTGCTGGAATCTGCAGCTCTTGAAAATAAAACATTTGAAGCAAACCAGCCAGAGGAGTCTGTGATCGTGTGCCTCAGTTCTAACGTCTCCATCCACCGCGCTGCCTGTCCCTCTTCCTCCGCTCTGTCATGTGCTCTCAAGTGTTGGGGTTAATTGTGCAGAGCTGATTCAATATAAGCTGTAAACGTCCCGGCGCTGTTAGTGAGCTCCATGCTCGGTTACACGGCAGAGTCAGCTCCCATCAGGGTGAAGTGAGGCTGCAGCTCTGTCTGCTGGCCCCCCTCAGAGCGTTTCCCCCCAGGGAATCTCTGCAGCCAGAGGCTCCCTCACATCACATTACCCACATGCTAAAGGACTCAAATCAACTTCAAACAAGCCTCCGTCTAACTTCGAAGGACAACGTCACTCTCCGTCACAGCATGATTACAACGGCCGGCGTTTCCAATTGTGGTCCGCAGGGGGTTGGCCAATCATGTTCATCCACTGACCCCATAGCAACCTCAACAGAACCGGGACCTTCAAAGAGAGCGGGGAGCTTGCCTCCGCCTGCCTCCATGTGGCTGCAGGTATCAAATGAATAACTAACTTAATATCCGAGAACAGCAAATGTCTAATGAAATATCTCGGTCAGATATCTTAATGTGGACAGAAGAAAGAGAATGAAAGTGTGGCCGTGTGTGCGTAAAGGACAGCACACACACTCGCACACTTCTCCGCAGCGTTGCATGGGTGAACGGTCCATCTTGATGTGATTAATCAGTGCGACTGGATAGCTGGTGCGCGGCTGGGTTTGGAGCTGCGTAGGAAAAGGTCTTTTCTGGGGGTGGACAGATCCTAACAGCCTCTGGCAGGTCGACTATTGGAAACAGGTGGTCGTACTGAGGTCAGCTGGGGAAGCAGCGCTGCTCCAGGTTCCAATACTCCGTCAGAAACTGGACCATAACTGAGCTCTCACCGGACTGCCTCATGGAAAACACAGCGGCAATCCATGAAACACTCGTTTGTTTTTAGTCGGGCAATGTCACTGTTGCCAAGGAGATGTCCTTTTTTTCCTCTACAGTGAGTCTTTTAAAAAGGTTACCTTCCTGTCAGGGCATCTATTAGATATTTTGTCTTTGCTTAATTTGTGAAGTTGTGCAATTTTCATAAAGCAATGACCCAAATTATCAAACAAGATTTTCGAACCAGTCATTTGAGACATCTCTTCTACAACTCATAAGGTATATTTGTATTTTATTACATTAAATAAATCAGTCAATATTTTGTTCTAATAAAATTATAAAAACAAAATCTAGTTCACTTCCCCTAAAAAGCCACAGCAGGAGCCTTTTTAGCTAGTTTGTATAACTAGTTTTTAGTGCATATTTCAGCTATACAAACTTCAAAGTACTTTGCAAGATGGAAGCATCAGAGAAAACATAGAATTGTATTGCATAATATGGAAAAGTAATGAAAAATTGGAATACAGATTAAATCAATGACGTTTCAGTCATGTATATGAGGTCTGGTGTTATTGGACATCACTATTGCTTTCAGTGATAGAAAAACCAGCAACAGGTTTGCGCTAGGATTAATAAATGATGATGCATTAAATTTGATATTTAATTAATTTATTCTACATAAAACGAACCCAACCTTTATCATTTCCACCATGGTCTGAAAAAGTATTCACACCGCTTGAAGTTCCTCACAGTTGATGCTTTAATTATAACCACAAACTTTTAATTCTAAACACACATTTTCAGCAAAAACAGCTCAAATTTATGAAGTGGAAAAAAAGGTCACATGGTTCCCAAAAATTTGTACAAATATAGAACTGAAAAGTGAGGCTTGTGTTTCTATTTAGTCCTTTGTGTTGTTTTAGCTCCAATTTTTGAACTGCTTTGTGTTGGTGTGTCATGTAAAACCCAAATAATATACGTTGAAGGTTCTGGTTGTAACTTGGCAAAACGTGGGTGTGAATACTTTATGCAAGGTGCTGTCCTGTCTATTTTTCCCTCTTCCACACACCTCTTCCATCACCCTGCTCTGACCTTCCCCTCCAAATCACATTTGTCAGATGCTATGCTAACAACAGCCACATGTCAGCGGAACTAAAACACATGCCCAGAATTTATGGCAGCCATATATCTCTTTTATCATCTTTCCACCTAATATTTCCTTCGCACTGGGAATACTTTAACACTTGCTTTCTCCATTCTCTTTCACAGATGCCCTTCCTTATTTGAGGCCTGAGATCACCTGATCAGCCGCTTCACAGAGGGACAGGTCCGCGAGTGTCTGTGTACAGCGACTGAAAAGCCTTAACGTTTGGACCAAAAACTGCTTTCGTTTATTAGGACACATTCCCTGCTGCAGGATCTTCTCTGTGGAGCGACAGACTATTTTAAAAACGTAAAAGAAGGGATCTTAAGATAGAATATTAGAGCAAAGACTGCACACTGATAGTAGACATTCCTGCATCTGCCGCAGAGAGGCACTTTCCACTGACATTAGCAAAGATCACAAAGTGTCTCTGCTTGTGGCATCTTTGGAAAGACCCCAAACCCGACTCTGTACGGCAGCCTACCTTAATGGGAACTGTTTACATACCTGAACGTTGCATCATCACTTGTAAAATTCCACATATCATCTTCAAATCAATCAATCCCAGTCGTAGCAGGAAAAGAAAGGGGCTCAGTTGATTTTTGTTACATTCACTCATTTGAGATGTCCACACCCCACACATGGACAGAAATTCCTGAGAGAACGAAAACAAACACAAGCTAATGAATCTGGGGCTTTTTTTTTTTTTTCTCTACAGTATCAGACGCCCTAATGTACACTCCAGCTGTACAACAGGCAGAGTTCGGTCAAGCGTCCCCTCTGCATCCCCAAGTCCCCTGTCTCTCCCTGTCTCCGCTTCCATCCGTCGCTCTGTCTTGCTAGTGTTTTTGGACGCCAAGGCGAAAATCCCAGCCTTTTGTAGTTTTTCAGATCAGCTCGGAGGAGGTCAAAGGGTGACTTAGGCGAGAGTGACAGATGAGAGAGCTGGCAGTGGAGGGCAGCAAAAGAAGTAGCTTTAAAGAAGAGTGGGGAGGGGTGGAGGGGACAAGCAAGATCGATCACAGCGTAAAAGAAAACCTTTAAAGGTCCCGTCGTGCTCAGAGAAAGCCAACGGGTCACAAGTCACGACTGAGGGACATTTGAGAAACAGAAAGAGTTAAAGACTGAAGGCAGCCGTTTGCCCAGCTGACCAAAAGTGCAATATCACATATCTTAGAGACCACCCTCCCATTAAAAGCTGTTTGAAGACAAATACATGCATAAGATACATGTCTGGAAGTCTTAAGAAACACTTTGGATTCATATCTTGGATCAAATTTTGAACACGTGTGCCTTAAAAGCTTTTGGGTCCAAAACAAATAGGCAACACTTCTAACACTGAAGAGCAATGTTTCAAAAAGGACTAAGGGATAAAATGGAAGAAACACAAAGCCAAAATTCTTCAGTTTATTACTTTGTGTTGCTTCTGACCTATTTGTTTTCTTGCAGTTTGCAAAGGAAATGAATGCAGATTTGATTTCTGATGCATAAAGTCCTAGTCTTAAAGCTGCAGTATATGACTTTTATAAAAAGGTATTCTTTATGCATTTGTTAAAACTGTCATTTTGTCATGACTATGAGACAGGTGATCTGTGGAAAAAAATGAAGCTCCTCTGCCTCCTCCCTGTGGTTCAACTGCCATCTGCAGAAATACACATCTTGGTCAGAAACAACCAGTTAGAGCCAGGAGGAGAATCTTAATGATGTCAATCTCGCTACTGGCGGCAAAACAATCTAACATTACAGGAATACTGTTTATTCGCCATCATTGGAGGGCCCCAATGATGGGGCCCTCCAAGACCCTTCACCTGGCTCTGATTAGTTGTTTCTGACCAAGCGGTGTATTTCTGCAGATGGCAGTAGTGCCACAGCGAGGATGCAGATTAGATCAGTATTTTTCTCAGATTGTCTTAACTCACATTTTACTGTCGATACATGGTGACAGTTTTAACAACATAAGTATAAATAAATATATTTTTAGTAAAGTTGCCTACTGTAGCTTTACGAAAGCACTTGTTGTGGATATGAATGTCAGATTCATTTTGGGAAACTGAACTGTTCACAAGAACTGGGTGCACTACTTTGAATTTATTTTCTTCAATCCAAACTGGGTCAAAAATATACATGAAGGCCCCAGTTGTACGTCCAACCTAACATTTGGTCATAGTCCCATAACAGGTTGCAGAGAAACCAGAGAAATATCTTCTACTTCCAGCTACAACACAGACTGGGAACTTGACCACTCTTCTAATGGTAATGATCATTTAAGTTGGCGCAGACTCGGCTTTTCATCATAGTTCATGCTTTCTCTGGGCTTAGGGCAGCATCGTCACACAAGCCTAGTATTTGCTGCCTTTATTCAGAAGCCAATGGGATGTTTGTTTAATTTCATTGCCTTGCTGTGTCCAACTTTCATTGAGTGTTTGAATTGAAGGAAATTTTTAGACTCCAGGACTAACTGTGCATCTTCATTACTCCACCCAGTTTGTGTTATCCACTGTTACCACTGGAATAACAGTATCTCAAAATGATGACATCAACATGCTTTGATACCAAATAGTTACCAAACAAGTGAAACTTGGACACAAATGAGAATTCCAACAGGACAATGATACCTTTTTTTTAAAGGGGGTCTTTTATGTAAAGTCAACATACCCCCCAAAAATTGCTTTGATTCTGTTATGCATTTTTAACAAATCCTTGAATCTCCTTTGGCAGCCAAAAAAATCTCTACTACTCCTTCAGACTAGCAGCAGCAGCAATTAGCAAACACCTGGTAAAACAGCACGTCTGCTGAGCTAAGACTGGTTGTTAACATGATGGAGAAGCATTGCAGTGATGACATACTGAAAGCAGTGTCGGAAAGAGTTGGAGCTTCTTGAAGAGACGAGGACCCATTTTAAGGTGTCAGAATCAGTTATAACACAAAGTTAAGTTTCTATACTCCATTTTCAGAAGAGCTGAAGGTAGCGTAGTGACTTGATTGTGGTATAAAATTAAGCAAAGTTAGAAGAGTGGTCAAATATTCAGCCTCATGTCAGCGGGGAGTTTGTTGGTGGGTATAAAAAGTGTTTGGTTTCTCTGTATCTTTATTTCCTGGAAAAAAAAAAGAATGATTGAGCTGGATCACGAAAAAACCCCCAAACTAAAATGATGTTCATGTCCTGATAAGTTGGTGCACATTTTTGAGCAGAGCTGTACATATCTATTGCTATTATGTGGTGTGTGACAGCAGTGTTATGGAAAACTATTCACCGCGCTCCAACAAACTGGCGTCTTCAAAAGTACTTCACCCATAAAACTTCCAGAAGCTCTTTTTTTTTTGTCCTTCAGTCTGCACAGACTGATGCAGCCTTTTTCATTCCCATGATATATATTTTTTGTATTACTTGACAAATTGATGTGACGTCATGTCATGTGTACAAAAGCATTATAATTTCTATTTATAATAAAAGAAAACCCCTGAAAATAGCTGATGTTTTGATCTTCTTTGCTAAATGGACGCTTTGTGCTATTTTTGTTTCCTGCTGCAGCAGAGGAAGAAGAAAGGCGAGCGAATGAGATTCCCCTGTAAGGACGAATGAAAGTGCACTCAGAGATAAATGTGTACTTTTGAAGGCGGCTCATGTGAAGCTTTCAAACCAAAATAGGCCTGGGATCAGCAGACATTAGAGTTGACACTGAACACAGCAGGCTTTCCCACAGATGCAGACATCTGCATTGCTGTTTATTAATACCCCTCTCCCCATACTTACTGTAACAAACTCACTTTTGTTTAGCAGCCTCTCGATGCAGAGAGCGAGCCTTAAAGCATATTGTACAAACAGCCACCCTCCGAAACCCCCCAAAAGCCCCATACACAGTGCTCACATCCACAAGGTCCCCTCTGTGTGTGTTTGTGCTCCACATGCATTCATACTTTCTATTCACTTATAGTGTTGTTTCTGTGAGCGCATGTGTTCATGCAGCCCAAGGGTGTTCAGCCTAATTATAACATTCTTCTGATTAATCGCGTCTGCTCGCCGGCCGGCCGGCCTCGGAGGGGCGGCGCCGCCGCGCGCAGCTTGTGCAGCAGGACCACACACTCTATAAATAAAGTCTGAGTCAATAACAACGCCGAGGATCACTCATAGTCTTGTCAGCTCTGTTTGCTGAGCCTGAGTAATTCAGCTAATGTGAGAACACTTGAGGCACACACACACACTGGAAAAGCACATGCAGCAATGCTCAAATCTCCCAGTAGACACACACACACACACGCACACACACAAACACACACTGTTTGCTTTCTTAATCAGTCCATACCATTAAAGATGAAGACAAATCACACCTGTTGGGTTCCTAAATTGAGACATTATTTTAATTAATGAACACTTCCCTGCACTGAGAAGCCCATTATTTCATTAATGCAACCCCGGGCGGTTTGAGACGCATTTTAATGACGTCTCAAACCGCCATATGATGATAAATATTTTAGACACAAATCCAAATCAAACAAACTAAATTTCCCCTTTCATTAGATCTTAATATCAATATTGTGAAACAACACATGCTCTGTCCCAAAGGCTGTTTCATACATTTGTGTGTGATTTTTTATTTTTATTTTTTTTGGAAATTCCAAAAAGAAAAAAAAATTGTAGTTGGTAAATTCTATGAGCTATTTACTGTTTGCTTGACTGATTTATCACTGTCTGAGTTCGTATGTCTGAGACATAAACAAACAGACAGATGTGTTGGCATCCCTTCTAACAATGTGTAAATATTTTCGCAGTACATTGTATTCCAGTGCCATAATCTCAGATTGAAAAATTGCTGAAAAATAAATCTTTTTGTTTGAGTTTATTTCATTCCGTTAGGAAACAATACCAGGTTGAGAAAATAATCCTTGTTTTGCTGCAGGCACACTTATTGGTACCCCTTCTACACTTTTGTTTTGGTATTAAGGCTTACAGAGGGATCTGCAGACAATCTCTGCAGATCCTGAGTCCTACCTTTTTCCTCTCCTCTCTTCAACTCACCCAGCAGCTTTTCTATGGCCAGGGGAAGAGTGTTGGCAAGGTGTTTTGGGTCATTATCCTGTTGAAAGACCCAGAGGAAAATAGATTTTTATTTTCCTGGAATATTTGAAATCACCAGGTATTTGAAAGAGCTCATACACACTTTCTCTTCCCATGGCTCCTTCACCAGGCTCAACAGTGATTTTCCAAAAGTCCTTTGGTTCAAACTAAACTCAACAGGAGCATTTGTTGCTTAACGCTTAATCTAATTTTTATGTGACCAAAGAAGGCAGTTCCAGCAGTTTAGCTAACTCCACGTTTACATTTATGTAACAGAAAAGTGACAAACTTCTCTGGACCTTATTGGGGTTAATTTTTACTTGAAAAATATTAAAAAGACTACTGTTATTTGCTAAAAGGAGAAAGCCTATTAGTAAAGCCCTTCAAGCCTAAAATATCTCCTCAACAATAAACATCTTTGTTCTCATGTTCATGTGCCTGTAAATTTAATAATTCAGCTGTATAAGGGGTTTTTGAATTCAAACTGTTGCTTACTTCGTCGACGTATGGTTTTCGATTAAGTTGCAATTAATTCATTACTGACGATCCACTTGATTAAAAATTTTAATCAAGTTCCACCAATGTTCAAAATATTCAGATCAGTTTTTGACACTTTGTTATTGTACTCATTGTGTTGCTGCAACAAAAAGACAGATTTGAATCTGCAGAACTCTCTGCAGAAAACAGAGAAACAAAATATTTGATATGAAAAGCCTGACACACTCTAGCTTTTGTTCTCAGCCGGCCAGATAGTCCGGGAAGCTCTCACAGCCGCGTCGCGCCAAGTGATCCAGTGTTTCACATCGCAGCAGACAGGCCCCCGGGTTAAAGAATTTGTTTTTCTCTCAGTGTTGTGATCCGACATGACCTCCAAATGAGGCTAGCAGCTGCCTCTGTCATTCCCACCATGTTGGATGTGTGTGAGGACTGGTTCTGACGGCCCAGGTTTCTCCATACGTTTCTGACCAGCTGCTGCTTGGACGGTTTCTCTCTCTGCTTGTTTGGATTTAGCCCAGATGTTCTGGGGTCTCCTTCCTGGGCACAGTGAACATCTGATAGCAACTCTGACATTTACATGGGAAAATCATCATCATGCACCCTCCTCTTAAAGTGCCAATATGACTAAGTTTAATTTAAAACATACAGAATTCATTGTCTTCATTTTCTGGTTTTGTTATATCTAAATAAACATTAGCTTAAGGCACCTCTTCCTGTCTTAATTTATTTGTTCTCCTCAGCCGCGTTGAATCCTCATTCCGGTTCTGCGTCTGCACCAGGTGGAAGGAAGTACAGGGACACGTCCTCCAGCTTTACCCCCTGTACACACACTTAACCCCTGACAACCCCCCTGCATTCACACACTCTGTCATCGCAGGTCCCAGCTGCTGTTGACCTGAGCACTAACACATGCTGGGGACAACTTAACCTCTGGACCTCCAGACAGAAAAACAGATTGACAGAGGACAGGGCAGGAGGAGGAGGACGAGGAGAGGGGATCAGGCAGAGAAAGAGATGCTGGAGCAGAGGCTGAGTACTGGTGTCCATGTTATCATCTGATTTTATTTCATGCATCAGAAGAAAATCTCAACATCAGTTGTCCAAACTCCTCACATGCAAATGTACCAGCCAAAATATTGAGTTTCTAACTTGTATTTTCTGTAACTGGTCAAAAATTTTTTTGTAGTTTTTGTAATTTTGTAAAAGTTAAAGGTTAAAGGAGTAGAAATAAAGAGGTTTGCACAATAAGTGATTATACGTTTAGGAATGGGGATATTATGAATAATTCCTTTAAGAATGTTTGCCTCTCGCTGAATAAAGACAGATAAGGATGAGTTTCCTTCTTACATTTTACAACAAAACCCCGTGGCGTCTAATGCTTTCGTTCCCTAGTAGATGGAAGAACAGGCTGGAGATTAGTCAGGAAGTCAAGCTTTGGCCAAAAAGCTGTCAGAGCTGAAGAAAACTAACAGCAGCAGCAATCCAGAGGAATAAAATGAGTCCAGCAGAGGTTGCTGTAGCTGAAATTCACCCATCATTATCTGGAGGAACTTTAGAGAAACTGACTTAGTTCATATGAGGAGCAGGAAAATCAACTGGTAGGTTACGTCATCACATGTTTGTTTTGGTCTCTCTTTTGTCATTTCATTAAAGATAAAGATGAAAAAAAATTGATACTGTGAGGATACTGCTGTTAAATCAGGTTCAACTAAAATCTCAGAAAGTGAAAGCTGACCAGGATGTAACCCGCCTCTCACCCAATGACTGCTGAATAGCAGCACTGGCCCTTCATTTATTGAAACACTAACAACTGTAATGTTTGTACCAACTCTTTAAAAGTCTGATGTTTATAGCTGAAAAGAAAAAATTGAGTTTTATTTATTGATTTCTTATTGAAACTAGTGAATCTTTTTAAACTGGCAGCTTCTGGTGTGAACCTTTACATCTGTTGCTGCTGTTTCTATTCTATTCTATTCTATTCTATTCTATTCTATTCTATTCTATTCTATTCTATTCTGTCAATGGTACAAAAACCTAACTACCAGAATAATGTCAATTTTAATGATCTATGTATGATCTCTTCCTGCATTAGGAATACTAAAACTATTTCTCCACCACAGATTTTCATTAAAAGTTCACTGACTTGCATGGCAGCAGGAAGACAGAAATGAATATTTTAACCTCTCCTTTAATGGTATATTATTATCTCAAAGCACCACTGAGCTTCACAGTTCTGATCAAATTCGAGGAGAAAGTCTCATTATCCCTTTTTCTGGGAATTCATAAAATATTAAGTGCTGGTGTTTTCCCTCTGGGCTTAAGCAAAGCTTCAGCATGAAATAGGTTTTAAAAAATTAAAAAAACTAAGATGGCTCTTTTATAGGGATGACCAAAGCTGAGACAATGGACTTATTTGCACTTTTACATTGTGCCTTTGAGTGCCCAGGATATCCTGCAGCTGTAAAAGCCTCTGTTTTACTTTCTGATGAAAAGCGATCACATATTTTATTTTATTTTTTACTTTTTTGCATTTTCAACAAGACACCAAACAGCATCACACAGAGAATATTAATTCAGACTGGGCCAGTCTCCTTTTCTGCATGAAACAAACAACAACAAATCCACTATTTATTATTCTTTTTTTCATGAAAAGCTCAATGCGTTATAGGACACATCTGTGCCACCGGCGTTACAGAAGCAACCATGCAGTTTCCTAAATAACGTGTTTGAATCCAATCTGGACCTGATGAACCTGCAGATTCTCTCATTTACGACCCAGTCCAAAAGTAAAGTGGTTCCATATCACCTTGTTTATGGCTGGTTTCTGGATTTACAACCAGCTAAACCTCAAAGGACTTCTTCCTCTTTTTTTTTTTTGACTTTTTTCCTTTATTTTCTCTCCAAATTCATTCCCCAGATTTAAGTGACAGAGTGGAGATATATATATATATATATATATATATATATATATATATATATATATATATATATATATATATATATATATATATATATATATATATATATATATATATATATATATATATATATATATATATATAGGTGCCAAGGATACTGCGCAGGACCCTCAAGCTCCCAGGCCTCTGGTAGAGGACCCGAGCTCAGAGGATAAGAACCACCCGCGGTGGGTGAGAAGGGAATTTTTTTTTTTATATATATATATATAGCTGCCAGGTATAAGATGTCAGGCATGTTTTCCTACACATTGTACAAATGATGCATTATGTTTGCAAACTTTAACTGGAACACAGATTCTTTTACACATACTGCCCTTGATACACTGAAGTTGTCATCCAACATTTATGTCAGGAAGCCTGACTGGTCCAGGTATGTAAGTTTTGCCGTCACACTCCAATGCTTTCTGGCATTATTCCAGAAGCCCCAACAGCTGGTGAATGTTGATAAGTATCAATAGACATAGTGAATATTGACTCTCAATAATTGACCTCTCCTTGTTCTGTGAAAGAAAGACTGCCTTGATTCATTTTTTTATGGTCTCACATGATGCAGTGAGTCAATGAGAAAACAGGAGAAGAGGTTTGTGGACAATATGCACAGTGTTTTGTAACTGTCTCAGCGGAAGCTCAAATGCAACTTGCACGTGTTTCTCTGCAGAGGAAGGAGGCAATTTGGGGATGGTGACGCATATTGAGAGGAAGAGCTGGAGGAATGAAGTCGCCTCAGAAAGACAAGAAGATTCTGGTTAGCAAAGCAAGAGCCACGTGACTCCAAGAACACAAACACAGTCGCTCTTCAGGTCCGAAATGAAGAGCTTTGGCCCCGCACAGATGAAACGTTGTCAAGAGCTCCAGCCTCCTTTCTGCAACATCTTCCAACTTTCAGAGTGTTATTATCGCAACACAATAACATGCCACAAGGCAGACAGAGTTTTGCCTGCAGGGCTGGACATTATAGCACCGAAAAGTTTCAACAGGCCTTGAATTCATGTCTAATGTCTCCTGACAGTCATCTAGACTAACATGGAGGCATCTGTCGGCAGACCCGGCTCATGTGGACGCTCTCATTTCAGACTTTTACTCAGCTTGAGCAAACATTGGCAATTACATAATTTCCCCTGCTTTTTTTTTTTTTTTAGAAAAAAATTCACCATAAATTTTGTTCACTTTTGATGATGTAAAACATAAATATACCTCACACAGATAAGCCAATTGGGTAAAATAAAAGTTTAAATCATAAAGGTGGAATAAAACAAATACTCTCAAGAAAATGAAAAATAAAAATGACAATAGCAAAGCTTTTCCCCCCTAGAGTCAACAGACTTGCTGCCTCCATCATCACTTATCCCTCCTGAAATTTTCTTTACAGAAAAAAGTTGCATAACTTGCCTCCTTTTAACAGCAACATAAGAACCATTAGGAGTAATATTACTACACCACTACTTTGACATCAAATAATAAATTCACAAACCGCTTGTTCAGCAACAAAGCCTCATGTATGCCTCATGCTGAGCCACTTAACCTTATCCAGCTGTCAAGATAGATAAGGTTTTCTTGTTACAATTTTCCAATAGTTGCGCTTTTTGGCAGCAACATTCGGGACTTTAACAGTTTATACAAACAGGGTGTGTTTAGTAGAGTGGAGTCACTTCAGCTATTCCAACCTTTTAAGAGAAATCACTGTGACTCTTCTAAGATATCCGATATTTACAACATAAATGTATAAATCTGAAAGTTGAAGATTTATATGAAATAAGAATGTTCTGCTAATAAGAACCTGAAGTTCTTATTAGCAGAAACAGAAAGCAGTTCAGTGGAGAAGTTATGGTTGTTATTAATTAACAACCTCAACCTTGTGGCATACTGCTTTACCCAATGAAATCTGATAAATCAATTAAATTTATGTTTCCAAAAGAAGCGCGCTTGATTTCATTTCCGATATTCAGAGTGCAAAAGAAGCTACAAAAACAAGCCTTACATTTTAAAGTTACACAAGTTTTGATGCCACAAATGCAGGTTTTACTTAAAAAAATGTGTGATTTAAAATCTTGCAAAAAAAGATAAAGGATGCTGATTTAAAGAATATTATCTTGAAGGAGTTTAACTGGTTCCTATCAAGGAATCATAATGTTCCACAAATTGTGTTTTGCCTTTATAATGGGGAGAACTGATGTGGCTCTCTGCCCAGAGCGGCATGGTGCCTGGAGGCTCCATTAGCGTAAAAAAAAGCTTGTCAGTTGGAACCAAAACGTCATTTTTATTTGTTGTCCAATCAGTAAAGTCCCCCCCTTCCAACATTTGCACTGTGACACAAAATGGCTGAAAACAATTGCTTGGAAATGATGCTGAAGTTGATGTGTGATTTGAAGATACCATAAAGGATTATTCCACTGCTTGTTTTTATTATCTCAAATTCAAAACTTCTACATATCTAAACAGGTCAAACCTAAACTGGATCTTTTAATAGTGGACAGAGGTTTCTCAACAAAAAAAAAACAAAAAACAAAAAATAAACAAACAAAAAAAGCAAGTTAAAATGTACTCTAAGGAGCATTTATAATGATTCCTTTGTGTGTCATCTGTAAATTTTTTTTAGTAAAACACAAGACTTGCTTTGCCCAGATCAAATCCTTTTTAGTTCTTCATGTTATAAAAAGAGACTTTTGTTTGTGGAGTGGAGTTCTTCATGAGAGAGGGAGAGTTTGTGCGTGTGTGTGCGTGTGTGTGTGTGTGTGTGTTTGCTTATATTTGGTGTGTAAAAAGACATTAGCACCCTGAGCAGGATTCATGGAAGAACCAACACTTCCTGCTTGGAGTAAGTAGAGGCAATGAAGTTCATAGGTCACTGAGTGATTACACTACCACATCAAGAGGGAAGATGAATCCAGTCAATATCTGTTCATAATTTATGTAACGTATTTCCTTTTTGTCTTTTCATGAGCTTTGTGGCATTGCTGTGTTACTGACAGCAGCGCTCCACTGAGTGCATATGTTGAACTTCACGAGCGCCTCGTGGCTCCGGATCGTGCAACGGAATCGCCCAAACTCCACACTGCCAGCATTGTGAGGCTTGGCCCGCAGTATGAGAATAACATTGCGGCGCTGCGATTGTGGTTACATCATGGTGATGAGTGTGAAAGCCGAAAAGACAGGGATAGAAAATGAGTAATGAAGATGCGGGGCGAATTAGGAAGGAGAGAAAGGCAAAACAACACACAGAGGGAAGGTGGTTGTGAGCGCCACTACGTCACAGAGGGGTATTTACAGCATGCAGGGGTAAATTGGTAATCCCTGAGAGAGGGGGGGTGGAGGGAAGAGAAAACCCCAAGATGGAGAACAGATTGACAGAGACAGATGTAAACAGCGGCCAACATTTTTTTCTTTAGGATTTTGCCCACTTAGAGAAATATTGTGTCTCTGCAGAGTTCGTCGAGCTGTGGGAGAGCGGAGAGAGCTGGGAGGTATGCCGAGTGTTTTTCTGGACAAGCATGGGATGTAAAACTCTGGAAGTGGGATAGCAGCTGAAGCTGTCCATCGAGCAATGAATCAGGATGAGGTACCGTGAAGCGGAGGCCCTTACAGGAGCCAGATGGGCCCCTGGCTCGACCCAGCTTAGGCTGAAACCCTACACACACACAAACAAGATGGAAACAATGGGCTCTTAAGTTTTGCGCAGAATAACAGGCAAAAGCATACAGAAAAAACTTGTATCAAATACTTTTATTAGGTGTTTGATACACAACCAAAAGGAAAGCAGCAGAAATAAATTCAAGAGGCCTAAATAATCTGTGTGAAAACTAAAAATGATTTAATAATTAATAAGATTTATATTTTGTGCTCCATGTTTCATCAAAATGCTCTGGATTTTTGTACTTTTCAGCTTTTATACTCAGTTGAAAATGCTCCTAAAAAACACTGCAGACGGACTTAATGATCAGTTTTTAAAGATCTCCATTCAGTCTAGCTTTTCTTAAGATTATTTATCAGTTATTAATCTTTTTCTTATGTGGAAAATGCAAAATTGTAAAAAAAAGAATAAATATTGCATCATCTGCAAACAATTTAATCTTCATCACACACCAATGCATTATAAGATATATAAAATGTAAAAATAGCGCTAATTTTCCATCAGCCTTGCTCCTTTACCTGACCTGTAGTTCTTAATCACTGATCAGTAAAGAGATTTGTGGGTCTTTTTTTAACCAGTCACCTTCATGTGGTTTTGTTGGGATGAGAAAAATAAAACAGCCAATGCAGCATCAACTCTTTCAAACAGCGCAGGTTTAGCTTTCATCCTACTTCCATTCAATCACGGAAACACACACACACATGCACGCGGACACGCACACATATTGAGTTGTGTTTACCTTTCTTAATTGATCATTATGCAAGCAAACAGCCAAAGTCATTGCTCAGTCATTGTGTTTTACTGATGCGGCTGGTGATTTTGACAGATGGCGTTGTGGCCACAAAGCCAAGATATTGTCAGGGTTGAGCAGCAGGCTAGAAATATCTTGACAGCATCCACAGATTAATGCTCAGATTTTAGTGAGAATTTGAGTGTAATGAGACAGCAGAGAGCTGAGAAAGCAGAAAAGCGTTGACATGAATGAACTGCTGTCTTACAATGCGATTATTTTTTAATCTTAGTGGGCTATGTTAACCTAAGGCATAACATAACCCATATTAATGTCTTGATAATATAGGAGTTACATATATCAGATTAAAGTACATAAATATATACATAAAAATATAAAAAGTTAAAAAATAATTTTTTTTGACACACATGTCAATCTACATATAGACTTAAGGTTAAATGGGCATTGCTGGAATTTCAAAATTCATATAATTTGAACTTGAAATGATGAAAAATATGTGAATTTATGGTGGCAGCAATTTTATTTGATGGCCTTTTTTTAATGTTTCAACACATCTTAAAATAAGTTTTATTTAATGATTTTAAAAACACATGACATGTTGAAGTGGTAGTTTCTTGATGACACAATAGCATCTTCAAATAGAAGACACATTAAAAACATTTTTCTAACTGATTCAGATAAATGACGATCTGAATGTGGCAGGTTTGGTTTCGACGGCCTCCAACACTCTTGCAGAAGGGGGGGGGGGGAAAATCATGTTCCTAACTAATGCTCAGTTTTGCAAATATTCATAAAAACTTTCTCAAAACCCTAGATCGAACCCCAATTAATCCCAGAAACACCTGATGGATTAAACCTACGTACATAAGTTATAATATAACTATAACCTGGTGGAGTGATATAATTCAAGAGTTTAACATCTCTCTTCTGATGAGGCATTTAGTGCCATTTAATTTGTCTTGCTTTTTCTGAGGTGTTCATAGCCACTATTTTCACAAAATAAGTTAAATAAGTGGCTTTATTCATTTTTTCTCAAGGACTAAAAAAGGATCCTGATTTACATTGAAATAAATCAAAGACAAACAATTTCAGCAATAACAAATTTATGAATAAGAATTCTACAATAAAATCATTCTTGAAGTGCTTCTCTGTTGAATATAGTGAATTATTTTTATTGTTAAAAACTCTTCTCAGAAATGTGTTGTTATACCACTCAGCTCTCAAATTCCTCACAACCCCAGAGCAAAAAACAAACCTGGAGAGGCAGCATTCAGTTTTTATGATCCTCTAATCCAGAACAAATTTTCAAAAAACTGAAAAGCTGCTGAGTCATTTTTTATTTTTTTTTTTAAATCAAAGCTAAAAAAATCATTTGTTTAGCATTTCCTCTGATCAACAATAATCGGAACTTGGATTAATTCATCCCTGGATTATAACATTTTATTGTTTCTCTTTATTGTGTCTCTATAATGTAATGTTTATTTTCTTATTTGTTGATGTTATGATTTTTCATTCATGTAAAGCCTCAGAACTGCCTTGTTGCTGAAACGTGCCGTGGACACATTCTTGACTTCATTGCTCAACACTGCCCTCTGCTGGATAAATGGTATTTTTTTTCTTCTATGTATAACAGAAAAATAGAGTCTAAGAAGATGAATTTTAGTTGACTTCTCCCCAGAAAGAAAGGTAATGTAATACTTTAAAATTTGTTGTAAGTGTTGCATGAAAATGTGAGGAAATAAAATTCTATAAAAAGATACATTTATTAAAAATAATTGTAATAAATTCTTGAAAGAATGAATGAAGTAAATAAATAGCCACATTGTACGTTTCTCAGCTGAATTGCACCGTGGTGACAGCGCCCTCTAGTGTAGATTAAAAAAACAATACCGACAAATTAGCGTAGTCGGCACTGCTTTAACATTTCTATAAACAGATTTCCTCTGTTCCGTCTGCTTTCTCTCATTAGAGGGAAAAAATGATGCGCTACCTTCAGGGTATCATCAAATGTTCCAGGTAAGTTTTAAATGCATTTTGTAACAATACAAATCCCTTTCTATCATCATGCTTTGATTTGATTACATTTCTAACGCATCTCTATTTCCAAAAAGACTTTGATTCCCTGGATATTCCTCAAAATACTTTGCTTCACCGTCATTACAGTTTTTTCCCAATACGTCCACCAGATGGCAGTGCTGACACGGGGTTGATCTGGGCCGATGAACCCGTTAACCCATTTGCTCCCCCACGCCGCAGCCCCCCAGTTACAAAAATCCTCAGCCTCTCAGCGCTGCAACGGAAATATGAGCCTAGTCTATGCTGTTTCAAGCCTGACATGCTGAGCTGGGAGACTGACATGCGCAGTGGTCATGGATGTGTGCGGATATCTGTATTTTTGTGAATTCCAGGATGTATTTTCAGATTCCAGGATGGTTTGCTTTACCCAATTTCCCTCCTTAAAATATGCATAGACGTTCACCTGCTTTCTGCTTTGCGATGCATAGATGTGTGTGTTGCCCATGCCTGGTGGGTGTCCAGACTGCTAATGCCTCACCTTCACCTGATTAATCTGAGTTCAGCCATCTGCCCCAGCTGGTCTGAAAACCCTCTGATGTCAGGGACTGCATCAGAGAACCGCAAAGCAGAAAGAGCTTTTTGCTTTGAGGTTTTGAAAAAAGAAGTATGAGCAAATATTTTAGTTTTTATCTACTAGGCTTGCAGGGTTGGGATGGTAGGAAGTGAGGGATGTTCTCGCAGGTGAACGAAATCTGAGCAGCCTGAGACATGGCTGATTTGTCCTGGCAGATGTTTCGACAGAAAGTGGAATACTTTTCTGAACTGGTGACAAACAGAGAAACAAAGCTTGGTTGATTGAATGTGCAGAATTTCTTCCTGCCAAGCAAAATCAACATCTCAAAAACCTGCCTGGTTGTCTGGAGAGCTAATCTGGATAACCAACACAAAAACAGTGAAATATAATTGAATGAGACCTGGCCGGTTTATATCAAAAGACATACATTGGGATATAACCCTAAGCCTTGACACTGAAATGTTTTACCCAATATTTCCTACAAAATGGCTCAAACTCTGCCGGGCTGAATGGAGAGCTTTTTGGAACATACATTGTTAGGCTTTGCCGAGTATTCCAATTGCATTTCCATATAAACCTTTACTGAAAAACTCTAACACTTACACATGTATTGATCCATATCAATCAGACATATCTCTGTGTGATATGTTGTGCAATTAGCCTGATGCTTGTTGCCGCGTTTTATGTGGAAATGACAGCATTGTTGATGTTTCTCTTCAACTGGTCCACTTCTACTATTTGGCTTTTGTGTTTGCAAGTGAGATGGATACTCTCGAAGAACAATTATCAAATGCGGTGAGGAGATAGTGCTTTACATCGAGACAAAAAAATGAGGTTCTGTCTGACCAGAACCTCTTCCTCCATGGTGAAGGAACATGGAGGAAGACAATTATGACTTATTCCAGTTTTCCTTAATCATAGTTTTCTTCTTGCCACTGATTCATAACATCCAGATTTGCAGAGTGTGTGACTTTTTATTGTCCTGTTAACAAATCCTCCCACCTGAGCTGTAGCTCCACAACTCCTCCAGAGTAACCATCAGCCTCTTGGCTGCTTTTCTGTTAGACACTTAGTAGTTAGTTGTGCCTTACTGGGAGTTGATGAGACCCAATGCTTTTGTGAATGACCCATCACTATTCCTCGCGTTGTGTGGAGTCACTCTACTTTGTATAAAAAGCTGTTATAATCCGACCTAACCTGCAGGACATGTTGGCTGATGTTGCCTTTAGTTTTCAGTAAGTGGAATAAATGTGTTCAGAAAGACTGGATGAGCAGGAGCAGGCTGACTCACTGCTGAGCTAATCCCTCTTCTAAACTCTTCATCCATCTCTCGTTAAAAGCCTCCCTCTCCCTCAGATTCATGGCTTCATCATCTCCTAGTTTTAGCCAGACCTTCATGAACTGCAAGTTTTAAACGAGCAGACAGGAGGACGATGAGGAGTGTTGGGATTCAGCTCTTTAAGCGCAGTAATGGCTGCTCCTCCATCATGCGGAGCCTCTCAGGGCCCTGCATCAGAACAACGCGGTGTGCAAGCGGTCCACAGAAACACAAAGATAAATTAATCATCCGCTGTGTGCATCCATGCACCCCTTTATTCCTCCTTGTCTGCTTCTCCTCACAGTCTCCTGCAAAATCTCCTGTTTCTTTGCAAGCATTCCTTTACTTTTGCACCGTCTTGCAGCTCCGCTCATCGCCCCCCATCTGTCTGTCTCAGCTGCAGCCCTCCCCTCCAGCGTGTTTTACTGATGTGTAACGCTGACCCACTTTAACTAAAGGCAAGCGAGGATGAAGGAAGCAGCGACTGGGGGAGGATGGAGAGACTTCACATCTCTCCTCCTCTCCCCGCTGCTCACGTCCCATAGTGCTATGTTTAAGGTAAATATTTTTACAGCATCGCTCATCACAAGGACTTCTGAGACGGGCCCCCGCCCTCGCCGCAAGTTCAAATATTCATCATCTCTCTCCTCATCTCCATGTTGCTCGGTGTGTTTAACCCCCACGGGTTGTCATTTTCGGTTGTGTCACTCCCACTCTTGCTGCCTTCGCCCCTGCTGCTCACGTTTCACTTCTCCCTGCCTCAGCTCCTGTATCCCCCTGCGTCCATATGCTCGTAGAGCGCCGCTCCGAGGGAAGCGGCGGCAGCATATGTGTGTCATGTTTGGGTCTCACTTCACATGCAGTTAACACATCAGGTGGGAGCCATATGCGCAGCAGTGGCTCACTTGTATTTCAGTAGGATTAGAGAATAAAGGAGCAGTGCAACAATATAGCCCCTCCATCGTGGCACATGTGTGACGGCACCGAGGCTTCTTGCTGGAAGCTTAAAGAGTAAATCTTATCTTCCACTCAATGTTTCATGGTGCTGTAGTAGCTTAAGTTGAACTTAGTGCCTGTTTTATTGAGAACTGAGCTGTTGCGTTAACAGGAAATGTTCTTGAATCTGATACCCTTCAATAAAATTCAGTGAGACAATGTGGCTCCAGAAATGAACCTATAGTAAACAGAGATCACATGTAGACTTAACAAGGCTCCCTCATGAACTGAAAGCCATCATGAGGCCAGTGGAAACTCTGGAGGAGCTGCAGGAATTCACAGCTCAGGTGGAAGAATCTCTCTGTAGGCTAACTATTTGCCCTCCACAAAGCTGATCTTTATGAAAGAGAAGAAGAAAATTATTATTGAAAGAAAGCAAAAAAAAAAAAAAGTTAGATTTCCACAAGCCATCCAGGTGATACACCTCTTAGAATGTGCTCTGGTTAGATGAATCCAAGAGTGATCTGGAGCATCATCTTCCTTTTCTTCAGTAGGTACAAGAAGGTCAGAAATGACAGAAGGACGAATGGAGCTGAATGCAAAATATATCTGAAAAAGAAAAGCATTTTTGATGAATTCTTGGATCTCCATTTGGAGATACCTAAGTGTTTGCTCATACACATTTTTCCAAAGCTCCTCTGAAGCTGCTAAGGTAAGTGATTTTCTGTATTTGAGCAACAACTGAAGATCTCGGTAGTCCCCTCAATAATCGGTTGGCCTGAAAATGAGAAGTTAAAACATGCCTGAGTCTACATTAGTCAATTCTTTGAACAAAGACCTGTTTGGTAGCAAGTTCACTTGATCCAATTTGTGGCATTTGTTATAGCACTGCTGTTCTACAGGAAGATAAGCTCTCTTTTACCTATGTCACTTGTAAATGATAAAACCAGAACATCACAATCATTGTGTGACGGCATATCTGGCATATTTCAGGCATATTTCAGGCATGCCGTCTCGCCCCCGTTAAGGAGCGTCCAACTCATGACAGATTCAAGTTTGCAGGTGGACAACAGCAGCTGATGACAACCAGATGAGAAGAAAAGATTAAAGGAAGCATCTGGAGAGATGGATGGAATGAAAGTCACATGGATGGAGGATAGAAGAGCACGTGGCAAACCTGCCTCTCTGGTCTCTCGCTCAATAAATATTTCATGCAGGAGACTAAAACCAGCGCTGTGAACTCTGAGGAAGTGTGACAGCTGGAAATGCTCTGAAGACGGCGGCTTACAGCAGCCATCTAGGAGCAAAATGATGGGAGAGCTGCGACATAGGAGAGTTGTTTTGGGTGATGGGAAGGAGAAGACAGCGTGAGTTTGTGGAAGATTGACATATAAATGTGTAACAGAACAAGATGATAGTTTTCTTTGAAAAATTCATCGAACAACTCCACTCTTTACGTTTGCCATCATTCCTTATCTCAAAACCGAAATCTCAAGGATTTTTCAAGGATTTGTCTAAGATTTTGTCACACACACACACACACACACACACACCTACACACACACACACACACACACACACACACACACACACACACACACACACACACACACACACACACACACACACACACACACACACATCCTGTGGGCAAGAAGGAGTGCTGAAATATTGATGTGGGCCCTCCTGTTGCCCGTAATGAAAAATCGTCATCCGATAAATGTTTCATCCCTCCAGATGCATCACCTTCCCATTTTTAACAGATGAGGCAATTCGCTGCAGAAATACAAAGACTGGGAAAATGGGCCTTGTCGCATTTGTTGCCCTCAGCACTCAGCTTGGAGGAAAGGCCTGAGGGAGATTTGGCTGCTGGAAGAGGCAGATCAGCTTCTGACTCATACATGTGGAGTTTCAACTGTTTGATACTGTAGCAACAGACCACAGAAACAAAACTCTCCTTCTTCTTTCACACTGTCTGTCTCTGATTTGGTTAACTGTCGCGGCAGGTTAACAATAGAACAACGATATTGTGGAACAAGGACACAACTCCCCCACTTAGCACCACATTCACTACATTTACAGCTATGTCACTTATGGAGCTTATTTATGTCTTACCAGATTAGACCGGTTTTATACTTCTGTGGATTTTCTGTCAAGTTTACATTTCATACAGGAGCTTAAATGTTTTACCGTAGTCTTAATGGAACAACAAAAACATTTTCTTCTTGTAGTTTTTAGACATTAATATTAAAACATTTATTTGAACACATAGATGTAATAACATTTTTGGTGGAAATGAGAATCTACATTGAAGTTTCACAAATTGCAAAATAGTTTAGAAAGCGTCCATAATCAGAGTAGAATAATTCAGTTCAGGTTTACCTGTGGTGCACAGCACTGTCTCTTACAATCCTTTCACTCTGCAAAACCCAGACAGACACTCAGCGCCTCCGGACTGGACGTGCTACAACAACGGAAAAATGTTGTTTGCACAATCAAAATATCTCTGCTATTGTCACCTATAACAAAACTTCACAAAGCAAATTACATAGCAACACAACTTCAACTCATTTGTTTTATTTTAAAGGTTTTATTATTATTATTATTATTATTATTATTATTATTATTATTATTATTATTATTATTATTATTATTATTATTATTATTATTATTATTATCTTCTTGTCAGACAAATGTTCTTTTTCATGACTCACCAGTCAAGCAGCATTTGAAAGGTTGCCACTGTTAAGAGTTGCACAACTAAATAAAATGGTGCAAACATAACAAAACAAATAGCGGATACCTGCAGCTAATTAATAATGACATTGATAGGGGATACTGGTGAGTATAAAAACTTTATTTTTTGACTCACAAACTCAAAGTTTACAGCTGTTAACCGCCGAGACTTAGAGCTCGTCTATTAGAATGCTTTATGTTTTCTGCGCATCTCGGATGACGCATGTCATGACACCCTTGAATGTTCCACCGTGGAGACATTAAAAATAAGAAGCATAATGCAGGAAATAAACTGAAAAACAGGAATCAATTTAGCGACACTCTGTCTTGCTTAAACAGGGACTTCTGCTGATATGGCAGTGATTTATCATCCCAAGCTTGTAATGCCATCCAAAGCATGAAAAACAACATGAGTGTTTTGATTGTTTGCTAGGCGGGGCCGCACCGGGTCAGATTACTGCAGACATGTGTTTGGAGCTTATTTTCCTCCTCAGTGACCATAATTAGACAAGCCTCTCTGCTCCCTCTCGCGTACAAGTGAATGTGTCCTGTAACTGGAACTCCACTGGGCTGTTTCCCCTAAACTTTTTCCAGACTGTGAATGACCTAGAACCAGTGTGATTGGCAGTGCATGAAAGTTGAAATGCAAACGCAGTCTTACGTACACAGCTGCTCGTATTAAAATGCATCCAAACTTATTAAGATTCACAAAGGAAAGTCGGATTCTGTCTTTATGGTGTTCTCTGCCTCTTCATTGTTATTGAGTGAAAACCCATTAAAACCGGGCTAAGACTTGGCAAGCTTGCAGAATGATGCCAATACAACTCAGCTGACATTGTCTGTGCCCTTGTTGCCTCTGCTGTTTGTGAGTCTTGAAGGGCTGGAATATTGGAATTCAGCTGATTTCCTCTGGCAAAGACACCATGCTCCTCCAGCTGGAGTTTGACACAAGGCGGGGGTGAAACAGTGAAATTGAAATGATAAAATTAATTCAACTTGCATTCTTAGAAACAATAGTAGTAATCAGGATGGTCTGAAAGTCATGAATAGCAAAAAAATATACTAATGGATTCAATCCTAAGAAGCTGAGAGCAGCAAAATGCCCTTACAGAACTTTTTACAAGGTTAGCATAATAATCTGTCACTTCTGAAAGGTCAATATGACACGCGCTCCAGGGAGCATCACATGGGCCTCTAGCCTCCAACGGGCTCAAAAGGCTAACTCTTTGCTATGGTGCATTAGCGATATTCTTGCACATCTGTTTCTTTTTTCATAGGAAATCGGAATGAGCTGCTCTTTGGCTGATCTCTGTTGCTCTGTAGCTCATTTAGATCCTGGTTACCATCAGACAGGCTGAACCAAACAACTTCTGGAACCTCCTCGAAAGTGGGGACTGATGTCTCTATCTGAGAACTACATGACTGAAAAGATTTTTCACTGTTTCCTTCCAGTTTAGCCAAAACTTTAGCCAAAGAATAGCTAGAGGGGGATTAGCATACATGTCAAATACACTTCTCTTCTAGTATACATAATAAAAGAGAATGCTTTTTGCAAGGTAAAGCACAGCTTTTCCAAGGTGTGAATGCATTCATACCCCTTGAACATTTTCACATATTGTAACATTACAATATGTAAGTCTAAGATGTATTTTGGGGGGACTTTAATATGATCACCAAAACCGTCTGGGTTTACATTTTTTATGACTATTCACTGCATCTATGGCTGCATCTCTTTGGAATACGTCTCTCAAAGCTTTGCACATCTGGAGATATTTGCACAAAAAGTTATGTCTGTATGCTTAGTGTCATGTCCAAACTGGTTTTCTTCTAGAAATGCCGTGTGTTTTGGATCCAAGTGCTTCTCCGTCAACGGATCTGCCTTCCTGTCCATGCTGATGATTTCAATGTGGTTTGTCTTATTGATGCAGGTTTGTAGTGGAGAATCATCCTTCCACTTTAACTATTTTTAATGTTTGTTTATATATTTAAATGTTTCAGAAATCTTGCGTTTGAATTTTCCTGGTTTCTTCTCCAATGCTATCGCCTCTGATCTGCTTTGAGAACTTGTTATGATTGTGCTAGTCACCACTAAGCCAGTGGGGCTGTACACTGAATGGTCTGTCATACCAATGGTACATATATTGAATACATGAGATGGTTAAAGTGCAGTGAATTCAACACGGTCATTAACATGACTCCTTGAGGATATGGTAGAACTTTAAAGAAAATATAATGCTCAAATAATCATGATTCTGAAGGCCTTTTATTTAATTAAGAAAAAAAAAATTGTAGGTCTATTACATGAGATCATGGCAAATTCATAAAATGTTACAAGCTGTAAATGAAAGAAAAAAAAATCTCTCTAAAAACTTCAAAGTGTTCTTCAAAACCCCATTAAGTCTGAAAGGACAAGATACCTGGGCTGTGGCATGAGGGATTAATGTAGCCCCGAGTTTCAAGCTGTCCTCAGGAGGAGATGAGGTGAGAACCACTGAGACTAAAATGATCTGCAAAGCCACATTTCTATTCCTGTACATCTGCAAACCTCTTTCCTTTTAAGATTAGTCCTTAGCCCAGACCAGTGCTGATGAGGAAAATTACTCAAATTAAACAGTGAGTTAAAAATGTTTCTTTCAATAGAAGAATAAATCCAGACTTCAAAAAAGACAAGGAAAGTAACCCTCAAGAATTATTAAGGTCATATACTTTTTAAGATATGTGTTTGACATCTAACTGTAAAACAATAGGCTAGAATAACTCAAGACAGTGGACATTTCTTGTTATGCATTATTGGAGAAGCACAAAAGCCAATCTTTTACAACACCTTTAGCATTTGCATCCTCATTAAACAATCCTCTTGCTTATTTGCTTACTCTGAGTGCAAAACTGAAAGATCTTTTCAGATTCATTCTGTTTCTTGTCCAAACTGAAAACTTCCAGAAAACCAATCAGTGTGTAAGCAGACCAAACAGGCCTCCAGAGGGTGACAGATGACCAGAACTGAGGGAGAAGTGAGAACTGGGGCTGGGCGTACAAACCCAATATGAGTGAGCTGGATATAAAACTAACTTCACAATGAAATGGCTAAAATGGGTAAAATGATAGTGTTCTTTTGTTTTCATGGACTAAATGATGTAATTCTAGATGTGAATAAAGATGAAAATCTTTGCTTGTTCATATTGAGCTTAAACTCCCGAAGAAACTACCAAACAAACACAATTATTTTTGAACAAGAAGAATGTGTATATATCTGTAGTTGCTACAAAATGTAAGTCAAGTGTAGAATGACAATAAAACTAGAGGTCACTGAATTGATTATCTATAACCTGGTTCATGGTAGTAAAATATGTTTTTATGAAACTGAGAACATTGTGCACATACATTTCCTCTTAGTTATACTGAAAAAGAGGAGGCGGCACTGACAGTGCTGTTTATGCCATTTGATTACCTAATTTACATTTCCTGTCAAGAGTCAATTGAATGAGTGCAACTCATAAAATAGCAGGTGAGCACATGTCATAAAGCTCAATGCTGGGTCATTTTCCAACATATTCAGAATCCCGGCTTAGTTTGTGATGCAGAATCAGATGAATTCAGAGGTCATAATGGAGTGTTATTTACTCATAGCAGCAAATCTTCATAATCCACTGAAACACAAGGCAGATATGTAATAGCCATAGCCATAGTATATGCATTGCTTACAATAATCACAGTGGCAGAAGGTTGAGGCAACTCAAACTTTATTTTGCTCCTCTCCCTTTATAAACCTTGTTGTGCTTTATGTCATTCCCTAGCCTGTTTTTCAGCATTTTCATTTTGTTTATGTGATCAACTTGTGTGATGAAGTCCTATCAGACAGAGAAAAGAAGCTGCCTTGTAAAACAAATGTTTGTTTTTACCCAACAGTATAAAATTGATCTGGTGTTCATTTTACCTATGCATAAAATAAACCCCTTTGGAGACAAAAATGTCAATAATGTAAATCTGATTATATCTCTTCATTCTGTTTTGCATTTTTTCCCCCTTTATGCAAGACACTTGCTGGCAAACGAATTGGAATGAATAATCACAAGTGGCTGTAACAGCCACCAGCGTTCCCAGAGGGCTCCTACAGCCTGAAAGCACTGTTGTGTGACAGCATCAGACAGCGGCCGTGCATCACAACAATATGGCGCTGGCACTCTCTGGACACATTGACACAACAGATAGCTGGGTTGGCAAAGTGGTAATCATGCCCACCCTCTGGTATGCCTGGCAAAAACATGATCTGAAAGAGCAGCAGACCGGCGCTTCGGGCATGGCTGTTGGCTTACTTTGGCATTTTTAGCAATGGTGTAATGAATATGTGATTGATTGGAACCACAATAGGGATTCATGTACTCAGAGCTGTAGACAGAACACACCAGGCACTCTCGGATTACAGGCCTCGTGGGTTCTCACCAGATTAAACGGTTACATTGAACAGCATGAATAAAAGATTGAAATTATTCTCTTTAGAGCACAGCCACAGGAGAAAACACTGATGTGTTTCCAGTGGGGATTGTTAGGAAGAATGCTTGATGTGGTCCTGTTTCCTCTCTAAAGCCCACATGCTTGCAATAATTGTTTCTCCCTTAGACTACTCGTGCATCCCGGCACCGGCAGAATCTAAATATATAATTAACAGCCACAAATTGTACAAATGGGACATCCGGAACATGATTATGCCAATGTTAAAGGCTGTCTTAGTCATTTGGATAATTGCATTTACATGCCTGAGGCGAGATTCTCCTTGATGTGGAGAGGGCACTGCCACCTGAGCTGATTCAGAGCATCTAGAAGTCCACTATTATCATGTTTTAATAAGGACTTTTGCAACCATGGTCATTAAACCTTTAAACAAAGAGTGACCTCAGACTTCTTTTATGGTTCTAATTTGTCTAATTGGGCCTAAAGTTCGTGAGCTCATGGGTATGAGGCATCTTATTAAACTACACACTGGGATGGTGGGCAAAACTAGTGGGCAGCAGTGGTGCCAGGCAGGATCCCCCACCCTCCCATTACATCTTCATCTGATCACTTAGCAAAATGAACTGGCTGCTCACATGGCATGGCAATATTTCACACGTTTTTACCAGCATCATAAATTGTACAACCATTTTTCCAAACACTTCCTCTTGCTTTGCTTGTTTTTATTTCTTAACATTACAGCTCAGGAAAGGTTTTGCAATTTTCTGGGTTTTTTTTATGTTTGTAACCCAGCCTTGCCAAGATACAAGACTCAAAGAAAGAAAAAAAAAAAAGCCTGCAGCCTACAAAAGGTTATATTCATCGCTACATCAAGGAGAATTAGGAAATAAAATCAGCATCCGGTGGTGGTATCCCTACTGGGGATTTATCAAACTGTCCCTGTTGATCTTTAATTCATCACTTGATCCTGGCCAACAGGCTAACACAAGCGGAACAAGAAGTTGGCTCGAGCTTCAGATGATGACTCGTACAAATCAGTGCCCGGCAATCAAGAGGCCTTCCTTAATATTTACAATCACAGTAAAGCTTTCCTTATTTATTTACACGAGGGTCAGCTAAAGCCAGCCCTGCCTCCGACTCAGACTGGTCAGTTGGTTAGAGCAAGCTGTGGTCTCAGAAGGCTGTAGAGGTCAAAGGGTCACAAGTTCAGGGATTTAGGGACTCTTGAGGCACAGCAACACACAATTGTTCTTTTCTAAGCTGTGAGGGATACGATTGGGGAAAGATTTACTTATCAGTCAGTTCATCAGCCAACAGCCACAGAATCACAGGTGCAGCTTGGTGGGGGATTGGCTTAGAGCGAAGCAACTTAATCAACTTACAAGACCAGGCAAGGACATTGTCTCCTGTCTATATTTATCCTCAGATTCATACAGTGTTTGGATACCTTCGGGTTTGATGTGTACAGAATTGTAAACCTTGTGAAACTGAGGCATCCGAGGCAATTTGTGAGGGAAAGGAAACTTTTATGGTTTATCACAAGCATTTGACATTTCTTTGTCTCCGTTCTGGAAAACAAAGAGTTCCGTTTGTTTCTTTCTTACACTAAAGGCATGTAGGTTGACACTTGGTCCTAAGTCAGAAAATTAGGTTATTATCAGCAGTTAACCCAGCAGATTGTTTGGAGTCATTACTTATGGCATTCACTCCCCCGGACCAGCAGGGGGCGGTAGCAAATCGCTTGTGTTGAGTTGTCTTTATTGCAGTCCCTCATGCAGAGCGTGCATGCTGTGACAATGGAGAGAAAGAACTCCCCTCTAACAGGAACAAACCAACAGCAGAACCAGAACCGGGCTTGGTGCCAGCAGCCATTTGCTACGGCCAACTGGAGCTGAGACAAGACAGAGCAGAGACACAAGAACAGGTCACCTGATCCAGGAGAACTTTCCATGTTCATGGAAGTGAAATTGAGAGGGAGAACGGTTAGGTGATGGCAGCATCATATCAGCCAATGCCCTTCTCCAGGAAGCAATCACAGCTAATCGACTACAGCATAATAATGCAGAAACTCATTCTCAAGGATCAATAAATTTTAAATTGTAATGAACATTCAGTACTAGAACCGGAAGACATTTTAAATGTCTAAAATAAATTTAAATGTCTTCTTCCCTTCGGTCCTCCACTCAGCAGCTTCTTTCTTCTCAGTTGGGTTTTTATTTTCCATCACAACAACATAATACATTTTTATAAAAATTATTCATCTGAGCTCCCGTTTCTCCCACTGCTCAGTGGGAGAGTTTCATCAGGTTTCCCACAGTAGCTTGTTGGAATCAGACTTCCACAAGCATTACCGTCAGCAATGAGCCGAACGGGTCGGCGGTGTGTCGCTAGGACTCACTCATCTGACTCAGTGTTTAAAAATGGTTGTAAGATTCACCTCACGGGACTTTAAATGTGATTTTGTTTGTCTTGAGGACTTCTTCCTGAGAAAGATCTGTGCTGAAACTGAACTTGGACTTCAAACGCATCCTAACCTGGGCTGCCAGAACAGCAGGTTGCTCTTTGTTTTAAGGCCCAATTCTGCTGGATTGCTCAATCACTTTGGATTACATAAAAATATTTGACTGCTGTGATATCTAGAGATGATGTTACATTATAATAGTTTTTAAGATAAAACATTTTTGTGCATGTAGCACAAAATAAGTTAATGGCTAAGTGTTGCAGAAAATAATTGCATTCAGCCTTTTCATCTCGTCTGATTAAAAGTTGCTATCAATTACTGCAATTTATGTTTCCTCTTGGTTTTTGTGTTGATGGTGTTAAATCGATTAACGGGGATGTAATCCGGTTTTCTGACTGGTTGCATTTCTGTCCCATTTCAATGATTTATCCCAGCGTAAGCAATAATGTCACCTTTCACATTCAACCTGTCAACCTCTAATTACCTCTCTGGGATACAAAGCGCAGGGTGCAGACAAAAAAGCAGCAATCAATCTCGCCTCTGCAGCCACACGTGTAAATGTTTAGATGTTCGGCCGTGTTACTTCTCATGTTAACTCGCATCCATTAGCGAAAGCCAGCATGTCTATCTATACTCCTCCTGACCTGATGGGCCTTTATCAGTGGGAGACTCTGCACCTGGTTGCTTGAGTCTTGTGTGTGTTGGTGTGTGTGGGATAGGATCAATCTTATGTGTGAACATTCACATGCTTTTCAGACATGGATGTCGGAGGGCAAGTGTGACTTCCTGAGGAGAGCTTGTGATTGTTTACACGCAACAGGTCAGAAAGGGAGACACTGAAACGTTGATGAGATTGTGACATAATAACCAAAACATAATCCCCCCCCCCCCAAAACACACAGTCCTGTCGCTGTGGAATGCCATTTTTCAGCCAGCGTGACTCCTGTTTGAATTGGAGAAGGAAACATCAGTCTGCCTTGATAAATGATGTTGATCCAGGGCCAAAGGATCAAGGCGACTGTAATGTGATGTAAACCAATGAAGAAACAAAGACAGACACAAAAGAGAGTAGAAAAAAAGAGATAAAGTTGGCAGTAAAGTCACAATGGAAAGGGGGCAGGAGGGAAAGGACAAAGGCTGGATGTGAAGCAGAAATAATGGGATTGATAGATTTTAAGATGGCCTAAAACAGAACAAGGCAGGAGGGGGAATCAAGAATGTCTGGAGGCCACACTTATCTCTTTGAATGAAAGGAATGCACACACATCCACATACAAACACCAGCTAAATTAAGATTTGCACCAAGGGAGAGCAACAGAAAATCAATGAGCAGTTTAACACCCGTCCTCCAGGAGGTGGAAGAACACCTTCAGGCTATGACACAAGCATGTGTCCATGTCGATCAGTGCACACATGTACATGTGTGGGGACTCCCATGTGATTTTTAGCTCCAGGGTGGAACTTGAGTGTGGACATACACCCACACACATCCTCAATCAACCTCCCCTCCTGCCTCCTTCCACTGCTGAACCCCCAGCAGGCATGTCCACCCGGTTGCCTGGAACGTCAATTATTTAAAGAAAAAAACAAAACAAATGTGTTGTGTGGCAGGGCGGTCAATGACTGAGCAGTGGGGTGTACATACCTGAAAGAAGAAGAAATGTTCATTCTTGGAAAGGACATAAAAAGAGGCACAGCAGCAGATGCAGGTGTTTTGCATGGCCAGTAAATAAATGACCTCATGTGGAGGGACCATTTTCACCAATTCTGTCATTGTTTTCATCTTTATTTTATTGTCAATCACAGATAAGGTATACTTACTGCCCCCAAAATTTTGATCTGCAAGCTTCTTGATGGTGGACTAAAATGTGCTCAGTGTTCCCAGATGATGGACAGAAAACACTATTCTTATGTGTCTGCATATCTACCGATCAGTGTAAATGTCTCTTAAGGGGTCTGGGGAGGAGACGGAAAGTATCGATGTTGGTGTTTCTTTTTTCTGGTGGATTGATTTCCAGATTATGCTTGTAGTGATGACCAGACAGGTTGGTAAATGCAGATAAGAGAAGCAGACCATTCTTCTACAATTAAGCCTTACAGGTTGGCTGATCCTCTTTAGGTCTTTGTGAATGAAGACTAAAGATAAATTGTCAGTCAAAAACTTGACTAAAACCTCTGATGTCATATATATCTTAGAACTTCATAAAGTCTAAAATTCCTTTATAAAGAATACAGATAAATGGATGTTCATTGTGGGCTTGGCATCGTCGAGTACCGGCTCACAGCGCACAGGCAGTACACCTGACAATTACATCCAAGCATTGTGACTCAGTTCACTTGTTTGGAGGCTGTAATGGATTTTTTTATAGTGGAAATGCAGAGGCGGGGGTGTCTGTAGTGGTCACCAGCACCTCCTCCCCCATTTTAAGAGCGGGATATAACAACATGTATCAACACTCTGAGCCTGGCAAGTTTCCTGGCAAGTTCTGAGTCAGTTGAGACTGGAGCTGGTGTTCTTGTTCTCTCAGGGTGGTCCATTTTATTTCATTTCGGTTCCTGGTTTGGTGGTTTGGCTTCGGGTTTTCAGTGGTGTTTGGTGGCAATCAGTGGAGTGGCTTTTCTTTAGCGGAGGAGGCTAACTGTCAGCTTGGTGCAACATTTATGATGGGTGTACACAGTGTGTGTGTAAGGGTGGGAGTTTGGGGGTATGGATATAGGTGTACTGCCAGAAAACACCAGGCACATGCTGGGGTGCCTCCAGGCTCATGGTGTGAACGACTCCTAAAGCATTATTTGATTCAGGTGTGTTGAACCAAGAATAGGACTACAGCAGGTCGTGGCCATTGAAGCCTGTCTTTTGACACTATGGATCTAGGCACACAGAGAGAAGCAGCACAACAGATTATGGATGAGTGAAGCAACTTGGAGGCTTGATTTCTTCAGCTGAAACAATTGGGTAATGTTTAGAGGCTTCAACTCCTGTCCTCAGGGGCCAGTGTCCTTCAACTTTTTGATGTGTTCCTAGTCCAATACACCTGAGTCAAATGGCTTAACTTTCTCCTCAGTCTGCAGAAAAGTTATCCAGATTCCCGATAATGAGCCCTTGATTTGATTCATGTCCACTGAGGAAGAGACACATCTAAAAGTTGCAGGGCAGCAACTTTTATCCCTTGAGGTCTGGATTTGAAGACCCCTTGTTTCTCTTGGTTTTGTCTCCTCACAAAGTTAATGACTCAAATGGGAAACTACCCATTATATAGTCAATAGAGGAACTCGGTGCTGTGAAGAATGCTCCAGAGTGCCCTGGAATGCTGCACCCTGTTAAATCTTTATTTTTGAAATAAACATATTTTAGGTGCCGTGCTTCTAAACATTAAAAGCATGCTGACATTTTGTGGAAATTATTTGAAAAACTGAAAAGTAAAGTGAGCATTTATTCCCTGCTTCTTTCTATCTTTTTCGCATCTCTTGTACCCTCTCCGCCGCCCCAACTACACACACACACACACACACACATGCATGCACACTCACACGCACATGCACACAGACGCCCTGGCTGACCTTAGTGTTTAATCATCATCCATTAGTAATTAGGAGCTGTTTCCTGAGTGTGTATCCAGAGGCTTGCTGAATAAAGACTTTAGAGGAAATAATAATAAATAATAATCAGACTGAACCAATTAAGACTGATTACCTTCTGTGTCACATTGGGTGCTACACGCTGCTCTGGTCTCACACACACATGCTGCACTTGGAGCACTTTGTGCTGACTTGTGAATATTTATATACACCGTTCTTTTGCAGCACTCACACATACCCAAACGCGTGTGCTGCTGGGTTTCGCCCTAAATATAGTGAATACTATGCTCCAGTAAATGGTGTAGCAGTAATTGGGATCCCGTGGAAAACTTCACTCCTCATGGGGGCTCAATCTAACTCCAACAAAACCAGGGCTCTGTCTCTTAGGATAAGCCCCTTTCAGTCTCAGTCTTAGCTGGAGACAATGGCAATGTGGCAGGGGATGGATTAGTAAAATGGGTGGAGAGGGCCGACATCCCAAAACGTGATTAAGTATTTGGTAAGTGACTCTGAGCGGGACTCGGGAGATTTGAAAGGATGCGCTGAGGACGCTGACTCTTTTCTGATGGTAAATAAGGCTGAGAGATGCGTCTCGGGGGAAAGAGCGGACGACAGTGGGGAGGAAGATGCACAAGATGTCAATAAGAAATATGTGGCTGCTTTTGTTTCAGCAGATCCCCTCAGGCTGAAACTGGTGAAGGTATCAATCCGCAGATGCTCTCATGAACTCATTGTTCAACACTTTCCCCCATTCAGCACTCGGAATTCACAGTGAACTCAGCTTTTTCTGCACATGAACACTTTCTGAGCAATTAAAGCAGAACTATGAGCTCATTTTTCCCTACTTCCTAAATAAAATAAAAAATTCAGCGTGTTATCACCTCTGCCATTCTGCCTGACTAGTTTAATGGGGTTTTAATGGTGTGGCGATTGTCATCCGTCAGTAGCCTGTGGGGCTGTCCCCAGTGGCAGATTTGGCTCCAACAGCCACAGCCAGTCCTCTAGGAAGCACCATATGGCGACAGTTAGCACCGACATATAGAAATGTAACACATCCTCCTGGGAGGAGAGTGGCAGTTCCTGTGGATTCAGTGTGAAGTGTGTTTTGTGAGTGAAAGTGAATGAGAGCAATCTCGGAGTAACAGATTGGCTTGCGGAGATATCAGTCTCTGCATTAGATGAGATGATTAGATGAGTGCCTCTGATTTGTCAAGATGAAACCCTTGTAAATTAGAGCGAGGCCGTGTAGATTTAAAGTGTTATGGTAATATGTTTGAAATTAGAGTAGAGAGGGGCTGGATGCAGTTGATGAGAGCAGTGAAGAACTGGTACAATTAAAAATTCTTGATGGGGGAAAAAACTAATCTCATAGTTGGTGCATTAGATTTAAGTCAGAAATTTTTGCTTTTACTCAGAAACAAAATTAGCTCCGATGTCAAACTCCTGCTTCTAAGATTTGCACTTTGAGAAAATGTATGTAACGATGAAACTTCAGATTTATAAAATCCTAAATTCTGTCTCAAAAGATTAGAAGATTACACAAGATAAAAAAAAACAACAACAAAAAAACAATATTATAAACAGAGATATCAGGCTTCTGAAAAGTATGTTGCACATAACCCAGCAAATATTCCACTCAACACTTATTGAGTTGAGGCTCTTTTTGAATGAATAACTACGTCAATGTGGCATGGAAACAATCACTGTGGTTCTGCTGATGTGTGATGGAAACTCAAGTTTCTTTGAAAACATCTGCATTTTGGGATCTGACCTCTCTCATCTTCTTCTCAATAATACTCCATGTCAGGTTAGGGCTGTTTGGTGGGCAATTTAACATAATCATTATTCCTGTTGCTGCTGCACCCTTTCCTACCTCACTGTTTTCCTTCCACTCAACTTTATACACTCAGCTTCTTTAACAATGATCTTTGTCGCCTACTCTGCTTGTGGATGATGTCAATGACTCTCTTCTGGACATGTACCTCTTTTGTAGTCAACTGATTCAGACTGAGAGACATTATGAGCTTTTAAAGTTCAACATTTTTACAATATTCAAATTTTCTGAGATACTCAACTCCATTACCCACAAGCTATAATCAGCAAAATTACGAAAATTAAAATAGTTGAGGTTGTAATGAATCTATATAAGAAACGAGTTTCACTTTGTGAACTGAGTGTCAAAAGATATTGAACTTTTGTATTTAGTAAAAAATTTCAAACACTCCCTGTATAAACTTTTATGTACATTATTTTTTTCAGTTTACTAAGTTCAAGTTGACTCTTATTTCAAACATGAATCGTGACCTAAATATATTCCTGATTTTATTTCAGAATTATGGAAGTATCTGCTAGCATTGTGAAGTGAATGTTTTTTGTCGCAGAATTTCGCAATCCAAATATTTCTGTTCCAGCTTGAATACCTTCAAGGAGTCATTTTAAAGTCTTTATTTTGGGAGAAAAGTGTCTCTTTTCTCCCAAAATAGAAAAGAGAATTGCCATAGAAGTTTTCAATCTTAAAAGAAGTCTCAAAAGACACTTCTTCTTTTATATGGAGATAACCTACCTGTTATTCCACTCGAGCCTCTGTCATCAAAGCTGTCTTTCTTCTCCTCCCATCCCGGTCTCTCTATCCTCTTCTCCATCACTTTCTCTGGCCTGTCAATTTATTAAATAGGCTGAGGCACCGCGGCATTGATGTTGATTTCATACATGTCACGCGACACAATTACTTTAATAGTCCCATGAATAGATTTCATGGAGAGATGGTTGGATTTGTTTGAGAGGCAGTTTAGAGACAAAAGGAGGCTGTCATCTCTGTTTGGCCTTCAGCTCCAGAGCTCCTATTAGCAGAAGCGACATTTTGACAGTCCTGCCACGAATAAAGAGATGATGTCTTTACAACTTTTTTCTTCCAAAGCCTTTTCTTCCCTGTTTTAGTTCATGTTTCTTTGTATACTTTTATTTTAACATTTTTTAGGCACTGTGTATGTGTTGTAACTAAAAATCACAAGAATGAGCATGAATGAATGAAGGTGGACAGGTGTGAAACAGTTTCTTCAAATCTGCAGAAAATCCAAGTACAGACTGATTTATTGTTTGCTCAGACTGCTGTGATTTAAAATGATTCCTGGAGCTGCCAAGGTCGAGGTGTTCTTTTTCTAGCACATTATTCTGGCGCGTAGCAATTACCTATCTTGCTCTTTGCTGTTTTTAAATTTAGTAGCAGCAAAAAAACTTGCTGTGCTTCTGCCTGGCTATCCGTCAGGATGTTGTTAACGGGGAGGATGGAGGTTTTTTTTCTTGTGCTTTCACTACCCACCATGGCAACCAGAACCGGGTCTCTGCGCTTCAGGGAGTTTCACAGTGGACTGTTTTTCTTGGACACTACAGTGCCCACTCTGGAGCTGGAGAACCTCTGTGTGAGGATAAAGAAAAAGAAACAACCTCTGCTGTGCTGACAGGATTAGAACAGTTGACACATGAAACCCAATGCTACTACTGCAATCACTCGCTCATTCACCCTTTATTTCCGAAATGATAATCAGGGAACGAGTTGTGGCGATTAGAAAATTCGGAGTTTTTCTCCCTTTGTCCAACGTATTACAGGCTATATAGTTTAATTTAGTTGTATATCCATACAAGAAGAAGACGCATAAATTGTTTCTGTGGCATTTATTATATTTTGTAATATCTACTGTACTAAACCTTCAAACAACTAAATCCGTCTCTTGATTTCATTTCATTTTCATGTTTGATCTTGAAAACAGGTTTCAAATTATCTAAAGTCATGCTGGTTCTATAACGGATGACTATGCATGTGTCTGCAGATGACAAAGGTTGGTGCCTGTCCTCATTTTAGATCCCCTTTAATTTCTCTCTTGTCCTGAAAGCCAAAGTCCTGGAGAGCCGTTCGCCTCTAAGTGTTAACTCCAGCTGGGACAGTGAGCAGGTACAGGCTGGACTGAATTAGAATGATCTCATGTATGTTAATCTAGGAGTGATAACTAGCATGTCCAGGATGAGCTGAATGTTGTTAAAATGTAGTTATATTATGAGCAAAAAACACAACACTTTGAATCCATTTAAGCCCTCAAGCAAATATCAGTCTCATAATTCTTTAAGTAAATAAAATATAAAACATTTTACTGCATTAGCCATGCAGTAAAATGTCATGCAAATGAAATCAGTTTGCATGTTAAATGAAATCCAAGAAGGAAGAGGCAGTGCAGTCACGGAGTAGGGAGTCTTTGGCGTTGGTTGGAATATTTGTCTCTCCGGTGACCCCACTCTCATCCGTCATGGTTGGTAAACAGACCTCTGACACGCACTGACACTCCACCAGGACCCTGATCTTCCCCAACGTGCTGAGATACGGATGGGCTTCTGTGGAAAAACAGGCTGTCACCTCAAACGCTGATATTGAATGTTTATGCTCAGTATTGATATCGCTTTGGTGGATTTCACTTTATGTCATGTTAAGCAAAGAAAAGGAGTTAAGTTGGAGGTGTGAAAAGAAGCCACAATTGTCAGAATAACACGCATGCATGAATGAAAAGAAAAACGCACACTTCCTCCTCAGTGTGGGGTCAGCGCAGGGTGTGAGGTGACTGGCAGTTTGTTGTCACATTCATGACAACAGCAAAGGGGGTTTTCCACCACCTGGCTTAAATTAGCACAGATATATATGTCCTCAGAGGAGGGGGGGAAAAAAAACACAGCCGGAGAGCAAGTCTGCATGCCACAGAGCAGTGGCAGCACAGAGGTTGCGCTCAGCAGTCGCGGAGCAGTCCAGTGCGTGACATGCATGATTAAATGAGCAAAGCATCTGCTCTCCTTCTTGGCCTCTTGCAATAACAAAAGCTGATTTGAAAATCCGTTGCCTGAGGCCGTGGTTCACGGCTCATATGTAGCTCAATGCGCCGGAGCTCCGCACCCTGGACACTCCTCAAGTGCTCCTCTGTGATGAAAATAATGAAAATCAAGCCATCTATACGTTCTGTAAAAATCCGTTGTTCAGCTTCTTTTGCTGATTTCTTTATTTAGAAAATTTGAAAAGCAGATTCTTTTTTTTTGAGTCTGTCCATTTTTTACAATGAGACGAAGCCTTAAAATAATGTATAGTTTGTTGCTTTATTTTTTTTTAACCTGGGTTTTGGTCTTCTTTTGTCATTTAATGTCCTTATAGCAATCAGCTGAAAGCAGACCTGGAGGTGGGACTGTTTAGTCAGCTGCTGTTTTTACAGTAAAGTTAACCGGAGTCATATTTCTGTTCTTGCAGGGTGAAAACAATCCCAAAGACTCATTTCCTGGGATTTGGCTGTAATAACAAAGCAAAATGTAAAAAAAAAAAAAAATCTTTGAACTGAACACAAAAGCTACTCAATTATTGTGTGGCTGTCTTTTGTTGGCAAACAAAGACGTGATGCCATAGGAAAACAATGTTCATGCATCGCCATGCTATGCATTCAGCAGTGTAGCGTACACAATGTTATCGACACATAAGCCAGGCAGACATGAATTTGTTGAAAATCAAACAGAATTGATGAAATAGCGACTCCTAAAATGTGTCCTCATAATAAAATGACTGTCTCACTACACCATACAGATGCATCACTGTCTGTACACCTGGGGACAAATGTAGAGAACTGAAATATCATTCCCAGATGATCAGTTTAGAAATGAATGAAAGAAATCTGTAATGTAAATAAATAAAATACTAACGTCACAGATAAAGTTACATACCTCGTTCTCACAAAGCAGAACACTGTGAATTCCACACACTTGATCCCATTAAACACACAATCGGAGTGGGAATGCATGAAAAGCAACACACATAACTTCAAAGAAGTGACAGGATTTGATATTCCCTTAACATCCCTTTTATTTTCTCTCTTATTTGGATTCATGTCGCACATTTCTAATACGCCAGCATATATAGCAACATAAGGAAGAGTCTGACAGTAGCTTTAAGTTCAATCCTCTGCAGGACTTTAGACTGTGACAATTCCACATCCCCCTTCTGCTTTAGTGCGGCAAGATTTGTGCATATTTAAAGCAGCGTGTCACACACGGGCACAGACTAAACAAAGACAGCTCATGTTTCATGCATATCTCTGCTCCATTTGCATGCGCTTTCTCATTGAGGTCAGACAGTCAAATGATGGTAGCGAAGGGACAGAGATTTATAGCCAACCACATGTTTGTATGTGCGTGTCTGTGTGTTTGTTTACATCGTCCTGCCAGCTCCCAGCACGGCGGCCGCGCGCTGCACCAACACATTGAGTGGAATGCCCCAGTCTGGCCTGATAAACGCCTGAGTAAATAGAAAGGCAGGGGCAAAAGGAAGTGTTAGAGTGAAGATAAAACATAAAGCAAAATCTCCCTGCTTACCCAGTCCTATTTTTACAATAAAGCTTGAATAGATTTTTGTTTAGTCAATCCTTTGAGTTGCTTTTTTTGTCTTTATTCATTCCAAACTGAAGAAAACTCCTTTTTTTTACTCTAATATTTTCATTGTGATGTGATGAATGCAGATCTTGTAAACCAGTCAGAAAAAGAATGTTTCTCATGTCTTCCTTTGAGAATTGATGAGCTGTACATTCCACCATCAAAGCAGCTATTCCAAATCAGTTTAACGTTACCTCTGTGGTGAACGCTACAGCGGAAAGGATACATTTAAAGTGCAAATTTTTTGACACTTTAAATAGAAGTGTATTAAGTAAAATTTAAATTGGTACAAACATTGGATTAACCCTGAGGTTGATTTCTTTTTTTCCCTCTGAGCTAAGTTAGACGTCAGGAGCTTTACAGCAGGAACTTTACTCCAGAGATGGCTGCTTCCCAGCAGGCTCCAAACCAGCTTAATGCCCCCCCACCTGAGCTTTCTCACCCTCTCCAGCCTATAAATCACGGCTCGTTATCAAGCCGTTAGTCCTCCTAATCCTTATCCACTCTAATAAACACCTCCCTGAATGCTTAGTCTGTCTGTCCATGAAGTTACTGTGGTGTTAGCAAATATTTCTCTCACATATTTCTTCTATTTTTGCTTTTTTATCACTGAAATGTTTCAGCTGATTATGTAGTTTTCACTGGTGGTTCCAAAAGTAGAATGGGTGGCAGATCTTTTTGTTATCAGGCTCGTCTGAGGCTTAAAACTTTCCTTTATGATAAAGCTTATAGTTAGAGCGGCTTAGGTTATCCTGAGCTATTTGTAGACTGCTGGAGGACACTGACCACTTCCCTCCACTCTGTCCTATTTTCTTCATAACTTAAACATTTGGCCCCATGGTTTTGTTAAGCTTTGTCCTTCTGGTAGAGAACACCATTGGCTGAGCTACTGCTGCCAGTAACTCAGTGCTCTAATTTGACTGTGACTGTGTTTGTATGTTTCACTCCAAAATATGGTTTATCCAGGAACTATTCCTGTAATTGGTTCATTCTGGTCATGGACTGTTTTTCACTCCTTAGATTTTTCTACTGGCTCAGAGCTTACCTGCTTAACTTGGTTTCTTTCTTAGATAGTTACTGAAAGAGCTGCTGCTACATAGAAGGTATTCCTGGTTCAGTGTTTCTGTGTATTGTTTTTTCTCATCTGTATGCTCTGTTTTCTCAGTCGCCCAGTTGGTGGCGGCAGATGGCTGCTCAGGTTCTGCTGGAGGTTTTGTCCTTTTAAATTTTTCTTTCTACTTTTGCCACATGTATGAGGGACTTTGAATTTGTTTATATGACTAGATTCAATTGTAGATAAATTGGACATGCTGTTTTGTGAAGTGTTGTTTTTATTTGTCCTCCTGGATGAGTGATTGATGCGCTTTTGGAATAATTATGGTGGACCACTAATCCTATAAATTGAAACTGCTAAACTGATCTTGAAGGTTTGAAGTTGATAAGGATATGGTGCATGCATGTCACTGTAACACTTGAATTCAGTTAATAAACATCCATTTATTAAACAGAGAGAGAAGCTAATGAGAGGCCATTTGTAGCTCAGGAAGACAATGAAAGAGCAAACACTGACTGTCTAAGATAAAAGGGTTTTCAAGAGTGGGAACTAGCAAGACGGACCAGCAGTGTCACTCTCACCTCCAAAACCACGGTTCGAATACACTGTCCTGCCTGTCGTTATCTCCACATGAAGAGGGGATGGGTGGTCTGGGAAAAGGAGGGGAGGGCAATAAAGCAGAGAGATCTTGTTGACAGGTAGTTGCGCGATGGGGCAGACTCTGTCTGACAGGGCTGCCACAGAAGTGCTGTTGACGTGTCTTGTTCTTTGAAGAGACAGCTGGACTCCCATGTTGTAGTCGTCAGTCCAGGAAGTAAGTGAGCATCTCTCGTGGTGCCACGGCGCGCTACAGGAACTTCTTGACAAGTTGTGATGTAGAACATTGCCTTCCTTTGGATCGACTCAGCAACGCCTGAATCATAGTTGGGAAAATAACATGCCACGCAATTTTTTCCCAACTGTCAAAGGAGGACAAAGCTAGGATGCATGTTATGAGAAAACATTACCATCTGGAGCCCAATCTTTGATCCTGCATACATGTTCCAAACATCTGCTTTGAGACCGCTGTTTGGTAGGGGACACATTTTTTATTAGCATTAGCATACTCTATGTTCTTAAGACTTCAGACTCTATGTTCAGTGCTGAACATTTTTAATCATAAAGCTGTTTCCGCACTGCTGCACACAGTCTTGGATCTTTCTGAACGTCTGTCTGCCTTGTTTCTGCGCAGGCCGACCTTGATGGCATGGCTGGCTGGCTCCTGCTGCAGTGACAAAGAGTCGAAGGTTTTCTTTGGGTCCAGGCACTGAAACCTAATCGGGGTTCCATATTAGCAGGCAATGAGTGAAACAGTCATCAGGAGCGTTTCAGGGAAGCAGTGGAGCTTTAACACCTACTGTAACGCCCAGCGCTGCTTCCTGCCCTGGATTACACTGAGGCCTTGGGCATACAGTAGATGACAACACAAGCGAATGCTGAGACTTTGTTTTTCCCCACTGTCCTTTCAATTTCCCACCCACTCAAATTCACACAGAGCTTATCCAAACTAAGGTGTACTTCCTGCTCACATGGACCTACACACATACTCAAGCAATTTTCTATTCCACTTAGTAGATACTTGCTATAATCTGTTTGTAAGTGTTGTTAATGGACAGGCAGCAGAAAACCTAAAGTATTAGCGCTCAGTTCAACACATGCACAAACACAAGCCTGCTGATGGAGACCCCCTGCTATGTGCTGGCCTTGTTTTAGTCATTACTGAGAGGAAGGTGTAATGGTAGCCCACAGACACGCACACACACACAAACACAAACACACACACAACCAACGCCCTCTCAGTGTATACAGACACATTTAGCCTGTCGCTGTACATGGTCATGGTGAAGGCGCTTTTCATTTTCCACATATGGTCATGTTGCAACCATACACTTTATTATACTTATAGTTTTTTATGTGAAAGGCCAACTTCCTATGGAACAATTTGGAAAATGAAAAAAAAAAAAAAAAGATGTATAGTTTTTCATTAATTCTACCAATAAAAATGAGAAAAATGCAGCATGCATGTGAGTTCAACCTCCACTGGTGGTGTCAGCAACATGCTGTGGGGAAGCGATGGCCTGGTGAAAATCTAACTCAAAAAAAATAATAATTGAGATTTTGTGGAAACACTTCAAAATTTGTGTTCACAGACATTCTTTGTCCAATCTGGCTCAGCTTGAGCTAATTTGGGCAAAGATTTTAAACTCTAGAAGTGCAACTAGTGGAAATGTTCCCAAAAACTTGCAGCTGAAATAGCAGCCAAATGTGGTTCATAATAATGCATGTCATACTTGCTTGGTTGCTACACAATCTTGAAAACTCTGGGATAAAAGTAATTACTTTGATGATTTAAATATTTTCCAGGCCTGGATAAGTCCAGAAAGAAAAAAAAGAGAATATGGAAAAATATTAGTACTTTCAGACTTTATTTCCATGTCATCATAAAGACTAATCCATCCATTAATCAGTTGGTTTCTCCAGCAGTCAATATATCAATCCGTCCCTCCATCTATCCATTAATCCATCCATGGCCAAATAATAATAATAAAAAAAAATCTTCATTTCCTTTTGCATTCATGAAAAATGGCTCCAATTCCATTTGAAAAAATTAAAAAGGCATATGAATGTCTTTTCCAGACCCTGTCGGATTGGTGCATTTGGAATTTTACTCTTTTTTTTTTTGTCTAGCCAGTGTGTCAGAAGCAAACACACACACACACACACACACACACACACACACACACCACACACACACACACACACACACACACACACCACACACGCACACACGCACACACACACGCACGTAGACCACCTGTCAAACAGCTAGTCCTATCTGTTATCAGCATGTCTTGGCCTGTCATACCAGCCTGTCGTCTGCAGCCCGTGTCCCAGAATGCTGACAGATAAGCAGCGTGTGTATTTCTGCGTGCATGTGGCCGAGTGTGTGCCAGTCAGGAGTCAGTGTGCACTTTTTAAAACCCATCCACCTTTAAGGGGTTCCCACGTTCTGCTGGGTTAATCTCAGGCCCTTTCCTTCTGATCCGACCAACCGGACAGCTATCTCTGTGCAGACAACACACATATAGGCAGACATCCCTGCCGCTGTCAGGCGCCTGCAAACATAACCACATGCTTCCAAATCAGATCACGAAGACAGACGCTAAAATGACACAGTGTAGACATAGTTGTAGCAGAGAGACAAGATGCTAAACCATGACATCAGTTTGCTGCAGTACTTGATGGCAATAACTGAGCATGAAATAAGGCTCCGCAAGTGAAACGATTACTTATCAAAGGGCGTACTGGTTTTATTTCATTATTCCTTTTTTCACTACATGCTTTTTGATGTTGGTTGAAGTTCACAAAAATACAGAGAACACTCTGCTTTACATAATCCCAAAAAATGTATTCAATTCCAACTTCACAGAAATATTGGGTTCTAAAGCCTTCCATGTTAAAAAAAGAGAAGTGAATAACTTAAGAGGGAGTGGTGAAAAATGTTTCATCATTCATTCTTAGTCCTGAATATTAAAGCAAATTATATTAAAAATTCAAATTGCCACATGTTTTTTTCCTTTAAATTATTGATTTTAGGTTTTTTTTCATTTAAAAAGGTGTTTGTCAATGCTAGACAAAAGGCAGAAAAAAAGTTGCTGCATTAATGTACATTCAGTCAGATCAAAAAGCTGTGGCAGTACCCTAAGAGAGCTTTCTAGATTGAACTGAAGGGAAGTAGAAGTTTCTCCACAACAATGTGAAAGACTTTGTGTTATTTGTGTCATTTGTGCAATGCAATGAAACATATGTACATTTCCTGAATTAAAAGAAGCTTGTGTCTCACAGGCACACAAATGATGAGGCACTCTGGCTAATTGTCAGGAAATTTAATTAGCCACATGCAAAGTTGGTTAGCTACGACCTGAATACAATGTTGGATAAAAAAGAAACTTCCCTTGTTTTTAATGGGACTCAGTTGTAATTTATAACAAGCTTAGCAAGAAATTAGAATAATTATGCAAAATAAAACAATAAGCAGTTTAGTGCTGGTTGCAAAAGCAAAGTAATTATTTGAAAATGCTTTAACTACAGGTAGTCAGATCCTGCTTCTCGCTTATTAGAAGCCGGGAAAACTGTTACTCAGATCCCTATTCCCTGATGTCACTGAGCAGAAGAAATCTCATTATCTACACAATCTTTTGCCCCTTTTTAACAGGCTCTTCTTTGGCTGGCTCTACTCAACCTTGCCCACTTTACAAGAATTATTACTACCATTTTTCCCAGTCGTGACTCTGTACTGGTTGCAGGGCCTGTGGAAACACGACAACTTTGGAGATGAGTGGAGCAAAGCAGGGTGGGGTGGAGCAGCCAAAGTAGAGCCAGTGGAATCTAAATACAACCATTACATATGAATAAAACCTTGTTTTTCTTCAAAGCACTGTTCTCCAGACAACAAATATATATTACGGTGCAGAACCTGAGGGAGGAGGCAGAGCTACATAATTCTTCACATTATTTATGCTGTAACGACTTGTGACAGAGCTAACAAATGTGTAAAAGAAAAACATATTTTACCTAATGCAGCTTTAATGTGGAGTTGGTTTCAAAATCCTTTTGTATATTTTTCTACAACATTTTGCCTCACTTTTAGCAGAGCCTGCACCTGGCTTTTAATTGTTACTGAGCAGTTCTAAATGCTTTCCAAGTGAACCTCATTACTTTACGAGCAGAACTTGTAACAGGCAGAGGGAATCAGCAACAAAAAGAGTCCACCAGTACAATAAAGGGGATAGAAAAGGTTACACATCCAGCAACAAGGAGGTACTCATTACTGCTTGTTATAAGTGCTGTAATATTCTTGTTCATTTTATAAAATATTATTTAATAAAGACAGGCAGTGTGTGCTACTCTTAGAGGAGATACACAAGATGGCTTTGGAATTGTTTAATTAAATTGTCTCAAATTAGCACTTTTAATGAGTTAACTAGACCTGATTTAATTTAACATCTCCACGTACAAAGCCTGATGAAAGAAATTGGTTTTAGATTGGTGGCATATAAAGATGCATTATACATTTTGAAAAGACGGTCATAATCACCTAGCACAATTTTCTGTGCTTTTCAGAGTTCAATTTGTTAAAAGGTTTGTATAAATTCAGTATTTCATGTGACTATGGATCCGAATTACGCTATAATTAGTGCTATTCTGTCACAATTATCTTTTGAAACACACAAAGCATAAGTACTTTTGCAAGGCACTGTCAAGTATATTGTGTTTATATGGATTTGAGTAGAATCAGAATATGAAGAACACCGATGATGTAATATTGATGTGTAACACAGATTTGGCAGTCCAAGGGAATCACACACTGGTGGTTCAGCACACACAGTCACACACCAACAGGGAGCCAGCAGAAGTGGAGGAGAAGGCTTCATGGTACTCTGAGGTGGGTGGTACTCCTCAGTGACTCTCAGTAATAAAAGTCCAGTGTGATTTGAAAAGGCTCCATTGTGGCTTCATTCTGTTTCTCCATGAGGGGAGCATTCCTACCAAATTGGACAAAAGAATTTTAATGGGGCGGCTAATGGACTGTGATTAGATAGGAGAGAGAGGGAGAGAGAGAGAAATAGGTGGACCTTGCCGGGAGCGGCCAGGATGGGGGTGGAAATGTTACGACGATGGGGATGGTGAAGGGTTGGGGGGTTTTGGGTTTCACCTATTCAGGGAGGGAAGGGGCGATGGGGCAGGAGATTATCCCATTTACCTGCAACCTTTAAGGGGGAAGTGGAGAGAGGGTACAGAAAGCTTCATTGCAGAGTTTAGGTTGTGAGGGGGACACAGGGGACACCACTCCAAAGGTATATTGGAACATATAGTGGTGGGATGGATGGGAGCCCGCCTGCTTTTAGCTGTGAGTGGATTCAGTGTTGTTGAAGTGGCTTAATGCAACACTTATCTTTTTGGTGCAGGTCTGTGCAGCAGGTATTACACAGAGAGATGGTAAAAACAAAATTCCTTCCAGAGTCTTATTTTCTCTGATCTGGTGAAAATGTAGTTTCTGGTCAATGTTTTTTTTTTCTCTCTCTCTCTTTTTTTTTTAAGCAAATCTTTAAGCAGTTACTGTAATCTTCTTGAAGGAGATCGATGTGCTTTAACCTTCACTCAGCTTCTCTTTTGGATTAGCATGATCGCCAGAATTGTCAACTTATGTCACTTTCCATTAAATCCTACCTGGTGACATTTTTACATTGCGGTTAATATAAAAGAAACATGATCCAAGTAGCTTTACTTTATCACATAAACTAATTACTCCATTATGGAAGGTGGAGTAAACAGATTTAGCCACAAAACACTGTTAGCCAATTTTAAATTTCTTTGCAGAGTTGGCATTGAATCATGGTATCATGCTGGAATTCACTGAGCTCCTGAGAGACCCATTATTTCAAAAAATATTTAAAGAAGTGCTCTGCATACCAATCTGGTGGATTGTACACATCTAAGGCCACAAAAGAAAATAGAGAACAATCTGTTTTTTAATTAATGTGAAAGACCTTAAATGATAGAAAACAAGTTCCACATCAAATATAATGGTGGCAGCAAAATGCAAAGAACTCCAGCTTCACAAAACCGAGAGCAAAGGAAGTTAGAAACATAGCAGTTCTTGAGTTTTTGCAAATTTTTCACACAGGGAAGCCATATTTGAAGCTTGGGATAATGCAGTAGTATTTTGCTGACATAAAACATCCTCTTAGTATTAACTTCCAAGCCAGAAACACACTTGGACTGTTGACTAGTCAGTCTGAAGAGCGCTGGTAACAAAGTCAAGTATTGTTATTACCGTCTGATTTTACCTTTGTGCTCTGGCTGTTTTACTGACTGACTTTGACCCTCTCATTACATCCTCTGTATTTACAAAAACAGATTTTGCTTCACGGCATCTTCACTTAAATTCTAAAATTGCTACAATTTGTTTCTAGTTTACTTTTTGAATAAATAAGAGTGAGGGATAAAATAATTTAGTCATTAAGTATGTGTAATTTCATTCCTTCACCTTATTTCCCTTTTTTCCTTTCCCACATGAAAAGACAATGAACTGCATTGTCTCTGAATAAACTGACTTTCTTGTTTCAGAGTAACAGTTGTGTATGCATCTGCTTTTCCCCAGTTCCTCCTGAGTGAAATGACTTAAAACATCCTGCAGTCACAACAGCACACACAGCACCGCAGACAGAAAACACGCACTCTGCTCTCACCGCTATGCAGATAAAGCTCAGTGCTTTACCTAAGCACACACATAGATGCACTGTCATTCCTTTTCAAATTGGACAGAGACACTGCCATGCGATATTTACATAAGTAATAACAGTCGGCTGCTTCGGAGGCCAGCGGCTGCTATCTCGCAGCACAGAGTCGGTAATTGCTATTTTGGCAAAGAAGCTACTTGTGTGTGTGGCAAAGCATGACAGTGTATGTGCATGCAGGCATTAGCAGAATGCACAGGCAGAGTGTTGAATTTGTCAGGAATTTTTGCTTGTATGTGCACATGTTTGCTGTCTCAACAAATAGCTTCTTTTTCTTCTACCCCTTGATTTGCAGCATATGAAATGCTGTGACTGAATGACTGTTTGTGTTATTTTGTGTCCAATGGGAGACAGCGGGATGCCTGTGCAGGCTGCCGCTCTACAGTTAGATGTTTGGCGCTGGCTTAGCGCAGCTTGTTATCAGCACATGCTATCCCGAGCTGGAAGTGAGCTGCTGTGTGCTTTAGATGGATGACATGCTGGCTCCCCTGTTTGTTCTTTTTATGTGCGTGTTTGAATATTCTTATTCCACATAAATATGTGTGGAGCTGTCAGTAAGCATGGGATGACTTTGTCTCTTAGCAAATACATTTATTTAAACATACTAATAAGCTTTTTTTTTTTATCATAGTGGGTGTTTTTCAGCATGAACTGCACCTTAATTATGTATTTTTTTCATTTTTTTTTTTAATTTCCAGTCGCAGAAGAACCATTTATTTATTCAGAACACTCATTCACTGATGTCACCAACTATACATGTATGTGTATCATGCACAATTTAAGTCACGGCATAAACTTCTATATGTTTGAAGTAACAGGCCAACAAAGAGTATATATGTGAAACAAGTTCAGAATTTTACGAGTTGTTTTGGAATTAAATATTTTGCATATAATATTGTCATGTTTCAACAAATGCCACATCACATAGTAATGGTGTGTTCAGGGTAGTGGTGTTATGCATGCACATGATATCTAAATTGAGCTCCTTCTTCCGTGTTTTCTTTGCCTCCTGCAGGCGCTCTGCTAACCACAAGCTGCTACTTTGTTAGTGGAAAAGGAAAACAAAAAAAAAAAAACTTTTTTTGTACATGAAGAAATGTTTTTGATTGATCTAATCAAAGTTAAAAACTAGAGATGGACCAAAATGTCCCTTAAATGGAATACAAACCCCAGAAGACTTGATGATGTACTTGTGGAAAGTTGGTTTTGGTTGAATACAAACACTTTTCATATTAAATAAAAACTATGCTCCTTTCCCCCGTCACAATAATTAATCATAAAATCACAATAAAAAATTTCTGGTTGAAACATTTCAGTAATTTGACAGGACACTGAATATGTGAGCGATCCTCCATGCATCCCCTCCTTTGCACAATTCAATAAGCTCTTGTAAGTGTCACTGTGCAACGACCGAACGCCATAGCAACCAGTCCACCTTTCAGTGATTACCACACTCAGCTCTTCCTCACACTCCCCTGCTATCATTGCACATCATCTAAAAACAGCCAGCGCCTTTGTGGACCAGCAGCATGAGACTGACAGGGACGTATTCAATATTAAGATCTGTGTATATTTGTTAGATAAACTCCTGCAGGGTGATTTTAGAGTGAATGATGTGCAGTTGCAATATTTTGCATTTTCTCTAAACATTCAAAGAGGATATGAGGAGAACATGAGCAGTAAAAGCAGATAAACCACTGAGAAATCCCAGCAGGTTATAAATTCATAAACTAGTTGTCATTAAACAAGCCTTGTTTTTCCTAACCATTCTTTGGGAGTTATCTTACAACAGTCATATTGCTTTGGGAGAAAACTTTCAGTTCTGTAAAATCATGTGCCATGGAGCTAAATGCTAAAACCTAGATTTCTTTTTTTAAAGAAATTGATTTTAGGGCGATTTCAAAACTCTTAACTCACACCTCTTGGGGTGGTTCATATTGGCATTTGCTGTTTTGGATGATTCTGCCGTTGCAGACGCCCCACAATCAGAGTTTGTATTGACTTTGTTGCTTGCTCCATGTATTTGTCCTGTATTTTTATCTCTATTTTTCAGAATTTCAATTCTGAAAAATTCCACATATTCTTTTTTTTTTTTTTTTTTTTACTGTTTCTTTGTTTCGACTGTCAGAGAACTTCAGCTGGAAGTCCCGTTTAGGGCGATATAGCTGGGCCAACGCTCACTCCAGAACTTGTCTTTCAAACATTTTTAAGAGCAATTCTCTTGTTAACTACCTCTTCATAATTACATGACAAAAGGAGACAAATGATTGTCTGAAAGTGTTTTGCTGCGTTCTTGTAGTCTAATTGTCTCACTGATGGTTGACATCAGTTCATCTTCAGAAAATGAGGCAGCTGTTAAAAGGAGTTCATAGCTGCACATTTTTTCTTAAAGTTTTGAAATGTATAACACTTACTCTTATGTAATGATACCAGTGTGGAACCTACAACAATAAAAAGCTACCAACTATGGGAAAGTGGAGGATTTAAGACCTCTTAGTGACCTTAAACATCTGGATGAAAATTCTTTTATTACTGCTTAATTAAATAACGTCAATGTGATTTTCAAATATTGCAACAGGTGTTGTTGAGTTGTGTTTGTGCCCTTGTTTTTGCCATCTTAATGACATCTTTTTAATTCTCTTTATTCTCATTTATTGTCTTTTTAATTTGCTGAAATTCCAATAAAGCTGTTCCAATTAAACTTTTTGAAAAAAAGAAAATATTATGACATCGATGTCCCCCTGAAATAACTTTCAAAGGATTCTAAAGTTAACGTTCCGCTTTCACAAAAATCCAAACCTGTCAGCTGACAAAATTGTCTCTCAGGAATACAATATCTCTTTCGTTATTTTGGTGCCTACGAGTGAATGGAGAAGATTGTTATAAGTGGCAGAATGAATTTAGACATTCCTCTGACCCTCTCTACTGCACCTGCAAGACCATCTGGTCTTCATTCCTGCCTGCAGCAGGCTCAGCATAGTAACAAAACCATGGTGTAGAAATGACATTGCACAATCTGTTGGTTTCAAATAGCCACCAGTTTTACCCGAAAGGTTTGGTTTGTTACAGCTTTTGTTAAATTTCAACCAAAGCGCTGTCCAATAACTCCGGAGAGAGCTGCAATCACTTCAAGTTTGTTATGTAAAATACAAGCACTTCTCTGAAGAAGAACACTCATTTGAACACATTAATGCGCAACACTGATTGTGCATTAATTTTCACCAAGATCTTTCAAGACTGAGTTACAAGTATTTATTTTTTTTTAATTCTCACATGGCTGTCAGTTTCAACTAATTGCGTTAAAACTTTTTGTGCAACAATATGCAGATATATAAAGATTTTTTAAATCCAACTAATTACAGGCTGTGTTGCAACTGTCACCATGTATCATGAGTCAATCACCAGATTGATCTGCTGATCTGCTGCCAGTTTTACGTTACCAGACGGAGCTAAATGATGGAGCTGAATTCGCCTGTTTTACTGCTGAAAACAGGAAAAAAGAGGCAATTCATTTTCTTCAAGGAATGGGTAATGTGATTTTAAATCAGTAGAAAACGTAATCTATCCCCAATAACTGTAGTATGATCAAGGCTGTGATTTATTTAAGAGTCTATTAAAGCATAAACTATAGCTCTTGACTGTACATCTTTATTTTATACAGCTATGTCTAGTCTGACGCATCCAAATGTCACGTTTCAGATCTAACTTGGCAGAAAGGTCCTACTGGTCGGAATGAACAAAGATCACATGTGAAGTTTCTGATAACTCTGTTGTTGAGCCACTTTCACTGCAAATGTTTACATAGGTCAGATAATGATGACACTAAACTTAATAGTTTTGTCACTGCATGATTACAACCCTTTACAGCCACTATGCAGGATACGAAATACTGGATTAGTCGAAATTTCCCGCAGCCAATTGCAGAAAGACAGAAGTCATTATTTTTGACTTAACTAGAGCCGATGAGGCTAAAAACCACAGTGCAGACCAGAAACCATGATGACTCAGAGCAAAGCTTGAAGTCTTTTACCAAATCAGACTACATTAGATAAAAACATTGTCAAAATGAAACATTTCCTCACAAATCATGATAGAATAAAATTAGAATATAGTGTTATTATAAGTAGGTTATATTATTGAAAATTTGTCTTTATTGGTGTTTAACGTCGACCCTACAAATTCCCAAAAAGGGATTACGCCACAAGTCACTGCACTAGATTCCTGTTTTTGTAATATATTACAAAGTTGACTGTGAGGTACGATGTATCTCAACTATTTTGATCATTCTATTTTAATGTACTTTTTACCTTGCATGTAATCTATTTTTTGTATTTTTCTGAAAATCACCTTAAACGTCCTAGATATGTAAATGTTGCAACCCAAATAAACTTGCTTTGCCTTGTTTCCTTCTTAATGCCCACTGTCTACTGTTTCTACCCTCCAGTCTGTTATCATTTGTCTTTTCTCAATAAATAGGAAGCATGCACTTTCAGCATTTTAAATACCACAGATACATTTAGCAGGTGCACATTTAACAGGATGTTCTGTAACCCCTACATAGGCTTCAGCTTCTTGTCTTTCTCCAAATGTGATGCATAAGAGCTCCTGACCCGAAACCGTTAAATGACTCAGACACCTAAATTACCCCCCCGCAGCGCTCATTCCCTTTTGAAGCTCCCAAATGTAATTTCGGTGCAGTTCTTCACATATAAAGTTGAAGGTGATTTGTTGCTGATGTTCGGACTTTTGGCTCTGACTGCACTGCATCTAAATGTAAAAGCAGAATAATGTGACGGGAACTACAGTTTCTTGGATTATGATCCAGCCCCGTAAAGCCCAAAAATGTTTCAACAACAAAACAGAAAGAGGGTTTTCATGGTATTACAAACAAGACACAGCAAGTTGTAAAGCGCATACCTCAGTCACACCTTGGAAGTAGGGATTTCTATGAAATGTGCTTTTCAGTTCCACCCAGAATTTATTTAAACCTTTCTTGTGAAAGGAATGGGACCCAGACATGCTCTGATCAGAGAGGTTATATTGGAGCAGAAATGCTCTGTAGGAACACATATATCCTGCTGTCACTTCACAAACCACTGGCATTTCTCACAACGATTCAGGGCTGGAACATGAAGGGTAGCAAATAACACAGCGGCTTCAACAGTGGTCCACTTTAAAAACCCTCAGGTAAATTTGAAATGACACAAAGGATATCCTGCTGTTCGCTTGCTTTTCCACATCCACATAGAGAGCCTCCACCTGCTGAGCTAGTCTGCCGGACCTGCCGTGTGCTATTGATTGAAACACTGCTGGCAGGGTGTAAGGACCTGGGTTGCAGGGCATCGAATAGGTCACTAAACAGTGAGAAACCTGGCATGGGACTTGAAGTGGATGTTGCATGCTGGATAGAAAGATGAATTTCAGACGAGTTCTTTGTCAGATATTGTTTGTTTGTTTATTTTAACCTGAAATTTGTCAGTATGCAGAAATGTTCACAGCTCATTTTACCAAGCGTTTTCAGCCACTGACAATTAAGCTAAGGATATGTTCAAATGGTAATTTTAATATGCAACCAGTTCTGCACAGGATCTCTAACTGTATTTAAAATGACAACTTAAATCTCTGAAGGTAATAACTCACCATGCAAATGATCTATTTCAGATACTTACAGGTGTACAAAATCTAAACGCTCTGACAAATATTTGTGAAAGACTAGGTCATGAATCCCAGAAAGTCTTCACATACATTATGCTACCACCTGTCCTCGCAACCAAATATTCCACAGTCAGCTGTTATTGGTATTGTAATAAAGCTGAAGTAATTGGCCATAAAGTGGTAGGCCACATACAATCACAAAGTGGAGTCAGCAGATGCTGAGGGACAAAATCCAAAGAGGTCACTAACTTATAGCAAAGTCGTTAGCTACAACCCACCAAACTTCCTGTGACCTTCAGATCATCTCAAGGATGAGATGAATTGATTTTCATTATCGAGCTGCTACATCAAACCCTTAAAGCTGCCAGGAGAATGACACTTGTGTACGTGTATAGGGTCATTTGTTCAGCTTGGTGCAGAGGAGATTATAAAGTGATTTGAGTTAGTTCTTTACTTGGACAATATAACACAACTATTTACAGCAAATCCACAAGGAAATTAACAAAATGTGCAGGTGAGATGAAAAAACCCAAAGGGTTTATTATAAATCTCACCATAGATAACAAAAAATTTCAGCTGAATAAACTCAAACTGACACATTAGAAGTGAAAATACAAAGTATGTAACAATCAGAACATGATTGTTACACAAGCTAACTGAATAAAAAAGTAAAAGTATAGAAAATAATATTTTAGTGTTACATTTACATCAGGCAGTAATCATTAAGTATAAAGAGATAGCTTTCATCTTAATAGACTGAATCGCTTTGACTTGAAGACTGTTAATGAAAAATATCTGCTAATTTAACAGAAAACATGAAACATGTCATTTAAAACTCACCTGAATGGAAATGTTGAAGCTTAGAAAACTGTCCAGTTGCTTGCTTTTAGAAATGTTCAGACTTAAATTATTGTGTTTGCGCTTAAAAAACAGAACAAAAATAAAGCTGGAGACAAAGAAACTTAAGGAGGCGATGCATAATGGCTGCTTTTGTTCACTTTTCTTTGTTTAACTGTGAATGGGATTGGTACCAAGGTCTTACTCAAATCCAGATCTCAACTCTGGATTAAAACACAAAGAAAATAGATACAAACATGCCATTGTCTCCATTGGCTGTTTGGAAAACATGGTGGAATTGTGATCCTTGTGAGTGTTGAAATTGTGAAACAGTTGGTGCTGGAGACCTAGAACAGCTGTGCTTACAGAGTGTACATGATGATGTCACGTATCCATGTATCTGTGTAAGCAATAATTCCAGCTCACTGGACATTTTTTTAATCCCACTCCTGACATTTCGGCACAGAGCGATGCTCCTGCTACTTCTTTGATCTTTTCATCCCTTTTCACTTCTGAACTCTTGACTCCCACTCACTTGGACCTCTGGGGATTCAGTCCCTGATTGCAGGGCCCCAAGGAACACTGCATGAGGCTGGGGATTTGAAGGTGTTGGGAAGGGCTAGTTGCCTAGGGGGTTAGTGAACAGCAGGAGGAATCAAAGAGACCGCAGCTGGAACAAATGCCCAAACAGTAGTTAGGTGTAGAAAATAACAGGGGGTGGGAACCCAACAACCAATGGTGCACTCCTGGATGATGAATGATAGTCAGGTTGAAGCTGATAATTCAATTTAATTTCCACTTAATGTTGGTTCAATTCCAAGACATAGTCAGAGGCCACAAAGGGTTCTTCTTTTATTGCAACAAAAGCAGAACGACTAAAGGATGAGTTACAAATATATTGATTGGAAAAAACATGATTGTTCACCATTATTTTGTATCTCATCTAGTTCTTTTTTTTTCTTCTGCTTTATGCCATCCTGCATGTTTTAGTATTAGACAATTTATGTTTTTCAGTTTTCATGACCTTGTGTACAGTGAATTTACTCTCCAGGGTACCCAAGGTCTGTATTCAGACAAACATGTGCACTCCAGATTTTTGTGGCTGTGCAGTTTCCAACTGGAGTGACAGTAAGACCCCTTACTGAGCTTAAACATCCCCTAAAGGTGGCACCAAACAGGCAACAAAAAGGAAATAAAAGTGCATCAAACATTGAGGAAAGATAGTGAAACAACAATGATGCTTGTTTTGAAATAAGACGGTGTCTAAGCAGACTTCTACTGTCGTAAACAAGTCCGATCCTAAAAAAAACAAAACCATTGGGGTTTTTATGAAGGCCATTTTGTGGTTATTCACAAAGAACCCGATGACTTATAACATAAACAGAGGTTTGCCATCAGTGGGCGTCTTGGAAAAAAAAAAGCATACTTGGAACTGACGTCATCATTCTTAGATTGTTTTGCTTTTCTCGGAGCAAACAATTTATGTGCTCCATTCTCATTACTGGTTTCAATCAGGAAGATTATTGGTTACCACTGTTTCTGTTGTATGTAATTTCCGGCTTCAGTATAAGTGAGAATAATAGTAATATCTAATGTTACATGAAGACAGCTTGTTGTTTAAAGTCAGTGGCTGACCACTTAGAAGAGATTGATTGCTTTCCAACTAGCTGCTAACTACAGACCATCTGGATATATACTGGATAAATGAAGATGACAAAGAGCAGCTAAAATAACAGTTCCTACAACCTTTTACCTGAACCTTACATCAAAACCCGGAAAGTGTCCCTTTAGATCCAGGATCTAAATCTTTACAAACAAAGCTGATAAATTCCAAGCATATGATTTGCAGATCAGACTGGCAAATGACTGCCCCTTTGCATGGGAGTGTGTGTGAGATTCAAGCTAAAGCTTTGGAGTCGGTGCAGATGATTGGCACACAATGCAGATGTGTGGGCAGCAGATGCCATCTGTGGAGAAAGAGGAGTGGGTTTGCAATAGGAGGTAGACGGGGGGGAGGGAGATGCCCCTCCAGAAAGAAAGGAAAAGCCGATGGTTTGACAGAGGAATAAAGGAAACGATGGGAGTGTAATCAATCAAAAAGACTCTGACTCAAATAACGGGAGACAAGAGACACCACCCTCCCACTGCCGCCCTGTTCCGACCACCATCGCCGGCTGTCATTATCAGTTGAGGCTTTGCTGCCATTGATTGAACCAGATCAAAAGCCTCCCCTTGGTTGCCTCCTCTGGTCGTTTAGGTTGCCAGGCTCGCCTTCATGGGGAAATGCAAGTGGAAATTCGTATTATCTGCACGTGGTTGTTAACAGCTGAGGTTTTTGGTCAGTTTTGACTGATTCCACTGAAGCACCAGATGCTGTGCTTGCTTCATTAAAAAGTGGGCAGTCTCCGAAGAACCTTTCACCCAACAAAGACATGACATCACCGCCCCAGAAGACACACACCTTTTTGATTAATCCTCATACTTAGATTAAACTCTGTTTAAAAGGTGTGTCTGTGAAAAGCAAACAGAGCCACAATTTAATACATTTGAGTTAATTTCACTTTCTTTGGATGGCTTGAATTCCCTCTGTATGGACTTGAGCTTGGTATAAAAGTAACAAAAGAGATGAGAAACAGAGAGCTTGTGCTCTGACAAGTGTGCATTTTTCTTGTAGAAGCAGGTGAATTTTTAAGAAATTTTACCACATAGCTGTACAGTGGAAGGAAATGCATAGTTTTTCCAAATCTTTTCATGTAAAAACAGTTTTGTATTAATGTAAATTCAACTTCATTTCATCTGACATCCTGAAAAATAATTCATTTTATGTAATTCCTACATAAAATTCCTACCTTAGGTGATAATTAGTGTCGGTGGTTTCTTAGAGAATGCTGGTGAACAAAGTCTCATGAAGACCAAGGAAAACAGCAGATAAGTTTTCCTGAAGTTGTAGAAAAGTTTAAAGCAGGGTTAGGTTGTAAAACAATATCCAAACATTGAACACCTCACACACAACAACAAACCTATAAAGTCATGGATATCAATCAAAGTTTACATCTGGGCAAACATAAAATGAATGGCAGAAGCAATCAAGATGATCACTGTAGCTCTGGAGGAGCTGCAGACACACTGTTGAAGGGGAAGAATCTGTTTATCGAACAACTATAAATTGATCAGTCGACAAATCTGCCCCTGAAGGAAAAGTGGTAAGAAAGAGTCATGAAAACTTCCATTCACAGTTTGCCACAAGCTTAATGTTCTAAGTGTCAGAAATCTAACGCTACACATTCCCAAGAAGAAGCAAGGTGGCGGCAGCATCATGGTGTGGAGATGCTTTTCCTCTGCAGAGACCAGGAAGACAGAGTTTTTGAGAAGATGGATGCAGCTATGTAGAGAATAATCCTGAAAGAAAATTTGTGTGCAGAATACTTTAAGATTTTTAAAAAAATGTATTGTCTGTCAAAATGGATGTAATATGTCAAAAGGACAAAAAAAATCCAGATGACTGAATATTTGTGCACGGTGCAGTAAATGTTTCTGTCCACAGATACAATTTTCCAACACAGACACATTCAAACTTTTATATGACTATAATCACAGGAAGAGAGATTACATTTTGTTTTGACTGTCCATCTTCACAGGAAATAAGCAGCCAAGCAACTGATATGGATACAATAATTTGCCCAAGGATAGTCAGGTGTGGCGCATGTTTTCCTGCTGAATCACCATGTCTGTAATCTATAAAAGGCCACATTCCAATTTAGCCGAGACACAATATTCAGGAGGTGCCAGTTGTGGTTTGCAGATCCTTCCTGTGCTCACCGGCAGCTGTGTGTGCTGATGCGGAACGCCCTGACCTGCCCACACAGAGGCAATCTCCTCTGCAGATCATTGAGAGGTTGCCTGCCAACGACAGCAACGTGCCCTGCTCCTGGGAGCGTCGGCCGACCTGTGTAGGAGGGCATAAAAGTGAGAGAGCACCCTGAACTAAACCTCAGCCGATGGACACAGCTGGCTTCTCCGCAAATATGAACAAAGTGGTCTTTGTTCATATTTGTTAGAAGGAAAAGGCAGCGGTACCATCATTGCCTGCACACTATAACACCAGGTCCGCTTTGAAACTGTAATGGTGAGGGGATTTAAGTAATTAGATCATTGATAGACAGAGATCAAAAATTTCAAAAGCTCAAAGAAAATGTACTTACTGCCACACTAACTTGATCAAATAAAAAACGTGCTATGACAAACTGCTTTGTGATTTATGTAAATTTAACCAATAAATATTAGCAGTTAAAAACTTAAAAACTTTTTTTGGGCCAAATCCCAACAAAAACTTTTGCGTTTAAAATTCTTGAACTGAAACAAATAAAATAAATTAGCTAAAATAAATTTTTGTGAATTGTTAAGAACATTTTGCTCCTATTATGAAAAGGAAGATGAAATATAAATTAGTTTTTGAAGGCATGAAACTGAAATAATGGAATGTTTAAAATACAGAAGTCAGGTGTAGCGTGAATGAGCTGTGACTTCATCAGGGTCAAGCAGCTCAGGTTGCTAGCAAGTTTGATGTTAGCATGACAGCTAAACTAGCCAAAGCTGAATAAAGATAGACATTTTACTCCAGTGCAGAAACTTTCTTAATCAAAAGTGTTTTACTAGTCTTGAACTTTTACAAAGTTGTTGTAGATATTTTGGTATTACATTATGACCACCTGCCTAATAGCGTACTGGTCTCCATTTTGCTGCCAACACAATGATTGAGAATAGATTTCATTTAACCCCTAAAGGCTTGCTATGGTAACCAGAAAGAAGATGTTGGCATCAATTCCTTTGAGTCCTGTTTGTTGTAAGTTGGGGCCTCCCTGCATAGGGCAGTTCCCACAGACGCCTGACTGGATGCCTCATTATCCCGCTAAAGGAGGCCACAAACATCAGGATATACTGAAGAGTTTACATGATGAAGAGTTGATAGCAACACCTCTAAAAACATTGAATGAAATCACGCAAAATCTCAGGAAGAGGATTGTGGACCTCCACCTTTGTGTACAATTTCTGGATGCGTGAAGGTGTCATCTCATCAAACAGTTATGCCCATGAAGGTGCCAGTCAAGAAGGGAATTGGATTCTGTATCTCAGCAATGAAATTTTTTTCACTTTCTTCAGAATTAGTACTTTAGCATTTGGTCTTATTTTTGATATTTACGCAGAACTGCTAAAAGACAATGTTTCTCTGAAAATCAAAAGTAGATAAAACTCATGTGTAAGAAAGAAATAAAGTTTTACAAGATGAAATTCTGGGATTATTTATGTCTCTCAATTTATGCTTAATCTTGTGAAAAGCCGTGGCCCAAAATCACAAAACATGCTGGATTTTTAGCTTTATAAAGAAATTTAGCAATTGTCCACTTGAAAACAAAGACTGATGTTTAAAAGAAATCCTATGATAACGACAATGGAAAAAAAATAGACACATTATATTCTGGACATGCTTACATAGCGTTAGCCTTGGAAATTCTTGAAATTGTGCCCCAGTTTATTTAATAAAAACTTGTTTGTTGCAAGTGGAAGACAACAGAACTCACTAATAATAAAGTTTCAAGGATCACCTTTAAATTGTATGACTTGCCTTTTTCATTTATTTTTGCTATTTGCCATAAAAAATAATTGTTTGAATTATTATTTAATTATTTGTATTAACTCACCCTAAAACAGGAATTTATTTTCACAACTTAATGGCATAGTGTAAGAAAGAAATATGTTTTTTTTTATGTAAGGGAATGTTACATAGACTTTATATATCATTCACTATTAGACACCATGATAACACAATCAACTATCAGAGGTTGTATTGTTATATCAATACAATCATTCATTGTACTACCAATTTAAATATATCACTATACTGTTTTCTGTTGACATACTGAAACATCAAATCCAAACAGCTTATGTTTCTAATTTTCTATTAAGGTTTTTATTTAACCACTTTGCAACATGACATTGAGAAACTGACATTATTTAATTATTATTATTATTATTATTTAGATATATTTGATGTCTTCTGCAAAGTGCTTTTCCTGATAGTGTACAAAAAGACAAAGGGACAATATTCAATAAAGGTTTACCACCGATCTCAGAGCAGCTCGTGTCAATTTTTACAAAGTGCATCGCCGTGTAATGCAAGGGAAGGTCACGCTCCTGCTTGTTCTTTAATCCAATTCCGAGGCCAGAACAGGCGTCGATCTGTCCGCCAGGTGGCGACCTCGGGCTGATGAGGCTCACCTCGGACTGCAGACATGCAGGATCAGCACAGTGTGACTGTTGATGAGCGCAGAGGACAAGAAGAGACGCACTCCTCCTCACCCATGAACCGACTGCTTCATTTGCAGCTTTGGTTGCTCATGTAAAGTATGAGATGAGCTGGTGTTCCCGAGCAGAATAAAACTAATTAAACTACTTACAGTTCATTATTTGATTCCAATTGGCAACTCACAAAATCATGTGTTTTAAAAAAACAAACAAACAAAAAAAAAAAAACATGCAAGAAAAAAACACCCTGCAGCACCCCTCTGTGAGGGGGTTGATGACACGTGAATAGGGGAGCAGTTAATGATTATTTGCACCCCGCTTCCTTGTCCCCGAAGTTTCCTCCTTGAATTGTCGAAGTGAGCGTCAGGGCGCACAGACACGCCTCCAGCCTGTGGATCGCTCGGTGCGTCTCTCTCCTGCTGTCCGCTTCAAACCCATATTCCGCTGGGGAAAGTCAGAGGACGAGAGAGAGGGAGAGTGGGAGTGTGTGTGTGTGTGTGTGTATGAGAGAGAAAGAGAGGGAGAGAGAGAGGGAGCGAGAGAGCGGGACCAGAGAGAAGAGAAACGCGAGAAAAAGAAGAGAGGAAAAAAGCCAAGCCGCGTCGCAAATGGCACTCATGGCAGGGATTTTGTTCACGGTCTCCGTTCTTATTTCTGGGATTTCTACTCTCGGTTCATCGGCACGGATATACCCACCAAATGAAGGTAAGAAGACTACAGCAGACTTTAGACTTCATCCTCCCTCCCAGCTCCGCGCCGTCCCTGTGCTTGTGTTTGCGCAGCGCAGACCTCGCACTCCTTGGCCCCTCGTTGCGTTTGCACGGGGGCCCCTCAAAGAGTTTAACAAAGGAAAACACAGTGACCATCACTTTTTTCCCTTGAAGATTCGGCGCATAAGAGATATCCAAATGCGCATTGCTCGTTTTCGTCTCGGCTGCATGGAGACCCTGTGTGCATGAACACATCTCGCTTGTGGTCCCGACTCAGGCTGATTTGTCAAGAAGAAGAGGAAAAAAAAAAAAAAAAAAAACTGAGCTGATCTCTAGACAAATTGCGCTTAAATGTTGTCAGCACAGTGTGAATAAAAATTATATTAAATAAAAAATTCAGGACAAAAACTCCAGAATGAGAGTGAAAGAAGCTCCGGACCCAGAAGTGTGAGAGCTCATCGCTCTCTCTGTCACTTTGTGTTTTGAAGGAAGACGGCGACGAATTCAAAAAGTTCTAATGCGCGATCCGGCGCGTGTAAGATATGTATGATATATAGGGGAGAAAGAAAAATACATTGCATATATATATATATATATATATATATATATATATATATATATATATATATATATATATATATATATATATATATATATATATATATATATATAGGTTCAATAAAATCGTCGAAATAATGCAAAAAATGTTTACACCAAGAAGGTTTAGGGTTCAACTTTCTACTGACCGGCCTGGACATCTGGACATCTTTCTCTTCGCGCAGCGTCTTTTTTTTTTTTTTTTGCAGAATATTTTTCTCATTCTGCAAACATTCTACATTGGACTCACACTTATTTTAGTTTTATACATGAAAAAGATTTGACATTTTGATATCAACTTTTGTTTCCATGGATTTAATTTCTGTTAATATACGAAATTTGCATATTGTATTTTAATTAAATTAGCTTTTCGGTGCAGGAGATGAGACATTTTACGCACACTACTTGCTGCCGTTTGGTCTGGAAAACTCATTGCGATTAACGCTCTATTGAGCTATTATGTTATGTCTTAAATCTGTTTTAATTTCAGACTCTTCATATCTGCATTTGGAGCATCTCTAAGCTTAAATGAAACACGTTTAAAAACCAAAAAACAATTTGAGAGTCATACACCAATCGCTATAAATCATTCTCCTCAACGACAATCAATCAGCGGCAATCACAGCAGGGGAATTACGCAGAACACGACATACGCATTGACAACAGCAAATTTAATTTTAATTCCTTGCCCGCAATGATATTTCTCATGTGCGGGTATTTTTCAGTTCGACTGTTATTTGGGTAAAAATTAGGAAGCCATTTTTCTTGCTGTGCTGGTGTTGTGCGGACAGTCTGAGACTTCCATGCTTGAACGTCTCCCATTCTTGTTTTCCAGTCACGTTATTGGACTCCAGGGCCGTACAGGGGGAGCTGGGATGGGTCGCCAACCCGACAGAAGGAGGGGTATGTATGGCAAAAAACTGCTCCGCCGAGAGAAGATATCCATTATTTGCGGGAGGTGTGGGAGAGGCGGGTGTGATAAATAAACAGTTCACCCTGATAAGAGTTTTTTCCTGGTGAAACCATCTCAGGAATATCTGCGTTGGATATTTAGTTTATCATTTGTCAGGGTATTCAGACTTGGAGGCACAGGGATTGTCATATATGATAACCTTGAGTAAAAATGCCACAATATTAAAACTAAAATAAATAAATAAATAAATAATTGAAAACAAATAAGATTCAAATATATAGCAGGATCTATTAGTGGAAAGGTGTCAGTTATCCAAGCTACTGCATAAATAATCAAATATTAATCTCAGTTAAGCAAATATTTATTTGGTATTTGTTTTTGTAACTTTACCTTAGGTGGAGTTCTGAATGGGGTTCCTTTATGTAAAATGTAGGTGCCATGTTTCAGCCAGCTGACTGGCTGTGCACAGCAACAGGTGGAAGTGGGGTAATTCTGTGTTACCCAATGCTCTAGACAACCATAATAAAACTCCCTCTGGCACTTTTTCTGGCATCTCGTTAAACAGACTTCAGTGACGGTAAATTTGAGTGGATTTGAAAATGTAACTTTTAAACCTTGGCATCCTTTGAGACGGTAACTAGGCCATGCCTTGGAGTGAGATCATTCCATTCAAGGTAAACCAAAAGTTTTGATCAAATAAAATGTGATACCTTATTTTACATGTGGAGACACTTCAGTACACCTGGAGGGTCCCATGAGTTTCCAGAGTCTGCTTCAAGAACCCACACAAAACCCCCACCTCCAATGCCAGAAAACCCTGCTCCCCTTTCTGCTTGCTCCCCTTGCCTCTAACCACTCCGTAATGGTCAGATGCAGGGGCTGATACTGCAGCGGGCGTCAGGTTTCCTGAATAGACGTATTGAATTGGTCTTTGTGGAGAAACTTTATATCCCTGTCCACCATTCAGTTGAGGAGGGAGGGAAAGAGGAAGAGAGAAAGAGAAGGGGAACTTGGCAGCTTAGAGAGGGTCCTCTGGAACTGATGAATAAGGCGGAAAGTGCCATGGGCTTCAGCCCCAGCTCCGGCTACAAACCAGAGAGGAAAAGGGTCGACTCAACGTGTGATACCCCACTCTACCTGCCTCTGATATTAGATATCAAAGCACAAATAAAATGTGGACACCTCCTCCAGCTCTACAAAGGGCACATTTTGATAATGTGTTTAATTTCCTCAAGAACCTGAATGAATAGTGGCTTTCATTAGACAAAGACTTTTCACTCCTGAATTTTAGTAGAATTGCACAAATAAAAAGAGAAACACAAGTGAACCTTTTAAAGTTTAAAAAGAAAAACTATATCATTTACAACAATTTGGCCTGTTACTGAATCTAAAATCATCGACTCAGATGTTAGCTGCTATACTTCTGACCCTGCACAAACAATTCTGCGCTGCGCTTGGGTCCTGCTATCGGCCATCTTATCACAAACCATTGATTGACAGGGTCCTGGCAGCTCCTGCGAGCCTGCGCTCACCCTCTCATTATGACCAATTGATCTCATTCTGCCTCTTTCCTGCTATCAGGGAAAGGGGCAGCCTTATCTCAGCAGCGCTAGATTTTCACAACAAAAGGGGAAGGGTGGGAGGGTGTGGGATGCAAAGGGAAGGGATCAACGTAGAATAGAACAGCAGGGAGTGATAGACGTTTTCTCAAATCATACAGCTGCAGCTGTATTTAGTATTATCCCTTCCATCTCCTGGGAAATAAGGTTTTAATCCAGAGTGTTTACGATTAGCCATTGAGTCATATCTGCCAACATCGCCCGTATCTCCCATCATCCCAGTTCTATTCGTTTTTGTATGGTTTTCCAAATAGCGAAAGCTACGCCAGCCAAAGGCTCGTCTGCTTCTGTTTACAGTCCGGCTCAGTCAAAGACTCTTTTTAAAACACACAGTTAAAAAACTTGAGGAAAGCATAGTGCTTTGAGCCTCTCAAGATGAGGTCCATATTTGCTCAACAGTGCTCTGTTGAGAGGGGGAACTGTCTCGTAAGTAAAACAAACACTCCCCTTCGGCAAAAATAAGCCAAATCGCACAGGGTAAAATAATCCATGCACCTCACATCAGTACCTCCCTTCTCTTTATGAGTTCATGCTAACCTCATTGAACATGTGCGTCTCAGTCTACAGGCCTCTCTTGATTATAGAGACACAAAGCAGGCCAGAGCCCATTAGATCGTTAGCACTTGTTCAAAGACTTTCTGGATCTGTGCGATGCGGTGATGGCATTCTTTCCTTTATAACTACTCTAATGTTCTTAAACATTCACACAATGTTTGTGTGTGAGCTGGGAATAGATTTTTTTTCTGTATCACTCCCAAAGTAATTGTACTGAAGATCATTGAGGCATAAACCTCATTACACACTCTTTCTTTCTGATACTTCCGTTAAGGCAGTGAATAAAAGTGGCTTTGTGATTCCATATTAAGGGCTAACAAGTCCATTAGGTGTAATTCATAAAACATGCATTAAGTTAAGCAGTCAGCTCAAATATTGACTAAAACAGGCAAATGCTCCTTTGAGGTTACATTACCTCATAGTCATGTTAAGCATTGCTTAGCCCATTATGATTATGAGATGTTTTTCAGATGTCCTTAAACCATAACAGGTTTTTTTTTTTACTACTTTTTTTATTATTGTTTGTGGCATACAACATAAGTTGTAAGATCCATCAAGTCTAATTTCTTTCTTGTTACATTTTTTTGTCTTGGCCTTTCCCCAGTGGGAGGAAGTAAGCATTATGGACGAAAAGAACATCCCCATCCGTACATACCAGGTGTGCAATGTCATGGAGCCAAATCAGAACAACTGGCTCCGTACTGACTGGATCCCCCGTGGAGGTGCCCAGCGTGTCTACATTGAGATCAAGTTCACCCTGCGGGACTGCAACAGCTTGCCAGGGGTCATGGGAACCTGCAAGGAAACCTTCAATCTTTACTACTACGAGTCCAACAATGACAAGGAGCGCTACATCCGGGAGAACCAGTTCACCAAGATAGACACCATTGCCGCAGATGAGAGCTTCACTCAGGTGGATATCGGGGATCGCATCATGAAGCTGAACACAGAGGTCCGGGATGTGGGTGCCCTGACACGGAAGGGTTTCTATTTGGCATTCCAGGATGTTGGAGCATGCATTGCCCTTGTTTCTGTTAGGGTCTTCTACAAGAAATGCCCACTATCCGTGCGAAACCTAGCCCAGTTTCCTGATACTATCACTGGGGCCGATACGTCATCGTTGGTGGAAGTTCGTGGCTCGTGTGTGGATAATTCGGAAGAAAAGGAAGTTCCTAAGATGTACTGCGGAGCTGATGGAGAGTGGTTGGTGCCCATAGGGAACTGCCTGTGCAACCCTGGATATGAGGAACGCAATTCAGAATGCCAAGGTAAACAGCTGTCATTTATTTTTTTCCTTTCTTACTGTTTTCTTTTACCTAATTCTAAATGTTTACATCAAACTAACCCCTCAAATCCTGATCACACTCATCCTTTAGTAATGTTCCCTTCCCCCCACCTGTAATTCTTTGTTTCTATCCCCTTTGTTTTGTCTCTTTGTCCTCTGCTTTCCTTTCTCAATTTACCCACGTAGCACTCTGCTGGAAATTTTTATCTCCTCGCTCACTTGCTTTTTCCAGTCTTTTCATGGTGTGCTTGTGTGATAGAAGTAATGATGACTGTAAGTGGAGTAATTAGCAGGCCCACTGGGAGGTGTTGTGCAATGGGATGTATCCCAGGAGAACCGGTGAAACTGGGAGTGTAGCGTAGAGCTCCAACTGGTTCACACTACTGCTGTGTCTTTCACCCCACCTGTTCTTTCTCTTGCTCCCAATGGAGCCCAAAGCTTGAAAAGGAGATAGACAGCTTTGGTAAAAGTGGGAAAGAGTAAAATAGGCTTTACGATTCCAAGCATGTTTGAGAGGAGTGAAAATGCTGCGGTGAGATTGGGTTGAGATGGCGATGTTTGTTTTGAAGGACTATCCTTTTTGGACAATTATTCTAAAATCAGATTGTTGTGATTCTAAACTTGGCCCTTGAGCAAAGATTAAAACTTAATTTTAGAGATCCCTCTAGTTTCTTTTTCATTTCTGTAATTTCTTCATATTTGCTCAGTCTTCTGTCTGGTTGTTATGCCCAGTGTAAAGTGAAGCACATGTGGCACAGCACTATTTTTGTGGATGGTGTTGAGTGTTTTACCAGTCTGACCCAGGGTTGTAAGCCGTCCTGTAGGGCGGATGCCAGTTTTGCTTCACTGCTTTATTGGTAGACACCTCCAACAAGCCCATCACCATCACATACAAAAAGCAGTGAGCTGCAGCAGCGAGGGGTCAGAGGCTGGGCACGGGTGATTAACAGGAGGGACGGACCACTACACCTCTCCTAATTTACGAGGGAGCCTTTATCTTGGAGAACTAATTGCATGACAAACAGGTCTGGTGATTTAGGGGTGCCAGTGGCTGCTTGGGGGTGGGGACGGGTAAAAGGGTTCAAGTAGTCACAGATGGGGCATGGGGGTTCTTTTCGTACATATGGCCAAAAAAGGCTTCCCTGTTACTGGTTTCAGTTGAGTCCCACCAGGTTTTCCTTCCTGAAGTAAGGAGATCAAAACACGGTTAGTTGCATAGCTGATATAATGCTTTTTTGGCACACTGTAATGAAGTTTACCACCAAAATTTTTGGAAAAAGTAAGGTCTGATCCTATTCTTTAGAAATTGAAGTAGTGCCCTTATCAGAGTAATTCCTGTTGAGAAAAGTAGCTGCTATAGAAAGCTGTATGGATACGCAACCATAGATTTTATTGCACTAATGCAGCCTTGTTATATATTTCCAGCCCTATTCTGACACTGCTTGTTTTTAAGCCAATGTATCCATTTAGCTCACATATCACTGCAGTTCCTTGATTGTGTTTAAGTTAACAATGCCAGCCAATCCATTACCTTTTAGCTTCAGTTACAATGTTTATATTTTAACATTTCACTTGCAGTCATACTCTGGGTGACATGCCTCGAGTGCAGACTGAGCAAATGAACTCTACTGACTCCTGGGTTAAAAGGTGCTGCTCACTATTGGTTCTCAAGTGCACTGATGAGCTGGTTAATATTCCCACAAGTGACAGGCTCTATAGGAGAATGGCTCCACATCTTAAAGGACATGTTGACCAAGAAACTCAGACAGAAGCTAGTTTTGGGGGCAGGGTGGTCTTCGAGGCCAACCTGAGGGTTTTGCTTTTCTTGATGTGTATTTTGTGATTTGAAAAAAATGTAACTAAACACTGGGTCAGTCTGCACTTAGACTAGATAGTAGTGCAGCCTCATACTTAAAGGTGTTTTGTGCTTCACATGGTATCGTTGTTAGAAGGTGTGCGTTTGTAGGCTTGTGTGTCTTTTCTCTTCCTGTGTATGCGTGAGGTTACAAGGGCACCTTGGCCCCTGGTTCCCAGCCTAAGATGAATGGACTCTCCTCCATCATTGTTTGGGTGACAGGAGAGCCGACTGAGGAGGGTGATGTTTGGGGAGAAAAGGGAGCCGAGGGGGAGCTTATGGGGCACAGAAGACTTGCATTCTCCTCCCCTGGTTGAGGTCAGAGGTCGCCCCCTTCTGCATCCATCTTACTGCCCTGTCTGACAGGGTTGTGGATCCAGGATTGATTAAGACATCAGGATTTTGACAGCTGTGTCGGTAGAGTTTGTATGTGAGTCTATACTCAACATAGACCTGGGTGAGTATGGTGTACCCCCAGGCTGAGGCAAGAGGGACAACCAAGAGAAACTGAGGGCCAAGGGCCCCCCTGTTCTAAGGAGAGGGCTCTGTCTGTTTGTGTTCGAGATCCATTTCCCTGTTAACTATGCCCCTCACCCTCACTACCCTCATCTCATCCCATATGTTCTGCAGAGATGATAAAGGTCATGGAGGACTCTCGCTCCTCATCTGGTGAGGAGCGTCTTTACCGTTGAAGGTTCTGCAGGGTAGATGAAGTATTTGGAGGAAGACATTAGTAAGGATTCTGTAGGCCATTATACAAACATAATTATTGCCTCTACAGCAATTTTGATACCAAAAGAAAAACTTTCTTCCAATAGTCACACATAGCAGGCATGTGTGCTTTCATTAAAATCAGCGGATTTGAAGTTATGATTTATTTGCCATCATGTTGTATAGGTTTGTGTATGTTGAGGATGCAGCCTTGTTGAGGTGTCAGCAGTTTCATGTGACACTGCAGATTGCTTGCTCACTGAGCTGTGAACAGGTTTCCTGCATCTCAGTCAACACACAGCATGTCTTTTGTTTCCTTTGTGAGATTCTTGTCGACAATTGCATTCCCTCCCCGTTCAGTTTGTGTACTTAATGTTTTTTTGGTAGGATTTTGCAACATGTTCGGAAAAATGAGTCTCCTGGACAACACTGTCATGTTCGTATGACTAATTGTGCTCGCAAGACGTCACCATATGTAATTTTCATTTTCATGAGAACAAAGCCATGACATTTTACTACTGTTTTTGTGGGAACAAAATATTAAAGTATTTTAATTTTTACAAAAAGTACAAAGATGATATAAATTGCAAACTGTGTTTTAAAAATTTTCTTTGATCAGTTTACAATTCTTCAGTCCAGGTTGGACCAGTTTATTTTTTGTGGTTTTATCCTAGTCTTTATATATGGTTATGCTAAGAAGAAAAAAAAACTTAAATGCAAATTTTTAAAACAAATTTAATCAAAGTTTCACAACAGTAAAATCTATTTTATATTCTATTTCATTCAGCTATTTTAGATTGGAACTATAAATGAACAAATGTCTTCCCAACTTATTAAAAACCATAAAATTAAAACTATTTTTTGGAACCTTTACAATTAATGCTAACTTTATTATATTTAGAGGCTAATGATTACCCAGTCATGGTAGTCTCACACTGAGTCTGTATTTTGATTTTTTTTAAAAGAGGACACTTGGACCAGTCATGACACACTTCTATTATACTTGGTCTACTTTCTTATTGACATGCTGAACATCTTCTTCTCTAATTTGGGCATATTTCTGTAGATATGACCTTTGAAATCACAAGAAAATATTAGCAAATATTTGAAAACCCAACAAGTAGAAGCTCAAGAAGTATTTGGAGAGCAAAGTTGATTAGTATTACAGAACTGCTTAAAAGCCTTCATGCCTGACTCAGGCCTTTTAACGTACATTTTCAATTGATTTAATGCAGTTAAAAAAATTATATGGTCGGGAAGATATTGATCCTGGAGGCTGGACATGACTTTGACCTATAGTCAATTTACTGAAGAATAATCCAAACCTAAACTTTACTCATGCATTGCTCTAAATGTCAGATTAAAATTTAAAATGTTGTTTGTGCTTTTTCTTTTACACTTAGAGCATTGATTACTCAAACATAATTAATGCAATTCTTTTAAATTAAAGATTACTGTAGCTTTTTTCTGACGAGATGTTCCTTGATGTTAATTTACTACAAATTTTACATGAATTCCACACTTCACTTTCTAGATCCATTATGTCATCATTCTGTATTTTGCTTGTATGAGTGGATCAAAGCTTAAACAGAATGGGAAGTCAGTTTGGGTTGGGATTTTTTCTTCACCTGATGTTCCCCTGCTCCCTTCCCTTCATTCCTGCACTATTCCCAGCTGTCTCTGTTGAGCTGGAAGCCCTCAGTGGTCCTGGATTAAGAGGTTTTAGGGATGAAATTTCTCTGCTCATTGTGAGTGTGTATCTGGGTCTCCCATTCTCTCTCTCCCTCTGTTGACAGTTTTAAATATGCGCTTGGGAGCATCATTCTAAATTCACCACGTAATTCTATTTAGCCAGCCGGTCCCCGATGGCTTTAAATACACAGACTCACTCTCCCTCTCCCATTTCATCCCATGTTACCCCCCCCCCCTTCCTCTGCATATGCACAAATTACGTATTTGCATCTTCTTTTACGCCGGCTTAGTCGCTTGCTTGTTCTCTTTCTCTTCCATGTCATCCGTCTCCTTAAATTTCCCTTTGCTTCAGTGATCCCTTATCTGCATTTATCTTTCTTTTACATATCTTCTTCTTTTTATACTCCTTTATTTTTTTCTCCCGAGCTCCTGTTAGTAATTTTCACCCATTGACACTGTCTTTATTCTCGCGCCTTCCCTTTTTTTCCCCCTCCCTCTGCGCCGGCCGTCGAGGTGGTTAGTGTTTGTTAGCCTGTCTGTGGTGGCGGCAGCAGGAAGTGGGCTGAATAATGAGATTATACCTTCAGCGGTGGGGGGTTTGGGGGGGCAGCACACTGAACATCATCACCCGTCATTCTTCTCTCAGACGTGCACTCACAAGTGACACTTGTGAGTGCTCACTCTAACTCCAATTATAAATGCTCAGTCTCATGCAGAGAAAGAGCGAAATCAATGTGCCCGCTCACACACATGCACGGCCTCATTCTTGAATATCCTGCCATGCACATGTGCAAAATGACATGGTAAGCAGTAAACTCCGAGTACACTAACACATATGTACAGCAGATGCATGCACAGTCGGAGGGAAGCTGAGTGCAGGAGGATAGAGGTGAATGTACTCATCACTCTCTCTGCCACCAGAGACGCTCATTTTGTGCTGCTGAATAGAGGCGAGGAATCTATTACCAACTGAAAGCAGAATAGAACAACAGGTACAGACAGAGAGGACAGAATATCCCAGGAGGTTTTCCCCCCACTCCTTCTGAAATAATTATTTAAGCCATTTTTAATAGTTTGTTCTCCTAAATGTTGAAGCTAAAATCTCCTGAATGCACAAATCTTCTCTTTAGTAGCAGGAGGAGGGGCTGCTGGTGGTAATTCAGACATCATTAGCTGAGGTGCTGAAAAGTTTTTCCTGCTCGGCCGGCCGACCCGCCTCAGTATTTGTTCTCTTTGCAGTTCTCGGCACTCAACACCCTTCTCCAGCCCCAAATCACCTCCCCACCCTCTCCCGTCGTGCCCCTGTTCAGGGCAGGAAGCCATCAGAGATAGAACGTGTTCCGCGCTGATAGTGCTGAGCATACTGCAGCGCGTGTGTATTACCGCAGTGCTGCAAAAACTGCTTCTACTTATTTATTCCCTTTTTAACCTCTCATTTATTAGAACCAAAGAAATTCAAAACCTTGTTTCAGATTCTTTTTTTATTTTTTATTTAACCACCTGTCCTCTGCTGTGGGAAAGTGCAAAAATATGTAATATGTCAAACTTAGGCTTTAAATAAAGAACACCGGCCTGAGCTGCAGTTTAGAAATAATCCTTGGATATTAATATAGATGGTATCATTTTCAGCAAAGTGCTTTACTGGCAGATCCTAAATAAATCTTACACAGTGAATTGAAAAGAAGCGGTTCAACAACAAATATAACTGACTAATAAAAGAGAGCGTATCGTTCAGAACCACTCAGTCAGATCAGAAGGTTTGTTTAAAGAGGTGTTTTCTGAATTTTTTAAAAACAGATTGAAATCATAAATGGACTCAGTTTGCATAGTGTTTTTCTTGTCATACCTATTTCTCCAGACACCTTTTATGCCGGTGCCGCATCCACCGACAGAACACACACACATTTACACACTGAGACACAGTTCGACAGGCAACATGGGTTTTAGTACCTTGCCTGAGGGGATGTTGTCATGTAGCAGGGGAGAAAGCGGTACTCAAACTCATAACTTTCTTTTTTCAAAACAGCTACTCAACGCTACAGCATTTCACTTCATGATACAACTTTATTCAACCTGATGCATTTGCAGTGGATTTAAACAACCACATAGCTTACATTTCTAAATCAGGCCATTTTACACTGCAAAACTGGATAAATAATAAAAAGCAAAAGTATTTATTTATTCATTATTTTTAAAAGAAACATGTCATAATTTTATATTGGGTATCATCTGATAGTGTGTATTTTACAAAAACTGGAATAAATAAATAATGGTACAGTAAAACATTTATCAATCTGGATAGATAATCAGAAAATATTCAGCAGGTACTTATCATTTAGCTCTTCAATCCATCACTGTTCCTCTTTTTATTTTTTTATGCCTACCTCTTCAGTGCACTGACATTTGAAGCCACTTTTATTCTTTTAAATATAATTTGAAATTTATGGCTGGACGCAGAAAGAATGCAGATCTTTTGTTCATTTTGTATGTTGGGTGCTTAACAGTGCATAGCTTCATAAAATCACAGCTTACATACTGATTGTAGAATCACAAACCTGCTGGTAAAATGTCTTTGTGGTGACTATACACAATTTAGATCATCTCTGAAGTTGTGCAAACTTGAAAGTACTTATTAGACAATAAGTAAACGATTTTCCTGACAGCGTCCTCTCTGTTTGTACGGAGGAGCTAGCACGGCTGTCAGATGGCATCAGCGCCATATGTGGCATAGAAGTGAAAAAAATTGACAAACATTTTTGCTCTCCTCTCCTCCTCTCTCCTCTGCACTCATCCTTCTGAAAAGCATCCTCTCTTTGAAGGCTGCGTTGGGAAGAGGGAGCGATTAAAGCAGTCAGCAAGCAAATTAGCATGTCAAAAGGCCCTGAATCAATACCCCAGCTCTCTACCAACACAACCCCCTCCGTCTCCCTCTAACCATCCCTGCCATTCTCCCCATTCCTCCGACTGCTTCTCCTGCTTCCCCCTCCATTTTCTCCCGCACTCCTGCGTGCTCTCGCTCTTGTTCCTTTGCCCCTTCTCTTTTCTGCTGATCTCAATTGAAAATCTTCCTCCCCGCTCTCTCAGCTGGCAGACGGTTGAGAGAGAGGAGGCTGAGTTTGTAAAGGGAGATGGACGGATGTATAGGCAGAGAAAGACGGGTAGGGAGGGAGAAGTGGACAGGCATCGAGTGGGCATGGGTTGGACGGCTCTGGAGAGAGGGAGCCTGTGAAAGCGGGAAAAAAAAAAAGGGCCCCTGCCACCCTCTTTGTGCCGACAGACAGGCAGAACGGACCTCTCTGGCCAAGAGGAGCAGAGGAGATGGAGATGAGGAGGCAGGGAGAGAGAGAAAAATGGAGACAAAAAACATGGGGGGAAGTGAAGTGGAAAGAGATTTAGTTCCAGTCTGGCAACTGTGCTTTTTCTGCACTTCATCCATCAGTTCACCGTTGCACAGAAATCCTTTTGATCCGGGGCACTATGCTGCTGTAGGTGTGTGAGCCATTATCTGTCCCGTATTTGTTTTTTGCATCTGTCTCAACAGGCATATCACATGCTGTATCATAAACCTCTATTAATGTCCCGATCTGGTTGCACGATCTGAACCTGGAGACAAAGCGACCCGCCGGCTCCTCAGGTGGACGAGCGGCTCTCTGCTCGCTTTCTGACAATGGGAAGCTGATTGCAAACACCTTGAAAATGTTTTATCTCTCCCTGCCTTTCTCCCACTGATTTCTATCTTAAGCTCCCTCAGTCCCGCCAGGCCAATAGTAGGTGGTCTTTTCTTCTATTTCCCCCGTCATCCTATTCTCTCGGGGCACAGGGTTCAGTGGCCAAATCAAAGAGCTTCTCTGCAGCAATCAGTTAAGGGTTATGACTAAAAAGGCTTGCAATAAAGAGCCGCTGTGCAATCTGATGGGCCCTTAGTCTGAACACAGTGGCCATGTTAATGAGCTGAGATCCCCTCTTTCTAATCATGGTGGTGGAGGGAACTGAACACCGCTTTATGCTCTCTAGAATCACATCAAAATATATCAAATAAATCTCAGTACACAGACAGAGGTAGATGCAAGCAAAACAGTTGCTGATGCAATTATGAATTTTTAATCAGTTACACTAGGAAAGATGCACCACTTTTATTATTTGATCTGTCAATACAGATATTAAAAGATTCTGACCATATAAGCTGTGTGCCGTATTCAGCATATTCCAAATAATTGTTTCTAGTTGTGTCTGGTCCTTAATATGTATATTTTATAAGAGCAGAGCTGAAGTCACATCATCTATAAGCAAGACATTGTAAAACAGGGTTTACAAATATTTGATAACAAATGCATAATTTCAGAGCTACCATTTCTTTAGCACCATTCTAGCATGGCTAGCATTTCTAAAACTGAGGTTTTAGATATACAACCTTATTCTGAGATTACCAAGAAATTCATAACCTTTCCAAATGCAGCATACTCTAAGACAGGCAGAAGTTTAATTCTCCTTCCTAGTAATTGCTGAAAGACTTTTTCTCTTTCACGCTCTCACAGCCCGGATGAGCTGTTAAAATGTGTAAAAATAATTAAATTTAGCTCTGTGACCCATAACTCCTTAATGCACTGTCACCTGCAGGATTGCAAGATGCATTGAGCATGGTGTGAAGGTCAGAGGTGATGCTCTAGAGGCTCTCTCTCTATATATATATATATTTATTGAGCGGAAATAAGCCAGTATTTTTCTTTCTTGTGTTCATGTAGAAATCTTTGGTCTCAGCCCAGAACTCCGAGATCAGCTGGCTGCCCTCCTGTAAATCGTCTGTGCCTCAAAATACAATCTTGTTTGTGTATCAAGCACACTGTGGGGATTCTTGTGAGGTGCAACCTCCCTGTGGGAGAGCCAAAATGTAATTTGAGGATGTGGAGGTCTTGCAGTGCTGGGAGACCTGAAGCTGCAGCGCTCCAGCCAGAGGCAGAGGTGCATCCATGCCAGGGCATGTCTCTGGGATTAGAAATCTTGATCCTTTTTGATCCCAAGCCTGTTGCAGAATACTGTTGGAACGGGTGGGGAGAAGAAAATGAGACATGTTTCTCTTGAAGCTTCACTCCAAGGTGGTATATTAGAGGAAGAAGGAAACATGAGTGGATAGAAAACCGAAGGAAGTATATGATAGAGATTGAGAGAAGTTTATTTGATGACCTCGTGTATACATGACAGAAACAGTGTGTGTACAATAGAGAAGAAAGGATGATGAATCAATTGCTGCCTTCTGGCTCTGATAAACGGCTGGAGATATAAAAGGTGAAGTGGGGGGTTATGGGTGCAGAGAGATGTGGCTCTTTGAACAAGCCCGGTGTGGTCAAAGCTCGACCTCCAGCAGCTGGGGTTGATATCAGAGCCAATATTGCTGGTGTTTGTAGTTAAGCTGTTTCACCTGACACTGAAATGATTTCAGTAGGAATGGGGGCACCTTTGAAAAGACCTTTTTTTTTATTTGAACCACAGCCTGACACCCAACAACTCTTCTGTTTAGCTAGCAGAAGAAAATACCTCCAGCAAACAACTTTGATTTTGGGTGGTGTAAGACCTGTTTTTGTGGTCATACATTATTGAAAAGTGTTAGGCAATACTGTGCAGTTATGAGCAAATTTCTGACAAGCCTGGAGGCGTACGTTGGCTTCAGTTGCTGATGAAGATCCCAAAATATTGAGCATCACCCTACAGAACCTTGCAAAACTATTGATATCTTCTAAACCTTTCCACTCTGTGGTTTTAAACTTGCCCAGGTTAAAACCTTAAACTTCATTGGGGTTTTAATCTACTTTAACCAACACCAAATAGTGCGTAACTGCTCAAGGAAAATGATGCACAATTTAAACACAAATAAATGAAAGTTTCAAGACATTTAAAAAGTGAGTCATGCACTTGTATCCAGGCCCATTTACTATAACATCTATGAATAAAATAAAATCCATTGCAGAATATACACTCTCACCGATTGGTCTCTCCTCTAATCACTCTGCCTGTGCATCTTTCATCACGTCAAAGCTACGTGCTAAAACATATTAGCATAGCAATCTTGTCTATGCAGCTATTAACCTGAGACATGCTGTAGTCCCCACTGCAAGGTCAAGTTCAAGCTGGCTGTGGTTAGAGAAGGCTACGCATTCAAACTATGAAACATTTATACATACTGATTTGTCCGATTGGCTTAGGAATGCACAGTTATAGAGCCAAAGCATGCCATGCCAACATGAGGCCAAATCACTTTTAGTCACAAGTCCCCTTTAAGGCCATGAGACTTCCATACAGCAATGACCTCAGTCTTGTTTGGAACAAGAAAAAAATTAGGGGAAATAACTTGAAGGGGGCAACACAAGGATAAAGTAAAGGTCAATGCTTTGACACCTACATTGGAGACCATCGCTGACCTGACATGAGCTGCTGAAGAGCTACTGACCCGAGAAAATTTTATGTGCCTCAGTGTACGCTGACACACACAGCAGTCACAGCACTAGTGCTAGTCTCAGAGACTCACACACACACATGCACGCACAATAGAAGGTGTTTTGAGGCCCCAGACAGGCTGTCGTCTGGGAGCTGCCTGTAGATTACCTAAACAAACAAACTAAAAATAATCTTTTCAGCCGTGAATTGACCCTTTCTGAGCCCTCCTCAGATACATCCAGAAAAACCACAAGAGGCTGATGGCAAACTTGCCCTTGAGACTACTGACAACTAGGCAATTAAAGTTTTGCATGTGCTTCTATATGCTTAAGCACTGACAGATGTGTGTATCACATAGTGTAGGTCACGTGTGAATGTGAGGTTTGTTTATAATCTGACTCACTACAGGGGATTGTATAGGATTACGTCTGAACTTAATGTAAATTTACTATTGTGGGGAAGTTTTCATAATGGAAAAATCTGATCATTTGAAAAACAGACAGATTTGCAAAGGTTTACATATAGATTTAAAATGTGGTAATGACATCAGACAGAAGTCATTTTTCATGGTATAAAAGCCACCTGAAGGAAAACACGTAGGACATCTAGTTGAATTACTGGTTGCACATATTTACCCTAAATGACCAGATTATGATGTTAAGAGAGTCCCATCTTAGAACCCTCATTCCCTCAAAAAAAATTACAAAAATGCCATCTGTCATCCAGTTCATTTTGCATAAAAAAAAACTTTAGTAATAAAAACTTGCACAGTTCTTTGAAAACATTTTTGCATGTTGTCATGTTACAGCTTCAAGGTTTTTTGTAGGAAATATCTATAATGATAAAACAAGAGTGACAATTTAACTCTCAAGAGCCAACTTTAGTTGCCAAGACTCAAACTGCCAATATTCCACTGCCTACTTTACTGAGCACGCAACCTCTTTGAGGGACGCATTAGGAGTTCACCAGTGTACAAACACCTCCCTGAACACACCATCCCCGTGGAAAAATGTTGTGGTGGCAGCATTATGCTGTCAGAATGGTTTTCTTCAACAGGCAGCTTGGCCCAAGTTCATTGGAAGGTGAATGAGGTTAAATACCGGGTAATCCTGGAAGAAAATCTGTTAGAGGCTGCAAAATCTTCCAGCACCTTTAAAGATACAGCCAGATCTGCAATGAAATGATTGAGATCAAACTATATTTGTGTATTAGTATGGCCCAGTAACAGATCAGACTCTAACCCAACTAAAAATCTAAGCCAAGATCTATACTTTGCTGTCAACAGTTTTTCTCCTAATCTGACTCAATTTAGTCAATGGAGAACAGGCAAAATAATCACCTTCTGAAGGTGCAAAAGACTTAACCAGCCAATTGCAGTAAGTGGTGGTTCTACATAGTAAGGACTCAGAAGAAAATCATGTATTCTCTTCATGTTACAGTTTTGTGTTACATCACAGAACATTCCAAATAAAGCACTCAGTTTGTGGCTGTATTATGCACAGAGGAAAGATTCAAAGGGTATGAATACTTTTATAAGACATTTGATATGCTATTAATATCTGGTTCTGCTTTCTAAATTATTACTTCTAGTAGTGATCGCACAGAATAATTTAACCAATGTAGATTAATTGTAAAGCTGCAAAAATAAGAGGATGCTTACAGATGCAGTTGTGGTAAAATAAATGCATAACGCTGTTTAGCCAGCATGTTCTGCACTGATTTGTTATCGATTTGCATTAAAGAAAGACACGTGTTTCATGCTTGTTTACAGAATTGGATGTGAGGCCCCTTTCAATCTGTTTCCTTATCGCTTCCTCTTCCTTTTCACCTATTCTTAATGTGTGCTTGTTGTGTTCTCCTCACACATCCTCCATTTTCCTTTCCCATTCTCAACGGCTCACCATGAGCAGAATGGTTTAACTCTCCCGATTGTTTGCCAGTGTGCACAGGAACATTAGCATTCTCCCGTCCCCTCTCATGCTCCTGCCTATTTTTCTGTTATTATTTTGATAATAGAATCTAAATGAAGCTCTTTTCATTCTAAATAATGTCAGGAAAGGATGCTAAAAACACGCATATGCAAATGTGCACTGTCCAACATGACACTCCATCCTTTGGAGACCTTGAGAAAATTGGTTTGACACAAAACATGACTGTTTGTTTATAGAGCATTGTCCCCACTGTCCTCTTCGTCAAACTGCTCTCAGAAAAACACGCCTGTTTAGTGGATGTACGTGTGTCTGTTTATTTGCATGCATGGGTGGTGCTGCGGAGTGCCTCTGAAACGCAGAGGGCTTTTGAAGGGCTTTTTGTTCATACCTGACTGTGTGCAGGTGTGCAGAGGTTTGTACGCCTCTGTTTGTGGATGAGGTATAATTTCTGGTCTTGTTTGCCTTGAATCATGGTCAATTATCCACCTTCTGTGTGGATCTTAGGTCACAAAAGGCCCTCAATCTTTTGGCGTTGTGCCCAGCTTTTGGTGGTGCCACCTCTGGCACAAAAGCTGCGTCTGAGCTGCACAAACCCAACATGTCCAAGTCCAGTTTCATCAAGGAAAGATATTATTTTCCCCATCTCTCATTTTAAGCTATTTGACTTCTTTGCTCACTTTACCCTCTGTGATTATGCTTTCCTTCTTGGACCTTTCTTTAGTGTTTGATCCATTTCCTCACATTCACCTTCAGAAGCTTGTCCCTTATTTTTTAAGGAGTGGCGGTGTACGTTCTGAAGAGGCTGGGTGGAATGTGTTAGATTTTCATGATATAACCATTGTGCTGATATTCCTTTTTAAAGCCAGGCTGGAGAAATTAAAGAGGAAGTTAAGGCCTACGTGTCTATATGAACGAGGAGACCTTGCTGAACAGGAAGTCTGGAGAACAATATTTCATTTTTTTCCACTTATGCAACACAAGAATGAACAATAAAGGTGGTCCTATATTGCAATTTTAGCATACAGGACAATATTGAAGAAGAAATGGCTTATGGAACCTTAAAATATTAATTTAGTGTGCCCTGGTTTGTATTCTTAATAAAAAAAAAAGTCTCATGTTCCCATTGCTTTCAACCTTTAGAACCTCTGGTGGAAAATAAACCGGATGTTCTCAAGATTTTATTATTAGCACGGCATTGATATAACAACAATAATTGTGCTGTAAGTCTTCCATTCAAATATCATAGCAACATGTTTAGTAGCAAACGTTGTTGGTACGTACCAACTGAAGCACAAATAAAAAGCTGAGTTCTCTGTCTTATAATGACCATTTTGGATTGTTAATTTCAAATAGGTGAAAAGCACCCAAATTTGATTTTAATTATTTTTTTGCTAACTGAAACTTAAAAAGTTGGACATTTGGTTACCATTACCAAGTATACCTAAACCAAAATGTTTCAGTCAATCACCCACCACCACTGAATAGTTAGCAGTTTGTTGTCATGGCATACCAATCGCCTTGAGATGAATAGATAATTTTGGTAGTTGGAAAACTTGTGTACAATCAAAGTTTTATTGTGTTATACACATTATTAAAACTCGGTGACCCCTGTCTGGATGGGGCTTAGCGTTAGTACCTAATTTTTAGATCTGGGTAAAAAGCCAAGCGATCAGCACAAGATTGTTATTAGTTTACCCTGTTTTGTTCTCAGGGCTTAGCTTGGTGATCATTTTGATTGTCACGATGTGTTTTACTCATCTGGGGCCTTGGCTGATGCTCCTGTCTGCTGGACACATATATTTTAATGAGGGCTACATTTCTGGTAGCACTCAGTTGATGGATTGGTGCTGCTAATATACAGTTATAAATCATCCGACATTTGACAGACAAACTGCTGCCAAGTCTCGTTCCCCCGGTATTAGCCACCACTCCCGAAGCCGCAGTGATTGTCAGCAATGTTGGCTCTTGTCTTCTTAATGTTGTTAGCCCTGTTGGCTTTTGTTTAAATCCTTCATTACCACTAGTAAGGATGTCAACCCAGATGTGACCATCCGACTTTACTATTTGCATGTTAAAGGATGATACAGCTAGTGGAGGACCTTATCCCCCAATCCGGGTCAAGGTCAAGATGTGTGTCGAGTGTACGTCATCAATCATGGTGATCAGTTTCGCTGGCCGTGTGTCCCTCATCCATCATGCTGATGTGTTTTGCTTGCCGCGTGGCTCTGCGTTGCTGTCGGGGCCGGAGGTAATTAATAACGTAGAGTGACAGAATTAATGAGTTAACCTGCTCCACTCTCCTGCTGTTCCAGTGACAGATGCTAACGGTCAGTTGCTAGTGATCCTGTGCTTATATACCAGCCGCTCAGGTGACTCGATGTCTAAGCTTTTTCATTGTTTGCATACAGCACAGTTACAACATGCAGATTGTGACTGAAATGGGCAAGAAGATAAAATATAAATGGTTTCTAACAGGAGTCTCACAGTTATCATCAATCAACAGAAGAACAAAGAAGCCGTACTACATAGAGATGGTTGGCTCTTCAAGGTGCAGAGACACATTTAGACGCATTTAGATTGAAGCAAAGACTCGTTTGCCTCAAGGCCTGAAAGTTGATCGCTTGGTTTTTCAAAGAGCTGCTTTGTGGGGATGCCTCTGACTGCTCTTCTAAAGAGTGCTTACTGTCTGTTTTGACTAAAAAAGGGTCTGACTTTTCATCACTTCAGGAAGATAAAGTGAAACCATGAAAGCAGTGAAAATGCCATCGATTGAACTTAATTCTCTTCTTCTGATTAAAAGAGCAGCTGTCTGTCTGGAAAGGCCTACCTATTGTGTTCTATGTGCTGGGTGTTACATTCCCTTAGCTTTGAACCGCTATTGTGGTCTGCTCTCATAGTTTCACTCCCCTGTGCATTGGATACTTTGTTGTGTAGGCTGCAGTATAGCTTGCCTATCGGGCTTTATATGTGGGTCGCACAAGGTGGGCTGCAGCGAGTGGGATGTGGTCTTATTTGGCTGCAATATCAGGAACATGTATGCCTGTTCAAAGCCTGTTGTGTGGGTTGTTGCCACTCTGAAGAAAACTTCAGTTGGCATACATGTGGGTTGCGATCGTAGCATCAGTAGCTTTTTTAAAAACTCCTATTTTTGTCTATGGTTGTGTTGATTGCTTTGTTGTGAACAGATTTTCTTGCCCCCACATACACACTGCAACCAATTCAGCCAGAGGAATCCCCACCACATACTTGCAAAACTACTCATTAGCTCCCTCCCCTCCCCACCCTTGTCATCCCTCTCCTCTAAACGGGCTTTAGCTTGGAGACAACAGGATTGAGGATTGGGCAGGAGAAAGACTGACAAAAGGGGGGAAAGACTGAAGCTGGAGAAGAGGACTGAATGAGAGAAGGATCTGCATTGAGAGAATAGGGGAAGAATACGATGCCCGTCTATGAGGGATTCCATTTTTTTCCTGCTTTTCCAGAATAGAACAGTAAGTCACCAGTGTCTTTGTCTGCCTTTGATCTCTGAGCTCGAGGATTTGGAACCTGACAAACCCCTTTCTGTCTGAAAGGAGGCCTGCCGAGAGAATGCCAAGGAAAAAGAGATAGAAGGCGGAGGGAGAGTCAGGAAAAAAATAATAAAGAAGAGGCAGAGAGTGACAGGGGCAAAAAGGGAAACAGTATCGAAGACGGTGTGGAAAAATTGGTTTCGACTTTTGCAAGCTTTACAAAAGGGATACGATGAGGGATCTTATCCCAGATCCCTTATAAACTAAACACACGTGTTCAAGTGTGTCTGTATTTGCGGCTGAGTGAGGGTTTGCCATGGCTGGCCCGGACAGTGATAAATCCAGAGAGTCTTAAGGGGGAATCTTAGACCACCCACTGCTGTGGTTTCTCCCCTTAGACACACTCTCATGCTCCTAATAGGAAGCAAATTCCCCAGCTTTACTTGGATATCAACCTCTTTTTTTCCTCTGTCATTCCTTTCTTTAGGGCAGTTGGTGCTATAAACAAGTCCTCATGTTTTTCAGACGTGCTCTAAAACTCAGATGTTTGAGAGTGCAGATGAAGATGCCAGCACATCTCTGTGGGTCTGGATGCTCACAGAAAATTTTGGGACGGCCTGTGGGCACTCTGAAGGCAACCTGGGATGGCTTAATAATTGACATGCAAATGTCTTATGAATTGTGCACAGTTGGAGGTACCGCAATCTTAGGTTGTTTCTTAGGATTTAAAGATAGACCATGAAGTTTGGGACTCAATTAACTCTCCCTCGAGCTTTTGCCATCAAACACAACCAGTTGACCCCACCCTAAACTCCAGACACTTTCCTGGTCAGCGAACAAGTACCTATCCCTAATGCAACTTTGCATTTTGCCATTTGAGGCGGTCAAAACCGCTTAAAACAACACCCAAAATCCTGCTGTTCTTCTGTCTCTAGAGGTTTGAGAGATTCCCTCAAAGATAGAGAGATAACTGAAAGCACCTCCTGACTAATCTGTTCTCTCTTTGTTTGTGAAACTGGGAAGAAAAGAAGAGGCTTCGCTCACCCCTGCAGGCTGCAGTCAATGAGGCCGTAGCTTAGCGTTAGTGAGTGAAGCGGCAGGGATTTAGTCCCGATTGAGTGAATGGAAACCGACAAAGAATGACTCAGCAGGTATCAGCTAGCCCCACTCGGTTGACGTTCTGGTACGCTAATCCAGCTGCTCCAGAGCAGAGTCTGCGAGGCAAAGAGTTTATTACGTTTACAATAGAGGGATTTTCCGGTATTTTAGTGGGCTTGTGGAGGGTTTCCTCAGCTGTTTGTATATGTGAACGTGTTGGCTGCTTGGTGGAATGAGAGTTTTTCTTGGACTTTCTCATCGCTGTGGTGCACGTTTGCTGATTTGATTTCTAGTGTGGTTAACACATGAGGGAGTTACTTGAATTTATGTAGAAACCTCTGATGTATTTATGGCTGCGGTGTGGAAACCATCAGAAACATACTTTGAGATCTGGATTGATCGTCAGCCATTTCAACTGAAGGGGTACACACAAACACTGTTATGGCATAACATTATGACCAGGAAAAAGTGAATTGAACACCTCAGAGTATGCAACCTTTTGGTAGGGTTACTTAAATTAGGCAACTAGAAAACATTTTGTCTGCAATTTGCTCTTAAAACAGGAAGAATAAGTATTAGGATTTAGATGAGCATCACAAATGCTACATGGTGATGGCAAGACTTCTGAGTCCAAGCAGCTCCAATACTACCATTAGTATCAACAAAAGTTGTTCAAGGAAGAAACAGTGGTGAACCAGCAGCGAGCTGCAGACTAGTTAGGATGACCATTTTAACAATTTAAAAGCTCAAACAATGGCCATGTGAGCATCAGAACTGGGCAGTGTAACATTTAAAGAAGGCTCAAGAATGGTTTTAGAAGCAGGCCAATAATGCTGAAGTATTTATTTCCCCTCCAGATCATAATAAGATAAAGTATTTGTGCAACAGGCCAGCAAGGAGGGAAAATGCACTAAAGTCATGTCACTTTACTTTTGTGCACAGGATCTAGTCCCTTGGCTATTGTGAAACAATTGCTTGCTGGAGGTATAAGCAATTGCTTCTGTTTTTATCCAACTGCTAATGTCTGGCTATGATGTATTTAGTGTACCATCTCAGTGAAGCTTTCCAGAAATTGCATTGCTGGGAACAACTATCCTCAACCTACAAAGAGAGAAGTGCAGAGCCGAACAAGATGGCTGTTAATGCTGATGCAATATTTCGAAACAACATGAAATTACAACCATAAACAGGCTACGATTCTAAGACAGTACAGAAAATAGACATCATTATTCATAACAACTCCTCTTGTTTGTTGATTGGCATGGTTGAAATTCAATGAGAGAAATCCAATTCATTGGCAGAAATCCCTGACACTGGAGCAGGGAGATGAAAATCAAGTGGAATTGTATACAAATGTCAATGGCCAGGTTAGGTGGGGGCTAAACAGTGACCAACTCAATATTAATCAGGTGACTATACAGTTATTCTGGATCATTGTAAGTGTATAAGTTAATGATCGAAATTTAACATAAATTCATTGACTCTTTATGCACCATGATTAGACGGATACTAACACATATATCACACCAGTTTTAACATGACATGGCACTACCAACACCCCAGCTACCATGCCACAACTTTCCAACTGACAAGAGAATGCCAACCTCCCTGAATGACAGCTCATTTGGTCCAATCGGTGTTGCCACTGTCTGCGCCGCGCCTCTTCCAGAATTGCTCCTTTGTCCTCCTCTTCTGGTTCAGCGCTCAGGGGGTGAAATATAACCCTGCCAGGTTTCCTCCGGCCATTACAGAAACATATAGACAAAGGAGAAACTCCTTGAAAGACGAGACCTCCAATCAAACTGTCGCTCAAAAGAAAGCCAAGCACTGTCGCCAAAAGTAGGAAAAGTGTCACTTTGGTTACCGTTTTAGATTGAGGTGTATGTAGGTGTGTATTTGGACTCCAGCTGAATAAATGCAGCCCTCTGAGAGTGACAGAACCCCTACTGTGCCAAGTGTTGTGGCATTTGCTTGTTAAGTTGTCTGAAATGCCACAGTCTCATGTTCCATTGCAGTGCCAAGTCTTGCCGTAGCTTCGTTTAGGGTTGTGCAAGAGCGACAGAAGATGGTTATTTGAGCTTCTATTTTCTGTCAGAGAATATTGCAACCAATACTGCAGTTCTCCTTTTTTCTGATACCAGAATAGAGATTAATGAGAAAGGTGAAAAGAGACAAGGCACGAGAGAGAAAAAAAATTGTTAAATTGACAGAAAATGGCAAAGATCAGTATGTTCTCTACTTGTCCTTCATTGGAAAACAACTTCTGTCAGCCTCTCAGATTACATAGAGCAAAAACAATTATGTCTTTGGTACCTCTTTTACGGTGAAATGTCAAATGCAGCAACTGACAGATGGCTTCATTAAAGGATTTATTGCATTCTAGGTGATTTTTCATACCCATTTAAGCTTCTTGTTTCGGGCACTGCTATCCCCAATATCCATGCATCCACCATCTCCTCCCCTTGTCCCTTGTGGGGTCGGGAGTTGCTGGTGCCTATCTCCAGCTGCATTTCGGTACACCATGGACAGGTCGCCAGTCTGTCACAGGACAACACAGAAACGAACAGGACAAACAACCATGCACACACACTCACACCTAGGGAGAATTTGGAAAGACCAATTAACCAACTAACTTAACAGTCATGTTTTTGGACTGTGGGAGGAAGCCGGAGAACCCGGAGAGAACCCATAAATGCACAGGGAGAAAATGCAAACTCCGTGCAGAAAGACCCCGGGCTGGGAATCGAACCCAGGAGCTTCTTGCTCCAAGGCAACAGTGCTACCGACTGTGTCCCTGTGGAGCCCCAATATTCTTTTTGTATTTATCTTTTATATAAAGAAAACTCAAATGTTTGCTGAACATTCTGCGTGCTGATGCAGATCACATTTAACCCAAGCTTCCTTTCCTCCTTGTTATCTTCCAGCCTGTAAAATCGGTTACTACCGTGCTCTGGCCACTGATGGCTCCTGCTCCAAGTGTCCGCTACACAGTTACTCCGTGAGGGAGGGCTCCACCTCTTGTGCCTGTGACAAGGGATTCTTCCGCTCGGAAACAGACCCAGCATCAATGCCCTGCACCCGTAAGTACACCCGTATTCCATAATTTCACATTTCTTTATTACAGCTTACAACATCTTCCTTGCATGCACTGCTAAGCTGTATTATCAACCTTACCCTTTCATAGAAAAGCAGCCCGTTGCACACACACACTAATCATCCTGCACAAACATTAAACCAGCTGCTGATGGTTTAATAGGTGTCTACTGACTACAGGTGGCACATAATGATCAGTCATGGTGACATGAAGAACTAATTATGGCGTAAACCGTTACACCTCACTATAAAAGAGCAGTGGACAGTGAAAACCCTGGAGGTTGAACGTTTCCAGGAGGTGGTAAAAATAAGGTTGGTGAATCAGTCAGATGGGGCAGTAAATGTGCTAAAAAAATGAAATACACGAGGAAAGAAATATGCTTAGTGTGAAATTTCTGACTATGTGTCGATTTTTGTCTTGGTTTTTTTAAAGTTTGTAACTATAAAAACATGAAAAACTGAGCTAATTGTGAAAATCTTCATAATAAACAAGTCCCTCGTTTTGTGGGGGGGAGTAAGCTATAGGCTTTTAACATCCAAGTCATTTTATTATTTATTAGATATCAGCGAATAAAATACCACAATTTTATGGTGGCCAGGGATTTACACAAAATGTGAAAAATTATATAGCGTTGCTTTTAAATTTATATTTTTATTTTGATACTTCAGCAACATAATCAAAAATGTAGTTTAAACACTCTTAAGTGAACAGTACTAACTTATCTGCTTTTGCTGTTGTGTTGTGTATTGATTTACACATTTATAACAAGACTATTAGCTCGTTAATTAGTGAAGCTATCAATTTGGAAAGAGCCTTAAAAGCAGTTCCTGAATTAAACTGAACTGTGGTGTTCCTCTAATAATGTCTTTTGAAGTGAAAGTATATCTAAGCAGCAGGATTAATGTTTCTTGTAAAGTAGGGAAAAGTGCAGTAGTCATCTTTTGGCCACTTGACTGGAAATGTGCAGCAGCAGGAGGGGGAGGGGCAGCGCTATGCCACTCTGTGTTCCCAGAAGAGAAAACCCTTTTGCACTTTTTCGGTTTCTCATTAAAAGGCCTTCCAACCACAGAAACACTATGTTGAAAAACATATTTGGACCGAAGAAGAAAAGAATAAAAATTCTTAGGCATAGTAGAATAACACTAATGTTTGTTTTTATTGTTAAATCACACATATGATGAGCTAGCTATGCTAACAAACATAGGTTCTTCTCAGAATGGAATGTCTAAATAACTTCAGATGTAATGAGAACGAAAAGTTCTATGCTGTGATTTAGGTTGGTTCTCGCCTGTTAAATAACATTGTAATTCAAGCAATATACCCAATTTGGTTAGCAGACGGGCTGTTTCTTTTACCAGACCAGTTAGAATGATTTATGGTTGGTATTTGTCTCTAAACCTATTAAAGCTGTTTCTTGTTTCCTGTTGAAAGAGGCCACTTTACAGCAGGCAATATTGTTTTCAACAGCTAAAGCTCCTTCTGGACATTCAGCTTCCTGTAATAGAAATAAGGACGTGCCGTTTATAAATTCCCTAAAGAAAACCTGAATTGTTCTCATTTTAAGTATCTGTTCTGAAAATGATGTTTTTACTTACAGATGTTACCCTGAGATTCTGTTTTGTTCTTTCATGTATTTGACATAAGTATTTTATTCTCCACCCTAGTAAAAATGTTTTGTTGCAGCAGCATAATATCACACACTAAAATGTTTAGGAAAATCCTAACTTTGATTTGAGTGGATTTATTCAGTGGTTATATTACATATTATGAAAACAAAAAATCATATTGGCATTCTTTTAAATCTCATTTTGCAACATGCTCATTAGTTAGAACATAGAGAGAGATCATTTGTCTTGGTTTAACCATATGTTTTGGATATTTACCCTTATGAAACGATGGGCCACTTTTCAGAAAGCTGTTTAATATGTCCTGTTTTTTACTTTTTTAAAAACTATTTTTATAGCATTGTAAGAAAAATCGTCCCACAGCAGCACAGATCCTCCACTATACTTAGCAGTGGATTTAGGTGCTTTTTCTCACATTTCTACATTACACTTGGAGTGTTGGTTGCTTGTTATTACTGTAATCTGACCGAAGTACACAGTTCCAGTTAAAGTCCTATTAGAATTTAGAAAATGAGGGTTTTTTTGTAAACAGGTTGTCACGTACAGCAGATAGGGTCTGATGTTTGTTGGGTGAGTTTTTCCCTCCCTGTACTTGCCATCACCGCTTCGGGTGGTAGCAAGTTAAATAAGGGTCCTCATCCAGCCGAGTGACCAGCAGCTGTGTTTTGTAATACAATAATAACACCTCAGTGTAACAGAAAATCATGTATTACTATTTTAAGTTTCCTAAAAGCTCTCATCAACCTAAAAACACTAGTTTAAGAGGATTGTTAAAAGGTATTAAATGTTGAATTTCTTTATAACTCAGTTTGAGATTATTCTATCAGAAGCATTTAATGCATTTTATATATATATATATATATATATATATATATATATATATATATATATATATATATATATATATATATATATGTATATTTTTTCTCATGGGCTGTCTGTGTGCACTGAATAAACTAGGCTTTAATAACAGTGTGATATATAAATCCTAAATTCTCTCACTATTTTTACCACATTACTGGCTTCATTTAAATGGACGAGCTGGGAGGTCATCCTCATTGTCTTGTTAGTCAGGGTGCAATCTCTCGGTGACTGCTGCAAGCAACAGCTGTCGAAGCTCATTACTTGGCTGATTTCATAAGACCCAGCTTCATCACCTCCGCGACATTCCTAACTCGGCGGACAGGAACCTAACATTAGCCCGGCTCCCAGAGCGACCTTTGCCGCTCCCCGTCGGCCGGTCAACATTTGATCTCTGAACTTTCACCCTGTCTGTCGACTGCTGTTTTTTTTTTTCTTTCCTTCGCATTTTTTTTTTCTCTAACTTTTAACCCACATGTTGGAACTCTGTAATTACGACTGTCACTCACGCAGCATCCATCGGGATCTTGTTTTCATCCCGTTCCTTTTCCTCTCAAAATCTACTCACAGTCACGAACAGAGCAGAAAAAAAAAATCTATTGAAATGATCTCCCAGTTTGGTTTGCTGAAGGTCAGCCTGGAACATGAGCCAGCATCTCTGGTAAATGGGGAACGCATATTTGTATGTGTGTGTGTGTGTGTGTGTGTGTGTGTGTGTGCGTGTGCATGCGTGTATGTGTGTGTGTGAGGGAGGGTTGGGGGAAAGACTGAAAATGCTTTTCACAGGTCTTGGCTCTCAGTTTATCACTGGAAGACGACTGTTAGGGTTGGATGTCGTGTAATTCTCTTATAGTGAGATTGTTTGTGTTACCACAGCTGTACTCTAGCTGTTAACACCCGTGTTGCTCCTTTTCGTGTCGGCTGTGACTGTTCTTTTGATAGGCTGGTAATGGCCACTGTATGTGATCACAACAATTGTCTTCCAGATCACATATAAATCTTCCTCCAGTTTTTTACCTCCCACTCTTCAGCCTGACCTGTGAAACGGCTGGCATGATGAAAAAAAACGACATGACCAAATAGAACAGTGGAGCCTTTCTTTGACAGTAGCATTGACTTGCTCTGGTATTTTTGTTTGATTTTTGTTCTCTTGGTTCACCGTGATTCAGCATTTTAGATAATTGTTTTGCTTCTTGTTTTATTTGAGCTAAAACACATCAGGGTTTAAAAAAATCTGGTGAAAGTTCAATTACTCTTTGTACCCTCAAATACGAACATGTCCGTATTTGTCATGCTCCAGCCACCTTCTCCATATTTCATTGCTAATTTATGTGATAGACATAAACAGGAATGCTGCATGTCTGGTGTACGTTTGCATTAAGCTTTCCTGAGCCAACACTTTGTAGAGTAACTTTTTGCTGCATTCTCTGGGTGTTGGTTTATGGTTCTGTCCTCAAGCCATCATCAGTCTTTAACTGCCTTTCTTCCAGGATCAACCCATATTTAGTCCCATCCATCTTTCCATCGATATTGGACCAACATCCCTACATCATAACGCTACCACCGCCGTTTGCTGTTGATCACATATGACCTTTGACTCCCAAAGTGAGACCCTTGGATTTTTTTCTATGCTACTTTCCCAATAAGCCAAAGTCTGGAGTTCACGTCCAATAGTTTCTTCGTTGACAAATTCTCCACAACTGAGCAAGATTAGATTGTTCTACTGATACACTTGTGCTGCCTGTTCATTTTGGTGGGTAGCATTGTTTCTCATTGGTGAACAAATGCAAAAAAACATTTTAAATGCATGTCAATCTGTCCATTTCAAATAGCAACATTGAAGTCATTAAAGTAGTGGGGAAAATGGTCATTCCTGGTGATTAACTGCAGCTGAGTGAGCAAACATGTGCTACAAAATAGTAATAATGACCAGAGAAGGACATTCCCAAGAGCTAGCTGCTCGACAGTGTTCAGGTTAAATGGAGGGATTTTTTTCTCTGTTACGGGATTCTTTGAAACCCTGATGTGTTTCTCAGATTTTTCCTCAGTTTTCTTAGTTGCTGCTTTGTAGAGTAAGAGGGAGGAGTGGAGAGAGGAATGAACATAAGCTGGAAGGACTCAAGGGGGGGCGGGAGGAGTGGGCGCTGAATGAACCCCAGCCGGATTGTAATAGCGGGGTCGATGCTCTGGCCAATTTAGCCGACTCTCTAACTCAGCCCTGCTCAACACTCAACACACGCAACGCTAACAATTACTGATAAAGAGAAACAGAAAGACAGAGAGCTGCAAGAAGGTGATGCAGCTGAGAGAATAGGAGTTTGAAGAGAGGATTTTAGATTGGAAGGGCAATTGAAAATAAAAACAACGTGACAGAGAAAAATCAAACACGTTAACCAGCCCATAAACGAGAATGAAAACGTGTTTTCGGGATAAAACTTTCCGAACGTTTGGAGACGCTTCGTGAAGGTTTCGGAAGCACAGTGGCACCGTTTTCTCTCCCTGGATTAATTACCGGGTGTCAGTCACAGCCGACGGCTCTCCCACGCTCCCACTGGTGCATTCAGAGAGAGCGACAGGTACCGCCAAAGGTGCTGTGACTGTGGGCATGTGTGTGCGTGTGTATATGTGTATATATATAAAAAAAGAGAAATTCTGACATGGTGTTTAAGACTTTATAGAGAGGATTTTAGATAGAGTCATGAAAGTTACACAACAGTGTTGTCATGTTTGCCATAGCAACAAACAATCTCTGTGATATGAATAAACACAACCCCAGCAGTTTGCTCCCTGATTATAAGTTCCAAGCTTCTTTATTGAAATGTTTCTATAGTGAGTTTTAACACGTCCCTTCATTTACTCTGTCATTGGCCTATACTACAGAGTATGAAGGAGTAAATGTTAGTTCGACACAGAGCTCTGAAAAACACACTGGTGTTTCCGTCGGAAACATCGTGTGGAAGCTTCATGTTTAACTTGTTCTCATTGTCTGAGGCGCTTATGGGGGAAATGAGGTGAAAGAGTAACAGAGGGAAGGAGAGTCAGGGCCAGCAGACAAAAAGGGGTCGCTCTGTCACAGTTTTTAATGGGAATTTATTAATAGATTTTCATTGCAGGCTGCAGTTGTGAGAGGGGAAATTGAATGTTGCTAATATTAACGGTCTACATCCTTCCATCTTACAGCTTGTGCAGCCAGACAGACCGCTCTTCTCGGTCTATTTCCTGCTCCTCCTTGCTGTAATCCCTCCATCCATTCAGAGCTGCTCCTTTCAAGTTGTTCAGGCTCATTTCTTCTTTTTAGATGAACAGACAGTGTTTGTCTTCTCCTTCTGTGCACTTTCATCTCAATCTTCTCAGCTTTTCGCTCCATATTGCACGTTTACCAGAAACACATTCACAAAATGTTGACATGATAGACGACTAACAGCCGTACATCTAGAGAATATTCTCTAAAAGTACATTTCTCAGATCTTGCTTCATGGATGAAGGCTTTCTCCCTTCATGCAGCAAACCTTCATCGTTAACGTCATCAATGATTATTTTTCTTTGATCAAGTTCACTTGTTTTTCCAGTCATGCTTTTGTGAAGAGTGTGAACGTCTTTTGTAATTTCAGGAGACAGCTCAAATGTACAGATTGGACTTTTAGATGGTGTCTTTTTGTTCTCATCTTAACTTTGTCATTTGTTCTTTGTGAAATAGCTCAGGTTCAGTCAGATTGCCTTTTCAATTCAAGGATGTGAAAACCTTTATGGGATCTGTGCTCATAGGCCTACAAAGGCTAGTAGAATATCTGCAACACTTAAATCAATAACTGGAGAAACCATCTAAGGGTTCTGTACTTTAAAAATAATTGAGAAATGTTATTTATTTTTGTCCAAGAAAAAGATTCAACTTGAGTAACTAGTTGTGAATACAGGAACTGAACTGTAAACCCATACCAGCTGGGGTTCCTCCTAAATTTCAGTGTTCCTCCCTGGAGTTATGGAATCAGGTAAATAGTGCCAAATTATATCAAAATCTGGAAGAAACTCCCCTCCTTTTACACTTTAACCTGCCTAATCTCTACACACTTTGCACTTTGTCTCATTTCCAGTTTTCCTTATATATAGCAGGGTTAAATAGATTTACTACTTAATGCTTATCCCAGGTTTCTACCTCTGCTGAACGAGAATGTTGTTTTTCTAAAAATAAAACAAGTCACTGTTTTCAGTGACTGAATACGATTGTGAACTCTTCTCCTATCAAAGGAGCTCCTCTCCCTGCACTTCCTGTCCTCTCCTCCGCTCCCGGTGTCTCTGTGAAATCACTCATCGCCGCGCCGCTCCTCCAAAAATAACACTGATAATTAATTTCCGTTTTGAAACGATTCATCAGCGAACTGACTAGCTTTCATATTTCACCCCGCATCGATCCCGAGCTCGCTCGCTCGCTCGCATGCGCTTCATTGGTTAAAGGGAGCGCGAGTCAGCCAGCAAAGACAGAGGCAGAGGTAGACGGAGAAAGGCAGAGTTTTGTGAATTACGGCTGTTTGATAGTGCTATGGAAAAAAGAAAGAAACAAAAAACAAACACATTACTCACAACAGAGCTGACATGTAAAGTGGAAGTGATGAGCTGGAGAGTTTGCATCACTTAGAAACACTGTAGCTGTTTTTCCGAGGCGCAAACAGCACATAGACTATTCATTATAGTTGCAACTTTGACTTTGTCTAAAGTCCTGGAGCAGGAGCAAAACCAAATAAATCCCAGGCACTCGCCACCTTCAGCTTTTGGATCTGAACGGGACTCTGCTGCCCTATTGGATTTCAGTTAACATTCTAAACTAACTGAGGAGAAACTGGATCTTCTCCAGCTGTAATGGACAGGACATTAAAAGGGAATTCAAGAAGCACGAGCTCCCATTAAAGGAACAACCCTGTCAATTATGCATTTACATCTCGGCCATATGTATATGTGTGGAGAGAATTGACTGACAAACCCAGAGGGGAATGAGATCTCTGAAGTCTTTGCTGAAAGATATAACTGTTTTAATCTTATAATCTCATCCACTGTTGATTCACAAGTTATTATTCTCTCCCGCTGTTGCCAACGTGATTTCTATCCCTCCCCAGGCCCTCCGACCGCACCCCTCCACCTCATCTCAAACGTGAACGAGACCTCCGTAAACCTGGAATGGAGCCCTCCTCGGAGCTCTGGGGGCCGCCAGGACCTGACGTACAATGTTGTGTGTAAGCGCTGCGGGCCCGACGGCCGCCGCTGCCAGCCCTGCGGCAACGGCGTTCACTTCAGCCCTCAGCAGCTGAGCCTGAAGGGGACCAGGGTGTCCATCAACGAGCTGCAGGCGCACACCAACTACACCTTCGAGGTGTGGGCGGTGAACGGCGTCTCGCCCCAGAGCCCAGGGCCGGAGCAGGCGGTGTCTGTGACCGTCACCACCAACCAGGCTGGTAAGAAGAGCAGTGATTAGCTTATGGTGGGCGACACAACACATAAAGTGTGCCTGTTTCTGTTAAAGGAATTTGCAAAAAGGCGATTGTTATTGGTAGGGTTTATTAAAAAGATGGTTTTCCTATGAAGAAAATGATATCTTTTTAAGCAATATTACAAAATATTCCTTTGTAAAGACAGAAATTAGTAATTAGGGATTTAATTCTTCATTCATGCATGACACCTTTCCTGTTATTAGTACCGCTGGTAAAGATGTGCAAAGCCTGCTATTAAAAACAATGATTGATTTGGTTTCCATTATTTTTACAAAAAATTTAATAAAGAGTGTTGGGGATACATTTGTTCTCAGTCCAACCTGAAGCATTGCTATGTAGACTTTTCCTGGCGTCACTCAAGCAAATGTTTTGGGGTACAGCGGACACTCGCCTGCTCATGGATTTTAGTAAGGAAGGCAGCTCCTAATAATTTGTGGGTAACCCATTTTTTGTTTGTTTGTTTTTTATATTCACAGAAAAGTTCTGTTAATACTCAAAACTAAAATGCAAGTTTGGGAAGCTGAAATAACAAGGCACAACGCTGCATGGCACGCAATTGGGTGGCATTGGCAAAACAGCCAATCCAGGACCGCCATTTATTTTTCTTGCACACAGCCTAACTTTTCGTTGTCTGCTGAATGAGAAGGGACAGGTGATACATGACCTTTCCCGGTTATTATCATAAAAAAACATACGTTGCATATTGATGGTTCCTATATTTTAAACAAGACCATTAATTCAGCTTTGTTCCTAGCAGGGATGCAGCACTGGCTCGCTCTGCAGCCATCCCTGCCAAGTCATTGGTTGTTTCCATGGGCCACCGTGGCCACCGCTGAGCGAGCAATGTTCCCTGCCTGGCCACACCTATGAAAATTTTCTGGCTTTGCCACTGGTTCCAAGGGAAGAAGAAGAAAAAAAAAAAAAGCTCAGCAGTTTTATTACCAACATGATGTTCTCTCACTTGACAACGTTTTGTAATTTATGTAGGTCTGCTTCATGCAAACCCAAAAATCCACAGAACTTTTTTTGGCTTCTCTGTGTGCGAGTGTGTTATGGAAATGAGAAGCCGTCAGAGTCTTATTTATTTTTATTTTTGCTTTCATGGTGACAATCCGCATTTGAAAATGTGTTTACTAAAGTGGTGAGTAGCTTCGGTGGCACCCGGGTGATTACTGCAGGCTGATAGACGAAGCAGTTGGAAATGATTTTCTGCAGTATTTGACTGGAGTTTTGCATAATTAGGCTTCAAAAGTCTAGGCTGAAGATAGAGGCACTGGGCTACATTTAGCTGTGATACTAATGAATTAGATGACTTCTATTGATCTGTTGGATTCATTACAAATGCTTGTGTATTTGTGTAAGTGTTTCTAATTATTCCTGTAGAATAAAGCTATGAATACAGAGCTAAAGAGGAGTCCTTCAGCCTGAGGATGCATTCAGAGCCTTCTGTTGTTTTGTCATTTAGTCATTCTGTTACCTGTTGTTGTGCAAATGGGTTTTTACAGCCTTTGATCTTTCCTCTTTGTCTCCGTTGCCAACCATTACCTTGGCTTGCTTTACTACTCTGCTCTTGGGTGGCAGACATAGGGCCTTTTTGTGTTTTTTTATTTCTAATTTCCCTCCGTTGGAAAAGTGAATGCCTCCAGTAGAGCCTGGTTCAGCAATTTAAGGACACAGTGGCTTGATTTATCAGATGGGATCCAGAAGACAGCATTGAATGGATGTGCAGCTTGTGGGAAGAGCAGCGAGTCCTGCCAGACAAGCATATGTGGGAGCCGTAATGGAGCGCACCCTAGAGTCCAGGGTCGAATGCACATACTAGCATGTCAGTTTGGTCACACGGATTCTCCGATGCGCCAAAAAATCTCCTAACTGAGCTCTTTCAGACATGAATTCATACAAAGACACAGCAACACACAAAAACACACACTGAGCAGTGTCCCCCTGAGGTTGCTGGAGGCTAATCTCCTGACTCGACACTGTAAGATATGGATGATGTTGCCTTTGGCTCCTCGCTTGTGCATATTTCACAAGAGTTCGAAGCTGCAGCTGGAAGCTCTATTTGTGTGTTTGGTGTGTATTTGTTGAAAGGTGGACGTGCAACATCAAAATTTAGAGCCAACCCAAGTTACAGAAGAAACTTGCGACTGGGCCTGGGGGCCCCATAAGCTCTTAAATTTATGTAGAACAAATCTGCAAACGCAGCAGTTGTATAAAACCTTGAAGGTTGTTTAAAACAGAGGCTAAACACCTTCATAGTTGTTGATTCTTGTTGCCAAAGTGAGATCTGTTTTCAAAATGCTTTTAGCATGTGTGCTTCTAGGCTAACTCGCTATAGCTAAGTTTGAGACTCTTAATTTGAAGTAAAAAGAAAAGTCATTCTTGAGTTGTCCTGTTCAGCTGACAGAATTGGCTAATAGAGATATTCCCTAATAACGTTCAATGATAAAAGAGTGAATAACAGAATATAAAAATCTTTTGTCAGAGGACTGTATCGCCAAAGGATCATTTCACAGTTTGAAAATATTTAATCATTTCGAGTTCAAAATAGAAAAAAAAATATTTACAACACAGTTTGAGATTCAAACTCCTAGTGATTGTAATGTATTGATTCTCCAGTTGTGCTTTGTTTTAATTTTCTTGGGGGGGTTTTTTGTTTTGTTTTTTGTATGGTAGCTTTATGCTCATGTTCCATACTCTATGTTTGGCTGCCACAATAGCATTTTGGCCCATTTTGTGTTTCTCTGTAAACAAAAAGATTTCTGGAAATGGACCCGTTTGGAAGCAGGTAATTTTGAAACCAAAAACGCATTTTAGAAAACACTTTTCTGTGTGGACAGGTCCTAATTCTGATGGTTTGCATAACGTCATCCCAACAATGTTATTATTGATACTTCAGTTTAGGTATTTGATTAATTGATATATTTATTTTCATACATTCTGTAACCACATGCAGATCAACAAAACAAAATAGTATACTCTGTCTGCATTCATTCCAATGAGCTTAGTTAGAAGTGTGCCCCTGAAAGAATTTCAGCCTAGGGCCTCATGCTGCCTTGGCTCAGTCGTGTCTATTGCTAAAGATGAACAATGTCTCCATCCATGTGCATCTTGTAATTTATGTGCACATAAAAGTGAAGGGCTCAAGACTGATTGGATTTCTTCCTCCTACTGCTCAGTAGGGGCTTTGGTAGTTCTGGTTTCAGTCTCTGTAATCCACCCAGTGATCTGCTGCCCCTCTCACCCAATTGGCTTTGCCTCATCCAGACATTGTGGATCACAGTTATTATGATAGATTTATTGGGATTTATATGTGCTGTGGAAAAGACACCCACGCCACCGCCTTCCTATAAAGGTTTAGGTTTCAGCTGGAAAAGAAAAAGCTTGGAAAGAGTAGGATCTCATGTGGGTTTGCAGAACGGTGGACTGGAAGTAGGTGCAGCCAATCGAGTCAAATGGAGTCGTAGATCTGTGATCAAGCTTGGATTTGTGTTGGAGGAGGTCAGATTCCGTGTGTCGCCATGAACAATTCCACTGTCGTAAATCAAACAGGATGTAACCCTTTGACTCAGACTGCATGGAGAACGGGAGGGGCCAAGGGGTTGTCTGCGCTTTGAACTGACCCCTGGCTGTAAATGAACGTTTTCTCCTGCTTTATGGGATCAAGCACTCTATGTGTGAGAAAAAAAGGAACAGAGAGACTCAGAGAGAGAGACATGTTTATGTCTTAATACAAAATACTTGGCAGGCTGAGGTGCCTAAAAGTGAATTAGTACATGTGTGTGTGGGCAAGTCTTTCGTCCCACATGGACAAGAGTTTCCATCTCCACCAGTACACCGGACAGACGTACATGTGGAAATGTGTTTTGGGAGGTGAAAGCAGACTCTATTCATGCAGGATCGGAGCAAAGGGGAGGGGAAGCGCTGTAAGTAGGCGCGGGCTTCTTTGCTCGCTAAAAAACGGCTCCCTGCTTGACTATTTCTCTTCGTTGGCAGTGAAATTGAGCGACTCGAATCTGGCGACCGGGCTCCAATCTGGCGGCCACATGTACAGCTTTGGCTGCGTGTGTCTTTTCATGTTGAACTGCTGTTATTGCAAATGCTCGGGTTCACCGCAGTCGCTCCGAGCAGAGCAAATACTTTGCATCAAACACAACTGCAAAGACAAACTCGTTCACGTAACAAGCCAAGACAAAACCTCAAAACCATAAAAAAAAAAGACAGCTTTTCCTTCAAATTCCTTTGGGAAGGTGTTCACACAAATCACACCCTGACTCAGTGCACCTCTGTCAGGATTTTAGTCATTATTTTATGTACATGGGTGGTCTGTATGAGTAATGATGCCCTTTTTTTTGTTGCAGGTGTGTGTGTGTGTGTGTGGGTGTTTGTCTGTAGTGCTAGTGTTCCTGAAATGAGATGTGAATATTCATTACGTCTAACACTTATTATTAAACTGCCTCAGTTTGCCCACGCTTCCAGGAGGCAGTAACAAATTGCAGCCTTGGCCCACATATGTAAATTCACCTACTGGGTGCTTTAAAGCCTTATGTGGTCCTTCCGAAACACAGTCACAGGTAAAATGTTTATTTAAAGTCACAGTCCTTGTCAGATGTTTACAAACATTTGGTTTGTTAAGGTTTGAAAGACCCAATAATGTATTGGAAGGATATAACTTCAATGAATAAAAAAACAAGAAGTTGGTTTTATTGTGAGATTTCTAAAATCTACACACGTTAGAAATTTAACATAGATATATGAATTCTCAATAATATTTGGTTCAAAGTCTCTTAAAAAGATGCAGAGAAACCAGACAGACACATTTTGTAGCTATTAATAAAGTTCTGACATTGATGTGGCTCGCAATTTCAGCTATTGCTTTATCAGAAAGCGTGCAGTCCAAGCTAAGTTGCTAGTTTACTGAGGAGGAGTCTACTTTTAGTCACAGTCCATAAATACTCAATAAAATAAATGTCACGGACATTACTGAAGCTCAATGTTTCCCTGCTTTATTTATTCCACTGCCAGTTTATGCTTATACTGTGGGGTAATTTGTATGTTTGAATACTCAACTGTGTCCCGGTCTCAGCGTTCTAGCTGATGAATTGATCTGAAGTTGAAAAATGAAAATGTTTTCATAATTCTATCCGTTTCGTGGAAATCGCCAGTACAACTGGCAGAAAAAACCCCCCACAACATAACATTGCCACTACCATTCCTGACAGGTGGTAAAACGTCCCCAGATTTGGATGCCTCACCTCGACTAATCCAAAGATACTTGGGGTTGCTGGGGTCAGAAAGTTCAGTCTTTGTCTCCTATGATCATGAAACCTTATTCTGGAAAAGGATTTGCCCCATTAATATGAGCAGCTGCAAATTTATAGAGAACATAAAGGTCCTGATTTTGGATCTGGATCTAGCATTTCTGTTCATGCTGATGGAAAAACATCTTCACTGTTGACAATGATGATTGCATTCTTACAATTTCCAGTTCATGGCTTCCTTGCCTTAGTAGTTCTTTAGCTGATCCTGAAGTTCCTCTCATCTAATAGTAACATCTAATCATCTAATAGACGAGACTTAGAGACAAATGAGTGTTTCAGGAGGACCATGATCTCAGGCAGATGTTGGAAGACTTACATTAAGCTTCCCCGAGTCTCCTCAAAGCCCCGACCTTAACCCTGTTAAATATTTGTAGAGTAATTATTTGAAAGTTGGGGTTGTGCCAGAAGAACAGTCTGTTTCAATGAACTCCACCAATTGTGCTAAGCAGCATGGACAAATATCCAGTTAGATTTAGGCCAGAAGCATAGCTATGAAAAGTGTGTGGAAGTATGTTTGTAGGAATCAATATTTAAGTAGGTTTGTGTATATTTGAGCATAATTTTGACCCTGTCTGAGTTTAGAACATTTTAAATATGTTAAAACTTGTGCAATCAATTCTAGTTTAGAACATTTCAAGGGTTGTATGATCTATTAAAAGGCCAAAACTAATGTGACATTTATATCCGTTTTGACCATAAATGTGTCTATGTCGATGTTTCGTACAAGACTCCACAATAATTCAAATCTGACTTTATGTCACTTTCCTCTCCTGACATCTATCTGTCTAATTCATCCCAGCATGCTATAAAACTGAACCTTGATAGATTATTTTGTTTGCATCTGATCTGCAAAGTCAGATGAGAAGCCTGGAAGGGAAACCACTCAGGAAATCACTTATCTTTATCTTCACATTGGTCAGGGGAAAAATAAAAAGTGCAACAAGAGCAGCGGAACACGATTACGTCGCCATATCTGTCATCTTTGGAGGAAAGATTGATGCTGGGATGATCTTTGGGGAATTAAGCCCTCCGACCTCTCAGGTGTTTCCTTTCTGATTCACTGGACTCTCCCTCAGCCCCATGAGGGCCTTTAAATTGCCTCTCGCTGCCGAGTAAGATTGATTGGGAGGGATACAAATGGCCGCCATCTAATTGTTTAACAGAGACGCCACACATTAGACCAACAGGATGACACAACCTTGGGTTAATCCTTTTACCAAGTGATGTCTGCAATTCCATCCCTCTCCATCTCCATCAAGACGCCCACCCACCCCAAACCGTCTGCCCGATCTCTTCCCTCCTCCTGCTGCTGCTTCTTCAGCTCAATGAAACCCAATCCATGGCTGGTGCTTGAATTCCAGGCCCGTTTGAACTCAATCCCTGACTAAAAGCAGGGGGTTTGTTAGGCTTAGCTTGAAGCTTCTCCTCCCTGGAGTCCCCAGTCAAAGTGATGAGAATGTATATAGTGTCATAGATAATCCAATCATAATCGGTGGATCGGGGTCCCCTCATTAATCATCCCACTGTAATTTCTTAAAAGGCAGATGGTCTGGAATGAGTAAGGATACAGTAATCGCAGAGGGGCAGAGGTCGAAGATCCCCCCTGTTTGGACCCTGAAGAACAGATGTCCGACACGAGGTTACCTGGGAGTTTGTGGACATGTTTTTGTTTTAGCTGCTGTGGAAAATAAATTTGCTTTCCTCGAAAGTACTGGAGAGGTTTTCTTCTTTTTCTCACTGCAGATCATCTGTCATTCCTTCTTGTCTGATTCCAACTGAGTCCTTAAGAGTTTCTCTTGCTTTCAACACTATCTCTCCCATAGCCCTAAATTCCCCTTTGTAACAATGAGAGTGTGCATAACCCAATTTTGGCCCTGTCACACTTCCTGAAGATAAAGGTTTGATTTGTGTGCCGGTGATGCGCCGAGGGGAGGGAACAAGTGTAGGCCGTAATCTGTGCTTTAACCTTCACGTGTTAAAGGCATCTATGCGCAGACAGCGCTGCTGTTTGAAATATGGCCTCATTATCAGCTGCAGCAGAAAGAGCTTAAGATAAGATCACACACTGGAGCTTTAATGAAAACCAATTGATTTTCTCTGTTTAAAGCCAAGAAAAAAACATGAAGGTGTTGAGCTCATTTAACTTCATTCAATCTCTTTGTAGCTATGCAGGTTTTCTCAGGGTGACCTGGCAATCCGCAATGAATGAAGTTAGGAAAAGTGTCTGAGGCAGCTTCTTTGAATCACACCATTAGTTCAGAAATACACTCCATCTTCAGTAATTCATGTGTTGCACATCCAATTTTGAATGTAAGTCAAGTTCAGAGACGCATTAAAACAATTGCATCATTGTCTGGTCCTGAACTTTGACTTTCCCAGCAGGAGAAATAGTAAGATTAAAAACTGTTGTGCAAACTAGACTTAAAGGGATAGATAAGACTTTTTTGAGTGTTTCTGTCCATTTATCATCAGTAATAAAGTCCTTATCTGTAGTAAGAAGATGTCACGGAGAGATTGTTGAAAACAAATCCTTTGCTGATTTTAGAGATATAAAAATCAAGTGAAAATGTTTACATCCATAGAATACACCATAATATTAACCGATAGTAAATGTTTACACTTTCTTAGGAAACGGTTGTCAAGGCTTTTGCAGTTTTGTCAGTCAAAAACCAACCATGCTAACGTGGTAAAGTTGATTTGATGGACACTAACGGCTATATCAATCTGCCTGATCATCTGTGACTCATCAATCTACTCTAAATCTGCCATCTACTCTAAACAGTTGAGCAAATTGATTTCTCATCAGGCCGTCATTTGTGCAGCGGTGTCAATGACAAAACATTTCTGTGTTTTGGTTGTTCTCATTCTGTAGTCCTTCTCATGAGCTCTCAATGATGCAATTTATGTCCTACACTGATGTGTGCAAACCCAAACACCGCTAAGCAGAAATAGCAACAAACTTAACTACAATTTCTTGCAAAAACTGTAATGGCCACTATAGAATATTTTCACATTGACTTGTTTTAAATTGCTGATTGTACAAATTTCTCTGATTATTGATGTTCTGGGATAATTCCAAAACAACTTGAAGAGACTGATAGTCTTTTCAGATTTAAGAGTGGCCTGGTAAGTAGCAGGTTATGAGGTAGCTCGACACAGCTGGCTGCCTCAGCCAACATTACCTTTTTTGTAGGAACATGGACTCTCGTTGGTCAAGAAAACACTGACAGATTATATGTTTTCAAATATGAGGTGTTTAGTTCATTTAAAATAAACTCTGGTTCACATATCCTCTTATTTTAGTTTGTTTATGTACCAGGGGGCAGAGCGAAATGGCCGTACTGAGACCGTTTGCAGCAGGTGGTCTTGGTACGTTTCCAGACAGACTCTAGAGCCCTTTGTGTATGTTTGATTCAGCACAGCTACCAGGTGTACACGGCTAGGAAACTCCAAATGCTTTCCCAAAGCCAAGTACAGCCGCACAGCAAACAAACTAATACACAAAGCATCTTTTTTGTAAGGAATAAAAATCCCTTAGGTCTACTAGTCCAACCATTTTTTTATTAAATAGTCAGAGAACCAAACTAATGACATGATGACGTTCCTTCTCAGAGCACAGCATGTTTCCTGCCACACCAGACACATCTTACCTGTAAACAGGTTGCATATTCTATGTCTTTCTTACATATGAATATGTTAAAATAAATATATATATCGTCTTTACACATTCTACATATGTAAAAAATATACATATACAAATTTGTATATGTACAATTTTTTTTTACATATTTTACTACATATTTTACATATTTAAATGAACTGACTCGAACAAAAGTAAACAAACTACAGACCGTGGCAAACGCACAAAACATCGTTCATGTTTTAACGTAAAAGTCTAATAATAGAGTTCTATCCTTCAAAAATGTACATTTTCATATGAGATGTTTTAAAAAGCTAAAATCCTCCAGCTATAATTGCTTTTGAACCATAACAAATGGAACATTGACCAACATACTTGATATGTTTTGATTACTTTAACAATGGCACTTGACAAAATGCAATACCTGTTATGGGGTTTTACAATATTTAATTGTGTGATGTGTTTGTAATGTTTTTATATTTTCATGATGTAAAGCACTTTGAATTACCTTGTTGGTGAAGTGTGCTATATAAATAGACTTGATTGACTGATACATTTTCTACTATTTTCTTTCATAATACTTTTGCTAAACTTGACAAAAGCAGCAAACTACACTTCCTTTTCCTCTTTCTTTAATCAGCCCCTTCTCCAGTAACTTCGATCCAGGCAAAGGACATCACCAGACACACCATCTCACTGGCCTGGCAGCCACCAGAAAGGTCCAATGGTGTCATCCTGGAGTATGAGGTCAAATATTATGAGAAGGTAAGTGGTGCTATGAGAGAGTTTTCACACATCGAAGTTTCAAAAAAGCAACTTTTGAGTAACTGTCTCTTTGTCATCCTCAGGACCAGAATGAAAGAAGCTACCGCATCATAAAAACATCATCCAGAAGCACGGACATCAAGGGCCTCACCCCCCTCACCTCTTACGTGTTTCATGTGCGTGCTCGGACTGCCGCCGGCTACGGTGAATTTAGCGGACCCTTTGAGTTCATGACTAACTCCGGTGAGTCTCATAACAGCGCAGCCTCTCCTCAACTTGTCTTGATGACATCACTGTCATAGAGCAGAGCAGGCAGGACACCATGCCAGAGTTGCCACATCATTTTATGAACAATCTCACATTGATAGCATCTTTTATGAGGTTTTCTCCTCATCATTTCAGAGTGATTAATCACAACGTGTTGTCTATAAAACATAAATTATGCTGCTCCCCAGAACCTGACTGGCAACTTATGTCTCAGCTTCTGAGCCAGCCACGGTTCAGACTGGAGGTTTTAAGATAGAAGAACTTAGTAACCTTATCTCCAGCTACAGTTCAGAACTTGGCAACAGCTTCTCAGATTGCACCGACCTGGCTGCTGTATCACCCATTACAGTGTCACACAGTACAGACACATAACTGGTTAGTCACAGAAAGTTATTTAGAATTTTTGAGATTCCAGTCTGTAGATTGTCACTTAACGGAGAGCATCAGATGTTGATGCTCTGAAAATAACTTAAGCTCGGTAGCATTTTGTATCTATTTATACAATGTTTTCTCAGTCTAGGTGCTATGAAACCATTACAGAAAATTCATGGGTGTTGAAAACACAGACATCATTCTGTTGTAGATTTTCTTCTGGGCTAAGTTGAACTTAGGTTAGACTCTGCAATACTTTTGTAAACAGAGGAGTCTGAAGGGCCCCTGGAGGATTTGCCTCTTTGTCAGTTCTTACCCAAATTTCATTCCCACATGTTGCCATATCATCACTTCCACATCACTTAAACAGCCAATCTCTGATGTTTAGGCAAGGCAAATCTCTGTCTTGTAGTCAGTCGTTTTTATTGATGTAACTGTTGATTTTATTATGCTCTAAATCAGCACTTCAAGTGGTTACATTTGCTTCCACTTCTCTGTATACAACTATAAAATCAGTTTGACTTTGCTGCTGTTTTACCAAAGCGAGCCTTTAATGTCAGTAACTCTGCATACTCAATCCAGCCAAATAACTGTCTGTCTATTATTTCCTAACATTCACCGTCACCTTGTAAAATTCATTGCATGTACATTAAATTAAAGTGACAGAGGTGCACTAAAGACCCAGGTGTCCCCATTGTGATGCAGAGGCACAGCGGCACATGATAATGACACGGTCAAGCACACATCCTAATGGGTCATCATTGTCTCCCAATGAAGCATGCGGAGCGGCCAATTTTGTGGGGAGGACTGTAAAATGGAGGCAGGGGGAACAAACACTGTGGTGGATAGGGGAGGATGTAGGAGGAGATCAGTTACTTTGACAAACACACAATGCACAGCAGCTCTTTGATGCACAGCAGCTCGGTCAAGCATAATGATGTTGACTTTTCTCTTTGTCTCCTTCTAACATTCCTCACTTTCTACTTCTCTTTTCTTTCCCTTCTTCCACTCTCTTCAAATCATTTTGCCACAGTCCCAGCTCCCATTATAGGCGACGGGGCAAACTCCACCGTATTACTGGTGTCTGTGGTGGGCAGCGTGGTCCTTCTGATTATCCTCATCAGCGCTTTCGTCATCAGCCGAAGGTGAGCGTCATTCCTTCTTCCCCTCCATTATCCCTTCTGCTTTCTGTCTCTTCCTCATTCCCTGCAGCTGAGGGATGTCTTCCTCAGGGGTTGGAAAAAGCAGCTGTCAGGAAAGTCATTCACAAATATGCACGCATCCACACCGCCAGGCAGCTTGTACAACTGGCTCACGTCAGATGAGTGATGACTTGCCACACCGGAGACGTGATTGACAGCTCCGACAGCTGAAGAGATGCAATCAGCGACCCCTCACTCCCTGCCTCCTGCATCCATCCCCCACTTCTCTCCTTCCTTGTCGTTCCCCCCCTCCCTCTATCTCCCTTCTAGCTGTGGTAATCACGGCTGCTGGTTATTTTCCCCTGCTGCGCTTTTCTGTCCGCCAGGAAAAAAAATACGAATGAGAGAGAGACATATAGAAGGGAGAAAGAAAAAGAAAAAGGAAGAGCAACAGGAGGGACAATGAGATAAGCGGACAATGAAAAGTAGAAGCTAGAATACGGAGAGAGTTAGATGGAGAGGCATCAGGTGGATTTGCAGTGACCCAATCTCAGAGTGTTAACCAGGCAGCAGGACAAAGCGCCATCACACAGATGGGATTACATGCAGATGGGCTGTCTCACCTCAGGGTGTTAACCACACTCCCAACGTGTGTGTGTTTGTGTATTGAAGGTGTAAATGTGTGTATTCTTATGCAGGAAGAAAAAAAGTTTTGCATGTGTGACTACAGAGAGGAAATATAAATGTCGTGAGTTGATTCCTGCCTTTGTGTGCCTTAATATGGACACTAGATCATTGCTTGCATGAGTGTGTTGGTGCTGAGAATGATGATGAGTGAAAGGGGCAGTTGGTTGTGCATGCGTGTCTGTGTGTGCGTGTCTGTGTGTGTGTGTCCTCTCTTTTTTTCATGCAATTGCTTCTCTCTCCAGCCAAGCAGGTGGTTGTCTCAGCCCTTTTTTATATGCATGCGATGGCCGCTGTCATTGTGCTGCTGTGGCCAGACTGTGATTGTAGGGAGGGACTGCAATCACGTTGCCGTTTACCATCATTGCACAACCATTGCTCAAGGACAATGTCTCACACATGTGGTCATTTCCACCGCTGACCTGTACATCAATATGAACACAGATGTCAGGCTTCCTGAGGGATTTTTAGAGCATTTTTGTGTGAGGATTAATTCATAGTTTTTCTTTTTGTCCTCCCTTTTTCAAGTCCATCAAGCAGTTCCATCTTTAATGTTCTTCAAGATCATTTCCAGCTGAATGCCACTATGAATCCTGTAAAGAAAATAAAGTACACCTTTTATTAATGATGCTTTGTCTGGTAACACGAACAGGACAACTGACTGGTTGCTAACAATCCAACTTTCACTTGTGAGTAAATGCAAGAAGGTAACCTCAGTACTGTTTAGTGAGGTACTGAATACAGAAGACTGAAAGATAGGTATTTTCGTTCTCAGTTTGGTGTTCAAAAGTACCATCATAGGAAGCAAAAAGATTTAAGCTAGGTTTATAGTTGACACATTGAACAGGGCACAAGGGGTGCCTGCCAAATGGGCCGTCCCCTCCCCTGGCCTCGCTTGCTGCTGCAGCACCGGGTCTGAACTTAAAAGCAGATCTATAACTCAGCCTTTAAAAGCCATATCTGGACTTCATTCAGACTGAAAGAGAGCCAGACTTTGACAGATAACAGGACGGCTAAGCAGAGCATAGCAAATAGCTCTGTTTTCTCCTTTCAAACTTTGAACCTCTGTTATTTATGGAACATACAGGACTGGAAAAGTCTGTAGCCTTTTGGAATCTGGATGTTATGGCAAACACAAAATGTTCCCTTTGCTCTTAATAAAAACACACTGGAAAAACTAAAAAAATATATATTTAATGCTAGTGTCATACCTACATACATTATTATTTAGATCAAATATCTAAATATGCATTTACTTTGTCACTTCTTTGTGATTTTCAAATTGTCAATACATATTTTAACCTCTGCATAAATCAATTTGATCTAACAAAAAATAAAATAAAATAAAATAATAATAATAATAATAATAATAATAATAATAATAATAATGACTTTCTTTGAAAAAAAAACTGCAAGGTTTATGTTAAATCATGAAGAGATTCAGGTAAGGCTTAAACCTACAGTCATATTCAATACATTTGAAAATAAATGTTTTGGTGAGGCTTGTCTGTCAGATTAAAAATGCTTTTTGAAAATAACCTTTAAGCAGATGTTAAATATAGTTTTCACTAAGCCCAAAATGCTAAATTAAAATGTTTTTGTTTTGATTTGCCAGAAAATCATCAGAAATAGCATAAACAAAGACTTCAAAATATCAGTTTTTTTATAATTTATTTATCTAATGTGCTTCGCTTAATGAATTGATTTATTTAAATATATTCTATTTCTTTGAATATTAATCTGTATCATTTATGATATTCTCACAGAACATCAACCTAGGGTAAAAATGCTATGGTTTACAGTATTTAGGCAAAGATTTAAAACAAATAATATTTTGTTTCCAATAATCAAATTAAAGGTCAAAATTTGACCTAAATTTTTTTTTTATTGTAAAATAAAATAAATAAAGTAGATTTACCTCATACTCACTTGAGTGTTTATGTGGTGTAGCAAACTTCAGAAATACTGTCAGGCGTTCTACCTTGCTTGTAGTTTTTTTCCAGGCCAACTGACACACGTTGACTTCTAGTCTGACTGTAACTCTGAATATGAGATACTTTGTGGCATATTTTGAAAACCGAACATGACTGATTGTCCTGTAACCTTTTTTTGTCGCCAGAAGGAGTAAATACAGCAAGGCCAAGCAGGACTCCGACGAAGAGAAGCACTTACACCAAGGTAACTCATAGTTCGCCGTCCACCTACGCACTCGGTAATTGAAAACCATTAGTGCTGTCAGGTGTGCTCATGTGCATGCACTCTAAACCACAAACGAGTCCCATAAAATGGGGAGAAAAACAAACTATTTGGAAGTTAATGTACTTGCTTGCTAACATGTTTCAAACACCTCATTATCAAGTCATCAGCGTTGTTATTTGCGTACCAGAAGAATTTCAAGTTAATGAGCTCCATCTTCATCAGAGTCCGCCACAATGACATAAAAAGCAATAGAGTCACAGTGTGAAGTGAGGTATGGAGGGAAGTGAGGAGGCGGAGGAGGAGAGGATCCAGAGAGGAAGGCAGTGTAGCCTGCAGCGTGATGGAAATAAAGAACAGATGGAGGGCAGAGAGCAGAGTTCCCTAAATGAATGAACCTCACCCTTTCTTTTTCTGTTTTTGCTTCTTTCCCTACCAATCCTTTCTTTTCTCAGGAGTCAGGATATATGTTGACCCCTTTACCTATGAGGACCCGAATCAAGCCGTCCGCGAGTTTGCCAAAGAGATTGATGCTTCCTGTATCAAGATTGAGAAAGTTATTGGTATCGGTAAGGAAAAAAGCTTTGTTTGGAGTCTTTAAATGCTTTCAGACTTCACTTTATTTTTAGAGCAATATTAAAACAGTGCTAGAAGACATTTATTATACCTTAAGAGAAGTCACGAGGCAGAAAAGAAAAAATCAACACAAGCTAAATATTCTGTCTGTGCTATTCCTGTGGCCAGAGAAAAGTCATCCAATGACAAAATAATAAAGCTAAAGAATCAATATCCATTTCCTCTTCTTTTTCTGCTCCAATGGATAAGAGGAGGAGGAGGCCAAAAGGGGATTAAAAAGACCCTGATCAATGTTAAAAGTGGAACCCTTCAAACCTGCAGACACGCACACATACACATAGACACAAACACTTTTTGATTTGATTTATAGTACCTGAATCAGAACGTTCATTTATCATTGCGCCACATCTTGAATGCAGCCTGTGTGTTCTCAGGAGAATTTGGTGAAGTCTGCAGCGGTCGCTTGAAAATGCCAGGCAAGAGGGAGATCTGCGTGGCCATAAAGACGCTGAAAGCCGGCTACACTGACAAGCAGAGGAGAGACTTCCTGTCTGAGGCCAGCATCATGGGCCAGTTTGACCACCCCAACATCATTCACCTGGAGGGTGTGGTCACCAAATGTACGTTCAGTATGTGACTGTTTCCTTCTTTTAGCATTAAAATAGATGGGTGGGAGGGATTGCAATGAAACTCAGCTCCCACACTCTCAACATTTACACACACAGTTACTGTTATATCATTATTAGAGGCATAGAAAGGTCATTCATTTCTGCTGTCTCCAGTAAAAAAATCTAACAATAAATCATAATAAATTACATATTTCAGAGAAGGTGATCGTGGGGACTAACCAGTCTCTGGCATCAGCCAATAGTATACATTTCTGTGCTGATATTTGACAGCAAGTGCAATAATTGAGTTTATGCAATGCCTTGCAAAAGTCTTAGCAGCCTTTTAAATTCTTCACATTTTGTTTTTTACAAGCTCAAACTTAACAGCTAACTGAGCATGACGATGTCGTCCATCAAATCCAAAAGGCTCGGCAAGAATAACATTAATTAAAGAGTCATTGTTGAAATGAAGCAGAAGAAGCCCTGATAGCGTTTTGCTAAAACCCATGTAGAAAACGCAGCAAACATGGAAGAAAGTGCTCTGATCACATTAGACTAAAATTAAACGTTTTGGCCTACATGCAAAATGCTATGTGTGGCAGAAAACCAAAACTACACCTCATGTTGAAACAGGATCCTCACCATGACACTTGATGTTGGCAGAATCATGGATTTCTTTATTGGGGACACAGAAGCTTGTCAAAAGTGATGCTTAGATGGATGGAGGAAAGTACAGGACAATCCTGGCAGAAAACCAGTTAGTAGTTCCAGAAGACTTTCAGCACGACAAGCAGCCAGAGATATAGAGGGATTGTTTAGATCCGATTTGGTTCAGATCATGCCTAAATTCAACTAGGAATCTGTGAAAACTCTTGAAAATGTCCCAAAATGTTTTCTGTCCAATCTTTCTAGGATTGAGCTACTTCGCACAAAAGAAAAAAAAGCCTCTAGATGCAGAGGTGGTACATACTCTCAAAGACTTGCAGCTGTAATTGCTAGGAAAGGTGGTTCTACAAACTGTTGGCATAGGGGGTTAAACACAATTCATCTCTTCAAACCATGCATCATTTCCTTCCACTTTGCTGTTTTGTACTGATTTATGTTGGTTTGTCAAATGAACCACTAAAGTACATTGCTGTTTGTGGTTTAACATGATAAATGTGAGGGAAAAAAATGCAGAGTCTGAAGACTTTTGGAAGACACACTATATGTGTGTGCTGTATGGTAGAGGTAGGTTTTGTCCAGATGGATTGGGTCCTGCCTTGGGGTGGGGGAGGCAGTGTTAGAGGTAGCTGGGCATTAGGATGGGGGTGTGTTGGAGGGCTAATGGGTCCAGGAACAGGCCCTTCAGCACAGCTCCAGACTCATTAATCATGGTGTCAGCTGTAAATGTGTTTGGGGTTAGGGAGTGATACCCTATCCCTTCTCTATCTGCTTCTGCATGGTCACAGAACACCGGCCAAATTTCTCTCCCTCTGCCCTTGGCACTCTCCTCCTTTCTCTACTTCCCCATCAACCCCCCGTCCCCTTTCACACCTTCGCTTCATGGTATTTGTGAAGCTATAGGTGAGTGCATGTGCAAGCATGTAGGAAAGTCTTTTTGGCAGTTACCATAGCTGATGGCCGGCCTAACGTAGATGGATGAAGTGTCTGAATGCATTGCGACACAACAGCCCAGCCATATCTTAGCTAGATAACACTGTCTCTACCCCTGTCATACTCGTTCGCCTTCACACACGCACAGCAATGGTGACATGCACAAACACAAGCACACTCTTTGTCCTGCTGGAGCTGAAAGTGCACAGTGGCACAGGCAGAATTGCTTATCACCTATCACACTGCTCACCACGCAGAGTGACCTCTCAGACCCTGACAAAGGGAGAAAGACAAAGTAAAGAGGGAAAAGAGGGAGGAAGGAGAAGAAACTGCAGAGGAGTAGTGGCCAAGAAAGGTGCAAACAGTTGCAGAGAGGAATAGGCAGGGAAGTAGTTAGGAGCTGAGAAAAGAGAGCAAGCAGAGAATGCAGGAGTGGACAGTGGTGGGACTACTGAACCAGCTGAGAGATCTAAGAAATAGATGACTTGCATGGCAGTGACAAAGGCCAACATGAATGCCGAGGCAAAGAGAACATCCGATAACTCCCACTCTCTCCACCCATACTTTTGAGAGCTTGATACAAGGTTTGGGCAAATGAGTCCTTCACACTTGAGAGTGTCAGTGGAATCTATTAAAAATCCATTATTTGAATTGCATTCCACTCTCCATTACAATCAAGTTAAAAGGAATTCTCAATTTGGCCTCAGTTTGCTGGCATGTCCAACTGAGCCAATTAAGGCTTATTAATAATGGAGGAACTCCAAATAGGCACTAAACTCCATAAATGTGCAAAGATCTGTCACTGAAGACTGCTGGCTGCAGTCCACCATCCTGAAGCATGTGTATACTTAGTGTTTCTATCATGTCAGTGTGTAATTAAAATCTGGCCTCCATTAGAGCTTGAAATCAGATGTGATATGTTTCAAGGCTGATTTACATAAACTTGGAGAATGCTAATTTCCAACCGATCTGCTCTTAAAAGCAGACTGTGGTGAGGTGCAGGCGTTACAGAGCCAGCGTTGCACCCCCTGATGTGTTTTCCCCAAACTCCACGGTTTTGTTGGCAGGTGATAATCGGCCCTCTGACGCAGCCCCTCGCCCAGAGTTCATTGCCAAAGGCGACAGGGCGTACTCAGTAAACAAGGAATTAGCATGCAAATGGGCTGAAGGGAAGAGGGCGGGGCTGGGAAGGCGAGAGTTTAAGGTCGCAGGTCAGACGCTCCTCAGAGTTTATTGCGCAGCTGTCAATCACCGGCAACCCCAGGCCAGGGGCTTGCAACAAAGAGAACAAAGATGGCCGACAAAGAAGGCCCCCACTTCTCCTCCAACTTTAGTTCCACTTCCTCTTTCTGGGCATCACTGGAGTCCCCCATAATTAACAGAGTGCCAATCATGCAGCATGTAAGGGGCTGACTGACGGCCTCTTGGTGTGGCTGGAAACCTGCTTTGGGGCCGAAGAACTTCACCTTGAAGACCCTAGTTTCCAGTTCCTCAGCTGGCTTTCTGCTCCTTTTCTTATTCCACTGGGTCACAAAACTTGTTCAAGCAGCAAGATTTAGCCAGGGTTTTTCTTCAAATAAATAAGCTTTTTTAGTGCTTTGATAGCTCCTCAACTTTTTTACATTTTGTCACTTTACAACAACAAACCTCAATTATCGTAGTGGGATTTTATCCGCTAGCTAGACCAACACAAATGGGAATTCTTCTTGTCTTTTTTAGAAACTGGCTTTTGCCATTTTTCCGATTTGGGAACATTTGTGAGTAGTTGTCATTTTAAACGAGTCTACTATCCAAGCTATTAATCTCTGAAGCGCTTCCAGAGGTACAATTGGGCTTTGGCACACATCTTCTTTATTGATAAAACCGTTGCAGGTCTGGATGTATGTTTAGTGCCATTGCCCTGCTGGAAGTGGAATCTTCACAGTCTTTCACAGCTGTTTGCAGGTTATCCATCAGGATTTCCCCCATACTTAACGTCTTCACTCCAGCCTATCTCTGCTGAAGAAAAACATCTGAACAACATGATGCTGCCACCACCACAATGTTCCCACTGGGAGGTGGTGGACAGTGTTCAGGGGCATAAAACATCATATCAGTGTTCACCAGAGTTCATTACTTGTCCACAGCTCCTCAAAGAATACTTGTATTCTTTTTTTACAGAGATTAAATTAATGTTTCCCAGTTATTAGTTTTATGAAGACAACTGGTTGTCTTCATTATTTAGGGATTTTAGAGTAAAGGAGGTTGGAGGAGAACGGAAATGGAATACAAATTTGCAGCTTGCTGCCACCATGCTGATGAACACAACGCTCTCCAAACATACACATACAATCATGTTTAACTCCCCTTCCTTCCCACCCTCCCTCATTTGAGGAGACCAACGTTAAGCAGGGACCCATTGGGAAACGTCCTCCTGTTCTGCCGTCTGCCTCGGCTCAGATAAAGAAACGGCTCCCCGCCCCCTACAGAAAAGAAAAGGTGAAAAGAGGAGTGGCAGGGTTCAAAGGGGAAAAGCGTCTGAGTGAAAAATGCGGAAGAAATAGGGGAGCTATCCGAGAGTGACAGATGCGTTCAAATTTGACAGAGAAGAGAGAGGGCAAGGGGGCAACGAGTGACATAAGTATGGAGTCTGAGGGGATTCTGGGTGTTTGACTGCTGTCAGACTTTGCACAGTGTTTCCAATCTCACACCATATTTGCATAAACACAAGATGGTGTGAGTTTTAATGTGTGTGTGGAGGGGTTTTGTTTTATTGGGGACATTTCTGAATGTGCAGGGAGACATGATGGTCGGGGAGAGCTAATTAAGTCACCATGGGACCAAGATGGACGGCCTGACTGTCAAACATCCTCTCACACTCACATGCATACACTCCTTCAACATCCCACCTGCTGTGTGGAGCTGTGATGTGCATCAGTTGCCACCATAATCATCTGCCGTTGCTTGTCCCTTCTCTCTCTCTCTCCTTTTTTCTCCAGGTAAGCCGGTGATGATTATCACGGAGTACATGGAGAACGGATCGCTGGATGCATTCCTGAGGGTCAGTCATGCGTTTCTGTGCGCGCACGCTTGTGCACGGGTGTCGGTGTGTGACACGACTGTAGCGATGCCATCTTATCTCTGTAATGTCATCCGCTGAAATAACAAGTGTTGGTTCACAAACATCGACCCTAATCCTTATCCGCTTTGATCAACTCATGCTTTTCCTGACAAGGAGGTTTCACCTCTGTTTTTCAGGTTCACTACACGCGAGGTGCTCACTGATCCTAGGCAATACGCAGAACATGCTGGGAAAGTAGGCTGACATTTAAAAGAGGAATTGCAAAGACTAGTATCTGCTGCAAATACCTTAATGCATTAGACATTTTAAACAAAAATACATAACATAATCTAAAAGTAGCTCCTTTTTCAGGTGTCTGACTTTGGCATATTGAGTATTAAAGTTGTAACATTGTCATTTATGGTTGTCATTTTTTGGTACTTTTTATTTCTTTATGGAATAATTCATTCAGAAACACAAGTGTATTAATATGGCAAAGTCAGGGAATAGCAAGACTTTGCAAAGTCAGGGTTACCAAAATCCTTCAACTTCTCATCGAAACTTGAGATGCAATAGAAAGTAACCAGAATTTTCTTCAGTTGTACAGAGCGTACAGTAAAACAGCAATGCTGCTGCTGTTTACTAACAAAAGGGTATCACAGTTTTCTCATTTTTACAAAAACAAAAAAAGACACAAGAAAAATATACTTGTCATGAATGTTTCCAGTTCCTAAAAGATATCAGTCAAGAATAGTTTGGAGAATGTGGCTTAAAATTTGATTTGAAACTTAATGCTGGAAGATTTCACACCACTTATACTTTGGACAATGGACCAACCTCCTGATTGTTTTCATTGGGGCATCGTCATGTCTGATACAGTAGATGGTCTTGTTTTGTGCCATCACATCACCCAGTCGACCTACCCAGCAGGTTGTTCTGTATATGTATGAGATAAAGCAGAAAAAAATCGAGTACAAAATGTTACAAACCAGGTTTACACAATTCAAGATTTTCAAATTTCCAAAACACACAAACAATTTATGTCCTCAGGTAGTTTTTGTTTTCTTTTTCTAAGTGATTCAAAGTCCTGAAATCTACAACAGTGGAAATGTCTTTTTTTTTTTTTTGCAGAAGAATGATGGTCGCTTCACAGTCATCCAGCTGGTTGGCATCCTGCGCGGCATTGCATCAGGCATGAAGTACCTGTCAGACATGAGCTACGTTCACCGCGACTTAGCTGCTCGCAACATCCTGGTGAACAGCAACCTGGTGTGCAAGGTGTCTGACTTTGGCATGTCACGAGTGCTGGAAGACGACCCGGAGGCTGCATACACCACCAGGGTGAGTGTGTGAGCGTGTGTCTTTTGCATCCGCGTGCCCAACTGTGTATGCGCCGGTCACCTTATTTGTCAGCTTTAATTAATCAGCCCCGCATCCAATTACAGGGAGGCAAGATCCCAATTCGCTGGACGGCCCCAGAGGCCATCGCTTACAGGAAGTTCACCTCAGCCAGTGATGTGTGGAGTTACGGCATCGTCATGTGGGAGGTGATGTCATATGGCGAGCGACCATACTGGGACATGAGTAATCAAGACGTAAGTCTGAGGATACATGATTATGTGTAACAGCTCGTAAATAACAGACAGTCTGTATTAGTTTTATCGTTTCACCTTAAACAGTAATTTAGATAAGAATGTAAAACATGCAGCATGACCTGGTTTCTGTGACATTTATATTCCATTTATGATAACACAGAGTTGAATTTCTCTTAAACCAAATGTTTTTTCAAGGAAACGTAGATTACAAGTAATTACATTTCCTTTCAGAAAGGAAATGTACCAGAATCCTGGGAATTAACATCAGCATCCATCTAATGTTTTGCTAGGTGATCAAGGCTATTGATGAGGGCTATAGGCTGCCTCCACCCATGGACTGCCCTGTGGCTCTCCACCAGCTCATGCTGGACTGCTGGCAACGAGAGAGAGCTGACCGGCCAAAGTTCGGACAGATCGTCAACATGCTGGATAAGCTGATCCGCAACCCCAACACCCTGAAGAGGACTGGGGGAGAGACCGCAGTCAGGTGATGGAGAGAGACCGCAGAAAATGTGATGCTGGGATTACGGTTTTTATAAGACTAGCTCTTTGGTAATGTTGATGCTAAAACAGATGCTAAGGTTGTGCACACTTAAGTTCTAGCTTTACAAACAAATTATCAAACAAGAACCCGATTTAAAGCTGTATTCATAAGACGGGAGTCCCATTTTTAATTTGCACCAAGCCATGCAAGGAACACAATTGGAACAAAGTGTTGTGGTTGAACTGGGTCAAATTTTAGATTTCTGTCCAACAAATAAAACACACTGCACACCACTCAGTCTGACTGAGCTTGAGCTTTGTCACAAAGAAGACTGATGAAAAGCCTTTATTTTCCGGACAGCACATCAACCACACAATGGGGAAACACAGTTGTTTGAGTTTAAAATATGTAATTAATTATGTACTAACCACTAAACTCACATAATGCACTCACAATATATTATGTAGTTAGTATCTGGCCACACACGCCGACATACTCTCACATCTATGCTTTTTATTCACATCCCCATTAAACATTATCCAGCAGCATTTTGCGGCTGTTTTCCGCACAGATACCCTCCCTAATGGATTTCTCTGCATACTCACGTTAATGGCGCTGTACATTCAGGAATGCAGCCACTCTAACAGGGGGGGAGAATTACGATGTAACAGCGAGTTAGAAACAAACACGACCCTGCAGCTCCGCCACCATTACTCTCCGGCGGCTAAAAGCGTTAAGAATGACCTGTGTGTGTTTACAGACTCGGTGCAGAGCAGCGGGAGTCTGTTTGACTTTAACGAGTGTGTGAGCGCACGCGAGCGGGCTTGCGCAGACTCACAGTCACCTAATGGGACGAGGGGAGAGCTAGGAGGGAGTCCTCGTGGAATAATTAGCGGGGCTGGATCCTATAAATGAGGCCTTTCGCAGTTACGGACCAAGAAGCGTGTGTGGGTTTAAAGGGATCTCGGCACTCATTCTGTTCCCACCTAATGAGTGCAGGTGACTTAAAGGGTCCAACGTTACCTTACTTCACCTCAGCATGCGTTTTTTTTTTTTTTTTTTATGGAAGAGGAGATCGTAAAAAGCGTAAGAGAATATGGAACGGTGAGAAAGTTACCAGAGCGGGACGACAGTGAATAAGTCATTGCCTCCGTGTAGATTTTTCATGGTTGAGAGGACTGTTTCAACAGAAAGGAGAGAAGCAGCAAAAAAAAGAATGGGTGGGCGATTCAATGATGAATATGGGAAGGTGGCCGGGGACTCAGCTGTGCTGTAAAATGCACCTTCATGAAGGGGTTATGTGTTTTGTGTAAAATAAGGATTAACTAACAGTGTCGGTCACATCAGGGAGGAACTGTGTTGAACTTGGCCTGCGCTCTGGTAGCACCCACAAGGCCGGGACGCAAACCAGAGGCGACCCTGACAGATGTACGCTTTCCCTCAAACCAGAACGGCTAAAGAGAAATGTAGCGTGGTGATTTTCACAGCCTGCGGGTAGTTCTCCATCATCATACAGGATGTAATATTCATCACACAGCAGAATGAGAGATATTTTTTCATGTAGCACTGATGTTGTACAGAGCTGTGGAGTTTTTCCCCCTTACAAACTTCTTCTCTCTTTAGTTTCTTCCACACTAAAATGTTTCAGATCAGCAACACAATCTTAGTGTCAGACAAAACAAACCTGAGTAAATAAAAATGTCAGTTTTCAAATACTTTTTCTTATTTTGGGAATAAATGCTACTCAAACCAACCTGGGTCTGCGTGAGACCCTATTTAAACCTAATAATTGGCCACAACGATCGCCATCAAGTTTGGCATAACTGGCGATGAGCTTTTTCCATTGTTTTGGAAAATGTCTTCTCTTGTCAGTCAATTGAATATTTTATTCTGAGGGATCATCAAAAGGTTTTCTGGTAAATGTGAGACTCGTATTTGTGATGTTTTTGTTTGTCACTAGTTTTCATCTCCGGAATATGTGCACATTCATATTTCAAGTCAGTTTGCAGACTCCTGTAGACGTTATAGTTTGGATTCATGACTTGGGCAGAAGATTCAACACAGATAATAAGAACAGAGCTCGAGTGGAAGATGGTGGTATTTACTAAATAAAAAAGGATAAAAATAAATAGTCGTTTTTTTTCTGTCTTCCACCCACTTCAGGCCCAACACCACCCTGCTGGAGCCAGGGAGCCCTGAGGCATCCTCCGCAGTGGGCACAGTGGAGGACTGGCTGCAGGCCATTGGCATGGAGAGATACAGCGACAACTTCACTGCGGCCGGCTACACCACTCCGGAAGCTGTGGTCCACATGACGCAGGAGTGAGTACAAACGGGTGGTAACAGAGAAAAAAGGAAGAAAAATCTGGAAAAAAGGAAGTAAAATTGATTTATAATAATAATTTACAGTTTTTTTAAGTGTCTATGACTTTAAATAACTAGCAAAATCCTTAAATCTAGCAATGATTGCACTTGTTGATGAAATAATAATCCACACTTTTAAGACACGAAAGAACTTGATGTTTCCCATAATGCACTTCATGTCTATACCTGTGTGTTTTTAATACATGAAGACATGACAAAAATGGAGATCTTGAGTTCTGCATCTTTATTTGCTTCCTACATATCCTGCTGATTGGTGACCATTTAAAACATTTATTTCTGCTATGTATTGAAAACGCTTTAGTGTTTTTTAGTAAATGATGCATCGATAGTTCCAACATATAGCTTTATATTCATCTATTTGAACACATTCTTGTCTTTAATCCTTTTTTTTTTCTACCATTAAGATCACAGAACAAGTTTTGTTTGCTTGCAATAAAAAAAAGTACTTATACAAACAGGGAAACTGTTTGGCCAATTCCCATGATGTAAAATTCATCATCTAGATTGTTTTTTGTTTTCCTGTAGAGTCCTAAACTTTTCTTTCTTATATGTTTTTCAGGGACATGGCACGCATAGGCATCTCCTCTGCTGCGCATCAGAACAAGATCCTGACCAGTGTCCAGGGTATGCTGTCCCAAATGCAACAGATCCAAGGCAGAATGGTTCCTGTCTGAGAGGAGGAAGCAAAGGAATCAAAAAGACTTTTTTTTTCTTAAAAAAGAAAGAAAACATAATAAAAAAAATTAAATATAAAAAAAGAGACAAATAAACTATGAAGAAATAGTTTACCTCATCAACGCACTTTAAATTGGATCTAAAAGAAAACAAGACCTTGATGAAGAAAAAAAAAAGGTGTCTAAACTGGCACTTTTTCAAAAATCTTTACCTTCCCCTTTTTGTTGTTTTGGAGAATGGAACACTTCTGTCTGCAGCATTTTTTGGATCCACGGGGCGAGCGGCTGAAAAAGTGCTTCCAAGAGGCCAATCTGGAGTGCCTTTAAAGGTCTGGAAGGAAGGAGGGAGGTATTGGGATCTGACATTTCTTCCTCCTCTTGGGCAAACAGTTATCTCTTGGAACTTTCCCTCTGGAATACTCCAAGGAACAGACTTTTTGAATTTCCTGTGACTGTGTTTATAGTACATGACTTGTTTCTGCGGGACTCAAAGGCTGCCCCGGCCACCATTGTTCTCTTTCTCTCCGTCAGCTGGATCTGTTTGATATCTCTTGGAAAGTGGAGGATGCTACCCTTGAATATCTCTGAGGTTGAGGGCTGCAGTCTTTGGGGAAATGCTGGTGCAGTAAAAGCTTATTTCAAGGAGGGTTTTTTTTTTTTTTTTTTTGTGGTCTTGCCTCTCTTCTGACCCTGTTTTTCTCCCAGAATACCATATTTTGCTGCCCGCTGGGCATTACTGAGAATGTCTTTGATCTTCCGAAGGAGACTTCCCACACCCCTGTCTTCCCAAAAACAATCCCTCCTACACCTTCGACAAACACACAGTTTGGATTCTTCCATTTGTCTCCCATCGGAATCAAAGCCCTCACCTCACCGTTACTGCAGGAGCTACAGACTATTCGTAACCACTCCGAATGGACGCTTGTTCGGAACGCCTCAATTGGTTGCATAGACCGGAGGCAAGATGATGGATTTTACTTTCTCTCAAAAGGACATGTGGATATAAATGGAAACGCAATCATCAGCTACAAGTAAAGGAAAGAAAAGAAAACAAAAGAAAACAAAACAAGAAAATATTGGAGGATTACTGAAGCTGTCATCAGGGTGAGTACTTTTCCATTCTGCTGCCCAAACCAACACATAAAGAAACTGAATTAGGCTTTCCTTTGTTGTGGTGTTGAGTTTCTAATGTCATGCATGTGTCGTTACAAAGTGAGAATCACCAGATCTCCCCCAGACCTCCCCAACACCGGCCCCTGTACTCCAGAAGCCGTGTTAATTAACACGCAGGTTGCACCACCTCAGGCAACCGGAGCAGATCAATAGGCACTGTTCTGTGATCAGTCTGCAGGCCTGTTGCCTCTGGCATCTTAATGAGAAGAATTAATCAGCAGCTGACACCCAGTCAGCCAAACAGAGCTTTGGAAAAGGGTTTGGAAAATTTTAAGATCCTATCACGAGGCGCAGCTTCGGTCTCGGTGTCTTTTGGTGAATATCAGTGATGTCACAGTTTCTCCTCTTGCCTGTACTCTCTAGAGAAATGTGCATTTTTTAAAATGAGTTCAGTTAATTAGGATGGTGAAATACAGATTTAGCTTACACAGCCGCTTGATTCTCTACTGAGCTCTATAAGCACTTTCTCAAGTCGGAGCTCCAATATTATTGGATGCGTATAAAGATTTTTTTTCCTTCTTTTTAATGAAGACACCACTGTTACCCCCAAAATGACACTCTTTGCTTCAATTCTCTAGTGGTGAGCATTTGAGTTTTCCTTTATGCAGATGTGTATTTCTGCAGCATTAGAGGGAGATTTTGTTATACTTTTTTGAAATGGTAATTGTTAAGTACAACGTAAAGTCTTTGTTTATTTATTAACTATTTATAATGCCATTTTATCATTAGTGGTATCATAAACATGTGGTGACTTTTACCAGGTACAAACTTGGCCAATTTGCAATGATGCAAAAATGTTTGCAAAAATGAGGGACTCATATTCAAACCTGGGATCTGGATTTTTTTAAAATGTTAGATTCTGTGAATTGTAGCAGCCATATTGGGTCTAATTATTTATAAATCTAGTGGAAACATTGTTTTTTTGTTATTGTTGTTAGTTTGAAAATACCAATGATGAAGTCGTTGCAATTGTTACTTTTACTATTGGTGCTTTCATGAGAGTCTCAATAAATATCAAGTAATCTGACAATAAGCTTAAATGCAGCTACTGTTTGTACTTTAGTGATACAAATCCCACTTCTTTATGTAAATGGTGCCCTACAGAAACCTATTTAAAAACTGGGAGTAATATACAGTCACAGACATACAGACGTTGTCAAAAACAAGACTGCAGAGAAGTCACAATTAGCGCTTGGTCATCACTTTTATCATTTTCACAATAAAATACCACAAGACATTTTTAATCAAAGTCCTTATCGCCCATCCATAGCCTCAACATATTAGTGTAGAATTGTGAAGAAATTCTGGAAGCAATAGTTGCATAAGCAGCTGTTTGTTTATTTTAAAACAACATAACGTTTAAATATTATGAATATGTTATGTGGTTTAGTCTCACTATTTTCTGGACCACAAAAGTTTGTAACCTAGTTGTCCGTCACAACATTTCACCTGCTCAGCGGATTGTGAGTTCACCACAAAAATTCTCAAACAACGACGAGACACAGAAAAGCACAGGAACGCACCGTCTTCCATGTTGTTGCACAGCTTTTTTTTAATCACCAGTGGCCTTTATTTGAACGGAATCTGACAGGAAGGGAGCATAGAGAACGGGGCACTTGCTCTAACCTCTGCGTCACACAACATGGAGGACAGCTTCATGTTGTTGATGGATAAAATCCTGACAGATAAAATCTAAAAGCTTACCAGTAACCTTTAGTGCAGCAACATGCTCCTCATTTGGCTGAGACAAAAGCTGCAAATTTAACAACGACTTGAATCTTGTTAATCTGCTAGTGCTCCGTCACACAGTTATAAAGTTTTTCAGTTTGATTGTTGTTTAAAGAATCATCACAAAAGCTTGTGTCTTAAATAACTATTGGCTAACGAATTTATTTTTTTCACTTTTCTCTATGCATATTTCTTCAAATTTCTTCATGAGAAACTGTTAACTACTGAACAAAAGAGTTATTACAGCTTGCCAATATGTCCTGCTCCAACAGCACCAGCTCAAAGTTATCAAACACAGATGCTGTAAAGCTGCCTATTTGTGTGCTTTTGATTTTTGCCAATAAATCAAGGATGCATATCTGATATCACACACATACATTTTGCATTTTCTCTGCCTGGCACTCTCTGACACCGGACTTTTTGGCCAGGGAGTCCAATGTGCCGTCGAGCTGCAGAACAGCATATATGGATGGAATTAGATGCAGAGTAGAAACAGTTTACATTGAAAACCGCCGTGACTGATGCAGCTTCTCAGAACCTTCCTCTCTCTCTCTCTTTCTCCCCAGATGCTGCCGTCCATCGACAACACGGGAATCTGGGCCTCGTTTGCCACGAGTGGATTTTTTTGCCGCTCTTCCTCCTTCTTCCTCGTCGTCCTGCTTCCTTCTCAGCCTCTCCTTTCGGGGCGTCTCCTCCACCAATGAGAAGACAAATCAATTCACACACGCCTGGGATATTCACCGTAGCAGCATCTCGGCTTGACAGTGTTGCCACCCCCGTGGTTGTGGCCATCCGGCAATGAGTTGGAGTTGCTATGAATGAATTTAACAGCTTAAAAAAAAACAACAACAAGAATGTAATATAACAGAGAAAACCTGCTTTGGTGGATAAAATACTTTTTTAATTCACTTCAATTGTGATTTTTTATTTGATCTCTTTGCATGTAGAGTAAATAGGGTTTAATTTGACTGTGAGAATGAGATGTGTGTGTGTGTGTGTGTGTGTGTGTGTGTGTGGGGGGGGTGTGTGTGTTCTCTGATTGACATTTGTAATTATGTCTGTTTTCATGCCACTGTTGAGAAGGGAGGAGATAACAGAGCTGTATAGTTTTTGATATAAAAAAAAAAAAAATTGGAAAAAGCCTGGACTATATTTTTTTTCTTTTTGTGTCATCTGTAAAAAAAAAAAAAAAAAAAAAAAAGAGAGAACATAAGGTGTGTTGCTCACGTCATGTATGGTTTCCTCAGCAACAGCATTTAATGAACAGCTATTCTGGAATGAAACCCATTTGGAGCGGCACGCAGTTGGACGCTTAGAGACACAGCCGAGACACTAAACGTCTCCAGTGCATACAAACGCATATTGGAGTTTGGACTCTCCCGTGCTCGTTATGAATGATGGAGGAAACACTTTCTGGATGTGAGAATGGGCGCGGTCAAAAATGACGCACCTGGATAGAACAAAGGATCAGAGGGCGAGGGAGGGGGGTTTGTCTAAAGAGGATTTGTTGTTTAATTTTCTGGCGTACATCATAAAACTACAGGTTGACCACAATGGACTATATTCATTTTCTTCCTTTTCTCTACAAACTATATACTCTTGTGAATGTTTCCGAACTCTTGAGAGGCAATTCATATACAGTAATAGAACACCTCCATCCTTAATAGAGCTCTGCAATCCTTTCTAATTGTTTTCCTTTTGGGGGCGGGGGGTTATTTCTTGAAAATGGACCTGCTTGGATATATGCAAGATATGCTTGGAAGGAGAAGGAAACCAGAATGTACTGTAAAATAGTTTTTTCCTTTACTTAAATGTCAGATAAGTTTAAAAAAAAAAAGAAAGAAAAAAAATGAACATAACGCAAGGGTTAATGTTTGTCATTGTATGCCTTCCGATGCCATAATGATCTAGACATGTAGATCTAACATCCTCTTGATCCTTTTTGTATTTTTTTTTTTTTTCATTTTTTGGACATTATCATTTTTTTGTTTTGTTTTTGTTTTTTGGTTAAGGAGCTATAGGTACATGTAACTTATGTCATTTATTTATGTCCTTTTATATCTAGTTTGTAAAATAATAGCCTAAAGTGAAGTAAATAAAAGGGGTGCCGAGGTGCATTCCTATTAAAGTAGAAACTATGTGACTGACTCTGTGTCTTTTCTCTGCACACGTACTGCGGTTCCTCATGCATTTTCATCTAAACACCAGAGAGACTAGTACTCTAGAGACACAATGATCAGCTAAAGATTTCCAACTTTTAGTTTTTATAAAGTTATGTTACAGTGTAGAAGTTAGCATTGAGGGCATTTCTAGTTGGGATTTTTTGAACTTCACTTTTTAGTGAGGTGGTTTTAAGGTGGGCTGCACAGTAGCGCAGTTGGTCGCACTTTTGCCTTGCAGCAAGAAAGTCAATTCCTGTTCAAGTTTTCATGTCCGAATTTGAATCTTCTTCTCTCTGTAAAATTGTCCACATTGAAGATTGTCTAAATGACCAGTTCTGCTCACGTTGGCTAAACATTCAGCTAGTCACCAGCCTGTCTCCATATTTCACTGAATCACATTTAGTAAGAGGGAAAAGGGTTAAAATATCACATCAAGTAATCTGTTTGGTTTTTTATTTCTCACACTTACCTGACTTAACTGGAAAGGGAAACACAGATTCTCGGAATGATAGAAATGGCCACTCTGTTGGTAATTTGAGGCTCAGTACAGCACATGATCAGCCGATAACATAACTGTGGAAGTCTCAAAGATTGATCCTCCTCTCCTGTCAGGCCTTTAGGCTGTTGCTTGTGCCATTTGCTGCTTGACAAAGAACATGTGTGTGTGTGTGTGTGTGTGGGGGGGGGGTGTATAATCAGGACATCTTCTTCTTGGTTTCATTTCCAGCAACTCTCATTCTCTTTCACTCTTTAATTAAGTTTGGAGGAACAATAGTTTGAGGTGAGAAGGAAAGGACAGTTTTGGAAATAGAGCTCATGTAAATCTTGAGCCAATTGTGTGTTGTTTTTTTTCACATTCTACGACGTCAGCGGTGAAAAAGCTTTAACAACCATTAAACCCCTGAAGGTTGCAGAGGAAGACGACGATCTGCCTCAGAAGAAAAGAATGCCTCCGTTGCAGACTGCTGGCAAGCTTATCATGGATGTAAAACAGATGATTGGCCGGGCTGAGATTGATTAATTTCTTCTGTCTGAGAACACCTTTTTCTTTTGGTAAATTGCGAATGATTAAAGTTATAGCTGAAAAATTACTTAATGTTATTCTAAAGAGTGTTCCATGTCTCCATATCAAGTTTCCACACAATTACAAAAATCTTTTTTTTATTCAAAAGTATGTATGCATAAGATTTTCACACAGAATTACAGAAATAATGTTTTTTTTTTGTCAAACGTTTGTGATTTATTTCTCTTAATTTTCCACAGAAATTGAATGTTCCACACAGGAACATGTATTAAACCTAAAAACTAAAATAACACAGCTTGTTACAATTTAAAAGACTTAAAATATTTCTTATAGTGTGTATTACAGAGATAAATTATTTTGTTTTAAAGACTCAGGTTGGTTTTGTGGCTGTAAGCAGATTTTTAAAATGACTCAGGATTGTAAAGGTTTCTGATCCCTGTGTTAAGTACACAACTCTTATGTGGAAGGGAAATGTCATATGGTTGTCAAAGGTGACTTAAAATAAAAATCTGGGAAAGGTTTTCAGCCCCCTTTATTCTAATAACCCTAAAGAAAATCCAAATTGTCCAATTGCCTTCTGAAGAAACTCTAAAAGACTCCACAAGGCCCTGAACACAACATCTCAGCAGTCTGACATGTTGATGATAGACAAGATGGTTCGGTTAAGTATAAAACACAGATGTTGAGGAAAACAAACCCATTGTGGTGTTTTACAATAGACTTATTAAAGAGGCTTTGAATTTATGATAAAAACTCTGACATAACATTCAAATTTTAACTACATCTTTCTTTTTATTAGTTTTGTTTGTCACTACTAAAACTCATACTCAGTTCCAAACACGGTGAGGCTCTGAATGAAATGCTGACTGATTAGAAATGCAGTCCAGAGGCATGCAGTAGAAGAAGTTTTTGCCAGCAGTTCCACTGATAGCAGCATCTGATCATCTTAAACCCAGAGCGTCTGTCATTTCGGTTACAGATTCAGTTCGAAGGAGGCCTGCAGCCTGAGGTTGCAGTTTCATTTCCACATCCTCACAGGGTCACTCCAAGGACATAATTCACTGACTAGTATCTTACCTTTAAACTAAGGTTAGACTAAATTAATACATTTTGTTTTTTTTTTTTTTCAAAGGGTAACCAGTTGGTACTCTTTTCATGTTTCATAATTTATGCACCTTTCAGGTCAATCTTGTTCTTCAAATTCTGATTTTTCAGAAGAATTGTGATAAACAATAAAGCAGTTATAGGAGATAACTCACAAAGGACTTTGCAGTTGTATTTTACGCCTACCTGTAGTCATCCACTGCAGATCACCAGGACTCTCACAGTTTGTCCCTGTGCAGCCCAAAGCTCATTGTCCACACTAATACTGATAATAACACTCTCATTCACTGGGGTGCTCCAGAACACACAGCAGGTTATAAAAATTGCAGACCAAATCATGAGGAGTAATAGAAAACAACAAGATCTGATCTAAGAAAACCAGTATTGATAAATTATCTGTTAGCTTCATTTGATAAAATTTCTCAAGTTCTCAGTAGACAGTGGCCATAACTACAGCAAAATGCTCTACTTTGGGTGTACACACATCTGTAAAGTAAAATTTGTTACATATAAGAAAAAAGAAAAGCTGCAAAGCCTAACTGGGAATAATATTGACATACTTCTGAAGCAAAAATAAAAAGTACCAAATTACTTTTTATTGCATACCTACACACCTACTGGCTGTGTAGGTGTGGAATCTGGCTACAAACCTGTGTTTACTACCAGGCAGTACACACCTTTCACCACTCCAAGTACCTCTCAATAGTTGAGAAAGTTTTGCTTCACCATTTATTTTTCCTCACATTTTGCTACTTCTCAAATTACCGACCACAGAGAGTTTCCAAATCATCAGAGAGCTCTCACTGTTAAAAGGTTAGTGGAAGAGTACAAAAGAATATCCATGACTTCCCATGACATTATCAAGAACTTATCCTACCTCCAAAATTGAGCAAAGGGCAAAAGAAAACTCATTTGAGAGACTTCCAAAAGGCAATTAAAGTCTCCTAAAATCAAGTAGGAACATCTGCATTCTCTAAAAGATGTGTGTAGCACAGAAATGACACTGCAGTTCACAAAATGACCACACCGTACCAACAATGTAGTGGAAGGAAATATAAAATCATGTTTAGCCCTAAAGACACCTTTGTCTCGTGCACTAAAATTTAATGCAAAGAGGCATTGCAGGTCCCCCTAAATTAGTTTCTTTTTAGGGATCGGACTCCATCGTCAAGTGAAAGCAAACAATCAAACCCGATTACACCCACAGTGCTTGGAAGCTCAGTGGTTTTGTCAGACAATTTAATTAAGAAACCGTAAGGTGAAGTGCTTGCCCTGAAAACAGGCTTAACTCCTGCCTCTTAGGACTGTCACTTCAATCTTTTTGACTAGGTCACTTTTGTTTCATAATTAAATTTCCTGATTTCAGATAAAACCCTCTCTGTTGGACCTCTAAGCCACTCACAATGGGGCGCAACCCTTCACACTTATTTTGCCTTTTGTGTTGTTATTATTGAGTGCATCCTTAAATCCATCCAATATTAGAATCTCTAATCCAACCGCCCCAGTGTTTATCACAGAAAGTGTATTTTCTTAAAGAAAGAGATAATATGTTTTGTTTTATTTTTATTTATTTATTTATTTATTTTTTTGAGGAGAAAAAACAAGTTGATGTTGTGATGCAATGAAACAAATCTTAAAATTATTTTTCTGATTAAAAAAAATAATAGAAATAAAAGTGATCATTTTCAGTTTTTTATGTAAATACTGGAAACTTGTATTTACATAAAGATGAGATTTTCATAGCATGATAATCTCATACCAGCCAGCATCTAAAACATGGTTAAAACAGTGAAGCTAAACCATTTTTAGATTGAAAATATTTTATTTTCAAATTAACACCTGCAGCAAACCTGGACATCCAAAGAGTTAGAGTTGATTTAAGTCAACAGATACTAAATCAAGAGCAAGAAGAGCCTTGGGGTGAGCAGATTCTGTAACTTTCACCACTTGTTTTGTGTAGGAGACCTTCTGTCTCTCCAGAATCAGGATCCTGCCTGATTGTGGGTCTCCAGGGAGAACATGGAGCTTTATCAACCTGACCACACTAATCTCTCCTCTAGGCCAACAGGAGCTGGTGGGTGGCCTGTTCCCAAATGAACCCAACCGAAGGACGCCTACTTGACCACTCGATCTTCTTATCCTGAACAACTGGCCACACTGCTGGTCCCACCTGATAGAATAACCTTTGACTTTTCTCAAAGCGCACACGCACGCTGAACAGAACCAAATCAGCACAAGCAAACATGCTAATCTCAAAAGCAAAACACGTTTTCCTTCCACCAGCTCTCAGAGTGTTAGGGGTTACGAGGATTTTGCCTCTATTCTTGCAAGAAAGGAGAAGGTTAATCAATCCAGCCCTCACTCCCCTCTTTCTCCTGACCCCCTCCGCAGGGTCTGGATGGGAGCCTGATCAAGGTTCAGCAGGCTATCAGCTTCAGCAGAAACCTTGTTATCACTGAGAGAACTATCTGAAAGACTGAAATGGACAGACAGCTATGTATATAGAGAAAGACAAAGGCAGAAAATTGAAAAATATACGTAAGTAAAAAAGAAAAACTATTGGAGAACTTTTGAGAAAGTCAGGTTATTCAGTTCAAATCTTTTGCCTCCAAAGATTTTTTTTTCTTTATTTAATTTAGAAAGTTGACACTGAAAAGTAATATGAGAAAATGATTGGGTGAACGACATCGAGGGGGGGAAAAAAAAAGACACATTGTGACATAACAGCTATCCATCATCCACCGGTTTGATCTCTGGTGAGAAAAAGGAGTGTAGATAAAAGGAAACAAAAAGCGAGGTAATACCATCGAGAGTCAGGCTCGGGGATTTTCTCTGCCCGCCACGGCTTTGGCCTTTGGACTGATGACAGCAATCAGATTTACATCAGAGCTCACAGGTGTGCACCAATGCATGCGCGCACACACACCCACACGCAAACATAAAAGTATGTCTCTCGATCTTCACCAGGACTTCCAGAAATTTTTGCCTAACAAATATGCAGCACGTCTTCTTACAGGGTCTGGAGTTTGGCCCTACAAGATGCAGTGGATCCTAATGTAGTATTTGTTAGGAAATTGATCCTTACAGTGTATCAAATACAAAAACACACACACAAACACACACACACACACACACACACACACACACTGCTAAGGGCTCATTCCTTACAGTTTTAATCCCCATTTTTCAGCAGGTTGGAGAAAGGAATTAAAATAGCAGCCATACGGGGGGGATTGTAGTACAACATTGTGAGATAAGATCAAAACTGGAAAAGTGCAGTAAGTCAAAGCTTAGCGCCTTTCAACAAAAGTATTCCTCCATGTCTCAGAGTTGTTTGCTCAAATGAGATATGAGGGTTTATAAAGAAAGATAATGTGGTTTTACATTTCACATTGCGAATGGATTACAACTTCAACTCATTGGCCAAAACAAATACCATCCAGACTCAAGATTTGCTTTGGTTTTATTGGGTCATAAAACACTGAACATATTACAGACGTTTTATGACCACAGTATATTGCAGGATCATAGTGATTCCATGAAGCTATCCAAAAACATGGCGCAAAATTCTTCAGTTAAAACTTGCAAGTCATAACAATTTGACAGACTAAAGAAATATTGTTTGAGTACTGGTCATTTTGGACCTTCAACAAATTGAGCCTAAATTGTTTTATGAGGTTTTTGAGTGGGAAATGGAAACAGTTATAGGAGGAAATTTTAATCACATAATACCATACTAATCTTGGGGAAATTCATACTGACTTTAGCAACTAACAATGTAAAGTGATTTTCTTATAATCTATTTTAAGTAAACTGTTATGGTAAATATGTGCCAGCAGTAAATTGCTTAGACTTATTTTGGTCATATTTGAGGTAATATCAGTTATATTTCTTAAGAGTTGGCTGAGCAATACTAGGATCAGAACCAAAATAATGGAATACGGTTTATTAAATCAATTGTAATAAACATCCTCTGAAAACAATATGCCATGAAATTTAAATTATTTTAAGTTGTAAAGAACAAGATGCCAATGCTTGGATACAAAATGAAGGTTCAAATTATAGCAGGGGTAAAGAGCTGTGCTAAAATTTGGGAGACTGGAATACTGGTGTTCAAGCAAAGACATAAAAGATTGAGCCGTTTAATATAAAAGGTGAAACAAAACAAATCAACAACGACCAATGAAAATTACCAAAGGTTTCCAGGTCAGTTTGCTTGTTTCCATTGGGAATTTCCATTTTATGCCTACCTATTATTTAAACCATTGAATATCAGTTGATTTTTCCTAATAATATATAAATAAAAATACTTAACTTTCACAAAATTGTTTCTGAAAACTTTGTCTGACACCTCTGCTGTTACAAAAATATGACCAAATATGATCAAACCAAAAGAACTTTAACCATCCCACAGCTGGTAGACATTATTCTAAGGAGTCATACAACCACAAGTTCTTACATCATTCTTTTAGTTCATGCATACATCAAGATTTAAAAAAAAAAACACTTTGGGAATTATCTTCCTAAAGAAAAAGTGCCATAATGGCCTCTTTAAAGCAGAGAGAAATAAAAGGTGGTTCAGTACTTTTATACAATTTGCGTTTTGGTTCTCAACACTCAAACTACTTTCCCAGCCCAGAACAAGTTGTAATGCATTAATTCCCATATCGCCTGCAAGTACAGTATGGAGAACCAAAGAGTTACTTGCATCCTGGGAATGGCTGAAGTCTCTCAGTGATCCCAAAAAAGGTCAGAAGCAGGTAGAACATTAAAGCCTTGCTAAATTAAGACAGATCAGCCAAACCAGAGATCGCATATGGGGATGTGGGGAAGACGTATGCTTTTCAGACACTATAAATAAGAGCTCGTGTTCTTCACACAGTTAAAATGACTTGTGAATAATGAGCATGCAGTGAGAACTTCTAGTTAGCGAGGCTGTTATTTTCTTGCATATTCAAAAAAAAAATTTCTCTCCTCTGGTCTCAGTGAAGTAACGCTGTATTTAAGACATCAGCCGCTCTCTGAACTCGGGCCCCCACAGTCCTGGCTCCCGAAGCCCCCCTTGGTGTGAGGAATGGTGGAGCTGGGCTGAGTTCCTCACCCACAGACGACCCCATCGACTGAGCAGCTCTCCACCAGCTAAATGATTGATGCTAGCTTTAGCTAACTAGACTCCTGAGTCCTAAAACAACTAAGGCTGGCTGGCCAGTGGGCTGCGGCCTGTCTGTGTTGGTATGTGTGCGTGTGTTTGTGAGTGTGCGTTATCAGCCCAGGAGACTTCGTACAAATAAATGTGCTGGAAAGAGGCGCAGTGTTTGTGTACGTTTGTGAGAAAATGTGCTTGTGGCTATAAAAGTTTAAAATAGCAAGACCTTTTAAGTAGTTTGGAAAATCGTGTAGAGAAGGTGAGAGTTGTTGCATTTCTGTGTGCGCAGCGAAAATCAGAAGTTTGCATACTTTTTACTATTGACTTAGGTGTTATTTTTACTGGGTGGAATGATGATACAGGAAACGTATTCAGCGAGTTTTACAAACAATTTCAACATTGCAGTTCATATTATGGACTTTCTATAATCCCCACAGAATAAACATAATATGCACGCACAGGCAGAAATACAGATGCACACTAACCATTATTTGGTTAATTGGACCTTAGTGTTCCAAGTTAATTATTACCCTGCTTTATGCGTTCCGATTTTTAATTTAACATCACTAGCTTTGTCAGAAAGAATTGCCAAAAACACAGCAAGAGTTATGTGTGAAGACCAGTGAAGAGTTTGGTTGAGCTGCAGTCAAAATCAAATCTTGGGTCTCGTTTTATTATGTCTGGATAACAGAAATTAAATATAACTTATTAAAACCTTGTGCATCAAATTAAAAATTATTTAAATTATTTGATGCACAGTCCACCCTGGAATTTGAAATGCTTTAATTAATAAGGCCCCAAATCAAAATGAGATTCATGCCCATATCCAGCGATTGCTAACATCTGGCCTGCAAAATAAAAGCTCAATTTGTGAGATTCTTCTTCAGTTTTCTTTAGCCTACAAACACAACATGTACTTTTACCGTACATATTGGAGAAATAGTTACATTTAGGACTTTTTTTTATTTCAATGTAAGACAACAGAGCAGGTCCCGATGGAGACAGGCTTGTATCATAATAAGATTACTGGAAGGCTAACTGGATGAAATAGATCATGCTTTGGTTCACTGGTTAGACCGCTAGCTCTTTTTGAACCCCTGACTCTAATCGAACTGTCCATTTAGTAGCTATAAAAGCCAAAATGTAAACAAGGATTAGCTAAAACAAGAAGAAGAGTCAAAAGGAAAAAAGCTTTAATGTACCTGCACATTTAAAGTCACTTATCATTCCAAGTGACAGTAATGCAGCATGAAATCCACTGAAATGCACCATTCTCCAGAGGGTTAAATTTTGGATCAGGTCGCTAACCTTTATTTTCCACTCAGCTCTGTATCCTGTACCCATTTATAACTATAATTGGTATATTTTTACTATCATTAGTGCAGGTCAATGGATCCATCTAGGGAACTTAAGGTTAGACATTCACCATGGAAACCAGTCTTTCCTCTCATTAAACGGCAATTAAATTGGGTCGAGAAACCTTTCCTAACAAACCACATAGGTCCACTAACTTAAATTTCCTTGTCGTCCAACAGCCACGCTCTGTCTCGTGAGGATTTGTGATATTACCATAATGAAGGAAGCAGCTCAGCGGTGAAATATGAAGGCTAAGTTTGCCCTTAAAGCCCTTGTAGAAACTAGATATTGGGTTAAAGAAATGTGCATTGTGTGCAGGGGAGACAAAGTGATGGAAAAACCTAATGTCCTCAGACTTGAAAACAATTTCTCAGTTGCAGTTTTACTTTCGCCAGATGTGGACAAAGACATGTCCAAACGCAACTGGATAAAGACACTTAGTCAACTTTTTGGATCTTTCCTTGCACAATGTGTTCCTGCAGCACATTGAGCTGCAGGAACACATGTGTTAGTGAAAACACAAAGATAAGACACCCTTAGAAAGAACTGAGTCTCTCAGTATTGTGAAATATTTTTTAATTTTTCCACTCTGCTCTGTTTGAAGTCAGGACTCTTGTGGAGCTGAGAGACAGATCCAACCCGATGACAGATGTTCTGTTGGTTTTCAGGTTTGCACTTCATTCGAAAGATGACGTGCTTCTTCACCAAGCGCTTAAATTTTCCAGCCTCAAAGATTTGTTTGAAAACGTTTGACTGGAATTAAGCAAGAATTTTCTCAAGGAAGATACACACCGTAAACCCATATGGATGTCTTTTTTAAAATCAGCATCAGTTTTTCTCACAGACATCCCTGGATTCTCTCACCGCCGCCCCTGCTTCTCCTTACTCTATCTCTAGCCTAAATGAAGTGTCTGCGGGGGTAGTTTGAGAGGAGATTAACGTATCCACGGGGGAAAAAAAGAGACTAAAGGGAGAAAGACTGAAGGAAACTTCAAGAATCCAGTTCATTTTAAAATAGACGTATTACTTTTTTTCCAGGTCTTGCTGAGGGGCACAAAAGCCTTCTGGTTCAACAGATTATACAAGATTTTACCCCTGAAAAAGGTCTGTGTGGGTTTGGAAATAGCACTGAAAGACAATCATAGGTTATCAAACTGTTAAAATGAAACTAATTATAAAGAACTTATACACAATTAAGTTGTACATTTCAGTGCATGTTATTTGCATTTACGTGACAGATCAGTAGTGCTTCATTGCAACGTGTCAGGAAAAAGATACACAGGTCACCAAATTTGGTGCAAATAAAATTTGAAGTCAGCTCCCTTCACTCTGTCACCCTTAAATAAAAAATAAAAATAAATAAAAAAAAACTGCTCTAATGATTATCTTAAAAAAACATAGCAAGTAAATAAAATCACAATAAATAAATACATTGCACCTCTATCTAATTTAATCTCAGTACAAAAACAACTGCTTGTACGAAACAGACCAGGGAAAATCCTGGATAGGTCCAACACTAAGGTAGATGGAGGTGAATGCAGAGCAAGCCTAAGAGAAAAACCTTGTTGTAGAAGCTCTCAGACACAACCAGAGCTACAATGAAACTTAAGAACTAACATGGACAGCTGAAGAATGTTTAAAATAGAGGGTAGTTTTTAGAGATATACCCCAAAATCCTTAGAAGTGCAACAGAAGCATTGGACTTACGAAGTATCGACTCAAAATGAATGAATTTTTAACTTACATATTTGTGAAAAGAATAGCTTTACTCCCACTCCACAATTAAAAGTTTGTGTTGGTGTCTTTCATAATATTACAGTGAAATAGGTTGAAGTTTTTTTGTTGTAGTGTGACAAAAGAGGTGCTAATACTTTTGCCAAGGACTGAGTACAGTCGATGTAGAACTTACAAAGTTGAGAAAAAAAAAAACATTTCAAGTAAAAGTAGGAGTTCCTTCAGCATGCACACTTACTGAAACCATCAGAGTAAATCAAGCAGGAGGTGTGACAGACAATCCTTCAATTCACTTAGGTCGCAGTGTGCTACCAGCACCGGGCAAAACTAAAATGGAAAGTCAGCAACTGACCTTTAATGTGATACGGCACCAGCAACTCACCGAAGAAAGGTTGGAGAAGAACGGGCGCTGTGTGACTCCATGAGTGTGCGTGAGTGTGTGTGTGTGATGAATTATGGCCAGCTCTTGTGGCGACATTTGGGAAGTTGAGAGGCAAAGCCTGGTGGACTAAAACAACTTGCCTCTGTGAGCATTCTCGAAGAAGGCTTTAAAAAGTTTCAATGTCTGCAAAAGAGCAAAAAATACCCAACAGCTTTAAAAGCAACGACTTTAAAATCATCCAAGGAAAGACAAATAAAGAACACAAACCACAAGAACAATAAAATGTGAAAAATAAAACATGACTTTGGAAGTCCAACCCTGAGAAAGCAAACTGTGGCTTTGTGGGCTGACGGCTGGTTTGAAGCTCTGAACCTTCAGATACACTCTTCCTCTGGCGTTTTCTAGTAGATCGCAACCTCTCTGACCTCTAACCAAGGTGCCTGCAAGATTTGAATACCTGCATCTGACAAGCAGGGAAACTGGCCCAGTCATGGTGAATGGAAAGGAAGTTTCTATTTGCCTTGGCAGCACCAAAAGAAATCTGACGGCATTCCAACAGGGAGTTGAGAAATCCCAGGGATGACTTTTGGAGTAAAAAGACATTTATGTTTGTTTAAATGTACTTTATGAAACCCATACAACTTAAATGAAGTCAAATGAAGATAAGGTGGAAGAACGTGGGAAGTACAAACATTTATACTTCCATCCATCCATTTTCTAATCAGCCTTCTCCCTAACGGGGTCGGGAGTTGCTGGTGTCTATCTCCAGCCGCGTTCCCGGCGAGAGGCGGGGTTCACTCTGGACATTTATACAATTGTGATAAATTTGTTACTATGAGAAACAAAATTTGAGGAATATTCTTGAAATCTACTTCCTAAAACAACTGGTTCTCAAGGCTTAATATAATTATGCACAACCAAACTCCAGCAAGAAAATAATGAAGAATGTTATATTCATCTAACAGTACAAATTTATTCTGCTCAGATAATACAGTCCTAACAAGCAAAATAAATTGTGGAGACAGTTTTTCGACATGCACATGACCAAACTTATTGTTTGAGAGTCAATTTTTCCACAGGCATCCAGTGTTTTCAAACAGCATGGGGAAATGAGACTCGATGTTTACAAAAAAACATCTCAAAATGTACACAATGTGCCACACCACTGCACTGCAAAATCTTTGAAATTTACAAAAAAATTTCCCTTTTTTGCAAATTTTATTATTAAAAGGATATAGCAAAAAAAGGATTAGATTTACTTTCATGGCATTTTTATAGTTTCAACAAGAAAACGTCGTCTCCTACTAATGCTCGGTCCACTCTTTTTATGTCAGGTAATGTGGAGATTGACCTTTTTCATTTGTTCACCCTTTTCATGAACAGATTTATGAAACAAACCAAATCCTGTGTTTTGCTTGTGTATTTTTTCTGAGTGTGAGAAAAGTTGTCAGTAAACAGGATTTTTCTGGGTCTCGGTGAAAAACATGGAGCTGCATTCAGAGACAGTGAATGGAGGAGCTGCTTATCAGAGGTATCATTTGTGTCGGTTGAAGTGAACGTCTATCGATTTACATCCAGGACTGTTGTGAACCGCAGTGAGACCTCATGCATAATTCATAAAGAACCTCTGAAAGAGCCATAAATACAGTTGCTGGGCTCGTCAGCAGAGCACATTCTCAGCACTTCTGGTTGCTCAGCACCGCTAGTTAGCCCAGGAAGCGCTTAGATGAAGGGATGAAGAAAAAGAGGAGATGGAATTAAGATGATAAAACGGTGTTCTCATTTTTCCACTGACTGGTAATTTATTTTTCCCCCCATTTAATTTGGATTTGTAAGCTGCCTTTGAGGAATAATACTCCTGTGAGCCTCCTTGATAACTTTTTCAAGAGGGCTGAAATCTAATCTTATTTGAAGTTGAACGAAATAGTTGTTGAGGCCATCAGTTCAGCCGGTGTTGCTTTGATGACCTGGTGGATTTACGTGAGCCGTAAACCGGCCACTCGCCTTTTATTCTTTTCACCTCGCCTTTACGATGTCGAAGGGATCAGGAGACTGAGTTATGGGCTTTGTTTGGGACAGAAGGAAAATAAAAGCGCAATACACCTGAACTGTTTCGGAGCCATCGAGAAGGAGTGTATGCTTTCCATGTCTTGTGAATTTATGGGGGGCCTGTGAGGAACAGAGGCAGCCCAGGGTTGTATGAGGCCTTAAGCAGATTTTGATTGGAAGCCCCATTTCATCACCCTCCAGCTGCAGCAGCAATAATTACATCTCTGGAGATGCGCTGATCAGAATTCTGTGGAGGATTTCCATTTCTGGGTAAAGCCTGCTTCCCGTTTCTCGTTAAGGGATTATCATACAAAGGTAATGGTAGTTAAAAAGTTTTCTGTAGCCTCCCAGCTTTGAACAAAGCTGGGAGGCTACGGAAACAAAACGGGAAGCAACACTTAATCAGAAGTTTTTATATGAATTCTCTGGAGAATGTTCATCTTTATTTTAACTCTACATTCAAAATGATAAATAGATCAGAACCTTTAGTGTGAAACCAGCTGGTTATGAGTTACTGCTAAACAAGATGAAAATTGGTGAATTCCGGTCATCAACATTTGAAGCGTGAGTTTCCTGCGTGCTTTTTACAACATTTCTCTTTTTACTTTTTATTTTCATATTGTTAGTTTACATGTAGACTATTTCTTTCCTATGCATTACTTCCATTCTGTAAATAGAAATAAGCCATGTCATGCTTATGTACTTTATATGTATCAGCTTATCATCACCTGTAGTAAAGTATTTTCCGGCATTATGGTAATTGGTCAAAAAATGCTCAACTAATTACCTAATTAACTATTACCTGAAATATTTTGCACATATTTCTGCTTGGTTTTTATCCAAATTTAGAACAGCTTGCTCATAAAATATAACTTAAGCCAAGATCAAACCTAAATAACCACAAGTAAGCTTCTGATGGTAGATATTTATGAGACTCAAAAACCAACATTTCTTTGCAGAAGACTGCATAGCGTAGAGACAGTTCCTCTTAAATTATCAGTCATATGAAATACGAATTTGTGTTTCTGTGTATAAAAACCTTGTACAGAATAAAGTAAGTAGTGCATAAATAGTTCTCCCATAAAACAGAGAAAAATAACAATTGCATTTTATATATTCCATGTGTTTTGCACATGGTCCTCATCAAGAAAATACATTTATCAGAGTTATGACACGGCTGTAAAAACTGTCTGAATCTGTCCGTAGCATAGGACAGATACTTTTTGGTCTGTGACCCAAAAGTAGCACCTTAAAACAGCCGCTGCCCTGGGGGAAATCTTCATGCCTTCCTAGAACAGTGAGTTCTGCAGAGGAAAGAGGGAAATCTAGTTTCTTCTGGCTGCAAGCAATATTAACAGTTTGAAATGACCTAGCCAAAGTCCCAAATTGAATTTGATAGCAAAACAGCTAGATAAAATAGATAAAGCATCAAAGCACAAGTGGAACCATGCAAAAAGCTGGTCAGCAGTTTAAAGAAAAGGTTCGTTTGTTTGGAATGGAATAAAACAATCTGCCATACTCCAAGGAAGATCCGAAGAAATTCTTGGATTTTTGGGTGGCTGGATGCATGATGGCTACATCACTGATTCTGAGAAATTGGAAAAGTCCCCACAAGCCTCAGACCGTAGAATGGAATAAGCTCATGACCAAGCTTCATTTGAACTATTCACTGCTAAGATAGGCAACATCTTGGTAAAAATAAATCAAATACGGCATCAATTCATGACATTTTGTTTTCCATCATAAGACAGAGAGCTCACTATACATCTGTATGGTTGGGATCTGCTTTCGTATGTCTGATAAAAAATTCAATAACATTTCAAATGAATCCCCCATAACAATAGAATTTACTCTCAATATGTAGAAGGCCTCATAGTTATTTATTAACTTGCTAATTGATGATTAAACTGCTGTGAAATCTCAAGGCCCTCTCAATCGCTCCATTTCTCTGCACGCCTCATAAACACCCTGCTGCTGTTTAATGATGACTATGTATAAAAATCTTCTAACAGCTTTTTCTGTGTTTATTTGCATACAGCAGAGTTTGTTAGCTCTGCATCCATGTTTCCACTCAGGATACTCGAAATCCAACCTCTTAATACTGATGTTTATGCCAGCGCTTAATAGGACTGCAGTAGAACCTGCCCTGGTTCTGTTTTATATTTTGTATTGTATTGGTGGCTCGTTCAATTGTAATGTCATTGATTTGGATTAAATCGCTAAAGACCTTCCGAAGGCCCAGGTACCAAATGCTTGACCCACCACTGGTTTTCTGTGTGAGAAGTCAAACTCTCATGAAAGCTGAAGCATTTAATTTACCTGTTTTAGATCTTAACTTTTTTATCAGCTTTTATACAGAACATTTTGACAGAAAGACAAAGTTAGCAATACTTTTGTAGGTTTAATTTTTACATCCGCAATGATAGATTTGATGTTATGATAAAATATGATAATAAGCACATGGCTTTGGCTGTTTTGTTGTTGTTTTTTTATAAATGACCTTTATAGAGCAAAATGAATCAAGTGAAATGCTTCTGAACATTGCAAGACCGAAACAAAGGAATGAATTTGCTGGTTCTCGAGAGAGATTTGTCAAACGAGAACAGGTATGGACAGAGGACTCTCCTCTTCTGCACAATACACACTCTGTTTGCCTCTGTAGTGGAACAAGCGCTGCCTAATCACTTGAAATACACACCGCTCCATTTCTCCAAGCAGCGTGTTTCCTTTAGACACTAAATCTCTCCACCACTCAGGTTATCACCTCACAATGACTCCTTCTCATCATCTTTCTCTACAAGCTTGCCGCCCCACCTCCACAGCCCAAGAGCGCATATATTCCTGCACAAAAAAAAGAACAAACCTTCATTTCAGCGTCGCTCCTCTCCACCATTAAGCAGTAAACGGCTGTTCTGTCCTTGAACATGAAAGTATGAGCGAGCCAGAGAGGTGGAGGAGGAGAGAGACAGCCGGAGAAGGAAAGCAAAGTATAAGAAAGAGCTTTTTCATAATGACAGTCAGCTTAATGAAAAAGCAGTTTGGGCTCGTATATCTGCCGTTCCCCGACGTGCAGCCTCCCCGTTGTCTCCGAGCCAAGGAGAGTCAGTGCCTGGTCAGGCCACGCCGAGGAACGTCAGGTTAGGAAAGGCCAAAGCAGGTTGGGGGAGAGATGGGGGGCACAGTTTGAGCTATAGCGAGGGAGAGTCAGGAAGGGATTGGCCTTGAGTGCGGCAGACTCTGGGATATCAATCCTCCAAGGCGGCGGAGGAAGGACATCCGTCAGTGGAGCTGCAAACCGCAGAATGCAACGCATCAAATGCACAGTTACACACAAACTGGGCTCCGTGCGGCAACACAAATCTTCCCTCTTTTTTTCCTCTTTCCCTGCAGCAGCATCAGATCCCTGCCCAACTCTCGGCTTTTTCCATCAACTGGTTCGGAGAACAAACACATAATGCCTAATTAACAGCAAACAAATACATCAAAGAAGTCGGTACCAGTGGAGAGCATGCACAAGTCTTAAGCTCATTTCCTTCGAAATCACCGCAGTGTGACTGCACAACTCTGATGCACGAGGCTTTTTGTCCTGCTGCAGAGTGAATGATGCGGTCAATAAAGTTCAACAGCATGTGAAACAGCCTACGTGGCTGCCACTCCGACGTGCTCATGTGATGAGCTACTCGGATGAACTGGGCCAAGGGTATCTGCTTCAGTTGCATTTACACAAGGGAGCCTCTATCCACAGAAGAGCAAAAGTAGTTCTAGGCCAAGAAAGTTGGCTGTGTGCACAAGAAACAAGAGACAAAGAAAGCATTAATCTATGTACATGATATCTGGGAAGTTATAGAAGCATTTCCATCAATAAAATGTGCATTTGTGAGAGAGTGGGAATGTCAATGTGGGAATGTCTCACATTTAGTGTAAAAATAATGATAATAAAAAAAAAGAACAAAAAAAAACTAAGCAATGATGAACATGAGGTGGTGGAATCAGAGCCGGAACCAGAAATCCAGTGGCCGTGTTTAAACAATCTTGGGGAAGTCAAAATCACTTGACCAGCATCTCCAGTGCGTAGTTCTAATATTCTGACAACAGTTGCTATAACAGCTGAAACTGTGTGTGTTGGATCAGTTTTCAGCTCAGTGAGAAAAGGCTGCTGCTTTTTCACACTTTCCCTCACCTTTTATTTCCTTGTTTATATTCCTGATGTCCCTTTTGTGGAAAAAGTGGTTCCTTTTCCTGCCCACTGGCCCTTTGGTTGTTGGGTCTCTCTGTATGTAACTTAGTCAAATTGAACTGTAATTGTGTACCCTTCATTTTCCAGGTGTGATGCCACAGTACGGTATACCTCCCTTCGACTTCCAAGCTCCAAGGACTGTGATCGAGTCAGTTCAGGGCAAAAAATACAGTTGTAGTAAAGCAAAATTTCAGGCAGTTCAGCCATTTAATTATTTAACGTTAATGTCTAAACGAGGAGAGGAGAATTGATTGTTTATCTGTTCATAGCCTTGAATATGTTTACGCAGCACAGTGTTTGTGGGCCGGCAGTGCAGAGAGGCAGAGTGAGACGCAGCAGACAGGTACGTCTGGAATGCTGGAATGGAAATCGAATCTGCCCTCCTTTGTTCTCAATATCTCACTCCTCCACGCTTTTTTGCTTCTCAAAAGTGTGATTGTGCACGAATTACCAAACCACCTTACACCCACTTAAATGGCAATCTACTCATGAATGCATTTTGATGGATTTTTTTGTTGTTGTTGTTTTATGTTTTTTTTTGCCCGTCATTGGAAAGGCTGTATGTCATGTAAAGAGACGTGCCAAGTAAACAATTATCAAATCATCTATTGCTTTCTTGTATAAGTCTTACTTGATTTGTATCATTTTTAAGCTGTGGAGAGACCAAAACAAAATAGGGCACAGGTGTGAAGTAAAACGACACATTCATTTTCAAACTCAAGGGTGTGACATACATTATTATACTGTGACAAACAGCAACAAAAAAAGATTCAGAAATTAGAATTTGTAAAACATTACAACACAAAGCAAAAGTAAAAGAAGTCTCTTCTCTTCTGCTTTCCCCCTTTGTCCTTTGTAGATACAATCTGCCGTTGACACTGCAAGGAAACCAGGCCCACTGTGGCCGATGTTCTCAGCTGCCAGAGCAGAACACACACAAATATAATCCCGCCTTCCTACTCTGAGGTCCAAAATATTTTTGCATGATTTGGAGTGGAAGTTAGATGGATAGATATTGGCTGACTGGAAAATTGGACTCCAACTCAGGAGTTTTGGGCTGTATGAAATAAATCTAGATTTAGGCGCTCCAAAAAGTGCTTTTTAAAACATTTTTCACAAGAGCAGTGATTTTACAAAGTCAATATGCACAGGGGAGATTTTTCTCTTTTTTTGACGTAATATTTCCGCTTTAAAATGGAACTGAAAAGAAGCATAATATGGAGCAGGTGTCGTCTACTTCTTATAACCATAACAATCATTTTTCCATAGTAAAAAGAAAGCCACTATTGTAACCTTAAACCCCTGCAGGTTATGGAGACCTGCTTAGTTTGAATTCAGGTGCAGAATTCCAAATCCCTGTTCCACCTCGGAGAATTCCCTGTAAACACAGGTGGAATGGAACAGAAACAGACCTCTCGGAGACATCTGACATGAATGTGGCCAAACTGTGCCCTACTCAACCATGTTTGTCTATGCTGTACCAATATTCAGTAATAAACGTGACCTACAGCTTAATTCTAAGTTCAAATATTTATTTACATTGAAAATGTTGAAGATAAGATTGAGAACCAGCCTCGTCCGGTCAGATTTTGGCAGTAGAACCTTGATAGTATCAAAAAAGGTTCAGACAGTTTTCCATCTCCATCTCTCTCACCTGGAGGAGAAGGTGGTTTCTGCCCCAGCAGCCATTAAGCCTGCCAAAACTTGCAATAATAAGCTGAAAGATTTGGTAAAGGTGTTGTATTTTTGCAATTTCCCTACTTTAGACACAAAGTGAGATTTATCAAAAATCTCAAAAAGGTTGATCAGTCCTTTCTGACCTACAAAACCTGCTTGATTGATCCAAAGCTTCTCTTTGTTTCTCCATCACTGGCTGCTCGTATTTCATGATAAAACTCCTTTTCCAACTTTGCTCTAACTACATTTAAACAGACATATTTTAAAAACGATTCTAAAACTACACAATCAGCGAATATCTCTTTAGGATATTTTCTGTGAATCTCACACAGACTTTTTAGTTTCATAAAGCTCAACAATCTTTTACTGCTACCAAAATATGAACTCTCTGGTTCTATGATGATTTTTAGTCAAAGTTTCAAACATGCAATTACTTTATTGAACAAAACAGAGTCCCATTTCTAAATGAGCAAGGCAATATTTTTAATAAAAGAAGGACTTCCAGCCACCTGTGAGAATAAGCAGCTGGTTGTTTTAACCTCTGAATGTGACACTTTGAACAAACATGAAGAATTGCTGCTGTTGAAGGTTTCCATCTGAAGAAGGGAGGCCTTGCAACATAAGATTCTCCCTTTATTTCATCTCTCTCATTCTCTTTTATCTCTTCATGAATGTCAGCAATACGTTTTTCATGTACATAGGAGCCCATTTAATAATAGCACTGAATTTCTGCCTGGGCCTCTGCCCCTGAAGTGAGTTCTGCAAACGTAGGAGTGCAGTAATATGCAAGTGTACAATAATAAACAGGGAATGTGTCTGCGGGTTGACGTGGCACTGCTGACCCCGAAACCTAAATGTGTGATAAGATGTAATGAATTTCTGTGGCCTGACATAAAACATACAACATTGACTTAGTGTTTACACTGCAGTGGAATGCCAGATACCCAGAGCCACACCCCCTGCACCAACACCACCTCCACCCCCTCCGCCTGCATTTCATGTGGGATGACCGCCGTCTCACACCGACACCCTTGGCCCAATAGAAGTTTTGAATTCACCGCATTTTATTTAGAATTTTTACAGGGCTGTTAAACTGAGGACAAGGTGTCTGGGTATGTGTGTGCATATTGGAGACCGTTTTGTGCTGCGCATACAGTAAATAGCTGTGATTCCTTCCTTCGTCCTTTCATCTGGTCGTTATCTTTATTGTCTCTGAATTTATTCATTTGTGAGTCGACCTTCAGGACCAACTTTATGTAATTGTTCCCTTGTGCCAGGATTGATAACTGGATTATGGGCTCAGCACTGAGTACACAAAGACTTCTTTGATAAACGCAACACAGACAGAAAAAGGAGGCCTGGAGTGGAAACTGGGCCTCGCTGAAACCGCTGTGGATTACTAAATAAAAGAGCTATAAAACTCAGCCCTTTGGCTCTCACAGGGGAAAGCTTACACTAACACACAGCGGTAATGATTTTAATACCTATGTTCAGAGCAAAGGACCACACGCTGTAAATTACCAACCCTCCTCATGCTGAGATACTCCCACAACTAGCATTTCATCCATTTTTCTACTCTCAAGAAAAATATCCACAATTATCTCCTTTTTATGAAAAAAGAAAAAACAATCCCTTTTGTATTTTTCTTTCTTGAAAATTGTTGGAACGGCATAAGAATTCCTTACTGTAACCATCTAACATCTTCAATGGAGTCATCTGTGGAATGATCCACACTTGGACTTTGCTTTGCTTACTGAATTATTGTCGACAGGGATCCTTTTCTCTCTGCTGATCAGTCGCAGGCCTGCGAAAATTAAATGTCCGAGCCACACTGGCATGCAGCGAGTCACGTCAAGCACATTTCAGACGCTTCCAAGTTGTGTTCTACTAGTTGGCAAGTTTGCCAAAATATGATAAGAAACAAAAGCATAACAGCAGAAAGTATGTCTCAGCATCTGTTCACTGTTAGTCGGAGAATACTATCAGGACCCTTCCTCTGCATTGGACATGATTTCTAAGCCAGGTTTGCTCCATTGGAAATGTTTAGGAGGGATTTTTCAGTATTTTCATTGGCTAACTTTCCTAAGATCCATGCAGTGCCTTCCACGTTTCCTGGCACCCCTGGTAAAGAAGTGTTAAAAGTGTTAAAATAAGTTCAAATCAATTAATAATTTACAAAAATCTACATGGCAAACATTTTTTTGGTACCTCTGCTACCAACTCTTCGAGCAACTTCATTTTCTTGACACGAGAGCAAAATTTCTTAAGGCTAAAGACTACAGAGGGATCTTTGACGGATCCCACCAGATCTTCTAATGAACTCTTCTTTTCAGGTTTTCTGCTGGATTGCAAAAAAAAACCCTAAATTACCAATGAGAAAAACAATGTATGTTTCTGTAAAATACCAGCTCAACTGGTGCAGTGGAATCTAACTGAAACTTTGGGAAATCCCTTCACTGGATCTGACAACAAGTCAAACCAGATAGTCCAAAAGAGAAAAAAAAATAAGGACAAATGGACATTAACAGACACAAACCAGATGGTTTCTGCATTTCCAATTTTTCTGCTGTGGATTGTGGGTGCCATATGTGTCTGTTGTGTGCAAAGCAGACTCTGCTTTTATTGGAAGACAATGTAATCTTTTCTACATCTGTCAGGATTCTTTGCTGCAGATATGAAGTGCTGACAGCCTCAGTTATTTTTTAAAGTTCTTTAACTTGTGACTCTAAGACTGAGAAAATCAGAAATGAACAGGAATCAAAAATGGCAACTGCTCAAAGATTCAACAGTGAAGGAACAGCTGCGGATCACTGTGCTGAAAGATGATGGTAAAAACTTCCAAAACTAACAATAAGCTTTTCTCATTCACCCTCGAAACACAAAAAAGTGGAAAAAAAAAAAAAAAAAGTCTGTTTTTTTAGGTCAGTTATTAAACCTTTTACTATTGAAGAGTTCAGGATATATTTTTTTTATAACACATTGTTTATGCACATTTTATTTTCTGTGTACAGTTTTGAGGGACAAAGTTTTTACCACATTGCTTCATTTAATTGAGGTTTGTAAAAATTCATTCACAGCATCACATTTTGATCTCCAGTTAAAGATCTCCTGCCATGCTTGGAATCATTGTTCTGTTGGTGACCCAACTGCCTTATATAATATGTTCTGAAATGCTTTGTTTTAGAGAAGTTTATATTCAGTTCTTTGACTAAAAAGGATCGATCCATCACTCCCCCTTCTCCATGCTTTAGGGAAGAAATGATGCGTTTGTGAAGTTGGTGTGCTTAGTTCTTAACAGTTTGCATTATTACCCTCATCTGCCCAAAGGACATTGTTCCATTAGTCTTTATGCAGAGATAGATCCAACTTTGTAAGCCTAGACTTTGCTGCCATTTTCCTTTAAAAGGAAAGATGCTGTCTCTTAGCAAATGCACCAAGAATGAAGTCTTTTTATTGTGTCCAAATGTGCAACAGGTCTAGTCAGACTTATTCTCCAAGTCATTCTGAAGGCCCCCAAAGTGTGCTTACACTTAAGGACTTAAGGACTATATTATACTACCCAGTGAATTCTGGGTCTGCCCCAGGATCACCTCACAATTACTCTGACCTGACACAGTCCTACGTGTTCCAGACAAGATGCTAAGAATTACTGATAAATTAATCATGACCCTGCTGGCTACTCTCTTGGTCCTGTGGAAGGAGCAAGTGTCGTCTTAAATTTCCCCTGGCTACTAATAGGAGCATCATCAAAAAAAAACATTTTCACTTTTACACGTGAAAATGGTGTGAAAGTTCATAAAACAGTTTTACGATGCCATGCATTCTTTTGGTTCGGGTTCTGGTCTCATCTGCAACTGTTCATCTGCACAAGGCCTTATTTTCAGAAATTCCAGCTCTCCCTTTAACAATTTAACAATGTAGCCATTGTCCTTAATGGAGAGCCTGATTTTTCTAACACAAATTCACCCAGCAACTCATGTAATCCAACAACGCTCACTGTGCAGCTGTCCTCTGGCTATATCTGTCCACAGTGGTTTATAGCAGGAGCATGGCACCTCATTAGTGGACAGCGGTTGCTGCACCTCCTTCCATACTTCACATCTTCCATCGCTCCCCACGCTGCCTTGCCCTCACCCTGAACCTGTCCTGAGGGGAGAGATGGAGGATGAGCAAGGAGGAGGAAAACGGTCAGATAATTTTTCCTGCCTCAAAAATGAGCAATGTGCACCTTTTCAATCTGGGTGGGTGATGTTCTTTTGGGGCTGTGATGATGAAGTGTTTCCTGAGAGTGCCTCATAGCCGAAAATCCCACAGTGAGTTCTGTCAGAAACTTGTTAATCCCCTGTGATGGTCGCTGTGACGACTGCATTTGTGTTGGTCTCGGTCAGGGGTTTGCTTTAGACATGCACACGTATCCACATCTCCGAAATGATTCACAGGCTGCTGAAGAATATACGCCCCACAGAGAATGGAGAGAAAAAAGTGGTGAACTCTAGGCCATGAAATACTAGATCAGCTGAGTTTTCTGTTTTGCACCACATCCATCTGACTTATCTGTCCCATCTCGAATACCTTTTTTGCCGGCGGAATAAATCCAAGCTGTTCTGCTCGGGTAGCTGTTCAACAAAAATCCTCCCCTGAAGGACTTCGCTTTTTTTAACGTCTGATGTCCTTTAACATGGTCGGCCCTAATAGGCTGGGTTCTGCAAGCATCAATTTCCGATTGGCTGGAGGGCAGAGCATGCAAGTGGCACAGGTGCAAAACATTACGTCTTCTGATCAGAACCAATTAGAAACAGGTGTGAGCACAGTCCAAGCAGAGAAGGTGACTTTTGAGACAGGAGATAAGCAGATCCTGAGGTGAGGAACCCTGTTACATGCATTAGAAACTAGGTGCTTTATGTAGCGAGGCACAACATTTTAATAAGAGGTGGAGCCAACTGTAGATCTTTACTCTGCATTCAGTCAAGGGCAGATTTCTGGCTGCTGAGGTTTGTTGCTCTGCCTTATATATGAGCAGCTAGAGGCTAATGACGATAAGCTGCTAAATCATAAAAAAAAAAATAAAATTATGTCTTTTTCATCATCTATCTTAACTCAGGCTACTGGACATAAACTCAGGTCTCTTCTTTGACAACATGAAAACATCTCCTTAAGGGAGCATATAAAAACAACTTGGATATTTTAGTTTCAACCAATGAACATTTGTGGCAGGTCAACAACTTTTTTTTATGGAGGTCAGATTAGAACTACGTTGAAAGGCTCTCATAAAGAAAAAAAAAAATATATATATATATATGACACTTTACAGTGATATAAAACTGCAATAACTGAATCCGGAGCTGGAATAACATCATGGCGTTTCATTTTGCAGCTAAATAAGCTTTGTGTCTTTGAAGACTGCGTCCTGTTCAATTCTTACTCTGGCTGCATACGATTCGGATTTATGCCAAACTTACAAGGAAGTCAGGCTGGCGCCGTGACTTCATGTCTTAGATGAGATTACTTCAACCAGCCTTTGTCACTGCAGATATTTTGACTGGTTACAGCGGAAAGAATCAGGTTGAACTAATGATGTTAACAATGGCTCCGGTAAAGCAACGAATGTATGGCAACTCCAGGAGGTAATGCTGTTAGTTCCGCCTGTGTTTGACATCTCAGGACAACCGCAGAACCAAATTCTGCCTCTGTTATGATTTTTCATGTTGAAGACGTAGATAAACTGCAGTGTGTTTCCTCTTAGCAGTGACAGAGTACAAGCACTGAGGACTCACTTTGTTCAGAGAACACATATGACAACTGAGTTATGATGCACAGTTATGATGTTACTGTGATTCTATGGGGTGTGGGGCGGGTCAATTATAGATGATGTTTTACAATCTGTCGTGAAAGCTCCATTAACTCGAATATTCATTCAGTCCTTTGTGCGTGTTTAACTTCTAGGTGAACTCCGAATGTTCGGAAAGACTTACGAAGTACAAATTAGGCTAAGGAGTTGACATGGACTGCTAAAGACAGTTAAAGTCGAAAAATTTTACGCCACCCACCCATAATAAATATATTGTCATGGTTGTGCTTAGCTGAGTGCATTTGTGTGATCATTGCACTTAAGCAATATTTATACCCTAATCAGTCCTGTGCCAGAATGTCCATTTGCCTTGCTGCTGAGTTACAGCCTGGCTAATAGTTTTTCTCAATTAAAAACCATTAAAAAAAAACTTAAATATGTATCTTTGCACCAGAAAACATTAGATTCAAGATAAAGCCAATTGTTGGGCCTCATGCTTCCTTCTCACAATATGTTGTTAGAATCCTGATATTATTATTGCATATCTGCAATACATTACAATGGTGCACAAAGACAAATAACGTAACAAAAACTACGTTTCATATAATTTGATGTATAAACCAGATTTTGCTCATTCTCATGCTAGGCTATTCAGACACTAAGCTTATAGTGATGAAGATTCACTCACCTCTGCATGCTGAGTGCTTGGAGCAGTAGCAGGACAGGATTCTGATCCACTTTGTTATTAACTCAGCTAATATTTTTCCGACCTACTGGAGGCACTCATATTCCGTGTGTTAAGAATTTAACCTACATCCTGAGATAGTCAGTCAATCATTAAGGATGACACAAAAAACAGAAATGTATAACAAATCCACATACATTCCAGCACAAACATGTCATGTTTTTGCAGTGGAGAAAATACTTTGATTTCTTAATTCCTTTTCTGGTACAGTTCTGGCCTATTTATCTCCAAGAGTGCCCTTGAAAATATGAGGCCTATTGAGCCATAACCCTTCAACCTCTTCTTACATCATAAAATCCATTGAAATCCCCTTCAGTGAAAACCCATCTGAAACCATCTGAAAAATAGAGCCTATATATTCCTGCTTAGTTTTGTAATTCAAATAAATGCGTGGCTCCACTGACGGCAATGTAAAGCTCTTCTTGCGATTTGTCTTGGAATATATTTGTGAGGCTGTGCTTTCACTTTATTCGTTTTGTATTTATTAGAGCTTGACAGATTGTCCTATATGAAATGTCTGCTTCTGCTGGCTGTTTGTGTTTAGTGGGAGTGTTCACAGAACCTGTGGAGGCTCATTATTCATAATCAACTTTTCTGTAGACGTCACAGTGGATCACAAAGTTATTACTTTAGTGTTTTGGATAAATTAATTATTGGCCACAGAAGCAGTTTGACCAGTTTACCTAAAATACCCTGAATGGATGAGATGTAATTATTTTATTTTATTTTTTATATAACCGGTAAAAGGAGTAAAAGTTTGTCCATTTCTCTTCCATTTTTCATTATTTGCAAACAATAAACGTTACTTCTTTTACTGTAAGCTTGGTCATTATGTCTTCCTCTGTACATTAAGCATAATATAAACTGAAGCTATGTTCTTCAGCCATTTAAACTGCACAGTTAAAGTTGGTATTGATGAAGCAGAGGCATAAAGAGGAATGAAGTTCACTTCTAACTTTTCTTGCTGAGTGATGTTAAGCCCTAGGACAGAGATAATTAATAAATTATTTGAGTAAATTTGTATCAGGATCCAAACTAGGACCTCCTAGTTTGGATCCTGCTATTATCTGTTACCTCTATGTAGAAACAGTTCAGTAAATCTTAGAAAACTTCTCTTCCATTTTAGTACCCTTTTATATCTTTTCCCCAAGACTTTATTTCTAATCACCTCATGGTAAAATTGGACTTGTCATCACTTATCAGTGGTATCCTTCTGCAACCTGGCAGGATAGATATGGTGTGAGTTCAGGCGTGAACATTGGCCACCTCCAGTCACTGCCTCATTTGTTGGTGTAAATTTGAAAGAAAACAAAAGTGTGACTCTGTGCAAAGTATTTGTGCATGCTTTGCACAACAACTGAATCAGAGACTTGAATAAAAAGAGCAGCTGCCACAGCTACTCCCATTGCCAAACACTGCTCCACCACATGTAAGCATTGGTGGGCAAACAAGGACAGGGAGTCAAAGAGAGAGAAAAATGCAGGAACATCAATATATGAAATGTATGAAAACATAGGTTTGAAATCTTTGGAAAAAAATTGAGAGCCAGAAATGCGCTGGTTGGAAAGAGGGCAAAGCACAGACAGAGTGGGTAACAATGTGACCTTGTGGCTCACATCTCATTTTATTACAGCAATGTGAGATATAGCAGAAGCTGAACAAATCACTGTCAGACTCGATCCAAACTAAATATGAAACCACATATCCGTCTGACCTTCTGGTAGAACCACTAGAGGAAAACACACACACACAAATATGTTCTGATCCAAAAAAGAAATGATGTAGCACCAATTTAAAATGCCCCGATTTGCTTCACAGAAACAGCACATCTAACTGGAGACAAATACAGATTGGTTTGGAGTGAAAGATGGAGGGTTTTCCCACATTACAAAAGAGACATGCAGATGGGAGATAATGGGAGGCTAAGGAGGAAGGAGTTGCCTTTGACATGACATCCGTTTAGATAGTTCCTGAGAAAGGAGTCAGGAACAGGGACTTGGCCCAGCTCTGTCTCTGTCTAGCTCCATTCTGATACAAAGATCAGACAGAAAAGTAACACTGAAGGCCCAAAAGCAAGGACATTCTCCCAGTTTCCTGAGGGAGTTTGGTCCACTGTGGTCAGCTACCAACAGTGGGAGTGAGGTGACGATATTTTATGGATGGTTAATGTCCTGTCCTGTCAGCTTTCTGCTACACTGCAGAGGGAGTAGTGGATTTTTACATGGGAAGATTGTCAGGTTCTAATGCGGGCTAAAATTACCCAGTTAAGACCATAATTCATCTGTTGTACTAACATTATTACTAACAAAAGAAACAGCTGTCATGACTATTCTGGGGAACGGGATCAAACGTCTGACTTTAAAACCATTCTCCCAGAGCTGGCTTTCTTCTGCTTTTTAAAAAAAAAAAAAAAAAAGTAAAATAATTAAATAAGAGTTATAATCATGAATGGAGCCTGTTCAGTCTCTAGTCTCTTTCTGACAGTCCAGCATGCATGCATATCCTGAACAGAAACTCTGCTCTGCAGAACAACATGCAGGATGTGCATAGCAGGAGTAAAGGCTTTTTGCAGCAATTTGTATAACTTTTCCAGTAGGTTCAACACTTTAATGCAATATAAATATATCACATTAACTTCAGGCCCACAGATAGTGGCATAGGTGCTGCCAGTGATTCTAAAGACAGCGACAAGAAGGGCACCAGTGGTGCCGAAACTTATTGGTGATGTTTTGAGTACTAAATCCCAAACACCCCAGAATTCTTAGCATCCTGTGTTGACTTCTCGAAAGTCCTCATGGAATGTTTTTCCTTTAAAAAAATAACCTCCTAAACTTCCTCCACCTCTCAGTCATGTCCACTCTGTAAGCCTAAACTCATCAAACAGGTGTCACGCAGTTTTGCTGTGGGGCCGAGGTGACTCAGGTCAGGCAGTGGGTCTGTCCTGTAACTTGGTTGACGGTTGCATGCGCCATCTGTCTCAGTCAATTTGTTGTTGTGTCCTTGGGTAGGATGCTTTGTCCACTGGTGGCGGCCAGACAGCCTGCATAATGAATGGCAGCTTCATTTATGTCAGTCTGTCAGCAGTGACAATAATGTCACTGACCACCATCAATGAATGGATGAAGGATTGTAATGCCATCCCATGCAATTGAAATCTCACGTCGCAGCACAGTCTGGTCTTTCTCCCATTTAGTTGGATTCCTCCAGTAGAAATGCTATCGGGCTAAAGAACGAACAGAAGGAAAAGTTGTGAGGGATGACGTTTTTCTGTGCTGTTTTAGAATTCTAGGCTGCCTGTAGTTTTAGCAGTGAATATAGAGGAAGTGGACAAAGCCATTCGGTCCTCATTGGTCACTCTTCCAAATATTGAATTAACATTAACAGTAGTTCCTCTTTTTTATGGGGAATGTTTTCCCCCATCCAACTCACATCACTGAGTCCAATATTTACTGGAGTTGCATAACCAGTAAATATAATTTTTTTTTTTCTTGAACATTTCTACCTATTAGGATAATTACTTTAGCACAAGCAAAGGAACCAATCCCCTTCGGTGGCAGTGGTCAACCCAGATTATTTGCTTCAGCTGATTTATTGGAAAAGTGGTGAATTTGCATTTAGTGTATTCCATCTTAAAGAAACTGATATATGCTGTAATAAACATAGACATTAATGTTTCTAACATAGCAGGACTTAAGGAATGTGAGTTTGAGCAAACGCTACATAGCTAAGTATAGCTACAGTACAATACCATTCAAAAAGTCATTTGAATCTTTTCTTGGAACCCTCTGACCAAAAATTAGCATGTCTGCTTGGCTAACAAGTTTGCATTCCTGCCAAATGGAGTTGGAGCTGAGAAAACCCCCAGATGACAGACTTTAAATGCTTGACAGAATTAATGTTGCATTTTTCACAGCAGACAAAAACCAGGCGTTAAGAGGTGTCAGAGTTATTATGTGAGGGTTTTTATTTTGTTGTTGTTTATTTATAGTAGAAAGAGACTCCAGTGAATAATTATGGTGTGGCATTAAAGGAGAGCACTCTTCATACATTGCTGTGTGTTTAGTTTTTTTACTTTGTTGTTTTGTTTTTGATATAGCAAACTGTGATTTTTTTTTTCCAGATCTGCTTCGCTTTCCACACCAAGACCTTTTACCACCAGACATGTTCTCAAGATGAGACAATTGTTTTAATATAACCTCTCTACCAACATAAAGTCAGCTACAAGTTGTCAAAAGCGACCCATCACCTAAAGAAATTCAAGAACACAGGCAGAACAAAGTCACTGACATCTGACAGTCTGGAAATGGTTGCAAACCATCCCCAAGGCTTTGAGACTCCAGCAAACCACAGCAAGCACAGAGAAAAGAGAAAACAGGTTCAAGAGGCAATCAAACAAAACTCCAGGAACACATCAAGGTCTCAAAAAAAAAAAAACTCAGAGCAACATTTAAAGTACTGCAGGTCTCATTTCTCTTAATTTATGTCAACTTTCATCATTTAAGAATAATAATATGATTGTGGAAACCTGACATCCACAGAAGTTACAAGGCCAAAACCAATGCTGATTAAAAATAGACATCACGTTTGAAAAAAGAAAAAACATCTCCCCAACAGTCAAACACATTGAAAGCAGTGTAGTGGTCTGGTCTAGAAACTTCAGGACCTGGATGGGTTGTTGTAATTGAGGGAGCCATGTATTCTGCTTTTCACCAGAAAATCTTGAAGGAGAATGTTCAACTTTGAAGCACTCTGGGATTATGCAGAAGCACAATGATCAATCACACTTTCCCACCCAACTCTGATTGTTTAAATAAAAAATCCTAGTATAGGCTTTGGAGCAGCCTAGTTAAGGCCTGGACTTAAATTCAACTGAAAAGCAGTGCCTTAACTTTAAACTAGCGCTCCATTTTTAAAACCCTTCCAGCTTGACTGTATTAAAACAAGGAAGACTGGGCCAAAATGTCTCTGTAACAATGCAAAAGACTCAGCGCCAGTTATCATAAATACTTGCTGTCACTAAGAGTTGCACAACCAGTAAATTTAGATTCCTTGTTAATTTCGACAACATTTTTTCATTGGTAACTGAAATTGTCTTTGGAATGATAATAAAACGGATTTGATGATCTGATGGTGCGATGTGTGTCTTTAAAAAAAGAGACCAAAATTTAGCTAAGCTGTAAACCTGTCACAATGAAAACACAGCTCACCACATAAGATTACTTAACAAACACTTCACTGCAAGTTTGGCTTTCTTAGCACAAGATGCAAACAGCGCCAGAAAAAACAAGCTGATAGCAGCTGGTTAACAAGGGGAGGTTTCTGAATGGATGGCTGGCCTGCAATGTTGGTCGTAGCATGCCAAATGTCTTATCTTAATAAAAGTGTTGAGAAGCGTTTCTGGCAGTTTAGTTTGTTTGAGGGGGGCGGGGGTTATATTCAGGGACTTTCTGTGTTGTGAGCAAATGTTTTATTTCTGTTGAGGGAAACCAGTGTAGTCAAACAAAGACCTAGACAGACTCCATGAGAAAGAACAAACTCCCATATTGTCTGCTATCAGTTTTGATCCGTTTCCAGTGGTGACTGTTGTGTTTGGCAGCCATGTGTGAATATCAGTGTAATTCGGTGGAAATGCTCTTTTGCATGAGGCCACCTCCTGCATGTCAATGTGCATCAAAAGCTTTAAGTGTTCTGCTGTAAAATGGGAAACATTACGTGACCGAGCCTTCATCATTTGTCTCCTTTCTATTGGGAGACATTCCTCTTCCTCTATTTGTCTGTCTTCTGTCCGTCTCCCTGTCTTTCTGTCTCAGTGCGAGCATTCACAGAAAAATTTCAGAGGAAGTGATGTAGTCCATCTGGGGTGGTCGTTAGCATGCTCAGTGGAGAGGAAGCATTTGGCAGGGGACACGTGAAAACATCAAATGTACTGAATCCACAGCACAACCCAGGGATGCATTATAACAGGGATCTGGGGGGGTATCATTTTGGGGGAAAACGTCTGAAAAACAACAAAGCAGTGGCAACTGTTACCGAGACAACCACGAGACCGCTCTATTTTCTTTTGGTTAGTTTTAGCAGTTTTCTTAGAGGGAAAATCAAATCATTCATGAAGTTGAATTTCTCAAATATCTTCCCATTGTCTGTGAAAATAAGTGGCTGAGATGCCTACATGCCTCTTTCTCCCTGTTACTCCCTTTGATCAACTCCGAGACAGATGCACTCAGCATGACTCTTTGGCACCAGGCCACAATAAAATGCCCCACAAACTTTTAACACTGTACCACTGGAGTGTGGAAGATCAGATGGCATTCCATAGCAAACTTTTCTAAACTGACATTATAGAAGCACGCATAATGGTATTCATCTGCTTTTCCATTCTTGGTAAAGTGATCTACGCTGAGGTCATATGAGTTTAAAGTATCTTTAATTCACATGTACGTTTATCCGTATCAGACAGCAGTACATCTCCATAGGGAGCTCAACACTGGTGAGGAAGTCTTTAATCGCAAATCCAGAATAGACCAAGAATGAAAAAAAGTCTTTATGTGTTAGAGGACTCAGAGGTAATCTAAGGGAAATTGTGCAGCTTTAAAGGGATGTTTGCTTTTTAGGTCACCTTTTGGGTGATTGTAGAGCTACTCCTGTCTGAACAGTGAATGAGCATTTCAGTCTGGAGGTCATTTTGCCAAAAACAATCACTAGGTTGTCGTATTAAGGCTCTGCTTCATACTCAACAGAGCAATTATTTTTACAACAAATCAGACAGATTGTCGATCAGCTCTGCAGAGATTAGTCTTTGAGGAACTTGTAGAAGTTATATTGATAATATACCAGAAGAGCCTCATCTCAAACCAAATTGGGCTGCAGCATCTTAAAGCTCCTTAACGCCTTTGCTACTGCAGCTGTGTTATGTGTTGTATCTGATCGCTACTCTGGCTTCAATTACAAGGGTCATGCTGTGCTGCTTAAGAGGTTTCTGTAAGTCTGAACCCAACCTTTTATATAGAGAGTCCTTTTATCTTGCATCCTGGTGGAATAGGACTTTTAGCTGGCGAGGAGCCCTGACATCTTCAAACTGAGCATACACTAGTTGACCAAAGGAAATTTAAAGGCAAAATGTACATCTCATGCTGTCAAAGAAAAATCCAAGAATGACATTTAACTATGGGAAAATGGGAAGAGAGAGAAAAAAAAAGAGACTGCACAATAGTTAAAAGCCGCATGATGCAATTATACAGCTTAACCCTTTAAAGTCCCTGTGTAATCAGCTCCCAACGACCAGTAAAAAACAGATTTTATATGGTGTGTGCAATATTCTTTCTAAGTACACTTGCCAGTTTAAATTAATAAGCTGTTGTGCCACTATAAGTCAGTAAGGCTGGAACTGCCAGAAAAAAAAACAAAAAACTAATCATGGTCGGCTTTCTTTATCTGCACAACTGGGAAAGCTAACATGCAACACGTCTCAAGGGTTACTTAACATCACAATATGGAGATTATGGATTTATTTTTGCTCATTCCCATGGTCCCAATTTGGATTATTTCATGATAATGAGTTGCAAATGCAAATAACAAAGTGGCATTTGCAGTTAACTGGTAACCTTGGAGAGGCAAAAACAAACAGGACAAATGAATGAGAAGGTGAGGAGGATGAATGACGTAAGAATGAAGGAGGAAGGGATGAGTGATAAGGATGAAGAGATGAACGACTTAGGGTGAGATTGAAAGAATGTGATGAAGAGTTATGAGCAGATCAGTAATTAGAGGTAAGGTCAGGTAAGATACCACATTAACTCCTTTCTAAATGTCTCCCAACGTAGACGAAGAAAAATATTCTAAAAGAACATGAGGGGGCTCTGATACAGCCCCTGTGGAAACCAGGATGTTTTACCTTCACATGAAAAGGTTCTAAATATAATCCTAGTCAAGCTGGATCATTAATTTAAATTTTAATACTGCAGAGAAGTGAAGGTTCTTATAGACTTAGACTTTATTGATCCCTTGGGAAGACTCCCTCAGGAAATTGAAATTACCAGTAGCTTACAGAAAATAGTAACACACAGTGAACAAAATACTAAAAACACAGATTAAATAAAAAAAGTAAACACTAAGTGTGAGTAGCCAAACCCTAAATTAACCCTAACCCTATACCCCTTCACATCAGAGCTAGATTAAAACAGTAAATGACATAAACTCAGGGGTAAAACAGACTGAAGAAGCTGCTAATAAGGTACAAAACAGCTCTGAAAATTAAGTGATTAATTAATAGATTTGTAGTGGGAAAACTTTTCCGGGAAAACAGAAGCAACTGCGTGTATGGAAACATACACACAGGAGACACATTTGGAGGTGTGCAAAATTAACCTCAAACTGTCATTAATCACAAACAGCACATTAGTATGGACCTACAGAGAGCACTCGCTGATTAATTAGGTCCTTCTGCACAGTAAAATATACAGGTAAACACTAAAGAGCGAGGCTGTGGGCGGCAAGCTGGTGGAATAAGAAGAATCATCCTACACACACTGTTCTCCCCAAGGAACCTGGCCAAGGCTAATGTTAATGGGACAAATTATCAGCGTCTACTCAAGGCAAACTGCGGCAAAGCCGAGGCTTTTAAGACCCACACAATATAAATAAGTACATAAATCTATTTTTAGTTTGCAGATACCAAACCCAGCAACACAAAGTGGAAGGTTAGTTGCACATTTTGTGAGCATATTGAAGAAGCATGGCTGCTTGGAAGCCCTGGATCAGGTGCAGCCATCAAGACAGGCCTGAGGGCAAGAATGAGGAATGGGCTACTTTGGTATTCACTTGCTAACCTCTTTGCCCCTCACTGACCCCAATAAAGCTCAAAGAATACTTTTGATTGTAGTGATTAAGCTGTACTGAAAGGAAAGGAATTTACTCATCCTTTTCATATTGTTTGCTGGGGAAACTAAGATAACTATCCATGTTCTTTAGAAATGTGATACAATTCTAAACAAGTCTGCACCCGAAACCTTTGAAGTTATTTACAGATTCTAATAAATTGTGGATTCTAAACTTATATGTGCTTCAACATCAAACACATTTAAATATAAAATGAAGAAGATTTGATCATTTGAATGTTGACTCTTTGTAAACAATGTAAGGGAGCATTGTCGTCAAGGCTGTCCAGTTAACAAAGATGGCTCATTTATCATATTTTGCAATAACCCCAACCGCAGCACTGACTGTCAACAGGTATGACTGAGAAAATGTGCAGACAACAGGGAGATTTTGTCTGGCTTATCAAGCTTTCGGCTTTTGTTCCATTTTCCAGTACGGTTGTGAGCTTCTGTCTTGTGAGCCTTTGCCATGGAATCATCTGTAAACCCTGAACTTTAGTGGAATTAAACCATGCCTAAATACACAAAGGAGGGACTATGTTTCTATGGTGACCTGAGCACGCCTTGGGATTCCCCATGAGGAGCGGTCCAAGTGTCTGGGAGAGGAAAGTCTGAGTCTTAAGCTGCTGCCTCACAATCTTCCCCCCAGATAAGTGGAAAATTATAAATACAACATGTTCAACAATATTTCCTTTCAACCAAAAGAAAGCTTGATGTAAATAATTTCATTTTAGGTATTGCAGCTGTTAGATGCATGTAAACACCACTGCTCACCTGCTTGGTCACCATCATATCGCACTCGTCACAGTCGCAGCTGTGCAGCGTCAAGCCGAGCAAGCTCAGATCTGCGTGCCGGTGGCATGCTGCGTTTCATAACAACATTCCAAAAACAATAGTTCTGAAGCTCACCCTGTGAGAAACTGACAATATTCCTGCAGACATGAATGACTCCATGTAGTTATGGCATTATTTTATTTTCAGTGGTATGTTTCTCCTGGATGTTGTCATCTCCACAGTAAGGATGCACTTGGCTTCAAGATGCATTCCAATGTCCTGCTCCATTTTTCTGACTTTCTGTGCGTTGTACTTTGGAGAAGGTCTGTGACTGTGCGACAGTGTGGAAAATTCTCTTTTCCTCTCTTGGAGCATTAATCCTTACATCACAATTTATCTGTGTGGCTCCGGTGTTTTTTTGTTTTTTTTTACTAATGATCTGTTGCTGGTTAGGGTAGTGAAAAAAATGGCAAAAGTGTGAAGAAATCGTGAAGAGATTAATTGGATTGGTTTTCAAGAAATATTGCAACTGGCTTACAATTAACCTTTAACTGATTTCAACCTAAGATGGTTTTGCTAAAACACTGCTTGAGATTTATGAAGCATTTTACTTTTTATGTTCAATGTATTTTGGTCTTACAACATGACACTTTTAATGGATTGCTTGTCAAACCTAAACTAAATTACTCTACAATCCTTAAAAATTCTTTGTGAAACTTTCATTCTATGTACAAAAGAGAGAATTCTTAGTTTTCCTCAAAATATTGCTAAACTTTTGTTTCAATCTCATGAACACAATAATGACTATTGTTGATTCTCTTGAGTTACACTCTCATTAAGGTCTTTGTCAAATTTTCTTGTTGTATTCACATTTTTTATGATGCCTTTTAAGCTGTTAATACAAAAAACACCAAACAAAAAGTTTTGCAGAGCACTTTTAATATCCATGGACAAACAAACTGAAGGAGAAAATTTCCCTTCGCCCTCATTCTTTGGTCTGTCCTGTCCAGTTTTCTTTCTTATTTTTCTTCATCAGCATCAGGCTCAGCATTTCTGTGCTACACCGGATTTAAAGGTAGAAACTGAGACGAAAAAACTTCAACCTTAATTTTCCACTTAGCCCATGTCACAACATATCCTCGGCCAAATCCTTGAGCCTCAACTTTCTTCCCCCTTTCCACCAGCATCCACTTCCTCCGTCCTCCCAAAATGGCTGGTATCATTTCATAAATCCACACTGAAGCTAGAATTAGTTGGTCTCAGTTTCAAGCAGGGACATGACAATTTCAATTAAATCAATGCTACACCTCCTCCCCTTCTCTCAGTCTTTTCCAAGTTCCTGTGAGGCTTTCTTTTCCTCTCTGTGCTTATGAGTTTCTGTGCACGCACAGCCCCCACCAGCTTTTCTGCGAGTTCCATAATCTGCTTAAAAACCTGTGGGTTGTGCTGTCTATGGGGTGCGACCAGGCATGGCCAAATGCACCGAGACAAGGGAGAAGAGGGCGAGGAGAGCCTGACGGGGTTGTCTGAAATGAATCTGGATTTGTGCAGAAGTGGTGGTTGTGGGGCGGGAGGGGCTTAGATAGATTTCCATTTAAATACGTCTCACTCTCTGGATTTGGCAGGTTGTTCCCATGGCAACAGTGGCCCATCTTCACATTGTGAATGTCTTATTCCATGCGGGTGAGAGTCGTGACCTCTTAGCTTGACAACTTTAGCCAGTTAGTTTCGCTGCAGAGGCCGGGGCCAGGCAGTCACTCGCAATTCAGGGGAGATTTTGCTGTTGCCGTCTTCTTCCAGATCAAACGCAGCTTTTATTCTGCTGAGCTGTGAGGGTCACACTGGAATACTTTGCAGTCATAGCAAGTCCTTATTGCTGCTATGACTGCACTGCTCTGGATTCTGTTTAGGCCAAGACATTAACATATCACTACAATTTTTTTGTTAGTTTTAAGGCATGAACAATGTAGAAAACGCCAGTTATTATAGGCTTTAATAAACTTGTTAAACTTGTTTTTTCTAGGTAACTATTTAAAACAAAGACATAAAAATTTCAACTCATTTTGAAAATGCTTGTTTAGCTGATTTAATTAAATTCTAGGCATTTTTAAGGTCATTCTTCTTATGTTATAGAAAAGCGGCATTAAAAATTGGCTTGAGATTCAGGGATAAAACATTTCTTAAATAGTTTCTACTGTTTTTTTCTAAACCTTTCACCTGGCAACCACAGCTGAACTCATCAAAAGTGACAGAGTCAGATTCAAAAAGTGAGGCCTTCTAGCAATATTAACTTTAGCGTTAGGATTGGTTTTATATCGACTGTATGTCGTATTTAGATGGCATGGGTCTGTTTTTACTTACATATTCATTTTTTTAATAGATTTTTTTTTGTTGTTGTTGTTTAGGACTGCATGCCATGAAAAGTAGCCCATTAAGATTATATTTTTAATTGTGATTACTTCCACAGCCCAACAATTTCTCCCTTATGTTCTTTGAAGACACAGTTTTCCTTGGTAAGTTTAAATTAAAGCTAATTGTCCTGTCTTTTTTTTCAAAGTGGCTGCATGGAGTCAGGCCTACATGTATTCACAACCAGGAATAGCCACAACCGCAGCTCTGGGTGTAATGGTTAAGTCATGTGCCTTTTGTCTGCAAAGTTATGTTTAAATGAGGGGGAAAGGCGCATATTGGTTTAACAATAACAGAACCTCAGGATAGAGAGACTGGGACAATGAGTCATGCAGATCAGAACAAAACAGAAGGAATCAGATCCTCCACTACACTCTTCTACAAGAAGTTTTTTTGTTTTTTTTAAATGTATTGCTGTGTGCAGGAGTTAAATTCTGTAGCTTTTATAGAAACAAATTTGGGTCTGTATGCTTCACTAAAGTCTTAATCAGATCAAAAAATATGCATTCACCAAATTTTTTTAAAATTTAAACACATTTAAAGTTTAAACATTAATTGGATATTTTCAACACTTTATTTCTTTTAATTGGACTATTTTCTGCGTACAGCTAATGCAAACATAACATTTCTGATTGCAATATTACATTAGTCTAATGGAAAAAACTGGTTTTACACAGAAGCGTGAGATTAATGGAAAATATGTTTAACATCTGTTTAAAAGTTGATATTTTCAAAACCTTCCTTTATCTGACAAACAAGCTCCAACTAATTTACTGAATGTGACAAGCTGGTAATCTTTGGCTATTAATCTAATGGGATCATTTTTATTTATCAATATTTTTGAGCAGAAGTTTATTTTTTTCTATGTTTAATTTACTGCTTTGGAGAAGTGAAAATAGTGCAAACTATTCATGGTTCATGATGCTACCGGGAGAAAGATTATTTACAAGTGGAAAACACTTGAGGCTTGCTAATCTTTCCAGGAGTGGACCTCCCACTGAGTTCCCTCCAAGACTGAGTGTGCACGGAGAAACAAAAAATAATCATAAAACATCGGAACTCATTTTAACAAGCCCAAGTTACAGGCCCAATGTAAATTTGAACCGACCAGAAAACTCCTGGAACACTAACCTTTCACGTAGATTACCAAAGTTAAGACTGTGACAGAATCGCTACCGATATCAAGTTGTTATTTGGGTCTGTTTTACAGCCGGAGAAACAAACGTAAACCCGTCAGTCAGAAAACTCTCTGAGGAGAGCTGGCACTCCAAGAACAATCTATCACAAAAGAACGAAAGAACCAAGAGGTTGCATTTTCCCACTCTAGTCAAGATTTTAAAATTCACACAACCTATAATAAGACTGCATGAGCTAGCCCCCAAAAAATCCTGCAAACCTCAATGAATTGAGGCAATGTAGCGAAAAGAGAATTTTCTAAAATTACTCCTGAACTATGTGAGCAACTTATAACCTAACTTTAGGAGTTTCTAAAGGGATAGTGCAAAGAAAGTGTACTTTAATTTTATCACTCCTGTCAATCATTTTTGCGATTGTCATCAATCAAACTTAACAGCGGATTCTTAGCAAGCAATCCTACATGACCCGGATTGTTTGATATATTCAGTCTTTTCTGAGATGAGGCTACAACTCTTTATGGATAACAAAAATAGGGAGGAACACACCTTGAAGCAGATGGTGTTGTAGGTGCCAAAAATTAACCAGCTGTATTATGGAGTCTGATTTAAAAAAAAAAAAAAAAAAGAAAAAGAAAACACAGCAAACTGGTTGCTCACCAATCAGTTCAGCCCCAACAGTTTTTAAACTCTGGGCTGAAACATCATAAGGGGGGCTTGGCAGGTAAGGCGGTTTGGGGTGATAAAGGCATCAAGACTGGATGCTGTGTGCATACGCTAACTGGATTACTTCCAGTTAGATTGAGAGATCATTGCGTGTCAGGAAACCGAGACCCCCCGCTGGTTTTTCTTACCAGGGGGTGAGTTGCGGCATTGAGGTGTCAGTGAGTGGTTCGATTCACTCATTTGCAGACAGAGCAGTTAGACAGTCTGAGCCTGATCTGACAGGCTGCAGGAAGGTAGAGCTGGGAGCGAGCTCTGAAAAAATGTCATACAGAGGAGGTGGAGGAGGGCGCTGATTGAAAAATTCACAACCCACTCCACCCCTCTCCCCCACACCCTCCTGCTGCGAGGGTGCAGCTGTGTCTGTGAATGCTAAAGGGCTGCCGATGAATTGGGGTGAGATGGGGTGAGTTTAGGTGGCACAGGGAATGTGAGACGAAAGCGAGTGTAAATGAATAGGTTTCTGCCTGCCTGAGCTCAAAGCTCCAAATCTGGATGGTATTTCTCTGCAGTATCATCAGTGCTTTCACCAGGCCAGAGACACATTATTTGCATTTATTTCAGCATTTGGTTTAATTTAGGTCTGAAAAATGAGTTTACACTTGTGAAAACTACTTTATTTAACTACTTTAACTACTTTATTTCTTCAGTGTCATTCCCAGTGCCTTGCAAACATATTAATAACAAAGACATTCCCCCCATTTTGTTTAAGTTTATATATTTCTGGGATTGACTAAGACAAAATACAGCATGATTGTGAAATAGTTGTTTTAATTAATATAGGGTATTCCTATGTTAAGCACGGTCCATTAACCCAGCTTCCCTGCTCCACTTGAAGAAAAGTTTCCCCTATGCATGATGATGCCACCACCATGTTCCATAGTGGGGATGGTATCAAGGTTATTGCAGTGGCAGAATCATGCTAGGGGACACTTATTTATTGTGAATAGTTGAGATCAATTTGGAATTGCGAGGAAATAAACTCTTTCTAATTTAACTGAGCTTAAACTGCTTTGCAAAGAACGAACGGCAATTTTGTGCAGCTTATGAAAACTGTGAATCTTTTACCTTTTAATTTCACAGTTATATGTAGTTTTGTCTTGGTGAAACAGATAAATGCCAAAAAAATTCACTGAGGTCAAAGGTTATCGCATCCAAATATATAGCTGTCAAAGGGTGTTGTATCCATGCAAAGCACTGGAAATGGCGCAACCTTCACTTGCTACTTACACGAGACACAAGACGAATATTCCTTGTCTGCAGAAACTTGAATTGTTGGAATCTGAATCTCTGGTTTCCATTTAGCACTTTAGTAAGTTATTATTTCAGTGATTAGTCTCAGTTTACAATTAGACTCCATAAAAATCTTAGAAAAATGAGGGGGGAAAAAAACATCTCAGAAAACAACTTAGAAGTAAAGGAATTGGTTACTCTATGTGCAAAGAGAGAATGAAAAAAAACTCACTATTAAGGCAAATTTAAGATTTAGCATTTTTGTATGTACAGAGTGAAAAACATGCAAGATGAATAGCATATTTTTTTCAATTCCTTCCTCCCTACATAACAAATCCTGACCTGCCAGCAGATCTCTGCTCCTCAACCTCTTCCCTCCTGTCCTCCCCTCCTGCTTTCCTGCTCATGTGATTACCTGGGGGCGGGTACGCTGGGACACAATGACGGTTCAGATAAACTGTGCGTGTCCTCTGAGGTCTCGGGGTCACAGAGAGAGCCACCTGTGCAGTCCTGTTAAGGCTTAGCACTGACACACCAACAGACACGCTGCGGTGCTGAAATGACATGGTTCTCTTCCTCCCTGGAATGGCAGCAGACAGCGGTAAATTAAAAAGCTCTTTTCCTAATAATTAGCCTCTCGGCGGAGGCAACCTTTGTGCCTCCCACAGCAGGAGCAGCACACAGGTAATTAATGCCCCACAGCCGCACCCTCTCCTCTTTATCACGACAAGCAGACTCAAACACACACATATCCTGCCTCGTCGGCTGACACGGGCCAGTGGGCCACCTCTGAAAATGATACCTTGTCTTCGATGCCCCCTTAAGGGCATCCTGCCTGGGCATCCGTGGGCAGTGGCAAGGAAACACAGTCTGTGTCTCTGCTGCCTTTTAAATACACAAATCCCTTGCATGAGGGGGTTACAGAGTGAATGAGTGCGGTTTTGTTTAGAAAACAGTGTGTCTGCTGTTATATTTTGTGTCTGCCTCAGACTGTATGTACACTTCCTTTAAACCGTTTCTCATTTTGTCAGAGTCAGAATTTTCTCATTGTAATTTTACAAAACAGCACAATGAAATGTAACATAAAAATTCCACTGGGATTTTGTTGTCTATAGACCAACACAAATTAGCACATTGATATATAGTGGAAGAAAAACAACACATGGTCTTATAGTTTTTACTTGTACAAGTCAAAATAGTGAGGTTTGATGCAAGCAAATGTATGCCAACCTTAGGCTAAGCTAAAAAGCTCACTTTTATTCTTAAAGGTCAGATTTACAAAGTGCATGACCGATGGCTTTCCTCCCCCCATATTTCCTTACTTGAGCCATAGCTCTATAATCTGGGGGTGCAACTTTTCCAGTGTAAAACCTTGTGCGTGGCAGAAAACTAACACCCACATTGCACCATCTTAATGGTGAAACACAGCAGAGGCAGCATCATTCTGTGGGGACACTTTTCTTCAGATGGGACAGGAATACTGGTCAGAGTTAGCGGCCCCATGAGACTCAAAATTGGGGCAGAACAGGCAAAGCGACTGTGCAATGTTTTAGATGAAGTCCTATTTCTGCATTAGAGTGGTCCAGTCAAAGTCCAGATTCCAAATGAAACATGGAAACCAATGTCTGAATACACTCTCCAGCCTATTTATCTAAACCTGAGCAATTTTGGAAAGAGAAATGGCCAAAAATGTCTCTAGATGTGTCAAACTGATAGAGTTCTAACCTAAAAGTGTGACAGATTGTTCCACAAAGTACCGAAGTACAGAAAGGTACTTGTAAGAAATTTAAAATCTGCGTAATAGTCCTTTTCTTGTGCTCATCTTTTACATAGAAAACCCTAAAAAATATATTGTGAAGCCTGAGGTTGCCACATTGAACATTTATTTGCTAAATTACATGTGGATACTTTGGTCTGCTATGGATTATGTATAAGCAAAAATTGTGAGAGTTTTTACATTAAAAGAAATCCTTTGAAGTATCTCCATATGGTTTTTAAGCGAGTCTGCATGTCTTTGTGTGTGTGATGGCTGGTGTGGGGGCCAGTCAAAATAGCTGTGTAATGGTGCGTGGTCCCTTTTGATAAGTCTTACAGTTGAGACCACGGCCCCGTCCTCTTATCTACACAGGACAATGTTGCACTCAGAGCAGCTGCCGCCACAAGCACAGCACACACCAGTTTGCAGGCTCCTGCAGCTTCACGGCTTCCCATTCATCTCCACACGCTCAACTTCACACACACATATACACAAACAGATGCAGATTCCTAAAGCAAAGGCCACTGAGCGCGTATTCAACACAGGAAATTGCTCTGCACATGTATCCTGTACCACACTCCATCGTCAACAGTCTAAACAACTTACTGCTTATCGCTAAAACTCTTTCTGACTTCAAATTACTGCGTCATTATCCGCCACTCACCTCCTCAAAATGTAATAATTGATAAAATGAGATTGATTAAGCATGTTATTAGTGCAGGATAATTGGCTTGATAATGAGCAGATTGCCTGCTAATTGCTGAACAGATAATAAAGCTCACGTTTGCCTCAGGCAAGAGCAGAGCAAGGCTCCAGCAGTTCCACTGGCTGCAAAATGTCACGCTGCAGAGACAACATGATCATGAATACAGATCTGCCTTATGTCTGCTGATCATCAAATGCAGCTTGGCTGCTGGTTTGACTCCTGTTAAACCTTGACCAGAGTTATCATTTAGTAAACCTAAGCTCTTTAATATGTTTATGAGGAGAGTGGCCAATAAACCATTGCGTCTATTGACACAGAACAAAAGCGCCCAACACAAATCTTTATGTCAGAACAAGTGAGTAACAGAACACATCCTTATGGTTCCCTGAACTCAGCAGCACTCTCTGAAAGCACCAACCCTTAATTTTTTTGAATTATTTGAAAGCAAAAGTTAGTTATAGTGAAACTGTGATCTGAAGTCACTATTTGTCACCGGTGGAAGACAGATCACATCTTTGGTTCCCTTGGTTTGTCCTTTGCTGGCCAGAGTTGAACAGGCCATCAGAGACCAGGCTGACAGTCGCTGGGAGGACTAGCTAAAAACAAAGCCTTTACTCAAAACTGGTTATCCACTGGTAATCACAAACAGAACCTGTTGTCCAACAGAATGCCTACTTCTTACATTCCTGATTGATTATTTTGTAACTTGTTAGCTTGAGTTGTACTATCATCCTATTGACTTTACCAAAGGTAAGATGATTTACCAAAGGAAAGTGCCATTCACTAACCAATAATACCATCATTTATTAGATTATCACTAAAAACTTTCTATACAGACAAATAACAAACTGTTCATAGTGGAAGTTAAATATTTCAGTCTCTTGAAGGAGTAACCTTTCAATGTGTAAAAAACTTACCCAAACTTGGTAGTTAAATTTTATGAGTCAGAAGTGACTCCTTAGTCAGTGCCGTAGCATCTCCTCAGACTGGTACATAGATCAATCCACACCCACCCAGCCAGTTTGTACTCTGAGTTTTAGTTTACACAAACACTCTTTAATTTAGAGCAGCAGTCATTCCCAAGAGTCATTCTTTTCATCAGTCTTTTCCTCTTGAATGATGCAATAATATCTTGAGGAGGATGATGACTTTGGAGGTTTAGTCTGGCTTTGCAAGGCTAAATTTAACCCTCATGTTCCATCTAAACTGATTATTTCTTTGCTCCCAGAAACTTAATCTTTATGTAAATATGTTGGGAGGTTTTGGTGGGAAGGAATTAATCACTGAAGCCCCTTTGCCTTAACTTGGGCTGTAGCGATTTAGCACCTTTGCATCTCATCTTCTTCCCCACCATTTTCCTTTTTGCTCCATTCTTTTTTCATTTCCGACCATTGGAGGTGTCTTTCAGCGTCCCCGTCAATACGATGGCCATCAATGGCCCTCTGTCCTCCTGCATGGGCCCCTGTTTGGCTTAGGGCTTCCCTCTTGCTCCGGCCAGCTACCCTTTGTGTGGGAGAATCACAGGAAAGAAAAGCAAAGATGATGGAAAGAAGAGAACAGAGGGAGAGCTTTAGTAAACAGTAGCCTGTCACAGCTCAGCGGGAGGTGTTACAGCCACTGCCTCCACCATCACTGCTGGGGAGTTTTTTATTTAATCACAGGGGCATTTAAAAGACCCATTTGACAAAGGAGGGTTTTGTGTCCTCCCAGAGAGTGAGCCTGGACATTGACAAACAACTTTGGAAGAACTAAGACATGTCTGTGGTGGTGGTGTTATGGTCAAGAGCTGGCTGATTAATTCCTTCATGCATACAGTACTGACAAAAGGGGAGATTGGTTTTGGCACCATGCAAAAATATGGATAGAAGTCCCTTTTAGAAAATGCATTGTTGTATACTTGTGAATTAACCAATTAGCATACAGCTATAAATGCAACTAAATAAGGTTAAAAACTCAGAATATATATAAAAAACAGGCTAAACTTCAGTTTTTTATTTGGGGAAAAAAACAACAGTGACGCTTATGGTTGAAAATGTGTAAGAGATGTGAATAACTTTCTAAAGGCACTGCATATCCAGTTTAAATCCAGATTATACAGGCCATTTGAAGCTCATCTGAAGATAGCACGGGAGAAATAGGATGTCAGATGTCCCAGTCTGGTATGTTCTTAGCCGCCAAGCAACAGCGGCTCATACAAGTCTCTGCTGTCATTAACCTACATCACTCTAAATTACCTCCTATTCCCAGTGAGGGGAGCTGGAGAAATCTGTGATAAAAAAAAAGGAGAAAAAGGAAGACGAAAGCTGAGGACAAAGAAAGAGAAAAAGTAGTAGAAATTGTGACGCTGGTGAGAAAATTCAGGAGGTGTAGGCAGGAGAACAGAACAGATGAGGACAGTGATAGGAGCTGACAAGAAAGAAAAAACTAGAATAAATGGGAGAAGCAAGGCCTGAACCATTAAGAAATGAAAAGCAAGCATAAAACTTTGTCATATTCTGTCGCCAGACCCTGCATAAAATGCGAAAAGTATGATTTATTGGTGGTAGGGTTTCAGCCTGAAAACATAATTCAGTGGCCCATAAATGTTAGCGCTGCCCGCGTGTGTCCGTTTAACATTTCAGGAGCTCTGGCTCTTAATTAAAATGCTACAATCAGAGACAGACTGCATCCTTGTGTGTTTCACCCCACCGTGTCTGCATGTGTATCCATTTATTAGTGCGGGACTCTTGTGGATTTAGCTTTTTAAGTGTAAATAATGTGGTACCCTATTGGCTCCCAGTGCTCAAGCTGTGCGCAGTTTTACCACTACGGTCGCAGAATGCTGTTACAAATTCAATGCAAAAGACCAGCGAAAGACTGCGTGATGGAGTTGACCAGACTGAAAAGAAACACGCATTCATACACTCCATTGCCTCAATTACCAAGCAGAAAGGAACAAAAATGATTATTGAATTCTACAATGATTTCAGCTCAGGCTGTAATAAGTAATGGGCATGTTGTGTGAATTGATTATGGGGGAGAACTGGCCATGAAATTGAAAAACAACAGTAATCATGTAACGAAAAGCTAAAACAAAGGGAGGCTTGTTCAAAAGTAAAGAAAAGAGAAGAAGTGCAGGCAGCTGAGATGGAGCAGAGTGACTGACAGCTATAGGCAGGTTGCAGTGATAGGCAGGTGATGAATGGCTCCATACACCTGATGCCTCGGGGCGAGGAGGCCCGGCAGGAAAATCTCAAATGACGCCACAAAGTGGTGGAGGATTCCAACCATGACGCAGGTCGCTCAGATTCTGACCACACATGACGGGTCACAACTGCTCTCCTGTCTTCTCATGCATTCAACCTTACCAACCAGTTCACCCCCCAACCCCATCCCTCAGCTCCAACATACAATCTGCACACAGTTTTCAGATTGCTGCAATTAAGCCTTTTACAGACTGAATTTTGCATTTAATTAGATCTGTTCTAACTAAGAGCTCTAGCTTTTCATTTAGTTCCAAACAATATTGGCAATCCCTTAAAGAGGCAGTTTGGGATTTTTCAAGTCAGGTTCTGGTTAAAGGTTATAAGCACTTAATATCTTAACCCTCTTGACATTTAGTGTAAATCCAGATTAGTTGATCCCACAGGCTGAAGCTAAAGGTTAGTGGAAGACGGGCCAAAACCAAAGTAGACTTTTACCATCGTTAAAAACCTCCTAAGTGGAAAACCCCCCACAGTGCAGCAGTTCATGCAAATTCTTTTCTAAGAAGTTGTCACTCTGTATTGGGCAGTTATATAAAGAAAAGCTGATCTTTTTTTTTTTTTCCTACCAATGATCTTTCTGTAAAACGTGCTGAAAATGGAACATGTAAAGCATTTCCAGTCAGAGTAGCTATCAATTTGAAAAGTAAAGGCGCTTAAAGAGCAATAAAATATTATTTACTTAAATTGGTATGATATTTTTGCTTTCCACATGGTTGAATTTTATATCCAACTGTTACGCTGACAAAAAAAAAAAAAACATTTTACATGCTCTCCTCTCAGGATGTGCTTTCTGTTTAAATAATACAAGTCTTTAGTCTTTAGCTTGTCTCTACAAGTATGTCCAATGTAAATGTAGCTATAGTTTAATTAATAACAGTATTTTAAAAAAAACTGATATTACTTTAGATTATTTAAAATGATAAATGGCCTGTTCTTGTGTAGCATTTGAAATATTATCATTTGTTGTCAAGTTGCATCGACAGTCTAAGAATATTCAATTATGAACACCTATTACAATCTAGTAAAGCATAGAGTCTCATAATGTCTCAGTGAACATTTCGAAACAGAGGAAGCACTTATTGACAGAAGATGTTGTGACATAATGCTTTTGGACATCCAAATTGTCCACTTTTGGAAACTGATATCTGCAAAATTACAAAAATGTTTTCAGCAACCTATAAATTCTTATTTCAGTACAGGAACTGCTAAATGTACTACAAGGGAATAAATTATGAGCCAGTAGGCAATTCAAGAGCCAACAGTGCTCTAAGGCAAGATAAAATTCTCTGGAGAATATTCCCACATCCTTTTCACTCCATTCAACATTTCTCCACACACCACTTCATCTGCGTTTCCATCCTTCCTCTTCCGCCTCTTCTCTCACCTCAGACTTCAATCAAGGATGCAAATGAAATCCAGTCCCAACATCAGGACTGCATGGTTTTAACATTACACTCAGGTCCTAGTGGTGCCTCCTTCCAAGCAAGCGAGAAAAACTCAGCAGGAAAACATTTCTCAGTGGTGCTCAGTAGTTAGCTCATGCTGGGAGGTTTAAGTAAATGCTGTTTGCCTTTTGCTTCAAGTAGAGCACAAAATAAACAAACCTGCATAGTTCAAGTAGAAGACATAATGTACAGACAAAGAAGCACAGCAAGACTAAATGCATTACAACGCAGAAGCATTCACACACTTCAACTTTTTTTTTTTTTTTTTTACAAGTTTACAATTGAAAACTTAAATGCATTTTTGGGGGATTCTGTTTCTGTTTCCAAACCTATGAGGTGTTCACAAACTTTCAATGCGTAATTCATTGCAGTGGACTTAGGGGTATCAGAGTAATAAAAGCTCATTAGAAGTTTTCAGACATTTTTTCTTTTAAAGGGCTCAATTTATCATTTTTGTTCATGTTACAGTTGTGGACTTCTTTATGTTGATTGAATTCCATTTAAATGTACTGTAGTTTGTATGACATGAAAATGTGTTGATGCTTTGGCAGGGGAATGTTATTCTAACACACGAGACGCACAAAACATCAAAGTGTCCTGATTCAGCCGTGTGATAATCTACAAGACTTTGTGGCACATATGTGAAGCTTCATCTGTACACGCCTCATGACTTAAAAGCAGGTCATTGGATGTGACAGATGGGGTCTGTAAAACCCCATAAGGAAATGATGAATTTAGAAGTGGGATTTCTGCTTGATAGGTTAATACTAGGCAAACAGACCTGCTGTAAAAGTGCTCATAAATCATTGCAGGTTGTCAGATAATGTACAGTGTGTACAGACACAGGGACTCTGGTGCTTAAGTACAGGATGATGAGCACAAGTGTCATGAAAGAGAAAAGAAGGAAAAGTTTTGCAAGGAAAAGTTTAGATCTAAAGATAGGAGGAATCTGAAAACATGCAGGAACGTGATAAGACGTCGGTGTTAAAGGGCAAAGTAGAAGTGGTTAGAGTACGGATAAAATAAACGAGACAAAGGACAGCAAAAAGAAGAGGGAGAAAGATTTATTGATCTCAGCCTTCAGCTGAAGGCCATTTGAGGAGGGCAGGACATCTCACTTCATCACAGCCATAAATGTACCCGCTTGTCCTTGTCAAAGCCAAACTTCTGAAAGCATTCTGAGGACTGATTGATTTCACACACACAAAAAACAAAAAACGACAAAAACATCACACTGGATAGCCAGGTACATTGATATTTGAACAACTCTGTTCACTGACTGACCCTATGAATCCTGAGAAAGTTGTTTGTCTTCTCCATTTCATTTAATTTTACTTAATAAAGGACAGGAAAAAACAATGTTACATGTTAATGCAACTGTTGTCTTCTGAGGGGTTTTCTAGGTAGAGATTAATTTGCAAATCTAGTCCTTGGTTGGATTTTAAAAATAAAACAGAAAGGAAACTACACAGTTCACACACACATACACAAACTTAAACACATGGTTAAAATCTAATAACATCGTTAAAATAGTGTACAGTATTGTGAATATATAGGTATGTAGACTGGTTTGTATCAGTGTTCATAAACGAGTTAAAAACTCTAAAATTAATTAACGTTTTCATTGCTGATGCTAAGCTGTTCCAAATCTGAGAAACTTTACTTCTATATTTTACAATGGTGTCACTGCATTGGTTTTTGGTCTAAAACCTTCCAATTACTGGAACTGAAATAATTAGTATAATAACACAGTAATACAGGTAAGGTCGAAGTATTGAAAATAAACCTTACAATAGTGACCTGTATAGTGGTTACCCTGTTAGACATGGACATCGCCATCGTCTATAGATCCGCGTCCGCACTGGATCCACATCAAACGCCATCCACAGACATGTAATGTGTGTCCCCTAAAAAGGAGAGAGTGAGCTTGAAGGAGAGAACGCATCGGACATAAGCACTATGCTTTGATGTCGTTTGATGTCAGATGCATATTGGTCCATTCCTTTTATTAGAGAAGAGCCAGATGAAGGCAGCGAGATGAAGCGGCAGGTGACATGAAAGCATCATTAGTGAGCAGTGGATTTAACCTCTCACAAAAGGCATCCCCACAAACATATGTGAATGACATGCGTTGTTATACATTTGGATCCTGCCTCTATGCGCTCAGGCTGTCTCCACCCGTCACCCTGAATCATGGCGCTCAATTAAGTTTTTCTACTTTACATTTTGTTTTTTTTTATCCAGATATGAGTTACATGAATGCCTATTAAGGTCAATCTGACTTTCTCCATATCACACAGAATTCATACCCAAGAATTCATATTTTGCATACTGTGGAGAAATTTAAGTGATGTAAATCATTTCTGGATGCACAGCATAAAAAATACTCAGCATTAAAATTGTGCGGAAGCTTTATATTTTGAACACTTTATGCTATGCTAAATTAACTTTGGTGAAATAATTTCTGTTTCTTGTAATAAGATGCACCACCTGCTGGCACAAATGTATAAATTAATTTAGCAGTAACAGATCAGAAATTTGATGCTTATCAAATGACAAACTGCAACGCAACAATTTTCCAGACTTCAGCTAGAGAGATATAGTTTTGATGACTACTATGAAGATTCCAGTTGGCTGGGAAAAAAGACCTACCTGTGGCTTCCAAATGTTACAAACTTAAAAACTGAGCACATCAGCTCACAAGGAAATTAGGAGCAAGCAGCATAACCCCGATCAGAAATTTGAGTCATGTTCAAAAATATTCCGTAAGGTGTAAGGAATTAGTTCACTTTCAAGTGGAAACCCCGATGTTTTGCCTGATGAGACTCTCTTGTTAAGAGCATGGATTTCCTGCGGAGGACGAGGAATGGGATACCAACTCAAGTGACTTTATTAAAAAATAAATTGTTTACTTTCCATGTTTTATGTGGTATTACCATGAGACTTTTATTTATTACTTTGACTAGAAATGTTTTATGATACAAAACTCTGAATTTCTTTGGAGATCATTTGGTTTCATATGGAGGCAAATCATCTGAGGAACACCTCTACACTTCTCCACACACACACACCTCTTGACAGCCCCCTGAGGACTTCAACTTTTCCCCTCCTCCTTATCAGATTATCAGCACCTACTGTATTGTGGTGAATGGGCAACCTGTTCCAGGCCTAATAGCCTGCCTAAGTGATTTTGTCTTTGTCCTTTTGTGTCCTTGCCTTTCAATCAGCCTTTGCTGATTGCAATCAAGCCAACCAGGTGGGTGGATTCGTCAGGAGAGAGACAATTGGCTGCCGAGATGGGCCAGATCCTTTATCTCAGTGGGACTTCCTGGATTAATTGAGACAGGTTAAGTGGAACAGCGGAGCGAAACATAACATGGAACTGAAGATTGCAGGGTTAAAGGATGGCGCTGACATGTCAATGTTTATTCTGTGTGAGGGAATCAGATGTCCTGCTTCAGCACTTCTCAATGACAGGGCTTGGAAAGCGATTTTACTGTAGAAGATAGGGTCATCATTTCTGACTCAAATAAAACTGACTGGAAAGATGTTTGGACTACAATGAAGCATATCTTTTTAAATTGCTTGTGATATATATCTGAGGTTTATATTATTGATTGTGACATTGGTATAAGGGAATCACAAGAACAGAAGATGGTTTACTTTTTCTTAAGGCGAGATGGGGTATGTTTGAGTCAATATTAGCAAAAGGAGGAGTACAAATTGGGGTTTTTAAGGAACACTTTGAGGCACATTGTTCTAGCAATGTCATTAGATGAGTCAGTATGTTGGATCTGACTCAAAAAGGATTACAGTGAACTGAATCTCAGTCAACCATAATCTAATGTAATTACATTGAGCCCAGGACATCAACACTGGCAGCGTAATGATGGTCCAGTGCCGTAGTTACTTCTGACCAATGATGTGATGAAAGAGTGGTGTCCTAAACACAGATTTCTATTCACTAAGTTCCAAAGTAATTGCTTTCTTAACCACCAACTTGGACACAATATCTGTTTCAGGTTCTTGCACTGCTAAGTTAAACTAACGGTTAAACTTTTTGAAATTTTGGAACATTACCACCACAAATGTCAATGCATTTTATTGACAGACTAACACTAATGGCAGAAAATATAGACATGGAAGGAAAATTATACTTGGCTCTAAAAATGACAAAAAAAAAACATTTTTCAGCCCCCTTTACTCTGATAATCTTAAATAAAATCTTGTGCAACTGTATTCAGAAGTAATCAAATAAGCAAACATCAAATATGCGTATAAAATATGTATAAAATTACGTATTTTATACGGAATTAAAATAATTGTTTTTTTTCTGTGAATGGAGGTTTGATAAAGAGCATTAGGGAACATGAGGGTTATTCTGTACAGGTACGAAGAAAATTCTACTTTTTTGTTTGTTTTACATTCACAGGTTTTAAAACGGTATGCATGGCAGACAACCTACTGTAGACGTCACCCTGAATTCACACATGTTGAACCAAAGTGGTGGTTCATGCTTTGGGGATGGTTTTCATCAGGAGGAACCAGGAAAATAGCAGGGCAGCGACTTGAAGCAATTTTACAAAGTCTGACGGGAAAATAGTCTCTAGGCGTGGAAAGCTGCTGGGCCGTTTCTGATTTTTATTTGTAATGTTTTTTGTAGGTTTCTGATTATAATGTGATAAATTGCAAAAACCTAAAAGGGGCACGAATGAGCCCCCAGATGGTTTGGCATTTCGACTGAAGTGGTGACTAAAATAACACGTCCTCTGAATAGATTTGTGAAGACTAGTACTTTTTCACTCTGATTTCTTGCTTGCACAATATTAAACTATTAAAGTTAAATGTACTGCTTGTGGCTGTGCTCTGAAGTGGAACACCTGAGCAGGTGGCTTAATGCTCACTTAAAGACAATTTCATGTTGAGTCTTATCTAAAAGTGTTGCTTTCTTTTATGAAATGGCATTAAATCTTGTTTATTATACTTACACAAATTAGTTTGGATGAACAATAAAATGCCTCAACCTTTATTTTAAGCCTCAGAATAGATAAGTATTGATACAAACAGTTCTGCTTGTCCTTTGCCAAAGGTATAAAAGACACAAATATACACATTTTAAGCATAAGCACCCTTGCTACAATGTGCTGTAATTACTGACCTGCCACATCATGCCTGGTTAAGCAGACCATGACAGGTTCATCTAGGGAGAATAAGCTTGTGAGTAAATGACAAAAAGGAGTTAGCAGACTTCCTTCACTAAAACAACTGACATTCTTTATGTTCCTCTCTCATCTTAAAAGAGTTTTTTTTTCTCTCTCTCTCTCTCTCTTTCTCTGTTTCTTCATCCATCTCTCTTTTCCAGAGGTCCTGGCCTGGCCTAAGCCCTGTAAAACCTGACATACATCAGCAGCTAGTCCCTCAATCCCAGCCAACTCTAAATCAACTTCTCTCTGACACTGATCCAATGTTTCCCCGGTATTTCTGCAGCACTTGTTAAAACCAGTGGCTGTCTTTATGAGACCATTCGGCTTGGTCCCCCATGACATTCTGCACCCTTCTGTGATCAACCTCACTTGTTAAAAGTCAAGACATTAGACTCTGTGGAATAAAGCTGTACATGTAAAAGTTGGTGCTCTGGAATATCTTTCAAACCAGAGGACAAGAACGTGTGCATGTTCTGCATGTGTTTGAGCTATCTCCTACTGCACGCTGCATGCTTTTAAAAGCCACCTCTGACTCCCAGTCAATGGTGTGTGACAGTCAAGATCTCATGTGTTTCACTTTTGAAACTTCAGCCCCACTGTTGGCCTCTCGCTGCGCTCCCAGTCTCATCCGGGCTCAACAAGAGACTGAATTGTGATGTTACAGCAGTAAAAGTCATCACCGAAACAGAGTCTGAGCCTCTGTTATAAGGTTTTCCAACAGAAGGTCAAAGAAAAAAAGTTACTGAAGTGAAGAGTGAAGATTCACACATAAAATCTAGACCACTGTCTCAAAACACTCTTAAAATGTTCCATGTGGCAAATTAGATGCTGATCTGTAATGCCTCATGAAAGTGTCCATTCCCTTTGAAATTTTTTATATTTTCCACCCACACACTTTAAGGTATTTTACAGGGATTTTATGTGGTAGACCAACACACATGATGCATATTTGTAAAGTTTCTAATAACTACAATTACATCACTTAGTGTTTTGGGCATGTCTCACTTTCTTCCAGCCTTGCACTTGAAGATGAATTTCTTTTGTTCATTATTCTTTGCAAATGAACTTATCCTCAGTCAGACTAATGGACAACATTTGTGGACATCAGTTTTTATGTATTGTAAAAGATTCTCAATTGGGTTTGGGTTTGAATTTTTTACTGGGCCATTCTAAGACCCAAATATGCTTTAATACAAACTATTCCATTTGATGTTGTTGCCAATTCTTAAGTCCTTCGCTTCTAACAGATTTGCCTCCAGAATTTATTCATACTGAGACTAAATTAGAAACAGGCTAATTTAGGGGTAATGGCGTGAAGGCCGCTGAAAACAAATCATATCACACCTTTTTATTTTTAGCTGCAAATATAAAAAGGAATACTTGATGAAAGACAAGTTTTCTTTTCTTTCATACTTTCCAGCTAAATTTGACCAACTTCGTGTTTGTCAAATGAAATCTAGAAACATTTTATGGCCGTACTATGGCAAAACATCAAAAAGGTAGCTTTAATGATTTTAAAAATCACTATGTATGAAAATGTAATCCAATCCAATCTTAAAACAGAGAAACCTGATTTGAAAACTTCTTTGCAAACATCAGCAGACATCTTTCTTTTGTCATTTTCAAGCTGGCCATCATCAGTGTTTCCAAGACCGTTTTGATGAACATTAGAAATGCTAAACTAAAATGAAAAAATGAATGTCAGACTAATCGATGTAAATTCTAACATATTAAGGGTGGATACTACTTTACCAACATTTTTCTCTAGATGTACAATGATCATTGCCAACCGCTCGTCAACAGCAAAGCAGTAGCTAACAAAGAGGAGAATTCACCTTTTCTTTCGTTCTCGTTCTATTTCAGCTACAGTTTGCTGTCTTTGACACACAAAGCCCTGCTAATTGCCAATAAAGCCTGCTCCAAATTATTTCAGAAACTGCGACAGCCGGGCAAAGCAGCTTAGCATAACACCTAATTTATGGCAAGAACAATAGAACAAAATGTGCTCACATCCTGCCAGAATAACAGAAGGAGAGATGAAGGTAGCGGAGCGGGCGGACCAGTCGGCGCCAGCTACAGCACACCTGGTCCTCCCGACCTCTCACCTCGGCTCTGCGTCTCGCTGCCAGTGCTTGGGAGTGAGGAAGCACTGAGGTAACCAGTGGCATGAGGGGGAGGATTAGCAGGAGCCGGTAGGGAGAGAACGGGACTCATCGGCTGCAAACACGTAGCCGGAGATGTTAACAGAGAAGTGCATACTTTGTCAAGTGTATCGAGTTGTATATTTTACTGTTTGTTTATCATTTAGATGGCTATTTATCTGCACATCTCAGGAGAGGTAATGTGGTAGAAAATAAGCACCGGCCGAAAAATGAGAATGCAATGACATATCTAGACAAAATGCAGTTTATTTAAGCTGCTGGCATACTGTTTCATGAATTTATATTGCAAATGCTAAACATGCAGGCAGACATGTAACAGACACATCACACTTATTAAAGAGATATTTAAAACCCATTTGCTGAACTAGTAATATTTTTTGGTTAATTGATTCTTGATGTTGTATTAACTACAACTAAACTAAAAATGTTTTAAATAATCTCTATATCGAGCATGAAACTTCTTCCTTTGCAAAAAAGAAGTTTTGGTTCATATAAAGCAAATGACCATAATGTATAAATATCATGGTCATTTGAACTTTATCTTTATTTTAAATGAAAAGTTGATTATCAGTACTGACCTCTTTTTTTTTTATGTTGTTATTATTTTCCTAAAGACTACTGCAGCTCGGGTTTGACCAGTTAAAGCTCTTTATATTCTGAACTAGATGTGATGAGGAGCAGTCCAGAGTGCTTGAACAACTTTTTAATGACCATCAGCAGCTGAACCAACATTGTCATATGACATTTTCTTCCACACCTTGAAAGAAAATGAGTGATAAGTTATCACTCTAAGTTATCTTATCTATATCAAAATAAAATAGTGTGATGGGGTGTATTAAAATGCATCAGGTATCCTCCATTTTCCCAATGTAAGCAACATGATGACAAAAGCAAGAATGTACTTCACACTCAGTGACAAACACACAAGGTTTAGTCTGTGAGTTCTCACTGGTTAAGTCAATATACAATAGAAATGGATGAGTGGCGCTGAGGGAAAGAATGGAAGGATAACAGGTGGAGAAACTGTTTCTGCAGCTACTTTAAACACACAGAAAGGTCCTAGGTAAATACTGGGACCAGGCCAAAGCACGAACATAAGAGAACATGCACACACATTTCTGCTGAGGCTTTAGCCAGGACACACACTGTCATACACACTCATTCCAACGTACAAACACTATTGTATTTGTGCAAGTACACACATTCAGTGAAGCTGTCATGTGCCTGGCTCTGCCGCAGCACTGAACCCTGCAGCCCGGTCTTCTTTACGCCCATCTGTCACTCTGCCTCTCCTCCACTCCCTCGCTTTCTTTACCATTGTACTTTCTCCTTGTAATATAATTTAACCTTCCGCTTATATATACTATCACTTATTTTCTCCCTCCCATCTTCACTGACTCAAACCTCAGATTAAAGCAATATGAAAGGAAAGACAGGGGACAGAGGGAGCAACAGAGTCCCAGACGTTATGTCAAACACTTGAAATGATAACTGCTGTCTCAGAGGTCCAGAGCTGACACCTTCTGGCTTCAGGAGCTCAAAAAATATCTTGTTTTCTCTCTGAGAATTCTGTTTTTTTGTAGGACAATATCGCTGTATGGCTTCCCTTTAATTCTCACTGCTTGGAGCAATATGCCATACGTCATCATTAAAGTATGACCAGCACAGCAGGACTTTTTTCTCAGATCTTTTGGAATGATGAAACTGTCTTTGTACAGTGGGGGTGTCTCTAAGCCTTTTTTCATTGTTCTACTCAGAACAATAAAGTACATCAGACAAAGTGCAAATTTAAAACACACAACTTTAATATTCAAATTGTACTTTGTTGCAGAAAGCCCTCCGACAGATTATATTTCCATGGAATTTTGTTTTCTTTTTATTTTCTATTCAAACCATTTTGTATTTTAAATCAAATAGTTACATCTTTTCTATAATGGTACATTTAAAATAGGCTAATTTAACAAGTAGTAACATTTCCAGTTTATGGAAAATCTTCAACACAATACCTCTCAAATATATTCTTTAAATATTCAACGTTGTCATATTACACCCCAAAACATTGGAATTTCATGTGACGGGACAAAATAAAGTGTGACCTAATCATGATTTTGAAAGACAGAAAATACATTGTTGTCTATCTTTTTTTAAAAGAAAAATCTGAAATATGCTATCTAAATTTGTTTGCAACACTATATTACTCTTAAATCACTCAATAAAATCCAGTGCAACTAATCTTCTCTAGAAATCAATCATCATTAGATCTTCTTCAGCGACAATGGGAAGAAGGAGGTTTTAAAGTTAAAGCAGATCCTTCTTGGCAGGTGTCATATCAAAGGAATCATGTCAAAATTTGAATTTTCCAATTATGCTGCATTTTTTTGCAACTTTTTCTATGTTGTACAAAAACGTTGTTTTAAAATTGTATTTAAAATGAAAGATAAAAAGGAGCAAAAATAATCTTACATTGCCTAATTACCAAGTAGGACAGTTTGCCCTTTAAAAGAGTGAAACATGAGAAAACTCACTCAGGTAAACAGACACAACACTTTGTTCCCTCTCTGCCAGGTACAGTATCCCAGATAAGCCTTGACGTACATGAGAGGTTGGTGATTGTCCATCCAGATAAGCTCCTCCTCTTGATGACATAGGGAAGTCCAAGTGACAGGTTGACGACAGGTGGGTCAATAAGAGAAGGAAATGCAGGAGGGAGGGGAAGTGGAAGGAGGAGGAAAATGTCAATCATTGAGGCTATTGAAAAGGTCAAACACTCTCACATAGACACATACAATAAATTACATGGAAACACACAGAATTAGAGCTTTATGGAGCTTAACAAATTAATACCTACTAATTATTAGTAGGAGGGGACAATGCTTAAACACAAAGTTACATCACAACGTGACCATACATGTTATCTTAGTAATGCAATTTATTGCTTTGCAGTTAAAGACTACAGCAAAATTGATTTTATTGCACAACTTGCTTTTTAATTTGTACATATTATGTATGTACAAAGAGTAAATTATGTTTTCAGCTTTAGGGGTGTTTACATCTATATTTGAAAATATAATCATGCAAGTTTGAATAGTCTTCAAACTTATTAAAGTACATTTTGAAGACTATTGTAATAATTCTAGCAAAAATTGCATTCAATTCTCCTCTTTCTAGTTATTAAAAATGTGTATTGAGACCTACGCTGTGCAGAACTTCAAAAAAATAAGCCAGCAGATGGATGATAAACACTACCTTGTGTTAGTGGGACCTTTAGGGTGATGAGTGGGAGGACTGTTTTCATGCTTTCGTAGTTTAGCTTGACCCAAGAAGGAAGAACACAAGGAGAGCCACTGAGTATACATCAAGATAACAGTTATTGTATTGTAGATTATGTTTAGATATGTAGCCTCTGATCTGAATGGAGCAGTAGCATGGCTTGGAGGGGAATGGATGAATGGTGAGTATTAGATTCTTGAATTACTTAAGAGTGTAGAGGTTACCAGTACTGGGGCAGGAGTGAAGATATGGAGATGGTTGAGGCTCAGAATGAACAGGCAGGCAATCTTGGACTCCAGAGATTATGCTTGAAAGGTGAGTAGTGTGATGACAAACCAGGAAGAAGGACCAGCAGAATATTCTTTCGGAAGGACATAGTTTATCTAGGACATTACTTTGCAATGTCATGCTCTAATCTGAACTGTAATTCCCAAAATCTAGTTGAGTTTATATCTCAAAATGTTCACAAACATTTGTGGTTCAATAATAGAAACGGTAATATCTAAACCAAAAGTAACACCTCATGAATGTGAACTAGTCTAGGAAAGTTCACATTTGCCACTTAGGATAGAGCACCTTGAAAAGTGTATATTATTTTAAGTTGAATGTAAAGGATTTAAATGTGCATGGGAATTCATAGTCAGTCTTTGAGGGGAAAAGTATGCTGCATGGACATTGAAGAAGAACTATGGAGTGAAAGAAATGGACACATAACTTCGGCAGTCAGGTGAAAAATGACAGGACAGAGGAAAGAGCAGCATAAAGGCAGAAAGATGTTGGAAGAAAGGAATGTAATTCTTTGTAATAGAGTGACAGGAAGAAAAGGGGAAAAGAAAAAAAAAATTGGGGAAGTAACGTCCAAGAGCCAAGCATTAATTGTGACAGGTTAGAGTGTATGCCTGTGACTCACCTTCTGTGGGTGTGTTTGGAGGTAAAAATGTTCCTAAAAGAAAACCGTGTGTAGGTGTGTGTATGTGTGTATAGTAGATTGGTGCTGACACGGTTTGCAGGTTGTGACATTAATTAGCAGGCCTCAGCGATGGCTGAAACCTAATATCCCAGAGAAAAGAGACACCGGGGTGAACACATCAAAACATACACACACACACACAGTCTGCTGACCTCACCTCCTGTGACTGGGAACAAGGGGTTACTGTCTTAATGTGGACAAGATGTGTATGTTTGTATAACTGCCCGTCTCTGTGGCTTTTAAAAGCCGATTAATTTAAAAAATTAGGCATGAGTAAATTGAAAAAATAGTCAGTGCAAAACGAATACCTGGTGTTCATGGATTCCTGCAATTACCATCGTCATTACTAGTAAATATTTTAGGCTAAAGATAGAAAATTATCAAACTCTAGCAGCACCAAGTGATACTGACAACAACAGTCCATGGTTGATGCAGTCACTTAGAGAATTCATGTTGTAAAATGCTAGTTACAGGATGAGCAAGGTGATTACATGAAGTGAGGGAGCATGGTATGCTACCACATGTCTGAAGCTTTTCAGCTGTTTTATTTCCTTGAAGATTTGATGTCCATATAAGTTAAACCTGGAAGAACATATTATTGTTCCTTTACAAATTGAATGGGTTACTACTCTTTGTGTTAAAGAAATTGACAGGACAAGTCTGTAATTACTGCTCAACAATGGATTATTTGGAAGTTTAAAAAGAACATGGCAACATAGTATATATTTGCACCTGACAATACCATAAAAATAATGTCATTTGCAGCAAGGAACTCAAAGTAATAATTATGAGTCAAAATGCGTAGCAGCATGGTTGGTGAAAATCAAACAACATATCAGCACAAATCATTCCTGCGAGCTGTCAAGAATGGTGCTGGCTACTGATCTGGACTTGTTCTGTACAGACTGACTGTTTGGACTCATTGATTATTTTCGCTGTCAGTCGACTACAAAGCCTTCTTTTCCTCATGAAACTGGACCAGTGAACAATAATTCAAACTATACAATAAAATGGCTGAGAATGTTGACAGCCAGTTTGTTAGAATGGCCCAGTAAAACTCCAAACAAATAAAAGTAAAGTTAAATAAAAGCTACTCATTTGTGTTTAGTAAATACAAAAAGTTTTAAATCTTTATATTTTAATACTTTTTAATGTGTTTAGGTATTCATAAAATTCTCAAAGCACCTCTTTGTGAGCACCAGCAATCAAAACCAGTAATAAAAATAAAAAGTTTTAGTTTATTATTATTTTATTTGTCCTCTGAGCAGTTTGCCCCCATTCTATATTTTCCAGAGTCTTGCACAATTAAATGACACAAATTACTGTTGGACTCTGCTTTAGCAGTAAAGGGAGCTTTTATTATACTATTCCATGTCTATGCAGGATTCCTGCGGGTTTCCTGGGAAGAGCCAAACCTTAATGGGGACACAGAAACGCACTCATTCTTTACCCTTAACAAACTTCTCTAATGTCTAAAGTAGTGAACAGTGAATGTAAATAACCTTGGCCTATGGGGATCACATGTCTCACTCTTGCCTAAACATCCATGACAAGAGCACACGCTAGTGACAGGCCACACGGTAAAGCAGGTCAAAGGGCAACAGGGAGAGACAGAGCCATAGAAACAGAGAGAGGGAGAACGAGGCTGAAAGAGACAGAGGAGATAGAGACGGCCTTTCATTCAGAAGTCTGAGAACTTAAAGGACCCAGACAAACACAACCAGTTTAGCTCTGTTAACAAAAGCCAGCAGCAGAACCAATGCAAACCATACGCAGGGCTGAGACACCAGGGCGACTGACTGGTAGCATGTGTGTGTGTGTGTGTGTGTGGGGGTGTGTGTGTGTGTGTGTGTGTGTGTGTGTGTGTGTGTGTGTGTGTGTGTGTGGGTGTGTGTGTGTGTGTGTGCGTATACCGTGCTGAAGTAGCAGTTTCTATTTCTTTGAAATGAGCAGAGCTCTGGAATTGGACGACCGAGTTCCTTCCTTGCTTCTCATGTGCGTATCTTGTTTAGGTTGTCATCTGTTCAGCCTTCATGTGAGTTAAAAAAAACACCTCAGAGCCTCAGTCCCTGCCGGGTCACACAGAAATCCTTTCCTCTGAGTTTTACACGTGCAGAAAACCCGGACGGAACTAAACCAAAGAATGTGATGGTAAGGAGGCTTGATGACTTGGAGTGTGTAACCAGAGACTAAGAGTCAAAATCCCAATAGAAACATGCAAAAAGCTGGTCAGCAACTATATCAAGGGTTTACTACTTTATTCTTTTTTATATAATATGTGTTATTTTTCATAAAGTCAAACAAGGAAACATTATTGTTTTATCTTTTAAAAGAGGCCATCCTATCAGAAACAACTGCTGAGTAGTTGTTTGAATAATAATAAAAAAAAATCTAAATCTTCCATTGGTGAGAATAAATTGGGTTTATTTGCAGGTATTTTCCTGCTTTTTCTGTTTTTAATCACAGATTTCCTGTCACAAACATTTTGTGAAATATCATCCTTTTCTATTAGATTTGTATTTTAACTTAAACCAGGTTTTTAAAATAAATATTAAAATTACTACAAAAAATCTGCATTTTTGTTTAATACTGGCTCTGACATCCCCAGTGATCTGGGAGAGCTGCACAGAGAGAAGCTGAAACATCAGTCGTTAAATGAAACCATGTTAAAGCAAAGCATTAATAATTTGAAGCTGAAAAAAAAATTTTCTGCAGTCTTTGTCCACATATATTTGACTAGAACTGGAGTGAAATCTATTACAAGCTGAATTATCGACAAATTATGGAAAAACAGATTTTAAACATGTTACGGTTAGCCAAGCACTTTGGCAAAGTGCTCTGGAGCAATTCATAATGAACAGAAGCAAAATGTGGATTGACTTAAAACTGAATCTGTGTGCATCAACTCTTAACTTTTAAAAACATATAATAAAGCTATGCTTGTTTCAGTTTTAGTACATTGTTGCAGCTTTTAAAATCAAGTAAATCATAGTCAAAGAAAAACAGACACTTAAGCACACAGAAGGTGAAAGGGTTAGTTTCTTATTCTCACTACAGATACATGTCATTGATATCACCAAAGACAGATGAGGATTTGGTTTTCTGAAATGCCCTTGTGTGATGAAGCAGCACAGGAGCAAAAAAGATCATTGCCAGTTTATATTAATTTTCATTTTAACAGTCATACACTCCTCATGTTTAATTTTATTTGCCCTTTGCCTGCATGAAAATAGTTAAGATATTATAGATACAGAACAGAAAAAAATCTGTTATGTGCAAGATCTGATTTATAATACTTGTAAAAAACAACTTTTTTCTTTTTTTTTATACCAGGCTCAAAAGTTGCAAACTAAAACATATTACTGTTGCTTTCTAACAATAAATTTTAATAAGTTTGACACATGCCTTGTACATGACTCAAAAGATGAAGTCATGCCAGAAGAGTCATATTTTACAATGGCAGGAAATCAGCTTTATTCAGACCAAAATTCTAAAACAGTGAAATTTCACTGCTTGGTTTTTCTTGAAAGGAGAGAGCAGGAACTGATCCATAAATTCATAGGAATGAACTACCTTGGGTGTAGCTGCTGATTCAAAGCAGAGCTAAATTTGTCTCAATTTCAACTCTGTGTGTACCCAAAACTTCATTTCTGAGGAACTTGGCATTTTTTTGCAGCTGTGATGACTTTTTTTCTTCTTCAATTCCTCTTGGTCTGCCCCTATGCCTCTCAAATATTTACCCTCTTGGCTCTCAGCCCCTCTGTCTCAAATTCCTCCACCCTTTCATAAATTAAACTGTCTTGCAGTTCCTCTCCTTACATTTCCCCCCCCCTCCTCCTGCAGATTTTCAGCACATCTCAGCCCACATCTCTCTTTTAGACACTATCACTTTCAGCCCTCACTTTCTTCCTGTCTTACCTCCCATTCCCTGCCACATCACAGTCCCAGTGGCCTGGGCCAGAGGATAGCAAGAGCGTGGCGTGGAGGTGGATGTAAGGAAGCCTGAAAGAGAGGGTGAGGGAGGAAAGAAGGGAAGAAGGATGGAGCAGCAAAGAGAAACCCTCAAGGCTGGGAGATGTGTGTGCATGTGTGTAAGTGTGTGCGTTGTCTCAGCAAAGTAAACCCCTACATCTGTTCCATGCTGAATGAGCCAACATATGATGATAGATATAAGGAGGCTGCCAAACACTGTCATGCATCTCAATATTTTCCATAAGCGTATAATGAAAACAAGTCATAGATAGTGTCCTTTGTCCCCTTTACTGTGCTGGCATCTGTACATGGAAGACAAAGTGACAATGTGTGTTTTTCTCTGATCCTATATTGCATAGAGGCTGAGCATGACTACTTTTTGCGAGAGCGCCACAGTATTTCAGCTAACAGCCACATATGGAGGGAGAGTAAGACATTATAGTCCCCTGTCTGTCATTTGAGCCTGCAGCAACAACGCACATACACTTGCATGCACACACACCTACACACTAACTGGGCCCAAGAGACGGGAAGGAGCGAGATGAAGTTACGGTGGGGCAAACTGAGTGAAAGAAGAAAATGGTGGCAAACATTTCAAATTTAAGCAAAGACAGATTTATGTTATGTTCTCGTGCTGACAATCGTTTCCATCAGGAAATCTGTTCTGAATAAAAGCGGTTGGAACTCCCATCAGGCCCTCACATTTCAGCATAGAGACCATTCAGACTAATAGAGTACCTCCAATTATTCATAACCTGCAAACCTTTTCAGATTGTGTCACTCTAAAATGTCAAACTTGTTAGAATTTTGTGTTTTAGATGAACGCAAAGTAGCGACAAGGATATTAATCTAAACGCTTTTATTCTGGTAATCTGAAATAAAATTCTGAGCAACTGATTTAGTTTCTCATTTGATAAGCTGCTGATTGCATATTTTCCAAACTAACGTGGTTAAATGCACATGTGAAACAGTCATTCACACAAAGTCAGTGGAGTCATCCATTTAAAACTGTTTTCCCATACTCTCAGATGTGTTTCTCTCGTTCGAATCCCATCTCTGCTGTGTGGAGTTTGTATGTTCTCCATGTGTGCACTTTCTCCAGGTGCTCCAATTACATCTCCGAGTCCAAACCCATGACTGATTGAGTGTGAGCGTGCATTATAGTTTGTCTTGTGTGTCCCCAGGTTGACCCTGTTGTGGACTGTGGACTTGTCCAGGTTGTTTCCTGCTGTGTTTCCCTTTTCCTTGCTTTGAAAGAAAGGAAACAGCCTTTTTGATGAATCAAGTGATGATGGCAGCTCATCAGTCAGAGTCATGGAAGTCAGTGGAGGAAATGAATGAAAAGGCAATCTTTAAAAAAAAGCATTTAAGGATCTTGTTAGATCCAAAAATGTCATAATGTTTTAACAAAGTATGGACCACATTTGAGGACAAAGTCTTAAAACAAAGCTTTGCAATAATTCACCTTTTATTGCACCAAAAAGTTTAGAAAAACACAATCTTTACTTCAAACTTTCATGCAGTGGAGAAAAATCCCATGCTGAGAAAGAAATGTTCTTAACAGAATCACAGATGGGACAAGTATTGCTCCCCCTGCTGTCATTACGTTCTACGGCTCTATTGATGACCTGAAACATTGCAACATGACAAACACCCGAAAGACAGAAGAAATCTGTGAGAAGGGGAAACCATTTTTCACAACACTGCATATTCTACTGTGTATCAGCTGTTTCTCAGCTGCTAACCAAAGCTTGCTGCGTAATCTGTCATCAACTTACCCCATACCTATTGTTGAGCAATCTGTACTTTTCCTTTTCCCTCTATTTTTGCTTTCACCTTCAGTTATGTCTTCTGCTCGTCCCCATGTCCTGCTGTTCATCCAATCTGTCCAATCCTCTGCCCCTGTCCCACTCTGCCAGCTGGACATGGCCAGTGCCTTCCTACAGGGAGAACAGGTGTAGCGACATACAGTCCACTGAGCACAAAGCTACCTGTGGCATTAAGAGGGCCTGAAACCAAGTATGAGCAAACATGTATGCCCTGTGAAATATTCTTTCGTTGGCACATTTCAGCAGGCTGAGAAGCTCAAATAAATAGATCTCTTTACTTCACATACTGATTAGTGCACGCAACATCAAACACCGGTAGAAATAACCAATAATTCTTCCTTCACTTGTACTCAGCCTACTGGGTAATTACATGTCACTGATAAAGCTTCATTTGCTGCTTCTCAGGGCATACAGAAGCATGCACTGCTTAATCCTCTCAGTGGTTTAAATGATTGCAACAAAAACACCGATAACATGGGGATATTTGTGTCAGCTGCCTTTACTTATTAACAAGCAGCTCAGTTGCAAGCCATCACCGATGCCATTTACTCCTCCAGCTAGGAGCCTTGGCAACATATTTGTACCTCTGGAAATTTTCACCAATTTGTCATGTTGCACCACTAATGGCAATGGATTTCATTGAGGTTTTATGTGAATAACCATCACAAAGTAGTGCCTTAATGGCTGATGTAAGTCCATTTGCATTCAGAGTCACTGAGTCCATCTGTAGGAGAACGTTTTTGCAGCAGTTAAAGCTGCAGATGATTTCCTGCAAAGCAGAAAATGCAGACCGAATTACAGAAATTGACGAACAAAATGGAATCCACAATAAAATGCAGAATAACACATGACTATATTTCTTTCTAAATCATTTCAATGTAGTTCTGGCTGTAGGTTTATGGTCATTGTCCTGTTGGAAGGTGAAGCTCTGCCCCAGTCTGAAGACTTTTTCAGCAGCAAGCCTGTCTTCTCGCATTTCCCTTTATTTAGCTTCGTCTGGTTCTCCCATCAAATATGAGCATCCCTGCTGAAGAGAAAAAAAAGAAAAAAATCTTCACCTTATTTCCACATTGATGTTAATGTTAAGGCACGGTACTGATGTGTTCTGCAGCCAGCCAGTTCAAACAGTTAAAAAATAGTTATTCCTGTGTTTGTGGTGGGCTGATAAAGGTTTGGAACTTTGTTATTTCCAACATCATTTTTTTCCATTGCAGACATAAACAAACAAGAAAAGGATGTAAACACAGACAAGGACATGCATAGTACATCTCAAATCTATAGGGAAAAAAAAAAGTACTTTTGTCAGTTCCAAAACTATTGAACATTTTGTTTTTCATTTCATTCAGACACTAGGAGCATACAAGCATCCAGATAATGGATCTCAACCTTTTGCTATAAGGAAACAAATTGATTTACAGCGTTGTGAAGATGAGGTTTGATTTGCTTTGCTTGTCGCTTTGTTTCAGATGCAAGATGCAAAGGCTTTTTTTGTCTCATTTTTCTCTTCAACTCAAAGAAGTAGTGATCCCTGCCAAGACCTATGAGCAACCTTTGACCTGAACAACCTGAGCCCCAATTGATCATTGTAGCACACAGATTAGCAATGAACCATGGGATTTGAAGTTCCTCCTGGTTTCCATCAAAGGCTCCTTGTCTTTTCAAGGTTAATATTTGGCTGCATGGATCAAGTGAGAGTGGACAGTTAATTTACAACAAATTAGTATTGCAAAGTGGCAGTCACTGGTTTTGAAACTAACACTAATTACATTTACAGTTGGAAAATTAACAATTGGATTAAGCGAAACTGATATTTGGATATGAACTTTATCTTAATTGGGAGTTAGGATATCCCTTGGGTTTCATTTTGATATGGATCACTGAAATCCGTCAGTTCTGTGAATGTTTAATGAGATCTAGATGGAGCGGGGTTGTAATGTGATCAGAGCGTTGCGGGTTCAAAGTTAGCTGCTGTCGTGAGGACGCAGGGAGGTGGCTGAGGGTAAGCAGAGGGCCATTGAAATGGATGTGATGTGAATCCACTTGATGTCTCCGGTGGACTGAAGGGGGGAAGAATTAGATTAGTGGGAGAATGCAATCAGTGTGACTACATTACTGAGTCTGCTGAGTGGGGCAGAGAAAGAAGATGTGACTGACAAGATGTTGGATTGCAAAACTTTTCAAGACTGTGCTGAAGAGACGACTTAGGGGCAAAATGATAAGTATGTAGAGCTTATATACACGTTTACTCAGAAAAGATCCTTTTTATGTGTTGTAGAAAATTAATCAACCAAAAATAGCTGAAAAGCAATACAGCTTGGTGTCAGGTATATATTCCAATAACAAAAAAAGAGTGAATAGGCATGGGGTGGGTGGGTGAGTGGGGGTTTGCTGAGTGTGCAGGCAGTCTCCTTTTACACTATTTACCCTGACTACAAACCTAATTAGCTCAAATCAGATTTGGTGTTTACACTAGCATCAGGAGATGATTAAGTGAAACCTAACATCCCTGTCTCACGTTCCCCGCTTGTAGTCTTCGGATTTGTTGGTCTTAGAAACTCAAAAACACATGCTAGTACACCCAGATATGTAATGACAACCAGTCACCTTTAAAACGTCAGTCCATGCAGTTCCTCCTGCCCTTCTTTGCACATTAACTTGATGGGCTTTATAAAGCACAATTACATATTTTTATTGGTTTCAAAAACATTTTGGGATTCCATTATAGCACATTAATTTTTATTATATTTAGGTCTTTATTTTAAGACTGTGATGATATCAAATATTCTTATGTCTACTACGAAACAATACTCTGTATGGCTTGTCTTGAGAAGCTTCAAAATGCATCTCATTTTCATAATGACTTACCATCATAATTTGCATCAGATGTCATTTTTAGAAGTAAAGGTGCAGTCACCTGATTATCCAGAACATTAATTGTTTTTGTTTAAATAATATGCTTTAAAAAAAAAAAAAAAAAAAAAAAAAATCCAAAACCAGATGTAAAGTAGTAGTTTTTTTTCCCCAAAATATAAAGGTCATAAAAGTATAAGTAACCCCCATCTAAATGTTGCCCTGCCAACCACCTTGAAGAAGAGGAAGTAATCCCCAGTATGTTTTTAATGCTGTTTTGAGTTTGCTTTGGGGAGACCGGAAGCGTAGAAGAAGAAAGAGACCGTGGCGAGGCGCTAGTCTTGGTGAACGGGACTTTTTTTCATGGCGGAAACATACTTCTGGAAAATCTAGGTCACGTTACGTTTGTTTTTAGCGACTGCGGAGTATTTTGTAAACGAGGCGCATCACGACGGAGCGAGTTAAACTGTGTTTCTAAGACTCTGCTGAGTATGTTAAGCTAAGCTAGCACAGAAGCTAACGCTACTACTTTTGAGCTAAAGGAGTCAAGAGATTTGTGTTGCCGATGTGAAAATGCCAATGCATTCTGGTAGTGAGGACGAGGGACTCTGCACACAACTGCTCTTTTGATCCCGAGTCAGAGGATTAGGTTCAGACTGGTAAGATTGCTTCTTTACATTGTATTTAATGGGAATCTTGAGCTTCTAGTTGCGCCAGTGATCCTGACTGTAAGCTTGCATGAAAATAACTTTGATTGCACCCTAAAACTAAGCATTGACTAAGCATTTTTTAATTTATTTAAATATATATATTTTTTGTAATATTTTTAATATTAGTGCAGTAGAGAATCATACTTAACCCTATGCTTAATTTCTATAAATTGGAATGCCATTTTCACCCAGTGTTTAATGAAGTAGGGCTGTTGTTAAATAATATTTTAGTAATCGAGTACTCTAGATTATTTTCATGATTAATCGAGTATTCAGTTTTCTCTCTCACTCTCAGTCTCTCACTCTTTGTTCTTCCTACCAAAAACCTGGTAAAACGCAGGAAAGTTCAATGTCATGCTGCTAGCACACAGCAACAACTTATCGGTGGGAGTGACAGCGCTGCCCACCACGAATAATGACCCGGGTGCAACACGGTGCACTAAACAATAAACCATCATTTAGCTAAGTTTCGAGGCACATAAATTCTCCTCGATTAATTTTAATAATTAAGGCACTCAAATCATTCGAGGAATTGTTACAGCCCTAAAGTGAAAGAAAAGAAGGGTGTATATCAAGTTATTATTATGAGCTAAGTATTGAAGGGGTTACACAGGTAAGACATTTGGTTTGGACTTCCAAATGTTTTAATGAAATGCATGAATCAACTAAGCAAGAAAAAAAAAGCTATTAGTTATTAAATAATCCAATACATTTAAACTAATAAAATAAATCACAGTCTTATGGTAACTAAAATAAGCTTGCCAACACAATCAAAATGCATATAAATACATAAATAACAATAGGGTAACAATATGAGCTCTAAAGATTTTAAAATTTGTATACCTGTGGCTTAAAATATTTATGGACGAGTTGTATAAAACCTTCAGCCCACCTATGGGATTTGGGATTAGTGAACCAAGAAAAGAACAACGTGTTCTTTCTCACCAGAGAAGTTGCACCCTTTAAGAACAAAATAGTCCTTCTCACAGAACAATAAAGTTCCTTTGGAAACACATGGCAGAGTTGCCTTTGGATTACTTTATACATTATTTCTTTTGAACTAGATCTTGTAAATGAGTTGTAATTTTGTCTCCTTCAAATTTGCATGCCAATTTAAGTTATGTTTTTGATGAAATACAGAGCTAAATTATCATAAAAATGCTCAAATCTCACCTATTATTCACCAAAGAAATTGTATTACATCTTATTTCCATTTGTTGCATTTTACAAGCAACAAATATGCGGACCAGTTGATCATTTTGGGAAAATGACAAAGAAAATTATTTATTTTTTATTTAGCGTAGGAAGTTTACAAATGGGCTGATGTGCTCTATCTTTCTGGTTTTAGTGAGAACACAAGTAGCAGAGTCCTGGATCTTATTGATTGTTTTTTAGGCAAACCTCTCAAGACACTGTTGCAGTAATCAAGGTGACTAAAAATAAACACATGGATGAGTTTTTCTAGATCTTGCTGAGACATTAGTCTTTTAATCCTGGAATTGTTCTTCAGGTGATAGAAGGCTGACTTTATAACTAACTTTATGTGGCTCTGAATGTTGATGTCAGATTTCGGGTTTGATAGTTTCCAGCTGTAATAACTTAAACTGTGCGTTGACTGTTGATCATTCCTGTTTAGATCCAAAGATAACTTCAGTTTTGATTCTGTTAAATTAGAGAAAGTTGTTGCACATCCACACACATATCTGATTTAAGCATCTGTTCAGTGCTTGAGTGGGTTCAGGGTCACCTGGTGGCATCATAATGTGTCATTACATTGGGATTGATACATTATGATACATTATTTATGATACATCATAATGTATCATAAATAAATAATGGCAACACATTTATTGCTCAATAAATAATGGCAATACATTTCTGAATCTTGTCAATTTACACAGCAGTCAAACTCTACTGGGCTAAACCAAATTGTCAATACATATACAGGTTTTGTCTGAAATAAACCCTACAAAAGTTAAATGTTCAGTGAAGGTAAATGCACTTTCGTTTAAACAGTTCCAACAATTTCTGTTTATGTTGTCTCAAATGACTCAAGCCAGACAAAACCTGGGATTTCATTTTTAAATTGAGCAGTTTAGAGCAGTGGTGTCCAAAGTCGATCCTGGAGGGCCAGTGTTCTGCATGTATTAGTTCTCTGCCTGGTTTAACGCACCTGGATCAAATGATAGCTCATTATAAGGCCTAAGAAGAACATTGACATGCTGAAAAGGTTGTTACTACCACCAGGAAGGGAACTAAAACATGCAGGATGTTTTCCCTTGAGGACCAACTTTGGGCCCCACTGGTTTAGTGACCAACTATCTATCCACCCACTGTCTATAACCTATTATTAATGCAGGATCATGGGAATGCTAGTGTATCTCCAATGACCTTTATGCGAGAGGTGGTATACTTCCTGGACAGGACGACTCTGCATCACAAGGTGACAGATATGGAGAGGTTTTGAAGTGGTGGTCTGTGAAGAATGATGGTGCTCCTGCTATTCCCCAAACCAAAAAAAATAGCTCACAATTTTTGACTCACTTTTGTTTAGCAACACTTAACCTCTATCTTAGTGTGAAACCAGCGTTTGAATTAAAGAAATTACTTATGGGGTGTAGATTACAGTACAAGGGAAGGACGACAGCTGTTTGGTAAAAATAGAGCCCTCCTTGCTCACCAACTAACTCACCAACTCAAGTCTTTTAATTTAATATTGATTTTAAAATCAATGATTTGATGTGACTGAAAATAAAGCTATGTTTTTAAATATAATCATTTGAGTTATATTTAATATTAAATACCGAAATCCAGAAGGATCTTATGTTTCATTACTTGTAGAATCAAGTATATAACCAACCCCCCTTAAAGCCGTCCATCCCCTTTCAGTCTTTATGTACAGCTTAACAGCCCCAAATCCAACCCAACCGGTTAATCCCAACATCTGCCTCTTCGACCCCCAACCTCCTAGTCTTTTATGCCCACATACATCTCAGAGCCAAGTACAACCCCCACACTTACGTTACCCAGTCCTACAGAGAAAGCAAACAAAGTGGAAGTAAATGGGCAAACATGAATCTAAACACATATTGTTTGGTGTCTGGACCCCTTTCTTTCCTGCGTTGATTTTCATCTGCGTATCGGGTTTAGCTGCTTGCCTCCCACAGATACAAGAAATCATAACAAATCTCCTCCACATGCCTGAAACTACACATACATCGGCAAAATATGTTAACAAATGAGTGTGGCTTTGGTTGGAGTGCCCACATTGTGGGTTAAACAAGAGCTATTCAAATGAAATTTTGCATGAAGAAAGCAGTAAAGGATATATTTCAGTTGCTGTTATATATCCTTTGAAGTTCAGCTGGAATTTAAAACACTCCCATAATGCCGCTTTCCTGATTATAACCACATAATGAATTCCTAGCTAATTTGTTCTATCTTTTTAAATTACACCTTATGAGCTCCTCGGGGTGTAAAATGACATTTTCCTCTTGACGGTTTACACAGGCTGCGTAGATCAGAGGATCAGTGTGTGAACTGATCTGTGTGTTTGTATATGGAACATGTGTGTTTGTGTGTGTGTGGGTGGATGTTGTGTGTAAGTCTGCAGGAGCTGTGAGAACTAACATTCCTTGTGATGACCACAAGGCCATGTTGAGGGGAGACTGGTTGTATTAGCAACAAACCTGTTATTGTTTCACCCACATCAGCATCTTCTTCATGCTACACACACACACCCACGCACACACACACGGTGCCAAGGCTTTTGCCAGGATCAAAGGCAGGAACTGAGAATGACTCAGAGTCCAAGTGTGACAATAGCTACACACATTATTCGTCTTCGTCTGGGACTGTTTTTGTGGCGGAGCTGCAGCGGTTCTTCCCATGACCAAATCCTTCACAAACTGGGTTACTCACTTTATGTTTTAGAACTGAGAGGAATCTTGGACAGCCCACCGGAACAAATACGGTTGCCAGCGCAGCTCGGTTTCTGTTCCAGTCTCAAGGGTCTTTTGGGAAAGGTACAAAATCTCCCAACAGTAAAAATATTTGCTTTGACTCTTCACTCAGTAAGACTCAGTAGCTTTATGCAGTGGATATAAAACTACATGTGGGAGACCGTAAAGAGCACACACTAGGAGTCTGAATGTAAATTATTTCACGATTAATCAGTCCCCTTTCCTCTGATATCCTTAGATAACAATCAGCACAACTAATTGCCTTCAGAAATACTTTATTTATTAAGTTACTTTGTTTTCAAAATATTCTTCTTTCTTTTTTGTATAATGCTTTGTGATTTTATTTATTGTGAAATTGCGATATATAAATTAACTAAATAAAAAATTCAGAATTGAATTGAACTTCAGGTGCTTTGAGGTTTATTAGAGGGCATTAGGACAAGTATTGAAACAAGGCATCACTCCTACATTGATATATGGTGGTAAAAGCATAATTATGTTTAGATTTAAATTGAATTAAATTCCATGTTTATAGGTTAATGGCAAAAAAGACATTAATCACCAAGGTAATCAGGATAAAAAAGACTCCAAATATTACAGATTTTTAAAACCTCAGATAAATAGAAGCAGGAAAAGTAACCTTTTTACAGCTATTTGTAAGTAAATTTACATCTGCATAAAAAGCCTTCGGTTCCTTTTTATCTACATTTGGCTTCTTGAATCAGTAGATTTTTTTATTTTATGTTTTTCTCATTGAAGCTTCTTGGAGTTGCTATCCAATGGATAGGCTCAGCAACTATCCATTGGATATGGATAGGCTCAGCAACATTCAATGGATAGGCTCAGCAACATTCAATGGACTGAAGTGCTGCTTCTTCAGTTCCTTTTAATATTAACGGTCACTGGCACAATTTACAAATGGGCTTCACAAATGTTCTTGAACTTGGACTACATTTTTTTCACATAACTGTCCTTGTATTCTAATAATCCCATATTTTTTTGTTTTTCCTGTCAGATTCTTCCCGTTGCATGAAAGCCAAGAATTAAAAAGCTTTGATAAATCCACCCCTGACAAATGCCAACTATCAGACGGTAGCATTACTATCAGACCGTAATTCATTATTTACCGTAGCTGATATTTACGGAGCCCCCTAGGGGACATGGGGATTTTTTTTTCTTTTGCGTCCCCTCGCAAAACTTTTGCGTCCCCTCGCAAAACTTTTGCGTCCCCTCGCAATACTTTTGCGTCCCCTCGCAATACTTTTGCATTTTGCGAGGGGACGCAAAAGTTTTGCGAGGGGACGCAATACTTTTGCGAGGGAACGCAATACTTTTGCGAGGGGACGCAATACTTTTGCGAGGGGACGCAAAAGTTTTGCGAGGGGACGCAAAAGAAAAAAAAAATCCCCATGTCCCCTAGGGGGCTCCGTAGATATTTGCCATGATGAGCAAAAAAAAAAGTGGGGGTTTAGGTTTTTTTGGCTCTGCATACTCTTTGAACTACAATTAATGTGTTCCTGTTACCTGAATTGGAAAAAACGTAATATGAAAGAAGCAAAATAGAGAAAAAAATTTAAATCCTAAAAGTTAATCTACAGCTCTGATGCAACCACTCTCCCTTAAGAAATACCCACCTCCCCCTCTCCCATAGTGCATCCATTTAGGGAATTTTGTTTAATGTATCCACAAGGGATCCACTGTTTCTTGTCACAACCTCACTGTAAGCAGCTCAGGTTAGTACTCGTAACACTACTGCTCATCTTTAATACTTGAGCTCCCTGGAGCCACTGTCCTCACAAATTTAATAATATGGATACCGATCGCAGTCTGCATGTAGACCAGTTTCTGTGCCACTTAAACTAGAAATGATTACATTTCCAGCAAAAATGCATTGTGAATGCTGTGAGCTGAACATTTTTAGTGAAAATTGCAAAGCAGTTGAAGTTAACTGCAAAAGACTTGCAAAAATTTAAGATATTGGCAGAAACAACAAAAATAAAGCAAAATCTTGCAAAATGCAAATATAACTAATTTAACGTAGCGCATTCAGTGTGAAAAAAACCCTTGTAAAAACTCAAATTAGCTGGAATTAGGGTTGGTAGGAGGGTTGGCATTTGCGTTGGAATTAGATTTGGAATTAGGGTTTGAATTAGGGCTGTAAGGATTAGTTTGGAAACCGTAAGTTACTGGGCCTGTGTTTTTTATGAAAACTGTAAAAAGATATTAAAAAGCTGAATAAATCAACGTAGTTGAAGGATGTGACTGCATTTTAAAGTGAATGGTATTTCCAGCTGAAAGTACATGGAAGTAGTTAGCTGAAAACTAGATAAAATTGCGCTAAAAGGTTTTAGCAGAATTTTTCAGAAATTGTGGGAGATGTTCCATTCATTTAATGACACTTAAGGTTATCACAAAAACTTAAAACATGTCATGAACCATACAAGATGTCAGTACCAAAAGACATAGCTGCAATGTTCTCAATGAGCAGAATATGGGAAAGTTTAATGGTTGAAATAGCACAACATATACAGACATTGTTAAGTGACGAAAAGTGTATGTGGGGAAAAAAGTGGAGGAACTGCCTCCAGTTGGCAGGGCATGCAATCATTCTTCGTTTTTGTACTTGTTTTTGTTATCCGTCCTTCTGACTTGAGGTCAGTATTTTCTTGTTAGATTTTTTCCTGATGTTTCAAATGTCTTCATCTTGGTCTTCATTTCGCTCATCTCCTGACGCACCACCCACAGGCTTCTGCCTTCCCATAATCTCTCTAACTCTCACTCTTGACCTCATACCCAGCAAGGGTCACCTGACCCTTGTTCTTCAAACCTCACCTCATGTATTCTTCTGCCCTGACACGAAAGCAGAACTGAAGACCTCATTTATCTTATTTTCCCCACTTCCTCTCTGTTGGCCTCTCTGTGATCTCTTCCTGTTCTCCTGGGTTCAGATGCATCTGAAAGCAGGAATGGAGAGTAAAGGTCTAATGACCCTTTTCCACTAGCACCAGGCTCAGTGGCTCGTTCCAGCTCAGTTCTACAGTTTCCATTTAAATTGTGCAACTGCTCCAGTGGATGGAGTTGACACTCAGGGTTCATTCACACTAGCCCTTTTAGTCCACTTTAATCAAATCACTCTGATGCAGACCAGAAATGTGAACAGTGATCAGCCTAAAAACCTAGGACTAGGTTCAATTAAAGTGAACTCTGACATGATTCGAGTGCAGATGTGAATGCCAACCGGACCGGCAACTGCACATGGAATTCTCGGTCAGAGAATGTGCAAATGTGCGGTACGGCAAGAAATGGCTTGTGGTCTTTTCCCAAAAACAAAAGAAAAGCCCTACAATCACTAATCTTTTTGTTGTTCACATTTTGTGAAGAAGGAAGTTGTGATCATGTCTTGTGCTCAGCACCAGTGGTGCCAGAACATGGCAGAGTAATCTCTGTCAGACTGTCCAGGGCAATGATAGCTGCAATTCAGTAGCTTGCACCATTGGTGGTCCTATAGACTTGATATAACGGAAATACCTTGTTGCTGAAATGTGCTCTACAAATAAACTTGAAAGTATTCAAGTATTCAAGTATCCCAGGTCTGTGCTGGGAAGCTTGCACTTCCTCTCCTCTCAATTTAAATTAGCTCTATCAGTTGTGATGTTAATCGTTGTTGATTACTATAAAAGTGTGTAGTTTCTATTTAACTTAAATAAAAATTTAATTAAACATTATTTAGGAAGAATGTGTGTATTTGAGTCTGTATACTTTATATTTATTGCAGACCTCCAATTAACGCTACCCAATTCTTGATTCTGAAATTTATTGAACATATTTGTTGAAAAACTAGTAGAAACAGTAAAAAGAACAATTCAAATGCATCATTACAAAAGCAAGCAATTTCACAAGTAACATGTGTAAATGCATGTTGACCTTTCATCAGACCTGTACATGCTAGCTTATTATTGCATCTTTCACTTAATTTTTCATTGTCTTTTGATATTTTTCAGCACCTGCAACATACATTTTTAAACTGGTCATAGTGGAAAAACCTTTAAGTAGAGTTCCAGTTGATTTCTTTGACTTGGAACTCAAATAATCCGACTACAAACAAATTGCACTATAACTTTACATTCTGTACTTCAAAATTAAACAAGAACCCATCTGCTCCAGATTGAAAGTCATCATAAAAATTAAGTCAAAGTTGAATACCAACGTGACATGAGATATTATGAAGCATAATCTGAGTTGATGGCAGAAACGATCCTCCACAGATGAGAGCAAATTGTGAACATGTCAGCAAATGTCTTTCACTTAATTATCATTCTCCTTGCTAGCTGAGACATGGGTCAGAGTAGCTGCTGAGTGATCTTACAGTTGAACAAACATTCATATACATGCACACACTCTCATACACATCAGAGGGAAGTGCAACACTCAGCGTATCAAGGGGGACTTTGATGTTCCTGCTTTTGCTGGACAGCTGCGTCTGATGAGAGGGGAACGCAGACTCAACGAGCTTTGGCAGCTTTGGCTAATTGAACTGTTCACTCGCTCATCATATGGGGAAAAAAAAGCCTAGACATCCAAGCTATGTGGGTGTGTGTGTGTGTGTGAGAGAAAGAGACGGGGAAACTAAGGGAGACACACAGGGATAGAAATAAAGATCCCACTCCCGTTCAGGTGTTCCCATCTTCTTTGCACTCCATTCCCACTTATGGTCCACCTCCTTATCACGCTCCTCTCCCTCTTTTCTTCTGACCTCCACCTTTGTTGATCCGCCTCCCTGAGTTTTTCCCACTCCGCCTCCTTCCGTCCCCCTCCATCCATCTTCCTCTCATCTCTTCTTTGATGTGGTGATGCAGGGTTATCTGGGTTTCTTGTCTAAGGGGAAAGGGTAGGGGGTGAGAGTGGATCGAGAGGGTGGAATGAAGAAGGGCAAAATGAGAAGAGGAGAGGGAAGAAGCAGATGGGGGTTGGGAGTGGGGCTGTGGAGATGAGAATTTTTTTTATTTTTTATTTTTTACTGCTCCCTGTAACATCTCTTTCAGCATGCCCTTCACCTTCACCTTTAAAAAAAGAGCAAAGGCAAAAGCAACCCTGTCTTTTTCTGTCTCGTTTTTTTTCCTCTTTTGTTAATAAAATATCCCACAGTCCCTTCTAAGATGAAAGCTGGATTGTAATTCCCGCCCGAAAATCCTATTGCCACGGTTTCAGTGAGTGCCAAAGCATGGCAGAAAACCAGCATGACCTCAGAGAGCATGCTGCACTCAAGATGTCTCTTTTTATTTGTATTTATGCTATTTTAAAATTCCAAATGAATAACATGGTCAGATCTATTTTGCTTGTGGACAATAATTTCCACTTGTTACAAAGTCTGGCAATGCTTTTCTGATATTTTCTTTCTTCTCTAAACTTAAAACAAACAGTACTGAAGACATGAACTGCTTATTAAATAACGTTCATCTTAAGTGACAGTGGGAATTCCTTTTTTGTTTGTTTATCGAGGTATATTTATAAGGACATCTGCAAAGAAGGAGACAGTTTTCCCTGCCAACTTCCGCTCCTTTTAGGCCACTGGGTCAAGAACCTGCCAGCCAGCCCACCTTGTACGCTGCCAACTCGATTTGAAAGTAAACCGGAACACATCCACCTACAACCGTGCAATGCTATTGCTGATGCATATAAATGCATGGGCATACAATTATCCTCTCATGCAAACACACAAACACATGCACACACACAGACATTAGGAGGTACGGTGTTTCCTGCAGAGGATTTGTTAATTAGGAATCACTTAGCGCTGTGCAGAGTGGGAGGTCTATGCTGAGGCCTGAATGGTTAATTAATTGATTAGCATCTTGTGGTCAAACATCAATAGCAACCCATCTCGTCACATGCAATGTCCATAATGTAATTAATACGTACTTAGGTAAGTAAACTGACCTATGTGTTCATGTAGATTTGGGCTGAGAGTAGTGCAAGTTATCAGTGAGCAAAGAAAAAAAAATCATTAGTTTACTTTTAAACATGAATACAGTGAGGCTTCATGGATTTACAGTTTATTAGACTGTCAGCTGGACCAGTGGTCTGACTTGGAATATTAATATCTGAACGTAGTCCAAACTTTTACAATTAAGAGATTAAAATGGGAAGAGAATAGTCCTAAGTCCCACGCTGCTCCCTGTTGCAGAAATTAATTTCAACATGTTGGAAAAATTCCTATGATTTTGGTCCGTATCAACATGATTACATCATAAATTTGCAGCAGATTTGATACACATCCATGATGGCAATCTACTCTTATAAAATGTCAAAGTGCTCTAGTGGATCAGGTCCACTGGAATTCAGTGAAGTCATCATGCTCAAGAAACCAGTTTGATACGGTAAACTCTCACATAATACTATACTGCTCAAAGTACCATCAGAACATGGAAACAATGTGGTCACACAGGTCTTTTAAACCATAGTGGTTCCCATACTTACTTACTGCTTACTTGTTTGCTTTCCCACCTCATAGTTCAGTTGAAGGGCGATCCTCCCACTGTTCCACATTTTTGTTTCGTGTCATAGAAAGTTTAACTGCACAAATAATATAATCATATAAAGTGTGCCAAGAAAACATCCCTCATACGTTTATACCTCCAGCTGGATGAATTATTTGAACCAATGTAGGCTAGATCCATTCTTTGTGTTTAAGGCATATTCTGACTCCACAAATAAAAATTTACAAACCTGTAATGTTTTTTCAGGTGTTGTCTAAGTCAGGGAGCCTGTATGCACAGTAGCCTCAGTTTTCTTTTATGTGGAAGCAGACTGTTTTTGTAAAGAATGTTTTTTTTTTTTTTAATTATTACTGTTTTTCCTAGCATCTCTAATCATTGAGTCCATTTTCTTTAGACTTTTGACATCAAAACAGTAGATTTATCTACACAATGGCTGTTTACTGGATATTTAATCTTTTTCTGTGCATCTCCTGGAAATCCCAGAAGAAGGATCTGTGTGAAAATCCCAGTAAGTTTAAAGCTTCAACAAGTATGCTATGATAAAGACACCTAAATTCCCCTTGTTTGGCACTTTGGAATTCAGCAAATCACCTTTAGAATTTGCATACCTAAATGCATTTTGGTGGTGCTTCTCGTCACTTTAATGTGGGATGTCCATTACCATGATTAGTATTTACTACTTGGATGGCAAAACTGTGTGACAAATTAAGTAAACACAAGGACTTTAATTTTATATATGAGAGCATTTTGTCAGCTATCACTCCAAGACTTGGCAACCCCAGATTTATTTATTTTTTTGTTTACCATGTGTAAATATAATTCTGAGTTCACTTACAGTGTGTTTGATGTAGTATGTTGTGTTCACTTGGATGAGCTAAGGTGTGTAGTGTCTTCCCATGGACTGACAGCAGGTGGGTCCCATGTCCCCTGCAGGATGCGTTGATTAGATTGGCCCAAGCTGAGCCAGGAATCCAGCCGAGTACTCTGAGGACTGTACCAACATGTCATGGGGATGCACTAATGTTTGCATGACACGTACCTGTGGGGAAACAATCACAAAATACAGAGAACTCAATACACTCGTGAAAATAGTGTTTCCACTTGTCAAATGAATGATCACACTTATTTATAAAGGGCAACTAAATTAAATTACTCTCACTTATCGCTTTTATATCTGCAAAATTCTTTTTAGCAGGTGTTATTGGAAGTTATCTTACAACGAAATGTGTAAACTTGTTGATGGCTATATAAACAATAGGCATGGATGCCTAAATATTAGTGGGGAAAATATTTGAACCTTTGTGAATAAGTAAAAATAAATGAAATTCAAACTAGACGACTTGGTTCTTGTAAAAAGCATTGTTATATTATCATTCCATCCTGGGAAGAGAGGAATTCAAATAACTTACTGAAACCTCCGCATTGATATGGTAATGCTGTAATTTACAAGGAGTAAATTTGGCTTCTATAAAAACATCAGGCACTTTTTGATGATGACAAAAGTAAACTTATATTTTTGTCGCTCAGTTACTAGTATATTTGAAAAAAAAAAAACAACTCCCAATCGGACTAAAATTCCATGGAGAGTCAGAAATCTCTGAGAAAAGGTATATACCGTACAAAGCCAGAGACGTCACACAAGCTGAAATTGAGTGACATGAAGATGTCTTATTGTGGACGGATTGAGGCAAATACATGGGCTGCGAGCTTGAAAGAATAAATGTAGGAATCAGAGTGAAGAACAAAAAAAGATGAGATTGGAAGAATGGAAGGATGAAGAAAGAGAGCCAGCAACAGAGGGATCTTGCAGTACCTGTGATGGATGAGCTTTAGCCCAGGTGTGACGGCGCGACCAAATTAAATCACTGAGCAGACAGCAATGAACGAGAGACAAGGTTATCACGTTCACCTCCTCCCCCTTTCTCACACTCCCCTCCTTTCCCTGTCTACCACCCTCAGTTGGAGACTCACTGGGCTGTTCTCACTTTACTATCATCAGCTCAGTGCTTCTCAGCGTGTAGTCCACAGAGAGAACGGGCCTTTTGGTTCTAAGTTGTGTTAGACACATTTCAATCATTGGCCCTGGAAGCCTTTTTTCAGCTAACTCGTACTTCTACTCGGTGACGTGATAGATGTGGCTGTCCATTACAAATCACATTGTTATGTAATCTAATAATGGAGTATAACTCTAGCTGTAGCATTATATGGACACTTTTTTCTAGACTAGAGTGATCACTATTCCAATCCCAAATGTAGCACTTTTCCTTTTTCCACCACACCATATATGTTCTATTTATTACATTGAGATTTGAGTGATGTGGGTTACGAGAACAAAAGTGAGATGGGGCATTATCTTGCTGGAATTAACCTTTAGGTGGATGACAGGCTGTGGCTAATTATTAATTAGGAAGCAAAATATTAAGCTATAATGCTAAATAATTAGCCTCAAAATATATGGTTACTTAGCAAGCTACATTTTTAAGATGGATATTCGTCATACAAAATAAATATTTAGCTTTCATCTAAATATTTAGCTCAGAGCTAAATGTTTAGCAAGTATGCAAATTCACTTGCCAATAACTGGATGTCGACTACCAAAATAAAAACTGGGTGTTAGAAACTTTTATATAAACTCCTGCTGGCATTGATTGATTTGCTTCAAATGTATCTCATTTCAGTTTTTCGTCATTGTTTCTTTTCTTCTGGACAAGTACAACATTTCAGCTTAAAACATATGATGAGTCGTTTCAATAGCAAAACAGATGTTTTGTAGAGCCATTGAGAGTTTACTAATGGAGCTTCAGCAGCAGTGACTGCCAGCTCTGCAACAAAAGTTAAACGGAGGTTCACAAGATCCAGCTTTTATTTAAATAGTCCACTTATCAGGTATCAACAAGCCAATAAATATCAGCAACTCAATAGATATTTAGCTTTGAGTTAAACACCTAGCTGAGCTCCAACTGAAATTTAAAAAACATAGAATGTCTTTATGTTGGAAATATTTTACTGTTTTGTTTGTATAAAATGCTCTTCCAACAACTAAGTGCATCACAGAGCTGGACTCTATTAATGTATTAGGCAGTGAGTCAAACCAATGAGAATGGTGCTTACAGTATAACTGTTTCATTTCTATCATCATCACTCCATTTCCATTAATTTCCCTCCAGAACATTATAATGTGTGCCATCAATCACAAGACCGGACCAAGTGATGTGTGTAGTGATGGGAACCGTTCTGCTCCTTCCTGCTATATACAAACGTGTTGATAGAAGAGGCTCCTTTAATGGTGAATGTTCCCTAACCTCTGACCTTCGACCATTGCCAGACATAATGATTGCTGCCATACTGTTAGCGCTGACATGAAGGTCCATATGCTGCTGTGTTATTTGGACAATGACTTGACTTGTTTGGGAGAACAATGAATATTTGAAGGCGTTTTGTTTTCTAAAATGACTAAGATGGATGGAAAAATGTTTTTTGAGGCAAAGAGGGTACAAAGGGAAGAAAGACTTAGAATTCGAGGAGGTTTTGAATCACTAAAGTTGTTTATTTACTTCAGTTCCGCTAAAGCGAATTCATCAAATTCCCATTTGTCACTGAGACACTTTAAAGGTTTCCTCAGTTTGCTTTTGCATGAAAAATCATAGTTCACGTCACTCTTTCTACAAAAAATATGACAAACTGTTATACAAGAATCCAGCAGTTAAATCCAGGCGTAGACTGTGGGGATCATGGTTTCCATCAAAAGCATGATTTCAATCCTTCGGATTTCTTAAGCAACCATTCCACATGGCTTCTATTTCAGCTGATAAACAAGTTCTGAATAAATTAAAGGCTTTGCATAACTTTATTATATTTATTGTGCGGTTTCTCATGCAATCCTGCATCCTAGCTAGTGCTGTTGAGTCACTGGCTAATTCAAACTCTAATCTGAGCAAGTAAACTTCAAGCAGAGCATCCAGGGCTGATGTACACAGGCTCACATCCGCATATACACACAGGCTCATCATCTGCAGTCTCATTATGTTGTTGATTCTTCATCTCCCGACAGACAGAGCTATTTATCCAGTGTCTCTGAGTCAAGGGAGAAGAATAATGAGACTGATGTGTGCAGGGGTGCGTTCTGGGTAATTTGTTTGATACAGGAGCTGATGGGAGGTGAGAAAGATCAAAAGATTAAAACAGCTCTTTTCCCCACCTTAAGCCTCCCTTGATCTTTTCCCAGCCCTTCTATGGTAAAAATGTCGATAAGACATGGATGCTCCTATCTGATTGTGGTTTTTATTTAATTCATACTCTTTAATCTTCTGTAATTTAGATATTATCACCTTACAGGTACCAGCACATGCAAGCAGAAAGGTGGCTTCCTGAAAGGGTTTTGCTGTTTCCTGACCCTCGAAGTTCTACCATTTCATTTGTTCATTCTGACCTTTGAACCCATAACTAGAAGCCTGAAGGGGTGCATGTTTCAGGATTCAGGTGACAAAAAGGAGTGCTAACAGAACTTTAACCCACTCTTTTGTTCTTTATATACAGTGCCAGAGGAAGGAATGTGCACCTCTTGAATGTTTTGATGCTTGATAGATACAATGCAAATAAATACATATAAAGAGAAATGCAGTTTAAATTAGGAATGTGACAAATTAATTTCAATTAATTACATAGATCTTAATGCGCTAATAATTTTAATTGCTATTAATTGCATATTTTTAGATGTGCGTTTCTTGTACACTTATAAATGAACCCCCAACAGGGGGTTCATTTTAATTTCAAAAAGCTATGTGATGGGACACTAAAAGAGATGATCAAAGTAAATATTCAAATCTAAAATATTATCTTGATGCAAAACATGTTGCAGAAAGCAAAGGTGGCCCCAATACTAAAGTCAGGATTCACCATCTATATGCTTAAACAAGTAAATTAAGTTTTATGAAGAAGTAGACATTTTATTTATATAGCATTTTTCAGCAACAAAGCAGTTTAAAGTGCCAGGAACACCTGTTCATGAATGAAGATGTGTTTCTGAAAAAGACGAATGACTACAGTAACACTTGGTACTAATCGGATGACTGAATAACCTAAATAACAGATTAAAAACAATGATATGTTAATATGTTAAAAATTGATGTAACAGTAGCTGGAGAAATAGCTTGATTCTTGTCAAGGTGAAGGTCAAAAAATACCGCTAATAACAAATTGCTTGTATAATATATTGTTTTCTAAAACTCCAGAACATACAGAGGTATAGAAAAGCATTAAGATCCATATTTCTTCCTGCTCCTATTATAGACAATTAAGCAATACATTACATTGTCTTTCACCTCTGAAACTTTCCACAGGAAATTCTTTCCACTAAAGGAAGTCATACCATGCAATCATGCACAACAACCACAGTCTAGTCTAAGATCTCTAGGTTCAAATTTTGTGTTAGACTAAGTATGAAAGAATTTGAAACAATCACTAAAATTGTATCAAATTCCTTTAAAATTATTTACTGCATATTGTAACCACAGCTAAATGCCTTATGATGGATGAAGTTTAAGCCAATGAATATTCAATTAACTGTCAGAGTAATGTTGAACATATGCAGTCTTCAAAAATGCTTTTAAGTGGTCTAGCAGGGGAATTTCAAAAACTTAAAACGTCTAACAGTTTGTCAAGAGTAGTTGCTGCTGCAAATAATTGATCAAATGCTGATTTTTTTTTTTTTGTATTCAGAGAATTTATATGTAGTTTATTGTTTAAGCATCTGCTCAAAAGCCTGGTCTGTTTCGCAGAAGTATCTTTTATAAAGTTGTTACTGCACACTGTTGCAAAGTTGAGGTAGTCTTTAGGTTGCCTCTGGTCATTCATAATTCACCATCGGAGTCGGCCATGTTCCATACAGATGGAAGCTCTTAAAAATGAAGTTGTTTTGTGCAACCACAGGAGGTAAGGGTGAAGCTCAGCGGGGTTGAAATTGAGAGCTATTCATCAAATGTATGTTGGACTTCTTCTATTTTTATAAAAGCTAAAACAAAGATTTCATAAAGCTCAGTTATTTAAAAAAAGGTGCCTGTCCACTGACTGTAAGTCCCCCTTTTGGTTTTGTTCTTTTTTTCAAGCATCACTAGAAGAAACTTCCCTTTGCTAAATTTTTTAGCCCAGTGTTAAGGAACACAAGGGAATAAAATTGTTTGGTTAGCCATTGTCGGCTTACATTGTTTAGTAAGTCAACAATGTGAAGGTGTTGCCTTTGGCAATCCAGAAGCAAGAGTCCAGTTCAGTCAGGCCTTTTCTTTGTCCATCCTCACAGAAGTCACACCAAGACAGCTGGACCATGATAGAGATAAAATATAACTAAGTTGTTTGAAATATTCTATACTGATATAATTTAAAGATGTCCCTAATATCGCTCATTATTCACCAAAAGAGAAAAGAAAACATTTACGGAGGTGGACAGAAGATCTAAGAAGTTGAGTATTAAATCCAAAATCATTAAAGGATTTTAATTTTCTGACACTGCAGTTTAGGAGCATTTCAGATTTAATTTTCATCTTTATAGTTCTACTCTGTTGTTTGCATCAGACTCCAGTATCTAAGGCTTATAACATGTCTGACCCTATATGAGCTTAGCACAACAGCCAAGCAATTTAGGCTGAACAAACGCAAATTTAATGCACGGTTGCTAAGATGTATTCACAGCAACGGCATAAAAGGTGACATTTGAAAGGTAGCACATTAGTGAAATGCACCAGATACATTAATTCAGTGTGGCTAAAAGCCTTGTTAGCATTCACAATTGGATTCAGAATGTACAATAATGAGGGAGAGGCGAAGGTTGGGGGAGAGGGAGCATGTGGAGTGAGACAGATGCAACAAAAGGACGCAACAGTGAGAGGAGGAGAAGAGAGGAAGAGAGAGTCTTTCATGTCTCTCCTGAGTTTAAAAAGGCCTCCCTTTCATGTCAGCATTGTCATATTTTATCTGTTCTCAGTCCATGTGTCCCACCTCCCTCCCCATAATAAAAACACCACTCTTTTACTGTGGACAATTGAACCAAAAGTGCTATGTGTCAGAGAAGAGTGATGCATCCAGATGAAAGGGCAATATGTGTTCAGGCAGCCATATGTAAGAAAACAAAAGATGCATTTAAAATAATCCTAGGAATTTAACTCTGATACTGCAGAGTTATATGTATAAGATATGACTTAGTGCATTTGAAAAGCATTAACATGTGAAATTAGTGGAAGAATATTTATTTGCTTAAATCTTTTCTATCTGCATCAACAGGATATTATGGGTTAATTATTGGTCCAGAAGGACACTGGTCCCTGCCTTTTTTAGATTGCCCCTCAGTGTGCCTTTTCCCAGTCTGAGACTGGGAAGAGGCACAGAACCTCCCACCGCCACCAGTGGATGAGAGGGTTTCATCACTTCCATCCCAGCCTGAAGTGCCTCTTACTGGCCACTCTAGGCGAGAGTTATCCCCTCCATTTCAACTTTGTATCATCCTTTTTGAAAGGTATAGACCCATCAGCGGATGGGAAAGTTTACTACAACAGAACTTACTCAGCAAATGTGTTTCCATTTTTTTTTTTGAAATCCGAAAACCTCCTCAAGCAAACCTTGTTGTGTCTCTGTAAATAAAAGCTTAGTGTTCTATGTGATCAACTAAACAAACATGACAGCAGTTTACAACTCTACAAAATACAATGCAGCTGACATGCAAATTTGCATGACTCGCTTTCTTCAGATTGAAGCTGTCTTGGCATTGCTTCTTCTATACGTTAGCATAAAATGTTTGTCTTCCTTTCACATAGACATGGTGAAAGTGTTATGAAGCAGGCAAGATATTAAGAGTTATAACCTTTGAGAGCAGGACAGACAGCTCACCTCCATTTCTGTCTCTTATATTCAAAATCCTTATTTACTTTGCTTCCTGAAGATTCTCAACAGATTGTTCTTTTCTTCATTTCAGTTATATGCTTTTCCTTGGCGCCCAAGACATCTACAGAGACCCTCTTTCTGTTGTCCATGGTACTTTGGGTGTGATTTAGTTTCAGGTTACAATAGGTTCCACCTACTGATTTTAATTAGACCTGATGTGTTGTTTTGCTCCCAGGGTGAATGTTGAGTCCGGTTCTGTTCAGTTTCCTTGTGAAGAAGGCCAAGAACTGTTGGCAATCGCTGAGCTATAAAACACCGAGGGCGTAAGAGCTTTGGTAGAAGAAGCTGGCAAGCAAAGAAGGCCCTGAAAATAACTTTGTTTTTGTTTGTTTGTTGTTGTTTTTTTGTTCAGATTTAGTTAATTCATACATCAGTTTGTCATAGACAAGTTGTGCATATTGAATATTATCCCACCGTATTCACTAGTTACGATTTTGTAACTATTGTGATGTATATTAAAAATATTTTGTTTCTTTTTATATTTATGAAAGTTTTCAAAGGATTATGTGCTCGGCGTCTGTGGAAATGAGCTTGTCTGAAGTTTGTTTTGATATTTCTTATTTATTTACGCACCGACACACATTCTTATGCTGGAAAGGCAAGACGCCCTTCCCCTGCTGCGACAGTTTTTATTGGAATTTCCCACTCTGCTGTGGAATAGCTTTTTGAAGGATCTGAGAGTAGTGATGCAGTGCCTATAATTCAGAGGGAGGGACAGCTAGTTTTTCTTTGAAGATGTAGATGTTGAAGCTTGAGGATTCCTTTTTTTTCTTGCCGGCTGTTTGTGCTTTTTGTTCTCAGACAAATTAGCTGCTAACTCGGCAGGAAAAAGCAGTAAATCACAAAAATGAAGCTTGCTTTACAAGCCTAAAGTAAAACAGCTTTGGTCTCTTACTTAAGTGTTTATGCCATTGTTGGAACAAAAGAAGGAGCATAGGAAATACAATGTACTTTTTTTCTACCAGGTCTTCAAAGGCCAACATTCAGTTGCAAGACAGAAAAAAATATAGTTATGTCAAAGGTAAAGCAGGGATATTCCTGCACAGGATGCAGCTCTCCATTAATTATTAAATCTAGAAATTCTAGACAGCTTTTATGTGAAATGTGTGAAGGAATGCCATTAGTGCCTGTACTTATCTAAGGAAATAGTTAATTTCCCACTGGAACCCAAACAGGGATCCAAAAAATGTCGGGGAATGATAGAAAACTAAAACATACACTGTCTAAAGCACAGCACAGCAAAGTCACAGTGATAAACAACAAAAAAAACAATCTAGCTCTGAAAGGAAAAACGCAAGTTTTTCTGAAAAACATGAGACGTGGTTGGAAGCAGAACCAAAAGCTGCTCACTCATTCTCTCGGACTATGTTGTCCTTTGTACACTGACGTGACTTTTTGCTTGAAGCTCATATTTACTGAATATTTTATTAGGTTCATCCTGCTTGTTCATAGAAAAAAGTCAGCAAATCATATTGGAACCTGCTCATTGTATTTAGGCATTTAAGGAATTAAATTACTTCAAGCATGGCTTCATTGAGGATTTTGGAAACTATGGATTTATTGGGATTTTCATACACAGCCACCTCTAACTTACAGAGAATAGGTGCAAAAAGAGGACATATCCAGTAAGCATCAGTTGCATGGGCTTCTTGCAGAGGATCAATTCACAAACATACTCATTTTAATCCAAACTCAGTTTTTTTTCTCCCTGTTTATTCATGTTTGTTCATGGTAAAAGTATGTCTGGAAGATCTACAAGTTCTACAAAAACATAAACGCTGTTCATAATCCCATTTGAATGCATTTAGACTGAAGAAAGCTAACTCTGTCACAAGTGTAATGTAGCTTCCTTTCCAGTAATCATTACCACGTAGACAACAATTGGCGAGACCAACATTCATGTTCGTAACATGGATACACTTCCACATCCAAATATTTTTGGGTGTGAAAAACTGATGTTTTAAAAAAATTTAATAAGCTTTTAAATAGATTTATTCTAATTTCAAAACCACTTGTTACTTGTTCTCAACAGTGTATTAAGGAGCCTTTAGACTGATATTCTCAAAGGAACATTGTGTTACTGTATTTACCAGGCACTCTGTCTCTGCTGGAAGTAAGTACATGATGCCTTCTTGTTCATTTTTGCTCCAGTTTTTTCCTGTGGGGCTTGTGAGGAGCAACAGAGGAACAGAAGAAAAGAGGGGGAAGTTGATGTTGGGGAAGTCTGTCTTCCATTAACATTATCTCTATAGGAGCCCAAAAAATGGGTTCTGTCAGCAGAACACGGACCTGCTGTCAAGAGAAGAACGTGAGAATGAGAGGGAGGTATGAAAAGAAAGAAAGTGAAAGGAGAGATTTTACCACAGCATGCTGCTAGTCTGGGTTTTATGAGGAACACTCTATTTTTCACTTATTACAAGAAATCTAGTCAAAATATCTGAGTGAAATAAAAGCTTCAACACTTGAGATCTTTCTCTGTACTGACTGGAAGTGTTAACACTGTAATCAGTATGATGTCTTTCAGGCAGCTCTGAACACCAGCCTACTTCCTAACAACAGAGAGCAAAACTTCAAATTCACTCTGCTGTTCCTTGGCCAATAGTGAACAATTGATTCACAAATACCTCATTTTATGGACCTCTGTTAGGATGATGGCTTGGTTGGCAGCAACACTCTGTAAAAAGAAAATTAATAAAGCAGCCTGTTAGTGCCAGACACCTCATTTTAGAGGAGTTATTTACAGTTTCATGTTTCTTATGATTAAGAATGCCAAAAGTATAATACATTGCTAAACTATGCACATCCTCAAAACATTTTGGATTTTATCACATTAAAAGCCACTAAGTTCAATGTGTTTTTGGTGAAATTTTTATATAGTAAACCAAAAAAAAAAAAGGTACACAAAAGTGTTAAAACGGACACAAAGCTTTCGTGCAGTTTTCTTTTTTCCCTTTAATAAAAAACAAAAGCACTGGTCCTAACCATGGTCTGAAAACAGAAGAAGCGTGGCACAACTATTTAACTTACCAAAACATAACTGTCTACCTGAACTGAAAGACCTTGGCAAGACGAGTAATATCCAGAGAAATAAGAGGTAGCTGGTTCTGCTGAAGAAGATGTTCTCCTTTTAAAAAAAAAAAAAAAAAACAGTCTACCTATCGCAAGGTAGGTAGACTAACTTCAAAATGATCCTCAGAGCTGCAGTTTCCAGCCAAGCTTCAGCCTTGCAGAGCACCCCTCCTCCCACTTAGCTCCTTCAGACTAGCAACAACAGTAATTAGCAAACAAGTCTGCTGAGCTAAACATACAAACTACATTTTTATGAGTTCAACGCTCATAAAAAAGGTTGAAAATAGGGAGCGTCAGGAATGTCAGAAAGAGCAGGAGCTTCTTAAAGACACAGACCCAATTTCAAAGCATCAAATTGGCAAGTAAAATTACTTTTAAGTCATGTTTGATGTATACAGAATTTTTATAGCAACTAAAGGTAACATTGATACTTGACTGTGCTTTAAAATGCCACCATGTGCTTTAAAAATGCATAATGCTGCACCTTTAACATTATGTCTTTCATCCTTAAACATATGTAAACATCCAGAGGGCATGAGAATTTCCAGTATAATATAAATCTAACACCTGAAACATTACACCTAAGACAACACATAGGTAAAACAGCCTCTAAAGGGTTGAAGCAGTGGTCTAAAATCATAAAGGAGACAAGCTCTTGTCTTTTAAATTTACCTTTAGCCCATTTTCAGACAGATGATTAGCTAAGCATATAGTTCCCTTGTTAAAAATATGAAGAGATCTCTGTGACTTTATGATGCCTAAGTGATACCTTTGCCAAACACAGCTGACAAGCAGAACGAGTACAGCTGAATATTATTATGAAGCTTCATCATTTCTCTTAAGGAAATAAACAATGTGACATGAAAAACGTTGCATTTTATGGTAAAGTCGTATACTGGCACCTTGACAGGCTATGCTTTTAATCAATTTTGTTAAGTAAAAGCAAAAGCTCTCATTTTTTTGTTTCTGTCAGACCAACTCCTTCAGTAGGTTTGTGAAGAGATCTTATGACCCACAATTTTATGATACTAAAAAGACCCAATGTTTGTCAAATACTTTTCACAGAGCACTACCCAGGTATCATGTGACTTTGTCTGGTTAAGTAGTTAACTGTTATGATGGTAGATGTTTTAAGTTTGACATCCTGTTTCAAAGTTTGAAATGCAGTGGAGATGTTGAAGTTAGAGTGGAGGTAGCATCTGCCCTTTGAGTTCACAGTGTCTGCTCACAAACCATTTGGACGACAAACAGTTACAAAATCTAAACAGAGGTCTCAGCCCAGATTTTTAATTCTTGGAGAGAAAGAAAAATATTAATAAAGACACAGAAAGGTGATTTATAATTTGTAAAGGCTAAGAGTAATGTGTCATGCTAAGGGTAATGATGCTAAATTTGACATCTGCTTAAGCGGTAAGCACTAGCATTGATTAGCCTGAACTGTATCATATTCATTAAAACAGTGTGTGAATTGTGAAACCATTATGCGCGCAAACATAAAAAACTGGATGCTTTCCAAAAAATATTACTAAAATCTCATCTCGTCTCACAAACCTATATCATGAGCTGGTTGTAACCTGTAGTTTACCAGTTTACCATTAATTTGAAGCAACAACAATAACCACTACATCCCATGCAGCCCTTTTGGTAAACCACATCAACGTAGCCTGAACTAGCACTTTGTTGTAACAGTATATCTGTTACAGAATAGTAACAGATAAGCCAGTGATTGTGTAAGCAACAACACATCAGATTTTTTTTTTCTAAAGATAAATAAATATAAGATGTGAGATAGGTTAAATTAAAAAAAATCATTAGATATTTTAGCACATATTTTAGTAGTTATTTTTGTGACAAGCACATACAAAGAGAAAAAAAAGACTAAAACAACGTGCAAAGTTATGTAAAACATGAGCTTCTATTTCAGAAATGGTGTGTGTATTTTTACTGTCATAACAGATAAAAAAATTAATGTCCATTAAGGCATTCTTGCTCTGTTAAAACATATGAGTCATATTTACTAAATGTCACATTTATTAAAAAAGAAGAAGAAAACAGCTTCCCTAAAAGATGGAGCGAAGTGCTCTGACAGAAGCAGAGAGGTGAAAGGGGATGGATGGTGTTGAAATGAAGTGCAGATAAAAGGACCAGACAGCGAAGTGGACACTTGGGCCATGTGCAGCGCTTCAAGTCTCAAATATGTTTGACATCACTGCTGAGGCGCACAGATTTTTTTTCTCCCGTGTGCCAAACCAAACATGAAGCACATGTCCACCTTATATCTGTGGAATAAGCAAGTGGAGAGACGGGTGAGATGAATGAGACCAAAAGTAAAATAGTGAGATGTGGGTATGTGTTGCTTGTTATGTCTAAAACATCCGAAACTGGACAAAAACAGTTTTGTTATATACCGTATATATTTTTTTGCTGTAAACATGGGAACCATGTTGACAGTTCAAACACGAGAGGAGGAAATCCCCTGTAACAATTATGATTGCCAATTCTTACACATCTCTCATTCACTAATCTATCAGTGAATGAGTTTTCTTATTCGAGGGGTGATCAGTCTCTCGCAAACTCTACTGAAGCTTTTTCTAAAGAGATACAAAATAAGCAGCCGCTGTCTTCTCACCATGTTGGCGTTCCAGTGGGAGTGCATGTGGAGCATTTCAGGCTGGTGCACATCCATTAGTGCCCTGTGCTTTTGTAGTGAGGTCATCAGCTGGGAAGAAGTGCTGCTCCACGTTTCACATGATGCCTCACTGCTTTTGCAGCCAATTTTTGTTGAAAATATGAAACTTGGTTCTGAAAACTGACCTCCACCAATGAGATGGGAAGTAAAAAGAAGTGAAGTAGAACATAAGTACACAATGCCTCGCAAAAATATCAACACCCTTTCAATATATTCACATATTTTCAAGTTAAACTCCAAATCTACAGAATTGTATTGTCTGGCAATCTCAACTTGGAAGAGGTTTGCATTTTTTTTTTTTTTTTTCACCATTTCTCAGTTGGATTTATGATCTTTTGAGTTTCTCTTTGCTGTAATCCATATTCATAAGAATTAGCATAAGTAAAACATCCGTGTGGAATGAATCTATAAAATTATTGAATACTTGATACTTTTTTTAAATGAATGTTGGACTACTTTCTGCTCTTCATGAGGATTTATTGGTTTAAATAAATTCAATATCCAGAAGGTATGCATCTCAAGTTTTGACTTCTACTTAGTTTGTAGCTTCTGTGAGAAAAGTAGACAGTCAGCCCTCCTGCTTAAATCTATGAACTGTGACCCTTTCCTGAGACAGTCGTGATGATTAACACGTGAACTTGACCGCATAATATTGACAAACCTAATGAAGGCTGGGGCATTTCGTTCTGCGACAGGTTTAAATTGGCTGACCACAATATTCTTCAATAAGCTCCCAAAAGCTGCCACAGAGTCATTAAAATATACACAAGCATAGAGTGCTGAGGCAAGAATCTTAACTATATGTGTTCTCTCAAAACATGAAAGCTCCCCTTTCTTTATTTGGATAGCTTCACAGTGGGATCTTTGATTATTTTTGCCTATAAGTGCCCAGCTGTAATCAAATCCTAACTGAAATATTTTCTTTGCCGCCTGTACCTTTCTGCAGACCATTTTTACTTGCATTGAAGCATCCTATCCAGCCCCAACTTTCTTCCTATATAAGGATTTCTGGAAGATTAGGGAAAACTATGCAAATGACGCTGCTCCTGCAGAGTCAAGCGAAACGTTAGACCCCAAAACAGAGGGACTGGGAGTCCAGAATAAAGACAAGAAAGTGGGGGGGAGGGGGAAGAAAAGAAAAGCACATCTTTGGGAATTTCCATCGGAAATCTGTGGATTATCCCAGTAGTTTTAATGAAAGTTGTCAGGATTAGGGAATGCCAAAGTCCACTAAAGCCGGTGCTGGGGTAGAGACAGGGACAGGGCCCTGGGGGAAAGAGTGAGAGAGTTGAATGAAAATGTGGAAACTATTATACTCCCACATTGTCTAATCAGAGGTAACATTTTCGTACAGGGACTCAGAGACACGAGTGCTGATGAGATTTGGGGATGAACTACAAGATAGATGATAGACTACAAGCCAGTGAAAAAGAACAGATATAGTTAAAACTTCCTCCTATAATTTTACCACTTTAAATGTGACAAGTTTCCTGCAGTTCAAGTGAAAATCTGACATATCCATATTTTAAAAAAAGTTGCTACAAGCTGATTGTACAAGTATACACAGATTAAACTAACTTTCTTATATTTTATATTTTTTTGATTCAGTTTTGGCATCTAGTTTTGAGCTCACCCCTGCCATAGCATATTGAGAATCAGATTAAACAGTAATTCTCTCCAGTTGGATTTTCTTAACCTTTACATCATTTAGCCAGAGTTTATAGAGAAGTAAACTGCACATGATTTATAAGATCTCATTGTGCAAAGGTACAAAGGTATTGATTAGGACAAAACTATTATTTGACAAAAGAGACAAGATTTAAATTTCTGATTAGTTTTGTTTGTGTTCCTCATGTGACAACTATCATCTTAATTAACTAAATTTCTAAACCAAACGATAGGTGAAATTAAAAGAAGTTATTGATGCCAGGGAAAAATCTCACAAAACCTTGCATTATGATCTGCTTTATCTTGAAAATGTCATGAGGACACCAGTGTCCTCAAAGGTCTTATGACTAGGGTTGACAGTTTAGGAGTTAAACCAAACTGGCACTGTGAAATTTGGACTAAAAAGACACCTTTGACACAAGAACAATACAGCGCATCACCTAAAGAGCAGTGAAATATGCATTTTTTAAAATATTTTGGATCATGAACAGTTCTATATATCAACCAGATTTATTTTATAATGCTCACGTGTCTGCAAAAAAGCTGCAGATGACTTTGAACGAGAGGTGTTGATTTGAATGCTGAAATTTAATCAAATGTGTTTCAGAGCCCACACTTATGCAACAAGGTTGATGACCTTTTTTTTGTTGTTTGTTTTCACATACCACAGAAACCTAGTATTTTGCTATAGAGGTGTGTATTTGTAATTTATTGTATAATGGCTCTAGGACCGAGGACTGGAGTTCTATCAGACATACTGATTAGCCACAACATCACCTATTCCTCCCAACGCTCCCGCTGCTGCTCTCAATCCGCCTCTTCTTCTCCTCCGTCCGTTATAAGATGGTCACCTCAGTGTCAGGCGTGATGGCTAAGTGGGAGCTTGAGCACTTCCTTAATCAATCCGGGTAATAGAGTGGGGCTTGCCAGCCACACACACTACTCAACAACCTGTCAGCTCTCATTCCCAGTCATTCTCTCAGTTCATCGAGGCCTTGAGCTGTCTCTCATATGCAGCGGCAATGGAGGTAAACAAATTTAACACATCTCTGCTGATACACATGCACCGGCTGAAAAAAAACACATCAAGAATAGATTAGAACAGTGGTGCGTGAATTTGCAAACACACAAAAAATGATGAATTGCTCCAGGCACGCTCACGTGTTGCTCTCTCAGGGGGATATAAGCGAGCAGCTGGGAATGTCACACATTCAGTCTCTACAAGCCAAACTAATAAAGAAGAGGATGCGGTGAGGGTGAATACCTCGATAAGCTCGGCGTAAACACGTCCCTCCTCTAAAACTCAGCATTTTAAACATGCCGGTCGAGGAATCGTGACAATTAATGCAGTGGCGATGAAGCGGGAGGGGCTGGATCGACTCCAGATGCTCATCAACATAATGGCACGTAGCACAGCTGTACATGAAAACCTACACTGTGTATGTCCTGGTGAGTCAAATGAAGATCTTCCCCAGTTGAGGGCTATCTCCACTGACCCGGTAGTCAATATCCGGCCACATGGGCCTGCTTTTTCCTATGTATGTCCCATATCCTGCTCTTTCTCATCCTTCGTCTATCAGCCTGCTCACACAAGCCAATCATCTGGTTTTTTTTCCTTCTCTCCACAAGCATCTTTCCTTTCTTTTTTATTTTTTTTCATCCCTCATCTTATTCATTGACCCTCTCCAAATGGCCTCAAGATGTGGCTGCCATTCATTTGCATTTAGTTATGTCTCAAGTAAACACATATACCAAGAAAACCTTAGTCTTAGTAATGCTGACCATATTTCTGTATAAGAGTCCAAAGAAGTTGGCTGACCGAAAGCTGACTTCTGTAATGTCCAACTAGGAACAGATTTTGGCATCAAAGAGTAAAAAGTGGGTTTAGAAATGTTTTAATAAGTTATAGAGGTCCACACTTCTTTTTTTTATTCTTTTTTTGAGTGTCCATGTTCCATGTTTATAAAACATCTTCAAAAAGAGACAGCTGGTTTAGATATTTTATTATCAACAAAACTAATTTACAGGCGTGTTCAGTTCTCTTTATAAAATACTTCAAGCAAGATCCTGTCTCTCTAAAAATCACCATCTAAATTTCCCAGGCAAGGCCTTGCCCACCCACTTTGTTGTATTGTTTTTTAAATATATTTTGCAGTCATTTTTTTTTTACCTTGCTTACATGGATTAAATCATTCCAGAGAGGCCACCTCGTGAAGCACAATAAATTACAATTTGCAGTCAGTTATAAACGTCGCAGCTCTTAAACTTGAACATGCTTGTCACTCGAAACTGGAGGTAAATTCCTGCAGTTATTCAAATCCCTTTTTGAATTCCCCCAAAATTGAGATTTCATAGCAGATTATGATGTTATGATTACGCCGTATTTACTTTAGACCTCTGATGTTTTGCATGATTTGTGTTAGTGACTGAAGTTGCTCAAAACGTCTGAGGATTAAGCTAGAAATGATTTCACAACCAAGTTTCATACTTTGATTACAAATCAGAAAACAGATATTTGGTTCCAATTAGCAATAGAAGCCAATAATATATTTCTCTCCATTTTATGCATTAAAAAACCTTAAGATAGATGTTTACAATTAGATGTTCATGATGGATGGCTGAATGAGATAAAAATCATCACTAGTGCTAATAAATAATACCATATATTTTCATTATGTGCTGCAGCCAGGTTGGATGAAAAAAATTCAGAGTTGGTCAACAACATTTCTAATCAAGATTCTGACTTCAGAGCAAGGTCACATTGGAAAATCTGACTTCAAACTTAAGAGAAAATGCACCTTTGAATGTAAAAAATAAATAAATAAAAACAAAAGCAGAAAGAACAAATGATTTAAAATGTTCCTTTTTTACATTTAAGCATTTAAGTTGCATAAACTTAGCTAGACCTTCACCCGCAACATCATGTGCTAAATCCGCAGAAAGCAAATTGTGAACTTGACATTTTTCAAGTAAAAATTTTAAATTGAGGGAAAGACTGGTACCCGATCTTCTCCCAGAAGGGATGTCAACCCTTCTCAAAAGCCTGCTGGTCAGTTGTAGGCAAAGCAGAAGATGAGATATAGATTTTTCATTGTGGATGTTTTATTGACACAATAAAAGCTGCAAGTATGCAGGTTTGTCAGATAAATTTCCAATTTAGATGCTGCATTTCTCTTGAACACGTTAGCATGAACCTGAGCTTTTCACTTTGTGTGGATGAAACTCCTGAAGAGACACGCTAAGTTTTCATTTATGTGCAGCTGTGAACAGCACTAAAAGTCACCATGTTTGGACACGTTTTATATTCACAAGGGTATGTCCATAAGTGTGTGATTATTGAAACTGTCAAACTGTATAAAAAAATAAAAATCCACTCACCACCTATGATTAGCCACTGAAACAAACCGCATCACTGTAATGTTCTTTATCTTGCGAGAAGTTGCAAAGAAACTAAATGGACAGAAATTAGCATGAAGTGATTGTCCTACATAATGCCCTCAGGATACTAGCCTAAATAGATTAGATGGAGGGAATACTCAGAATAAAAAAAGGATGCATTTGGGCTCTAGATGCGGTGATTTTTTTTTTAAATATCAGAATTCAAAGGTAAGCATGAAAGAGTAAAGTGAAGTAAAGTTCTGGTGCTGATTGGCTACGTCTGCCGCCCCTTCCTCTAATCATCCTCCCAGTCGGCACCCCCAGTGTATGCCAGCCTCTCCGCTCTCTTTCAAGGGAGGAATTCTCCCTGTAATCCTTCCCAGCTGTGGCAGATTGCATGGTCAATTAAAGAAAAACCGTTTGGCTCTCGCCCCAAACGAGCCGACCACATGTTGCAGCCCGATCTCCCCTCCACTTTACCTCCATTCCCTCTGGGACCTCACCTCTGCAGGGTTAGGGGTCACAGCGCTTGTCAGTTGAGCTGATAGAAAAACATGGGGACTACAGACGAAATGAACAATTAGCCCTACCCTGGACTGAGCTTCTCCGCCAAGGCAGCCTCCCACAAGGTCAAGGAGGCTACGTCCCACATCCTCACCTACAGTACAGTAGAGAGCAGCTGTCAGTGAGGTGATTTACCTCTCTGTGCTTCCACCCTGTGACATGCTGATCATTTTATGTAATGTTTTACTGCTAGAAAGGGGGCGGAGGATGAAGCCACAGTTGTTACATGGTGTTATTATCTCGGAAAGTTGTGGAAGCAAGGATGTCTTGGAATGTGCATAGCTTGGAGTTGAGTTAAGAAATAGAGGTCAAGGATTTAATGAGGTCATAAATTTATAATCATGTTGCTCAGAAAGAGGACGGTGAAGAAAAACTAGATTGGAAAAACAAACGGCTAGAGTTGTTTCCACATTGGGTTGTTTCCAACCAGTGGCCTTCCAGTGACTCCAGGATGCATGCAGCCATGTTGCGACTTGCGTCCGTATCGTCCACAGTGTTTGTTTGTCTCGCTAATCCCCGATGGTGCAGCGCCCCTGACATTGAGAGCACGAAATTGAAGCGGGGACCTTTCTTCCCATAACACAATGCATAAACAGGAAATCTAATCACAGCACCACAAAAATGCAGATCTTAATACTGTAATAACACATAACCTACAGTATGTGTTCTGTGGGGGCACATGTGGGGATAAAGAGAACGCGGCCACTACAGACTTGCCTCCTGCATTTGTGCATTCCTGCTCACAGGCGTCTGGACAGCATCACTTTGGCTAGTAGAAACAGATGCTCTTAATGTATTCATATCCTAATGCATTAAAGAATTATTTAAGGGTTTTTCTATTGAAAACATTGACTGGCCTCAACCGTGCAGTTAGCTATGTATGGTGCACGACATAAAAGCATCTGATTAGGTCAATTAATTACAGAATGTATAATATACAGAGACTGAGAAGAAAGTGTACTGAGGTAAGATTTAGCACCATTCCAAATAACTTAACACTAGATACTTTACGGTGAGGCACATCAAACAAAGCAATCAGATGATGCAAACGCTGGGAAGCTGAATGCATTCCACGTTCCAGCTGCAGCTAATGCCTAGTATAGGTCGTATGACAGCACTGCTGTCTTCTGATCCCTTTTTCTGCAAGAAAGTAAAAACATTGGTAGGTTAGACGGGAAAAGAACAAGAGAGACCAGTAGCAGAGTAACAGATGGGCAGAACCACCTAAAAGAAAACAGCGAGCGTTGCTTTCCCCATTACTGTTTCAGACTTGATAGGAAGCAGAGCAGGAGTGTGGCGGCTCGTATATGAATCCCAGATCTCCCGTTCCTGTCTTCGTTTTTCCAGTCATCTGTGTAATAGCGAGATCAATGTGAATGAAGTCAACCAGCTGTCTCTATTATGATTGTCTTTCTGTTAAATCTCAAACATAAATGACGGAGGTTTGTCAGAAACTCCAGATGGGGGGGCTGTTTTAGTTGTAGGCCAGCTGCCTGATGAGTCTCATTCATTTAGCATGCTCTCCAATCAAGAAAGGTCCTCCTTTAATATTTCCAAGAAATGTCAGCACCTTCGTCTTTCTTCCTTTTCCTGATTTTTTTCCTCCTAAATTCTTCATTCCCCCCACTGTGAACCTGCTTTCAATTCTCTCTGTGTGTTGACAGACACTCTCATCTAGGCGGCCTTGTTTTCTTCCTTTGCTTCCACATTTTGTGGAGGTTGAAGGGGGGTTAAAGGTGAAAGGTTGGGTTCGTGCCCGGCGCTGTCTCGGCCTCTGTCAACACAACCTCTGCTCTGTGATAGCATTTTCTGTGGAAAAAGAGGAGGGGCGGTGTGCTGGGGAGTAGTCAAGGTAGTCAATTAGCGCCACTGTTGTTGGCTGACATGCCACAGAGTGAGCACTACCTGTCATATCATACATACTGGATGTATGCTGGACCATGAGGCATAGGGGAGGAATATTTCTACTCATGACTTTTGCCTCACAAATATGTGTGTTTGGAATTTTCTGAAAATCGCCTTTCAAAATTCAGCAAATGAGGCATTCTGAACAAAAGGTTGACAAACAATGTTTGTAATGACATGATTTAAGTAGATGCCACTTTTCCAGGTCTCCTTTGTTAATGAGCTCTCAGATCTGTTGGTGGTTTAAAATAAAGGTATAAAAAAGACCTAATAAAAAGGGTTAGAATTAATAAAAAAAAAAAAAGAAAATAAAATTAGGTTTTTAATATACGTTAAAAACCTATTAAAGTCTATCACTGATTTGTTTACACTTTAAGTAAAAGTTTCATGGACGTTAAACTATGTTTTGAAGAAAATTAGCAGTGTCAAACAAAGCCGTCTAGATATGAGGAGTGCTTGTCTCAATCTTAAGACGGTCCAAATACCAAAAATCTAATTGAAAAGGCTTTTCATTTTATAGTATTTTATTAAGTGACCTAAAGGTTTCAAAATATTCATTAAACTTTTAACAAATCTGAGCCCAGATCCGTCAGACCAATAGAAACCAGCAGATGGTTATGAATTTCATCTTTTTGATGTCATTTCAGGAGTCACATTTTCTAATTGTCGTCTCATATGAGTTTTTGATATTAGTATTATAACATGTGAAAACCAGCATTCCTGTTATGTTTGGGTCCTCCTAGCATTGCCACCTGACAACGAGGGGCTAAGGGAAGTCCTACAGCAAAAAAGAAAAGAAAAAAATGAAAATGGGGGGAAAAAATCCCAGACTCCTCAGTGTTTGTGTAATTCACTGGTGTTGAGTCACATCTGGCACAGGTCTGTGATGTTTTCCTTAAGAGGCTGTTTGGTTTTTCTTCCACACAACCACATACCACATTGAATGAATCTCAGAAACAGTAGGCTGCAATTTCTTTTAAGGAAGAGCTACATTACATTTGTATGCAGTTGGCACTTGAGAGGTTACCCACTGCAAAAATCAGACCTATATTATTGTCTATACAATTATATCCAAATGAGTTTTCATTTTCTTCAGAAAATGTGGCTTTTAGGGTAGAAACACTAGCAGGGTGACCTGTCCAGTGTGTACTCTGCCTCTAGAAAATGGGTGGATGGAAATTTCAAAATTGTTTTTATTTCTTAAATCCCAGAATAACAATAGAGATTTATGTTTTATTTACTTTTTTTTCTTAGTCAGAAGTTTACATACCTTTCCTTAATAATCTATTATCAATGTCAATTATATTGAATGGCTTTTGTCACACTTTGGATTTTCCACAATCACTTACAACAGTTTACTACAACTGTATTTAAGTCGTAATCTTTGGCACATTTTCCACTAAAATATATATTTTTTCTGGGTTTCAGAAAGGAATTAAACTCTCCAATGAATGGAATGATGGAGGTTCTCATGGCGATTATATTTGCATTCAATCGCTTGAACCGTTAAACTTAAAACCTTCAGGCATTGGAAAATGTCCCCAAGCATGAACTACAGAAGGGCAGTTTTTTTTCTGATAAGATTTTTATCTGTGCTTTCCAAAATCTTCTAAAGGGATAGTAATAATAGTGTTCATAAACTTATGACTTAAAAAATAAATAAAAGTTCTCTAAATAAATACCCTATTCCTTAGTCATGACCTAATTTGAAACATTTAATTTGATGATGAGGAGAAAAAAAAAGTGTTTTATACAGTGGAAGAAAAGATGTGGTTTCAGATGTACATAAATGTTGAAATTTATTGACATATAAATATATTTAAAACACACATGTACACGCACGCACACACAAACTTCTTGTGGGATTTTTTTATGCAATCCCACTAGGTGTCCATAGAGACAAGCATGTAAACTTTTACAACTAACCACTCTAAACCCAAGCAAATGTACAAGTTTTTTCCAAACAAATACAATATTATTATTTAAATATACTGCACTCTTAATGTTGACCATTCAGCAGTATTGTGTCAGTTACAAAAGAAACCAAAACTTTGATCCTCTGTTTTTTTCTGCAGAGAGCACACCTAAGGTCACACCTTCACATGTCTCTACTGTGCACGTTAACATTAGCTATCATTTCAACCCTTTTTATTAACTATGCACTATGTGAGATCAGTGCCATTTAACTATGCTGAAGTAAAGTGGCCTTCTAAAAGGTCAAGGATTGCAGCGAATATGTGCATGTCATGAATGACTTGCCCCTTTAGGATACTTCATATTTGTTTTTGACTCTGTCCATAAAACAAAAATCTTTACGATGCCAGGAGAGCCCTGTCATTCTGATTGATAGTCAGTAAATGCAGGAGGCCCTGACTGACAGTTCCCAGCAACTCATAGCAACCTCTAAAAATGTTTGGATCTGTGTGTTTTTATGAAAATCCATTATTCGCATACATTAGCACCTGGATTTTTGCCACATGAATCATGAAGCCTGTCTTCATGATTCAACCCAATCACTTACTAGGTGTAAGTGATTGTTGTAAGTGACTTTCTGTGAGTTGTTTTGTTGTCTCAAACTGTGAAAACAAAAAACAAGGTTTCAGCAATAAATGACGTTTGGAAAAAATATTTTTCTTAACTTTGCCAGAATATTTTGGAAGACTCTGGGGTTAATGAGTCTGTCCATGAAATAAGACTTGAGTTAAACAATAATAATCACTCAGGTTGACCACACACAAAGAAAAAGAACATGCACATTGGACCGGGATAGTACGGAATCACATTGCAGCTTAATCCACAATTACCAGATCTGGGTCTCATAAACAAGATAAGATGTCATAATTATGAGATTAGATGTCAAAACTGAAAGGTTCTGATCTCAAAGATATTGTAATTATGAGATAATTTCAAAGGTGCCATTAACTGGCCACTGCCGAAAAATCAAGAGATAGCAACCTCAATTTGCAACTGCCACTGCTTTGTAAAGGCAGCTGCTGGCAGGTGCCACCAGGGCGCCTCATGGTGGCAGAGGTGGCATGACTGCAGCTGTTTTTGTGGAAGCCATTGCCAATTTTTGGCAAATGGATTTTTATAGTTTATAGCTCTTGTCTGTCAGTCAATTATTACTTTAAAAAGATGGTCTTATTTTTCATGCAAACATTTACAATTAACTAATTTGGTTTAATTACATAAATATTGTCAAAAGTCTGACTGCATAAGCATTTCCAAATATAGCCTGTCATCTTTTGTTAATGTGCTCCTACAGGGGATCCAAACATAACTCTAATACCACTTTTAAAGTGATGGTGTGCTGAAATTATTTGGTAGTCCTGCATCTCCAAATTGGCATTGCTGAAGAATATCTCTTTTTTTAGTGTGTTTTATATTTTTTAGATATTCTAAAAATGTGACAAGCAATGTCTACTGTTATTGTATCCATGTCTCCTTCTCTTATGTTTTTTTGTTTTCATGTAAGCCAGTGGTCCCCGCAGGGGATCCACATGGGTTTGATAGCAAGAGATGTCTTATCTGTCTGTTTGTCTGCCTGTCCTTTCCTTCTGTCCTCTTTCATCACAGCTGTCCACTTTGCAGCCTCTCATTCTCCCTCCTGCTTGTCTCTGTCATTTTAACCTTCACTCTCTGTCTGTCTGTGCCTGTCACTCTTGCCCTCTGCTCCACTTTTTTTTCTTTCATCATGAGTCCTTTTTTTTTCTCGCTGAGGTGAGCGTTGATAGCTCCCATATTTTCACCCAGCATTTTTGCCCTTCTATTGGCTGCTCTTCTCATCCTCCCTAGTACACATCTTTCCATGCTATATTTTCTTAGCTATGCCGCATAATTAAAATGTTTGGACAATGTCAACACATACAGTTATATATATATTGTTTTTTACAGTCCACCATGTTTCAGTCATTAGGTCAGTCATTTCAGGTCAGTCAGATGATATCGATAACTGTCACTTGGTACATGGACGAAAGGTTCAATCACATGGTGAACCAACCTGAAATCATAAAGCTTACTATTACACTGTGCAAATGTGATTGAAAGCAAGCAAAATTACACGGGAAACTTCATTGTAGGTGCTTTGAATAAGAGATTAGTTGGAATCTTGCTCCCACCCGGCTTACACAGTGCAGAGAAACGTTGACCAGATAGAATCTGTGATCTGCAATTATGAGTTCTTGCACTGTAACCTTAATAAAACCGAGAACATTGTCCAAGACTTGTACATTTTTATCATTTTAACCTCTTGTTTGATTCTGTTTGATTCATGTTATATACAAATGTCCCAAGTGGGTTTTTCACAAGCTAACATATTTCTTCAATTTTTGTGAGATTTAACTAATAATGGTTTGTTTTCTGGCACTGTCTGGCTTTTGGCTAAATGTATGTGAAATGACACATAGTATTGTGTAATTTATTGAATTATTCTTTCAAATGAATGAATCACCTGAGAGAATGAACTGAACCAAATAACTTCAGTAAGCAATTTGTTCAATTCTCAGTAGAGATGAGGTCAGTGTTGTGAGCATGCCGGTCAGTGGAAACTTAAAATATGAACATTTTAAATTTAAGAAAAAATGGCGGGCAAAATCTCAGTCACACAGGTGTTATTTAAATCTAAATGTGAGCTTTTATAGAGTTTGACTGTGTCTAATATTTGGTTGCAAACTTTGCACTTTCTCCCTATCTCACTTTTTAATCATGACCAAAAAGTAATGACGCTGACAACCAATTTTCTCTTAAATGTTTTAAGTGGCTGAGAACCAACAGAGTACATGTAGCAGCAAGTAACTTTGCAGTCAAATCATGGGACATGAGGTATTTTAACTTTCCATAAAAATGTACAAGCCTTCAGTGTGATTTATGGAGCATCTTTTGGCATTCAAATGTGGAAATCATTCGATATAAACTTTGTGGACACTTGTTGCCAAAACCAATAAAACAAAATGTAAAAGTCAAACTGGTAATGCAGCTTTGTCCTTTTCAACTGTCTGTGTTAAACACTGAGCAGAGTGATCAATGGAGAACCTCGATGTTTTGTTCTGCACAATGCTTAGAGCCATCATCACACTTATTCCTGCTTGGACGGTCTTGTTCCCAGGGGTACCGACAACAAGAAGTCAGAGCCAGAGAGAACATTTATTCCTCATGTCTGTTTGCTACAGTCACAGCCTCAGATTTTCTCCTCTCCTCAAAATGCAGCCAGGAAAAACAAATGACATCCTTCTTAAAGTTTGGAATTCTGAGTGCAGAAACCTTTTTTTGCTCCTATTCTCTCGCTTGGACCATAATAGATCCATCAGTGTCAGCCTGATAGTTTGGGCCAACTGTTCTGCCTGGCAATGATTAGATGGCTTCCATGTGAGTCGGTATCATCTTGTGTTATAATGGGAACTGCAATCAGGATCAGTTTGTGAATGGTGGGTGACATCCTGCCATAAAGCAGACTGAAGCAGGCACAAAAAAACAAAATGCATGACTCCTTGAATATTTGGGGAAAATATTCCTACAGAGAGGGCATTCCTTCTACTGTCAGTCTTTAGATCATATCATTGAGGCATCACAACAGTTAGGCTAGAGATACCGCTGAGGACAGAATTTATGTTGAGGTAAAATGACTTTGTCATTGCCAATCCCAACTCAAATTTATCCGGCTCCATTGCTTCCATTTCCAAAAGAAACTCAGCCGTTCTCTTGGCAGGCACCACAAATAACTTGGAAAAAGTCACACGGACCAAAAACTGTCCAAGAATAGACTCCTTCACAGTGCAGCACTGCAGAAGGAAACACATAAGTAGAGTGCTGGTGGAGGCATGATGAAAAATAATACACTGTGGGAATGGAAAGGTTGAATCCAAGAGGATTATTAACAGTTGCCAAGCAGACTACTTGGAAAGGTCAACTGCAAATTGTAATTTGAAGTGGGCCAGTATTAGATTCTCAAAGCGAGATACAGATGGAAAAATAAACACAATTTTGAAACCAAATGTTGTAATACGGTCTAATTGCTTCGTAGTAAACAGTGCTAGTTAATAAAAGTGACGGGTGGGACTTCTTTAGTTTCTACATCTGCACTGACTGTATTTCCAAACAATTGATTTGGTCTTTTGAGCATGAGAAAAAAGTAGTACCCTTCCTTCAGTTATATGACGGGAAGGAGAGGCAGTTCAACATTAATGTGTGTTCCATTCAGCCGGACAGAATGCTGGTCAAGCTAGAACCTCCTATGGCATTTCATTAAAATAATTGTTGGGGTGGAGGTAGGAAGGTAGATTTGAATAATATTGATTAAAGATTTTCCCCCTGTTATAAGTTTGATTGTTGACAGAGTGGCCAGACTTGTCCCAGACAGACAACAGAGTGGGTTGTTTACAATAAATATGTAGAAACAAAGATTACCAAAGGCAAAAAAATAAAAAAAGACCAGGGAGCAGTCACAAAAACTAAGTTGAAAAGAAGAAAACTAGGTCAACTAAATGTGACTAAACCATCCATAAATATAGACGTTCTAATTTTTTTGATGTATGCTAACAGCATTTATTAGACCAGGGGTCACCAACAAGGCCCCCACAGGCACCTGGTCGCCCCCAAGGACCATAGTTGCGCGCAAATCTGTTCTAAAAATAGCACAACTCACTACTGAGTTGCATCTAAAATTGTATTTTATTCAGTTATTATTCTTTTTATTTTTTGCATTTATATATATTTTAAAATGTCTACCTTAAAAATATGTTTATTATAATTTTTTTTATTATTATTTAAGCTTTGGTGAACTCTGACCTAATGTAGTTCAAAGAGCAGTATAGTGTGAGCCAATTCAGTGGTCATGAAAAGTATGCTGGGGTGCCACGAAGGTGATCGGTGAATACAGTTTCCTACCCCCCAAAAAATGGCAGAAAAAAGAAAGAAAACTTATAATTTTCACAACAAATGGGAGGAAGATTTCTTTTTTTACAACTGTGAAAGGAAGCTGTGTCTCTTATTTGCGGAGCGACTGTGGCGAAGCAGCATGATGTGGAGAGACACTTCACTACGTGTCATAAACGCTACAAAGCTACAGAAAAAGCCTGTCAGCTAAAGGCAGCTTTGAGTACACAACACTCTTTTTTCACAAGACTGACAAAAAAGTCCCAAAAAGCAACGGAAGCCTCGTTTAGAGCTACACATTTTCTGATAAAGAAAAAGAAGGCATTTTCAGACGGAAAAGTTGTTAAAGAAGCAACAATTATTATTGCTAACACTGTACTCATGGATGGGAAAAATGGAACCGATCTGATCTCCACTCTCTCTGACGTACAACTGGGGGCCTCTTCGATGGCTAGACGAGTGTCAGTTTTGTCTGGTAACTTGGCTGATGAGCTGGATCAGGATCTGGCGAGGTGCAGGTGGTTTAGCATCCATTGCGACGAGTTCGTGGACGGCAGCAGTACAGCGCAGCTACTGATTTTTGTCCGGATGGTCTTTGAAGAGTTTTCTACCAGAGGAACTCCTGACATTACTCCCCTCATAAACAATCATGAGGGGAGCTGATATTTATAAAACGGTGATGGAGTTTTTCATACACAGAAAGGTACCGATGGAAAAGCTGGTAGCGTTGACGACAGACGGGGCACCTGCTGTGATCGGCCGACATACAGGTTTCATCGCTTACTGTCAAGGTGACCCAGACTTTCCAAAATTTCTGCATTATCACTGTGTCATTCATCAGCAGGCATTATGTACAAAAGTGATTGGCTTTGAGAATGTGATGACTCCCATTGTAAAAATCATAAATAGCATCCGATTCAAAGCACAGAATTTTCCAGGTGCTGTTGGAGGAGATGTCAGCTGAATATGGTGACTTGCTGCTACACACCGAAATCAGATGGCTCAGCAGGGAGCAAGTTTTACTCTGTTTTTTTTGTCACTTTTGGATGAAATCAAAGAGTTGATGCAGTCCCGAGGTGAAGATGTCTCACTGCTAGAGGACCTGGCATTTTTGACAGACATTATTGGGAAACTGAATCACTTGAACTGCGAGCTGCAAGACAAAGACAAGACTGTCGTTGATATGATAAGTTCTTTAAATTCATTTAAAGCCAAGATGAACATTTTCATGTGTCATTTACAAAGAAAAAATGTGGTGCACTTTCCCTCTTTGCAGTCGATGCTGAAAGACAACACTTCTGCATCTGAGACATGTGAAATAGTTGCAGAAAAGTCCTGTGAAGTCATAAACAGACTTGGGCAGGAGTTTGAGAGTAGGTTTTATGGCCTTGATCAGCTTGAGATGTGTGTCATTTATTTCCAATCCTTTCATGAATGTGAACACGACATGCTTTGCTGAGCAACTTAGTGCAATGTTCAGTTTGGATGCTGGATAGGTTGAAATCATAACATTGCAAAATGACCTCCACCTCAAAGCCCACAAGACTGCACCAAACTTTTGGTGCCTTGTTGACACAGAGAAGTACAGTGGTTTTTGCACAGCAGCTATGAAGGCTGCCAGCCTGTTTGGTTCAACCTATCTATGTGAATCAGCATTTTCTGATATGAACTTCATAAAGAACAAACACGGAGTGTCAAGTTACACACCAGATTACAGTACACTGGTGAACAGCATACAATGTCAGTCTTCCCACTGACAAAGACAAGATGTCAGTGGCAACATGGCAGTGCCATGGCAAATCTAAATTAAAATATTTAAAAATTTTGTTCAATTTAAACGTGTTCGTGACATGTAAGTTAATGTATGTAATTTTGTTAAAAATGCAGCAGATTCAGTAATTGGTTCAAAATGTAACAAGATTTATTTAAAAATATGTATTCATCAATATGTATTTGATTTTTATAAAGATTTGATTGTCCTTTGACATTACATTATAACGTTTTTGAAACATAGTGCAACATGCTGCATTGTTTGTTGAAAGGATTTATTGGCTTATGAAAATGGGAAATTTTTCTCTAAAATATAGTGATGTAAGTGATCATCTGAAAATGAATTGATTATTGTGATTAATAAAGTTTTGAATATTGATATTTGTTTCTGACCTTGTCATTGTCGATGATTGTGAGAAATCATTAACGTGTGGCATCTTCATATAGATGATTATCATGATCCATTAATAATGTGGCAAACTGAGAAAATGTGTTATTTCAGAAGAGTTTGTCAAACTGGTAGCCCTTTGTATGACTCCGTACCCATGAAGTAGCTCTGTTTCAAAAAGGTTGGTGACTCGTGTTGCAAATATTGCAAAATATGACCCTTTTTGCTTTCCATTTATCACACACACTCATGACTTAAACAAGTTAGTGGAGCTCATTTTCATTCATTGTCTATCATTCATGCATTGCTTAAGTGAGGAGTACTTTGATGGAAAAAGATCTTATTTCATTCTATTATCCATCTGGTAAATAGCATTGGTAAAGTACCTCTAATTAATTCTTTCAAAACCAAAACAGTAGGATACTCCATTTAACCAGGCTGTGACATTAATTTAAAATAGATTAATACTAAGCAAAAATAAAAGGACATGTAATGCCAGCCTTTCTACCTGTGAGGGTGAAAGTAAAGATTTCAAGAAGAGATAGAATTACAAAACTGTCATCAGATTTGCAGCAGGACATGTTTTCATCTGTTTACGGTGCCTCCAGGGATACAGAACGTAAAATGAGCAACAGACTCTCTGCAGAGCGAGAGCAATGTATAACAAACTGACAGGAGACTTCAACTTTGTGCCTTTAAAACTCATATCATATTTTTTTTCTTTGGTTGCTTGAAAACAATGTCACTAATCACCAAGCACTTCTTCTGCTTTTGCTTGGACAAAATGAAAGGTCAAAAGAAGGGGATGGGATCTGTTGAAAGCTGTAGGAATGATGTAAACAAAGATTAATTCACTGACAAAGAGGAAGTAAGTAGGGTGGCAAAAAGGAGACAGATGTTTCTAATAGAGATCGGATCAAATGCGTACACATACCGACAAAATTGTTGTACCCCTGATAAAGAACAAAAAGCCCACAGCGGTCACTGAAGTAACTTCATAACTGACTAAAGTAAGAAGAAACTACTGAAAATTAACTAATAAAAATCAGACCTTGCTTTGCAACAGAATAATTTTAAGAAAATTGTTGAAAAAGGCCTGGGTAAAAAAATGATGGTACCAGTAATTTAATAATTTGTGGTAAAACCTTTTTATTGCAATCAATCAACTTCGGTAACTGTCAATGACATTTTTTTCCCGTGGTGAACATGCTTGAGTTGTCTCAGGTTTGAAGGGTGCCTCTTTCACCTACATCCACATTTATTCAATTAGCATCAGGGCTCATAAAAGTCTAGTTCAGAATAGTTTCATGTTTTGCTCTTAGCCATTCTTGGATGTTTTGACCTGTGTGTTTTGGGTCAGTATGCCATTGAAAATTCCAGCACAAGCAACTGAGGCCAAGCTTTAATCATGAATGCCTTGATAGCTTTAGATGACTTGATATATTAAAGGTAACAGCTTTGTAGGCATTTTTGTGCCATAACTTATAGATAATTGTATAGATTATTTTTGTACCTTGTTCCTGAGAGATAACTTTGCACAGTTTGATTGTTAGTAACCTCTGCATATTGTTGCTTTAGCTAAAAGATAGAATCTAGCAAATGTTAGGAAATTTATTGAAGGACAACTGAAATTTATGAAAGAGGCGAGTAAAATTCAATATACATTTCTGGTCGTGGATTGTATCCCTTGATAAATGTGCAGACAAATTTGGCCAAGTGGTTGAGGCATTTTACTACAGCAAGCAGAACTGTCAATTTGGCTTCATTACAACTGAAATTAGTAAGAAAATTTAATTAAAAACACATAGAGCTGCCAAGTGGATGATCTAAAGTAACGTCATTCCTCAAAAAGGGTATACACTCAGTCCCATCCATTACAGCTGAGTAATTGAGGGTTTACCAAAAAGCAGAAGAGGAATGAGCATTGTCTGAGAATGAGCAAAAAAGAAAGTAGAAGAAATTGAAACTAAAGAAGACTGGGGTCTTCCTCCTCCTCCTCTCATCCGTCTCAAACACATTAATTGAGTTTGGATGGATTGAAGATCAATAGTGGGGAGGTCCCGGCATCACTCAACGGTAAGAGGGATTAAAATTTGAAATCAATTACTTTTGTTTCTCCAAGCTCTTACCTCTGTGGGAATAAAAATCAATTAAGGAAATTAAAAGTTGAAGTAGCAACAAGAAAGTCATTTTCAACAAGCAGTGCTGCTTTCATCTCCCCTGGAGCCCAGGCGCCGAGTGGCACAGAAAATCAGATGGTCCCTTTATCTGAGCACCTTAAAAGATGTTTGGCCCCATGGAGGCATTCAAGGAAAGTATCTGACCTCTGAACGTTTGGCCTCTGAAGTGTGGAACCCATAGGGCCCACCTGGCTCTGCAGGCTGCCATAGAATACACACATAAACCAATATGCAATAAAGCCACAGTCACAGTTCAAAAGTTTTTGCACAAAGAAGGCAAAGATCCATAAGATAAGAGGTGTTTGCTTAGTTTTCTCCAACCAAAGCCGCCCTCCTCTCAGCCTCTGCATTGCAAAATGTTGCCTTATTTCATCCTGAGAAAAGGTATTTTAAAGTCTTACATTAAACTCTCTCTTCAAGCTGAAGGCTTTAGAGCCTCAAGCCTTCACATGTGATAAAGAAATGGTGATACTTTCCACATTACAAAGAACTCATATGAAGGTTTATTTACTGACAAAAAATCATGGCTTCAGCTCTTTCAAAGCTCCAACCATGAAAGGTTTCATTAGTTAAGGTGAACGTACAGTGATTAAAGTACAAATAAATGGTGGCAAGGACATAAAGAGGTTAGAGGTAAGGAGTCAGTCGGTCTCTTTGAAGATGACAGTCCACTTTGCCTGGAAACAGACCACACATCTCAGTCAGTCGATAGCCATCTTTTTCCTCTCAGTAGGGCATCAGCATGCAGGGTAAAAGGTCAATCTACAACAAACAGGAAGATTGTGTGGCTGAGTTGAAAAACAGACTTGAGTTTTTGCTCAATTTTATATATGCTTTACACAGATGCTATTAATTTAACTAGAGATGCACCACAAATGTTGTGGCCAATTGAAGATATGTATGTTTTGCTTAGACATCCACATCTCAATAAATGAATGAATCTTTTCAAAATAATGCAGGAAATGGCTGTTTTAACTAGGGGAAAGGTGTAACACGATCAGCTATGACGATACATATTTCTTCTATACCCACAGTAGAAACAGCTCAACAATAAAGAAAGACATAGATGGCCCAAGTTACGAATATCCCCACTTTGTACACCAACACAAGTCAGAAAATAGTATCTATTACTGAATGCAGTGAACCCGCAGGGGTTACGCAATAGTTAATATTTGAGACCCCCTTTAAAATTGCTTATAACTGCCTGTTTTAACAATACAAAGACCAAATATACCTTAGAACGTACGGTAGAATCCATCTCAGCACTACCCCAGAAGCTCTGATCTTCCTCATTTCTGCTGTTAGGGGTCCAAGCAAAGCCTAAGGAAATAAATGCAACTCCTAGGTTATTTCCTTTGCAAACACCAGTAGTGTGTCAAGAATGATTGTGCTTTGGCCTTTAATCTACAAAAACTGCATTTTTTTTTTCTCTAAAAATAACAGTTAATGGGCAAGTTTTCTACTGATAATGTTGAGTTATGTTCCATATAAAAATTGAAGTCCTGAATTTTCCACAAATGGTCAATGAAAAGGCAGCGGCCCACTGTAATTCAATCCCAGTGCATGCAGCTGTTCAGTAAAGGACTGAGGGAGTTTTGATAAAGAACATTACAGAACAAACATTATCTTGAAGACCAAGGAACAAAGCAAGCAGGTCAGGTACATCGTTGTGGAGAATCATAAAGCACACAAATCTCAAAGCTTTTAGAAATTGTTTTGCAAAGCCAAAGCACTTGTAGTGTATCAAAGTTCAACCTAACTTTTTTAATAGTTTGGTGTATCGCATCCAATACAAATTTATAGGTTTTAGTCCTCTTTAGTAATAAATATCTATCTGACTTGACATTGAGTCATGTATAAATAAAGGTTAATGATGCAGAGACGTTGAACTCATAACTGTTTTGCTAGCTTCTTCACTTTCATGAAGGTATCTCAGTAGTTAGATGTCTGTCTTCTATTTAGTTTTAGTTGCTTTTTTACTGATGTATCATGATCTGTTAACATGGTTTGAAATTTTGAACTGACAGTAAATGTGGTTTCTGTTTCCTGCTTAAACCTATACAGGATTTATTTTGCACCTTGTATTATTAGAGTCTGGATTCACTTTAAAGGCAACTGAACACAAAAGTTTCTTCCACTAAGATGTTCTTAATTTTTATTGATTTATTTCCATTGTCTGTGTTTGTCATGTCTGTATTTTTATACTGTCTTTGTGGAGCACTTTGTGATTTTTAACTGTGAAAATGCCAATGTTAGTTACTAAATGTGTTTTATGGATGAAAGGTTTGGTAAACTGGGCCTTCACATGAATACTATATTTTTAAATGCATTTAAAATATATAAATGCATTAGATCTTACAGAAAGAGGAAAAAAGAAGGCAAAAAAATCCCATCAGTCTTCTGCACACCAATAAGTAATCACTCTCTGTCTGTTAAGATTTAAATGATTGATCAAAATTTAACAGGATGATTTTTAAAGTAATCTTTATTACATTAATCACTGATCCATGCATTCACAATGTGCGTTCAATATGCGAACCACTTCAAACTTATAGAAGAACACACATACATTTACATGCTGAGTAGATAATGGAGTTCTTATGTCAGCAAGACAGAAAGTGGGAGGAGAAGGCATCTCCTGGCAAAAGGAGCAAAACGGCTTTGATAACGGTGAAAAGATTTTCCCTCCGAACTCGGTTGGAAGTAATCTATGCCAAACATATAGACACAGAGGCTTTTCTCTCATCATGCAGTGGAGAAAAGTGGGAGATGGGCACAGAGCGTGTTGGAATGAAAAGAAGGGCACAGGGTGAGGACCTACAAGAACATGTGGAGAGGAGAAGAACTTGGGAAGGGGGGGGTGAGCAACAGAATTAAAGAGGAGAGGTTGGGAAAAATGAAGATGGAAGAGAAAAAAAATCTAATCCCAAAGTATCTGCACCTGAGAGCAATTTGTCCCCTATTTTGGATGCTTAATCATACTGTTGATGTGTGCACACACAAATACTGACACAGACAGACTGAGCTCCAGTGTTTGTAGGATCTGGAGGAAGTTAGACACGCGGATGATGTCTTCTGGGAAAACTGCAGGGGTCTTTGAAGAGATAGCCAGCTTTCCACCACTATGCATGCTAGATAGGGCCCTCATATCAAGCACACTAAGTTTGTCTGCGCGTGTGTGCGCGTGCATGCGGGTGTGTGTGCTAGTGGATTTCCCTTTAATACTTCACAGGCTTCCTTTTAAGTTGTGGACGTGAAGCATCACAGCTTTTTCCTACTTTCCTTCAATTTGTGAAGGGGCCAGATTGAGCACTTTATATGGTTGAAGGCGGCATGGAAATACAACACACTGAAAGGGGAAGAAATAATTAGACTGTTTCTCTTTTGAAAAACTTACATCGGCCTTAGAATGTGGCCAACACCAGTTATAAAACAAAGATTGCCACTAATTTGGATGAGATGATGGAATAAAGAAATGAGATGAAGGAGATGTAGAGGTTCTGGGCTGAAGAGCAGGGTAAGGAGGGAGCTTTGTGGTTGGGAGAGTTTGCTTTAAGTGCCGTGCTGTTATTGCAATGGGTGGCTCAGGAATGCAACCGCCAACTGCTCAAACCAATGACAAAGACAGAGAATGGTAAAAAAAAAAAAAAAAAAGAGAAAGCGACTGGTAAGCCAGAGAACATCCAGGAAAACCACATTATGTCACAAGAACTCTACGATCTGCTAAGTAACCAAGTCATATTGGAAAAAAAAAAAAAAAAGCAAAATACTCTGGTTCCGCTCACAGCTAACACTAAATCAAAAACTGTCTGCACATGTCTCAACTAATATATTTGATTTTTATTGCTGCATTTTTTGGATTTTATATTTTATATAATGGCTGTGTATACCCAGTGCCTAACATTAAGCAAAGTAATGCTTGAAAGCCTCACCAGCCCAGACAAGATGTCATTAAAAGACATTTGTCTCCATCTGGACACTTGTATGTTGCTGAAAGGGCTGTTAGAGCAAAACTGGAAGATTGTCCAATGGAATCTAAGATTTATGGGTCAAATAATAAAACATTTTTCCTGGATATTCCTGGGGAAAATAATGACAAATACTGGTCGACCTAATAATAACCTTAAGGTCATTTGTCTGCTGTTTGACAGTATTGTTCCTTACGTGTTGCATATTATAGAAGCTCTTCTTGATGTGATGAGCTCCTTAATCATCTATTTGTTTTGTTTTTTTCAGGCATCTAAGTGGGACTTTAGATGTGCATATATTTTCTATTTGTTAGTTAATTTGCAATCTAGCTTATACTGGTGCCTGTGAACAAAATAAAATATGGTTCACCCAGAGATTTTTCAAACATTTCTCTGAATCTAACAAAGGCGTAGGTTTCACTCACAACCACACTAGACGGGTTTACTAGCCAATCAGGAAAGGTGCGTCTCAGCAAAACTTTGATTTAGATCCAGATCTGTGTGCTGTTTTTGTCGTCATTTCTCACACTGGGAATAGCACCAGGCATGGTCTGCAGGCATAATAGCTCCAGCAACCTGGTGCTTGTTTTCACACATTGCTCACTCGGAGGTTGTATAGAACTAGCGAGAAAAAAGTTTAGTCATGGCCCGAGTCCTACCCCCGTCATAAAGCAGCTATCTATGACCTCAAGTTTCCCATGGACAGCAGCCAACATTCCACCCTCAGTGATTTATTGTATTAGAGATTTGAATTTGCATCTACTCGTTCATTGCTGAGTTCGGTCTTCCATCTATCATAACCCATTAGTGTATTTAGCAGAGGCTAAAATCACCCTTACACACCTATCTGTTTCACAATAGCATTCTTTCTATGTAAACACACATATTATCTCAGAGTAAAGAAAAACTTTCCAAAAACTAGAATGGCATATTTTCACTCGACCTCAATTCCCCCTCAATTGGTGGGGTTGCTGATTCAATTCCTACTGTCATTGTATCTTTGGGTATTGACAGCCTCACATAGGCTGTCCAGGGCTGTGGCTACAATCCCGCAACTTGATATTATCAGTGTGCGAATGGAAAGCGTCGTAAGCATTGCAAGCATCTTTGAGAATCCTATAAGCCTGTTGGCATTTAATGGAGTAAATTTGAGATATTTACTGTTTATAAGTTCTTAACAGAACCTCCTCCACATAACCAGTACCATCCTTTAACGAACGTTGTTATTTTTATAAAGCTAGCAGAAAGAATTAGAAAAGACACTGTGGGGCTTCTTCCGCCTATACATGTCAGTGTTGATCATTTGATTAGGTCCTTTTAATTAGTGGCAACCAGTAAGCATTCTGAGACAAATCACTTCGTGTGGTTCAAAACCAAAGCGGAAGGGAGAGAACTGGGCGGTGCTTATCTATCCATCACCCTGTCTCTGAAGGTCTGTAATTAGCTGGGGCCAATCAACAGAGGCAATCCATCAGCCCTCACAGTGGCTTGGACCAATCACAGAGTTTCATTAGTCACAGTCTATGGCTGCCTAAGCCTATGGCATAACTATTTGATGGAGAGATGTAAGGGCTGGGTGCCAGGCATGCAGGGATTTTAGAGGACGAGGGGTGGAATGGGCCATGACAGCTTTATTCATCTGACGCTTAAACGGCCTCTGTGGAGAGGCAGAGAAATGTCAACGTAGGGAGGATGATTACGAGAGGTATTGATCCCTTTCCCTTCCCCTAAAAGAAAACACTCCTCCGCCTCCTCCTCCTTACCTCCTACAGACCCCGAGGCCTGCTCCTCTTTAAGCTGTGAGACAAGGAGAGACAAGAGCAAGTGAAGCAGGGCGGGTATAGAGAGAGCATGCTCTTTCCATCCATCTCATTCATTCTCTTGCTTCGTGCATGCTGGCTCTTGATTTTTTGCTGGCAGCGCATCTGCTTAACAGCAGAACAGATAATGCTTAGCCAAGCCTCTTCTCCCCCTTTGGACCATCAAAACAACCTTAGCTATGAGGCAAGGGTGGAAAAAAACAGCTTTGAATTTTGGCATTATAAAAAATGACTGAATAAGAACAATAAAACATTTTATGTCAAAGTTGTCTGCAAACTTTAATGATGCGAAAAGCCATTAGGATTTTCTTTTGCTAATGGTAATTGCTCACTCATATTGCTTTATAAGTATTTCTTTCCATTCATTTAAAACACAGGCAGGCCTAGAGAAACAAAGTGGTAAGTCGGAAATGACAGGTTCAGACATGTCGAGTCATTCATAGTACGGACTCAATGTATACTGGTGTCAGAGTACATTGCCTGCAAACGTTGTGCTTAGTCCATGTGTTGCGACCTTACTGTAACCTTAAAAGTATTGGAACTTTTTCACATTTTGTTGCCCAAAATCAGTTCAAACCAGCACCTCAGTGGAGAACCGGACATGCAGGGGCCACACTTGAAACAAATTCTTTGGGGTTTTATGTGTTGTCCTGTGATGGACTGGCAACCGGTCCAAGGTGTTAACTGCCTTTTCTCCAATGCCCCTGCTGTGACAGTGGCTATATGGCTCAATTTCACAAGACACTCCAACGCCTGAAGATTGTCTAGCCTGAAGAATGAATAGCTCAGATATAACCTGACAACACTAAGTAGGCTAGACATGGCACCAATGACATCCATCAGAACTGGAAAGTGTTACAAAATCATGTTTACTGCATTACGACTCACAATAACAACCATCATCCACAAATGGAGGAAACATGGAGGTCACAAAAGTTTTTGAAGTAACATCACAGTAGAAGAAATTGACCCTCAAATCATGAAACTGCCACTACCGTGTTTCACTCTGAGCATCGGGCATTAAAGATGAGGTGCATTCTCTCTCGTCCTGTCGTTTTAGTCAAAGGCATATGAATACTTATGGAAGGCCTTGTGTGAATGTATCACCTACATTGCTTTCATGTTTTGTTTAATGTAAAGCAAAGGTGATTTACAGTTACAGCAGAATAAACATTGTCTGAAAGCATCGCCAACATACTATAAAAATGTCAAATTTTCTCCTGGTACCCAATTACACGAAAAAACAAGCATGAGTAGAAATTATGTGTTGACTTTAGCATGAGCATCACTGGTAGTCATAACACATGCAAACACACAATTTCCTCTCTGTTTTCCACTCTATTACTCTCTCGCTGTGGCGGCCCCTCACACATGTACATTAAAGATTGTGCTGTTAGTGAACTTGGGTGGTGTTTTCTGGCATCATTAAGTGTGGCCTCTCAAGGGCCACATTGCCACATCTCATTTGACTACAGCTGTTTCTCTGGCCAAGTCTAGTAATCACTAGTCTCCAGAAACTGGGCTACAAGCAAGCCAACAGAGAGAGGCCCCAGTGCAAAGGGCCAGATATCTCAGTCTGCGTCATTCACTCAGTTCAGACTTGAACCTGACACAGGATGTTTCTTCTAAGCACAAATCTTCTTACAATCAAGAAGAATCTTTGGGTCTTTACATGGATTGGTGGCTGAAAATATTGAAGATGACTGATGTCCACTCGGCACTTGTTTTTGTAATTTTGCAAGATACATTTCCAAACTGTTTTATTTGAAAAGGTCATTCTGTTAAATTGGTGGACATCTGAAATGACAAAGCTGAGTAAAAGCCTGTGGGGTTTCCATGTAAGCTTAGCGTTTCATTTATTTGTTCCCATTTGAGGAACTGGCGCTTAATCTCACTCATTCAGCTGGCTCAAAGCAGTTTATTGCTACCTAATTAAGTATCTGAGGCAACATGATGTGGCCGGAAAGACAGGTGTTGACATCATCATATGTCCTGTAGGATTTTAAAATGGAACATGTACAGATACAAATTTTTTTTATTGCTTTTCCTTTTGGTGTCTTATACATTTTATACATTTGTATTTATTTCATAAAGGAGATTACGCTTATTAATCAACATAAATACATGTTGCCAGATTTAGACAAATAGGCTTATTTCCATCTGTAGTGTCCTAGTAGGTTAATGAAAGGGATTTAAAATAATCAAAACTGACACGCATAAGAACATACATAGCCCATAATTTGTGACAGATTTCAATGTATAATGAAAAGGTAGCTACATATTTATAATAAGAACAAAAACTAGTCACAGCTGCAAGAACAAAACTTCTAAGAATTTTTCCACTCTTATTTTTCTTAAATAAAGATCAGTTGATCAGAGACGAGTGAAAACAATTTAACATTTAGAAGTCGTGCTTTGCAAACTCAACTACACACATGCAATGGCAAGTTTTAAGAATCCTTTTATTCTATACCAGGATCAGTGCTTCTGTGTTTTCAGTCTTTCTGCTCCGTCTTCTAACCTGTAGTGACCCCTCGAGATGAGCACCAGTCCCCACATTCCATATTTCACATTTTGGTTAAATATTTATATTACTGTAAAATATTTAATTAAGTTTATCAAACTGACATATGCTTACCCCATTATCTATATGTTGTGTAAATTAAACATTTCCTTGTTATTAAATGGTGTTTGGTATTGTTTTTGTTTATTTCTGGTTCATGTTTTATGTGAAATAAATTGGTGATCTTAAATCTGCCTGTTTGGTTCTTCTATTCGTTAACTCTTGCATTCAGTACTGATCTCACCAGTGAAGAGCGCCAGCCCTGGTCCAGAAACAAACATCCATAAAACGATGCTGTCATTCCCACACATCACAGTAGGATTTGTGTTGAAAGTCTGGCATGTTTACCTCTTTCTCCATTAGCAGTAATTTATTTAGAAATTTCAGTGTCATAAGACAGCAGAACATGTCGTAACTTTAAACTAGTCATGCTTAAGTCTGTTTAGAATCTGTGTGTTTATTCTTCTGTAGCACAATCCCCAGGAAAATAAACTAGTATTTGTTCTAGATAGGTTATTTCAGCGACATCTAGAGTTAAACAGGAAACATTTTTTTTAAGTTTTCTTTAGGGGAAGCACTCATTCAAACCTGATTTTATTGATCAGTGAGAATATCTAGATCAAAAAAAGAGTGAAACCAATTTAATATTTAGAAGTCGTGCTTTGCAAACTCAACTACACACATGCAATGGCAAGTTTTAAGAGTCCTTTTATTCTATACCTGGGAAACAAAATCTGTTGTAGGCGACATCTAACAATAAAACTTTTAGAGCAGGCTCAGAGGTGCCAGTAGCTGAGGCTGCATTGAGGCAGTATAAAAAATGTAAAAAGGGAAAACAAATCATCTCCAGTTTACTGCTTTGGAGTGAGACTGAAATAGAAAAAGCAGGCAGAGTGAGTCTGATCATGTTCAAAGTTTAAATGCTGTCTATATGAGGAGTCTTATAGACATAAGAGACAGAGTGGAGACAAAGTAAATAGTCAGGGGAGTAATTTGAATTCGTCAGCAATAAATGACAAATTGTTGGCAGAAGTCAGTGGTTCTCTTCTTCACTGCCTCCCAACTTCTTCGCTTCTCTGAAGCACATGCATGTTTTCCTCATGAGTAATGTGAAAGATGGAGATTGTTTCCCCCTCTCCTTATTTTCATTTATATCTTAATCCTTCAAAATCCTTCCCTACATCAGGCTTTACTCCAAGTGCACATACAGATTTCAGGAGGAGTACTGTGAGGCTTCATTTTTTTAAAATCATGGCTGAGATTCTAGCGTAGGTGTTTGATGTAGTTTACTGGGTTATTGTCGAGGTTCCAGGAAGTGTAAAGGGATCAGTGAAGTGAAATGGCCAGCAGGGTCAACTATCAGATTCCCTTAAGAGAAGCCCTGGCAATTAGAGTGAAACGAGACACATACATTCTAACGCACGACCATGCACACACATGAATTATCAACTGGGTGTCTATTACATTTAATCAGATTTTTGTTTTTTAAAAGAAAGGAAAAAACGATTTATGCTCACTTTCTCTGCAACCTTTGGCAACACGCATGCATTCACCACCACACATGCACTGTATTCCAGTTCAGCCACACACACACTTCTCACTTCATCACCCTCTGGGCTTGTTAAAAGGCAGTTTGCAACGTACAGAATACGAGCTGCCGTGGCGAGTCAGGTAACAAATTGGCAGCACTGTTTTACTTTGCCGCTGATTGTGGGAGCGAGAGTTTTCACCACCGCCGCCGAGTCGCCTAGTGAGAGGCCCGGGTCTGTACTGGAGCAAGACCGAGAGGGAAATGATGGAAACTCTATTCACGTCTGCTTTTCTTCGCTTCCCTTCCCTTCTCTTCTCTGCCGTTCCCTTTTGTCATTAGCTCACTCGCTGATTCTCCATTCGTCTGCTTCTCTTTACTCTCTCTCAGCCGGAGGGTCACGAAGCACATTATTAATCTATTACGCTCCCCTTCGCCTTTCTGCTCATTTGCACTTTCATTCTGCCTCAACTGCAAGGGGATTTATTTTGTGTGTGTTTAATTTTACTCTGATGAACATTGTTGCTTTTTAATTTTGAACTTCAGGGTGTTTTTTGTGGGGTAGAGAAGTCAGGGAACATAAACCAAGTATGAATTTTGACACAAGCCCTTTAAACTGACATAGGAATGTATATACTATATTTGTGACAGTAGATACAAAAATATTCCTTGCTTTCATATTAAGAAATACTAGTCTTGTTTTTTTATATTTAGGGACCCTTTGACAATTACAATCCACTTGCTATTTTAGAACGTCTTTTTTTCATCTTCTTTTATCTTTTGTGTTGACAAGCTAGACTTTGCATTTTTGTATCTTGAATATTAAGAATGAATTGCATTACTTTACAATTATTTCTATTTTGTATGCCTGAACAGAATAGTTTTTCCTTTACTTATGGTTATAGATGGTAAATAAAAAAAACTACTTTTCACTTTTCATATGGTAGCATTTAAGAAAAAAGTAGGTAAAACTATTTTCAATTCCAAGCACAAATGCTCTTAAAATCTTCAACTAAATGTTTCTGAAGGATGCACAAGTTTCAATCAAAGTTAAAACAACAGCTTTCAAAAGAACTTGAAAGAGTTATGACAGAAATATTAAACATTTACTGTATTGTTTGATCAATGGAATAACTTGAGGACAGCTATAAAGATTAAACAAATTCTGCTCTGCCTGTTTGTTACGACGGTAGAAAAGGGGTTCCACAACAAAAGCTTCACAATAACACCAGCTAATTTCACCATAAAACCTTAAATGGGGTGGTGGAAACCAGAGAAGAAAGAGCTCTGTCTGAAATGTTAGGACTCCACCACAGGACTGTGTTGTTGATGAGCAATCAGAGCCTTTACTCACTGCCTCACTTTTATGTGTGGGTGTAGCAACATAAGTGTGTGTGTGCTGCTCCACGCACACACACACACACACACACACACACACACACACACACTTAGAAATACGTAGTGCATATGGCTACTGCCTGCCTTTTTAGATGTGTTTTTTTAACACCTAGGGTAATGACTAGACATCCAGACGGGGTTGATAAGGAGCCATTTGGATGGGAACAAGACACGGCTGATTGGATTTGGTGCTGACAGATGGACGAACAGACAGACGTGCAGACAGGAGTCATTCCTGAGTCCAATATTGCAGGCCTTGCTTTTAATTTCTGTTGGGTCCTTCCTCTTTCTGTTTGGATTCAGCTGGACTTTCCCTCACTCCATCTCAATAATCCATCGCTGTGTGAAGTTTTATCACACAGGCTAGTGATATTGCAGTCCAAATATACAGTAGACAGTGCTTTGAAAGCATATTGGTGCTATAAATATTTTGTGCTCATTACAAAAAGTAAAGTAAAACATAAAGAGAAAACAGTTTTTATTTTATGTGATAGACCAATATAAAGTAGTCCACAATTAAGAAGTGAAAGAGACCCCTTGACCCTCTCCCAATATTTAGTGGGTGGGGGTCAGAGACCACAGCCGGCCACGAATAGTTTAAATTCTTGAATACTTGAGATTCCCTCTACAAACTCCTATTTTAACCGCCATTCAATGCATGACATCGTACTAACATTGCACATCACAATAAAAACACGGTCCTGCATGTGGCGACAGTGTGGCAGCAGAAGCATCATGCTTTGGGGAATTATTTCTTCCTTGATTTTTATCATATTTCCTATATCTCATTGAATGTGGCTTTTTACGTGTGTTCCTCGAATGTGCCTTTTTGCACTGCACCGTTTTCATTCTGCTGAGGAGCGTTAGGCACTGAGTGTGACAGATTGAGTTTTTGTATTAAGGTAAATAAAACCTTTTATTTATTCACAAAGACAACTCCGGATGTGTTGTCTTGTGCTATGTGTTAGTGTTATCTTGACTAACACGTAGCTTAATCTAAAACATATCCCATTGACGTTTTTTGTTGTGACTTTGACAAAATGTTAAAAACTTCAAGACAACTGTGAGCCAGTGTACACGAACACATTCAAATTCTTTCAGTTGTGCTCTTGAAGGAATTATTGTTCCAAAGTCCTTAGAGAAATTCAGACATGCACACAGTTACTGCATGTTAACTTACTGCATATGGGCAAGAATCCCTGGTTGGTGAAGCAGATGGTGATGGAATGAGAAACAGAAGAGGAAAAGAAGAAGAATTTGGGAGTCTTGTATGAAGGAGTTTATACTTTACGTCCCTCCAAATTGGACCCGCGTAGGTTTCCGGGCGCATTCACACGTACATGGCAGCAGATAAATCTCGGCTTCTTTCACCCACTCTCCATCGCTGTCATTAGGTATTGAAATCTGCGACTCGAGGATCTCCTGTTTGCATGTGTCACTGCACATGAACTTGTCACGAGTGCACGTACATGTCAACTTCAGAGCGAGGAGAAAGAGAGCGTAAAAGGAAAGCTGCGCTAAAGGAGTCACTTTGCGTCTCTCCAAACTGGCACACTTGACTCCAAAGCATTGGCTTATTCCTTATGCCACCCGACTGCCAATTCATGTTACTATGCCACTGGAGTTGGAAAGTGAGTACTTGTGGTTTTTCTCTGCCTGTCTGCTCTTACTGGGATATGACTGAGTGCTTCAGGATGCCTGCTGCTGGTTGTGGTGACTTGCAGGGTGTCTGAGCCTGATTGTCCTTCCTCCTTTCAATCAAGCACACGATTTAAAGAGAAGATACATTACCTGCACAGGCCCTTAAAAACTGAACTCTTGTGACTAACTGTATTATTTTGGGTTTCACATCCTCCTTTGCTCCAGCCTAATTGTCCTGAGTTTTTCTTCTTTTCATTCCAGCTCATTATTTTGTTTATGTACATTATTAAAGAGCGAGTAAGCTTCCTGCAGCCCAATTGTCTGGCCTGATCTTGACATTTCCTACTTAGCTTTTCCAAGTCATTCTTGCCTTGCATTAATGCGTCCTGGTGTCCTGTAGGAAGGCACAAAGCAGCATGCAGTGTGGGGGCTGAGGCCTGTCCAAACAACTGGCGCAAAGATTAACTACCACTGAGATTTGTACTTAGGGACTGTAGGCGGAAATCTTGACATGAAGAATAAAGCAGACAGGATGGCTGTGTGTGCTAAGAACATCGGGAGTTTTTATAGTTTTACTTTGTGGCAGCTCTCAGTGGTATTTTAACATCACATGAAAGTATATATTTTTGTTCAGCTATTGCAACCACTTTGTCTGGAACAAGTGAACACCAGTATTATCTACATCTTGGGGCAATGGCACAACTGTAGAGTGGAAACTTTTTGAGGTTCAATTACCAAGCCAGAGACCCTTGCTGCATGTGTTCCTCCCATCTCTCTTTCATTTTCCCTGTCAGATTACTGTCAATAGAGGCCACTAAAACTTGTTCAAAAAATTACAATAAAATTGCACAACAAAATGTTTCTCAATAGAAATGACCCTGATGGTTGAAATGGGTTGGGAAAGGATTGATATTTAGACATTAAACAACTGCCCTTGCCTATAAATTTTGTTATTAAAGATTTGTTAACATTTTCTAAGTCTGGGATTTCAACAAATGTTCAATACCAGTGCAACAAAGACCAGTAATTGGTTGATTGCTATTAATTTGAGAAACATTAATAGCAATCAATACCTGAAGTCCCAGGTATTTGGATGTGGAAGTGATTGACATTATTTTTGTCTTTCTTTTTACAGTGTTGCTTTTGGGGGAAAAAAATTATAACATTGTTGAGTATCTCATTATTTGTGACGATGAATGTTATATAAAGATGTTAAGATCCCTGCACTTAACAATACCATTACAGTCAATCATCACTGATATGCAGTTAATTGCAGAATCAAAATACAAGACCCTCTCTATGTACTGGTTATACAGAGATATAAACAGACATGGCTGTTTAAATACAAATATTTCATTGTTATTCCATACAGTTCAAGCAAATTCCCTTTATTGTTTTATCAGTGTAGACTGTAGCCATAATTTCTGGCTTAAAGGCGTATCTGCACATCTGCTAAAAGCAGGAGGCAGGTTGTACAAACAGATCTCTGAAGAAGCATTAGCTCCTTTTTAGTAGTTAGTCCAAAATGAGCAAAGGAGATTCATTAATCATAACCTTAATCCAGGTAAACACCCATCTTACTGGTGTCCAGACATAACATTTTATCATTGATGATAATCCATTAATTCATGTAATTACCTCTCTTCCAAAGTCTTCATTCCAGGTTTATTTGAGTTGTGCATGAGTAGTCATGCACAACTCATTTTTGTGCATGACTACATAAAGTGAACACGTACACAGTAGCTACAAAAGAAATAGATGTGATAAATGTTTGCTTTGGCGTCAGGAACTGTGGGCTGCAGTCGCCATGGTGCGCTGCACATCACAGTAAAACACTTTATTGTTCAGGTCTCTTGAGATGAGTCAGACAGCCCATCTTGTAAATCTAGGGTGTATATTGAAATATTCGAATATATGATGATAAGTATTTTTAAAAGAGTAAGACAAAAAATATTAAGCCCCAACCAAAGTATGAATGTTTTAAATTTGACTCTTAATAGTGTGTTTTCCCCCCAAATACATTTAAAATGTTCATGAGAAATCAGTTTCAGAAACTGAATTGCCAGATTATTGATTCCTGTTTTGAATTGACAGTAGGGGACTCCAATGAAAAACATAAAGCGGGATTAAAAGAAAACTAGCTTCCAAAAGTTTGATTATGGTTTAAATAAGTTTTGCCTAAAGTCAATGGAAATTAGCTTAAGCTACAGTATACTTCCTGTACAAGATCAAGATTGTTGTAGGTCGGTATACTCATATTTCTACAGTAACGTATTTAAATGTTTCTGTATATGCATGTGTCAAAGTTGTTGCTCCACAGCAGCAGAAAATAACCAAATATACCAGATGGTCGGTTACAAAGAGCCATCTGGCAATCTGGAAGATACTGGACCCTGTTTAAGGAAGGACAGGATCAGATGAACCATCTGCCCATCTCTGTCTATCACAACCAAATATAAACCTTTCTGTATTGTCAACACATGTCTCCCAGCAGAACTTTCTGCTAAGTCTGTGCTGATTTACTTGTTAAAAATATTTTTGGCAAAAAAAAGCCTACAGAGGTATCCTTGGCTTTATTTAATTTTGACTCTTTCAGATATTTTATGAGTGATGCTATGATCTACTTTAATTAGACTATTTTAAAGCTCACGTTGAACTTTGCTATTTTTCCTGAGATGGAACTGAGATTTTGTACAGTGATAGTAGCAAATATCTGTGTTTTCTGGATCAGAACTTGTCTGCTAAAATGAACATGAATATGGTCTTCTTTTTAAAAAAATAACGTTTTAGAATGGCCGAGTAAAACTTCAAAAATAATTTCAAGAGACAATCTATAGTCACTTGAATAGGACAAAAACTATCCTCCCAATCTTGTAGTTTTGGTTTACTGTTACAGAGTGGGCAAATATTTGCTCAAGTCAAGATGTGAGATCCTGATAGAGACTTTCACCAAAGAGGACTGGATGTTAATTTTAAGACAAAATGTTAATTAAGGGTCAGCAAACTATGAAGTTGGGTTATTGGGCTCTATTTGTGGATATTTGAAATGATTGAAGGTGGCCCCTTTTTGTCACTATAAGCCAATTTTAATAGCAGTGTGTAAGCAGTGTGTGTAGAGTTTTGAAAAATGTCATTCAGTCATTCCACTTTGTTGATGGAGTAACTTTCTTCATTACCAATCCGTGGTTAAAATCTGCTTTCAGCTGTTTATTTTATCCCTGCTTATAAAGACATTTTTAAACTTTATGAATGGGGGACATAATCTATCCAGAAGGAGAAGATGCAGGATTTTTTTTTTGTTTGTTTTTTGTTTGCTTTTCAGCTGAGATTGTGGTACATTAATAATCTTAATCTGGTTCTAAAATAATCTGTGTACTGGAGATTTAGATTGACTTGTCAAAGTATTTTAAGTTTTAATCCAAAGAGAATAAATGCCTACCATTCAGTCAAATAAATTGTGAAGCAGCCTTTTAATGTAGCACTTATAGTAAGAGCATTGTCAGCCAGCCAGACAAGCGGTTTCTAAGAGACTTGAGGCAAAGGGGCAAAACAGGAACTTTAAAAATACTGAAGTTTCTGACGTCAAATTAAGCCTCAAACAGATACAACAGGTTGTCAGATTTTAGCACTTACCTTCATGTTCAGGGTTTATAATAATGGCTTAGACTACTTCCCTAGACAAAGTCACAGCCTGACAGTACCTAATTATCGACTCAATTTGACACTTCAAGCTCCCTTGCCACCCCTAATTCTAAAATCATAGAACTAATGTAAATTGAGTAAGATAAGTCTACTGAAACAAGAAATGATCACTGCTTTACTTTGTACAATAATGCCAGCTGTCTGATTAGCTGAAATTAAATAAGACAGCCAGCCTCACAAGAACAAAAAGGAATCGAAAACAAAGCTAGAAGGACATCACGAAAAGCCTTTGACATATGATGTAGAACTTATTCTTGTGTCCTTCGTCTGCTTTACAAGAATACCTGTGGATGACCCCTAAAGCTGAAAAGTCCATTCCCAATGAAGCCACGGTTCTGTTGGTGGATGTTCTAGCAAAAACATAATTTACATAAGAGATTAGAAACATTATCCACCATTTTGTTTAACTTAATTTATTTATCATTAAACCAGTTAACTCTGTGATATAGAAACAACTAAAAGACCCAGTATATAATGCATCTCCAATACTGAAGGTTCATAATAAACCCTTAAAGTTAATTTCATCATATACAGTAACGTTACAGTAGCACTAGGTAAACATTGATACCACATACCCTGGTGTTAATATAGGAAGGCTTGACCGTATTAACAGAGATGGAGACTGACCAACCCTTGTGTAAAGGAGACTATTCAGCTCACATTTTATGTTGGACCACCTACAGTGACACATATGTGGACTGGATAGTATAAATAATGACTCTCAGACTCACAATTATCCTTCAGATACAGCAAATCAAAGAAAAATTCTGATTTTGAGAATTTATCATCACAGTTGGAAAGCACTCATTATGACGGAGGGTTGACCTTAGAGGGGAAGTCACAGTTGAAGTGACTGTATTACACATGTCGGCAGTGGAAGACATGTTGCATATTACTATGCAACATGGGGAATAAGTTTGCTTTTCTTGCACATGAGGAACTTGCTCCTTTGCTCTTGCTGTGCTGTTGCTCTCTCTGGAGGTAACACAAGAGTAAGAAAGAGCCCTTCATTGTAAAATAACTCAACAAACCCAGTTTGTTTAACTGGGACCTTTGCTCTGTCTAAATTAACAACAAAAAAAGGTTTCTTGTGTTGCCTCACTACAGTTCATATTATTACTATAACCCTGTCTGATGATCCCCTGACCACACAATGACAGGAAAAGGCTGTGAACATAATTTAAAAACGCACAAGCCTGCATTTGCTCGAACACTGACTGATGGAGATGACAGCAGGGTCTGGGTTCTGTCAGCAACAAAATAGAGGGAGGTCAAAGTTCAGTCAGGAAGTTATGGAGTGATGCTGTCGCAGAGATGGAAGGACAAACAGACTGCGAGGGAAGCAGATGAAAGGAGACAAGAGAGATTGATGGCCTTTGACACAGACAGAAACTATACTTTCCAAACATAAAAGGAAAGAAAGCATTTCAAGGAAGTTTAACTGCAGATACACAAAGAAGAGTAATGTTTAAAGTGAGTGGTTACTATCGAAGTTGTATCGTTCATGGTTCATGAGCATGTGTACAATAGTTTAGATAGTACAGATTGTAGTATCTAAGGTAATTAGAATGAATCACACATTTATTTAGTCAAACAGTTCACTACAGTTTAACTGGTGAGGAAAAATTGAAACACAAAAATTAAATATTATTTTAACTTAAAAAAAATACTAAAACTTTAAAACCCTGTTATACAAAGTAATGGACTAAATACAAGAACAAAACATAAAATAAATATTCTTGAAGTTGATAATGTCATTGCGATTTTAAAAATCGACACTTCATTGTTAACAACTTTGAAGAAGTCCCTGCTTTAAATTGTTCATGTGGCAGAATTTTGGTCATTGACTTTAAAGTTTATTCAAAGTTTTTTAAATGATGAATCTGATCATCTCTGGTGCAACTTATCAACTACTTAGGTTAAGCAACAACCTAAGTAGTTTTAAAACACTTTAGATGTGTTACAACTAGTGGTAACAAGAAAAAGATGAAGAATTCTCAGTGCCTTATTTTGGTAGGAACATGTTGGAATATGCAAAGCTTAAAACCCCCAATAACCTTTTTTTTTTTTTTTTTTTTTAAAAAAGGAAAAAGAGAAACTTTTTTTTCAAGAAATATTATTAAAATCTCACCTGAAAAGATGTGTGCATCATCACACCCCTTGCACTAACATTTTTATTTCACTTATGTGCAGGACATGCACGTCCAGTCGATATGAAACCCTAATAAGATATCAGCTGCTCTCAGCGCCAGTGAGGTGTGGTATTTCCTGCCTGCGACACACATGCATCCCCCTCCCACCCGACACCCTGACTTTGTTTAACAAATTGCCAGACCAAAGTATACAGTAATGCCAGAAACTGGGGCTTGTTATCTTACCTGTTTAGGGAAAAAAGGTGACAGCTGGGTGTTCGCCTTCTGTAACATATAGAAGTAGTTAAAGAGATTCAAAGTAGACGAAGCTGATTTTATTCTTGCAAGTTGTCCAAAATGGTCAGTTGAAAATAATTTCAAATCATCTTTGTGACAAAAACATTCAACAGAAAAGTTAATGGAAGTGTAAGCACACTATACTGGAGCAGACAACCCTAAAGTACTGAAGGCAATATGAGCTGTTCCCTAATTGCATAGTTTTCTGACCATGAAAATGAGCAGATCATTAATATTTTCTTAGTAATGTAATCTGTATTATAAGATAGTTGGACATAAAAGATAAGCCTTTTAATTAATTTAAAATGCTCCAGTTCTTAAAGTAAACCTGGAGCATTTTTTAAGCTAACCTTCCACAACACCACTTAAAAGTCTGAAATATTCTACTAAACCAAACTAACAGCAAATGCAATGGCACTTTGGCAAACTACAGATAACATCTACAAATTTAATGCACGACTATAAGTTTTGTATAAAAGAAAATTAAAGCCACACTGCCCTAGTTGAAGATCCAATAATGCAGAATTTATATATAATATATAATTAAGGCATTAGTACTGATTATCCACTTGCAGGAAATGAAGGAAATTGTAGTAATATGTTGTTTATAACTCTTAATGCATGTTTAATGAGTAAAATTCAGCTTTTCAATTGCTTTACTGGCTAATCTGAGGTGTTCAGCCATAAGAAAACACTTAAACTTGCACTTGTCATGAGGTATTCCTTTTATTGTATGCAGCTGCTTTTTAGGCAGCTCTTGTAACTTTTCCTGAGGATTTCCCACCGCAGAATTGGGCTTTCTGCCATCCGAGGGGTCATTTACAGTTTTCACTTGCATTTTTCAACAGCCCATGAAAACAATAAGCATAGAGGTTATTGTGCAATTTCTGCTTAATGATGCCAGACAAATTATTGCCAAACCCAAACTGACATTCCCTTTGATGTTGGCAGCGAAAAAATATTAATCATTTAATTCAAATTGACTAAACAAACTTAGATGATAGATTTGAACAAAACACAAAGTTTTTATGTGGCTTATTTGAAAATGATACCAAGATAAGCAAGCAAAAACGAACTACTTCCATCAAAGCCAGATCATTTCTTTGATTTAGTGCTTCTCAGAGATTTAGATTTAGAGTTTTAATCAAGCGTTTCAGATGACCTCTAAGAAGCTGCTTATCAAATGTCACATCATGTCAGACATAAGTAAATATAGTGTGAATCAGCAGGCATCATTAACAGTAACCTTATCTACTGAGGCTGGACATTCAGACTGTAAATCTCCTTCATGTGACACATGGAGACATGAACCAAAACACATGCTCATCTCTTAGCAGCTGCCGGCTGATAACAAGGGGGGGATGCATCCGTGTAAAGATTGTTCACTGCCAGCTTCTTATTACTTCTATTAAATAGAACATGAAACCAGGTGATTACCTGCCATGCTGCAGCAATAAACTGAGCTCAAGTGTATCACAAAATTATGCGCCTTTAATGGAGGGCAACTGAAATGCAAATGGAGGGCATTTGCACTAATTGCGCCCGTCAGGGAAGAAGCTAGTACCTCTAAAATGCCCGCCTTTTGACCTGAAAGACGTTGTTTTAATGGAATTTAAAGCTTTCATGAGGTCATTAGGTTGAGGTTGAAAGTGTCAACCTTTTGCTAATTCCTTTAACAGAAATCATTTGTTCATAGTAAAATGACATGTTGACTCTACAAGGCCCAACTGGACAAATAGCAGTGTGGAAAAGTATTTGGTTTTGTGTCCCATTTAAATATTTCAGATCAAACATATTTAACTGTGAGACAGAAAATAACCTGTGTGGACACATGCAAGTGCACAGACTATGATTTCATTTATTAATGGATATTGCAGACGTGATGATGACCAAGTACACTGCTGCCACATTTTCTTGTAGAGCACAGAAGTAATGGTTCCAATTATTACAGAAAGTTGTCCAGGTCCTGAATCAACAAAGCAGTTCCAAACCGTCACACCACCAACTTTAACTATCGTGATTAAGAACATCATGACATGAGGTAATTTCATGTGTTCATAAGTAATGTTATTCCTTTTATCTATTTCTATTTTCAGATCGCATTGTGAGCAATGTCCCCGTGTGATTGCTTATGAATCGCCAAACTTGACAAAAGCCGGACAGAAGCATGTGCTTCATACTCCGTGTCACTGACAGTGGCACACATTGAGTTACATGGGCTTGCAGATAAATACATGCGCCTGCCAGCAGACAGAGAGGAACTCTGTAATCTATACTATGTGCTTTTCAGAAGTGGGGCCCAGTTCTCTTTTTAGATGTGGAAAAATCTTAATATTCAGTACTTGGAGCTCTGGAGCTCTGGGTTGCATACCTCTGAGTTGGACTTACAATATTTCTGTATCAGACAACTACACAACAGGGCAGCTTAAGAACTACTTCCTTTTTAATTAAAAATAAAGAGTATTAAACACAAATATATGGAGACAAACTTAAAGAGCTTACTTCAATGTCCATATTAGCAGTTTATGCTTATAGTTAGAGAATTCTTTGCAAGACCGACTGCTCCTTATTAGGAATATGTGAAATTTGGCTATTGTGAGATCTCATGATTGATGCCAGATTTCACTCCTTTTGGAAGCTGCTCTCATTTAATCAGTTGAGGCTTCAGCTTTACAAATAAGATTGTAAATATTTTTCCTGCATGTGTATTCTTATATAGTAAAAGTGATATAAATACCCTGAATATACAGCTCTGGAAAAAAATAAGAGACCACTCCACTGAGCCCCATTGAAAACCTCACGGTTATTCCACCAAATATTGATTTCTTAACTCTTCCTGAGTTGAAACATTAAGTGTTGTCATTTCTAAATGAATATGAATTTGTTTTCTTTACATTATTTGACATCTGAAAATACTGCATCTTTTGTTATTTTGACCATTTCTCATTACAACATATACCAATTATCAGAGGAACTGATCATTTTAAGCGGTGTCTATGTGCAATACAAACAGCAGACAGCACTACAAACGTCTGCACTTGGACTTTGAAAGCCCGGTTACTAAAACATTACCGAATTTATAAGTTCAATAAAAATGACTAATCAAGTTTGGAAGGTGCAGGGAGGTATTTTTTTTTCCATGGCTATTGCTTTATTGGATGCAGGAATACACTAGTCTTAATTCATGATTTGTGATGCAGAGACAGTATCATCTCTGCAGCTTGGCACCGTAGGCAGATTCAGACACACTCGGCTCCAGTGATTTCCCCTCAGACTCGTTGTCCTCCGCGGTCGAACATGTGTCATTTGTATGCCGCCGTCTCGCTGACAGAACGGCATTTGGAAACACTCATCTACTCATCACATCCCTGCTCCGTTATTCCCAGGCAGGTGTTCCTGCACATACACAAGCATGCACAAACACAACCACAATTCAACTCTGTGTTTTCATGCTGAAACACTGATGCATATGCAAACTGTCTCAAATATATTTATACACTTTTACCACGTGTTCACAGCCACATCTATGTTTCTGTTGTAGCTGCCGACGCTGTCATTGACCCTCAATGGAGCAACACTGGACAGTGATTTGGCATTCATTCGCAGACTGGAGTCTTTCCCTGGCCTTGGTGAGCTCTGAAATCGAGCTGTGTTGCAAAATAACTAATTTCTCTAACTTGTGAGTCCTCCTCTGTGTCTGTGCCTGTGGGAGCTAACATCTGCTGATGTTAGCTCCCACAGGCAGCCGATGTGCATGACTGCTCCTAACCCAGGTCACATGAGAGGGTTGCCGAGGTGATACGGTAATATGTGAGGGGTCATGCACAATCTTGGTTCATGTATGGATGTTAACCCACACAAATCTGCAGGCAGCAGAAAAGACCAGGGTAATTAATAGCCACTCTGTTCGTTGCTGATACACCCAGGAGACCTTAGCATTTATTAGGGATGTCAGACACTTTATCATAGCAGGTGTGCTAGTGGTAAAAACACAAATGTTCTCTGTTTGCTAAGAAGACTTTTGTTTGTGTTGTGCAACACCTAGCTGTGGCTATAAATAATTATAAATAATTGCTTGCACATTAAAAATGAGCATGTCGCGCCGCCAATTGCTTATCAGGAAAATAATTTAGTCTCAGTTGTTGTTGTAAATATCGGCCTGATAAGGCTTAGGTTTTAAAATCACAGCTGAAGGCACAAGTGCACTGGTTCTTTGAACAGCTAGATGCCATGCATGTTTATTGGATAAAAAGAGACAACTTCAGAGAGAATCATTTCACAACGCAAAACACTGAACTTTACTTTGAGGAACTGATACTTTATTGGTTTCAGTCTGAAAGAAATCAATAAGCTCTTTGGAGAATGGATTCTTAATCCATGTATCAATTACTGCAGTGATGGAAAATATAACAAAGTTATTTACCATAAAGATGGCTTAAATAAAGACCTTAACGAGATCATTTTGTTATGAAATTATCTCTTTTAAGTTCAAAGCGAAGTAAATAAGAGTATTAATTGTTTGTTAGAGTCGACTGTTTGGTACGGCTGATTGCCGAGTCAAGAGGAGGGAAAAGCTGTCTGGGAGTGTTTTAGTCGGGATATTTTAAAAGCCTTAAATTTATGGACTGATCAGGTCAGAATCTTGACAAATGAATCTTTGCAAAAGTTTAAAATGAGGTGTTTTGTGTTTATTAAAAGGAGAAAAAGAGTCAATTTGTTGTTTTTCTTTCGATAAACCATTAAATTTTCCTGGTTGTGTATTCCAGCTGTCCCTCCTCTCTCTCTACAGTTTGGCTTGGCAGCTGCTGAGCAGGGCGGAGAGGCGGGTGGGCGAGAGACAAAACTGAAAATGAGATTGGCCAGATTAGATCGGCTGATTGAGCAATTAGCTGTTTTCTCCGTCATTTGGCGGTGGCTGGGCAGCATCTGCCACTGAGGGACACACACCGACACGGCACACGCATTCAAACAAGGACGCGTGTGTAGTCTAACACTGGGAGGGTGTGTGAACGTGTGTCACCAAATCTGCTTTCCAAATCCAGTGTGAGCGGGCATGCGTGTTTTTGTGTGTGTGTGTCAGATATCGGAAGGGGTAAAATATAACCTGTCAGCTCCACTCTTACTTTCACTTCCTCCATGCTGTTAGATCTTGTCCCTCTCATACCATTGGTTAAGCTGTCCTCTCTTTTATTGAAATCTTCTTTCATCAGCACCAACTTGGAATTTTTTGTCTCTAGAATGTCATTTTCCAATTCGGTTCTTTTAAGTGAGAAAAGTTAATAAAAGAAATAATTAGGCTTTTTACAAGCGCTTGCAGTTCACTTTATTTAACTCGCTCAGGAGCCTGATAAAATTTCAAACAATGCCATGCAGAGAGCCATCACTCAAGTTTAGTACTTTGGCTTTGGTCTTTATTTCCAATGTAAAAGAAGGGTTTCCCTTCTCTTAGCCCACAGAGAGGCACTAAAACGTGTTTGATGAATTGGTCTCCAAAGGCTCTCACTTATTCTCACATAAAGGGTGTTCGTGGTCCAGGAAAGAGGAGGAGGAAAAGAAGAGGCTGGGGTATTTCTGCACATGGTGAAGCAAACCTCCATCAGGTGGTTGATTCAAAACACAAGAGAAGGATCGAACCTCCGGGGGGACAGAGGAGTGCAACTGTCTGCACTCCTTGTGTTGAGTGTGTTTGCGAGCAGTTTTACGTTCGAACATGCAGCGGCTTTGCGTGCGCCTGGTGTTTGCTGAACATTTGTCTGTGTGTGTGCGTGCGCGAGTGTGTGTGGTCAGAGCTAATTGTCAGGCAAGCAGTGAAGATGAATAATGGCGACAATCTCTGGCAGACAGTGGAGAGTTCACCTGTCAACGTGGGCTACCTCAAGACAGATGGACATCTGGAAGCCATTGATGTGCAGCTGTGGGAGCTGGACACGCACGCTACACACACGCACACAAACACACACGCACACAAACACACCCTTATACATATGGCTGCAGATATACATTTTAAGTGCACTCATAAATGTTGAGAGAGTTGACAAGAGCCCACATAGATCTGAGACCAGGAGACACTGAGCACAGGCGTAAATCACAGAGCTCTTGTTCTCTCTCTCTTTCTCTCTCTTCTCATCGTGACACATGATCACACTGCTAGCTACGAAGAGAAGCATGAGTCATTCTCTGCTTGGATTCCCCGCTCCTTAAGTGGCTCATTGAATAGCTGGCAGGTGCTTCCATTGCAGCAACATAAACTAAGCTGAAGGAAAAAGTTAAAGAGCACTGATGATGATGATGATGACGACGATAATGATGGAACGGTAAAGGAATTTAGATTATGTCCAAATAGGCACCGGACTGTCTAAACATTAGATTGACTATGACAAATGTTGCTAATGAGTCTAAACAAAGACTGCATTGAGCAGCAGGAACATTAAAAAACCAGTTAATGTGCTCATTATTCATCAACGTGGAGCGGTATTTTCTCATAAAATTAGACATGCAGTCTGTCCAAAACATACAGAAAGGAAACCAATGGTTGGGTGCCTGTTTGCATGTGTATTTATCCACTTCTGAGTGATGCACTCATCAGCTGCATGAGAAAACCCTGCTGAATTTTCACACTGTCACTTTCTTTCCTCCCCTGCTAACATTGAAATCAAACACCTTTTAGCTCTGACCAATCCCACCCATGTTATTACCCCACACACACAGACTGGGAAGCGTGGCAGGGCCGGAGGATTATATACTATATTCTGACATGTTAAATCTTTACCATAACAGTTTGAAATAATTCTAATTTGTGTTTTTTTAGGAAAATACCTTGAGAAGAAAAGGTATGTTATAGTTGCTAGTTACTCTGGGTCAGTTCAAATTGTTCCTGTTATTTTGTATCCATGATTTTCCATTACTCGAGGTGTAGTCATTCACATATGTCCATAAGCAAAACAAATTTTAGAAGAAAGTTGCTTTTGCTGCAGGAGGGTCTGGACCACTTCGTAAGACAGATGTACTCATGAGGAAAGAGCATTAAGTAGAAATATTAAAGCAAAATCTAAAGACCTCAGCCAGAAAGTAAAAACTGAGGCGCAGATAGGTTTTCCAAATGCACTATAACATCAAGCAGCCTAAGTGGTTGCAAAGTAACTCAAGGACAATAAAGTCAATATTTTCACATGGCCATCAAAAAGCCCAGATCTCTGTCCTATGGTGAAGTTGATCTGAAAGGAGCGAGGCGGCTTACAAACCTGACTGACTTACACCAGTTCTGTCAGGAGGAATGGGCCAGAGTTCCAGAAAACCAAAACATTTGACCCAATTCAAAATACAATTAACCCTGACAATGACCTCATGTATATAAACTTCTAAATTTAGGAAAGTAAATACAAATTTAAGTTTTCTGGCATTTAGCAAATACAAATAATTTTACAACACGAGGCGTTTGGTCTGATTTAATTTTGACAAAAAAAAAGTTGTGAATGTTCTTTTAATTTTGTTTCAACTGTATGTAAACGTCTGACTTATTTCATTTAACTTCTCACCGTGCCAAAAAAAGTTTACTTATTCGGTCCTTTTCGAGTTTCAAATTTAAAATCAATTGGGCATTGGATCTTTGGATAATTTCAAATTGATACCTTACCTTTAAGACATCTTAAATCTGTAAATTCAGAAGTAATTTTAATTCCCTAAGTAGAGCCGGAATAACGATTACTGAACTTATCTTCATTGTAATATTAGGAAAGGAGAGGAATTGAACGGGAATATTTCTATGAGTGGAGTAATTTGATTATTCTCTGTCCAGTATAAGCTGGAATGCTTAGTCTTTGAAGGTGCCTTGAATTAATATTTGCGGTGAATTTGATCCATTTTAGAAACTGAATTGAACTGACAGTAGCATTAAAATAGAACCCTAACCACAGATTCAACTTATCGCTTATTAAATATGAGAAACTAGACCTTAAAACACAACCTTAGTTCTAAGATCACTTATTCATGATATATACTCCTGAAAAGCCATTTCATAGTGCGCCTCATAAAGCTGTTTTATATTTTGAATGAGACAAGCCTAGATAAAATGGAGGCCCCTCCTCTTGAGTTGTCTTCAAAATGGTGAAAACCTTTATGACTTTGCTGGAAAGGAAGCCAGGCTTTGACTGCATTAAAATATATGCCCGGGCAGAGAATATGCCATTTGGGAAACTGGGCAGAAAAAAAGCAAACAAATGCACACACAGACAAATGTAGACTATAATTTATTTTTTTGGTTTTGCAATTATGCTGACAATAGAAAGAGCCCCCTGTTAGAATTTATCTGCCTCCTCCTCTGCCTCCAGTTCATCCCTCTCCCCCCGTTCACTGCCGCTCCATAACCTTCCAGAGAGCCGGCCGACAATGGGCCCAGACTCCCCTCTCACTTTGCTGCAAAGGCAGGATAAGAGAAACTTTAGCCGCAAAGAGAACATATGGCCTCCAATGCACAACCAAACAAACCTTATAACATCGTGGTGGCTTGGCAGAGTGTGTGTTAGCTCAAAGAAAGTGGGGGTAGGGTGGGAGTGGGGGTGTATTAAAGGGTAATGAGGTAGAGAAAAGGAGGGAAACCAGAAGCAGCAGCAGAAGAGGCAAAAGTGCTGTTTGTATGAAAAACATCCTTAGTCTGTCGGAGGCCAGTAATTTTCTTCGTAATAGACTGTAAAAAAGGAAGCCTCATTGCAAAGTAGCGTTCTAAAGAGAGAAAATACGAGTGCCTAATCCTAATAGGTCACTCTGTATTAGCAGGACAGAAAACCCAACAAGGATTAATGGCACAAAAATCCTCTTCCCCCTGCCTGTCAGGTAGCATAAACATCTAAATTAGTCCATATGAGCACTATTCAATTCCTCACTGACCCCAATTAATATAAAGTGATTTGATAGGACAGAAGTCAAAGCTTATGCAGATAGACAGAGAGGTAATGAATATGACAGAAAGTCAAACAGGAGGAGCCTGATAGCTGGTTCGAATTGTCGCCCCAGCAGGCTGTCGCTCTTTCCACCCCCCGAAGAGAAACCCATAACCCTTATTACAGCGAATGGATGATACTGTCCATTTCAAAGGCTCACAATGTTCTGGGAGCATTTAAAACTAAAGCACTATGGCCTTTTTCATTTCCTCCTTCCATTCATTTTTCCCTCCCTCCTCTTCTAGACAAATGTGATATCACAGTTTTCTCTGCATGCGTGGTTCTCTCAACTGTGGTCCTTAGAGCCTGACAAACTGCAGAAGATATGGGTTGTGAATGTGTGTCCTCTTGAGGTTTCACTCAGTTTTTTTTAAAACGTTGACAAAGCCATTCTTTTCATTTATCTGTAAAATAAAATCAACAAAAGAAACATCAGCTGTACAGGAGTTCAAGTTTAGTGTTTTCTCAGTCAGGAGGCAGCAAATTCTGTCCAGAATGCCTCGACAGCCTGGAGATTTCATCGTACCCTGAAGAGATTCAAGACACCCTGTGCCAGATGCAACAAAGCAGCCCCATAACACAACCGAGTCGCCTCTATTATTCACAGTAGGGGCAGTGTTCTTTTCTTGGCATGCTTCATTTTTACGTTTGAACATAGAGTCGATGTGCCTTTGCCAAAAAGCTCCAGTTCTGTCTCATCTGTCTGAAGGACACTCTCCCAGAACATTTTGGCTTGTCACTATGTATCGTAGCCAATTGTTTTTTCTCAAACCTTTCTAGAGTTTTTTGCCCAGGCCTGTTTTGTTGTTCTAATTCTAATGATTCTGTTGAATCACATTTCAAAATGTTCAGTCAATTTTTATCCACTCTTACTTTTTTTCAGTTTCATGTTATTTCAGTGACCATTGTGAGTTTTTTTTTTTGCTTTTGAGCTTGGAAAGAGTCCTTGCCAACATCCTAATCTTCAGCTGCTTTACAGATTCAAGCCAGGACCTTGGCTGGGTCACTCCAAAACCTTAATAAAAGTTTGTTCATTCATTAAAAAAAAAAAAAAAATCAAGTTAAGACTATTTTTAAATTTAAATGTACAATAACCAGGAATGTGCCAGCATATTGCCAATCCTAGTGTGTTACACTTATCTATCTGTGACTTTTTATTTCTTTAGAGATGCATACTAATTTGCTACAAGCATTTTGAACTACCCACAAAAACTAAAAACCTTCCTGTCGAGATTATTGAACTGCTTTCTACTGTTGTTTTAATAGAGTAATAGAGACATCAAAAAGATCTTATTCCTTTGTCTGTTAAATGGCTATTAATTCTCCACTTTGCAGTACAGATCAAATGTCTCATGATAAACCTGTATTTTCTAAAGCCCCGTTTTGCTCGGTTGTATTTTAGAACTTTATTTCTGCTTTAAACTAGATCAATCTTTCATAGAGATAATTTTCTATTTTGAGAATCAAAAACTGGAAACATAATAAGAAAGCCCCCAGTGCCCTTCACCCCTCATTCTCTCCTTTCCCCAGCTCTCTATCCTTTCCACTCATCTCCAACCTCGTTCTTGCCATCTTTTTAATCAATCTGGCAACACTTGTAATTTTTTAAATATATCCAAACCCTCCTACAACGCTCCACTTGCACACACGTTCAAGGATCTGTTCCACTCATCTTACTCGCTTCGTCTTCTTCAGCGTCCACTCCTCTTTCACCTTTCCTTCCTTCTCATCCCTCTCATCTCTGGTTGCTAAGAGTGGCGCCATTCATTAGCACCGTTGACAAGCCACTTCAGACCAATGCCGCCACTCTCCCTGCTGAAGAGAGAGGCAAAAAGAGAGAGAAGGAGCATGGGAACAGTTTGGCACTAAACTTTTACAGGCGTGTAGGAGTCGGTCAAAGTGCTATCCACAACATGCAGGTAAATCGCGTTATAAAAGCTAGAGTCCAAGCTGTGCTGCACACTGAAATATTTCCATTATAGAGTTTTTAACATGGTTGCTGTCAACTTTTCATTTTTTATTTCCCTGTTTCCTAAAACTTCCTCCATATATCTTTGTTTCTTTCCAGTACAACCTCCCTTTTTTCCTACACCACAGTCGGACACGCAGTCCCTTTATCCCTTTGGTCATATCTCATTGTCTCCCTTGGGTGCAGTGTAACACTATCTGCTTCGGCCACTCTCCAGTCTTAAGCAGACAGCCTGGTCCTCAGAGATTTATTCATGTCTCTCTCCCCTGCTGCCATTTTCCTCTCCACAGAGACCAGAAACTAAATATGACACCTACACCAGAGAGATGGAGAGAAATGTCAAACTCCTCCTGTCAAAATGTTGAAACCTTGTTCCATATTTCGAGTTACACTACCTGGTTTGGTTTTCAAAAGCTGTGAAACCATTCTGGCAACATGAAGCCAATAATTTCAAGGCGTACACCAGGTTTAGTGAGTTTTTTTTTGTTGTTGTTTTTTTTGTTTTGTATTCCTCTCTTTCTTAAAAAAGACAATATTCTCTACATCTATGGTGTGAAGCTGTGTGTATTCTGGATTGTGCCTCAAGAGCAATAGAGATTTACAACAGTGATGTTGGTCTTTAAAGCCTATCTGGCATCCTGAATGCGTTTGGCCAGGGTAAATCTTGGCAGGAAGGAGTAAACAATGGAGAAAAAGCCTCAAAACGGTATGTGCATTGACACAGTATACAGCAGCATAGTTGGTAACCAGCCAACCCTCAGATGATGTACTTACCCTTTAACAAGCTTATAATTATATGACTTCTTTCTACTGCGGGTTAGTTAACTGTCACCTATTATAAGCTCACAAAATCTCACTTCATGAAATCCAAACAAACCCTACAAAAAATTCACATGTATATAAATACCATATAGGGTTCGCGATGAGTTTCAATCACGCAACTGGAATAAATAAAACTATCCGTGACTAATGATTCGGATATGTAACAAATGAATGTGACTATTGATAACTGTGGTCTTACAGACACTGAGAGCAAATAAACACTTAAAGCTGTAGGACATTTGACTGAAACTGAAACAGGAAGTAAACTCATCTGAAAGATCACTATGAAAATCAAGTTAACAAGGTTTTCCTGAAACTTCAAGGAGGATGAACAAATCCAAAATGAATGAACAAAATAATGAGAAAACAACAGATGATGAAAATGAGGGAGCCTGTTGTTTGCTTTGCCCTTTTCCTCCTATAGGTTTTATTAATTTTTGATTTTGACAAAAAGGGTTTAACCAGTGCATATAATTAAAATTTTGATGTTAGGAATGATATTAAAAAGTAATTTTATTAACATGTGTATAACCTGGTTATTTAAGCTGCAGCTCTATTATATGTTCACAACTGTATTACGCTGGGAAATGCCACGGTAAATGTGAGTAGGATATAAGGGTTAGAAGGATTTCATTCCTTTTAATGCCTTAAAATGTCAGACTAAGCCGCTAATAATTCACTGTTGCTCAATAGAACCAGTTTTAGTTTAAAGCAAGATGACAAGCTTCAGCCTATGCTAGCCATCCCCCGAACCTCTACGTTTCCATTTGGGAAATCCCTTTTATCCTTTCTCTTCCTCCTCTTTGTCTAACTCTTTCATTCTTCCTGTCTTTTGTTTACTGTCTGCCTTCCTCTCTTTCTCGCCTGCTGATAATTTATCTTTTAGTTTTCCTCTGTTGCAATTTCTCAACAAAGCAGTCCCATTCTTACAAGAGTTAAAAGTGATTTCCTTCATTGGGAAGAAGAAAAAGAAAACACTCAAAAGGGAAGAGAGGAGACTGATGGTGGTGGGAGTTCACAACAGATTACTGTGGGTACCTCAGTTCTTCCTTCTAATCTGTTTTGATGCTGTTTTAGTTCCAGTGCTAGTGCCAGGCAGAAAATTCAACTGTGTGGAAAAATGAGAACAAGATGGAGAGGAATGAAAGACAATAGGTGGTTAAGGTGACCTTTCACCTGCTGATGTACACTCATTACCATTCAAGCACACAATTATTCATATCTCTGGCATACTTAGATAAAAATAAAAAAACAAAATTACATCTCTAAAGATCATGACTCAATTTAAGAGTATCAATTTGGGTGAAAAACAAAAAGTCTCATTTATACATATGAACCCTTTGCGTGTTATTGTTGACAATTTTGCGCATGCGCACAATGTTGGAGGGCAAAAAGGCAATACATTTACATGAGCTGTGCTGTCGCGGTACAACTAACCAAACGAAATCTGGCGATGTAGGTATTATTAATTTAGTGCAGTGTGCCACAGAAGAGAGAAAACAACGCAGAAAAACCTTTATAGAACAACTCAAACTCACTTTATCTCACTCTCTTTGTCGCTTTGTCGGCTATTCTACACACAGACGCAGAGTCGTTGCCATAGTGACTTACAACAACGCCACTGTGTTTCAGGATTCAACACCAAAACACAAAGAGGAGAACATTCAATCCATTACAGTATTATGCTTTTAGGCTTGATGTTTGTAATTATTAATAAGTGATCCGTGTCTATCGCTGCCATTAGCTAAGCTAACACAGCGGTGTTTGGTCTGCTCTACTCATGATGAGTCACCTTTTTTATTTTATTGCTGAACCAAAACACACCAAACTCTACATCACATCTACATGTTAAGGTTGTCAAAGTCTACTGTCCTACTTCCCTCTCCCTTGATATTTTTTTGTTAAACTACTTGTTGTGGTGTTGACAATTAGCAGCAAAGCACTGCCACTAATATATCAATAATAATAATATAATATTAGGTGCTTATTTAAGATATTGTGCGTTGTATTGGTTCTTTCTAGATTTATCATTTGGATATTATATATTTAAATTGTGTCCATGGAAGAATGAGATCAACCTTAAAATAATTGTTGCGTGTACATGTGACAGTGCAATGACAATAAAGTTGAATTCTAATTCTATTCTATTTTCATCTTTTCTAAAACACTTAAAATATTTAGACTTTTTTTTAACAAAAGCACATTTAAGTAAAGGTAATTCAGCACTCCACATCCTGGTAATAATACATGCGGTCTCTGCACACAGGTTTTTGGATCCTGAGTTGTTTTTCATGTAAGAATGGGTAATCAGATACGGAAAGTCTGCAGTACATAACTGAGAAAGTGTGACATTATTTTAACATGTGCAGTTTGTGTTGGGGAAGTGGATTAAATGTCATTCTCTGCCACGTGATGAACTGATATTATCCTGCACTTTTAAACTGTTGTGACTGATAATGTGACACTTGTCTTACGGTGTTTTTGTGTCAAAATGAAAAACTATTTTTGATCACAAGCTGCTGACATAAGGATGTCCTTCAGGTAACTAGTCCTGTCACGCAGGAGAAGGCAACCATCAGGTGGCGACGGCTCAGGTTAGCGTGGAGGTCATTTGGGATACAGGACGAGGAGCCGGGGCAGGAGACGGAGGAAAGGCAGCAACACACTCCCGGCAAAAGACCAGTAACATGAAGGCACCACAGGGGTCACTATACAGCTTGCTATTGATGTGTTGCACGAGAGCCCAGCCAGATCAAGCAGGTCTACTGAAACTATTAGAGTAGTATCTGGTATCAATGCGACGCATTTCCTATGAGTGTCAAAGTTAAAAAAGAGGGAGGAGAATGAAGCGCAGTGCAGCTGGGAGATGAGTGCGTGATGTATGTGACCGAGCTGAAAGAGACTCTGATGAATACTTGCTGAATGGGAGAGGAATGAAGAATGAGAAGCAGTGTGTCATTTCTGTCTCTATCAAATGTTCAGCTGATCTTCACTGGGTCACTATGAGGAAAGAACGGCTCCTTTTAATCCTCTGATTGAGCACTCAAGTCTTTCTCCCTCACAAGATCCTAATTACAAGAAACCTTTTGCTTCATGGAGGATTTCTCCTCATCCTTCACTGACATTAATCCGTTCCAAGGGATGGATATTAAGAGCTAAATCAGGTTTTTTCAGAGGGGGGTGGATGAAAACATAAAATCCAATCGGGATTCAGCCTTGAACTCAACACTTTCCAATCGATACCGATACATGACAAGTTGAAAACTCCCTGTGGAAAATTGGGCCTGTTTTTGCTGGGACTTTGTGCCAAAGATGAGAGCTGCACCACATTACCATAATGCAACAGGAACCTAACAAATGAAGCTGCAATGAATTCCAGGCAGCAAAGGCAAAGGATTGAGTGTTCTTCCCGGCTGCACAAGTCCTGTCCACACTTACAGACTCCCACTCTCATCATCGTTTTTCCTTTTTCCCAGAGCCAAGGGTGAGCAGAAAGCAGGCAGCTGATGGTAGAAGGGAGAAAAATGACAGCGCTAGACAAAGGTTGATTAAATTGGTTTTCAATTCTGGGTGTCGCTGTCTGAAACCACTGCATTAATTTGCTCCATTACATATTTGAGAGCCAGTGAGTGTATTAAGAGCTGCTGTATATCATATCTGTGACGGTTCTGAGAGCTCACTGCCAAAAACAAGAGGCCAGTGTCCATATATCCCGGCATTAACGGAGGTGACTCAGCACACATAGCCTGGATTTCTCTCTTGGTTCACGTAGAAGTTTCTTTGGTCAGTGCCGCTTGCTCGTTTTTTGTTTGTTTTTTTAAGCACGTCCTGTCTGGCAGCGTCTCACTCAGAATTGTTGTCTGAGTGCAAGAAGCTCAACAGCTTTACTTTCAAAAGCGGAGCATGATGGCTTTTGCTATTTGATGCTCCACTTGATAGAGATATGAATATATAACTCTATGTGAAATAGCTTTTGGTTTATTTTGTAATGAGCACGGACACAGAAAAACAGAGAGAAATGTTGGGATAAACGTTTATAGGAGTTTATAAGAGGAAAGGAGAGAAAGAATGATAGAATACAAGATGGCACCGCAAAACCTCTTTAGAGAAAAAACAAAGAAAAAAAAAAAGATTTCCTTTTACAGTTGATCAGATCAGATAATAAAAATACATTTTCAATACAGAAATATAGTCGTGATGAACAGTATGTTAAACATCTGTTCAACAGTTGTCAATTTTCTAAAAAGCACTTCTAATCTGACAAATGTAGTAGATTCATAGTCTAATTTACTGAATATTAATTTACAATATTAAGAACAGTAAACGATACAAATAAGAAGCACTTTGTATTGCCTTGTTGCAGAAAATGTGCTGTATAAATAAAATTACCTTTATCTTTACAAGTTAATGCAAAATGCATTTGTGGCAACTGCAGTCCAACATGGTGTATTTTAAAACACTTAAATAGTCACACCATTCACAGTGAGTATCTGTAAGTTTTAAAGTCTTGCAATATGGTTGATATGACAACATCAATCTGAATTGAAAGTTTTAGACCTATTTCATTAGAAGGCAGCAAGGGACAGGTTAGCGATGCAATTTTAAATAACTTAAATCTTAAAATTATTTGTTACACTGTTTTTCAGTTTTGAAGCATTTATCAAAAGGTTTTTGAGATAAGGGATTATAAGAACAACAGAAAGCCTAATCACAGTAAACCAGGCCCTCCTGCACCAGGCAGACCTGAATCCTACCATCCTTGTTTTTAGATAGATTTATTTTTACAGACTCAAAGTCCAAATTACATAAAAAGTAAACCAAATACAAAAAATGAATAAATCTTTTAAGGGACTCCAAAGCCTCTTTAGTGAAATATGTCCATGATGAGAGATTATTACGCTTCATGCATCAAGAGTGATCAAGGTATTACCTGTCCTGCCCTAACAGGTGTGACTAAAGAAACAGCAGAACCATAGAGATGCCAGTCAAATCCAGTCGGCACACGTCTGCTGGATGGGAAGAGCTTTCAACCTGCTGAGAGAGAACACCTGTGTGACTCTAATCATTTGATGTTTAAGGCTTTTTATGTGAAGGAAAATGAAAATGGACTTCAACACATTCACACGCTCAGCAGTATTGCTCCAGGCATGTCATGTTCATCTGATAATTTCTTGCCTGCATTGCCTGCAGAGCACTGCTGTATTCAGGAAGACCCTATTCACTCTCTTTTTCGACAAGCTCAAACATTATAAAGCCAATTAAATGTTTTTTAATCTTTAGGTTGAGTTCAGCAGTAGCAGGCTGGTCCTCCAGAATCTGAGACCCGGGAAGATGTTTTATAGATTCAAAGGTTTCACTTTTTTTCTAAAAACCACAAAAGAAGCAGCACCCGAATCCTGACACTTTACCAATGGCAAGTTGTGTCCCATAAAACTGGCTCATCTGTATGGAACAGCATAGAAATTAGAGACACTAGCCAATCCCAACACCCAAATTTAAAAATCTGCATTGGCAAACTATAGCAGGTGTGGATACCAATTGGTTTTGCTTTTCCAACCTAGCAAAGAAACCATACATAAAATAATAATAATTAAAAAAAAAACAGAAGCTGTCTCATTGAAATAACTGTTGAATTCTTTCTTTAGCATGAAATGCTTTAGTTTTATTTTATTTGGCCTTCATTGTAAACACACCCCTAGCAATTGTGGAAACGAGGGGTAATTTATTAAACCATAATTTTGTGATTACCACATGTGATCACAGAGAAGGCTGTTTAACAAATGTCTGTTTTTCCTTTTCTTGCCTCACTTTTAAGTCAAACTGCTGCCATTCAAGGTCCACCTCAGTTTCTACCTTCTTGCGTGACTCCAGCTCCGTGCAAAGGTGAGACACATGTGGAAAAAAGGTAAGAGCAACATATTTTATAGATATGTGCAGGAGGTTTGAGTTTTCCCATGTTGGTTTTCTTCTAAGACTGAATGTTCGTGCTGCCTGCATGAGGGAAATCGCATTTAAATCTTACTGTTTGCCTTGGAACCCAGAAACACAAATGAGTTGTGCTTAATGAGCTGAAACGCATAAAACAAAGATACAGCCCTGTTGGGTTGTAGAAATGATGCTTATTAAAAGGCAATAATGAATCACCAACAATTTGCCTGATGATGTAGCACAAGTTATCCCTTCTTAAAACTTTTAAAAGTCACAGGCTAAATGGGAAAACCATGACATTAACAATATACTTTTGTTTTTGAACATTTGATTGATGACAAAAACTGAAACGTTACCATGAAAATCTTAATGACTGGTAATGATGGAGACTGCTCTCCATCCCTGCTTCCTGTGCACACAAACACACAGATACACGTATGCTAACAGATGCCTGACCCCCTGCACCTTCTCAGCATTTGTGCGTGTGAAATGGATCGCTTCGGAGCTGTCAGCATTCTTTCAGCAGAACTATTCATTCTGTTTTTTCCATTCGAAGCGAGTGCAGGTGTTTACTGTAAGGAGGAGAAGAAAGGACGAGAACGTCAGCGGCCTCCTCACAGCCTGGATGGCAGATGGAGAGGAGCAGGAATACAGAAACTCGAAGCAGAAAAGTAAAATAAAACAGATAGCGAGAATGGGTTTGGTGACGGCCAGAGTGCCAGCGAAATATTGTCTTTCTATCAACAGACAAGTGAATAGGAAAGAATCTGATCCATGTGGGAAGGAAGACCACCCGTAATGAGGGCAGAAGCTCAAAGTGCAGGTCAGCCTTTAAGGCAAGAATGAACCATTTTGCTTTCTCCTCACAATTATGTTTTACTTTTTGTTGAAGGAGTTTTTCATGAGATTATATTTTAAAAAGTCCTGCAACAGGTTTACATGTATCCAGGAAGAAGCCCATTTGATGAATCTGTCAAAAGCGTTATAAAAAAATGCAATATTTAGAGGAGTTTAAAGCCGTTTCGTTATATAAAATGTCCCAATAGTACAATACTGTATTTATAGTAGCTCAACCACTGAGTCAAGGGTCATACCAACAGTCTTGTAGGCAGTGCTGTAAATCCTCCTCCTGTTTCTCTGGTGAAATGTGCAAACATCCTGATCAATATATCAGGTGGGTTATTTATGCAGTCCCCGATGTGGGTGGACAGTTCGGATGTTCTGTCTTATCAGTGAGGTTAACTCTAAAATGGACTACAAATTCCCACTCAAACCTATACGAGGTCTTGAGTATAGTGCACGTGTGTGTGTGTGTGTGTGTGTGTGTGTGTGTGTGTGTGTGTGTGTGTGTGTGTGTGTGTGTGTGTGTGTGTGTGTGTGTGTGTGTGTGTGTGAGAGTGAGTGCATACGCCTCTCCCCTGTTGTAAATATTCCTCCATCCATCACATTAGCCTAATGAAAAGTAATAAGAGCGCTCCAAATGATCTCCTCCCTTAGGTTGTCTTTGAGCTGTGTGAAATAAGATAACATTAACCTGAGTTATATGGCCTGCCAACGGGAAGTGCCATAACAAAACACACACACACACACACACTCGCATGAGACCACACATCCATCTTACCCAGCATTTACCCTCCAACTGGGAGTCATGGTGTCACCATAAACTAGCATTGATATGATTCAATAGTAAACACAATCCATAAATGTGGTTTCTTCCAGTTGCAGGGATCTGCATGTTTCTGGCCAAGACTCCTGGTTTACTTGGTTGGGTTTGTGGTTCTTTGATATTCCAATGTGGATTTTAAAGCATAGAAAGGTGTCAGTACTTCAGCTGGTTTACAAAGTCAGAAGAACCCAAAGGAACTGATCTTAAGGATGTAGAAGAAGATGGAGAAAACAGAGGCCTAACATGCTAACAAAATAACAAATGTTTTTTACTCTCTCTATTCTTCACATTAAGTTCAACAGGCAGGTGCTGGATGCTGAACCAAACATTGTGGAAATACTGGACTGAAAAACAATATAAAACATATTTCACATGTAAGTCTTTTTCCATGGGTACAACATGATTTTGGAAGGAACTAAATCTTGTTGGACTCAGTTTACACAGAGTCTTTCTGGGGGTTTAGTACTGCAGACATAAAAGCTGTCTGCTGAAAAGACCTTAAGAGTTGTCAGGTTACTTCAGAGATAGAAAAGAATTTCCAGGAGTGAAATTGACCAAAAAAAGAGAAATAAAACCCCCAAAATCAATTTGATATTTTTGGTTAATCTTCCAGTAAGAGCAAGTCCTGAGAAGGAGCTGCTCAGGACAGAAGTAGTAAATGAAGGAATAAGTAATATTCCCATCATAAATATTGCGGCTGTGACAAAATAATTCCTTTTCTAATATTTATTTCATGTTCAGTTCTACATCGTGGTAGATTTCCACGAGGATCTATTGCAGTGTAAAATTCACTTTTCTCAGCCTCTCAGTTGAAGAGACTAAAGTTAAATTCAATGTATGTTTAAACCACTTTACTTTGTAACGGTACAAAAAAACATTGTCTGAACTTTTAGATGCTGCAGAGAGAATCTACAGAGTACTGTTGCTGGAAGATGAGGAAGAGATCAAGAAGAAGTGAACATCACCTGGTTAATACCTCGGTGAGCTGATCATTCTCTTCCTGTCTCATGCAGTCCTGTTTTTTTACTCTAACAGATTTATTAAAAGGCATGGATCAAAGCAATTCCCCAGCTCGTTCCTCTAATCAATCCTGAGTTTTCCTCTCCTTCTTCAGCTGACAGCATCTTCTCCTTCACCCTCGCTGCCTGTCTTCCTCTCCTTCCCATGGCCCAGGCCTGAGTTCTTGAGGTTAGAGCCAAAGTGGGAGAAGTAGGTGATGGGAAAGGACGCGAGGAGGAGCGGAGAAGTCAGACATTTCTTTGCTTTCCCGTGCCTGGAGTTTTATTTTCTCATCGTTTTTGCAGCAGCGTGTGTACTTTCAGAAAACTTCTGGAGAGCAATCTAAACCATATGTCACTGTTAGGAGTGAGTGCGAGCTTACGTGGGCAACTATTATCTTTCCATTTGTGTCAATGATGCTCTGTGCTGGATGTAAAGCCTATGACTTGTCAGTGGAAACATCAAACACTGACAGGTGGGGGGTGTTTCACAGCAGTTAGTCTTCTGAAATGCTTTCAGCTGAACAAAGAGAAACAGGATCAAAACAGAAAGATTCCAAGTGGCGGAATAAGCAATTGCACAGTAAAGCTTGCATTTCTTTATTTTTCTTTGCTACTATTTTTAGGGTTTGCCATAGTGCACACATTTAGCAAATAATGTGACATTTTCCATATATTTTGAAAGGGGAGATTATAGTTTAAATGTGAAGAAAGGGGTGTATGGTTTTCTTAGTAGGAAACCAGTTTGATCACTACCTTACCACCAACCTACACCCACAGTCTCCATGGCAACCGACTGCCATACTAGCCATTGGTTGGTGGTAAACTGAAAAACTTCACATTATGTAGATGTTACCTCTGCAACCGTCAGCATTGTGATTCTGTCCATTGGGGTGTAAATACTGAAAGAACTTGTTGCTGCAAGTTCATCTCTTCTTTTTATCCATCAAAACATAGAAGCAAAGTTGTCTGTCTGTCCTTCAGCTGTCTCCTCCAAAAAATGTCGTGGATTAGCTGAGTTAACTCAGACAACATCAGTTCAGAGCGACTCTACACATCACCACAAACACACCATCCTCACTGTGAAGCATGGTGGTTGCAGCAGCATGCTGAAGGGACACTTGTTGGCAGGCTCTGAAAGGTTTGTAAAGATAGAAAAACAGCAAATTATAGGGAATCCTGGAGGAGAATTTGTTTCCTGGAGCTAAAGGTGCAGCTTATAAATATTAACTTGAAAAGGGGGACATTTTTATGCAATCGCTCATTTTGTGTTAAATATTTGCATTTATTGGAGTTTCTTGGTAATATTTTTGGCTAAAAAGTCAAATTTGTTCATAATTATACAAGAAGGTGAATATTTTTCAGATCAAATTGTAGATGCTTTTGAAAGGCATAGGAAGGCCTTCACAGTAAATATCAATGTCAGGTCTTGCTCTGAGATTATTTCAGGAAAACCTGCAAAAGTAAATTTCTCAGTGGTAAAAAAAATAAAAAAAAAAAGCAAACTTTTGTTATTGCCGTTTGAAGAATATCAAATTAAAAAAATACCTAATCCTGGCGATCCTCGGGATAAGGACACAGAGGCGAAAAGGAAAATGGAGAGAGACGAAGACAGTTAAAAACTAGCATTCAGGGTTCCTCCGCTTCGCCCTGGTCTCCCTGCCTGCCACGATGCCAGCAGCAGCAAAGGACAGACTCAGCCAGCCACCTATCAAAGGCTTTCTAATGAATAGTCCTCTAATCCCCTCATTGAGATACAGAGAACGGACTCGCTGCTAATGCTCCTAGACAGAGATGTGCTCATTCTTTTCCCTCTTCTCTCTCTCCCTCTCATATTTAGTATCACACACAGATACAGAAAAATATGCAAAACATAAAACACGCACACTGGTACCTGTGCTTCATTCAGATGCAAACATCATGTTTCTTTTTTTTTTTTGGAATCTAACACAGGTGGCTCTCTTCCCTCCTCATTCACACAGACAACAGTACAATGCAGCAATATTCTGCCTTTGTACTCGACCATAAGCTGCATTAATTACTCCCAACGCAGAGTGGGTTTCAAAGAGGAAAGACGAGTGACGCTCGTCGTCTTGGAGCCAGTTTGTTTATGAGCTGGCTCTGTGAGCGAGAAACATGGAGTCATTATGTTCAGATTGATGGAGGAACTCACGTCTCGCCTCGTCTTTCACCTAGCTAATCAAACGTGCTCTTGTGTTTTGACGTCCACCTTTTTTCTTTAACACATATTGCATAATTCATCAGATGTACACCCAAAAACCTGTTTTTTTATTTTTCTCCGACCCAAATGCAGGGTTTATACCGGTAGCTTGAATGCTGTAAATTCTCTCCCTGATTTAACAGACATGAATCAAATGACGGCACATTAGCAGACCCCTTTAGATTATTGACATGCTGAGGTGGAAGTCACTACCAGGACATTAAACCAGGGGAAGAAAGAAAACATGCAGGATACTGAAGTGATATTATGTATATTGCACAATATTTTGTGTAGAAAGTAGCAGAAGAAGTTGGTCTCTTCAGAAAGAAGTCAAACTCTTTAAGTGGAGAACTTCTTGTTTCGTTCTGGAGTCCTGGTGGCATAAAGCCAGGGATGGATAGAAAAACCAAGCTTGCATTTACTTCAATGTGAGCAGTCTGTTGTGGTGGAGAAAGACCTGAACCAAATTAATAGCTGATCTAAGGATGTGAGAGATGAAACCTGACCAAATGAACAAGAACCCGGATACAAGCAGCTAATGAGATTCCTCTGCAGCTGGTTGGCCATGTGGCTCTGTTCCACAACACCTACTCAGCTACAGCAGACCTGGCTCAACTCTGTAATTCAGGTTTTTCGCTCATAATATTTACATGGTACCAGCCCCTTTGTCTGAAGCCTACCTCACTGGGGCTTCAAGCGTAACCAAGTTAGACTGAAAAGGTGACTTCACAAGACTCTGAAGTCTTGTGAAGTCTGTGGTCACTGTTGTTTACAGCTCTGGAAAAAATGAAGGGCCCATTGCACTGAACCCCTTTGAAAACCTCAGAGTTATTTCACCAGATACTGATTTCTGAACTCTCCCTGAGTTAAAACATTAGTACTGTTGTTTCTAAATTAATATTAACTTGTTTTCTTTGCATTATTTGATGTCTGAAAGCCCTGCTTCTTTTTTTTTCTTTTTTGTTTTTACCGTTTCTCATTAAAAATAAGTACAAAATGTTTGCTTAGAATTTTGGAGACATGTTAGTAGTTCAGAAAAATAAAGAACAATGTCAATTTTACTCAAACATATACCTATAAAAATTAAAATCAGATAAATAGATAGTATAAATTTACACACAGCAGAGCACCAAACTATTGTTGGCATCCACCACTGAAAAAAGGAAGAGGAAAAGAAGGAGGAAGAAGTAGAAGCTGAAATGTGTTGCTTTAAAGAGAGACCTGGAAGGACAGCGATCACTTCAGACAGTTTGCAAAACCTTTTAATGAAACAGACAAATCAGTAGGAAGGTCAATTTTTCAGTTCATGTGTTCAATGTTGGTGGCAGATTTAAACTATACGGTCAACTCTCTTTTCTCTCTTTCTTGGTTTTGCTGCTTTATCCTTTCATTTTGCGACTGGACTTGAACACAGCTTCCACTAGAACAGGCAGAATGCTTGTTGATGGTGAGATCGAAGCTTTTTATTTTTTCAGTTTTGAATGTCTGATCTGTTCTAGTCAGCTGTTTTCACTTTGGATATGAAATGAAATAATCTTGCAGGTCTTGTCCACCTGGAAACAGTTAGCCCGAGTATGATGGAAAGTAGTGGTGCTGGGGAGGAAAACAATAGGACCACGATGATGATGACGATCAATGATAAAGATGAAGTCGAGAGCTGAAGAGGAAATGTTTGTTGTGGAGTTTAGAAAGAAAAGGAAAATGAATGACAAATTTGAAAAGAGGGAAAACAGAACAATGTGCAATAGTGACCCGATCCAAGGACCTGGATTTGTTCTGCTCCGAGGGTCCTGTTTGCTTTGGCTTTGCATCGACTGGACCATCTGGTTCCCCACCCCGCCTCCTCTAGCTCCGAAAAACCAGACAGAGTCCAGAAACAAGGTATCACTCAAAAATCAACAACAAAAAATAAAACAGGTTCCAGGAATAGACCGTGATCCGTAATCCATACAGCTCACAGATGCCGGGCAGCGGAGAGAGCTGTAAAGCTGAACTGGGTTTAGCTACAGCTGGAGGCGGGTGATGTCGAAACAGGGCAAGGTTTCTGCTGCTGGAAACATTTCCCTAAAAGAAGAACAGAGTTCCACCTTTTGCAGCACTGGGCCTGTGACTCACCGAGCTAATTCCAGATCTCGAAGAAAGATTTCTTCCTCTTGGACGGCCCTCATGAGCTGGAAGGGTCTACTGCTCCCAGCAAGCAGAGAGAACTGGCACAAAAAAATCATTCACATTTAAAAGAGTTGCTCTTTTTTTTTCATAGTTTCTGGGACTATATCTTTCAGCGGTTTAAAAATGTATTATTTTAACTGATCTGTAAAATCTTTTAACTGGAAACTGGAGTTTTTATAATCGTTAAACTGTGGCTGTGTGTTAAGATCTGTGTCTTCCAGGCTCACCACCTTCAAAGAGCCGTTGGTTTAATTTAGCATATTTAACGCCTAACATCTTCATCCCAGTGATCATGATCAGGTTGATGATATTATGAACCGGTCCCGTCGGCTCCTTTGTGTTGCTGCTTTTCTGCCACATTTTCTCCTTTATTTGCGATGGAAGGTCAGTCCTCAGGGTCAGGCCTGTTAACAAGGTGATTCATGCTAATTACAGACAGAGCAATCAATAGAGATGACTGAAAGTGGCATTAATCAAAGGCTTTAGCTAAGTGGCAACATTTAAAATGGGTTTTTATCACTAAATGGCTACTGCCTGAGGTGATGTGTAGAAATCAGTCAAATGAAAAAAAGGGCATTTTAATTAAAGCTTAAAACAATTATATACCCTTACATCAGAGTGTATTTTTCCATATTAATAATTATCAAATTATGGGGATCCCTATAAAATTGTTGAATAATAATATAAAATCATTGAAAAAACCTAAACCTCATCCAAATCCACATATTTGTACATTTTGGTGCTTCGAAACTAAAAACTCTTTTCATTTTCAGTCTATAAGCGACCGACAGCCTGTATGCCGTTTGAACTGAATTAAATTCCAGTAAAGGTGAGTGATGATATGCTTTGACACGTAAGTGGGGATAATTGAAGGTAATTCCTGCATTTAGAAAATGAAAATCTGCAGGTCAGACATCAAAGAAACCTGGTAATAATATCGGCCCTGAAAAGCCTGATCATCACTCCACTACTGCATTACTATTTTGACATTTAATCTGATACACCAGATATTCCAGAACCTATCCACACTGATTATTTTCTCGGTCGAATGGGTAAAAAAAAGAATAAATTAAAACTGTTTGGGTGTGTGTAAAAAACACACACGCACACAGTCGTCCTCATTGTTTGGAGAGCTGCTCCATGACCTGGAGTTTTCCTCTGCTCTGCATGTGGAGGACCTTTTCTGAAATTTGCCACATTTTAAATCCGTATGACACAGCCACTGACCTAATTCATGCCTCAACCCTGCGAGGATCCTGGTGCTGCTGCATCTGCATAGTTAACAGGAGGATGGAGATTGAGAGGGAAACACTGCGCTCTTTGTCGAAGCTTTATCTTAAACATATGAGCTTCTTCTGCTGCCATGATTCAGGGAAGTGGATGAGCCCGCTCTCCTCGGTGTAACTAAACCAGTGTGTGCCGTTATGGTGGGGGGAGGAATCCATGCAGTGATGCCCTGTCAGGGAGATGTCACCAACATGCTGATGAATTAAAACAACATTGGAATAATCAAACAGTGACTGGGCTAGACTTGGTGTCACTGCGTGCATAAAGCAGAGTTTTATTGTTCTGCCTGTCTACGTGTTTACCCACTTGTATGAATGTTTGCGCTGTGTCTACGTTGTATTTGATTTTGAGCTTTGTGCAAATGCTCATCGGCGCGTTCCGCTGTGTTTGCTTGTCTTTTTGATAAAACAGCCGAGTGACAGCAACCGGCAGGGGCGAAAGAAGAATGCGATGCTGTTTGACGTGCCGAAATCCAGTCTCATCCCCCGCTGTCTGCCTGAGAGCAGCCGAGATATGGATGGAGAGGGGAGATAAGTGGAGCGTAAATGTTTCTTTACCACATCTTATGTTCTTGGACAGTCGCACTTCATCCCTCTCTATCTCCTACCATCTCTGCGCCCCGTCCTCCAGGCCTGGGAGGAGCTCCAAATGAAGCTCTCAGACATGCTGAGCAAATTAAGCACCGTTAGAGATGAAATGTTGCTGCTGAAGATGCTATCAGGACGATAAACTAAAGCCAGTAACCACTTAGAAAACCGTGAGAAACCTGTTCCTGGTTAAGCAAAGATAGCAAGCGACAAGATAAATCCATAAACCTTTTTCTGTTTTATAGGCGGACTTTGGGTTTATTTTTCTAAACCCTTTTTTAGGGCTACCACATTTCTGTGAAAATGTCATGGAAGTCAGTGGTACAGTTCTCAATGTCGTACCTCAATTTTAAAGAGGCAGTGTTATGTAAAATCAGCTTTCTTGAGCTTCAAATTACGTTATAATGGCATTTCTTCATCAAAAACATACCTAGAGTGTTGTTGTCATTCTTTCATGGATGTTTGAGAAATCGTTGACTCTCCACTGGTACCTGTTCTGGCAGCAAGGAACAAGCAAACTCAGCTGCTGCTTAGGGCCTCCACTCTTATCAGGGAAGTCCCATGACTCATAACAGAAATATCAGAGATTTAATGACATTCCTTATGTACATAAAAACCAGTTGGTCTTAATCATATTAAAAGAATGAAAAGTCTGTAAAATCCTGAAGTGAATTTATGTGTTGCACAAATTCCTATTTTGGGACGAAAACCTCAGTGAAGAAACTTCTTTAGGTCTTGCCAGAAACGAGACAGTAAAAAAGCCCAAAAAGTTGTTTTTCTCTAAAACAAGAATTTTAAAAATCAACCAAAACCTTTGTTTTCTGTGTTCCAGCAAACCAAACTTTCAAAGCAACCTATAACATTGGGATGTCCCCACATGTTTCCAATATAGACAAGTGTGGTCTGTCTTAATGAAAGCCACAGCAATAGCTAATTGGCTTTGTTCACATTTTTTTTCATGTTCAAAAATAATACAAAGTGAAAAAAACAATGCATTATTGTCAACTGGAGGTACATAAACTGTGAACACAAGACAGATGGGAACTTAAATCCAATTTTGTACATACAACATAGGAAGCCTGTTTCTAAGCATGCAGCATATTAAAAACTGTTACCTCACGAAGCATAAATGATATCAGTCTTCATTTTGCCATGACCTCCAGCTGTGGTTTATTTTAATTTGAAGCAGAGACACCATTGCTCTTTCTGTGCAAACCTGTGTCTTATTATGAGCAGCACAAAAAATTGTGCCGCATGAGGCAGTCGGCACGCCGCACTGTGGCTCAGAACCAGCTCTACCATCCAAATGTGGGCTACGTTGGGACCGAAGTGAGTGTGAAAGACAACGTTAGTGAGTGAAGTGACTTTTCTTCTCTGCGTGGAATCGTCTGGGTGTATATCTGTAGATGTGTGTGGGACCCTGCGAATGTCGGTGCACCAGATGAGTGGAGCCGCTAGAGAAGATCAGCAGTGCATCAGGCTCTGATCGTCACCCTGAGTGATCCAGTCCGAAGGCCTACAGTGTGGTGAAGCAGGATGTCCGCTTTAGTCATTCCTGTGGAGGAGAATGTGCGAGTTAACCGTGGGCAGAGAGTCATGGAGGTGAATTCAAGAAGCAAAAGTCCCAGGAAAAGCTCCAGCTTCCCAAAGCTCCAGTGTCATTGTAGGCTTTCTGGACCAAGTGGTTGTGTTTCTCATTTGCGAGTGGTTTTCAGCAAAGGGTTGAGTCAGATGGGAAGCATTGGATCCTCCCTCCCTTTGCTTTGGCACTGCTCTCATAAATCTCCTGTTCCTGTGTCTTTCTCTTGGTTTTCAGCTTTTCTCTTTGACAATATAATCTGTTTTTTTGATACACGTCCAATGAAAATGTTTAACTTCACTTTGATTCACTCCTCCCCTCTCAGAAGGAGCTTCTCTCACCATTAACACTCTCGTCTAATTCCCAGCCGCCTCTAAGAGTTGTTACTCTTCTTCATCCATGCCAGAGTTTCCCTCCATCAAGCTGTGAAGAAACCAAGTAAATATAAAATACTGCAACACTTAAGCTCTTTCAGGAAATAATTTACATCACATAAAACTTCAACCAAATTTTTGGCCAGATGACACATAGAATAGAATAGAATAGAATAGAATAGAATTCAACTTTATTGTCATTGCATTGTCACTTGTACAAGCAACGAAATGTAGTTTGCATCTATCCAGAAGTGCTATACATGATATAAATATTTATAAACAGGTGTATGAAGATATAAACAGAGAATATTGACGTGCTATAAATAAAATGTTTTTTACAATATAAATATAAATGAGAGCTTATGTACATACTATACAAATTACACAGATTATACAGAATATACAGGAATATGAAGAATGGATTGTATATATATTAGTTGTTTTATGATACAGGTTAAATAATGGGAAATTAGATTTACAGATTATATAAAGATTGTATGTGTATGTGTACATAAATCAGCTTTATACATAAATTAGACTGACAGAACATATGCTGACATTGATTGTAGTCAGTTTTTCAAGTGTGTTGAAGATAAAGTGAAATTAATTGATATTTTCTGGCAATATTGTTAATTTGGTTTAAACTTGAATTTGGATTTAAATACATTCAACTGAGTATCAAGACAAACGTGGTAAGGCAGAGATGGTCATAATCATCGATATTTTTAAAATGATATATTGATATTGTTGTTTTTCATCACCTGCGTTGGAGGAACACATTTGTTTTGGAGGGGGTGAAATGAAGGTGGGTAGACAGATTATACTGCCCTGAAACATAAGCCGAAACAAGATCAAACAAATTATTAGTAATTATTTTCAGTTCATTTTTTATCTAGGGACCAATACAAATGTGTTAAAAAATTAGCGGCGTTAATGCAGATATGCTGCGCATCCCTAAATTCATCTGCAGGCCTGGAATAGTAATGACAGTGTTTGGGATGAAGACATTTCCAGAAATAATACTGCATTCATGGAGAACCTTTTAGAAACAACAACACATGGAAAGGACATAGTCGTTTTTATGTGGAGGATGTCAGCAAGTTACTATGTTGGGGCTCTACTCTCCTCACACACATGAACTTACACAAACATAAACCATATGCAAACACATATACTCAGATACTATCTGGAAACAAGGTATGGACACAATTTTGCTCTTATTCCTCAACACATACACACCCTGAAAGTCGGTCCTGTTGCATACACATCGACTCAGACGTAAACACGGACGAAACAGGAGACACTGATGATTCAATCATCATTTCCAGAGGCCCTCAGTCGCAGGCCTGTCCTTGTTTTGTCTCCAGTGTAGCTAAGTAGAATTTGCGCTAAAATAACTTCAAAGGATCCAAGGGAGGGGCCACAGCGAGGAGTATGGGTAATTAGGAAAACGAGAGAGATGGAAGAGAGCCGGAGAGGCTGAATGAAAGGGAGAAGGATCCTCTCAGCCACAATGGATGAAGAGGAGGACGGGTTGTGGAGGAACAACGAAGGGGGGAAAAACTGGGGGCGCTTCATGCCAACACTTGAACACACACATCCAGATTAGTGTGTGTTATGGGATGGGAAGTTTTTGGCAGTGGAATTTAGTCCCAGTTGTAAACATGAAGCCAGATCACGAGATGTAGCCACACACTCTCCGATACAAAGTTGTAGAAGAACAAGTAGACAAGCACTGCAGCAGACCAAAAAATACCAAATTCTCTCCTTCGCCTTAAACGCCCCTACCCTCACACACACACACACACACACACACACGAGGCATAAAGTGGTCCTAATGGCAGCAGTGCAACAGCGGTGCGTTTTTAGCCAACCCACCGAGCCATCACAGGAGCCCTCGCCACCAGCTAATGCACTGCTATTTATAGCCAGTAAACAACACCAGACTTGTGGAGATTGTCCCTTATCGCCACCTGTACAAACAGTGCCAGATTATGACAAACACATTAGACTAAGCGGCCTTGTAAAATATAAATTACATCCCGGTAGAATTCCACCATGGAGAACAAAAAATAAACTGTTTAGCTGGGAAAAAAATAAATAAATAAAAAAATCAGCTAGTGTCTCGATAAACAATGACATGAAACTGAAGAAAATGGAGAAGTGAAGCTGAAAAGGGAAAGCTCGGGGAGATCAGACTGCATGGCTCTGTGTGTGTGAGGAGGTAGAAAGTCTTTAAGGAAAGGGGTAAGAGTGCCCTCTGTTGACAAACTCCAGCACTGAACTTTGATAGTCCTCAAAGGAGCTAAGAAGCAAAGTGTTTATTTTCTGTTTAGTCTGCAAGCTGCTATGCAAAATGCAGCTACACTGGGACCTAAATACAGACTTAGTAGGACTTTGTGTATGTGTGGGATCACAATCCTGCTCGGACTTGCATTTGTTGTGTTTCCGAGTGTTTCGTAAGCCTCTAAGGACTGCAGCACCATCAGTCATTCTGCTGATCTTTGAATCCCTGCTGAGCTGCAGCTGCCCTGCGTGACATGTGCTGGTTGAGCCCCAAAGCCTCTTCTCTTACACACACGAGATCTACGTTTGCAACCATGAATCCACTTTCCATCAGCAACTGTGTCAGTGTGTGTTGACTGTTGGGGCTGCATCCAGCAGTTTGCTCTTGGGATCTGAAGAGATCGTCGTGGCTGTTTGATTGATGACATCAGCTGCCGATGAGTCCAAAGCGCTTTGAAGCCCGTAATCACCCAGACAAACGCGTGTTCTTCTGTTTCATCCTTTGACGTTTTATAGGAATTTTCTGGATAACTGTAATAATATGCCTGGGAAGAAAGTGAAACGGCACCAACATATTCCAAAACACACATTTTGGTGTTTGTGACCAGTGATGCACAAACACCTCACCGGTCAGTGCTTTGCATATGTACTGATATGCTGTGATCAGGGAGATTTCATGAAAATAGTTAAAGTTGCTGGATTGTTTCAAGTTGCTGGATTGATGAAATTTGTGGAGGATTTTTCTCGGTTTCAAGGATTTTATGGATATTATGTAAATGTAAGCTTGTGTTTGCCACAGCTCCTTCATGTTTAACCATCACACCAATGTTTGGCACGTGGGAGTGTTTGTAGAACAAGCTATTAGTGCAAAAACAGCTGCATGTCTTTAGATTAATGTCTCTCAGGCGACAAGAGACTAAACTTTATGGCCGTTCTTTGAAAATACTTAAAGTTCAGTGAGACTGGATGAAAAGCAATTTTCCAGTCTACCAACATGATCTGAGTTGGTTGTAGGTGCTTACTTTGACTGGGTCATTCTAACAAATGAATATCCTTCAATCTGAACCATTCCAATGCTGCTCTGGCTCTATGTTTAGGGCTGTTATCTTTCTGAAAGAACCTCCAGCCTTTCCTCAAGTCTTTTGCAGCTTCTAACAAGTTTTCCTCCAGGATTTTTCTAAATTAAGCTCCATTCATTCTTCGCTCTACTCTGACCAGCTGCCCCGTTTCTGCTGAGGAAGAACATCCTCACACCATCATGCTGCAACCAGCACATTTCACCACACACAGTGTTTTCAGGGTGACGCATGGTGTTGGTGAGCCTCCACATGTAGCCCTTGGCCAGAAACATTATTGAGTTTTCTATTACAGGTGAGATAGTTGCTACAATAAAAATATCATGTGTTAATGATGAGGTCAGAGTGCATGCATGTGTTTACTCTTTTCAATTTATTTTTTATTTGTTTTTTTGTATAAACTGGCAAAATAAAGTGTATGAACAAGGAAACTGAAGCAGAGCTGAGTCCACAGTTATGATTTACACTAATTATGGATGATGGGAACAAGACTTAGAGGATCTAGTCAGGCTTTTCACTGCGTCTGTTTTCTCTTTGCTAATTGATTCTTTTGCCGTGAAGGAGGGAAATGCTCTTTTGCAGGCATCACCTGCACAAACAAACAGACAGGTGGCGTCATCTGGGTGACAAGCTGACAGAGAGACGCTGAGTCTGGCTCTGAAGGGTCCGGGGGGCGTCTGCTGTCATATTTAGAGGCACACACATACACACACCTGTTACGCAAGCACTGCAGTCTCTCACCCTCCATTGTGACATTTTTTACTCTGCTAACTGAGGCGTCTTTGATGACTGACTCTGATGTCTGACAGGACGAAGGTAACTGCAGTGATTCACACCTCGTGTTGGGATTCTCCTCTTGCTCTGAGCCACCTGGCTCTTTCTTTATTTCTGTAGACTTTGTCAGAGAAACGGCGGTGCTGATAATCACTCAGAGTTTGTTGTGCATGTACACTGGACCGCAGCTTGTCTTCTCCAAACCATCCAAATGTCACTTTTCCACCTTCCACTCTGCCTGAGCTCCTGTCCCTCAGCTTCCCTCAGCGCAACTATCAAAGCTCGCACTGTTTACTTTCCTCGGTCTTCTCCCTTCCATCTCTTTGTCAATTTCTCTTTTTCTCTCTCCCTCTCTCTCTTCCTTTTCTCTATTCTCTCCCTCTTGCTTCGTCTCTTTGATGTTAGTGCAGCACTGACAGACGCACAACAGACTCAACTCCCCATGAATGTAAATAAGCTTCCCGGATTCTGTTCATGCTTACCGGAATTTCAGAAATGAAGTGCAGACGTGGGAATGCTTCCGCGTCGAGCGGACGTACATGTTTGTGTTTACAACAAACGCCCTCAATGTCAAGCAACGCGCCGGTGTTTCTGTTTAATTGAGAAATGTCTGAATATTGTGAAGTAGTAATGTGCAGAAATGTCTCATCTTCAAGTGAGAAAACTAAAGACACGGAAACTAAAAAATACCATTTTTATTACAAACAGTAGAAAAGCTAAACCATTTTTTTTGTATAGGTTTAGTGCTGTGAAAATGATTCACTATAGACCGGCAAAAATGTACAAAAATGTTGCAACATTGTGATTTTAACCATTGTGCGTTATTCTATCCCGTTTTTCCTCCAAAATATCACAGGGTGTTGAACCCTCTGGGGTTGTTTTTATTCTGGTAGCATTTTCTTTGCCTTCAGAGTGTGAGCTACTTGTTGTTTGTCCATTGTTTTAGTAAAAACATGAGGTGCATAGATTGTTGCTTGTTTCCTGTTGAATGGACCCAAACATGCATTTCTGAACCGGGCAGCAGAGCTGAGACATGCAGGTTGACTCCATGATGAGCTTCCCAGCTCCTCTCTGCCAACGGCAAGCAGCTCTTGGTGGAGGGAGTGTGATGGTTTGAAGATGTCACCACTTGAGGAGATCTCACTGCAGCCAGTTTACAAGAAGAGATTCTGCACCTCTGCAGTCCCACTGGTTCACTCCCGGCGGTCAGCTCTCTCTCGCCACAGAGCAGCTTTAATCAAAAACTAAATTCATAATTTAGGGGTGGGAAGGAGGCAATGGTCAGCCTACAGTTATGCATTCAATCCACAAGAACCCTACAATTACTGCTAATAGCTAAAGCAAGAAGCTAAAATATGATTGTTTTTGCTTTCAAATGTTTTACAGCACCTGCTCTTTCATACACACTTGTACTGTAAATATAAATAATTAATGTTTGTGGCTGGAATGCTGGAATACAGTAATGAATATTGTTCTGATGCCTTACTTTAGAGTCATATTCATTAAGTTAGAACATGTATTCTGATAAAATTCATCTGTCAGATTACAAACACCTGCAGAAAAGAACGTTTTAGCAAGGACTACACATACTTTTCATAAAGACTGCGCGTCAGTACATTAAATTTTAATCTTAATTGTGTTTTCATTAGCCATGAGCAGAAAATCATTAATAAAAACCCTTGAAAGCATCAGAATGCATGTCATTAATCTGCATTATGTGTTTCTCTTAGTGAATTGAGTTTGTGGAATAGCGTTTCAGTAAAGACCTCATTTATTGAACATGTCTCCAGTTCTGAGAGAGCGATCAGAATGTAAGCAGTTTTTGGGTCTGGAGCTGCAGAAATCTGTTTCTGCTGTGGAATCGTGCAGCTTTAATGTGCACTTCTAGCTTCTCCCTGTTGTTTTCCTGGCATCACTGACAAAAACCTGCATATGTCAGACTGCCTGAATGTCTTCTGAACACAAAAAAGTTATTTCTTGTCAAAGCAAGGCATTAATCCTTATTCCTTCAAATTTATGCTAACATAAGTTTTATTTTCCATCTTTATACCGGCAAACACATTTCCACTCATGAAATATTTATTTTTTAAAGCTTTCACTTTAGTATCAAGCATGTATTTATTATAGCATAAATCTGATTACATCTCCTTTCCTCCCTTAGTGTCACCCCAACTGTATGAATCCATATGTTTTCTTTACTTGTAGCCTTGATACAGATGCTGACATTTGTAGCATCCATATGTATTTCTGTAAGCACAGCTAGGTAATTTACACATCACTTCTTCTTCTGCGCATCTCAGAGCAGGGAATTTTTCACTCTGGAGTCTTACGACGATGACACTGAATTCAAAAAGCAAAAAATCATCCTCAAAAATTAGAACTCAGCAAGGAAATCAAAACTGAGCATCAAAACTTGGTAGTGTAAATGTACCTCAAGGTGCAATCCTCACTGCTGGTACTCTACTACATTTTACAAATGATATGAGCTGCAATGCTGTGATGACTTCTTCAATATGTCTGTAGGTATTCCCAGACATCCCTCCTTAGCAGTTATTCAACACCAAAGGGCAACTCAAAAGCTACTTCCTTTATTTCCTCAAAATGAAAATGTAAAATCTAGATAGAAGTTGTCAACCTTGAAGGACCTGCCTTCAAATGAATTAACAGCTGACACTTCCTTATCTTTCACCAACAGTCCCTGCAGACCTACATGTTCTCCCTCAGCTATTTTCTTGTAGGTTTACTGTGAGTGAGTCTCGCCACCTCCTGTATTTATGTTGCAACAATGTTACTGTGTCCGAATAATGTCAGGCACACTGGTCTCATTATATTTAATATGATTACGTTTGAAAATACACAAACAGTCAACCCTTGACAATCAGGCAGGCCCACTCGAAACAATCTGAGCGTTTATTTTTTTTCCAAAGCAGTGTTGGTGGATTTGACGTTTTCCACATGTGCCTGCCTGGAACACAGTTCCCAGCTCTGTGAAAGGTGGAAAAAACTTTGGATCACACCATGCATAGTAGCTGCTTCCAACTTTTCCTCCCCAGGCCTCTTCTCAGGAGACTGGAGCAAATCTCCACTCCCCCCCAAAACACACACACACACACACACACGCACACACACGAACGCACATGCACACACACGCACGCTCGCACACACACACACACACACACACACACACACACACACACACACACACACACACACACACACGCACAGTTAGACATGATGAAGGAGAAATCACTGCACATTTGTCTTGTTTGACGTTCAGCAGTGACTTAGTGAGTCATTCACAGTGTTTAGGTGTGACCGCATCACCATGACACCAATTCAAATCTTTATTTTTTTTTTTATTTCTTCTTCTTTCCTTACCTCCTGCCCTCTTCTCACTTCTTCCCTCACTTCAGCATGTCATAACTCCTACACGGTTGTGTGGCAAGCTATGAAAAAAAAAAAGATTCTTCGCTATTATCAGAGTGCCTGTTTCCTCTCATTTCCACACAAACGGCTTGTCGGCCAGCGGCGAATTGCCGCGGCTAATGCCAGTCTTTGTAATTTTTTCCAGGTGGGTGATTTATGCGTGGCAACGAGCCCCCAAAGCGCCACCAAGCCGCTGTCGCCTCCTTTCTGCCAGGCTTGGCCTCCGCTGGGAAATAAATCCTCCTCAGACTCTGAGTCCGACGCCAGCAAACAAACTTTCACTCCACTTTTGTTCTGTTCACCACAAATAGAAATGGTGTTTTCCACTTTTACTTGAGCAATTGGTTTATTTCAGCTCGGTTATTTCATTTTAGTAAAGATAATTGAGTAAGAAAAAAAAATCAGTTTGTGAAACAGTTGAATTAAATTTGGTAGCTGGGACAAAGATTTATTCCAGAATTAAAACGGTGTTGGATGATGCTTCCTGGCACTAACCCTATTAAATGTTTATGAGTTGATATTCAAAACCTTTTTTCTCTATTTGACATTTTATTAATCCATAAACTGAAAACAAAAATAATTAATTAAAAATTTGATATACTAACATCAAAATGACAAACTTTATGCTCTTTATGCACAAAATTCTAGTTTTTATATATTATAAGAATGAAGGGGAAGTTAATCATTTGTCTTAGCAAGTCATTTATGACTCTTCTGCAATGAGAAGTGGAAAAAAAAAACAAAAACGCTCAATCCTTTTAATGTGTATTTTATGAAAATCACATAATATAGGAGTATATTTATTGATATGGAAAAGACTTCCAGATCACTTGTTGGCCACCCCTAGCAAATGTGTGAGGTTAAAGCTCAACTCCCCGGTCTCCATGCTGCTGTGAGTGACAAAATTATTTTTGCACCTAGCCCTGCATTAAATATTAAATAAGCTACAAAATCGATTCATTCAGATTGTTTTTTGTCCTAAAACAAATTTAGAACAGTCTTAATTTTTCCTTCCATTCCATCACGACTATGCATGACTTCGTGTTGATCTGTTTGTGCAGCTCGTGTGCTTCGAAATTGCCCCTCAGGAATAAATAAAGTTAATTGAATTGAATCTGTCATTTAAAATCCCAATAAAATATACTGAAGTTTAAAGGGTGTGAAAAGGTTCACATGGTAGGAATGGTAGTTTTGTGAGGCACTAAAACTGAGCATGACGATATCACCCTAGTAACTGGCAACCTGTTCTCCAATGACGTCTGAAGATTTTGTGACCCTGTGAGGATTAAGTGGGTATAGAAACTGGATTGATAGACACTATTGCTTCATTGGATCCCTCTGGTTTTAAAGAGTCGGCTCAGTACCCAGTGGTTCCAGTTCCAGTCAACTTCCTGTTTTAATACACACGAGTGTAACCACACTCTTGAAATAAAGCTGAGGGGTTGAGTGTGATTTGGCTTTTGTTTGCATAGCCTAAGTGTACTCTGCAGAGTTGCGCTGTAGGTTTATGAACAAGCACTTAAACATCTGTCTCCAGCTGGCACACACGTGTGCAAATACCAGCTAACCAGCTTGTACAATGACATACATCGCTGTGCATGCTTGCTCACCCTAGCCAATCATATAAGGCTGCAACACAATCAATGCATTATGCAGTTAGGCATAATAAATTGAATTGGCAAGGTGCATTGTTGCAGAGAGGCTTTTTAAAAATAACAGTCAGCTAAGACAAAGCTTAGAAACATGTAACAGTGCAAAAGTGTGTTTTTTTGCATAATATAAAAATTAGGACAGAATGAAGTCAGCAAAAAAAAAAAAAGATAAAGAATTAAGGAGATTATTTGGATTATAGTAGTACAAAATAATAGATGAGAGTGTTTGCGTGTGTTTGCATTTCTCTCTGTGGGACCAGATGAAGTATTCCTCAGAGTACGTGGCAATCGACCAAAGCAGCACAGCTCCAATGATGGATACCACTGCACTAATCGCTCTTCCAATGCCTTCTGTTTCTCTCACACATACTTTGCTTCACTCTCACTCATTCATTTATCTGCCTTGTTCTTTATTTCATCCCTCACTTTGTCCTCCCTCCTCCCAGATGCTGCGGGACCCAAAAAGAAACAAATCACAGGTTTAATGAAATTGAACTGGTAGCGAAGCAAATCAGAGGGCAGCTTGCTTCCCGTCTCCTGACAGCTGTGGCTCACCTCAGCCACCTTACTGACTTGTCAGCCCCCTGACGATCCACGTGAACAACATTGCATTTTTGGCATCTAAAACAACTGCATCCAGGAGAACTGCTGAGGGTGGAATGCAGTTGATATCAAAACAGCAGCTCTGGGAAGGCATTCTGACATCCTGCAAAAACAATTCAAGCAGAAACTATCCACAAACTCACAAGTTAAATGGATTCAAGAATTGTGCAGGTGATGTCAAAGAAGGACTCCCATGTCAACATGTAACTCAGTCTGTTGAGATGTTTTTGAGTGAAATAGCTTTTGATTTTAGTACATGTGACCACTTAATGCTGCACATTCATATAATGACCGTTTGCAGTTCTTTATAATCCATAAAATGTTTAGAAAATCTGCTGTCCATAGTTTTTTTTTATTTTTGATAAAAATACTGTTTTCATGGGGAGCTTTGTTCAGTAAAATTTGATTCATACTGTAATAGTTCATCCCGACCCCGTTAGGGAGAAGGGTGACGGAAAATGGATGGATGGATGGATGGATGTAATAGTTCATGTCTTGAAAATTATACTGACCATCATTTGTATTGACCAGTTAAGAAAATCTGGGAAAATATCACTTGCATAATAATTTGGAACACGGTGTAAATATTTTTTTAGATTGAAGTGTTATACTTTTTGTTTTAGTTTTACCAGAAGGCTTGCATACCACAGTGTTTATTTCAAAGTGGGCATCAACATGCACTCTGCTCTTCAGTTCATTGTATTCGGTCTTAAACATAACAAAAAAGATTCAAACTTTTAAAAGTTTATAGAATGTGTTATACTTTGAGTTTCTTTAATGGAAAATGGTTCAAAATGGCTCTTGGAATTGTAAAGGTTGCAGTCCCCCTGGGCAAAACGATGGCTTATGACTAAATGAAATTTACATGTCGTCTCAATATTAAAATCAGGTCTGTTGCTTTTGATAATCTTAACTAAAGATGATGTAATAAACAGCAATGCTTTCTCATATTTCTCACAAATCATTTAGTCATTTTGTGTATCTTCTGCTCCCCATAATTATTTCCTTTTTCTACCGAATAAACAAAATTGTGACACAAAAACAATTTAAAGGTGGTCTCTGCTTCTGCAACACTTTTGCGACCTTTCATTATGTGATAGACGTAACATTTTCAGTATTCCAGACGAGGAGTATTGTGACAAACCTCTGCCTCATATTACGTGTAAAATTGGCACACAGACGCACGTACTCTGTCTGCGTCTGAAGAAATTTGAATTTAACTTTTAGTTCCAAAAGAGCTTGAAACATTTTGGAGAATCTTTTCCACTGGTGTGCAGAAGGCAGCAGATTGTACTCACGCCAGGATGTTTTTGCAATCAGTCGGTTTCATAAGTGTTTCCTTGCTGCACAAAGACCCATAGTTCCTGCTGGACCCCTGGGTGTGGATTGGACATGCATGCTGACAGCACAAATATGAGGGGGGTGGGAAGAGCAGGGACTGACAGCGGGTGGGGTGGCAGTGGACTCCCTTCTGATACCCCGCTTTGTTTTGGACCCACTCGAAAGCTCTTGCTAGAACAAATATACACTTCTCAGAGTGTCTTGCTTTTTAAGACACCTTCCCCCTTCCTCTTTCTTGTTTTCTTCCCTCTCCCTCATCTCTCAGTCCTGAAACCCCCACAGTGAGCCTGTCACAAGTGCTGTTTTGATTCCACTTTTTTTCAGGCTCCTCTGTTTGTTTTTCAAAATAAAAGGCTTATTGAGTACCGCGGTGAGCGTATATGTGAGGATGATTGTTTCTGCGCTCGTTGATACTTTAATGACCTGAGTTCCACTCTGACCAGCTGTCTCCACTCTGCATCAGCATTTAATCTGCACAAAGGGAACAAGACCACCCCCAGTGGGCTGCACCACTCATGTATGCACATGCACTCACCAGGTAATTACGAACCAAGGGACATGAGAACAGTCATCCTTTCCTCTCTCCCACCCACCTCCTCCCAATCTTTACCTCCAAGTCAATTCCCAAGGTTGGATAGAGAAGCGATATATGTATGTGCGCCAGTGAGGCAGAGCCGGTGGTTTAAAGCTAACTTTCTAAATTATGCGGCGCTGTAGAAGCTGAGCTGCAACTTAAAGAGCTGAGTTAGCAGTTGGGAGACAATGCACCTGAGGGAGACGGTACAGAGAGAGATAAAATCAAGACCTCAAGAATTTCTTTCAGAGCAGAGGAACTTCACTGCTACAGCTGGAGCATAACTGGCAAACAAAGTGCATGCATGGAGCACCAGGGTGATTTTTCTTGTCCTTCAGAATTTGCTCAGAGGTATTTTTTTTTCTCTTTCATAAATAAAGAGATTCTGTTGGCATTTTTCTACTTTTCGGTTGAAACAAATCTCCAAAATAGTATTTAAGCATATAATATCACCGAAAATCGAGTGCACTTGTGTGCAATATTCTCAGCTGTTTTATGAAGCCCTCAGAGGATTGTTAATGTGTTGGTGAGTCCAAGATTAAGACATCAATATACCAATGTTTACCATATTGTGCTTTCACCAGCCACTTTGTAAGGTACACCTGTTCAACTGCTGAACACAATAGTATTTCAAATAACCACTCATTAGAAACAAAGATGACTAGCATCTCTGAACTCAAACCATAAATTAGATTGCATTACACAAGCAGAAGGCTATACCTGGTGGCATCCTGGCTGCTGAGAACAAGAAGCACACATTTACAAACTCAAGTTGGTGTATAATAGATGATAACAGATCAGAAAAATGTTCCCTGATACAATGAGTCTCAGTTGCAGCTGCACCATTAAGATGCTCAGATCCATTCTGCTGGTGTTTAAATTTTTTAGCACGCATTGGACCATTTCAATTATGTCACCTTTCTTAGTAATGTTGCCAGGCAAAATAAAAACCAAAAAGGTTAATTCCAATAATAAAGCAAACACAATATTTGGGTCAAATTTCTCTATGGATCTACTGAAGAAAGCTATGGTTCAGGTAAGCTTAGATAGTATGTTGTCTGATTTATCAGATATTTGATAAATACAGTATAATTACATTTCTATCCTTCTCAGCTTTAGAAAAGCCAGAAGTTGGACAATTTTATTTTTGGTTCAATGAAGATTGGGTTTTTTTCATTATTGCATTGCCCCGCATCTTATTTTTATTGATGAAGTAATTTTGTATCGAGTTTCAACTTCATCCGGCATCTCGTTCTCACAAAATTTCCCAGCAACATGTCCTGGATGTCACCATCAGTTGTGGCCAAGAGCTGCTAATCCACCTCATTTGCTTTTGCTGCTCGTCTTTAAATCTCTGTCTGGTCATGAAGCACAAAGCCAGGCAGAAAGCCTCGTTTTCAACTTGTCTGGGGTTTGAGGTCATAGTTCAGCTATGTGGTGTGGCCGGAGAATAAAAGAAAGGGAGAGTCAAAAATAAACAAAAAAAAAAAAATCCCCTATGCTGCTACAATATTTATTCTTTCATTGAGTTCACAGTATAGTTCTGTTGGAGTAGTGAGAAAAAACATCCATGTAAAGGATATTGTTGACCTTTGCTTGATCAAGCAGAGACAGCTTAGCACCACAGTCATGAGTGGTTTCAGATACCGAGCAGGTGCTGTGTCTTTAAACCACCATGGCAACTTCATGGGTCACCAGCCTAGGATAGGGAAAAACAGAGACCAAAAAGCATGCAAACACCTAAATGTACCTATGGGCAATTTAAAGGAGCTAATTATGTAACTGTTGTGTTTTTGGAGCGAGAGAAAACACACCCAAGCATCAGTGGGAACGGCTTCATTTGACCCAGGATCCTTTAGATGCAACACCACACACAGTTCACTCAACTGCAGCACCGAGCAGATTCAGAACATGTGGAAATATTAAGACGACTGTACCCTTGTGATTTGCACAATATCACATGAAATCATTTCCATTGCACCCAAAAAAATGTTTCGCACATTCTGTGGACATTTTAGCATCTAATTAGACGTTTGACTCTAGCGCTTTATTTTCACTCTGCTACCTGAAGCAACACTTTAGTTTAAACACCAGACTGTTTCCGTCTACCTGCTATGTTCTAATATGTAATGAGTGCATAAATTCTGCACCAGGACCTATTATTAAAGTGAAATCACTGTGGCTTATTGACAGACACCATGTGGCTCATAGCGCAGTGGGGTTATGGTTATATGATCAGGCAGGAAATGCTGCATTCCATACACACACATGCACACGCACGCAGTCTGTGGGTAGGGTACACCACCCCCTGCACTGAGATCAGTTGGTGGTTAACAGCAGAGAATTGATAGCTTCCATGTTGAATGGGGCGAGTGTGTGTGTTTGTGTGTGTTAGATTGAGTCATTATTGATATCATGTGGCCTCCTGCCGCCCAGATCAATAGCTGTTTCTCTTCATAAAGTTGTTTTGACTGCATGGGCTTTATGAAACCCATTTATACACCAAGCGGCCCTCAATCACGCTCACACAGTCACAAAGCAGAAGAAATACCACACTCGAACGTGTGGCATTTCTTCCCATAGTACAATAAGAGTCTGAAACAACTTCCTGAAACACAGAGAAAAGAAAGAGTTTCACTGTCATTAGAATCCTTTTCTGTGTTCAAATGTGTAGATAAACTCCAAAGTTTTCTCCTGAGCTTTCTCCCCCTCATCATGCATTCTTCACCTGCCAAATAAAGAGCACACTGTTGGCGGATTCTCCCTTCATGCTTTCTGCCACCCATCTCTGCTTCTCGGCCCGTAGTGAGCAGTGGGGGGTTCCCAACACCAAGGAGGCTAAATTCAGTCCCCTCACCTGCAACACTATTCACATCAACATCGACCTCTTCATGTCCTTTGTTAACAGAAACCCCTCTCACCCTGTGAGGCATCGGGTTCCCACACCTTTTCTATTGTTGTCTTCCAACAAAGATGTCACATGAATGTGAGTACGAGTCGCAACTTTGAGATATTCCGCTTCCACTTCAGCCACAGAGAGAATTTCACTGGTGTTATTTCTCTGGTCAGGTCGATAAATAATCTGCCATGTTGTTCTTTCTGATGCCTGACTCGGTGGCAGTGATGGATTCTCTTATCAGAAGTTGTTCAGGGATTATTGTGAAATTTAGATCTTTGACCAAAGCCTTCGTCTCTGGCTGGATGAGTTCTCTGCTGTACAGATTCTTCTCCCACTTCACCCACACAGATAAATATCTACATTTCGAGTCACACCACCCACTGGAGCACAAACTGCCTGTTATCAGAACTCTGAATTATCATGTGGACGACATTCCCACCATTGCAGACAGGGAACACAAAGAACAAAATCACGTCAGGAAATCGCTTCAAGCATGTGGTTACCCAAACTGAGCCTTTGTGAAATTGGCTAGCGAAAGTGGAAGGAAAAACAGCCCCGCGGCAAACACAACGGAAAAGACAGAGAGGCACAAAAATACTGTCATCCCATATGTGGCTGGGGTTTCTGAGAAATTCAGGAAGATTTTCTCCTAAAACAACATACCAGTCAAGTTCAAACCCAACAACACCCTCAGACAAAGGCTGCTGGTTCATCCCAAGGACAAAATGTGGTTGTGTGCTGTCCAGTGCATCGAGCACTGACTCTGCATCGGTGAAGCCAAACAACTGTACTAACACCTGTATTTATGTTATCTTGAGCAAGCACCTCAGGGTTTTGCTCAAGCGCTAATGACACATCTCTGATGACGATAATGTCCAGGTTCTGGACAGAGACAACAGATGGTTTGAAAGAGGGGTGAAGGTATCCATCTTTGAAAAAGGGTTAAACCGACACTGAACTAAGGGGCAGGGTTGTGGTTTTAGCTTTCAGGCATCTACAACCCTATTTTAAAACTCATTCCAAAGAAATTACATAACTTTTCCCATCACGATTCAGGTGGCCAAGCACACAACGCCCTCCGAACAAAAGACCCAAACCAGCCAGGTGAAAAAAACGACTGGCTCGTTGATTTACATCGAACTGTGAATGATTCAATGATGATGGGCTGCTTAACTAGGAGCCTCCTGACAAACTCCCCTGGAAAGGTCTCAAAACACAATTGCGCAATTATTCCCATAATAAGACCCACATGTCCATGTAAAACAATAAGCCCCTCATCAAAGTGGGACCTAAAAGCCTGAAACAGAGAGAATTTCACTGGTGTTATTTCTCTGGTTCGGTCGATAAATAATCAATTTCAGTGAAGACCCGTTTCACTAATATCACATGAGAATAGAATAGAATAGAATTCAACTTTATTGTCATTGCACTGTCACATGTACAAGCAACAAAATGTAGTTTGCATCTATCCAGAAGTGCTATACATGATATAAATATTTATAATAATGACTGATTGCTGCAACATCTGAAACCTGCAGCTTTAAAGCTAAAATAACACTAAATTGGACACCAAGTCTTCTCATAGCATTATTTGAAAGCAGAAGCTATGAAGGCAATTCTCTCTCTTTCTGTCTCTCTCTGTGTCTGTCCACTGGGCATTTCCCAGGACACCAAATGACTTGTCCGTGCTTGGACTCTTATGTTGCCTACATAATGACGCTTAGTTAAAAAGCAGGTTTGCTTGCTTTGTAACATCTTTTAAGCATCTAAGATCAAAACATGCTGGTACTTCATTTTTAAAGAAAGTAAAAAAGTTGCTCATGGTATCTCTCACACAAGGCCCTGATTCATAGCTACCATGTGATTTTGAATTGTGAGAACAATGGTGAAATGTTGACTGACTACATATAATTATTAACAAATGACAACATGTCCATTTTGTGTAAAAAATATGTTAACGTGTAAAAGATTGACCCTCTATCTGTTTTCTTGGTGCTCTGGTGTAAATATCCGTTGACATGACAGCAATAAAAGACTAAAATTGGGGTAAAGGTATCTGTTGGGTCATGAAAGCAGGAAGCTACTACCACATCTGTCTGAGACATTAGACCATGCTGACCAGTCATTCAGCCAAAGCGAGGAGATGGATTACCTTTGGCTCGGCCAGACCCAGTGTTGTTCGTTCTGATTGCACCACATCCACCCAAACATGTGGTGCATCCCAGAATGATAAATGGATCTCAAGCTTAGATGTAAAACATTCTCTGGTTAAAAAGTACCAGCATTGATGTAATCAAAAGGTGTTGGCATATGGTCTTAATTTCGCTTCTTATTGATTTCATGCATCTTTCATCCATGGTGGATGATCACCAGCAGCTCCAGCTATGCCTTGTACAAACACGGTTCTGGAAAAACCATCCATCACCTCTGCAAGCCCCTCTTTCCTGTAGTTATGATTGGAACAAAACAGAAAACGCCTGGGGAGCAAGCAGCACGAGAGGAGACCGAAGAGTTTAATTTGAGAGGGTCTGCTTTCCTGTGTTTTCCCCGACTGAGAGGGAAACTTGTGAAGGTGTGAGGGTGAAATCTTTCCTGGTCAATAGAGGTTAAACTCGCGCATAATAGCAACTTTTATTCTCAAAATATATTTTTCTCCTTCATATCGCCATCGTTGCTTGTAGTTTTTTTTTTTTTATTTTTTTTTTTTTCATTTGCAATGTGTTTACCAGCTTTCAGGCTCATTAACATGGAAATGATCATAATGATTTACCATTTCACTTAATGTGTTTTTTAGCCATTTGTCCGTCAGGGCTTTGACTGATAGAGATAGAAGGAGAACTGCTCGTCCCTGCAGCCAGAGGGGACAAACTCTGGTCGAGGTTGATTGATCAGTCTAACTGTGGGCAAGATGGGGGCGGTTGGGTTTGTTGTTTTCACGCTGGGCTCGTCAAACTGACTGCCTTCAGCTACAGCAACCCAGGCTCCTGTCAGACAGTAAGGAGGCCACAATCAGATATTTGACAACTGAGGATGACACTGTTTGCAGCCGAGAGTTCTTATCAAACTCAGTTATAGTCACACAGTTGCATCTCTTCCTTTCATTTCTATGACATAAGAACAAACACCGCTTTCACTAAATATTATTACAACATCCTATTAAAAGTAGAATCTCCCTAGTTGCATTACTGTTCTAAAATACATTAGTTTGCCATCAGAGATTTTGCAAAAGCGAAAGAGAGAAACTATGCATTTTTCTTTATAGAGGTGTTTTCTGTGTGTTTATGGCAGTGTTTGGAAGACATTTGTGATTCTCTGCTTCGACATAAGATAAATTATCTGAAAATATAATTTCTTCCTATTTATTCTGACACACACAGCGATTACTTTCTATAAACTTACCTAGTGTTCCTGCTGATGATGTTTTAACATGGAGCAGTTTGTTGAAGTGCGAGGCTAATGTCACCAAGGAAATTATCTTTCTTTATAAGTTTGCTTTGAACATTGTGAAACTTAATAACCAGTGTTTCATCTGCTTTCTGCACATAATAGAGTTCTGTGAAGTTACCATTGTTGCTTTAGGTAATCATACAATAATGTTGCAGAAAGCAGCTTAACTTAAAAATTATGTTACATTTTCAGAAACAATATTTGTGTATATTATTTCTAACAACACTTAAAACTGTGTTACCTAAAGATTGACTTGTTTTAGAACTTTAATTAAAATGTTCTTTTATTGTAGTTCAGCTGCCAGGGATGGTCATTGATTATTAATGTTAGAAGCAGAGTTGACCTTATAAGAGAGCAAACAGGCTAAGACACAAGTGATTACAGGTTGACATTTAAACTATCTTTACCATCTCATGTTATTAGTTTAACTAGAAGCAGTTCCTGTGTGTACTCAGAGCCATGTCTTTGGTCGGAGCTTTCCAGAAAAGCTCAGAGCTCAAAAAATAACATGGATGTATTTTCATGAGCTCTGCTCACCTGGTTTCCATGTAATCCACTGAAGGTCTTTCACTCTTTTGCTCTGATGGCTGAATGAACTGTGAACATGTCTCAAAATACCAAAGATAATGCAGCTGGCTTTTAAATAGCTTCTTGCATTATCATGCCTTTCTGATTTTCCAAACAACTCACTCATACTAAAGTACCATGATATTGTTACCACAGTGCTCCATGTGCTGTTACTCACTAGGTAAAGTTTGGATTTTAGAGTTTTGGACTGGTCAGGGTCGACCAAACTGAAAATCATCAGATTACGGCCACCTGCTGGTTTCTTCACCAAGTTTCTGCAAACAAACAAAAAATGTGACTTCATTTTGCTATGCTCTCAGTAAAGAGCATATAAAATGTATTAAAAAGGCAAATATACATGATAAATGTCTTTTCTGTGCAGTGTTTTTGCAAAAAGGGTCACCTTTATATATGAATGTCTGAAGTTTTTATCATGTAAAAGTCCATACAGCTACTAAATCCTAGAAAGCTGAATTTTCTATATTTGTATTATATTATATGCTGGACAGATTTAAGCTTTCACACATCCATTATTTCTATCCATTTGGTACAGTTAATTTAAAAAAATGAAACAATCCTATTCAGTTGCAAGATGAAGGACAAATGTAGCAACTTGTGAGTATAGAATAAGTTAGAAGTGGCTCTGAGTGCAAACAGAAGTTAAATTATTGAACTCTTGAAGTAATTCACGTCACATGTATGGAGGAAAAAGCTTTAAAAAAGCTCAAATATCAAACAATAACATGGAGTCAACTGTGGTCAGCTCATTTTATGGCTTATCTTAGGAAAACAGGGAACATTTCACTGCAGCTGGTAAAAAAAAGGTTTTTCAATCAAAATTCTTGAAGCCAACATCAAATCCACCTGTGAAAAGCTGAAGATAAAGAAAGGTTGCATTTTACAACGGCACAGAGATTCTCAGCACTATAACTGCCTCATGAAGTGAAATCTGAAGGTTTTACTGCAGCTCTCAAAGCCCTCCAAGAAAAATATCTCAATGAATTCGTGGACTGACCTCAAAAGACCAGTACCAACCAGACAGCTTATCAGTGTCTCAGACTTAGAAGCACTCAGCAGGAAGAAAGAAAATTAATACTCCAAGAAAATGATAATATTTCTGGAAATATTAAGCATTTAGATTCTGTTAAATGGTTTCTACAAAATAATTTCCCTCTTCTTCACCTGAATTTAATTTGTTCGCCATTATTTTTGAAATAGTTAAGAGCTCTTGATTCCACTATATTGTAGACGATTATTGCTACAGACAGCAACCTGACATTGTTTCCCATAATAAACATACATTTTTGTCAAAGGAAAAATCAACTGTACCTCAAAGAGTGTTTGAGCCACTAAAGTCCACCTATATTTCTGTAGCCATCAACCAGCTTCTGGCGTAATTTTGGTTGGGGACTTGACCTCTCTTTCACTACTGTAATTTGAATTGGGTGGTTCCTGGGATGAGGATCGACATGAGGTTTGAACTTTGGACTTTGGAATCACCAAATCTCCAGTTTAATGTGTATTTGGCATCACTGTCTTGATTTCCTCTGGGTCTCATTATAATTTTTGATCTTAAAAATTCTAAAATATGTGTTACATTTAAACTTGTAAACCTATTTTTTGCTATCTAAAATTGTGTATTGCACATTTATTCCTCCCTGAAGAAAGAATGGCTTAAGTACATAAAATAAAAGTGATACCTGCACAGATGATTAGAGTATTTAGATCTCTGACCAGCACTGTGACGCCTTCTTTCTCAGTATTAGATGTAAGTGATTATGACTTTTGATTTGATTGCAGTTTCTGTTAATAGCTGGAGACTCCCGGGTAGCTCACACAGCGATGCATGCAAAACCTCAAAAGCAACTCGACCTGTAAAATGTTACACTCCTGCCGAACCTGGGGAATACTTGAGAGTATTTAGCTACAGCTCAATCAGTGTAACAGACCTATTGGAGGGAAGCCATATGGTCAACCTTGGGGCAAGACTGTGCTGCGTATCTTTAAAAAACACAAGTGAAATCTATTCTTCTCTACGTCTGCGGAGCCACGCCAATGACCACCCTCTAAATACGAGCCATGAAAATCGGTAAAGCTCATAAAACCTCCTGCGGGATATGTTTTTAGCAGCGTTCCAGTCTGAACGGCAGCCACCGCGGACAGGTTATCCATCCTGTGTTTGCAGAGGCTGCATTAGTGAAACAGGAGATGGTCGCTATCGCATTCCCCGCAGTCAAATCCTCGTCTACGGCCAAAGAGGGACAGCTGCCAAAGCTTCTCATCCAACGGTTGCTCATGTGTCCCGGGCCACGCATGACCGAATCGCAGAGTTATAAAAACTCGTAGAGTCACCAGGCTGAAAAGCATTCCCTGTTAAATCACAGCAGGCTTTTGAAGGTTTCGTGTTTATGTGTGTGTATCTCCAGAGATTGCAAGGGGGGAAAGAATGATGAAGTGTGTCTGGTGCATCCATCCATACATCAATGTGTATGTGCAAAGCAGAGAGAGCTTTAAAGAACACACAAACACAGTCTTTCAGACATACACACTTTCATCTCTGAATCCCATCTGGGCTCTCGTGTCGAGCCGGCTGACAGATAAGGTCAGACACTTTGGACTTTGAATTTCTCCAAAAAAAAAAAAAAAAGACACAACTTAGCAAACTGCAGCACTTGAACATGACTTAGAAGAATGTGTAAAATAAAATAAAAAAATCACCTTTTAAAGAATCACAATGTCTCACTTTGTCCAGTTTGCGGCCTCTTGTTCCATATTTCTGTCTTTTCTCCTCTTCTGGAGCTTAATGAGGTGAGGAAAAGACTGGACGTGTAAGCTGTGTTTAAGAGTGTGCACATGTAGGGTGAAATACAGCAACGGAGTGCTTGTTATGACAGGGTAACGAGTGAGACAAGCCAGAGGCAACTGCTCACAGAGACAAAGAATCATATCTGAGGCACTGCACTGGCACAAACTTACACCTCTGGACAGAGGAGGGCTGAATCACATTCATGTTAAAACCACACAAGCATTTCACACAAAAAGTAGACTGAAGGAGGAAATTAGAGCGTTTAGTAATGAGAAAGCCAATCCTCTGGCTCCGAGCCCAACTGGTGTTACTGAGCTTTCCAGAGGGAATAAAAGAATCAGTGGGTTCCCCCCAAAAGAGAAGTGGAAATCTAATAGTGCAGCAGAACGTCTAAGAAAAGAACATGAACCATACATTTTTGCTAACCGCTCCATGAGGACATATTTGAGTCTACATATCGGCACCCTGATACTCCGTGTGAAGGCAGCTAATTGTGAGCGACAAGGAGTTCAACTCATGCTAAACGAAAGGCAAGTCAGCACTCAATATCAATTAGAGCAAAGCCTAAACAGGAGCCGATGAAGACGTCCGTGGGAGCGGTATCGACAGTAGCTCTGATGACTCGTTACAGGCCCCCATACGCAGAACGATCCAAAATGGCTACTGCACGCAGTACAAAGCAGTGGTCTAATTAAAGGGGAAGGATAAATAAACTGCCTCTGAGGTGAGACAGGACAGACTAACCAGAGCAGAACCCAACCCCCCACTTCTAAGGGCATCTTACAAGTTCAGTCTGACATTTAACATAATAGCTTCCTGTAGATTGCTCCTTGCATACCAACAAGGTTGTTAAAACTAACTAAGATCCCATGATGGAAACAAGACTCAGACATTTAGTAGCACAGACAGTATTCCTACACCCCCAAGTGCTACAAACACAGCAGCTTCACAGAGGCACACACAGATAGATGCATTGGTACTGACAGGCTGATCGTGAGTCAGGCTGAAACTCGGCAGGTCAGTCTTTCGGAGAGCACCGGAGGAATGTCAGGCTAAATAAACAGGGTGTCTGCTGGAGAACCGAGCCAGCCCTCCCAACTCCTCAACATTCCCCACTGAAATGGACTGATGAGGCAAGCAGAGAATTGCACTAAACAGCACGTAATATTTAGACGTACATGTCAATAACCAGTGCAGGAATACATGATGTTTTCATTTTTGTAATCTAGGAATAAAATGCGCAATGCTCAGCTCCAGAAAGGCAGGAATGCACTGCTTTGCTTATCTCTGTATATAGTACAGCTTTGAAGGTTATTCTATAATAAAAAATAAAAAAAATAATATAAAAAAAACATTGAAGACATCAGAATATATTAAGCCCAAGGCTGCAAGTTCCCTTTCATAAAGAAGTTCACCTGTTTTTTTAAAGCTTGTCAACAGACATGCAGGGGTTGGTTTCAGTTAACACAAAGCATCAAACACCTCAGATGGCATTTACTCCCTTGTTTCACACTCAGAGTACTTCTATATCTCTTGTGTCCTATGCATAGATCAAATACTCCTCACCTGGTGGTACATGGCACCTGGCTAATGGTGAGAGTCATGATTTGGGATGATTTCAAAGGTACAGGATGTAGGCACATTATAGTCAATATGTTAACCCTTTCATACAAAGCAGCTACATTTTGGCTTAGTTATTTAAAAACTAAGCCACATCTTGTTGGATTCACGTCAAATGTACCTCATTTCAGGGTATTCTGAAGGAGGGCATATTAATGTCATGACATGTAAAACTTAGATCTTAAAGTTTAACTTTTTTGTTTTTTTGGGGGGTTTTTTAATTGTAAGTACAGCTTACTTATTTCTCTAGGATGCTTGTTGTTGGACCAGCATTCCTTCAAAGAACTATAAAATGAACCTTAAAAACCAAAAACATGTCTACTATACTTCATAAATGTACGAAAAATGCATCTGAGCATTTTCACAACTTCTTCACCCAAATGTTACATCTCAGTGTTACAACAAAACCTTAAATCATCCTGTGGTTTCATGAAGGAATACAGCAGCTACCATGTGAAAACACACAGTGGTTCATATCAGACACATCTCTGAGACGTGGTCTGCAGCATGTCTTAAGCCAGCCAGATAGCGTGGAATGAATGCGGCTAAGGGAATATGCAAACTCATTGTTGTCTTTCTACAACCTCTGTCTGCACATGAATCCTTGTGTAGTCATATTTCACACACTTGTGTAATAGTGCTGGAGGTATGCGCATTATGGGACGCAGGGGTTATTAGTGTGTGTGTACCCCCCTGGTCATGGGGATCTCCAACTTTTTCTAAAACTGACTCCTTCATGACTGACTGCCCCCTTTTCTGCTTCTGCTTTATGTCTCCTTGCCTTCCACTGACATATTTATGTAAAGTCAAGATAGATTACTTTCTGGAAACTTTTAGCCAAAAGCATGTCGAAGCTCAGAGCCAATACACGAGGAAAAATGAGGGAATTTGCCCAAGCAGCTGCACCAGAGATTCAGATTTGGATCTAGCTTCCAAACATGGTGAGTATTGGTGTCCTTCCAGCTGTTAAGTGCTCTGTAGGTGTCTAAATATGAAAAAAAGTTTTACAATTACAGCCATTTGTAAAGCTTGAGTTTTAACAGACTGATAATCTGCTGCTAAATTTGGTTTATAAAGCTTTACACATACATGAAATGGATGCTTCAATTTAACTGCCTCATTACAAGCTAATTAAAAACATCACGTAATTTAAAAAAACAGTAAAAGTGAACATTTAGGAAGGTTTTCCCACCTAAAAGTCTGATAAATGATGGATTACGGACCAAAATTGCAACATTTGTTACATTTTCAACTGATGTGGTTCCAGACGCTGCCTTAAACTTTGCATTCCTCTATTGAACTAAACATTTAAGAAACTTGTTTACTCCGTCACCTGTGGTGGAGCTACACAAGAACCACTGAAGGAAACAACATAAAAATCTCTGAGAAATACACTGAGCACAACTTTCTACTTTTTTGTAAATAAAAATGAAGAGGAGTCCAATTTTAGCTGTCAGTCACTTGTTGCACATTTGTTTTGGTTGTACTTACCCAGAATGCCCTGCGCTGTAGTCCGCTCCCTGCTTTAGGAGAGGTCTCCCATCTGTTTGGCATTCGCATAACGCATCTGAACCACTCCAGAGTTCTCTTCAACCGAACCGAGACCTGGGTTTGTTAGCATTTTTGAGCGTTTGATTCCACATTCACACCTTCGTAAACAAAATCAAACTGTCTCGGCCAGCAAACAAGAGTTTGATTAAAATGGGCCAAACAGGGCTGGAGTTTTTTTATGAGCATCAGCAACACAATGATTTGAAAATTGAGAACGCAGTTTTAAGAATTTCAATTCTGCTCTGAGAAATGAACCAAAACGATGGAGAAAAACTGTAAAGAATCTACATGTTCTTGCCTGATAATGGCATTAGAACAATCTCATGGTCGTGTGTTGTGGTGAAAGTTCAACAGTTGCCATGTAATTTAGTCATTCTAATGTGACATTTGGCTGATATTTATGTCACATGAAGACAGATGGTCACACTTGTGTGAAGGAGGAGTCAAAGCACCTGGCTTGTTTTCCAAACAGTTGGGTGGTATTCTGATCTTTGCTTTCCACATTGTTCCCTGTAATATTTTGGGTAGTTCATTGCTAAAACCTCAAGTTTTGTTTTTTTTACTGCTGAGTTTTACATCAAATACCAAGGTCATAAGGTGAGGCTCTCCAAAGGAAAGGAGAAGTAAGGAAAAAGTATCTGAACTAGAACTTTGTTGAAGCTGGCTGAATGCAAATCACCCCAGATACTGACTTCCACATTGAGTCATCACCTCCTGTTTGGCGGTGACACATATTCATGACACTAAACCCCAATATGGGGTGAGGGGGGAGGGGGGAAACACCCTGGAAGCGCAGATTCAGCAGCCTGGAATGAGCAGATAAGGCAAGTAAGTCTGCTAAAAGTGAACTATGGGAAGAGCTGACATGTAACCCATGTGTGCCTCTCTCAAGAGCCCCCGGCGGGATAACTGCCCCGGGCTGCATCCCTCAAGGTGAGAGGGAGAATCCTAATGAAGCTGTGAGGACTCAATCAGCACCTGCTCAGGATGGGGCTGAGGAACAGGTGGTGCTGATGGTGGGGGGGTGAATGGAGGCTGACATGAAGGAGTCGGCAAGAAGAGAAGAACACAAACTGAAGACAACGATGGAGGGAAAGAGATCCAAAGAAAGCAAAGAGTTGAAAAAGATAGCCAAATAGTTAGAGAGCTTGATCGAGGAGCTTGAGTCTAAAGTATTGATCGTGGTCACGAATGGCTGCGCTCCTATTTGGTTAGTCATCTATTTCTTATGTATGCTGAGATAAAGCCTTCCTTTGCCTCCTTCTCCTCCTCTTTTTTTATCCAGCAGTGATGACTGAACCAACTCGATCTGCAACTTTCCCCTAAGTTGCAAGGCCAAACTTACAATTACTGCCTCTAACTTCCATCAGCAGGCCTTCTCGGAGTTAAAGCATCAAGTCAATCAAAAACACTCTCGTTTACACCAATAATCTCCTTATTGGGATAAAAGTAGCCTTAGTTAGTTGGGCCTACATCATAAATTGATCAAAATTGCACCACTTATTACAAATACGAGAGGAAATGATCTGAAGGGTTGGAATGTTGGAATGATTTGAAGCCAGGTGAAGCAATGATGGGGGGACAATATGAGCTCACTGTAAATACAGCAACTGAACCGGCAACTCAGCCTCAGTGGTGGGACAAAGGGAGGGAGAAACTGAATGAGAATGCCAATCAATAGAGAAAGGAGCTGTGAGATTAGAGCACAGACTGAATAAGAGGCGAAGACTGGCAGCAAGGTTAACAAAGATCCAGACACAGCCTAAAATCTGAAACTGTATGAAGCCAGAATAAAAAACAGAAATCATATCAGTTTCTAGTGCATGAGAAGATTGAAGCGGCAGCTATCGGCCTCCATGAATAACAGATTCTATCAAGACTCGATTGGGCTGAGGTACCTTGGGTGCACAAACATAAGAGCACACTCACACCACCGCTCACCTTACTGCTGCCCCCTTCACTCAAATAAGCCTTTTGATCCCTGCTGAACAGATACAAGTCCATAAACCTGTGATCCTGTGTCACATTGTTACCAAGGTACTTAACCATCTGAGCCAAAGATAAATTGGGTGCAGAAGGTCTCTCTCTTTTATATATAAGTGTGTGCGTGTGTCGGGTGGTGGCGGACAGAAGCTTATGAAATCTTTTACAATTCCTTTTAAAGTACTCACACTGCCTAAACTTTTTGACATTACAAGCACAAATTCAATCTATTTTACTGAGATTTTGTAATGTGAGTGTCTTGCAGCCTAGTAATAGGTTTTTCTTCAGGGTTTATTTATCTTCATCTGTCTGTCCATCAGCTCTAGCCAGTTTCTGCTGCTCAGGAGAACCCCCACAGCATGATGCTGCCCCCACCATGTCTCATGAGTGTCTCATCCAAGCAGAGGATAGTTTTCCTCATGTTTGCTATGTTCCCTAGATGGATTGAGACAGTCTCCAAATAAAACTTCTTAAGACTTTTTTCTTTATATTTTCCCACCAAGGTCAGATTTGTGGAGTTCAGAACATGGATTATTGCAGCTTCTCCTGAAATGCGGCTGACCTCATGACTGTTTGCTCCTTTTGCGTGGTTTGTCAATTTTCTAGTCCTCTTTGGTTTCCTATTCATTTACAGATAATCCATTGAACACCGTTTATAATCGAACCTTGCTTAAGATTTCTCTACAGTCTCTCCTTGACCTGTCCACTGTATTCCTTTGCATTATTAAGTAATTGAATTAAAATTACACATCACCATTTTAAAATATTTGTTTGTACAGCAAATTCTAAAATCATTCACTTTTTTCCTTCCACTTTTCAAATGCTCTACTTTGTGTGAGCCTGTCACATGAAATCTCTATAACATACATGGAAACTTGCAGTTATACGGTGTGAATATTTTTGCAGGCATGGTGGCAAATTCTCCATAAATAAAGCTGATGATTTGGTTCATTTCTTTGAGATGAGGCACACATTTCCTATGTTTTTATGCATTCTGCATGCGTCTACATGAATATAACCAGATGTGCACTAAGAAGTGCCACTTTAAACTGTACTGGTCACAGTGCTTTGGCATGGATTGCAGCCTGTTAACACCCGACGCTGCGGCGTTAAGCTATGATGAGAGATGACACAGCTAATACGTGTTTATGTTCTGTCAGACAGCTTGCTCCGCGAAGGAGAGCATGTGTGCAAAGGAAAGAGGGGGCATCTGAGACAGTAAAAGAGTGTAAATGTTCTCTGTCCAAAAAATGTCAACTATTTAATTCGGCTCCCCTGAGAGCCAGGACATCTGTCAAACTTAAGCTTCAGCTGTCTTCTGCTTCTCAAGCTTTCCAGGGTCCCTGTCTGTGTCTCTGTAGAGTCTGCCCAGAACTGGGAAGTTTTGGCTTACTCAGTAATGTGTTAGTGTAATAAATTTCTTCAATGTCAGCATCGTCCTAGTGATCAACAAGAAGCATACTGTATTACCATCAGCCAATTAATTAAATGTTTTTTTTCTGTACTTTCATTCAGACTCAAATCAGAATGCATTTTCACAATACTCAATGTAAACCCCAGCTTTGCTCCATACTAGGATCTTCTCTATTTTGTACGTTAATAACAACCTAGTTGTGTGATTGTCTTTTCATACTGTTTCTTATGTTGCCATATATTCCGGTATATTAAAATACATTTATTATGTGGGTCTGAAAGTGCAGAACTTAAGAAAGGTTTTTGAGACATCAAGACCTATGACACCTTTAAAGTATTTTTGGTATTTTTTAAGTGTTCTGAATAGTGCATGTGATTGGGATCAAGGTTGTGGAATTTACTGTTCTACTCTGCAGTTTTTCGTCTTTAAGAGTGTTTCAGCTTTTTTGAACATTTCAGTACACAAGACATCATAAATGCTCTATGAGTGTCCCCATAGGGTTTGAATATTAACCAGATTAATCAGAAGATTGATCAAGCTGTATTAAAGTGTAGTCTATACATTCTGTGTATCTTTTTGGGTGATTAGAAAACAGATTTTAAATACATTACTGCCACCTACTGGGCTGGAATGGGCATTTGTATAATTTTTGTGTTATTAAACACAAAATGTATGTTTCGTAAGAAAGTCCCAGCCCTAAATAGAATCGAATAGAATATGTAAGATATCAAATTTAACATGTATAAAAATGTGACAGTTAAAGCAAATGCAGTTCTCCACTAAACAGTGGACCTGCTTAATATGATTAATAATTAGTTGACATATGTACTATGTCCTATTACTTCAGATACTGGGAAATCAGCCAGTCTAATTTGTTATTAAGTAATATGTAATTGATCTGATATTTCCCTCCCTGCAGTGTGCTCATATACATTTTTAATCTACATCAGAGTACCATGATTCTTTTTACTCAGCTATGTTTACACAGAGTCCAAATAATGTCATGTTTCCATTATGAAGGCACCATGTGTGCAGTGTTAGCTCCTTCTTGTGTTTGGACTTTTGCATTCAGCGTCACCTTCCTGTGCTCTTAATTCACCCACAATATTACTGTGGTGTGTGTTTTGTTAATGGTGTTAAGTCAAATACCAGTGAGTTGTTATGATGGAGATGTAAACAGTCGGGGGCATCGGGGAGGCGGGGAGGTCGGGCCAAAGTTTGAGTGTGTGCAGAGAAAAGCCTACCTGCATGTCTGAGTGAGGCTTATGACAGGCAGATGAGTCACCAAGAGGAGACGACAGGGTCAGAACATTTCTGCTGAGGGATGGTGACTTCATTACCTCCTAAAAAATAGATGGAAACATCCGTCTGTGTCCTCTACCACTCCGAGAGCGAACGTCTCTGCGGAGCAAACAGAGGAAGGGCTATTGAATCATACTTATCATAATACAGCATTTTTTTTCCCTCTTGTTTTGACCTGACCTATAGTTGGGTCTCTACAGGGTGCGCTTTGTTTGCTGAAGATATTGATTTTTTTTTTTTTCTCATTGTCTCAACAACATTCCCAACTCTTTTAGTAGGAGCAGAGAAAACAAGAAGAATGGATTTGTAATAACAATTCAAAATAGTGCTATAGATTTCTGCTGCAAGGCCCAGCTCACGGGTAGAATTGAGTCATTGATCTCATGCCCACAGTCCTTCTCATTGGCTTCAAAAGGAGAAAAGAGCATCAGGATTTATTCCAAGCCATGCAGAGATGAGTCAATAGTAACTCTCAGTTCTACACAATCTGTTTTTGGAATTTTATCTTTCATTTCTCATCATCATCATCATATGTTGCTATGGCGAAACCAAAACTAATTTTATACATGTTAATTAACACAGACTAGACCTTCCAGGCACCAAATGCCTATACTCAATTATCCCTGCAGAGTCACATGAGGGACAGGTGGCTACTGCAGATATCTGTTCCTGAGAGCATTTAGCCCAGCAGTCATGGACTTGGAGAAGGAGCCAGAGCACCCAGAGAGATCCCCCACATGCACAGGGAAAATACTCAAGTTCAGTGCTGAAAGATCCCAAGCTGAGATTCAAACCCCGAACCATTTTGTTGCTTGGCAACAGTGCTAACCTAACAACTGTGCCAGTAAATAGTAAACTACTCAGCGGGTAACAGTGTACTCATCCAACTGTTTTGTATGCGATACCAAGCTGATGAGGTTGAGAGTCGCTGCAAACAGTTGCAATGATGCTCAGCAGCTCGACTGCCATGCTGAGCGGCGTTCTTCTCCATCAGGGCGTGTAGTCACTGCCCTGATGGAGAAGCACAGTGGCTTCTCCAAACTTGATTATCTGACTTGTTAGTACCTGTCTTGATTGTAGGAAATTAAGAAATTTGTCACAAGAAATGCAATCAATTGGTGTGCTTAACTGTGAAATCTCAACCATTCGCCTACAATCTGTGCTGAGTCTGCAAAGTAACACATCCGAGTATTCTGGAATATAATAGGTATGTAACATGATAGAAACTTTGAAAGATAAAGGAGCAACTGTGACTATATTATTTGGTTTAATGTGTAAAAGTTGATTTATCAGAATGTTTTTCACCCATATTTACTCTGCAAGAGATTTTTTTGTTTTTTGTTGACAACAACTCTTGCCCATAACCCATGCAAGTCATCTCTGTAGGAATTATGTGGATATGGCTGCAGACTCTCAATCCTCAAACTCAGCTGCTGCTCTTCAGCAGCACCTCAGTTCTTCACCAAAAGACATCTGTCCTTACAATTAGAATCAGGCTTTATTCATACATTCTAGTCATTCTAGTCTAAAGTCAACTGTAAAGCTTGTGTAATGTAAATTTCATTTTCATTACCTGCCTACTAGAGTTCTTTGAGGATATCCACTGGTTAAGGATTGGGCAGTGACAACACATTAGAGCACAACTGAACCAAAACCTGAGAGTAGCCAAGTCTTAGAAGGGTGTTTGCATTGAATACTATTGAGCTTTTCTACATGCAACAAGCTTTATCATTTATCTGATCCCATAAAACTTGACTTGTGCAAAAACGTTCAATTATTCAGAACAAATTCTAAATGATGTCAACATCACTCAAACTGTAATTGTCACACTTGTTTTGTGACAATTACTGGATATGAGGGGAACGTTTCACCTTTCTCCGTTGTGGCTTTTAACATGCAACATGCATCTGAAACACAATGAACAAAGATTCTGACATGAGAGACCTTTTGTTCTGTTTCCACACCAAAATGGTCACAAAAAAACACATCCGAAGAAACACACACCTTGGTGTGGAACAGCCTTCCCACAGATGACTTTCTCACCAAAGATGCACTGAAACAAAACTCCACTTCTGCCACTGTGGGTGGAGTGAGAAGGACAAATGCATCAGCTTCACAGCAGAAGTCCTGGAAACAAAGTTTAAGAAGGTTAGGGAAAGGTAAACATAACTCTGCAATGAAAAAAGGTTCATTTTCAAGTTCTTATTAAATCATAATTAATTTATAACGTCTAGGCCCCATTTTTGAAGAAAATCCAAGGGACACTATACATCCGTACATAATTTATAAACTCCAAACTTTATGGAGAATTGAAAAAGTGAAAGTCTAATAGAAAGGAAAGTTAGACTGAAAAACGATAATGTACCATAATGTAGGATGAAGTGAGTCCTGCAACCTTCCCCTGTTGTGGGGTAAATTGTGCCACTGGTAACTTTACATTGGGGTAAAATGTGGCATTGATTATTTAAGTGATTTTGTATATTAAGTATTTTAATTTTGCTGTAACGTGTATGTAGGGGTTATATTTTCTTATGTAATCCAAATGAATTGATCACACTATGCCTTTAGGCTTAAAAGCAGAGCGACAATGTTTTTCCTAATTTTATTCATACAAACATAAATAATAAGGGTCTTTATTAAAAAATGGTAAAGTTTTATTGCATCTCCACTGGAAGAACAGCACTAAATATAGCCTGGCACACTTTACAGATGGAGCATGGTATGTTGGCTCTTCTCAGCAACAGTCTCTGCATTAGGCAGCTAATGAGCCAGCTATCATATTTTGGCAGCTAAAACAAAGTGATCTCTCAATAGCTGTCTTCCATTTTCTAACACAAATGCAAGTCCTTCAAACATAACTTAAACTGCAGTCATCTAAAATGTGTTATGAAACCACTGATGAAAAACAAGAGTATCTGGAGTTCAGACCTGGAGGGAAAGGTTGTTGTTTTCTACTGGCCAAGACTGAAAGTCTGGTCAGTGAAAAGGGAGTTTCTAGAGCTTCACTCTAGGGACTGTTTTACTGTGGCGTACTGGGAGAGACCAGGCACCACTTCAAATCCTTGAAGGCTGTAAACAATAAGCATTGTTTGCGCTTTCTTGCTTGTCACAGACACCTAACAACCGGCAAGACCTTTCTTATATACGGTGAGAAGATACAGAATCCTAGACATTTGTAACATTGCTATGTTAACTTGTTGATTTTTGTCTCGCACACGATTTTTGTTAAGTGGACAGGTAAAAAAACTGCATAAAGGATTAAAGTATTTCATCTTCAATACCTTTGGTATTTTTTCAACAATACCAAAGGTATTGTTGAAAAAAAAATTAAAACAACCATCTTGTTCTTGGTAGGTCTATATTCTGTAGGTGCACTAGATTTGGGGTTGCAAGCTTGTGGTGCCTGTGAATTGCTTAGATAAATTCATCATAGCATGTGTGGAAGTAAATTTGGGCCTTTAAGGATGTATATGAAACATTCTTTGTATTATGGCAGAGAAATTGGTTAGTTAATGATACTCTATATATTTTCAACAGTGGTGAGGTTGAGGCTTTGGGAATCTTAAGTATTATAAACTTGCTTTATTTACTTCAAAACGTATTTGGATTGTGTTGAAACACCCAGGAACCAGCAAGGGTAAATCCAGAACTGCAAACAACAGGAAGACCAGTGCATTTCTCCACAGAGAAGGAATATGAACATTGTCATGGACTAAGAGAGTGCTGATCAAGAAATGATTAATTTTTAGTCTACATCTCTAAGCTTATGAAATTCGCAGAATCAAAATGATATTCAGAGAAAAGCATGGTGATGGTTCCATCATACAGAAAATCAAAACTGATTTTGAATTGGAAGGTAAGCATTAACCTTCTGGTGACCTTTCTGAGTTGTTCCTCATCTTTCAGTAAAACAATAAACTCCCAGGCAGTGACTGCAATTTAACAACGCAATAAATCTTAAAATAATTTTTAGTCTTTCTGTTAAGCAGGTAATAGGATTTCAATAAGGTCAGGTGACCACTTAACCCCAAATTCCCTACTCATCTGTGTCTGAATGTGTTTGTGAGGCTGGATGTGGCTCTGGCGTAAAGTGGTGTGAGTGGAGTGAAATAGCTCTCCATAAATTCAGTCCATTTACCATTTAAGGCCAAAGCTTCCTTTATTAATCATGGCAGAGAATGACTTTCAGCTCAGTTAGGACAAAACTGACGTTTTATTTCTTGGCAGAGACACACAAAACACATTTTATCCCCTGATGAACATTGCCAACTATTTTCTCCTCCAGTCCAGTGCAGAGATGTAGCTGTTATAGAACTTGTAGGGTAGATTATTATAATGCTTTAATTTCTGGTCTTCTTACAGTTGTTCTTAGTTATTCCTATTCGGTTGTGCGAAAATGAAATCAGCTTGACTTCCTCTACTTCTCTAAGTTCTTAGATCTGATGCAATTTATCAAGAAACATGTTGTTGTAAGCATCCACATCTTAACACTGAACATTTAGTTAAAGTGTATATGTGTGAGAGATACTGAGATCTATTCCTTCTAAAAGCCAGCACTGAAACATCCAAATTCAAGATGCATTTACATGAAACCGCTGTCTGGAAGCTTATAGTATTTTTCGATGTTTACTGGGGAAACTTTCCAACTTTAGACACTCTGAATCTGCTGTAGATGTTATGCCAGGCCACTATATGGCACTGATTTTAGCATGTTGTCAAAATGCATCTGCGTTTTTGTTAGAAAACAGTAACTCATCTCCTATGAACCAAGTGCTCATGTTGTAACACATCTATATTCCTTTTTAGAAGCTGTGCTACACAGCACAGCTTCTAAAAAGGAATGCTATATGCCATCGTTTTTGCTATCTATTAGCTATTTATTTGTAGAGCAAATCCTCAAGCCCCATGTTCTGACCACTTGCACTTTTACATCTGCAGAAGAGTGACTCAGTCATGCAAAATGCAGTTAAAAGTACTTTAGAAAAATGTAAGGAGCAAGTAGTTATATTCTAAAATATTGTCTTTCTTAGTTACATGATGCATAGCAATACACATGTACACAAAAACACATAGTGCCCATAGTGGCGCCAACCAGGGGTGTGGTGGAACAGGTAGCCTCGCTTAAGGGTTGTATGCTGAAACCTCTCGGGGCCAATAGGGGGATTTTCTTCCTTGGTCAGGAACCTGCCCACAAAGAAAGGAAGTGGCTTTCTTCCACTAGATACAGCAATTCTGGAAGGACTCAGGGGAGAAATCGTTCAGCTCAACCCCAGTGATGGATTAACTGCTATTGCTAAATTGTGTTTACCTAGGCACATACGAACCATAAGGAGGTGCATAAAATAGAAACAAAGTAGGATGTGGCAAAGGCAGAGCAACAAACAATCTATACTTCAATACAAAAAAGTGTCAGAAAGTCTGAAGTTGTGTGAGGCAGAGAGAGTCTTTGGAGTCATTACTCACTGTTGACTGTTGTCAAATGAAATTAACCCTTTCATCTGTTCAAGCCAAGCAGCCACAGAACAGTTCTCACTCTAGTGACAGCCGGGCTCGTTACGCCTTTCTTCTCTCTCTTTTCTTTGATGCAGTTCCAGTTCAACGAACAAACTCTCTGCGTCCTTTCATCAGTCAGTGACGCTCCATAAAAGATGACTGGTGTGGCCTGAACAACAGCCGGTTCAGGAACACTAAGTACTACGGATCAGAGTCTGACACAAGACCATACACACCAAATATATATATATATATATATATATATATATATATATCTATATAACTATATATATATATATATATATATATATATATATATATATATATATATATATATATATATCCATCCATCCATCCATTTTCCGTCACCCTTCTCCCTAACGGGGTCGGGAGTTGCCGGTGCCTATCTCCAGCTGCGTTCCGGGCGAGAGGCGGGGTACACCCTGGACATGTCGCCAGTCTGTCGCATATATATATATATATATATATATATATATATATAGTTTTTTCTTCATTTTTTAGAGCTCCTACTCTGAGAGGTTATTGGAAAGCTAAGGATCAATAAGTTAATGAATCAATCATGCTGCCATTTTATACACAAGGGAGTTAAAGCAATATTTAAGTGCTGGAAAAAGGGAAAGAACAAAAGGCAAGGTGACAAAAAGACCTTTAAAAAGATCATTTTTAATTGAGACATCTCAGCTGTTCATTCTGACTGCTACTTTTAAACAGATGTGAGACTTAAAACAGGAATAAATAACAGAAAGCCGAATTCATTACAGATTGACAGGTCAGAGCATTTTACCTAAGAAAGGCTTTACTTCGAGCTTTTCCAGGAAGTACTTAACATCTCACAGCAAATAAATCCAGAGCTTTTATAGCCTGTAGATGTGCCTGAGGAGATAGGTAAGAACATTTGTCTGTGTAACTCAGCATGACCTGGCCTTATCACCTATATGTACTGACATCTACAATCATAAAGCTTTCTATCATCTTTTTGTTATTCTTTTTCACCCATCTCTTCTATCATGGCTCATTTTTTGGTTTCTTTACTATAGAATCTTGTACGTTTTCTCACTGAGTGGTGGCGCACACTGACGTAGCAGGGATCATAGACAGACCTGACCTATTTACCAAGATCTTTAACTCCTCCCCCCTTCCTGCTCCTGCTCTCACTCTTCTGGTGTTGAGTTGCTGTGCATTTGATTGTGTCTCCAATACTCCATGGTGTGGTGTCCATGGGTTGGTCTGACTTGTACGCTCTCTTTTTTGTTGTCTCTGGAATGAGTGGAGATCCTTTGCAGTTTGCATTCAATGTGGCTTTAAAAGCAATGTAAGTAGCAAATTTACCACTTTCTGCAACGTGAGAAAATGTGCAAAAGTCATGTGAAACAAATTTGCCCGGATTCTGGTGCCGCAAAGCATCTTCAGACCTGGCCACTTCCAGGTCCATGCTTCACAGTTGTGATTGGTCTCCAGTATTTGTTTTATGTCATGTATGTCCTCTGTCTAAAATACCTCAGTGTTACATTCAGTTGTTTGAAGAACAATATTCTGGATATTGGAACAGAACAGAAAAACTAATTTTTGGGACTTCTTTTCACTAACGGTCTGCCTTAAATGTCTTGAATCTTCTCCCTTTGCTCCATGGCTATTTTTTTGGGATTATTGCAATTTATTCCTCACCAAATTGTTTACTATTCAGATTTTTTTCCTGTACACTAATACCAACCGTCCATACAGCAGATTCTTGCATCCAAAAATTTTGGAAAAACAAACAGGCCTCATTTTTTCCACATGACTCTATACACATAACCTTGTGTTTCCTCCTACAAAAGTACTAAATGTGTGCAAATACTGAAGATAAAAGAGGCAGACAGGCTAAGTGAGCAGCCGAGATGAGTGAGGGTAATAACGTCAAAAACATTAGCAGAGACAGGTAAGATACATCAGGCTGCACATCAGTGTTTCACAGAGTGATACATTCCCCCTTTTAAAGAAAATGTGCCCGAGCGGAAGGCAGACACACCTTAAGAGAAAGGGTTTACCGTGTGCAGAAAAAGGAAAAGTAAAGCGAAAAGCCCAACTTAAAGGGTGTGCATGTGATTGACGATCAACCAGAGGAGCTCTTGGTGGAGAAATGAGGCAGCAATCACTAAACTCAATTAGTCCAGCCGGGTGCGCCTGTGTGGGGCAGAGCCTCTAGCCAGTCGCTTAACAGCGCAAAGAGACTCATAAATCCTGATTATTTCAGCTAACAAGAACTTTCTCCTATCTCAGTAAATCATAGACAGGTAAGTGCACACGCAAGGATCATCAAACAACAGGCGTATTTAAAATATTCAAAGTACACACTGCTTCCTCTAGATGCGTGTGTGTGAGACAGCTGCGCTGTTTGCTTACCTAAAGGGTTTAATACTGCCCCACATCTGAGAAAACATAGCAGTGGAGCAGTCTAGACAGGACACACACATGCACCAAAACCCAATTAGTTGACCCTAAGCTTAACAAGGGCTGTCTTCTTAGTTTTTGCTCACATATGGCTTTTCTGAAACTCACCGTCACTCCTCATAGGCAAAGTATATCACTTTTCCTGCTTGTGTTTCATAAAAGTAATTTTTACCTGCTTTAGAATACACTGACAGTGTTGGAACTTTTACTTATGCTTGTCGTCTCTAAACATTTTTTTTTTTAAATATCACTTTTTGTTCCAAATAAATAATATGTTCTGTGATTTTGACAATACTACTAGAGGTGCAGTGATTTACCGCTTATGGAGCCTCCTTGGGGAATTGGGGCATTTTTATTTCTTTTGTGTTACCTCGCAAAGTTTTTGCATTTTCATGCAATATGTTTATGTTCTCTCACAATAATATACTTACTAGTCAGTTCATGCAGTATATTGAATACTGAAAGTCTTTATACTACAGTATAAGGTTTTTGTATAGCATGTATATTGTGTATATATGCTTTATATATTGTTTGGGAAAAATAGCTGAAGTTTTAAATATTTTTTCCTTAGGATATAAACATACAGCAAACTCTTGCAAAATGCAAAAACTAAACGGATTAGCTTCTTGAAGACATAAACAGAACATTTCTGTAAGACGGAATAAAAGAAAGAAAAACTATTTGGACTATCTCCACTTCCGTTCTTCATGGCAGTTTTAGATAAGCTCCTCTCATCTGGGTCTTGCTGAACTCACAAAGAGAAGTTGACATAATTTTATCGTCAGCTTTGAATCGCTGTTCAAGCTCCCACTGGTCAGTATTTATACTTTCTTTATGCTGCAAGGAGTTACTTTCAGTCTTTTGAAAACCTCCTTATTTAACAAAATTGAATATCCTAGGGGAAAAAAATCTAACCAGGGGCCATAAGTTGTGGTTTTGGAAGTGAAGAAGTTCTACTGCTGATTCCAGGTTGTCTAACTCTAACCACAAGTTCTTCCCCCATACCATCTTCTGGCTTCTTGGCATTGACCACAACTTCCCTCTCCTGCTGTGTGAGTTGTCAGTCATCATTCCTCACATATTTTGTCCAAGCATCAGCCAAATCCACACATGGCTTTCTGTGTCTGCTCCTCAAGTTTAGATGCCAAACATCTGAGATGTGCTGGGAAGTCTCTTCCTAAGAAGGCAGACTGGGTCAAGTTGACATTGTTTCAACAATAATTTGAAGCTATGCCCCTTAAATCCACCTTGAACTGATCATTCTCTTGTTCTCACCCATATGCATTCGCATTAAAAGTCTGGTAAATAAAAATGAAGCTTGAGGCACCGTAACAAAATCAAAGTTTAGGCAAGTTGAAGCAGGAGGAAATTGCAGCTCCATCTCACATCAGAGCTGTTAGTGTCAGAGGTGCGTCAGGGACTGCAGGGAAAGACGTCAGTAAGAGGTGACGGGACAAGAGGGGGAGGAATCAGGCTGCTTGCTCCAAGCCTTAACTGCTTTAATATTATGGCATAGAAATGGAAATAGACTGGAAGTACATTCTGATGTAACAAGGCAAAATTGGGGAATACATTTACATAGACTTACGTGGATTGCCTTCACTTTGGAGGGAGGTGGGGGGAGTTGAGGGGGGGTGAGGGGAGGTTAAGTCTTAGTGTGTGACATGCAGGTAAAAAAACCTTGTTCATTTCACAAGCTGTGGATGTGTTCATTTTAAAGACACCTGTAACATAATAAAATTTGGTGGTTGTAATAGTGGTTTCACTTAGCTGGGACAATTTCTGGAAATGCCATATGGCTGTTTCCAGCTGAAGAAATGCAGAATGAAAAGTCTTTGCCCTTCAAATCTCATTTGAGATGTCTGCAGCATCAATTGAGAATCCTTTTATTCACCAGCAAGTTGCACCATACTCCCATACTGCCAGGACAAATACAGCATCCATATACTGCAAATGTAATTTATCGAGCTGGTCTTGTTATTGCATTATTTCAGTCAATACACTCCTGATATGGAGGATCCTAAAACAGAAAAACAGAGGCTGAGCAAGCTGAAGCACTTTTGAAAATGAGCTTTACAATGGATATCTTGTCAGCATTGTATTACGCCCCTAATGATGATGACGCATGACTTGTGTAGTGGTGGGAAAAAGGCGCTCTGGTTTTTACATTTATATAAATTTACAGTGTGCTGTGCCCCTGCAGCAATGTTGACAAAGTGGGTAACTGATTAAATTAGAAAGACCAGACTATTCAAGGACTGTGGAACTAGTATGCCATCTAGTGGCTTTAAAATGTAATGAGCGCCTTCCATGTCTACGCTGGAGCACATTGGCATAGAGAGCACATTTGTGGCATGTCGACAAGCTGGAATACCATCACAAGGTTAATTTTTTTCCACAATGTAGCTCAAAAACTGACAGAGATCTAAAAATAAAGATTCATTTCACACCCTGGTTTATATTTCAGTAATTTATTTTTGTTCATTTTTTGGATCATTTTGTGACTCACAGCTAATAAAAATGTCAAATTTTTCTCAGAAAAGTGTAATATAACATGAAATCAATAGAAACTTATTTTATTAACCCTAAAACGTTGAACATACATGTACAGTATAATCAATACATGGTTGGGGTTCCCTTTGCATAACTTACAGCATCAGTGCAATCTGTGGCTGTGCTGTGGTGTTAATTAAGCCCAAGTTGCTTCAGCTCTTCTGCAGTGCTGTCTGGGGTCTTTCAGCTTTCTTTTAAAAGTGCCTTACAGGTTCTCAGTGGAGATTAGATGGGTTTGCTGGCTGATCCAGCACAGTAACACCATGGCAACTCAGGCAGCCTGTGGTTCCTTTGGCAGCCAAGTGCTGCTAGAAAATGAAATCTGCAACTTTCTTAAGTGTGTCGGCAGAAGAAAACCACACCTTGGCAAAGGTAAGATTCTTTTAATGCGTCTGGTGAAGGAGTGGCTTAAGCCCAGAGAGAATAACTGTTTTAGTTTTGGACATGTCCATATGTGGTGATGAAAAGCATCGGCTGTAGATGGACAACACATTTTGTGGATCTTGTCTAAATTCTCGAATGGGCTTTGCCCAGTTTCATTTTAACTGAATTTCAATTCAGTTAAAATGAAACTGAATTGAAATTCACTTATATGAGACAATGCATATTAATCAATAGTCAATATTGCTGTAAATACCCCAGATTTAGCAAGATGACAAAAAATTACATTTTTACAATATATAAATCGATTCTCTCTGTTGCTTGCCTACATTTCCCACCACTTTTTCCTTCCACTCAATTTTACATCACATTAAACAGCACTATAGGAACAGCCTCTTTATAAATGACCCTATGGCTTAGCTTGTCAGATAATATAAATTTCTCATAAACTGAGTATTCAATAGTTTATAATTATCAAATTGAACAAATATGCAACACTTATAGTCTCTTTACACAAAGGAAATGTGTGTTTTTTTTTTGTCTTTTTAAACAATTCTGCATTTGTAAGAAAAATGTATTTTGGGTCAACCAGCAAAGTTGAAAATTGTGGTTGCAACTATAAAGAAAACTTGTCCAATCCTTTGAGTCAGTCCCAAATGGATTTAGATAGAGGCAGTGTGATGGTGTGGTGCAGCCTCTTCCCAAATATTAAAACCAGATTTTAGATATAGTGAGATGGGATCAGTGACGAGAAACACTCCTGAAGTATAGCCCTGATCAACATTTTAAGACCAGTTGAAAAATGGCAAGAATTTACATTTTGATCTCAAGATTCAAAGTAGAGCTTCAAAATGCAAAAGGAAGTAATTGAAGAAGGAGAAAAAAAAGAAAAGAAAATTAAGTCCAAATCTTTTCAAAAATGTGGATTCGGTATCGGTTTCTGTTAGGTATCCATACTGTCATGATCTTCTAGTGGTAAAAGAAACAAAAGCTTTTGAACAGCCAGGCTGTTGTGGTCTGACGCAGTAAGACAGTCATCATAAACAAGAAAAAAACTTGCTTTAAAATCTAATCAAGAACAAGACTGCAGAGAAAATGAAACATTAATTTTAATGTGTACAAATGTCTGATCAAAATACACCAGTGTTAGATTCACAAACAACAAAAGTTTAAATAATTTGGGATTTTATTAAATGATTGAAAAAAAAAACCCCACTGAAAATGTACCGCAGGTACTGTTTAGAAGAAAAACAAGAAGAGCCACATTGATGTTCAGTTAAAACCAGAAATATAAAACAACAACAAACCTACCATGTGTATAAGTGACAGAAACAAAAAGTGACTTTAGCTTTAGTCTTACTTAGATGAATGTTCTTTAAAAAGATTAGTCATACAAAATGTTTCCAAGTAATTATTATTCCTGTCCAGTATGTGTACTTTCAACATTCCCTTCTGAATAGCCTTTATTTGGCCATGAAAATGTACAAAACCCTTTAGTTACAGAATAAAGTGCCGATCAGTTGTTCTTGAGGTATTTAACTTTTAGAGAAGGTGTTAGTAAACATAAACGACACAAAAGCTGGTTCAGCAAAGGTTATAGGATGTTCAGAAATGTCTTTCTTCTTAAAAATATCTCAAGTAAATGATAGTGTATTTTTGTCTCTTGTGACTAGAAATGTTGGGAATGTGAAGGACCATATTCTGAAACATGCCAGATATGATGAGTGGCATGAAAGAGCACCTTCTCTTAAACATAAGAATCTGGGGAATCACAACCACATGACGGCTGGGCGTCCTTACCCTGCGACCTTGCTCTCAATCTGTCACCCTGAGCGCTTGTAGCATGCCTCCCTGTAGGAAGTAGCGTTGACAATACTGAATATATCCTTCCTGACAAAGGTTAGGAAATTTTTTAGAGGGCAGAGTGGCTGGTTGATGTGGCGGTGGCTGGGATAACAGAAAGCAGTATGAAATGTCACATCCTCACCATTGTACAGCACTCTGATGAACACTTCCCCATCTTTCCGATTTGACTTTGACTTCTCACTTTTTCCTGCTTTGTTTTTTGCCTGGCCTGGTGTTGGCGGGCTTTTCCACATTTCAAAGACTATTCTTGCTGCAAAGCGAGGAAACTTGGCCTCCTCCAGTCCCAGGGCGCTTAGCAACGGAGCAATGGTGACATCATGACCTGAGGAGAGGGTGAAGACCTCCTCCCCACCCAGACGTGGCTGCCGGCCTTCCTCGTTGGCCCTAGCGACCCGCTCCATCTTGTTAGCAGTTCTGTTGAGGTACGGGTACATGGCCAGGATGGCGTATTTACGATAGGCCCCAAATCTTCTCCGATCTACCTCATCTTCCAGCTGCTGTTGCCGAATAACCGCAAACTGTGCCATAGTCAGGCATCCACCAGTACCACCATCTCCACTGGAAACACATGGGAAAGAAAGGCCGTGACACAGGTGGCAAAGCAGCGAGTCAATAGGGTTTGCAGCTCGGAGCTGGCGAGTGAGAACACCTAAAGTGCGTGCCATGTCAATGTAAGTCCTCTCCAGGTTGGAATCGGCCACTCTGAGGCGATACTGCCTCCTCTGCTCTTCCTCCAGATACTTGCTCCTGGCAGGACACTCGCATGCCGAGCCGCAGAACAATGTGCTCCACTGATGACGCACGGTCACCTTAGTCCAGTCGAAATCTGGGAGGAAGCCGTAGAGAAAAGCCATTCCGCTTTGGAGGGTTCGGCTTTTTCCTGTAGTCTCCATCCAAACCTGGCGAGGCGACCAATCAGAGGGGAGCAGACTGTGGTGCTTGTAGGCACGTTGGAGGAGCTGCCCGTTCCGAAGGTGCTGAACAACACCTGTTGAGAACAACAAAGATTTGGATTTTAAGGAGAAAAGATTTCTACGGCATAACCAAAGACTTTAATCCAGTTATTAGGGCTGTCAACGTTAATGCATCAACGTGTGGCATATCTAAAAGATTTTAAAAATCAATATCACATAATGCAGATCAATCGCATTACCTATTTTGAGTCAGAAGCCTCTCTTCTGGAGAGGGCTGTCTAGTTTACAGCAGCGTATTACATGATCTTGCAGACCTGAGTGAATAGATGCCAAACTGCTGCTCTCACTTTAACAAAACACCACGAGACAGATACTACATACAAACTGGAACTGTGAATTATCCTTCCACTGATGAACAAGAAGCTCATAGTTAAATGTTTTAACTTAACATTTGAAACAAACTTACTATTAACCCTTCATAATTATGACAAGCTGGAAAATGAGAACACTCTCATTCTTTAACATTTTTCAAACTTACAAAGTATAGTGATTAATCAGTGCTAGAGTGTGATTAATCTGATTACATTTTTTAATTGATTGACACCACTACTAATTATGAACAGGAGCATAGAGGAAGCCAGCACATTGGGCTGAGATTTATAGCTGTCTGGTTTGAACACCTGTCTGCGTGAGTTCTCCCATCTCACAGACACTGTGGTTAGGGAGACGTGAAATGGAGCCCAGCTGTGCCTCCCAGTGGCCTCTGGTCCCCTGGCCCATGTGATTAATGAAGGAGGTTAGCAGAGGATGAGAAGGCTGCCTGGGAAGATAAAGAAAAAAATGGCATCAAACGTGATTACTGTGATTACTGTCAGGCGCATGAATGGTGAGTTTTGTTTCACATACAGGAGTTCTGCTGCATGGTTTACTGCACTTGGGTTGTATTGAAATAAGGGTGTGTATGCTGAGACTGACCCATTACTTTTTTCATTGTGTTTGGCAAATCATACAAAGGTGGAAAGACGCTTTTTGGAGTAAATAACTAAATATGAATTAGCATATTAAAAAGAATTATTGGCAATTTTAGATAATCAGTAGACCAGGAAAAACAGTTGAATGATGATTTCCAAATAACCTGGCTCTGTGTAAAAGTTATTAATTGCCTTCATGAATTGATGACTCTGATTAACCACATTGTTTGGAGGACCAAATCTCATTTACAGCGATGTAAAAGACTGCCAGACTTAAAAACTAAAATATTAGTGGTTGCTAATAAAAGCAACTATTTATTTCCTTTAGGATCCATTTTCCAAAGAAGGATTAGTTGGTTTGGATATCTTTTTTTCCCTTTAATAAATGTTATGATTTGAAAATGGTACAGTATTTTACTCAAGTTATCTTTTGTCTGTATTACTTCGGATTGCTGTCTTGGTGTTAAAATGTAAGCAAATTAATAAAACTAAAATAACAAATATTATTTTAATAATTACTTGCAATAATAAATGCAGTAAAAAAAAAAAGTTTAGTGCATTAAAATGATTAGTAGGTGGGGGAATGTGACCAGTTCCTATACCTACCAGCAGGTGTCTCTTTAACACAAGGATGTGAACTTTGACAGGACACCTTGATGTGTGTGGGATTTAAAAAAAAAAAAAAAACAGAACATGTAGATATAAAACGATGAATGAATTTGTGGCATCAGGCCACATGACAATAAATCAACACACACACAAATCCCAGGACACACATCATCATCCAGAAATGAGGAAAGCAAGAAGAGCAGTCGATGATCCAGAAGATTAAAGAGGATTGAAGATTATAGATTAATATGAAAGAATCCATGGGAGCTGCAGCTCAACTCAACCAGATTAAGAGTGGGTGCGCACGCACAGTTTCCATAGTGATCACAGAGAGATTCAAGAACAAGCCATAAAAATAGATCAAATAAAACCTGCCATCGTGTCTGACCTTACACAGCAAAGCCTAATCTGTCATCTACAGCCACCTGCTACATCAAAAATGGACAATGAATGCCTTTTTGTGCCGCCAGGTCATATCAATCTTCACGTCACCATTCTGCACTGTTTGCATCATCATACTCTTATTCATTAGCACCGTCATAAACACACTGTGGGCTGAGTGTGGATGTGCTGAAAGAAGTGATTTTCTGCCCTGTCAGCAGCAGATCCGACTGGTTTGAGGAGAACTGAACAATTCAGATTTAATTGGCTGCACCGGGAGACTGGATGTCCGAGAATGGAGACGCCACAGTGGACAAAAAGCCTCTATTAGGTTCATTGTTGCCAGCTGAAGATTAGAGAGCCCAATTACATTAAGCAGGGATTATTATCACTGGATAGGATGGGAATAGATTAGTGAAGAGGAAGGAAGGGACGGGTGGAGAGATAAAAAACAAAAAGAAAAAAAAACAATAATGTGAATGGTGGGATTAACAGAGAGAGGCTGTGCTGGAAATGCAGAAGAATGAAATAGAATGTAGAACATATGTAGTGAATTTATAAAAAGACAAAAACATTCAGAAACTGATGGGAAAGAAGGGAAGGAAAGAGAGGAGATGCTCCCTGCAGATGGAGAGAGCTCAGTTAACCGCAGATGGAGACAGTGGGTCGGCAGACTGGTGCCAGAGCATTCAAACACAAAATGTACAGCAACACACACACACACACACACACACACACACACACACACACACACACACACACACACACACACACACACACACATCTCCTGCTCCCTGTGACGATCTCTCTGAGAGCATATGCAAGCTTGTGTGCTTCTAATCACAGTTTGGTCGAAGAAAACAGCAGGAACTACCTACAACATCAGTTTATTCATACAATCATATGCATACCCACCACTACTCTTTGTATTGGAATTAGTTGGCTTTATTGTGGTGAAGCAGAAATTTCACCCTTTCACATCTCCGCCTCTCAACATCTGCTTGTGATGAAGCTTAGGCCTAATAGCAATGAGGGATTTGGAGAATGTATGAAAGGTGCATGGCCTCCACCCTCTCAAGTCTTCAGTCTTCTGATTAATTTAAGTGCAATCCACAGAAACAAGACATCATAAGTCAGAGTCATTAGCAAAAGGGAAATACATAACTAAAAACCCTAAAAATACCAAAAGTGTGTAAGGTAATATATGGCAAATGTGACCATTCTGTTGTTTTTCAGAAGCAGAAAAATGCAGAAACAGTGAGATTCAACAACATGAGCCCCTCTAACTCACTAAAAACAGCACGACTACGAGAAACACTTTTTGTCAAACGATTCTGAAAAAAATGGAAACATGGCTTTAAGAAAAGCTACTACCTAAAGCTGAGGGATGGAAATGCAACCCAGGTTGCTCCACAACTACAGCAGATGTCTCTAGTAAAGTCTGGAGCCAGAACCATGACAAGATCAGAAACATTGTTTGTGAGTATAAAGTTCTTCATGTAAGAAGACCTAGTGTCTTACCATGGTTTTTGAATTTTATATCCACAGATTGTTTGGTGTAGTCCTATAGATGAGAATTAGTTTCAGTAGTGATTCCGCTTTCTTAGTGTACGAGCCAAAGGAACGGTAACTCGTATTTGACTCGTATTCTGTCCACACCTTGTAAAACATTTGTTAGAATTAACAATTCATGGCCAAAATGTTGTAAAAACTGTCGATTAAGTTGAGTGACATATGGTGTAATCAGAATTGACTTTCTGAGGACACCATATGTCATTAATTATAAGCTTCACAAGAACGAAACTGATGAAATGTGTGTAGAAAAGTGAGACTTTCAGTTGCTTCTACACATTGCGCCTGTTTTACACAACCACTCCATACTTCACAAGCGTGAGTGTATATGGAAGTGTCCACCACAGCAACAATGCTGGTCAGAACTGGAGTAGAATTTACATTTAACCTAATTTTGCAAAATCTGATATTTTCATATCAGGAAAATACACATTTTTTCATCTTTAACTGGGGAAATAGTGGCAATTACAGTACAGCATACAGCAATAGCTCTCAATGTTTTAACTTGTCACATGTTTGAGAAACAGCCTAAGTTCTGCTCTTAGAGCTTTGTAGTCTGGATGCCTCTTGATGGAATTTAAGAGCTAGTGTGGAATTTTAGATTCCAGGATGCATTTCTTGCAGAACTCTGATGCGAGGACACAGAGCTGGAGAGTAGAGAGTAGAGTTCAGTGCTTTTGATTTTCTCTGACTGGAACTGGTTCTGTCAGACATCCGGTCTCCTGTGCTATTAGACAGCAGATAAAAAGAGTTCACTCCCTGTCCGTTTTCAACAATGCTCTCAGCTGCAGAGAAGCTGAATCAACTGGCATACAAAACACAGCTTTTTAATTCTTTTACGACCCTCTCCATGTCAAGATGGAACAGCAGAAAGTTAGATCAAGTGAATGCATGTTGTAGCGTTCTAAGCCTGTGGATTTGCAGATAAAAGTCTCCTTGTGATTTGTCCAGATGTGCTGCTTTGTGCAAAATTAAGTCGCTAGCTAAATCTGAGCTCAGGTGCACGGCGTCAAAAGAGGATTTGTCTCAGAAAATCTGGTGACCATATGGGCCGATTTTCTGGATTTGTTTTCCTTGCTTATCTATTTATTTTTAAACTCTAATGCCTACTCAGAGTTTGCTTTATTTGAAGGAAATAAATTCTGAAAAACTAGCCGATTTCAGATGTAGTAAGCTCAAATAGAAAGCAGAGCCGGCTTTTAATAACTGCTCATTATTATGAAATCTTATCTGACCCTCTTGAACCAGCGGAGTGAGTGTGAGCAGACACAAAGCTCTGCAGATACAAAATGAGAGTAGAGTTCAGTGAGTGGAAAAAGATAAGGGATTTTTTTTTTTAGCTCTTTGGCTGCTTCCACCCACTCTCCCTCTCTGGGAGGCAGAAAGTGTGCGTCAATGGCTACACAATGATGTAAGACGTGCTTGTTAGCATTTGTTTGTGTCTTTCCAGCTGTACAAAAGCGCAGATGTGCCATACCAAACTGTACCCACCCGTTGCTGATGACACATGCATTACGGCTGAGAAGCCAAGCAACTGGTAACAGTGTTGTGAGCAGAAATCCAGTTAATGCACCTCATTCAGGTTGTGATTTCAACTAAATTCAGCTGCAGCTTTTCGACAGGAGGTTTTATGGGCATATATTAAAAGCTCTGATATACGTTTGTGTCTCATGCTCTGCTACTTTCACATAAAAAATAAAATTGGTAGAAACACTGTGCCTAAGAGTTAATTTTACTTACCTAACGTAAAAAAAACCCAAAAAACATTTGTTTGGGTCCAACTTGGCTTCACTCTCTGTGACACTCGTGTCTTCCAATAAGGGCCTTTTTGAGCTTTACTGGCATCACAAAGGTATTCTATAAATTTTATTTATACATTCGCTGGTAAAATGTATGCAAACTACTTAGGAAGTGACAAGTCATAAAATGTTCCATCTGAACAGGACTTAGCTTGGGCTACTTAGCAAAGAAGTAGCTTCAGTGTCTAGATGTGCAAAACGGGTGCAGGCGTTGTCTTTCAAATACATCGTTGTAATATCACAATATGTGAAATAGTTCAAGGGATGTGAACACTCGTGCAAAGCCATACTGTATATTCACTATGTGGTATGAGAATCATATACAAATTGTGATTGTATTCACTGTTATTGTGTACCTGCTGGCAGACAGGGTGCAGTCAATGCTGGGACGTCTGGTCTTTGGGATGGCGTAGAGAGGGTAGCGGTCTCCATGGCGAATCATCACATGAACAGATAGCAGCTTGTAGTCCGCGGGGCTGTGACCTGTGACAACACAAATTGACTTTTTTTCTTCTGTCATTTATTTTCCAATCTTTAATCTCGAGAGAAATTTTCCTTCATTTTACGTTTTACTTTGCTGATAGGACCAAAAGGCTGAATATATAAAACAAAGGATGTCCTATAAAAAAATATCACAACTAAAATACTGAAAAGAGTGGTATGATTGTTTTTACTCAAACAAGGACTCCTTGGTTAACAGAAAATGGATGGATGGAGAAATATACCAGGTATATGAAGATATGATAAATGGACATTTCGGACAATGACAATAGAGAATAGAAACAAGGTGAAGGGATCTCTAAATTCAGAGAAAGAAGGTTAAAATTGCTAAAATGAACAAGTGAAGAGAGGTGGGAATCAGGTTCACTGTGAGGAAAAGGAGAGAGAGAGAAGAAAAGTATCTAATAAATCTCTTTGAGTGTGTTCAATACTTACTCCCTGTTTCATTTCATTATTTCCCTTGCAACGACATATGTGAAATGATATGATTTGATTTCATGGAATGTATGAATTACTCGGGTTACTGCCCACATCTGGTATGAATTTTACAACAATGGCCTCATTAGAAATATCTTGTACACATAATCATGCATCTGATCAATACCGAAGCAGCATCCTGACATATATTCACAGAGTCGTTCCTGTGTGTGTCTGAGTTTACAAGAGTTGGAGAAGATGTATATAAAAAATCGTTAAAAAGGAGATTATGTAAACAAAAGCAACATGTAGTGAAAAACAATGCATTTTGTACTGCTTATGCATCTTGTCTCCAGCACTGCAGGATCTCTTCCACTGACCCCAAACTAGACAAAAATGGCTCCACAATGTAAAAATACGGATGATGCAATTACAAGAAATTGACTTCACCAAATGTAACACATCCCTGGAGTTCTGACATACTAAACGTATGCTGTGGCTGAATTATATACATTTTTCACATGATCTATTTCTAATTCTGGCTTTAAAAACTAGCTGGTCTCGAAACTGAATATAAAAAAGAGCCTGCATTTCCCGGCATTTGGTGGTCTTTCATAAATCCTATAGTTACTTTTTATTTATACATTTACCTTCCCAGGCTTGTTCGGTGCGGTTTGGGGTGTTGCAGTAGCTGTAGGCCTCAAAAAAAGGGTCAGGCTCTTGGTTGTGATGCACAGGAAAGACTCGCTTTCTGCTTTTTGCCTGAAGACCTCTGAAATCTCCATCTGCAGCCTGGATTGTTTGCTCATCCAGCATGGGAGAGACGGGAATCAGGTTCACTGCGAGGAAGGTGAGAGGGGGAGAAGTAACAACGTTAGAGAGGAAGCAAGATAAGAACATTTCCAATCTGTGGTAAAAAGCCTGACGCTAAATTTGGTGGTCAGTACAGATATTTTCAGATGAAGGGACAAGAAATAGAGGGGAGAATAGAGCAGAGTAGCAAGAATTTAAAAAAATAATTGGATAGAGTAGCAGACAATCCCGACTTTGCCACAGTTCCACCACATTTCACCTCCATGACAACAGTTGTGTCCCTCTTAAGACTTCACTGTTACCATGGTGTAACAAGGACAGAGCTGCTGTGGGAACTTAAACCAGCTTTTCCAAAGATCCAAGAAAAAGAAGCACAGCCCCAATATCCCCTTTTGGAGAGCCGGAGGTCTAAATCTCACTTACATCACACACACTTTAGACATTCAGGTTTCAAAGTAAATTATACAAAACATTGAATGTCTAAGTTTAATTCAATGTTGCTTCCGGATAGAAAAAGAACAGACACATTCCTGCTTTGATGGTGACCTAAATAGATAATGTAGTTCTGATTATCTCAACATTCAGGCCCAAATCAGACTGAAAGAATAAGAACACTCTGTAAGCAGTCAGAAAATGTCTCTGTCATCTCACAAGCTTATAAACCTCAGGGATTTTGTGCCAACAATAATTTCTCTCTTGCCCTCATTTCTAACCAGGTATGGTCAGTGATGTAGCTGTTTGCCCACTGTGCCAAAAGAGTGGAAAAATATACATACAAAAAGACATACATACAAAAATGTCTTTCAAAAAACAGAAAGTTGACACCAAAACACCAGACTGAAGACCAGTTTTGATAGACAGAAAAGAGAAAAACTTTAAAGTTTCTTGTATTTTATTGTGCAATTAATTGATTTATTGTCTATTGTGACAGGTGTAGTTAACCGACTGCAGTAATTGCGCCTGGAATGAATAAGCATTTATGTCTGAGTTGTGGATTCAAAGAGCATCCTTCTACCTTTCCAAAGGTAGGTCTGATTGGTGCATCTATGTTACAGAGTGACTGCTAACCTAAAACTTGTTCTCTCCTTATTTTATGTATCCAAATTGAGATTAAAACATGTGTTTATAGCAATACATCTAATAGCAGCAGCAGTAAAGAATAAAGCACATAATGCTTTAATTTTGTAGAGCAAAAGAAAAATAGTGGTTTGCTAAAGATAAGCATATAGTTTCATGCTGCCTTCTTTAGCTAGTTTCAAAATAAAACTGTAACAGCTGACAAAGCCTACAGTACAAAATAACTAACGCTTCAATCTTAAAAGTAGCTGATACACTGGTACATACTTGTATAAGTATCAGTTCCTCACTGGCTACCTAAATCAAGTTATTGTGGTCTGCCAGAGCGAATAAATTACACCCGACGGAAAATGGTCAGCTCGGCACACAAGTTTACCAAAACCCTGGATCTGGAGCTACACCTTAAGAATTACAACCATATAGCTGTGAAAGTCAGCAAACAATTAAAAAAAAATAAATAAAAAAAAAAGAAAAAGAAAAAAAGAACTGTTCATTAAGCACATTTGTATAAACTCACCAGAAATGATGCAAAAGAAGAAAAGAAAGTGCCCTGTAACACTGGAGACCATGCTGATAGCTGACTGCTGCAGACACACACACACTGGAGCTCATTCACTACCATAACCTGTTCCCCATATGCAGCCACCTCCTAAGCCACCGTCCAAACACAGGCCTCCGCAGACTGACCAAAGTTCTCCAGTCCAGCTCTGCCACAGTCCCATACACAATGGGGCTTTTGTGACCTCATCCACAGTTCGAATGGGAGCACAGGAAAGCTGCACAGGGGTAGCTGGAGTACACACACATTCATGGGTCTACACAAAGTTTGGCTGCACTATTTAGAACGTCTCCTTCATCACATTAGAAATAAAAAGGGGCTTAATTAGAAGGTTTTATCCAAAGGAAAAACAGAATTTGGGTGATGAGGGAGGGCTGGTCATTAACATTTGAATACTTTAACACTAAACATGGTGAAAAGCTTAGATCCTACCTTTGAACAGGATCTGGCATGGGAAAAAAAAAAAAAAACACCAACAGAAAATGACTTGCTTTTTAACTACACCACAGCTGTAATTAGAGGGTAGGAAAGCACTTTGATAAATGATCTAATCCAGAAGTTGGTTTATCCAACCAACTGTAAAGTTTGTCCATCCATGCAGATTCTGCCATGTGCTGGACTGCCCTGAACTCCTCCCTGAAGCTAATGTTCATTCAATAAATGACACCAACATTAGTGACTGTAAAGTCATTTGAACTAAAAGGCTGACATAAGCTTGTGTTTCCTAAGAGATAACTAGGAGCCAAGCGTTATTGATCTTTGAAGTAACTATTCTTTAAAAAAAGGTATAATTAATACTTTGTTGTAACATATATATTTTTATATATTATCCCTCATTATAAAATCATTGCAAATTATCACAGTAAAATAAATGAAGCGGGACAGTTTGCGAAAGACAAAACGTATCCGTCATTCCCAAAAAGTTTAATCAAAACTGCAGTCAAGGTTTTACAAAATTAAGGTATAAAGAATCAACACTTAATTTTGAATCATGTATTTCAAGTTTAATCAGCATCTACATTTGAGATTTTGACACAGGAAATCTTTGAAATCTGGCAAATATGTCTTTGGTTTATTTGCTGGAACAAAGATTCAAATTAGATGCAAACTTCAGGGTGCTGGTTGTACAAATGTTTCTTACAGCGTTTATAAGAAAAAGAACAATCAAAGACATTTACAGTACATCTGAATTGCTCCATGTGAAACACATTTGTGCTTGATCTGATCCTCTTGAAATGTCTCGCTTATCCTTTATTCCTGCCCATCAAGCTACCAACTCTCCTGCAGAACTCGGCTCTGATTCCCTTCTCTTTTACAGAGTCACTTCTTTGTGTTTCTCTTGTTGTCTTTTAAGTCACTTTAACCACCTTGTGCTGCACCACTCCACTGAGATGTCCATGTCCTTTCATCATCTTTGTCCCCTGGAGGCAGGTGGACAATCAAATAGTAAAGACCATCAATAAGCAATAAACAGGTGATCAGACTTAAGTGCAGCGAGTCAGAGAGGAAAGAGCAATGAAGAACGAGACAGACTGACGACACGACAGCCATTTATTAAACATGAAGAGAAAATCCCCTGTTTCTCTCCTGGGCTACTCCTGGATAATGGTTCAATTCTTCCTCATTTATAAATAAATTATGGCAACTATTTTCTCCCCTGCAAAACCACTGAAATGAAATGCGCAACAGGCATGACGAGCATAAGCCCAATGCACTGCAGGAGGCTGCAGTAAAAAGTGAAACGTATAAATGCCATTTGGGACCCTTTTATAGGCACTATGATATAATTTTATGAGCAGCTGGTGTTTATAAACACCAATCAGAAGTTGTAAATGTTGGCAGAGATCTGTCAAGAATACCAAAACAGCATTTATAAATTACACTTATTCTATGTTAAAGAATCTATTTGCAGAGATAATGTGACAAACATCAGCCTCCTTTGTGTATTTAAACTGTCATACTGCACTGGGAACCTTCATAGGAATACAATGGAGTGGTGCAAACACTTCATGTAACGTGCATTTTCAGTTGCATGAGGATTTGAATCATGATTTGCATGCTGTTCCCCACTTTCATCTTGTTTTGTTTCTTTAGTAATGATGCTGGATCTCATTTGGTGGAACAGAATCCTAGTTGAACATGTTGAAAAGAATAACGTTAACTTATACAGCCCAGCAAAACAATTCAATAAGAAGATTTCCGTTAAAATACTCGTGGTTTTTCAAGTTGATTTGTATAGCACATTTCAAGGTCGTTCAAAGTGCTTTACGTCATAAAAACACAAAAATACTAAATCATAAAGGACATCACACAGTCAATAATAGAGAAAACCACTAGACATTTCACATTTTGTGAAGTGTCATTGCTACTCATCAGTTATGTTGGTCAATGTTTCATTTATTAAGGTTCAAAATCAACTCTAAAAAGGTAGGTTTAGTCCAGATTTAAAGAAATTCAGTATTTTAGCTGTTTTGCAAAAAAGCTGAAAAAAAAAAACTGAGGTTACAACAGCTGAATAACTCAAACTCACATTTTGAAGTCAAAGACAGCAGCTCTGAGTCATAGATTCCATTTTAGTACTTCAAATAAACATAAGTAGCATGTGACTAATAGCATGTCTGCCCTGGGAAAACCGCGCATTTACTTTAAAACTTTGCTGAACTCCAAAGTGTATAGGAAGGACAAAGAGGGTGAATTTCAACACATAATGAATCCAAGTAACAATCGTGATCTCTAAACTTTCTCTGCATCATCCATTACTTTTGTTAGACTTGCATATTTCCACCAGTGCAAAGCAGTTCATCTACTTTTCCTTAGTGTTGGAGGGTTCCCAGCATTCAGTCAGCTCTACATTCATGCACCTTCAATTCAAAGACACAATTCTGTGCACCTCAATGTGCAAATAACGGAGATGGTGGGAGGGAAACAAAGCATCCAGAGAGGCCCACTGCTGGTGCTGGGTATTTATAGGAATTCTACAGGGAATTCTGCTTTGTTTTTGCATGAATGGAATGTCTAAAATAAAACAGCAATGAGAGGATATACATGAATGATTATTCCAAACCGCAATTAAAAAAACGGGTATCTGACCACGGCTCCTGAGTAACAGAAAATGTGTATTTAGTGTATTTATATAAACTCACACGGGTGGACTTACAGAACTGGAGGCTGAAACTGAGGACGGCCAGCACCGCCCCGCCCACCACCACCAGGAAGAGGAAGCGGTTACGAGCCAGCATCTTGGAAGCGGTCGGCGTTTCTGTCCATCAGCCATCCAGACTACGTTTCATCCCTATAAAACACACAAACATAAAACTACATTTGATTTACAGCAGCTGTTGATTTGATGCACATGTGATAAATATGTGCAACAAAAAGACTGGAATCTAAGAGTAAACCCTGACTTTTTCACTTCCTTTCAGACTTTCTTAACACTGAAACCAGTGATCATGTTTATACTCACACTTCTAAATTACAATCCTACAACAGGAAAACATTCTCTGAGAACACAGAGTAAAACGTAAAGATGAATAAAAAAATCACCATGTTTGTACGTGATTAAAAATGTCTTCATAAAGCGGGAAACTCTTACTCGTGCTAAATTTCAACCACTTACACAAGCAATCCAGATAATTGTTCATCATTGTATATCAGATTAACAAATTTATTCCAACCAACTCAAATGTGTTGCACAGTCCATTAAATAGGTTGCATTTCCAGACTACTAAAATTAAGGCTTCATAAAATACATATAAAAATAAATGTGCTGCTTTATTAAAGTAATTATATATATATATATATATATATATATATATATATATATATATAATAATAATGTGACTTAAACCATTTGTTCTCATTTAAACCCTTTAGAAACTTCTGCAAAAAAGGGCCAAAATTAGAAACAAGTATGGATTGAACTAACAAAACGAAAAAGCCAATGAGAGGCCTAGACCTTAAAGCCTACCATTAGGTGGTGTAGAAATGTGCCCAGCACTCAGCAGTTAAGCTACAGCACCACCAGAGCCATAAATATGACCTTCCTGATTGGTTCTCTGAACACACTCGTCCACATCATCAAGACATCAACAATGAAGAACAGAAATAAAAGTTCATTTGTTTTACGTTTCTTCTGTATGACTTAATAAACTCGTTAATTAACGAGAGACTGTTAAATTACCTTTATGAATCATGCACGATAACAACCAGAGCACAGTCAAATGAATATTACGAAATTATAATGAAACGTAAGGAACGGTCTGCGCATGAGCAAGAGAAAAAAAAACTGCCATTTTTTGAGGAAAGAAAATCAGGGAATTTTTTTATACATAGACACAGGACAATACATCAGTAGCTTTCACAAAGGTATATGCGGATAATGTAGGAATGTTCTCCCTCTCTAGGGAACTCAAACAGTCCTTCAGACTGCGTGGAGACGTTCCTTCACTAAGAGTAACACTGAAACTCGATACGGTTAACGGAGTCGATAAGCTCCCCTGAGACCAGTCAGCTGGTTAACTAGTTAGCTAGCAGTTAGCTAGCTGACGCTCACTATACTTTGCTGCATTAATGAACGTCACCCTCCGCTGAGAACATTATCACACTGAGCCGCAACAACAGAAGTCCTAGGCTTCCTTTCATGGTGAATCTACATTGACGGAATGAACTCAAAATCCATTCTGATGAAGCTTTTATGTTTAATATCATTCTCATCTGTACCGTCAGATTTTACCCCGCATACCGCGCTGACGCAGTCGAGCGTCGGACTTTAATTACCTGAATTATTTTGTCGCACAAGAACATTTCCGCCAACTTTTCTCATCGCTACTTGTTGCTTCCACCTAATCTAAGTAGAAACTGCGCCGACAAAAGGCTTTGTGTTATGGAGGAACAGAGCCAATTACAAAAAAAAAAAAAAAAAAAAAATGCCACATCAACAACCGTGCACACTGCAACAGAACATTGTCAAAACACCAGAAGATAATAAAGCTCGAAAACACAAACTGACATCAATAACGGGTCTCTTTACCTGCAGACTGCAGTGACGGATCCACACATAGTTACTCGGACAAGCACGACTGTTACTCAAATCCAGCGCTCTGGTTTCTCTGTTACACCTGACTGCCTGCAGAGAGTGGACAGCGGCATCAAAGTGCAAAATGAGGCTTCCGGGTACGTCCTTTCAAAATAAAAGAAGAGGCTTCTTGCTTTGACGGTCAAGAATGAACAGCTAAGAGTCCACTCTTAGTCGGAAGTGATCATTAAAATAAATAAATAAATAAATCTGCCTGAAATACATTGAGTCACATTTGAGGTTATTTTCTAGTGCTCTGAAAACAAGGATTTTAGATTATTTCCATTATAAAACTAAATGAAGAAGTGCCCTTGAATGGGGACTAAATCTGCAGTTCTAATTTTTAATGGGTAAAAAAGCTCTAGGAGCTGAAAAGAGAGAAACTGCTTCTGTCCAGAAACTTATTATAAAGTGTTTTTGATTCATAGTCCACTGCTTTTAATAGATAGTTTAATGTATACATTGAAAGTGTCTCTTAGGAGTAAACCACAGCAGGGTACATGAAGAAAAAAATAAGAACATGGGATATGAATTATATGTTTTAACTCCTGCTCCCTTTCATTATGTAAAAATAAAATGAGATGGGGTCTTGACATTCAACTAATCTTTGTAATTATGGTTTAAATATAAAAAATATAAACAGTGTGCAAGTAAAATCATGAGTGGCGATCATCTTAGCAGTAGAGGATGCAGTACAGTTGTAAATGAATGGAACCGAAAACTCTTATTTTGAAACAAATTCTTTGGATGACCGGAAAGGCTGTAGCTTTCTCTGTCTAACTTGACAACAGAGAGAACGAGCTCTTTTTATATAGTTTGCGGATTCTTGGCCAAGGCAAAAGCCCGACCTAACTGCCCCATCTGCTGGACTATCTACAGCGATACATGTGTTGTCTTTTTAGTATTAATGCTTCAGATACTTTAATTTACTAAATTTCACAATGGAAATATTCAAACATTTTAGATTATTTTAAGATTTTTTGTTAATAATACATCAGCTAAATAGTTGATTTCCCTTAATATAGAATGTTTTTTAAGTGAATGAAACATTTTCATTTACTGTGCACAAAAAGTAGGTACTGAAAATTGTTTTCACATTAACTGAAAATTGTTGACCTCATTTGCATCACCAATCATACTGAGAGACTTACCATGGCCTAGAAGCAACCAACAATGAGCTTGTTGGTTGCTACAGCAAAAGTTTTGCTTCTGCTAAAGCCTGACATAAAATTGTTGTCAGGGTTATCTTTTTTTAACTTTGCATTTGTATTGTTTTCAGATGTCTCACTTGGTCACTGTGTTTTCCAACCAGAGAAATCAGGTTGTCTTGTTTCCTTGTGTTCGTAGTACAATTTTTGCTCCAAGCAATAGGTCATTGGTGTATTCTTCATAAAGTTTGTAAAGCTTCTAGTTTCCATCATTACAACAATGGCATTAACCAAGACATGAATCAGACAGAAATCTGGGAAGTATCTTTAGGAACAAGGCAATATCTTCTCTAGGATAGAGGCACAAATGCTAGGAAAGCATGCATCCACTTTTTTATACTGATCTAAACCTTGATCAGTGTCACAGGGGGGAATTGGGCTGGTAGCTTTCTCCAGTGGTCAGTTGATAGAAATAGACAGTACAGACTCAACACATACAAATAACCTAACATGCATGTTTTTCGACTGTTGATGACTATTCTGCCCCTGTGCAGCAAATAATTTACCCCAGCTGTTTTGTATCTCTTAATATTGTTTTTCTGTGTGGAGGGCTGCAACCTTAGTAAGCTGGCAGCGATGTCCATCCAACTAATATGCTATATTGCCGGAAGAATTTGCTCTGCCATCCAAATTATTGAATTCAGATGGTGAAATTTCCGATGCCTAGGGATGCAGACTGCTCTTGCAGCATTTGTTAAAGGATGGAGTGATCTAAGGAGCTCACTAAATTCTGGCATGACACTAGTAGAATGTAACCAACGCAAAAAGAAAATGTTGGGGATAAAAGCAACTCTACCTTGAAGAGGTAGGTCACATTAACATCACAGCCTGAGATCAGTAGTGGTGGGATAAAGCACATTTCCACCATATGAGTGGAGCAGTGTTTATTGGATTGAATAATAATCTCTCACTGTTTGGCAGTCCAACAAAGAAGCCAGTTTGGCAGCTGCCAGGGAAATAACATCCGCCATACCGTATTTTGTCAAGATTAAAGTTCGCTGCAGAGAGGATTACAGTGTTGAGCTCTTTTTTTAAGCCCTTAAATACATATGAAAGTAACTATTAATGCTTCAGCTCATTTAGACATTTATGAAATGGTCAAACGCACTCTAAAACTTAAAGCTTTTATAGCTGCAGAGGATGGTTCAGTATCACATTAAACCATATAGATTATGAATGAGATAAAATTTCCAAAGTGAATACTTTGGGCAATATAACGTTGATCAAATGTCCATTGATCTTTAACCATTGAAGTCAGTGTTAATTTAGAAACAAAATTCACACTGGATAAAATTTAAAAAAATTGTTAAGCTCAGTGGTGTTTGCTGGAAAAAATAAGCTTATAATAAGCTATAATCATCAACCTAAAGCCATGTTTGTAAATTTTGTGTCGTTTGGATGTTTTATGGGCACAGCATGAGGGTGTTCATGTCTGCTCATGTTAGAATAAATAAACACAGCATTTGTATCTACATGTGGTTTTATGCCACAACAAACCAATCGAACATACATTTTTGATGCTGTCCTGCTGACATCCTATATGAATTTGGTTCTGTACCATTTTTTAAATTGAAAATATGGCCTGTGACTTTCTTTAAAATATGTTTTGGCTTGTTGGGATGGTAATAAGTCTTGTGTTTGCCCTCAGTTCCAAGGTGATTCTTTTTAAGCTCTTTAAAATGTCATTCGCACTTGTAATGTGGAGCTAATAAGACAGTAAGAATGCAACTTTGACTGTGTGCTACCATGATGTCTATCTTAGCTAACACATACACAAAACTCCTTATACAATTGGGACATTGATAAAGACTTGTCTCACGTGGAAAATGTTTGTACTCTTGGGTCATTGTTCAGGACATATGGTTCTTGCTTAAAATGAATAATGTCCCAGGCAAAAATTCCAGATGATTATTCAAAGAGCTGAGTTGTGTTTGCTTAATATAGAAATGGGGGGTGAGTGAAAAAAGATGAACTCCTTGGACTTAGCTCTGAGATAAGCACATGCACATGCTCCTCCAGAATTGATTATACAATGACTTTATGTTGCGTAATGGTTTCAGTTAGGAAGCCGTTCCCAGGTGAATCTAAAAGAAACTGCAAGTAAGGCTGTAAAATGAAAGTGTCATTGAAATAAACTTAGTAGCTACTGCTATATTTCTATTGTTTATAGAAAAGACATTTAACAGCGTGGACTTAGAGTGTGACCATCACAGTGTGAATCAGACTGAGGAATCTCCTGGGCTTTCAGTGGATCATTGTCAACAGGCATCTTCTCTCTTCCACAGTAATATCTCGAGGTACGTCAGTCATTTGAGTGGGACTGCTTGAACGTGCAACCACTTATCTTGCCGTGCTCCCTTCAAATTCTACTCAGCACCAATGCAAGTCATGGGATAGAGATGAGGATGATGGCAACCTGCATGACATGCATGTGCTTGGGAGTGAGTATCTATTTTGCCACGAGAAAGTCTATTAGGTTAAGTATAGGAGACATGTCTGACTGAGCCTTTTATACAGTGAGACAGTCAGTGTGTCCTGATGCTAATGTTTTGTTGATATATGATAGTCAAATAATATTTGATCATACTCAAGCCTTTGAACATAATAACATACTTAAATATCGAGGATGGTTGAAGTTGGTGCATTTAACTGTGATTCAGAATAGATGAGGATAAAATACAAAGATTCTTTGGTGAAACTTATTGTATTGGAATTGGTTGGTAGCACTGCGAGGTAGCGCAATTTGCAGCATTATTGCCTTCCGGGAAAAAGGTCCTGGGTTCAAATCCAGGCCTGGGGTCTTTGTGCATGGAGTTTGCATGTTCTCTCTGTTCAGGCGTGACTTTTCTCCAGCTCTACTATATAAAAACATACTTTCTAGGTCAGTTGATCTCTGCAAGGTATGAGATATGAGTGTGTGTCTTGTGTTGCTCTGTGATGGATGTGTAACCTGAGGCAAACAGATAAAGACGAGAAAGGGAATTGTTAGGGACACCAATGATTGTGGCACTGATCACTTTTAAAAATTAAACTATTTCTTAGCTTGGGACTAAGAAATAGTCCCAAGTGGGATATTCTTCCATTTACGTAAAATATAAATTAACTGATGTATTTTCACGCATCTTCTAGGAGCGCAAATATTTATGAAGGCTATTGTTTAAGTTAGTGCAGATATGAATCATAAGCCAGGGAAGCTGCAGAACACATGCATTCACTTTCAGTTTACAAAATAAGAAATTCTGCATTCTCACTATTATTTTACATGAAGGTTACATATGTTATAACTGTAACAAATGATTTTTCTCTAAATGAAAAATGGACATGAAAATATCTGTGAATCTAAATCTAATGTAAAATAGTATTGCATACTTTTGTTTATTGTTGTTTTGTTTTACAAGATTTTCCTAAAATTAGTGAAAGAACGACCAATGTAGTCAACGAAAGGTCGAATTTCAGAAAAGCAAGAAAAATCTGACTCTAAACCAGAATCTCAAGCAAGCTGTGCCTCCTTAAAAGAAATGAGGAAGGATTTAAGACTTTTGCACAGTATTGCACATCCCAGACTCCACAGCTATGCAATGCAATGACTGTCCTGAAGATGCCAGAGAACATGTGAGCACCTCTGTAATGACTGACCACTCTGTGGTCACGTGCTAAACTTAAAACTCTGAAAATACCAAAAAGAAATTTTCCGAAGGGCTGATGGAGTCATATTGGTTAGCAATGTTGTCTCAAGGGTTCAGGGTCTTTTCTGGGTAGATGGACTTCCTGCCACAGTCCATGTTCAGGTCAGGTAAATTGTGTTTCTAAAATGTGTGTTTGTGTTTAGACAGTTGTATGAGTTGTACCCTCTCTCCTGCCCACTGACTGCTGGCTCCACGCTCCAGCCTGCAGTTTTGAAAATTATTACCCAGCGACAGAAAATGAATGGGTGTGTATTTTCTGAACCCATTGCACCTTATTGTTTTAATGTAGTAACAACAAAGTTAAAAGTTCAGTAGCCCAGATGGTTAAACAGTGGTTAATTATTGATATTGTGTTGTCCGGACATACATGTTTCCAGAAACACTTCAGAGTCATTGAAAAGAGTCTTTGCATTTGTAACCAACAGGATCAGCCAGGATCAGGACAAGATAATCACAAAAGAAACTAATTATAAATTGTAGTACCCTCTAATTATTTTACCTGTGAGCTCAATTGGCTACAGTTAAAAATCCTAAGTCTGAGTTAATACAATATAACTTACATACTTCTATAAATACAACTATACTTTAATGGTGACACAGAGTTTGCATGGTATTACTTCAAACTAAGGGATTCCCCAAATCAGTTTGCTTTATAAGGCAGAACCATAATATGCATGTCACTCTGTTACCGGGTTTCTGAATGTCTGTTACAAATGTTAAATTTTCCACATTTCTTTAAAGAGCAGGAAAGTCTTCTCAACAAAATCACGATGGCTTCTCTTTTACTTAAAAAATATAAAATAAATAAAATAATAATAAAAAGTCTTGTGACTTTACATATGCAGAGTCTTGAAAAACTGTCCACAAAAATAAATCTAAAAAGTGTGGTGTGTATTTGCGTTCACTTTCCTTTTTACTCACTAATATGCAGTATGTCCACGAATAAAATGTTATATAATCAACTCTCTTTTCTATTCTTAAACTTAATTTAATCTCAGTATAACCAGAGATGTAATCTTAGATTTCTTAGGGAACATTCTCATGAAGACCAAGGGTGAGAGCAGACTGGGCAGAGATATGGCTGTGAATCCTAAAGCAAGATTGAGTTATAAATTTATATTTCAGGCTTAAAATATGACACAGTTCTGTTTTGTCTTTGCAGCGTGTAGTTCTGTGGTGAACACAGCAAATGTATGGAAGAAAATGTTCTGCTTAGGTAACACCAAAGCCTAACTTTTTGGGATACATACAAAATATGCCAAATACAATAGTGTGTTGCCTCCTATGAGGACAACACTAACCTCACGAGGGAACCTTGGTGGAATTATCATGTGGATGATTTTTCAGCAGAGACGGTCAAGTAAGAGTTAAGGGGAAGATGAATGAAGGAAAGTCCAGGACAATCTTGGAGTAAATGGTTGCAAAAAACTTGAGATTGAAGGAAGTGGTTCATGTTCCAATAAGACAACAGCTCTAAATATACAAGAGCTATAATAGAATAATTTAGATATAAACGTTCAGAAAGGCCCAATCAATATCCAATTCTTTCACTTTGTCAAAAATGATTGTTCAAAGACACTTTTTGCTGAAATCAGCAGCAGCTTATTTGCATAAGACTGACATAAACCTAAACAGCATAAGGAGCTCATTTAAGCAGAAGTAACCAGGTGATTTCTCATGTGAAAATGATTGTTTGCAAAAAAAATGTAGTGAACATGTTCAGTGTAGCCCATGGGTTTATTCTAACATACACAAGGAAGCATAATAGGTCCTATCAGATTCTGTCATTCCTTCTTGTTCATAAACACATTCTTTTTTGTGCCCAAACATTTTGGCAACAGATCTTTTTAGCTGTGATTGCATTTGTCCTCGGAGGCCAACTAAAAGCCACAGAAGAATGTTTGTAGTCAAAGTTCAAACTAGCATTTTATTTGTCCAGACCGTGGTAACCAAGATGTTGGCCTCTGCATCAACAGCCAAAACAAACAGAACAAAAATACATTTTCTTCACATATGACCCTAGATCATGTATGGGGTATTTATTTTGCTGCAGAAAGAAAAAAAAAGGGTAAGAACAGACAGAAAAACAACTTTCACAGTTTTAAAGGATATTTTTCTGCAGCTCAGCACAGGTACTGTGCATGAAAATACAAAGCAATGGTTGAATAGACATTTGATTCATAATGGACAAGGTAAACTGCAAGTACTTCAAATGAATAGTACTTTAAGTGAAACGTACTTATGCTGCCCTCACGATGTGTAACTGGTACAAAGCTAGACAGCTAGCTTACACTTAAAAGGTCGTTGAGTCGAAAATAATCCAGTCCTTGTTTTATTTTGCAACTCTGCTTTGTTTTATTTTTCCTTTTCTTTTTTCTTTTTTCTTTTTCTTTTTCTTTGTAAAACTGTAACAAACACAAAAGCATACATCAACCACAGACAAGATACAGAAAACAACCAGACCAAAGCAAGCAAATGACTCCTAACCAGTTCACAACACAGCGCCAAACCTCTTATAAAATATAACACAATATTGTTATAACAAAAAAATGAAATAAACTTACAGACAAATGATGTCCAAGGGACAAACGTGTCTGAGCGGTCTGTAGCACCACGTGTACCACTGGACGAGTTCTGCTTAACTGCCCAAATTAACTAAACAAATGATAGCCACTAGGTGTCAGTAATTACACTTACAATATAAACTAATCAAAACATACTGATAGAGTCAGCACACTCCCAGCTTGGCAAAATAAAATTTTGACAATATATTTACGGAAAACTGTCCATATTCAAATGCCTTCAGAAAGCAGAACAATGACTTCGGAGACAGGTCTGAGGAAAACCTTGGCATGTCCTCCTTTTGTTGTCTTCACTTCCACCTTGCGTACAATCTTGTCACTGCTTGGTAAGGTTTTCACGATGATTCCAATGGGCCAGTCATTCCTGTGGACTTGGCTGTCTTTAAGCAAAACAACATCTCCCACCTTTATGTTTGTTTCTTGCCGAGTCCATTTCCTGCGCACTTGTAAAGTCGACAAATATTCCTGTTTCCATCGCTTCCAAAAGGTGTCTGCGAGACACTGGACATGTTTCCATTGTTTACCTTGGAGAACACCCATTTTGAATTCTCCACAAGGAGCTGACACAGTACTTGTCTTTTGAGTAAGCAGCATGGCTGGAGTGAGAATGGTTGGCATCTCAGGATCATTAGACACAGGCACAAGAGGTCTGGCATTCATGATCGCCATGACTTCAGCCATGAGAGTGCTCAAAACCTCGTGTGTGAGATGAGTGTGTCCTATTTGGTGTAACATAGCTTCCAGAATGCGTCTGGCTACACCGATAAGTCTCTCCCATGAACCACCCATGTGTGATGAATGTGGCGGGTTAAAAATCCATGTGCATCCTTTGCTTTGGAGATAGGATTCAACCACGGCCTCTTTGGAGTTGATGTTCAGTTCTCTGCATGCGCCCACAAAGTTGGTTCCCCTGTCAGATCGGAGAAGCTTGGCAGGACCGCGGATAGCAAAAAATCTCCTCAGAGCGTTGATGAAGCTATCTGTTGACATGGATTCCACTAGCTCTATGTGCACAGCTCTGGTTGACATACAGGTGAAAAGGACTGCCCACCGTTTACTATTAGCACTTCCTCCTCTAGTGCGGCGTGTACTGATGGTCCATGGTCCAAAAACATCGAGACCCACATTTGTGAATGGAGGTTCCGGTGTAAGTCTGTCTGCAGGCAGATCTGCCATTTTCTGATGTTGCAAACGTCCACGTAGCTTGCGGCAGATAACGCATTTATGGATTACAGAAGACACTAGACGCTTGGATCCAATAATCCAATAGCCAGCAGCTCTTATAGCTCCTTCTGTTATGTGGCGGCCTTGGTGAGCCACCTCCTTATGAAAAAATCTCACAAGTAATGTGGCAATGTGACATGTTCGGGGAATGATCAGTGGATGTTTCTCTTCATTCGACATCTCTACCGATGAAATACGACCTCCAACTCTCAGCAAGTCCTTACTGTCCTTCACAGGGTTAAGTTTCTGAAGTAAGCTTTGTTTAGGAAATGTCTCTCCTTTTTCAAGACACTTAAATTCTTCTTTGAAAGCCTCTTGTTGGATGTCACGAATGATTAGAGTTTCAGCTTTTTTGAGCTCCTCCGTACTGAGTACTTTGGCAAAATGTTTTCCTGTTTTATGTTTTGAATCCTCATGATTCTTCTTAAAAGAAACGACAACACTCTTGAGTCTGGCAATAGTGCGACAGAGCCTGGTCCAGTCTGAGAAACGCTCAAATCGGTGTGAACCTAACGGACCTGATGAGGTGTGGGTAGTCAGAACTGTGACAATGGGTCGAATTTCAACATCCGTTTCAGGTTCCACCAGACCGAAGTTGTTGGTTTCAGGGAGCTTTCCTGCAGAATTTGATGTCAAAAATCTGGGACCTGTAAGCCAGCTGGTCTGTTGTAAGCTCTCTGCTGCCGTGAACCGGGTGGCATGGTCTGCTGGGTTTTGATTTGTGGAAACATAGTGCCACTGGTTTGGACAAGAGGATTGCCTTATTCTTGCCACTCTGTTGGACACGTACACATAAAATCTTCTTGAAGAATTATGGATGTAGCCCAGTACAATCTTGCTGTCTGTAAAAAATGTGACTGCATCCACACTGACATCCAATTCCTCTTGGATCACTTCATACAACTGTACAGCTAACACAGCAGCACAGAGTTCAAGTCGTGGAATCGTGTGTGCAGGCTTTGGAGCCAGCTTGGACTTTCCCATAACAAAGCCAACATGGTATGTTCCATCAACATCAACTGCTCTGATGTAGGCTACAGCTCCTATTGCGAGTGTTGATGCATCTGAAAAAATGCATAACTCTTTCTTTTTGCAGTAATGTGGGTGACATGGGAAAATAACTCCTCCTGATATGTAGATCTGCCAGAGCTTTCAGAGAGTTTTTCCATGCGTTCCATTCTGCTTCTTTCTCAGAAGTTAGTGGAGAATCCCACTCATCTTGTTGTGATGAAAGTTCACGCATAAGTGCTTTTCCTTGCATTATTATTGGGGCCACAAATCCCAAGGGGTCAAAGAGACTATTTACAGTTGACAAAATGCCTCTCTTGGTGAATGGCTTTGGTTCGCTTGAAACCTGGAATGTGAAGCTATCGGTTTCTAAATTCCAAGAAAGTCCAAGGCTGCGCTGGAGAGGAAGGGGATCTGCACCAAGCTCCAACTCCTTCAAATCACTTGCTCGGTCCTCTTTAGATAAGGCTTCCATTACTTGGTTGCTGTTTGATGCTACTTTATGCAGTCTTATATTGGATTCTGCAAGCATCTGTTTTGTTCTTTTCAGGAGGTTCACTGCTTCATCAGGTGAGGTCACTGAAATTAGTCCATCGTCAACATAAAACTGTCTCTCAACAAACTGTCTTGCATCAGAACCATGTTCATTCTCACCCTTTTCAGCAGCTCGTCTCATGCAGTATATAGCAACTGCAGGTGATGGTGTGTTTCCAAACACGTGGACCTTCATTCTGTACTCTACAATGCTCTTGTCAAGGTCGTTATCTTCATACCAGAGGAAACGGAGATAATCTCTATGATCCTCTCTGACAAGAAAACAGTAGAACATTTGCTGTACATCTGCTGTGACAGCTATCAGTTCTCTTCGAAATCTCAAAAGAACTCCTATCAGAGTGTTGTTCAAATCTGGACCCTTCAGAAGTACATCATTTAAAGACACTCCTTCATATGCCGCACTTGAATCAAACACCACCCTGATCTGTCCTGGTTTTTTCGGGTGGTAGACACCAAATGTTGGAAGATACCAGTGTTCTTTACCTTCTTCTAAAGGGGGTGCTAGTTCAGCTTGGTCTTTATCAAGCATTTTCTGGATGAATTCCTTAAACTGTTCTTTCATTTCTGGCTTTTTCTCCAGAGTTTTTCTGAGCGATCCAAGGCGCTTCATTGCATGTTCCCGGTTGCTTGGAAGAAGCTGTCTCGGAGCGTAAAATGGTAAAGGGGCTACCCAGCTGTGCTCCTTATTTTGATAGACTTCTTTATCCATAATGCTCAGAAAAGCTTTGTCATTTACAGATAATCCTGCTTTGTCATCATCCTTGGATCTTTCAAATACTGAATGCTCATGATTCTCTGAGGACGTAGGTTGAATAATGTCTCTATGAACAAGGGGATGCATCTGATGTTGTGAAGTGCCATAGTTCTCCTTTATGTGGATACTGTTTGGACATGGACTGAGAAAGGATGTGCGCCCACTCTGCAGCACGTTTGCCTTAAAGGCACTGACCTTTGTAGATCCATGAAAACTTCCCACACAAACATCACCCACTACAACCCAACCCAAGTCGAGTCTCTGTGCATATGGAGCATCATGAGGTCCATTTATTTGCTCTCTCACCTTATGCACTCGTAGGACATCTCTTCCTAGCAACAGCAGGATAGGAGCATCTGGGTCCACTGCTGGAATCTTATGGGCGATTGCCTTTAGATGAGGGTGATGCTGTGCTGCCTCAGGGGAAGGTATTTCCAGTCTGTCATCTGGCACCATGTCACATTCAATTAAGGTCGGAAGTGGTATCTGTACTTTTCCATCCATAGACTTGAGAACAAAGTTATCAGCTCTTCTGCCGGACGTCTCTGTAGTTCCAGAACAGGTTTTCAATGTGTATGGAGCTGTGTTGGCTTGAACTCCAAACAAGTCAAAAAACTCTGTCTTTGCGAGCGATTTGTTGCTCTGCTCGTCAAGAACAGCATACATTTTAACAGCTTTGTCTTCTCTTCCTGCAGGGTATGCTTTAACTAAACAAATCTTGGCACATGAATGTGAACCGTCTAGGTTATTGCAAACCTCTGTACACTTTGATGTGATGGGTGTATCTTCACCTGGCTCCCCGCTTTCCTCTTTGTCAGATCCACAGCTCTCAGTTGTTGTTGAAGGAGGATCTGGATGTAAAACTGTTATGTGTGCCTCACTTTGACACTCAAAACATTTAATGGTTGCTTTGCAATCCTTTGCCATATGCTGAGTTGATCCACAACATCTGTAGCAAATATAGTTATCTTTAAGATAAGCTTTGCGTTCTCCAATTGGTTTGTTCCTAAAGGTTCTGCATTTTTGGAGTGGATGTGGCTTTTTGTGAATTGGACATTCACGAGCTGGATCTATGACCTTTTTCTTAGATGAAACAGTAGTCCAATCTGCAGACCTTGAAGGAATTTCTGTTTTGTGTGTTGACACTGAGAGACTGTTGTTGTACTTAGTCTTCTTATCTGACTTTGAGAACATGTAGCTGCTTGAGGTGGTAAACACAAAACTGGGATCATTTCTCACCTTAGCCTGATTTCTGACGAACTGTGAGAAGAAAGAAAATGGGGGAAATGGCACTTCATTGTCCTCTTTGTACTTGGATGCTTGAGTTATCCATTTTTCTTGTAAGCTATGAGGTAACTTTTCCACTATGGGATTCACGCCACGAGCGGTGTCTAGATAAGTAAGGCCTGGCAAGTATCCTTCTACTTTGGCACATTCTAGTTCAAGTAGAATATCACCAAGTTCTCGTAGCTTGCCATTGTCTTTATTTGTTAGCCTTGGAAAGGTTTCAATTTTCTTGAACAGTGCATTTTCTATAACTTCTGGCACTCCATAGCATTCCTCTAAACGTTGCCACACCATGCTGAGGCCTGCAGTGGGGTTAAGAACATGCACAGAACGAATTCTCATTGCTTGTTGCGATGAATCTACCCCGAGCCATTTAACCATCAAGTCCAGTTCCTCTCTGGGTGACAGATTCAAATCCTGCGTGGCACCACGAAATGATGCTTTCCATGACCAATAGTGTTCAGGGCGGTCGTCAAATTTTAAAAGACCAGAACTGACAAACTCACGTCTCATCAAGTATTTTGCAAGATCATGTGCTCCTTGTGGCTCTGCTCCACATCCTCTATCAGATTGATGATGCTGCCGAGTCCTGTCCAACTCGGCGTGAGGTTGATGCCGCGTGCTTGGTTTTTCTTGTTTCAACTCCAGTCTATATTCTTGGCGTGTGGTGGATTCTGCCTCATTTTTCAGAACGACTTCGCTGGAATCTGGGACTCGTTCTGGTGGCGAAGCGTCACGAAACAGTTCTGCGTGCTGCTTGATATAGTTGCTAGTAAGCTCAATAGGACTGAGTGGTTTTTCTGGAGTGTGCAGTTCTTTTAGCCTTTCGCCGCTTTCAATCTCTTCCTCTTCATAAACCATAGCTTCAGCCTCAGCAGCGGCGGCAGCTCTCTGGCTTTGAAGAATGTGGAGACTGGCTTCGAGGTCAGCTTTCTGTTTCATCACACTAGCTTCCTTTTCCGCATACGCCAGTTGAGCCTGAGCAGCTTTAGCTTTGGCCCGTGCCTTAACTGCTGACGAAGCAGTTGATACTGACGTCCTGCTTGACCGTTGTGAAGAACGAGATGATTTTCTGGATGACTGCGATGCAACATCACTTACTTGCAAAGGTGTTTTTCTCCCAGCTTGCAGACTGGCATCTGTTTCTTGCTCTGCCGATTTTGGTGGTTCCATAGTGTCCTCAGCGTAGTCCTTCGTATATCTCTTGCCAGAACGTAGACTCATGACGAGTTTGAACCCGCTGCGTAATTGTCTTTTTACTATGCTGCCCTCACGATGTGTAACTGGTACAAAGCTAGACAGCTAGCTTACACTTAAAAGGTCGTTGAGTCGAAAATAATCCAGTCCTTGTTTTATTTTGCAACTCTGCTTTGTTTTATTTTTCCTTTTCTTTTTCTTTTTCTTTTTCTTTTTCTTTGTAAAACTGTAACAAACACAAAAGCATACATCAACCACAGACAAGATACAGAAAACAACCAGACCAAAGCAAGCAAATGACTCCTAACCAGTTCACAACACAGCGCCAAACCTCTTATAAAATATAACACAATATTGTTATAACAAAAAATGAAATAAACTTACAGACAAATGATGTCCAAGGGACAAACGTGTCTGAGCGGTCTGTAGCACCACGTGTACCACTGGACGAGTTCTGCTTAACTGCCCAAATTAACTAAACAAATGATAGCCACTAGGTGTCAGTAATTACACTTACAATATAAACTAATCAAAACATACTGATAGAGTCAGCACAGTACTACTGACATTAAAGGTGGTCAGAAGTATTTCAGTGGGCTGGACTTTTGTTTTTAACAACAATACTCTTGTTGAAGGGACTTTTACCTCAATATTAAGTCTCCAATGCAATTTGTAACCATGTACCTAGGAAGACCCTGTCTGAAAACAAAGTCGATTATGTAATGACATTAATGGGGACTCATATGTAGAGGATTCAATTTAATTAGCTTACTGTGAATTTACCATTACTAGAGCAGAGGTCATACACTGTAGAGTTTAGGAGATATGCAGAGGATATTGTTCAGCATTGGGTTACATTGGATGTCCAGAAAACATAACGGTCAGGAGGAAAATAGGAATGGAATTTTGTAGTTAAACTGACCACTCAAAGTAATTCTACTATGGCCCATATTCAAGCAGCACCCTCAGCAAAATGACGTAGGGTGATAGGGTTGTACGGCTGCCTCCAAACACGTGGCAATCACTCTCCTATAGTACGGCTCTGTCTCCAACTCTGCAAGGGTAAATATTGGAGACTATGCTTTGAAGAAGAATATTAAATCTATTTAAAGACAATAGATTTTTTATCTATTGCTATAGTTAGATTTTATATCTATATCAACAGTAGAGCCATTGTTGTTTTTTTTATTCACTGTATTAAACTGTTAAAAAGAAATGTTTCGTTTGGCCTATAAACTATATAAAAGATAGACAGATGCTGCAAAAATAGAAAATGGATTGGTGTCTGTACTAAGACTTGCAGTGCTTCCCTAATAAAATGAAGACAACCTATATATTATAAACTTTCCCCGGCAGCACCTTGTGCTGTTCCTGCTTTCCGTATTGTCTGGAAGTAATGTGATTACATGGGAAGTAGCAGCACATGATCTTAAGCAGTTAAAAGGCATCTGTAATTATAAAATGAAAGGCAGTATGAGTTTTATTTTCCTTTCCCACTTTGGAAACCTCATGTTAAATGCGGCGTTTTCTTCAGTTGTCTTCTCTTTTTTCTCACAGTTGTCACCAACCAGGATATATAGTCTAAAAAGAGCTACTGTATCGAAAATTTAGATCATGAACTCTATCTGGTAGTTGTAACCAATAGTCAATTTGTTTCAGAAGAAAAATCATAACATGCAACCTATTTGAGTTATGTAACACAGATGAAACCTGGATGGACTGGCGACCTGTCCAGTGCCGCCTCTCGCTCGTTGACCACTGGAGACAGGCTCCAGCACCCTGGTAATCCAACTATGTATAAGAATGTAAAGATAATGGATGGATGAATGGAAGATATTTGATGAATAATAAAATGCCAACTCAAACTGCACAAAGATTCTGCATCAGTTCTTTTCAGGAACTCAGGTGAGAGTTCTGTGAGAGTTCTGCATTTTATCTGAAAGTCCAAAGTTCAAATATCTCATCATGCAAGTAATTAGTTGGTTATAAAAAGATTACTATGCAAATATGTAAGATGTGTTTTACCGTGCTTGTTAAAGAAATAGAGCAAACTGAATTCAATGAACGGATATTTCTGCTTTACGTCTGAGTAAAAAACAGTAGAGCAAAACAATTTGTACAACTATTTCAAATTACAGCGTAAGAGATCATTTTGGCATAATATTAAAACTCATCTTTAAAATATCATTAATCCAAAACCAGTGAAACGGTCAGATTTCCTGACTCAGATCTTTTCTCCCAGTCTCTGGTCTCACCGCCTCTACAGCTCCGATGATCTCTGCCCTTCATAATAAAGGCGGCTATCACGTGAAGGAGTAGTGACGGGGCGGGCCTTAGGCAGCCCTCAGCCAATCACGTTCTCTGTTGTGCGGCTTGCCATTCGATGATAAACATTGCGACCTGACCCGCTGAGCACACAGTCAGGCAAAACACGTAAACGTGGGGAGGTCAATCAAAGCGAATCCTCCCCTTTCTGCAAGTCGCAGTGTTAGACTGGAATTAACAGGCTACTTTCCAGATACGAACACTTTGATGAAGTAGTGTCCTGCTTCGGAATGTGGAGACGCTAAGCTTGTGCTCCGACATCCACCTTTATCACCGGAAAGCTGCTAGCTTCGTTAGCTAACGAGAGCTAGCTCAGTTAGCTGCTACCTACTCTAGTTTTCTTGTACGTAGCTGACCTCGAACATAAGACAGACGGACAGTGTCGCTGTTTGTCATTTCGGGGTCGCTTACCCCGTGGCTTGACATCCCTGGCTCCCTTCGTTGCTGTGTGGCTCTCCGCGGACGGTTCTCGAATATGATACACAATGAGTCAAAGAGATACTTTAGTTCATCTGTTTGCTGGGGGGTGAGTATGTTCTACATTCGTGTACGCCAGAAGCTAGGCTAGTTAGCTCTGTGCTAGCAGCCATCAGCTAGATGAGGCTTTTCAGTAATTACAGTGGTATGTAAATGTAAGTGGGGTGTTATTAAAAGTAGTCCTTTAAATGTGTAGCTTAAACATCAGCCTGACAGACATGAGCTACAAAGGCTTGTTCCTGATTGTGTACCCGTACGAGCTGACACTTCAATGACAGTTGTATATATGAATGAAATGGCTAGCTTGTGGTCACGCCTTCCGTTTTCATTAACAATCAGTAACAGCAACAATATTTCCTATGTTTCTATTTTCTTTTTTTTTCTTTTCAAATCACTCTTTTTCAGGTTTAATGTGCAGACGTGTCAGAACCTCTGCGTATCAGCCCTAATTGCATAAAAATAGAAGAAAAATGGCATATAGAAGTCACATACCAACAGGAGTTCTTAGATATAAAGCAATGTCTGAATGTCTCATTCTTTGCTAGATCCAGTTTAACCATGGCAAAGAAGATTTATTTACTTTGAATTATTTAACCCCACTTTACATGTCTTAGAAAATGTATAATATCGACATTTTGTTTGCGTATAGGCTGATAATACAGCTCAGCTTGCTTTTACATATCGCAATTTCACAAGAAATATTCCAAAGTACATTGCAAAACAATAGGATTTAAACCATGTACAACTACAAAGAAATATGTTATTTAAATGCCATCTAATACAATTCACTCATGTAGGCTAATTCAAATTCAGTTTGATGCTGTCAAATTTGATTATACTTTTAATACAATCCAACTATATGCAGTTCAGAATGCTACTGGTAATTATCTCTCACAAGGAAGCCCAACTGACTGCATATAACTACTGATATTGCAAAAGTCCCTGAACTGATCTTTTCAGGAAGAGACCTTTACCAGAACCTGGTCCAGTATAAACTTGTATGCAAATGCCATGACCTACTGGGAGTTAAGACCAAAACAAAAATATATGAGAGTAGAATGTAACTTTGAGCTTTCACTGCAGTTTTTTCTGCTACTTTGTGGTTTTAATTGTTATTTTATGAGCCTAGACCTGTTGGGTCTCTCATTTTTGATGTTAAACACTTTTTCCCTGAAATAAAATCTGCTTTGATTAAATCAAACCAGGTTAATTTGAGTGGTGAGATTGCAGTCATCTATGTTGTGTATATGCAAAATAACTCTATCTTGAGCTCATCTCCACATACTTTCACTAGTGAGAAGTTGTATGTTTTCAGTTTTCTACAGTAGTTGCATGTCATTTGCCTGCCAAAGAGCTCTCTAACTGGACCCCCATCTAACTGGTTTGTTACAGATTGAAAATTAACCAGTAATGAGAGATAACCCCATCTGATATTCCCTACTCTGGTCCTGCCCAGCTCAGTGCGGTCCTGCTTTGATCAGCTCAGTCGTGTAGCACATGTACATATTGTTTTTGTTTTTTGTTGTCAGTGTGTCTGAGATTAGGCTTTTCAGAAACAATTGAGCTGCTTTTTAGGAATGCTTTAGTTCTGGTAAGACATTCACTGAAAAATAAAGTTAAGGGAGGGAATGTGAAGTAAGGTTGTTTTCATGCACATGTAGACTTTTTTTTTTTTTTTTTTGGTGAGCATAGGCTTCATGAAGCTTTGCTTTTAAAAAATGTGAATAACTAATTTATCATTTCACGTCTTTCTATCTGGACTTATTTTTCTATTTTAAATACAAATTTACATTATTGAAAGATTATGTGTTTTTAGCAGAAAAATACTTGGAAAAGGTGAATTTCAGAGTTTAAAAACCTGTGCATTTGATGTCAGGATATTTTTAATATCTTGCTTGTCTTCTTTATTTTTGTACCAGATGTGGGGGCACTGTAGGAGCCATATTGACGTGTCCACTGGAAGTGGTGAAGACTCGTCTGCAGTCTTCCTCCATCACCCTCTATATGTCTGAGGTCCAACTAAGTACCGTCAGTGGGCCCAGCGTGACCCGTGTGTCTCCACCAGGCCCCCTGCACTGTCTAAAGTGAGTAGTCGAGTATTTTCTTTCCTTTTAGATTCATAAGTACAGAATATGTTTTGTCTTCAAATGGAGATATCAAGTCTTTCAAATGCATTTTTCTCCTCTGAACAGTTTTATCAGGATACAACCACACATAATTATTTTATAAGGATTTTATGTTCTAGACAATTTAGAGCACATTTGTAAAGAGGAATACAAATTAAAATCTGAAAGGTGTATCTGAGTTGATATTTTGTAGACCCACCTTTTGTTTTAAACTAAATCTGCAAATCTTGTCGTTTATGTCTCTCAGCTTTGCACATTTACAGACTGAGACTTTTACCCATTGTTGGTTGCTGAATAGCTCAAGCTCAATCAGATTGGACAGAGAGCGACTCATAAATTTCTTAATCTTTGTGTACATTCTCAAGCAGATGCGAATTATGCTACCATCATTTTTTTAAAACTACACATAACGCTGGTTCTATAATTGGGGTTATTGTCCTAATGGAATGTCAGTCTTGCTTCATTCTCAAGTCTTGGAGCATCTAACATTTTTCAGAAATGCCCTTAGCAACGTGTCAGAACAACATCACCACATAATGATACAGCCATCACCATGCTTCTCTCTGTTGAAATGAGATGATCAGGGGGATGATAGAACTTCTCATTTCTTTAGTAAAAATATTTGTGTATAATTTTCTGTTTAAAACTATGCTCTGCTTTGTGTTGGTCTAGCAACTAAAATCCCAGGACACTATATTGTTTGTTGTCATAGTGTAGAATGTGAAATGATGAACGACCTATTAAACTTACAGCTATGAATGTGCACCTGCTTCTGCTATATTCGTAGGCCTTTTTTAGTCTGTAACCAAGCTTAAAGTGAGATGAGTTCAAGTTTTGTTATGTGAAGCATTTGGCTCCGGCTTTCTCTTTACTCGCTCTTTGCACCGCATTGTGGCTTTTGTTTTTGTTTGCTGTGTCCATTGTTCCCCAGCAAGTGGCCACAATAACCACATCCTGAAACCAAATGTTATGATCTCAGTAATTGGACAAACTGTTTCAAAAAACAAAACAAAACAAACAAAACTGCTTAAGCTAGACGACAACACAGACTATCATAAATTGAAAGTTGTTCATGGGAATCCTGAGATTACTGATAGAGCATAACTCAGCATGGATATTAAAGGGAATTAAGATCCAACATGTGTGAACAGAAACAACTCAAGCTTCAGGGCAAAGCATAATGTTGGAGCTTATATTTGATAAATTATTGTCTGTTTATTGTTGTATGTTCAAATGACCTTGACAGAGAATCCAAAAATGTCAGACTATTTTTATAATTCTGTTCCACTGATGAATCTTAGGCTTTGCATGTAGGTCAAAGTTCCTCTGCCACTTGAATAGAGTTTGGTTTGGTTTCATGGCGGTGTGAGAGTGGTAGCAAAAAATAGCTTCAACAAATGCTATTATCTACATTGAATGACAAAATGTTCAACATCATGAGTCAAAATGAAATATTTTAGACCAAAAACTGACTGTGACAGAGTAGACTGGTTTTAATTTAGATTGTGCACAGTTGTTGGGAAATGTGTTCATTCGTTAACAGTTATGTGATTGTAGAGATAAATATGTTTGTGTGTTTTGTACTCAGACTGATTTTGGAGAAAGAGGGACCTCGGTCTCTCTTCAGAGGCTTGGGGCCAAACTTAGTGGGCGTGGCACCTTCCAGGTGAGCTCTCTTCTACTTTAATGGTCAACACAGCATCTATCTGAATAAATACCCTCAACAACATTAATTGTTGCCCATTTTAAATCACATTATAAATCACATACTAACAAATTTTGTTAGTATTATAATTCTGCCTGTACTTTCTTTTATTTCTTTGCTTTTTCTGTAGTTAAAGGAGTTCTACAGGGTTCTATGTTGGGAACTGTGATGTTTTAGAGTATAAAACTTAAGTCAAATATGACATGACTGAAGTTTTGTACTCCAAAGCTTTCTATCTTTCCTGTAGAAGCTCACTGTTGGTTAGTTATGTCCACTGACACTGTTGAACTTGCTCATGTTAAGCTAATGCCTGTGAAAGTGCTGCATCACACAGAAAAAAAAACAAAATAAAAAAAACAAGTATGTTTCAGTCATCATCTGTCCACTGTAACCATTTGATTGGTTTATGCTATCTAGCAAAAATATATGTTAAACATTGTAAAACAGTCTAACAAATGTTTTCAAACACTGAAATATTAGCTTAGCTGGAGGAGTTACTCCCACTCCCATGATGGCTGAAAATAAAAGTCCGTCAGTGGAATAAAACCAGAAAAAAGGCTTAATGAAAAAGGTTTAATACATGAAGATAAATGAGGCATATAAAAATATCTTTTTTTGGTAGAAACAGCTTTATTATTTCTAGTTTGTAGCATGTAATAAGCATGCCCAGTTTTCGTTAACATGGATGGGTTCTGTACATTAGCTGTCATTATGAGCCACTTATGAGGTTTTTTGAGGTTACTTGGAAACAGACGCATTAAGGCAGCACGGTCATTAAGGTGCCGTTCATGCTCATGGCTTTCTCAGCAGTTTGCGCGTTGGAGACATGGCAACAACAGCTGGCGCGTAATTAGGAAACTCACAGACGGCAATTTACAGTACGTTTCTCCACATTAATGAGAGGAGGAAAGTGAGGACTAATAACACAGCTGATGTTGAGGGGAACAGGTGGCACTGTTCAGAGTACAGAGTGTTTGATTACATGAATGAATTCTGCTTTCGCAGCAAAAAAAGTGAAGACACCTCCAGAGCTAAACTTTATAAACAGCTAAACACAAACAGTTGTTCTGAAAATGAAAAAACATAGAAATAAGTGTGTGCCTTATTTTCTGAATGGTATTTGTCTGAAGAGATGCTGAAAATTAATTTTGCTGTTGGTGTTTCATCTCACGAATTGTTAAAACTCCCTAAGCAGATCCTGCCTGCCTGTAATTAGGAACCTGACTTGCAGTTGGAGGCTTAAAGTAATTTGTTTTGTAGAGAAATAAAAAAAGTGTCTTGTTAGACCTCATTCAGGTAAACACCCACTCATCCAGTTGTTGCTTTTCCTTCAAACAGAGCAATCTACTTTGCTGCTTACTCCACCGCCAAAGAGAAGCTGAATGCTGTGTTGGAACCGGACTCCATGCAAGTGCACATGCTGTCGGCTGGAATGGCAGGTAACCATGAGATCAGACTGACAGGGCAGTGCTGTGTCAAATTCAGCAACCAAGTGAGCAGCTTTTTTTTCAGCAAATGATTTCTGTTTGGTTTAGTGTCGGGTTGCTGTTAGTTACTGTGGTGCTGCAAGATCAGACTTGAGTGCAGTGTTTTGTTTTGTTTTTTGGTTTTGTTTGCTGCTATGTAGAGCAATAGAATTAGTTTTCTGCTTTGGTTTTATAGTACCTGAAGCAAAACTAAGTTAAACAACCAGATAATGACTTATGGAGAATATTCTAAATCCTTTTTCACATTTTGTCATATTACAAATTCAAACTTTTATCTTTGTGAATTTTAGGAGATGGAACAACACAAAGTTGTGTTGGCCTATGACGTTAAAGGAAAATTAGAAATGATTTTCAAACAAATCAGAGCTGGGAGATCCAGCTACTTAACAACTTTGTCTTGGTCTTCTACGTAAAATACCTGAAAAATACAATAAAAGTCGTGGGATATACCACAAGAAGAAGCACTGTATTTACTAAAACATTTCTACTGCAACAGATAAATAAAAAATTGATACAGTAATAGAGTGGTGTTTTGTTGGTTTCTGCTCTGAAGGACTCTAATCCTGTAAAAAACTGATCTGTCACTCACACAGTCAGACAGCTACAGCTTTGTGTGTGGTACTGGGTGAAGCAGAAAGTGGACTCCACCGATACTTTTAGTGGACCGTAACTTTGGTCTTTTGAAAGCCTAGTCAAGGTTGGAATGTGTCACTGGGTCTCCCTTTCGGTTTCACTCCACACATTCTTTAGTGTTTGCACTGTGAGAGCAGAACTGGATGAGGTGTCAGCAGTCTGAGCACAGTGCTTTCCTATGACATGGTCCATGAAAAGCTGCTTTAGATAAATAAGATTTAATTTCTGTTTTTTATCTCTGCTTCACATTTAGCTTAATCTGTGCAGAACAGAACAGCATGACATTAAAGATGTATTGCAAAATTATTTTGATGGTAATAAAAATGGATGAACAAAGCACCTAAATGCTGGAGAAATATATTAGAGGGCTGAAAATTCAGAAGGTAATTTGCACTGCCCAGCTGTCCCTGTTCCTCTCTTGTGGTCTGTTTGAGGGTGATCATTTTTTCGTAGTTCTTTTTTTTTTTTTTTGTTCGGTTTGTGGTGGATTAATTCCTGTGTTTTTGTGGGGAATGGGGAGTCAAATGGTTGCATGCCGGTCATGTTGCTACACACAAGCCTGTGTCTGTTTTAGGCTTTTACTCTACCGTAGCTCTCCTCTCGCAAGGGCATGAGACCCCCGCACCACCAGGGGTCTCTAGCTGCATCTGTGAGGAGTTACTTGGGTCTGCGTGAGTACTCACCACAGATCTGTGCCTCTCTTTTTGTACCTGGTTCTTCTCTTTCTCTTTCAGTATTTCTGTCCTCTCCTCCCTTACTATGTTTAAATTTTTTTTGTTTCACTTGTAAAAGCTATTACAGTTAAATACAGCTTCCCTGACATGCTGCTACTCACACCTGATGGACTATAAACAGGCTATATTTCCTTCTATAAGCTGCCTTCATAGAGCTTAGATTTATGTAGTTTTAAAACAAGTTTTCACCATTTTATTCTATTGCTGACATGGACACAGCTACAAGAACATTTACATATTGCTGTGATTTTTACAGTATCGCTAAATATCACAAATGGCAGCTTAAAACATAGCTTATTGTATTTTAGAAGTTTCTGGTTGTGTAATCCTCCTGTTTTTTCTCCTTCCTTAGGTTTTACAGCCATCACTGCAACAAATCCAATATGGCTCATAAAAACGCGCTTACAGTTGGATGCAAGGTAAACATTACACTGAGATGGCAGATGTAGAAACTGCAGAATGACTTTGGTGGGAACACTAGCAGCTTTGATTTTGACTTGTGGGTGTTCTCTGAATTTTTCATAGATTTTTAAAAGTTTTTTAAGGAATGTTAAATTCCTTAAGGCTTTGCTGATTCTTGCTGGGGACAGCATTTGACTTGTTTTTCCTCTTTATGATTGCTTAAAATATTCAAGTTTTTCGTTCAAAATGACTATGCAAAGCCTTAAACCAAAAGTTTATTTGCCATTTATAAGAATCACTTGTGATTTGTTACTTGTATATTGGGTAATTGCACCACGTTCAAAGAAGCTCATTAGCAAGCATTAAACGTGCCTCTGTAATGGTATTTAATTAAACAAAATCTAATAGTAAGAGGAAATGATCCTGGGGCTGGAACGATTAAGGTGATTTATTATAGTGAATCAATAATTGAAATAATCATCAACTAATTTAGCGATCATTAACTAGAGTATACTGATTCAAAAATGGCCATTTGCTGGAAGAACACACTTATTTTTTTGTTTGCGCTGAACAAAAAATAAACGCATGTTTTTAATATGGAGAAAAGCCCAACTTTGTAAATATGTTAAGTTTGCTTGAAGTAATGCTATCCATGTTTGCTTGTGCTTATTTTTGAGTCGCCTCTGCTGCCACATACGAATCAAATGCCAGAGGATGGTATGTGCTTTTCACATCATTCCACATCCCTCTTTTTTTATTATTATTTCAGGAATCGAGGGGAGCGGAGGATGAGTGCGTTGGAGTGCGTTCGTCGGGTGTATAAAGCAGACGGCTGTCGTGGATTCTACAGGGGAATGTCTGCATCGTACGCCGGCATCTCAGAGACTGTGATCCACTTTGTTATCTATGAAAACATTAAGCGGCGCCTCTTGGAGGCCAAAACGCCGCAGAACATGGATGAAGAAGAAGAGGCATCAAAAGATGCTTCGGACTTTGTCGGGATGATGCTTGCTGCAGCTACATCCAAGACTTGTGCCACAACTATTGCTTATCCCCATGGTGAGAGTTGGAGATCAATTATAAATAGCTAAAGCTAAATTACGATCCTTTTTTAAATTTTTACTTACCCAAATTGTTTAATTTGCAGAGGTAATCCGCACCAGGCTACGAGAAGAGGGCACCAAGTATCGTTCCTTCTTCCAGACTCTAACCACAGTACCCAGAGAGGAGGGCTACCGCGCCCTGTATCGCGGCCTCACCACCCACCTGGTACGCCAGATCCCCAACACCGCCATCATGATGTGCACCTATGAGCTGGCTGTCTACCTCCTGAACGGTTAAAACCTCCCTACCCCAGAGAGAGTTGGTGCAACCCTAGCCCTGATCAGAGAAGGAAAGGAGAAAACAGCAGCACCTGCACACTAGTTAGCACTGCTAACAATCTGCTTGATGGAAATGGTTTGAGAAAGCACCTCGGTCTTTGTCTCAAAAGCAAGGCTTTGGATTTTGTTTTGCAACCAAAGGAAAAGGCACTAGGATACTCACATTCACTCTGGAAGTCATTGTTTTGATTTCTGTTCTGCCCCTTGTTCAGGTTCAGGGTTCTGAAGTAGGAACCCGACAAGTTGTTGGCAGCTCCTGTATAGATGTGAAAAAATAGCCTTAAAATGCATGTTTTATTGCAGCAACAAAATCTCACTGAAAATGTGAACGATTTCAACCCGTCATTTGAATGCTTTTATTGATCTACATTCATAATCAATTTGAATAAAATCACTGGTGGCCCAATTATTGCCATTGCTGTTGGTAGCAATTCATCCAAATGTCTGTTTTGACAGTAGGTGAGCATTTGGAGGTTGAATGTCGGAGCATACAAACCGAAAGATGTTGGACCATTTCTGTTTTCACAATTACTGAAAATTGTCTAAAACCCTGTCCTCCTTTCAACTCACCCCAGCATTTTCTACTGGGGTTACATTTGAGGACAGGGATGACATGGGAAAATAAATTTGGTCATGTGGGGGCGTGATGTGGTGGGATAGGGGATAACGTGATCCACGTTTGGAGGCATTAAGTCCTCGATGCAGCCGTCGCGGGTTTGATTCCCGGACCCGACTATATTTGCTACATGTCTTCCCTCCTCTCCTAACCCACTTCCTGTCAGCCTTCTTTCATATAAGGGACACCAGAGACCCCCCCCAAAAATTGGCCATATATTTTTGACCATTATTTTTCTCAATGTTGTCAGCTTCTGATGCAATAGACTGGATGTTTCCAGTTCCTTTGGAGGAGAAGTGAATCCTCATCAGATTCTCTTGTGTACTTAACCTTAACATTAAAGTGCTCTCCTTCCTATTAATCTGTTCTTTTATGATACACAAATCTAACTCAGTCCAAACCAGAGTTCCAGTTCAGCAAACTCCCCATGTTTACATTTGTGATAGTATGACACAAATGGTTTTTTTCTTACATTGGCCCAAACAAATGGAGATCAGATCTAATGGCTGTTAATTGTGATTGTTGACTTCCAACATCCAGTCTTCAGAGATATTCTTAACATCCTGCTCACTGTGTGGTATTGAAAAGCCAAGTGTGGCTCCTTGACCAGCCTAGGCTTACCATATCAGTAAAACAAGTGATTGCATTACTGTTACTCATGTTAGTAGTGGAGTACCACAAGGTTCAGTGCTCGGACAATTATTTTTACTATGGCACGGGATAATTTTCTTCTGTAATGAGGCTGATATTCGGCTAAATTTATCCCAGGACAATCTTGTAAAGGAGATTTTGTTTTATCCTGGGTAAATTAAGGTTAAATAGAAATAAAATAAATTCTTAAGCTTTTAGTCACTAAAACATACACCAGATGTTGGCATCTGGGGCAGTAAAAGGCTTTTCAACTCACCAGATGTTTCACTGGCATCCAGAGTGAGAATCCAACGTGCCTGAACCATAATATCCTACCAAATATAAAGTAGAAGAATCCTTTCCAATTTTGATATTGGAAATAGTATAATTGTATTGTGCAGCTCAATTGTTGTGCCATCTGTGATTTTGTTCAGTTATTCCTTTGTGTGATTTATTTTTATTTTTTATTTTAATTTTTTTTGTCACTTGAATAAATTACAAGTTATTTTTCATAGCAAGATTATGTTGCTGCAGTAAAATGATTTTACTCATATTTCTCACACCTCTTTACCAGGCAAGCCATCCAATTGACCTACAGCCTTTAAATCGGTTCAAACTGCACAAAATGGAGTAAAAAATTGTTCAAAACTTGTTTCCTCACAGCGATTAAAGTAGCACACAGTACTCCCTGCATCCTTCAGAATCAAAAGTAGGTGGAACGACGAGAAAGAAAGATTGCCTGATGCGCAAAGGAGGGAAAAGATGATGTGCCTTGTGTGAAAACAACCCGCAGATAGAGATGCACAGCAGACGAGTCGCACAAGTTTTCATTTGAAAGGTTTTCTGCGTTTCCAGTATTGGAGTTTCTATCAGAACGGAGACGTTTACAGAGTTCATACAGTTTAAAATCAGCCGGTGCTTGGCAGTGAAGTCTGTAGACGCGGCTGACTGCTGAACCAGTGGGTTTTAAATGAACAGTCATCCGGCTACAGCAGAACTGAATCCAGTTCTCAAACTAACTGAATGTACATAAAGAAGAGCCAAGAAAGGATATGATACTCACCCATGTTGTGAATTAAAAAGTTAATATAATTAACGAATTCTAACAAAATTTGTGATTTTTTTTTTATTTTTATTTTTTTTTAGAAAAATATATATTGCCTCTAAAATGTGATTGTGTTGCAGTTTTGAGCCTGTTGTGGGAAATATTTAGTGCATTTTATCTAGGGGAGAGTAGACTTATCCCATCACTAGTTACAGTTATCTACAGAGCAGGTATTGTTCAAATTGCACTTTTCCAGAACTTTCTCCAGAAATCATATTTTTTTTATTTTTTTTCCCTCAACGTTGTGGTGGAGACAGGCTTGTTTTACAGGTGAGGACAATCCTCTTGTGTTTACACCAGGACACCCATAGTGTTTAGCCAGCAAAGCGGAAGAAGTGGACAATAAAATGCTCGTCATAAACGCACATTCATTAAACTTTCACATCTCTGTATGTTTTACTATGTATATGTGAAGCATTTCCCTCTTCTTTTTGTTGTGTTCTGTGCATAAGTGTTGTTTGCAGAGATCAAATTTATCTTTGTAGGAAAAACCTGATTTCTGATCTGACTTCATTTGTAATAATTCACCCTCTGAAAGGGAGACTGAATGAGTGCAGCCTTGGATTTGGTCACTCATCTGTTGAAATGTCATGTTTTTCTGAGACTGAGGAATCATTTTAATACTATTTCCTTAAAAAAAAAACAAAAAAACTTTATGTTGTACAAGTTAACTAATTAAAACAAAAAAGAAATGTTGAAAGGAAATCCCTGCTATGGCCTAGTTGCAGTAGTGTACACACCATTGCTAAAGCCTCCTTTAGATCAGTTTCTGCATTTAGTTTTCTTTGGAGTTTGTCGGAAACCCACTCTTGCCTTCAAGTGACGGGTGCGGTTCTGTTTTCTGGACACTGCCTAAGGTGTCCAGAGGTTTAGTATGTTTCCAAACTTTGTCCTCAGCTTTCTAGCAGTCACCTAGAGATTTTACATCTGCACTTGCTTTTTGAAATTTTCACAACTTTTCCCACCTTAACACAAACTTTTGTTGCATTTGAAGATGAGCTGCTTCTCACCATGATGCTCCCACCACCATGTTAGGGTGTAAATACGATGTTCTCTCGCTCACATGCCGCATTTCTTCAAGAATTAGGCTCCACTGGATTATAATACGTTGGCCCACAAGGTTTTAGGAGACTCTAGGTAGGTCTGGGTGCATTTTTTTAGGACAAAGAAGTTCTGTCTTGCAGAGAAATATAACATGTAGAACACAACCAGTTGGTACTTCCTGCAACTCTTTTACCATCGCTTCAGCCTCTCTCCAGCTTTCCTGGCCTATTTCTTTTCAAGTTCCTTAAAACGTAATTTTTTTTCAACCTCCCTGTTGTACTTAATTTTTCTTGGTAATCGGAACTGTCTCCCCCCCACTGTCTCATATAATGCCATAGAATTAATTGTACGTGCTTCTCCTGACTTATACATTTATACACTGAGATTATTTGTAATGTCTGTGCAAGAGAAGCAAATGTCAGTAAAAATCTGCTGATAGAGCTGAACTTTATTTCAGGTCCTTCAGATTGAATGGATGTCAGATGTGACCTGAAAAAGACTAAATGTTGAAACTGGAACTGAAATGTTGCAAACAGATTTGCAAAAGGGTTACTGCTGATTTGTACTCTCATTTCTGCCCCTGATTGTTTCCAAGTGAATAGTGTAAAGTCAGGATATGTGGAAAACATTTTTAAAATGATTTCTCAGTCTCATTTTTTTGACATAGAAATACCTGGCTTTTTACACAGTAGTTCTGAGAGTTTCTCTATGTTCCAGCCTCCGGTTTCCAGCTTCAGAACTGACCCTTGATATGACCCCACCCTGTTTTGTTCACTTTTATGATGAAAACAGCAGGGGGAAGCCCTCCGTGTTCTCACAGTGTAGGACCATCAGTTAATGATTCCAGTTCCCAGACCCCAGTTGCTGCTGGTTGTCAACATGTATCTATGGGACCCCCAGCTCTAACCAGAAATGATCCTTCCATGCAAATATGAAGTAACATCTCAAGAGCTTGACACTTAGTAATTTATTTTTTTTTTCTTTTTCCTACATTTCAAGCTGTTCTATCAGGTATTTGTTGCCAACTTGTCATGTAGATATCACTGAAGCGTTGTAGTGGGTTGAACAGACCCCTTAAGTGTTCATAAGTAGACATTTCCTCCCTTGTGTTATTGTCTTTCAGAAGGATTTATTCAGCCCTCCTACTTGCCTTTGTGTGTCAGTGAGTTTGCCTCTGTCTGTATTTCTACATGAGTTACATAACAGTTCTCATTGGCTTGTATTTTGTATGGAAGAGACCATATAGAAGTGTGTGTTGAAAACCTGAAGACAGTGTTTTGTTGTTTTTTTTTTTTTTTTTAAATAATTTGCTCTCACCCTTTAGTGTTTTTTTCCATGTCAAAGATGAGCCTGCTGAGGCTCAGTCTATGCATTCTGGTTTTACCTGTTTTTGTAAGAGAAAATGTCAATAAAATGAAAGAAGTGTATGTAACTTGTTTTTTTTTTTTCTTCTTCTCCCTCTTTGTTTGTTTAGCTTATGTTCTTAGTATTTTGACCTATCTACACTTGTAAAAATATCTATAGGGTTTTTAAATAGCTTTTTGGAATTTTTGTCAAATTAATAACATAAAAATAAGGATATGATTTGATTGACCACAAAAAAAAGTTTTTGCATGAAAAGAACAGCTTTTTTTTTTTTTTTACTTGCGGTACTTGACTGAACATTTATTGAAGTAATGCTACTTTTGCTTGAGTATAATTTTTGTCTGCTCTGCCTCTAATTAAGAGTCAGAAAAGCAAAAATACACAACCCTGCTGAATGAGTACCTGAAGAACAAACAAGGTAGTTTTAAGTGATTTGCTTCATCTGTTTCCAGGGCTGTTTTAATACCAATAGATCAAACCTTTGTTTATGGGTCTGTGTAAGATTTTCATCTTAACATTCACTAAACTGTTTAGTGAGAATAAGGAGATAATGATGCAAATATTGCAAAAACCAAGAGTAAACTGGATTTTATTGGACTCTGACAGGGAGACTGAATGAACGCAGCATGATTTGATGTTGGATTTAGGTTTGTTTGGCTTTACTTAGCTGGTGGGGATTTTAGACAAATATAACTTTGAGAAGTTTCTTAAGAAATCAATAGGAGCAAAACCAACAAACATTCTCTCTCTCCCAAACCAAAGTACACTGGATCTTTTTAGGGAGCCTCCTCTGCTGCCCAGTCTAATGTAAACTACGGTTTAGGTCATCATTTTATTGGACATGTAAATTGTTACTACACTTCTCTGCTTATTAGACTAGAAAAAAAACCCAGATAGTTTTGGTTTAGTTTTTGTTTTCATGTTTTGTGAGATAGTTGTAAACACATTTTCTGCCAGCAGGTGGCAGTATGGTCGGGCCCAGATGGCCTCCGTGACCTCCTCCAAAGAGACATTGGAGCAGGCACAGCAAAAAGACACCCTGCTGCTGTTGAAGTCCAAAACACATAAAATATCCAAATAAAAAACAACCACATCAAGCATTTTCTACTGTTACATACAAACATCGGCATCTTTCCGCAAAAAAGGAGCGGCATGCTCTAACTGGGAATAAGTACGGGTAAAAAGATACCAAGGGGAGGTGGGATGGCTGAAAAACACTCTTCCCTAATTCACAGCTTATTTCCTGGACCTGAACAGCAGCACCTCAGTGTCACATTTTTACAGAAGCAGACTGACTCACGCACCGCATGGGTTTATTTTGTATGTGACTGAAAGGGAGGAGTGTGTTTTCCTGAAAGTTTCTGCCATGAATGGCAGTATTTTTGGCATAATCGGAAGAGCCCGAGGGTGCTACGGTGGTGTCTCACTTGTAAACCAAAAACTGGGGACAACATTGTAGGATAAAGCAATACGGGGGGAAGTCAGTGTATTTATTGTCTTCCAAATGAAAACTAAAAGATTAAATCTGGTTTTCTGAGTTTAGTCTGAATACAGCATCTTAAACAAGTTTTTTTTTCATGCTTTTTTTATGCATAAGGACACAAATTAGTGCAGTATTGATAAATAAAAGCAAAATTATATCATCCATCTATTCCTGCTTGTCATTGCAAAGTCACGAAGAAGCTAGTGCCTATTTCTAGGGGTCATAGGATAAGAGGTGGGGTATAAACCCAGGACCTTCTTGCTGCAAGGCAGTAGTGCTACCAAGTCCATAACTGTGCAGTTACACAGTTGTACCAGGTTCTCAAACTTCTTATAAAAATAGAAACTAGGAAACAAAGGCAAGCATTTCTATTCAGCCTGCTGAGTCAATAGAACAGCTGCAATTACAGCTGCAAGTCTTTGGGGGATGATTCTGCCAGTGTTGTTTTTGCCCATTCTCTGTAAAACACCTCATGCTCAGTCAGACTGGGCAGAGAGCATCTGGAAACATGAGTTTTCATGCCAACTCGTGAACATTGCTTTGATCTAAACCAGTGCTCCAGTCCTCGAGGGTCAATATCCAGCATGTTTGAGACCTGCAGAGTTAAGTGCACCTAAATTCAATAGTTTTATTTCTTGCACCACTGGGAGAGAGAACAAATTTCTGTCTTCTTGTATGTGCAGGCAGGCGTTTAATCTCAACAAGCACAAGCACTGACCAAAATGATCCAACAACAAAACCAACTGACTACTAAAACACAAGTACCCACTGATCAAGACGCTTTTCCACAATGGTTTACATCCTTCCACTTTTTCATAAAAAACAGATTTTTAGATTGCATGTCTCATGTTACAGATTCCTCCATTTGCACTGTGGATCAGATAGAGTATGTTGAAGTTTTGGGGTTTGACACAGCAAACCGCAAAAAGAGTTGAGCCATGCAGATCAGGTAGTAAGAAAGGGCCATGCAGTACTTTTGCAAGGTACTTGATGAAAATGTGGGTATTCATCTGAATCAGGTCATTTTTAAAGTCTTCCAATCCTTTTAAACTTTTATTGTATCACAAAGATTTTTTGCTTCATTTCCAGAGCCTGTTAAGGGAATCAGTTTTGCTAAGATCCAGGTTTAGGAAGAAATCTCACTAGTCCTTAAAGGGACACTCCAAAGATTTATCAATGGCATTTTGTACGGCCCTTCACATAGAAGCACTTTACAAAGTTTAGGACATGAAATCCCCTCTAATAAAAGCTTGAAAAGTGAAGAAAATGCTACTCTTTCCTTCCTGCAAGTCAGCAGCAATCTCTGCTTATGCTGAGCTCCAGGTTCCTCAGAGGTCAGTGAACACATTCAAAGCCTACAGCTGTTTTTGGATAAGCAAGCACTTCAGCAGTATTACATACTGGACAATACAGTGTGTATCGTTTTTAATGAGACAAACTTACAGAAGCGCTAATACAACATTTTTTACTATGGAATATTCATAGTCCTGTCAAGAGTTGTAGTGTGAGGCGGTGAGGCAGAACGCAGCAGACCCAGGTAGAAATGAATGAAGGTAGTTTTAATCATGAAAATAAGCACAAAACAATCCAAAGTCCAAAATCCTAGCCAGCACAGCTGAGCGGACGGCTAAGGCTCAACACTGGTAGCGGCTGGTAAGCAAATGACCAGCTGACAGCTGAGGGCAGACTGGTATGACACACAGACAAAGACCCAACAAAGACACAGAGACACAGGTGACATTAAATACACAGGAGGTAATCAGGGAACGAGACACACCTGGGAACGATTGAGGGGAAGCCAGGACAACAGAATGATTCATAAGACACTGAAACCTAAAATAAGCACACAGAAAAACTCAAACCATGACAAGTCCTGGATCGTCTCTTATGCACTTGTCTGTTCATCTTAATATATGTACAGGGTTTGGGAGCAATTCAATCTTGTATTTGTTTCAAATTAAATGGTAAACATTTCATATATTGCATATATGAATAACCATTTGTAAAAAAATATAGCGATTACATTGTTGTATTTAAGGCTAGCCATAAATATGAAGCCAGGACAAACTTTGTTCTGTGATATGGTTAGCTCAGCTGTCGGCTTGCCAAATCATTTCTTTGCCAAAGCAAAGAGAGAATTTACTCGCACTCTGGTGAACCATGACATCAGAGGTGTAAATTGCCCAACTAAACAATATTAGTGGTGTTGAGTGATGGAATTGGAAATTGGCCCACTCAAACCAAACTCTGCTTTGTGTCTTGCAAAATCTTGGGCTGCCTCCAATAGCATCTTATATGGATAAGGATTTTGCTGAGAATCATCCTACTATCTACAAGTATTGCTTCTCTTAGTAGCTAAATTATTTCTATAACGTATCTTCTGAAGCGCTGCGGGAAGAAGAACCCTGCTGACTCACAGCACTCCAGGAGGTAGGGGCTGCAAAAAAGGAACCCTCTACCTCCTCTGTCTCCTCTGAAATGGCACTTTCTTTTTCTGGAGAGCAAATGATTTCATTCTTTAGGCCTTTTCTAACTGTACTGCTATGAACTTTAAAATGAGCCTTTCAGTCTGTTGAGGTTCCACCTCTGCAGGTTCTTTTTCTGTTCATTTCTGACATATCATGACTTCGGCAGTTTTTGTGCTATTTCACCCATTCAAACCTAAATCAGAACTGGTTTCAGAACATGATGCCTATGAATTCTTCTGTTTATATCGTTTACAAAAAGCAAACCTTTTAAAGTTATTTATTCCTATTGAGTAGAAATAGAAAAGCTTTCAAATCATCAAACAGGTTGTGCTCTTTGAAGGCTAATTTCTTCCCCTTACATTCACCTAGAAATGCCATTCAGTCGTTAAATAGGTCATAAGACAATGCTCTATCATCACGTACTTGAGCTTTCAAATATATTTCACTATTTTTACAAGATCAAAATCTTGTAAAAAATATCATGAGGCTTTTTGATCAAATTCTGCCTAATGCTCATAACATCACAGACACGGCATTCAACTGAGGTTGTGCAACTCAAAATTACTGCAAACTAATTATGCCTGCTGCCATTATGTCAAATTTTCAGAGATCAGAATGGTGGAAATGTTCTCTTTTCCAATACACTGAGACTTTGTGCTAGCTGAGTTTCAAAGAATTTAAACCTCATAGCTCAAAAACAAGAAAATCTCATCCACTTCTTCAAGGACAACAATGTAAAAAATCAGAGCAGGTACAGCAAGAACAAATGCATCATTGCTTTTAACTCACACTTGTGTCCACATTTCTGACCCTTTAATACAATAAAATGAGTTTTTTTCTCTAACTAACCCAGAAAAGTAAGGTAATTTGGGTTTAGTGGGTTTATCTATTTCTTTTAATTATTATTTCATGTTTGAAATATTTTCATTTTTCACTTTTTAAGCATCTTTAGAACAATTTGTAGAACATTCATGACAATTGGCAGAGCATTTTTAAAACGAAATGGCAACAGCAATTTTACCCATGTCAAAAAAAAAATTTCAAAGTGTATTATGTGTGCATGCGAACGTACGCGCATGTGTGTGTAGGTGTGTGCGCGTGGGGGGCAGGAGTGTGCGTCTGTGTGTGTGTGTTGATGAGAAACAAAGGTTCCCATTAAATTCCATAGGAAATGAATGTGGGTCATTTTGGACCCACTTATGGAAGAATGGGGTAATAAATATAAAAAACGTGATATTTCTTAAAATGTATCAAAGGTAAATTAAAAATTTTAATCGCATGACATCAATAACATGTTTGTTGAGTAATACCTGGAATATAAAGTGATAAAAACTTTTCATGACATGGATATTGCAAAAAGATAACACCACCAGGTCCAAAAGGCTCCACTTATGCATCAGATGGTCAACATATCCAGTATCACGAGACCATCAGTCCAAAAGACAAAGCTGCTTTTTCAAGCCATTCTGCAATGAGTCATTAAAGGTGTGGTTCGACATTTTGGATAAACTCACTTGCCAAGAGTTGTTAGAAAAGATCGGTAGCACTCTTATTCCTGTCCATAAGGCCGACGCTGCAGCCAGGAGATGCCTGGCTCGACACTGGAAGCACACAAGGAAGAGAAGCTGTATCTATCTATAAGCTGTCACCACAAGCAGTAAAATGTTTGTTCCTCACTTCGAAACCATGTCTCAGTAAGACAGAGGCAGCTTCAGCCGCATATGACTAAGAGCTACAATGGTGTGCAGAATTTCTCAAGTTGTGTAAGGGCAAGTCTCATGCATATCTGTTGTGTGCTGAACGAAGCGCTGAGACGGTGAAGCAGCATGTATCTGCCTGCCTGTCAGCTTTTTGGGGGGCCGACTTCAAGGAAACTTGCTTCTGTTGTTCCTCACAGATTCCTCCCCACGTCCTCTGGCAGGCCTCTTTACATCAGATGTTTTCATTCCCTACCTTTCATTATGTCTTCTCTCTCACCGGCTGCTCCTATATCTCTCCCTCTCTTTGTCTTTCTCACAAAGTAACCCTGTTTGCCTGCTCCTTCACAGTTCTCACATGTCTCCTCTGTATTTGTTTTTGGACTTCATACAGAGTCTTTAAAATGGTGAAGCAGAGGACCATCAATGTAACAGAATCATGCAGCCAACGAGTTTATGCAAAGGAGTGATGGGTGGGATATTCTCTTGTGGATTTGTAGGTGAAGAGATATGAGTGAACAGAAATCTGAAAAAAGATAGTATTTTCTGCCAAGTAATGCTTTAGAATCTACAAAAATGAATTGAAAATGCCATAAGCTGAAAGGCTAAAAATCTAATCTAGTGTTTAAATCATATACAATATTCTTAAAGAAAGAAAAGTTGGGCTTAGTTGACAATTTAGTGGTGCCAAATTTGTAATAAAAAATAAAGAAATAAAGAATGCGTGGGTTTCGCTGCTAAGCTTAGAAGGTGGGTAGCAACCATAATGAACTTGCCAAATCCTTTTTGTGCCAAAGCTAAACAGCTAATAGCGCTAATGGTATTTATTGGCTTGGAACTTCAAAGAAGCAAGACATATCAGCGGTTTAATAATTTATGCTTTTAAAAATCAGGGACTGTTACGACTGACTATTAGATCTTCTCCACTGCGATACTCTGGAATTGGTCTCTGTGAAATCCTGCTCGACTGGGGTGAGCATTGACCTCTTAGGGGGACAGATAGAAGATAACATCACCGGGTCCAAAAGCACCCACTTATGCATCAGAGGGTTAACGAGATACTGGATATGTGATATGAGATAAAAGTGATATGAGATTTCTACAGAATCTCATCTGCATTGACATTGCTTAACAGGCCTTGAAAAGCATGCTGCTTGACACAGCCTTAATGGCTCCACTGTGGGGCATTGGTTACAAATCTGCTCAACTCAGCTGTTCAGCCCAATTATCTGCATATTTGCTCATTGGCTAATGAATACTCCTTGCAGAGATTAACAACTTTAAGTAAACATTGATATAAACTGTAGCTGTGTAATAAAGTTAAAACCAAAGCTCCCTGTTTGGGTTTTAAATTAAATTGCTACTTCAAAGCATTTTTAATTGAATTTAGTCTGCATTTGATCACCTTTGGGTAAGAATGATGACATGCTCAGACTGATCAAATCTTTAGTTGAATACTCTACACTATACATTGCTAAAACAGTTTTAGATTAATGAAACTATTACTCAAATTGTAAGAATAGAATTGGACAGCCTATTGCATCATTTCATGTTATTTTCACCACACTGACCACTTTAGACAAAGCCAAGGATGAAATAACACAAAATACAGCCTGATCCAAGATAGGCTGAACATTTGCGCATAGATATAAAATAAAGACAGTCCTTAGGACTGTGTGTATTTAAAGTGGCGGAAGACGTTGTGATTGATGATTGGCGGTTTACTGCTAATAAATAAATAAACATTACATCTCGTTCAACTCAATTTAAATGAGGTGATTTTTAAGATTGAAATTTTAGATTCACACACGAAAACTGGAGGAAAATATGGAAAAACGATCATAACACATGAATTTCATAGGCACGAATTTAATAAGTACCAGAATATCTTGATTAGGCTCAGTATAAAACTATGTAAAGCATGGAAGCGCCTCCACCCTACCGCAGGTTAAACGCCAGCATCAAACAGGAAGCACCAAAAACACTACACAAAAATAAAAGCACCAAGTAATCAGGTCTACAAAGTACAGCACTTTTGAAAGTACGAACCATAAACACTACATAAAATTAATAGAAATTTTACTATTTGAGCTTTATTCCTTTAATTTGCGAAAAACTATTCTCTTTACTAAGCAGTATTGTTGCCACATCCATTTTGTTTGACGGCATCGTGACCGGAAATGATTTGTTATTGTGGCCAAATTAACATCACTCACCTTTGCTTGATCCCGTGGCTCCAGCCAATCAGCGGCTGTCTGGGACACACGAGCGGCTATAATATATCCACAGAACAAGCTGCAGCCAGAAGGAACAAAGAAAGAAAGCCGCTCCGTTCCCTCTTCACAGTCCTTCCACATTCCCTGCCTCCGCCAAAAAACGGACTACGTTCAGCCATTTTTCACCGCTGTTTGTTGCACTTTCCCGACATTTTACGTGCTTGTGTCGAGTGCTCAGATTGACTGTGGAGACACGGAGTCGTGAGAGGGGCTTTCTTCTGTCTCGAGTCGCTTTTTCTCGGAGACTCGCCTGGATGCGTTCGTTGGAAGGCTGCTTATGGTAAGTTTGTGTTTCTCTTTTCTCCTCGGACGGTGTTAATAGAGTCTGAAAGAGCTGTATGTAACTGCAGCCGCTCCACTTTGTGGACAACACAAATCTCTTCAAACACAAACTTTCCTTCCAGTGCCGGTGAACTCAGTTCTATTCCCAAACTCCGTTTAGCTACAATAACGTGCCGCTGTGTTACTTCGTTGCTCTGTTACAGCGACTACAAGAAGAAACCAAGACATGGATAGTTTTTATTTATTTATTTTTTTGTAAGAGTTGGACAAGTTTTTCTCTCTGAAAGTGCGGTTCTGTTACGAGTCATCTTTAAAACCGTCTAACCTGTTGAGCTGATGGCTCTGTCACTTTTACTTGAGTTGCATGTTTCTCGACCCAAACTGTTGCCTTTGAAGACGGCAGCAGTGACTGGCTTTTTGTGAGACTAGTTTTGTCATACCCACCTCAAAGGCTTTAGATTGCCTGAATCATCCTAAACGATTTCTTATGTTCTCCTTATGCAGATTCAAATATACGCTTGTAAGTTGAGTTTTTCCAACTGAGCAATACTGCTGCACTGGCTGTCCTCATGGGGTCAATAAAAAAAAAAAAAAACCCTGATCCGATTAAATCGTTTTTCTCATGTAATCGGAAAGAAAAAAAAAAACTAATCAGCCGAATAAAGTTGATAAAAAGACAACTTCTCAAATGTCTGCAGAGAGATAGCGTCAGCATCAAACTACTGGAACTGACGCTGCTCGTCTTTTATGACCCCCATCTCACCACATCCATGCATTAACAACCCTTTGTCAGTCATGCATTGCACCACACTGCTGGGAACGTGTTTCAGTCTGTACAGCAGTCAGGCTGCGGGTCTCCGCTCACAGTCTGTCCGGTTTAAGGCTTGCCTGTTAGTGGAGACTAAGTGCTCAGCCTTTGCCCGCACCATCTGCTTTGCCCTGCTGGGTCCTGGCAGGCTGCTGTCCAGATCAAGTGTGATAAAGGATTGTGTGGGCGGACCAGCAGCAGATGGACTACATAGTTGGCTGATGTGGCAGCTTGGCTGACTGTTGTCATTGTTTAGTTTATTTTCATTTGGGGTTGTTGTAATAAACAAAAGCCCCTCTCCTACAGCACAGTGTGTTATTTACACGGTCATGTTATCACAGTTTGGACCAATAACATCAAAACTGAAAAAGACAGAATTTTTAACTCAGAAACTGTCTTGCCAGTGTAATATGGTAGCAGCACATATGAATAATCCGGACAAGATTGTGTGCAAAAAAAATAATTTTTCAACAACAAGTTTTCAGAGTGTACATATATAAGCTAGGGGGGAAATACAATTATTACAAAGGAACAATATCTATATGTGTTTGCAGCCACAACCCTGTCCAGGATGTGTGGGGTGTGCAGAGAAATTGCAAGTCCTGGATGGAGGGAAGGTCAGCCCTGGCGATCTTGCATAATCTGAAGATGACCAGCAGCTCCAGCAGAAGGTTATACTTGTTTAGTTGTCGCTGGAAGTGCAGTCTCTGCTGGGGGCTAACTCGCATCACAAGATGGGGCGCTTCCTACGAACCGGAAGTTATCCATTTTAACAAACTGGAGTCAATTTAGGAGGTTGAAACTGGTCATAACAATCAAAGTAAAATTCAGATTCTGGTTACAAAGTGAACTGTTGGGTTATTGTTTTCCCTCATGTTAATGGATCCTTTCTGTATTTCTTTCTAACCCTCATATTAATAAAACAGTACAGCCAAGAAAGTATGGGCCATTAGCACCTCATTTTCATATCTGCTCTGCCAGTCTGAACCGAGTATTGGTTAACCTCAGACGTTTAATGCTGTGAAACTGGAGTTATTCAAAAGTTAGTTTGTGGTTTCCAACACCAAAACAGTTTAATACAGTGAACAAAGTGTTTTACATATTTTAGCGAGTTTTGAATAATGCCAAATTCTTGCAATATTAAATCTTAATGTATTTATCTTTGTGCTGCTAAACCTCACATGAATCAAACATTTTTCTCTTTTTACTACGTCCAAATGAACCTGAGCAACATTAACATGAGTGTGATCAATGACTGTTGTTGCAGATTGCTAAAGTTTCCACCACTTATCTCGTATCTGAAAGTGTTGCACAAGTTTTCAGTCGTTCCCTAATAATATTTCCCACATGCACAATAATAGAGATGTACAGTTAAGAGCCCAGGCTGTACTCAGCACATCAGCTACTGCAGGCACAGAGTCCGATGCTGACTCAGTAGAATGTTAATGTTGTCAAATCCCATTAAGAGCAATGCGGTGCTGAGCAAAGCCCTGCGCTGGCTCTGCTGGACAGCAGGCCATTTAAACGGCCTCGTGTTTGTTTTTGTATGAGAGAATTATATCCAGTGCCTCACCATACACACAACTGCTTTTATAACTCTGCCAAACACTTTTCTTTGCTCATCAAAGCAACTTTAACTAGTTTTTGTTTGTCTTTCAACAAACCAAAGTTATTACGTACTAATAGCTTTGAAATGATGCATGACTTTAACCTTTGGAGTTCTGCACAAAGCAATAGATTTTTGGTCTTTCATCAATGAAAGCAAGTCGGGACAGTACAAAACTTCAAACACATTTGCAGTAAAATGTTTCCTAACCTAAATGAGATGACGTCTGAAATAAGTTTCGCATGCAATTGAAACTGAATCATTATCTGCAGAAGGACTGTTTGTCTACAGTCCAGAACCACTTTGGACAAAGCAAAGCTCAGCATTAGGAACATATCAGGCTGTAGTAATGGAGAAGTTCACTGAGTGTCTTTATAAGCTAATTTTAATCTTTTAAGCAGATTACTTTTCACAGAACTACTGTGAAAACAGAGGAAAAAGTTAGACATTTATTGGACTTTTTTGTCCAATAAATGTTGTCATTGCTCCTTGTAGCAATGAAAATAAAAACTTGACAAGATATTACAAACATTCTGGCATCTCATCTCTGCTGAAATGTTTGCAATATGTCCCTTCGATTCCATCTATGACACTGATAAACCATCAAAATCCACTTCTCCCTATACTCCACGAGGTAGGTTGCATAGATGGAGTAAATGTGATCCCTGTAGCTGCTGTTGACTGAATTCTTAAGTTCTTTAGCAGATTTTGGAGGTTTGCTACAGTGTTGCTGCTCACCAGAGAGAGAGAAGTTGAGGTTACTTTCATCTTTTAACTGTGAGAAGGATGTTGTGTAAAGTGCTTCTCCTGGAAGAATCTTCCACCCACATGTTTCTATACTCGTACACTGAAGGTTTGCAGCGAGGAGCTGGAAAATACTTTGAATGAAAATTACTCCTGACGATAATTCCCTCCTGTTTATTCCCAAACTGCTTTCTGTGTTCAGTAGCTGCGAAACGCTGTAATTTCCAGCCTCTGAGGCAGTAACGCACAACTCCTGTTGAGATGTTAATAATCCAATCCACTCTTTTGTTTTACTGATGTCTGCACAGTGTAAAGAATGTGACTATCTCACCACTTAACATCATATTCTCATCATCCTCATGTTGTTTCCTACCACAACAGCCAGCCATGCAAAACGATGTACCCAAATCTGGGGGTCAGTGTAAGGACAGTGTCTTCATGCATACCATTGTAGAGAATCAGCACAACTCCGCTGATCCAATATGCAATGTTGTTTTTTTTTTTTTTTTTTTTTTTCTGTGTGTGTATGCTTAAATATAGACTAGACCTCAGTCAGACATTGAAGCAACTGTAACATGACTATTGAAGAATCACGTTTTTATGGCTGTCTCTGGTTTGTGAAGTAGCATTCACAAACGTTTTTCTTTTGTCTGAAATTGAACCACAGAAGTGTTGCTAAACACTGTAATTTTCCCTAAGTTGGTGCATCAAGGGTGTTTGTTCTGTGTGAGCTAAGGTTTGGAAGCTGCATCAAGATGTATATATATAGTAATAAGGTAGAACTGATAAATGCATAGGGTTTGATACAAAACACTTTGTCTCAAAGGAAAATTAAATGTTTCAGCTCATGTCAAAGTCATTGAGGATGCTGATGCGGTGGGAAGAGATGTGTTGGAGGCAGGGATGTTGCACCCCTTTGACTGATTGTGTTTGAGGTGGTCATGGAAAAGAGGGCCTCTGTGTTGTAGTTTGGAAATGTCTGGGTCATTTCTCTGCTGTTTTGGAGGTATTGTGGTTCTGCTGGCATCTTCAAGCCAGAGTCTTGAATGTGCAATGGTGCGGTTTCCAGTCCAGGCGTGGAAACTTGCTGTTCTAAGTTCCTCCTTGACAAATCTTCAGCTAAAATATGGAATATTTTCACATATTACATAGTAGTAGCTCAACAAATGTGGACCTATTCAAATGGATCTGTGTGCACAGAATGTTTTTGTTTGCAGAGATGTATGTGCTCAAATTGTTCTCTGTGCGCTCATAACTATACAGCAATAAGTCTTAAACTGGGAAAAGTGAAGTGTCTATGTCACTAGGAAAAATATGGGTGTTTTAACACCCTGTTGACTTGTTAAGTATCAGCTGGATCAAGGTGTCATCTGCAGACACGTTTCAATCTTTGGGAGTGAAGAAAAATCTGAACCTGAAAGCTCCCGATCTATTGCTCACTTGGTTTCAACTCATCTCGAGGCTCTGGATACAGATCATGTGATTGTCTCAAGCGTCCTTTGTCGGGTGGGTGGACTCGGTGTTGGATGTGATGAGGAGCTTCGTCATACAAGGATGAGCTGAAAATACAGCTGCTAGTCCTTCACATTGATAGGAGTCAAAAGGGCAGCTCCCTCTGGAGGTCTGCCTCTGAGAGAGAAACAGACTTCTAAACTGGCTGGAGGAAATGTAGATCCCTTTTGGACTTGCTATCTCCTCAGGCAGATCTCCGACAAGCTGAAGACGATGGCTAGATCTATAAGGGCTGTTGTCTGTTCTTCTTTGAAAAAGAGTTTTAAATATTTGGAATCGATGCAGTGTACCTGAGAAGTTTCTCATCTTGGGATATCTTCATAGTAATTTTCCAAATTAAGTGGTTTTGTGACTTGTAGTAAATTAGTTCTGGTCTTTTGGTCCCTCTTTCATATTTGAAAAGTTCTTGACCGACTGCATGTAATTGCTGTTAATTTCTATGAACTAATACTAAACTTGAATTAGAACTTTTTATCTAACTGATGTTAAAGAAATTCTTTTGGTAGATATAGCTTTGTAGTAAATGTTGGCACAAGAAGATTGAATAAACTTTACGACTCTTTTCAAACCCAATTCTTTTCATAGTTTCACACAGTCCCCTGCCAAGACCGTCTTCCTGTTACCTTGCTGTAACTTGACCCATTCACTCAGCTTTCCTCTTATTACAACTATCCATTCAGCTGAGCCATTGTTTCCTCATGCTGTAATGGCATGAATAATTGAATTGTCCCCTGATCTGGTAGACATCCACCACTGGGATCTTGTTGCTGCAGTGGCGTACAGCATCTTCCTGCCTTCTTTCCAAGGTGCCTGTCGGTTCTTTCCAATCTGCTCAGGGTCATGGTGGTTATGTTCTCTACTGAGGGTGTCGAAAAAGAAAAAATGTATTTAAATTTGGAGATTTCTTGCACTATCGATTCCCTAACTGTTCAGTTAGGGGTAGTACTAATGTTGGGACTACTGGAGTTTGAAGAAGAGCATCTTTGTGAGATCAAAGCAACACGGAAATCTGAAGACACTTTTCACTAAAGTGGTTTTGTCTGATCCTTTAGAAATGAGCTTCTTTAATTAAAAGTTGACGTCAGTTGCCGCTGTTCTTTCATGGCATGTTTGATCGTAGTTCATCACTTTTATTTTCTTAACGAGGCCACAAGCTTAGATATGAGGGTATACCAATTTAACTCCATCAATGACATGCCGTCCAAAATGCCTCCCAGTTAAGCTGCTTGTCATCAGAGTGTTTCTAGGCTGATGTGCAGCATGTCAAGTCGTCTTTGAGCGTGTCTGGATAGGCTGGTAGATTCTGCTTTTAATTCACTTACTTTGAGATCAGACCACTATCTCCACACTTTGTCATACACAAAGCAATTTTATTTTCTGCCTGAATCTGTAAAAAGAAAAAAATAAACTTGAATGTTGACTTTATTTATTTTTTTCATAACTCAAAAAATGGTGATGCCAGAAGGATGAAAGGAATGAATCTGTTGTCCTGCTACCTAAATCATTGCAAATACATGATCAAATGAGCTGATTACATTTGTGTCCCTTTTGAGTAATTTTTGGAACTAATGTCAAAGGATTGATCACTTTTAGAGATGCACCAATCAAATGTGCAGACATTTTTCCTTTGCTGTAGAGCTGCAGTTAACGATTATTTCAGTAATCAATTATTTTGATGTTGGATCAAAACACTTAGCATGCTCTGGAAGCATATTTAAGCAATTATGATATATATATATATATATATATATATATATCTACACAATTATTTCAATTCCCTTTTGAAAAAAAAAATGCCTAAAATGAAATGGCATTCCTTTAGTGTACAATTGCTCATTTTTGGCAGAATGCTTCTGCTGCTAAAACAATACTTCTAACATGTTTGAAGCTCAGCTGCTGTAGTCCTGTGGTTTCTGTTTTTCCTTTTTTATTTAATAACTGGATAGCAAAAGGTGTTGTGGCTTAATTACTGCTTAAGCTATAAGAGTATGTAGCAATGTTGCATTTCATGATAAATTTGTGTACAATTGTGATGCAGAATTTTGATATTGCTGTCTGGCCTAAGCTATTTTTGCATCCTTTTACAGAGGGAAGAAAATGAGTAGAGCTCAAAGCTTAAACGATAATAAAAAAAACATTATTACAATGGAAGTTGCATGTCGATTTATTGCTTCCTTATCTTATAGAGAGTTTTAATCTCTAAAAGCGTCTTTAGAAGAGTAACAAGTTGTTTTACTGAATGGCTTTAGGAAACATTCAGAGCTGTGTTTCAGTCAAGGTGTTTCTATTCTTGGTCATGTGACTGAGGATGTTTTTGTAAGGTCATTATCATGGGACACCCAGCGTGGCTTTTTATTGGGAAATTTAATGACTGTTATTTCAATCTAAACCCATTCAGAGGTGCCAATGACCACAGAAGCAATCGGTCACTAGAGACGTGTTTGAATTGAAACACATTGGTTCTGAAACGGTTGGCTGTCTGTGCCTTCCCTGAGGCCGTCTGCTGATAAATGGTTCACTCTCACTTCCCTCTAGCCTTCATCAACAATGTCGGATCATTAAAAGCCACAGTTTTCCATATTCGCTAACCTCTGCAGTGCTTCCTCTTGGGAGCATCTTGATATGCAATACAAATGCTTGTGAACCAAATTAGATTTGTGCCTTAGTTACTGCAAACTAATTGTCCTGTTAATGAGAAGTAGATGATAAAACGGAAAGGACATGAGAGGTTTCACAAGAGAGTCTCAGCAGAGGTAAACTTGTTAGAAAGGATTGCTGTGCCGTTGGGACTTTAGGAAAAAAGATGAGTTTAAATCTAGTAGCAATCTAACCCAGTTAAGCGACTGATTCTTGCATATGAAAAACTACTTGAAGCAAAACTTGTACTTCCAGTAAAAATATTTTTGATCTTTAAAGAACAGCATGTTGTTCCTCAGCATCAAAATAAAAGTATTGTGGTTGTAGTAATGTTCAGCTCATCTTTTTGCCATGCTGCAGTTCTTCTCAAACACTGAAACCTGGCCTTTATTTTAGCTTGGTCTAAACAAATCCAGTTTTCCTAGAACAACCACCAGGACTTTAGTGCTTACTGCATTTATTATGCATGACATTGTGTTAGACCATTACCTCTGCTTGAGCTCATTAACATGTTCTGCCAAATATCATTTATTATGGTAATGGTACCATTTCCTTAGTGCCTGTAAATGAAGAGGAAGAAGGTGACCCATACAATATAGTTTCATTGTGGCATCTTGATTAAACGGTGCAGTTTTTTTTTTTTTTTTAGTAAGGAAATAACCTAAAATTTGGTGATGTGACCCAGATGCTGTGAATCCAATAAATGCAATGTCTCAGTATGTCAGATGTAGATTGATTAGGATGTTTGTCAATCTTCAATTCCTTTTTTCATAATGTTTGAGACAGGAATTGAAAATTGTTGTTGTTTGGTTCAATTGTTTGATTCAATTTCAAACTAAAAATCAGTCTTAAATTTGTGGTATTTATCATTTTGATGATGGAAAGAACAGATTTTCCTCAAGTTATTCCTGGAATCTTTTAATCCCACTCCTTATTGCAATTTTGGGTGAAATGAAAACAAATTTCTAATCTTTGAAAGCACATGTTGAAACCTGACCACACTAGTTATTGATTAGTTTTATCCTGGCATTTCACTAACTCCATCCATTCTATACATGGATGGAGTTCACGAGGGGGTCCCAAGGAGTGCTGGTGCCCATCTCCAGCAAACGTTTCAGGCAAGAGGCGAAGTACACTCTGGACAGATCACCAATTTGTCGCAGGGCAGAATTGCAGAATTTAACAAACAAAATGGAATTTGTAATAGTGTTTACTGATATTGGTAGACAAGAAAAACTTCAAAATGGTCTCTGTAGTATTTTTAAAAAAGATTAGGTTGATGTAATGTGCATTTTTTTCCTTTATTTGGATTTTTCTTTTCAATAATGTTCATGTGTGGATATCTATGTACATTTTGACTGCAGTACATAAATTCAAATGTTTCCCATGTGTAAAAAAAAAAAAAAAAAATGAATAAAAAAAAATCCATAATGTAGATCCATACAAAGACTTGTTTTTATTCCTCAAAATTTTGTGCTAATTAAGGTTTTGTCATAAAATACAAGAGCACTTCTTTGGATGTTATAATGTGACAATGAAAAGCAGTTCAGTTATAATTGTAATTCCTGGCAGTGAATGAAATTAGAATTTTTTGACTGCATAAACTTTAAAAACTCATCCAGACCCTTATCCCTCTGGACAAGCGTCTGGCTTTGGCTCTAAACCAGTGCTAGAAATACCACAGTCTGCGTGAGAAGCTAGCACTGGCTCCTAGATTTAACACGTAGTTGCCAAAGTTATTCTTCCTGGGTAAACGGAGATGCACAGACTGTAAACGGCCTCTTATCCTTCGCTAATGGGTGTGTCTGAGAAGCAGGAAGTCATTTGGACAAATGGGTCCATTATTGACCTTCGTCTGCCCTGGCAACAGCAATCAGCCAGATGCATAAAGGGAGAATTTAATGTGCAATGACTGCGCAAATGACGGTTTTTCTTTGAAATGTCAGTCTTGATCCCATTATTTTTCCTGTTAAAGTTGAATAACTCTCTCAATGATTGCTATTATGAAGCGCTTTTTATGCTAAATGAATATTGCATGTCTTCCTAATTATAAGCAAGTGTAAGCGCTTCTATAAAGAAGATTGTGCTGTTTAGTGCCAGACTTTGCTTGCACCCCGTTAAGCCAAAACTAGGTTTATAGTTTACACACAGTTTGTGCTTGCAGCTCTGGTGTGCAGATGTGAAACCTGTGGGTATTTATTTTTAAACGGATCAGTATCCTTAAAGAACTTTTTTTTTGTTGTTGTTTATTTTGTTTTTTTCTTGTTTACTATTCCAAAGTATTATTTTGACAACCCTAGGTCAGTATCTCATGTCAGAATCTTTTTAATTCTATAACTGTAGGTGTAAAATAATGGCTCCTTAATGACACTGAATGTATCATTTTGTTCTGTTGTGATATCAAACACTGTTTATGGAACAGTGTCAATTGCTCTCACATCACATGTTTCTGATGTCACTTCCTTTGATAGGTGCTCTCTCGCTGATTTCACTGCCTCAGAGGTGCTGGTGAGTTTTGACGGGTCTGCAGTTTGTTGGACCTAATCCTGAGCAGCCCCATGGGCTTTGTCCAGTTCAGCAAGTTGAGCTGAGCATTAATTTGCCAGTCCAGGCAGCTCTGTGTGAGTGCGTGTGTGTGTGTGTGTGTGTCCGTCCACATGGTCTTCTCTTCTGAAGGAGCTCAGTCAGGGTATCTGTGAGAGTGGGTGGTTTTTGGACCGCTTTGGTAAGACTTTGAGCGTGCTTCACACTAAACCCTGCCTCCCTGTGTTTTCCAGCCCCCCTCCATTTCCTCCAGCAGCTGTTTCCCTCTTAGCTGGGAACTGAAGCCAAGATTTTTTTTTTTCTTTTTTTTGTTCTGTTTTGCTCTTTCCCCATACTCGCGTCACGAGCAGGAACTTGCTGTCTTCCCCACACAAACACACTCTTCTTGTCTGTCTCTGTCTTGGCCCACACTCTCCTGGCTGGTGAGTGTGTTCTGACCTCCTTTTGGATGACACATTGAAGAGCAAGTATTCCCACTATTCTACTTGGCTGCTGTGATTATATTTGCATCGCTGTGTCAAAATTGCCTGACTTAAAGCGATGTCTTTATGGTAAGGTGCCACTTCTGTGTCTTGGCCCTTTGTGTTTCTAGCAGATCTTTGTTTAAGTGACAGGTTTCAAGACGTCTCGACAGTTACAGCGTAATTGGTGTATGTCAGCTCTGAATAAGCGTTTTCTTGTTGGATGTTAAGTCATGTTTTTTTTTTATTATTTATTTAGTTTTACTTTGTATCACAACTTTTATGTCTCCTATTTTGATCATCAGGTGACTTGTTTGGTTTCTCCTCAGCAGAACTTTTGATTGTTTTGGATTTCAGCACAATGTTTCACATACTCGTGTGTTGGTGTAGCTGGAGTTAATTTTTTGTTTGGATACACTCTTGAGATGGAGTGTAACTTGCTTTTTTCCCAGGCCCAGAACACCTGTAAAACTGAGTCTGAGCTTCTAAGTTCTCACTGGAGATTTGAGGTTTAGTTGATTCACTTAAGATGGTCAATCCAATCAAATTATTGTAAGTCATTGTTTTTGCTCCCAGATACAATAAAAAATTTACGATTTATGTATCTGATGATGCCAAGTCTCATTTGCTACTTCATCACTCTTAATAAAAAACAATTCCCTATCTATACTTATACTTTGTATCGTCAAAGGCCAGTGAAAATAACATGCTACATTTAATCTTACACATTCTCCAAAAAAAAATGGTTAACTCCGTTAGGAAAGCTGTGTCTGATGTCAAACATTTAGCTACAGTTTTCAGTAAACTTTAACCTTTCTCCTGCAGAAGATTTAATGCAGGACAGCCAGCTAAATCAATTAACATCAGGATCCTTACTCTGTTTTGATATGACTTGTTGTTCATTCAGCTCTGAATATTTCAATGTGGTTCAAATTAGAAAAGTTCGTCTCCTGCTTTACAAACTTGTGGCTTTGTTTTTGAAAAGCATAAAATGTGATAAGTTTCTCAGCTGCTGTTTTTGCAGCCTTTACTCACAAAAAGCTCTCTGTGGATATGAACCTGAGCAGCATGTTGCATCAGACAGAGAGGGAGCTGCAGAGGCCAATGCAGCCTCTTTTTCAATGTGAGCATTGTAAATGGTAAAGAACACCAAGCAATGGGGAAAAAAAAAACAATGCTCAATAGGTCACCAAACTGTCCATAACACGTTCAAGTCAGACCAACCACAGAGATCTGGAGTTGAGTTTCATAGTGAATACAGATCAGACCTTGATTTGATCATCTGACATGTTGGCATAGAGTATTAAAAGACAGAGGGGGCTGATAGTGATTATATATATTATAATACTTCTTGACCTGGAGTGTTTCACTTCAGCCACCTGAAATGATTTTTGTAAATGACTTTATTTAAAAAATGCCTCTTAGTTGATTATCTCATGATTTACAATCTTACTGCATATAAAGAATCTGGAGGAATGCCTTGGTTTTTCACTTTTTATTTGCAACTGATTTGCCTTCCCACTTTGTGTCTCCACTAATTTGTATCTGAGAAACATCATCTGTTTTCGATTTGGTTTCCACAGACTCCCTCTCAGATCCGATGCTCTGCGTGAAGGCCATATACTGCAATCTGCCAAAATCATTGCATACCCATTTCTGAGTGCTTCACTGAGGGTTTATTTGCAGTCGAACAGAACAAATAAGAGATGGAAAAGCAGAAATTTCATTTTGCATCATCCACACCTGTGCTGCTCTGCTATTTTGAAAGTGTAGCAAAGCACGATCATGCAGTGATTGCTGCATCTGAAAACTTTAAGCATAATTTTAGCTGGGATCCCTGCAGAACATGGTTAAAAAATATATTTGATTTCTGTATTCTGCATTTTTCAAAAATATATCTAATATTTAATATACTCTTAATAACTTGCTACAGAGTTGTCTCTCTCACTTTCTATTTGTCTTTTGTTGTGTTTAAGGTTATGGGCTGACAGGGACTTTGTCCTTGGGCAAGAAGCAGGGTATTTACTGGACAGGTGGGCAGTCCAACAGGGATCAAAAAGTCAAAAGTATGCATGCACACACACAAGCTTTGAAATAAACCAGGGGAGCCCAAAGTTGGTCCTCTAGCGCTGGCATCCTGCATATTTTAGTTCTCTCCCTGGTGGGACCAACAACCTTTTCAACGTGTCTGTGTTCTTCTTAGGTCTTCTAATGAGCCAGCATTAGATCCAAGTGCGTTAATCAGGAAGAGAACTAAAACATGCTGGATGCCGGCCCTCAAGGACTGACTTTGGGCACACCTGAAGTAAATGTAACTCTCATGCATGGTTCTGCAAATTGAAACGAAACAGCAGAAACCCCAAATGTTCTCATTAGAACATTTCAGCTCCACATAGAAAGAATATGTATAGAATTTAAACGAAGACCTAATTGCTGGTATCTGCAATCTGCATCACATTAATTTTGCACCTGTAGATTTAAGAAGTTCCGAAGTGACAACCGTTCCAGTCAACTATGAAAGTATTCAGACTGAAAATGCAAGTTGGGATAGAGATGTTTGTAGAAGTGCTCTGTTCGGTTCATACTGGTGACATCTGCTTTTACTCCCAGTTAGTGTTGAAAGGCAACATACAGAAATTTAATAAGCTTTCACTGAGTTCATGTTCCTGTCTAACCTCAACAATTTTACTATTCTTACTTTAGTCAAGTCTAATTTTATTCTGTGAAATTTTTAAGTTTGAATACAACTAAGAAATTTTTTATTCCAAACATAAATGGGTAATTATTCCCCCAAATTTGATTTTAAGTTTAGGACGTTGTTTGTAAGCATGTGAACCAGAGCACTCTGTGCCTCATGACTCTAGCTTTGAATTAGCAAGGCATAATTCAATGCCTTGCTACTGCATATGAACTCTTTCAGAGTTGTTTTCTTGTCTTCCACTTGTTCCAATTATAAATAAAATGCACTATTGGACCCTAAATCTCATTTCATGGATGCAAAGCAGGAAGAGCACAGGAATGGTAGAAAGAAGTTCAAAACATCCCTTCCATCAACCATGATGTGCAAGGATCAGCCCCCCATCTCAGGCTCTCTGCCCCACTTTCTAAACATGCAACCAATCAAAGATTTAAAGTGTGGCAAAACAAAATTGGATGAATTAGCAGTGCTTGCCACCTGCTGTCATTGATGACATGTTACTGAGGAAAATGGTTTCCTATGCTTGGATATTGAGCTCTCAGTAGGACTTTCAGTCCAGCAACACTCTTCAGTCAGAGACGTCCTCAGATTTGTTGCAAGACTGACTGCTACCAGCATCACCATCCATGACTCTCTAAAGACACATGGATATGAGCAAGTATCTTTGAACTGCAACATTTTAGCACAGGACTGATGACTCCACACATTTGGAAATAATTTCCACGACATGCTCAATTAAAATTGAGCATGTCGTGGGTAGTTGGTTAACAAATGATTTTAATTTCTAGTATTTTTAGTGGGGAGACATTTAACAATTGCTAATTGTAAAGATCCAAACTGCCTGTAGCGACAAATAAAATTTTTCCGCAGAGGTTCCACTCTGTTAATCATCATGGTGAACTGGCAGATATTTTAAATTGAAGCAGCTGTATTTGTTTCAGAGCGTGAACTCTGAAAACATTTCAGCTGGACAGTTGAATTTAGTCTCTTCACGTGCCACACGGCATTTCCTCATTCCATTTTTTTTTCTTTTACTTTTCCTGTCAGGGCTTCTGCATCACCTGTGCAATTAGTGTATTTAGTAGACAAAATGCTCTAGCTTTGGGGAATTTCACCTTCCTTTGAACACATTTGAAACAATATTCACCACCTTTCATTCCTCACAGGTTGACAGTTCAAACATGTGTAAAAATTATTCTGTGGTCTTTTTATAATGCAGTGTACCTTGACCTGCTGTCTCAATTGTAGTTACAACCAGGCTCTGAATGAAACCTTATACACATGTAGAAAAGGCTTGATTGAATGAAGGCCACTGATTAACAGATTTAGACACATAATGCAAAGTACAACATGTAATTATAGGCCTGAGGTTAGAGAGTTGCAGGTTAAGTGAGCTTTCTAAGCCACCTACACTGATTAAACCTGCCATGGTGAACATTGGTTTCGCTAATGGGTTATAATTAAAGTAACTTATTGTTTAACAAAGTTGTAATATTGTGTTTTTAAAAACTGCTCTAAATGTTTTTCTCCACAGATGATGTTTTTCATATAGTCATTGTGCTTATGAGATGGGACCAGGGATGAGCAGAAACTGTGTTGTTCATCAAACAAGGATGATATTGCTTTAATGGTTGGCATTCACCAGCTGGAAAATCTTTTTTCTTTTAATGTCAGCATGTCAATGTAGATGCCATCTAGTATCCCCAAAGACTCTACTGTAATGAGTCAAAACTACATAAGGCAAAATCTGAATACCCAACATAAGAGTTTTTTCTGACATGATCTCCTGCAGTGTAAACCTACTTATAGCCATGTTAGAGGCTCGTTACATTTTTAAAAATGCCACATTGGTTGTCTAATAACTGTGGTTGGCATTAGTTTGTGAATTATTGGTTGAGAAACTGAATATTTGATTTGTGTTCATGTTTCTATCTTCAGTAGAGAGGAATGTAGAAGTTGCTCTGTGTGTTGCAGTCCAGTCATGAGACAAGGTCCAACAAATGATCCTCAGAGATTGGGATGTCTGAATACTCTGACTGCTGTTGTCCATTTGTCATGGTGGATGTTTTTTTTCTTTTTCCTGAATTGCTATTCTGGTTTCACCTCTGAATTTTGAGATATCCTCAAACTAAAGGTTTTAATGTTCCAAAGCCCATGGTATGACCAGTAAAGCCAGAAAGCGTATTAATTCTAGGGATTGATTAGGGATTTTTCTGACCATTCAATTTCTATTTTGGGTTGACTATTTTTATGTAGACGTAGACAAGTTTATGCAATTATGGGTCTTTTAGGAAGTCTTTAATTTTGTCCTTTTCTGAGCATTTCAAGCGGTTGTGAAATGTCCAACCTATTTCAATATTCTGCCCTGGAGCTGTACACAGTCTATGGGAAAAGACTCAATCAAAGCTGTTTGCTCTACATATCCTTGCTGCATTTCCCCCCACAATCATGTCAAATTGAGGGCAGCGCTCAGTCCTACTTATAGCAGCATTTGTGAAAACCTTTGACTGTCTGCCAAACTGGGAGACGTGGGATTGTCTTAGACAGGACATTTTTGAAACGCATGGGCATTGAATTCGTGTGCCACAGATTTTCCTGCTCAACAGTAAATATCCTAATCTTACACTGTACTTTAAGCATGGTAGATAAGAATTTTATAAATGCAATACATTTTGGTTACAGATTTTCATTGTTTGAACCAAATTTAGCCCCTGGCTTTTTCTTATCTGTCACCGTAAGTAGAAATCATTCACCATTTTAGGTTTTTAAGCAGAAGCCATCAATAAACGTTAACTTTGAGGGATTTAAAATGATTGGGTTATTTCCAGTCACTGTACATTCCCTGGAAGAAACATGTGGAGTTTCCTCTGAAACAGCAGGGGATTGTGAAACCTTAGAATGTTTGCAGAGCGGACAAGGAGTTCTGTTGGTGCAGCTTCATTCTATTAAATCACACTGCACTTTGTATGTTTGAAAGTAGTCAGTGGCCTTTAGTCTTTTCTTCAAGCTCAGCTTGATGTCTTTTTCTTATGCAACATAAATGGCTTAACATTTGAAGTTCAAAGTAGACGGAACTGTGCAGAGGCCTTAATGTTTAGATGAATTTGAAGCAATCAGTGTACAACCCAGTTGCTGAATAGTAACCAGGTATTTGCTGGTTTGAGAAAATTATACCAGCCTCAGGAGGTGATGAAGGGTTGAAGCCAAGTTAGTATGTGCTTTATACAGCCTCTGTCACATTGCCTGTCATTAAAATGACTTAAAACTGTTTGAAGGAACATTTTCATTTTAGGCTAATACAATGCACCTTTGAGGGGAAACGACAAAATATTTGTTCTTGACTTACCAATTCAGAACGAAAAATTAGGATCATGTCTCTGTGTGTTTGCAGGGTTGTGGTCCCCTCAGGCTGAAGACTGTGTGTGCCTAGCAGCATCTTTCCACACTGACCTCGCATCATCTCTGTGCGCCCATGAGGTAACGTACGGACCTACTGGCCCCTCATCACCACCCTTTGTCCATCCTTTTTCCCTCCCCTCTATCCCCTTCTCCCTTGGATCCCCTAAACCATGGGCCAGAAGATCTCTGGCAGCATTAAGTCAGTGGATGTACGCGGGGAGTCTTCGTATCGGCCAGTGCGTCGCGAACTACGGGGTCCGGATTTCTGTCGGCCCCCCAGACTGGATTTACTACTCGACATGCCGCCAGCCGCTGCTGAGACACAACTTCGCCACGCCTGGAACTCTGACGACCGATCGCTCAATGTCTTCGTCAAGGAGGACGACAAGCTAACTTTTCACAGGCACCCCGTGGCTCAGAGCACAGACTGCATTCGAGGGAAGGTTGGCTACACCCGTGGCCTACATGTGTGGAGGATTCACTGGCCAGCCAGACAGAGAGGCACACATGCTGTAGTAGGGGTGGCTACTGCTGAAGCACCTTTACACTCGGTTGGTTACACGGCCTTGGTAGGCTCAGACTCTGAGTCGTGGGGGTGGGACCTTGGCCGAAACAGACTTTATCATGATGGAAAGAACAGACCTGGTACCTCTTCTGCGCCCACGTACCCCAGTTTTCTGGAGCCAGATGAGTCGTTTGTTCTCCCAGACTGTCTCACAGTAATATTGGACATGGACGAAGGGACGCTAAGCTTTATGGTCGATGGACAATATCTAGGAGTGGCCTTCAGGGGCCTAAAGGGAAAAAGACTGTATCCCATCGTCAGTGCAGTCTGGGGGCACTGTGAAGTATCAATCCGCTACGTCAATGGACTAGATCGTAAGTAAAAGTGTTAACTGGATAAAGTTGTATTTTATTACTATTATTATTTTTTAATTACTTTGACATTAAGTCAGGCTCGTTCCGGTGAGAGTTGGACTCCGCCAGGATTGCCCTTTGTCACAGATTCTGTTCATTGCTTTTATGGAAGGATCCTGCCCCAAGTGGAGGAGTTTAAGTATCTTGGATCTTGTTCACGAATGAGGAAAGAAGGGAGCTAAAAAGTGAATAATCTCCAATATCAGGCATTAGTGCTAGTTTTGAATCTGTATCTGAGTACTGCTCTAGTGTTGCTCTGTAGTGGTTCATGGTCACCCCGAACAGTCTGCATTAAGTTGGAACACTCACTGGAATCCAGCCTTGTACAGATCAACTGCCGCTGCTTCTTTTGCCTCAGTGAACCTTCTTGTTCAGATTTACAACCACCTGCTAAATAGCCTCCAGTGCCTTGTGTGTTTTATGTGGAAAGGAAATTCTTCTTGCATTGCAAAAAGTCTGTGTCAGCTTGACCTTTTCAGTGTTTTTCTTTCCCATGCTGCTCCAACTAGTGGAATTGTCAAAGTTTCGCAAGAGCAATCATTGTAAGTCTTGCCTCGCTGCATGGCTGTGGGCCACAAACCTGTGGTGGGGACAGCAGACAGTTAAGTCTTGGAGGATGTCCCAATGTGTCACTAAGATTAACGTCTGGAGTTGTTTGGCGGGAAGCCCTACATTGTGGGTTTACTCCCCCTCTTTTGCATGATATCAGCCAAACTCTTGTATTTGGTATTTCTGTTGACAGTGCTGTGCAAAGGTTTTCCTGCCTTATTTTGTGAGGTTACAACCACAAACTTCAGTGTAATTTATATATTTTTGTGAGATCAACACAAAATAGTAGGGCTGTTGTAAACAAATATTTAAATAATTGAGTAATCTATCGATCATCCTTACAATTATTCCTGTAATCGGATAAAAAATAAAACATTGGTAAATCTAACATAACAGCTATATTACTGTTGCATATCAACAGTCCAATTTTTCACATTTGAGCTAACAATAACTCTTATGTAGTTTAGAAAATTAACCTGTAACAATAATTGCTCACTTTTAAAGTTAATCTGAAGAGAAGTTGTACAAAAATCAGAAATTATATTCAATTTAATAATAAAGAGGCAGGCTCACAAGTGCGTTTAAAAAATGGTCTGTACTTCAGCTTTTGGTTTTAACCCTAACCCTAACCCATCTTCAGTGAGTTTAAGATTAACTTGACTAAACATTTAAAGTTTTTGTGTCCATATTAGCGACAGGATTTATCACACAGAAACCTCTACCAGCTATGTGCCGCCACGCTGAGCTCTGCCACCCATTTGTTGAGATCTGGGTGATCTAGCTCTAGGAAAAGAAGACTACTATACTCCAGGCATTGCGCCAGTCATTTTAAGAATGCTTATTGGTCGAAAAACGACAAAGACCCAGACATCATGAGTAGATAAAATCTTCCCAAGCTGAACTTGAAAACTGGACGTTGTGCTGCTAACACTTAGCTTTCGTCAACAACTCAAATGGAAGTGAGTGCTGTGCAACGCAAGTAATAACCTGGCCGGAACACAGTGCGCTAAATAATAAAACATAACTTGACAAAGCTTCAAGGCAGATATATTTTCCTCAAGGAATTTTAATAATCGAGGTACTCGAATCACTGAAGGAATCGTTTCAGCCCTACAAAATAGTCCCAAATAGGAAATGAAACACGTTTTTCAAAGTTGTAGAAATAAAATGTAAAGTGTTTCAAGCAGTATGAATCCATCCCAAATGAAACCCACTGCAATCTAATCAGTAGATGTAGTTTCCCTGTGTGGAAAGCCTCAGATGTTTTTAGAGAAAATTAGTACATGAAATGGTATGGCACAAATACAAACTTGGACATTGCACCGTTGAATATAATGGTGGCAGGCTGGGTGAAACCGGTCTACACCTGATTGTGTGTGTGTGTGTGTGTGGGGGGGGGGGTGACATCCTTGTCCTCCTTTTGCAAATGAATCCTGTTTGACCCTACTGTCATTGTGTTCTCTATCCTCCCACCTGCTTTTTAACAATCTCTTTTCTTCTTCTTCCTTTTCAGCACTAATCCTTTCTTTCAGTAATTAAAAAGCTAGTTGTGGTGGAAAGTTGCTGTGGAAATGGTTTAGCTGACTTTTGGGCTTGATGGGCCTTTTTAATTGATCTTTGGAAGCCTGCTTTGCAGCTTTTTGGCCTCTGGATCACTACTGTTCACAACACATGATCATGCTGGACTTGATCTAAAGGCGTGCAGATTGCATGAGTGTTTTAGTAGTTGCCTTTGAAATTGTGGAGGTGTGCTGAATATGATTGTCATGGCAACTACAGACAGTTGTATTACTAAAACGATTCTATTCATATTTTTCTTGGGTAGTGAATACTTCAGATACTTCTGTTTTCTCAGTATGATTTTATATGGACCCATAATGCAGAGTCTGCATTAGAGTCTGAGTTTTTATCTTTACTTTAGGAGAGCAGTAATATTGCAGAATTGACATGTTTTGACAACAGTTTGGACCAGCAGCAGAACGTGTTGCAAGACCTTGACAGTGCTTGTTGGCAAACCTTTTCTTGCCAAATAGCCAGACATGTTTAAAGCCCACAGAATGAAAAAAAGTGTCATAATGAAGGCTCTGTGGTAGAATGGAATTCAAAGTTGCCTCATAAAAACTTTCTGAAAAGATCAAAATTAGTTAACATCGCCTCGAAATGATTCAACATTCTTGGAGGATCATAATGCTGACAAAAAGGCCCCATCTGTCACAATTCAAAATTACTTCATCAGTCATTTCAGCAATTTTTGTAGAAGGTCAGATGGTGGGAATAAATGCTTTACAATTTGATTTTCTCACTCGACTCGCTGTAAAAAAATAACTTGATTTCAAATATCCATTTCAAAGACATTTGCATCTTTGAAATGGACTTTGCTGGTTTTGCTGGGCAATAAAATGATTACATGAAGAACAGAAAATGTCAAAAACAATGATAAAGCTGAAGTTTATAATTCAGACTGTCAAGTTGAAGTTGGTGTCATGAATTTTAGAAGATGAAGATATTTGGTGTAAACTTTTTTTTTTTTTTTTTTTTCTTGTATTCAAACACAAACAGGGGAAAAGGCAAGTTTAAGTTGAGTTCTGCAGATGTGACTATTACAATATGTTGCTAATTCAGAAAGTAACTATTAATTCATGATGTCTTGTTGTTCTGATTTATTTTGTTTTCAGCAATGGCTATAATTGACACTGAAGATTTTTAACTTTGAGTTTGTGTTGAAACAGATGTTGCCCTATAAACAAGACTTTAAATTTGAAACGATTTTGTCATAATTTGTGGCGATGGTGGAAGGAGTTCCTCTTGCAATTGGTGGATTACCAGTCAGAAACTCTTTCTGTTATATTCTTGGGCAAGGCATTTCACCTGCCTTACCTGTTGGTGGTGGTCAGTTTTCCACTTGTGCCATCAGTGCATGACAGTCTCACCTTTGTGAGTTTGAAAACAAAAACATAGATAAATAAAAATAATGACTCAGTCGTACATGAAGGAAGAAAAAAAACAATTGAAACAGATGTGAAGTGGTTGTTTTTGTTAATTTAGTTTTTTGTTTTTGTCTTGGTGCCATTTTCCCACTTTTAACTAAGAATTTCAACATTTTCTTACTGCATGAATGAGCTGGTAAGGTCATTCATGCAGCTTACCAGCACTGTGTGAATGATTGAATGCTTTGTGAAGAATTATAGGGTCTTTTGGACTTAATAAAGCACTGTAGAAGTACTGGCTAGTTACCATTTTTGATAATTCGTTTCCACTACAGGAAGAAAAATCCTAATATTTTGTCCATATTGTTCTACTGCATTTATTGGTCATACTAATGCTGAAATCTGATGCTGAAGGAATTAGTTATTGAGCCTTACAATAAGAACCTAATTCACATAATTATTTTGTTAGAATAACAAAAACCCTTCTGTTCCACCAGCAGAATGTTCATTTAAATGTGATGAAATGAACAGCTCTTTAATTGCTGCTGTGGTCACTGCAAAAAAACGAGTCAAGTGAAAGTTGAGCTGTCCAGATATCATTGCCATTGCTAAATGTTGCAGCTATAGGCTGCTTGGATGCAGCCTATGCGTAAAAGTTTGATCCATTAAGTCTGCTTTCACTGTCTTTGTTTCTCACACCTCAAATTTGTCTGTAGTGTTTGGTATTAACCCACTTTCCCTTATCTCAAATATTGACATACTGCCAATATTGCAATGGCATGATTTCATAATGCTGTGCAGCCCTGAACCTGGAAACTATGTAGAACTCCTTAGCCAACTCTGGTAATGGGCATAGCCAGAACTTTCCATCAGCTTGCAACTACATCAGCGGGTGACTGACATGGCTTTCTACCTTAATCTTTCTCTGGTTGATACTCCAGTTCTGTGTGTTGGTGTTTCTCCATCCCTCCTGGTTCTCTTGCTTATTTCAAACATCAATGATCTGGTTCTGTCCATTCCTAAATATATCTCGCATTCGTTGTCCCCCTTTTACTAATTTGTGAAGATTTTTTTATATATTTTTTTTCCCATCTCAGGCGTTCCCACACCTTCCAGGCGTTCCAGCATGATATGTACACCTGAGATCTTAAAACTGGGTCAGATGGTCCCAATAGTGTTGCATTAATATAATGCATAAGCATGCCTGGAGGTCTGTACCTGACACTGCTGCCTCAGTGCGTCTTTCTTAATGAGTTGAGGCAGAAACACTGGGTAGGAGTTCCAAGTTGGACGTAACTGGGTTGTGCTGTCTCGCACATTGAGCTACTGTCTGAGCGATGCCCACATGACCTCTGATATTCACTGAGCTCCATGTGTGAAAGAGAGAGTAATTGGAAGGAACTCTCACTACTCGGCTGTAAGTAATCTCACATGACTGCGGCCAGACTGACTGACGTCCCGCCATCACAGAGTCTATACTCCATTCTTCTGCTTTGTTGTCAACGAGGTGCTAGGTGTGCACGCCCACCAGCCTGCGTGGTCCAGTAGTGCATCAGACATGCACGATCTCTTTTCTTAAAGCGCACTTTCCCACACTCAATCGTGTCTTTGGTGCCAAATAGCTGTCAGAAAGTCTCTCTGCCTGCTTCGGAAAAGATGTGAAGAGATGCGAGAAAGGGAAGCTTACAGATATTGACAGCTGCATGATGGATTGGTGGAAAGAGAGGGATGAAGGTGTGAAAAAGGCCCACCAGTCAACCCAAGAATGAGCAAGAATGAATTATTAAGCCTGCCTTTTCATTCTGTGTCAGTCTGGGGCTTCAGGTATGGAGAAGTAAGTGGTTGAGAACAGATGGTCTTCATTTCAATGTTCATCATGATATGGGCCCCAAAAATAAGCTGTGATTAGCATCCAGTTGTATCTGATTTAGAATGTCATTGCAGCAGTGATCTGCAATATGTGAAGTTGGAGTAAAACAGAAATGTCAAATGCTTCCAGTTGACATTTCTATGTGGCATGTGTTTTATCTGCTCTGACATGTCTCGATTAAAAGCTTGTGGTCCAAACTGAGCCCAACGGAAATGACTTGTTAACCACAACAGAGACCACTCACAGCACCACTACTCCGTCAGACCATTTGATGGAGCGTGCACCTCCTGTCGGTGCTCATCAATTTGTCTGACAGGGCCATTTGTCGCCATAGGCAACCCTTACCATGGAGACCAGCTCGTGGTGGAGGCAGCAGTGATTGGCTGGTTTTCAGTCGGTAGGATCATCACCACTCTGCCACCCTCAGGAGATCGCTGCCAAGTGACGCGAGTGTTTGTGGTAGCATCACCGCAAGCAACAGTGATTCACCCCCAACGAGGAGACTGTGCTTGGAGCGATAATTAACTTTGTTTCACCAGAGCAGGCATATGCAGCACTTCAGCTGCGCTACGTTAGTCAGAAAACCTGTCCTATGTGAACAGCTCTTGGAATAACAGAAATTCATCTGTTCCACTAGCAGAATGGAGAACGTCTCATCATTGGTGTCAGGATATTTTAACCACATATCTAAGACGGTTCTCGGCTCTCTCGATTTCTAATGAACATGTGCATCTGTGACTTCACACTCTTTTCTCATGAGGATGAGGTTGTCATGGAAACTTTCCATATGTTGGAGCTGTTTTAGCGATACCAACTTCCCAAACAGGATGATGGGCGGGGGGGCGGCAGTGTTCTTAGGATCTCTTTGAGGACAAACTTGTGTCGCTCAACAGGTGTTAGATGGAGTCTGAGTGATGAGGATCTGCTTGTTCTTTTAGATTTTTGCAAAGATTTAGAGCAAAAATTGGGAAACCAATTTTATCTTCTGTAACTGTATCGGTTTATTTCTTTACCTACATCCTTAATATCTTAAATATTTTTTTTTCTGAAATGTAAGTTGGCCTTAAATATGTTGGTCACTGGTTTTCAATTTTGTTGTGGCAATGCTATTTAATCTCTCATTCTATGTAGGTTTTTCTTTGTGGGACATTCCAAAAGACGTTGTGGCATACATCTTCATTCTGTGATCCAAGATGGTCACAGAATGAAGTTAGCTAGTTAGCTGGCTAGCTAACTAGATAGTGACCTAGTCAGAGCAATATGCCATGTGAGAAGCACTACCAAGAGCCACAAAAATATCCCAGACATTTTTCTCCATCTGTTATATAGGTCTTAAATTGTATTTATAATGGTCCTGAAAAGGTTTCAATAGTGATGCCTGCATAAACTCTCACATTGTCTTTGTTCTTAAATCACATCCATGTGACTATTAATTATTACGTTATCTTCAACAAGTCCCTTCATGTTTCATTGTGTAAATCTAAGCATAATGGATCAAAGTCCTTGCCCTCAAAGTTCCTTTAAGCAAAACGTGGCAAAAAGTTACTGACTTCCTCAGTGCGTACAGAGAAAACAAAAGGGTTCAGCACGAAAACAATCAGAAATCAGCTTCTAGAGCCCTGTTCATACTACATTCCTGTCTAATCTTGGCCTTGAGTGAAGCTGCTGCTCGGTCTCTGCTGACTGCAGCGTCCAGAGTTCCTGTAACGGGGGAACTCTGGACGCTGTTGCAGGAACAGCGTCCAGAGTTCAGCAGTGATGGCTGAGGTCTCTTATTCCAGTCTGCTTCCATGCATGCTCCAGTTTGTGGTCGTCTTTGGGCCTTTTAATAGACTGTTGAGAGAAATGGTTTAGCCAGTCACAGAGGACTCGTGTTTGTGCTCATATTTTTAATTTTATTTATAAAATATTTCTGCCTTAAACATTTAACTGTGCAGATGGATCTTTCTCAGGGCGCACATTTTAACTTGTCGCTGTAAGTGAAGCATGGATGCATTAATAATTTGCATGCTTCGTAATGGAGCGTTTGCACATGTGATTTCATGACTAACTGGGAAATGAAAGGAAGGCTTAACGACATAACGCACCGACTCGCCCTGAATGGGACTGTTGTCACAAGTCAAAGCTATGTGCTAGAGTGAGATGTCGCTATGGGGATGAACTCTATCATGATGGGATAAAGTTAAAATGGTCAGTTTCACAAAAAGGCAGCAAACCATTCTTGCTTGGTTAAAATTCTCTAATTTAGAGAAATTATCCTTTGGAAAAGTTAAACAAACATGTTTCTCTGGTGCCTAACGGCCAAAAGAGCCTTGTGGAGTTCAGTTCCCTGAAGGTTAAACTTTGCTCTTCTGTTTGCCTGTCACTTTGCTGCTGCTGCACTGAAATTCCCCTAATGAGGGAAAAATGGATTATTCAGTTTGAATTTCATGCATGCATATTTTAATAGGATGCAGTGTATTGTAGGGGGATTTTGGGAGATGGACTGACACAAAGTAGTGCTTAGATGTAAAATGTAGCTTTGCCCAGTTAAAATCTGAAAAGTATTAGTAAGTATTCATCCCCCGAGTCAGTAGCTTGTAGAATGTTTTGCTGCAATTTCAGCTGTAAGTGTTTAAGTCTACACCAGCATTGAATATTTATATTGAAAGCGTCACAGAATAGTTTTATCTCAGTCGGATTGGATACTCTCTGAATATTCTACCCACAGATTTTCAGTTGGAATTTTTTTTATTTATTTATTTTTTTTTGCAGTCTCCAGCAGGTTTTCTCTCAAGATTCCCTAACTGGAGGGTAACTGGAGAGGGAATCTCTCCAGTTACTGCTGCAGAAAAAAGCATGATGCTGCCAGTCTTGATGGTGTCTGTGAAGCGATGCAAACTGATTAGTATTTTTCATGCAGGCTAAAAATTCAGCTTCAATGCATTTAATAAACTATGTCTGCACTCTTTAGTCTCCATAGCTGTGCTCTTTGCTGTTTTGTTCTCTAACAAACCTTTTAGATTTCTAAAGGACAGCTGAATTTGTACTGGGATTAAATTACACAGTAATGAACTCTTTGGTTTACCTGTGAAAAATGTTTACATTTATGGTTGTAATATACATTTGTGAGGTTCCATCTCAGTTTTGTCATCTTACTTGATTAGATTTTTGTCCCTACATCTTGGTGGTTGAAGCTCCCTCTGTGAGCCATATGATGAACTCTCTGCGTGGCTCCAGATCTCATTATGTAAATGTCTGAATGAGGCTCTGAGGTCAGCTGTGGTGTGTATGCACGTGTGTAGGAAGTGTGTTATGTCGTCTCACTGTGATCAGGGGTTTGTGGGACTGAACTGGACCCTAACTGCTGCTCTCTCCTGTCCCTCACAGCGGAGCCCCTCCCCCTCATGGACCTGTGCAGACGAGTAGCTCGACTCGCTCTGGGTCGGGAACGCATCCAACACATCGAGACGCTTCCGTTGCCGCAGACCCTGAAAAACTACCTCCAGTACCAGTGATTGCTCTCCTCTACATGCACATGCGGAGATCCAGGCAGCAAAACGCAAAGGCCCACCTGCTGCCTCCAAACTGGACTTAAGAAAACTGCTGATGTAACACAGCGACGTTGACCTGAAACAGGTGGTCAAGAAGTGCTAGAAGCAGGAGATTGTTTACACCTTTAGGACGTTTTCAGTTTGGATGTCATCTCTTGGTTTTTAAGCCTTTTAATATATTAGTGGTTATATTCTTTACCTTTTTTCACTTAGACGTTATTAACGGAGCTGATGAGATGATTTGATTTGCATCAAGCTGACATAAAGAAGTCGAGCCCCAGTCGGCACAGCCTTTATGCCATGTAGTTTACACCGACTGTCTGCTCTGCACAGCCTCTTTGAGGACGCTTCCTCTCAGACATGTTGGTTTTTATATTTATGTTCCCAACAACACAGTGGGCTCCTGTGAGGACAACACTCCCTGCTAGCCATAGGAGAGAGAGAAGGTAAGGGAGAGTGCGTCTTCACACACATACTGTTCTATTTTTGTTAATGCGCACACACAGATCACATATACACACACAGTGTATGGAAACATAGTCTCTGCACTGTCGGTAGCAAGAGCACGATGGTGTAGAATGTGGCTCCTCCATACTGGTCTGAATGTTTAAAATCTGTTCTCTCCTGTCAGCGGTTCTCTCTCCATGCGTCTCTGCCACTTCCTGCTAGTTTGAGATTTTTAGGTTTATTGAACTGGAAGGGCTGCAGATGCAGTTATCCTGCTCTCTCGCTCTTAAGCAGAAGATGAAGCTGTGTCTTCAACTGCTAATGTGCCTACTCCGCCACAGTAAGCATTCAGATAAAAAGCACACTACTTTCTGTCACAACACAACTTTTTTTTCTGCCACAGAGTTGGAAATGCTGCTTTTTAACCTGTAGTTTTCATCATTTTACTGTTAGTTTTTATCTCAGATTTGCTTTTTTTTTCATAAATTTTTAAATATGTCTGTGGGACATATCTCGCATGCATAGGTTTGAAGAATGTGCTACCATGAAAATGTTTTCAAATGTAAATAAAAATAAAACCTCTAAACAAACACTGGCTCTGTGGGATTTTTATGTCGAATATCAGGGTTGGAGAAGTTTTCTATTTTTTTTTTTTTTTTGCAGCTGCTTTATTGCAGTCATTCTCCTGAACCCCAACGATGATTATTATTGAATCTTTGTGACATTGAAATTGATGTACTGGGAATCTTGTGCACTTAACGAGACGTCTGGCATCATGAGAAAAAGACATTGTTAAAATGTTGAAGCAATAACTCAACAAATAAGCTAGAAATATGAAGCGGAGTAAAAACGAGTTTTTTTGCTGTGGCCATCACAATAAATTGTGGTCACAGGTATAAAGCTGGCTTTATCCAAGGTGGTCTGTCACCCTGACTCTTGCACAGCAGTTCAGTTTAAAAGGTGTATTCTACCAAACTTTGAAAAATATAAAAAGGCTCATTCTGGTCTTGAGCAAAAGGGTTTTAAAATTGGAATTCTACTGCAGCAAGATGTTATTCAGCCCTCGTCGTAGTTAACTGAGGAGAAGTCATTGCTGCTGATCCTGGCTGTTTTGGGGGCAGCATCAGAATCTACCGTATACATGTCAGAAACGAAGATGAGCTCAGAACCTCCAGCACAAAATCCATAAATGTTAAAGTGCAGCTTCTGTTAACACCTAATAACCCAGAGAGGCATCCTCTGCTTTTAGCTATACAGGAGAGAATAACTGCTAATGCAAGACAACTGATGGATGTGCATATTTAATGCTTCAATAAAAATGTCTAAAATGTGTTGAGGCAGACTTGAGTGATTACTGACTTGAGAAAGTGGTCATTAACACTGACGGAAGGAATGAAGCACAAGTTTCAGCAGACTAGATCAGCTTAAAACTCTCTTCTCCCATTGATCCTCAGCTGTAGAATGTCTCCCTCAGCATGCAGAGCTGCTCAATAATGCAAGTACCGGCCCTTTAAAGGATTATTGAACAGAGCCTGAAAGGTGAAACGCACAACTTGTCTGATTTAGTTCGAAGTGACTCGACTCAATCCATATTTAGGTTCCTCCTGACATTGAACTTTCACTTTAAATTTATCGTGCTGTCTTTCCTTCTGCCTCCACTCATTTTCTTTTCTTTCACCACATGAGCTTCATCAGCACTCCTGTGATGGTTTTCTTAGGATTTGTCCTTTGCAGAAACTGAACAATTTTCAAAAGCAACAAAGGAAAGTGATGATTCAGTTAAGTGAAACATGGTTTGCAAATCACTGTGTCCTTATTGAAAATGTATTTTCCCTTCTTAACCCAACAAGCTGTTGTGCCGTCTTTGGAAGCAACAAGTGTCATCCAGCGTTTGCAGTGCCTGGCACGTAGTCTTTTATCACTATGGAGGGGTTTTCAGCAACATTCTTTGCAAAATTGTTTGAATTTAATTACAATGGAGGATTTGTAATTAAATTCGTCATGCCACATATTTATAAGATTTAAATCCAAACCTTTGCTAAACCACTTCAAAACCATTTTTAACTATTAACTGCTGCCATTTTGAAAGCATTTGTGATGCCTGGAAAGCAATAACCTGTCTTTACCAAATCAGAGAAATGACTCTTCTTTTCCACACTACACCTCTCAGTGTAACAAGGTGACTTATTTATTCGTCAGACAATAATGAAGCCAGAAGGTGTCTGGTGAAACACACAAAATGTGAATCTTTGTTAATTTATGATATATACAAGTGGAAAAGTGTTATTCTCTCTCAGGTTGGTTTGGGTAGCTTTAGCAATTGAAATCAGGTGAAATCAGCCATGTGAATAAATCTTCTTTGATCAACATTTATTTGGTGAAAACAAAAAAAGGCCAATGTTTTATAGAGTCGTATATGGACATGGTGATGAGGCTGACTGCTCCAAAAGCGGCAGAAATCCTTCATTTCAACTGGGAAATCCTGTCTGCTTTTCTTGGAAGCCCATTTAAAAGCTGGCATTTCCCATTTATTCACAGCATGTGGAATCCTCAGAGGACAAATAATCCTCAGAGTGTAAGTTATGCCTCTGATCCACTTCATGATCTGTAAAAGCTGCAGATAAACCCAGTAACATCAAAGATACATGATCTGTTCTTGTTCCCGGGATTTATTTATTTATTTATTTATTTGCTTCCACTTGTTCATCTTTAGAGACAGAATGATTGAACGGGGAGTTTGAACAACTTAATGCAACATTTTCCACAGTGTGAAAACACTGCAGGAGATTATGGTAGAGTGTGGAAATGGGGAGATTTATTTACAGCAGCAAAGAGAGGATGTAAAACTGTCTTCCTGTGGTATCAAGGAGATGGATGGCTGGTGAGCTGCTCCACCCCTGCAAGTCTGTCCTCGGGAAAGAATTAATGAAGTGGAAGCAACACGCAGGATGTAGTTCTCACTAGAACTGCTGCAACAAGCCTTACCACAAAAATCATCGATACACCAGTTAATTATATAGCCACTAAACACAGAAGCAAAGTCCATGTAAATAAGTTGATCTTGCCTCTGTGGTGTGCTGCAAACAATCCACTCCATTTATATACTCTGGTTTGCTGGCATACACAATGTGTAGATATTCATAATATGTCCAAAGTGAAGAGACAACTTGTTTTTAGTTCAGTAAGTTTGGAATGTGGCAACAGCTTTAAACAGCTTTGCCATCTAATTTTGCCAAACTAGATGGCAAAATATCAACTATATCTGGCTCATTAAAACCCCTTTAATATTAAAGGGAAAATAGATTTTTACTAAATACAAGCATTTAAATAAAGATACCTAACATATGTAAAATAAGTGATTGTATAAATATTCACCCCCTTAATATTCACAGACTGCTATTAAGTATTTAGTAAGTATTTGGCTGCAGTTACATCAGGGAGTCTGTGGATCAGTCTCGGTCAGGACTCGCATCGGGACGGTGCATTTTTCCTCAGTTCTTCCTGATAATTGCTTCAAGCTCTGTCAGGTTTCATGGGGATCAGATGTGAACAGCCTTTTTCTAGTCCTGTTGCAAATTTTCCATTGGACTGATATCTGTGCTTTGACTGGACCACTCTAGAACATGCACACCGTCGTCCTCACACCTATTCTGTTTAGCTTTTTAGCTTTAGCTCAGTGTTTCTCAATCCTGGTCCGAAGAAACCACAGTCCTGCTTGTTTTAGGTGTTTGCCTTCTGCAGTGCACCTGGTGATTCATGGGCTTTCTTACTGACATTCTCTCATTAAGCTTCGAATGGTGAAGAATCAGGTTAGTAGTACTACATTCTTTATTGACATACTTCAAACCTGTTTCCACTTTTTATTTAGCCACTGTATAGTTTGCAGGTCATTCAGTGCTGCATTCACTTGCAGTCAGACATTTGTTAATGAATTATTTAAAGACTTGTTCATACGGCACATGTGTTGTTTACATTAAACAGTGTAATTAAATGTGTTGATTTTTTTTTTTTTTTAAATCAGATCTTATTTCAAACTGGCACAGAAAAGTGGGAAGTTGATTTGTTGAAAGAGCTAGCAAATAAAAATAAGATGGACAATCAGTCTTTCATAGTCACATTTATCTGTATGGTTTTGCTTTCAGTCTGTTTTACAATTTCATTATTTTAGTACATAATTTCTTCACACTGTTTATCTCTGGCAAAACAAGACGGAGAGTTATTATATCTTGACAGTGCAACCACTTGTCTGAAGTCATGTTGCAAAGTCTCAATAGAATAAGTTTGTAAATGAAAATGGATGTGTTAACACTCAGTATGAGCTGAACTGGGATCCTGCTGGCCTGGATCCTGTATGTGTGCCAGTTGAAACAATTGTGGGCCGCTCCACCCTGACAGACAAATATAGCCATACATGTTCTAAATCAAGAGCAGTGCAGAGATCAGCAGGAGGCCCCACGGCAATCTGAATTTTCTACAAACTATAATTTTAACCTTAATTCCTTAGAGAGTGTCCTGTCTGTGATGTCTCAGCTCAGGGTGTCTCTGTTATCAGTGCTTTGCTGCTTTGTAATCGCAGCTCCGTGAGAGTTTTCCTTAAAATGTGTGTCTGTAAACTTGATAAATCGTCTTTTACGGCTCGGGAACTTTCTGAGGCGGCAGCAGCCTGCTGGCACCCTGCCGAAGGTGTTCCACTTGTCCAGCAATATGACAGAAAGCCACATTTACACAACTGATACATAGCACTGCTTCTTCAGTAGATACGGCTTCTGCTGTGAAAGATATGTCCTATCTTTTTAAGTAGCAGTGCTATGTTATTGGAATTGATCACGCTACCATCATTACAAATAAATATTCACATCAGTCACGTTTAAAGAGATATTAACAGATGGAAGAGTTAAGAATGTGGGCCCAATTTTTAGAATACTCACCTTTACCTTCAACGGTACCTTGCTGCCTCTGAAAGCAACATTTTAAGAGATATGTAAAAGAATCACTTCAGAAAACATCTGATTCTGACAACTTTCCAGATCGTTGATGTATTGTTATTGCAACAGCTCAGCCTCGGTGACGGCGCTCGCTGCAGCCAGCTCCCAACATTCCTCGCGTGGTTCTTGAACAGCCTGTTCCTCCAGTCTGAACACAGTGCTGATAACCAGACGAAAGTTGGCTCAAAATGAGCAGCGATAGGAAAAGGGAAAAGAGGAGAAATGGCAGGGATCCACTGAGTGAAGAGAAGATAACAGAAGGAAGAAACAAAAACCATCACAACATGATGGCGCAGAGAACAGAAATATGGGTAGCAGGGCTTTTTTCTGTTTTCCAAACAGCAGCCTAATGAGCTAATACACAGTCTGAGAGTTAAATTCTAATTTCAGCAGCCCTGCTTCAGCATCTTAACGTCTATATTTAAGTGAGGATATGCGTGAGTCACAGTCACCTCAGCACCACACACCCCCAGCAGGAGAACTCAGTGCGAAGCCAAACAGCAACTGTTTCTTATCATCCCTTCATCTTTTCTCCCTCTGCTCTCTGCCATCACCACCTCTCTCTCTTCAGCTTCTTCCTGTGTGTCTCTCGTTTTTTTTGTCAAACAAGTAGAGTATTGACTCCGGCAGGGTCACTTTTTTTTTTTTCTTAAAACAGAAAACGGTAAACGAGAAGCAGAGCAAGCTACTGCAGAGTTCCCCGGTTTGAACTTGCTAACATGTTTCAGTCGGACCACCCGTGTGCCGTCTCAACCTTTCCAAAATGTTAACTGCTGCCTGCAAAGATAAAACACCTTTCTGTATCTGAGATGAAAAAAAAAAAGCAGATCCCGGGTTCAGACACACACAGAGATTTAATTGCAAGCCGTGGCCTTCAGGCACTATTATGTTTGTGCATAGAAATCCAGTGTTTGTTCAGCAGTAGATTGATGATGCAAATGCTAAAAACCAGAGGGTGACCTCATTGTTTCATCTGAACAAACACTGCAGCCATTGTTGTCACTGACTGTGCGCCAAGGCTGTTTAATTCCTCCGTAGCTACACGTGCCCCCATGACGTCAAGCCACAGAGTGGTCTGCGCACACCGGCCCGCGCTGGCTGCCCTGCACTGTGACCTTTGTTTGTTGTCTAAATAGGAAGGCAGCCAATGGAAGCCAGGGATTTAGGTTTATGGTCTTTCATGCTTCATCATCCCAATTTAGGTGACCGTATTAAAAAACTAACTTTTCCACAATAAATTAAACATTGTTAAACGGAATTCAGTGGGTGTGAAAACCACAAGTGAATTGAATTGAAAACTTTTCCCTCAGCAGGAATTTATTTCATGTATTAATGAAAAAAGGTGAGCATGAAGAAAGAATGCTTTTTTGAACAAAATACAGTGACTTCACTGCAAAAACAAAAAAAGTCTTACAAAGTATTTTTGGTCTATTTTCTCATGAAAATATTTAAGTTCTCTTGAAATAAGACAAAACTAACAGTAACTTTTCAGCAGATCTTGTTTTAAAGAAATAATTTGTTTATGTTGATGAAAACGTTCTAGTTTCATTTTTAAATGGGACAAATGTCTTATAAGTGAAATAATTTGCCAGAGCTACTATGGTATATTTAAAAAAAATCAATATTAAAGAATCATGTACTAGAAACAGGCGGCTATATCTTACTGAAAAGTTAGTTTTGTCTTATTTCACGTGTTTAATAGGTGTCTTATTTTGTGTCACATTTAAATTACAAACCTTAGTTTATTTTTGTAGGTTTGTAGGTGAAACAGAAGGGATATAAATAATGCTGCAATGCACTCAATATTTGCTATACTGTTCATACAGCAAGATTAAAACAAGAGAGCTATATTCCTGTCTTGTGTTTTTTGTTTTCATTAGCTATAGCATGTATTTAAATATACAGTTAAGCAGACAGAATGAATGTGAAAAATGTTTTGTTTTTTCCTGATTTTGTACTGAAGTGTCACAGCTGCCACCATCTGGTTGAGCATTAGTACTGCAACATTCGGGATGGTCAAAACCTCTGAAAAGTGAATGCTTTAATATAGTATAATAGTACGGATTCAGAGGCACTTTAACACTAAATCCATCTGTGTAATAGAATAAGCTCTATAAGCCCTAAAACTCATTATTCAGGAAAGTTATTTTAATTGTGAGAAATTTCAAATTTCTTGACAAAGAAAAATAATACTTTCAGCAAGTATAATACTTGTACTTTCACAAAAAGCTGCATTTATATGTAGGATATCTTATACAGTAACCCAATGACTTCCAAGGGTTTTGAAGTAAAGGGGGCTGGACTATAAACGAATGCCACACTTTTCAGACTTTCGTTTATTTAAAAGAAAAATGGTCAAAGCCACATTTCATTCTCCTTACACTTTTATTATACTATCACTTCGCGACAATTCAAGAGGGGTGGAAACTTTTGAAAGGCATTGTAAATCACTTCTAAGTATTGAAGTGTTTATTGCATAGAAGCTTAAAATGAAACCATAAATGATCCAAGTTAAATCTACCAATTTCCATTTCTCTCTTCTTTTCTGTTTTTCTCCTCTTCTGTCTTCAGTTCTGCAGCCTGATGCATGTAAATAGATCCCTGTAAGAGTCCTACGGGATGTCTCAGTTCCAAACATCGACGCCAAAACCTGAGACGTATAAAAGAGGTGAGACACGCAGCTCCGGCAGACCTTTTCTCCAGGAGAAGCGCAGCTGGAGTAGCATTAATAATGCCTCAGTTAGCCGTAAATCTCTCAGTGAGGCATGGCAGTGAAGCAGCATGCACAACAGCAGGAGCCTCAGCCATCTGTACTAAAATTCATGCAAAAGGATGTAAAATCTTCCACTCTTGGAACCATCTCTACCTCTGAAAGCAGTGGTGTTTCAGTACGTTAAAGGCCTGGTACCTCTTCTTCTGTTCAGCACCTTTCTCTTATCCCCATTTCAATTAGTTGAAAATGAAAAGTTGGATTTTATTTGTATTTTTTTATTTTATTTTTATTGTTTTAACAAGTGTGCTGAAGTTGAAGCAGCCACCATATAACCTGAATCTGATGACCTTCCTTTCTGAGAGGCTCAGCTTGTTTTTCGGGCCCGACTCCCATGTTATCCCTGTAATTAGAGCAAAGTGGATTAAAGTGTACTTGACTGTGAAATGACGTGTTGCTGCTGCTCACTGGAGTGTGAGGAACTGTAATTGTCGGACAGTACGCAGCATGCGTGTGGAATCCCTTGTTGAGTTTAAGAAGTGATTATGAAATCAAGTTTACACGCTGAATTTAAACTCATTCAGGAACGAGAGGCAAACCATGTTCAGCAGACTAAGTGAAGCTCTGCGGCCATGGAAATATACCACAGTGTGAAAAAGTGTTTTCCTTCTTGATTTGTTATGCATATTTTTATAGTTCAGTGTTTCAGAACATTAAACTTATTTCAATTCAAAGACAACACAAGTAAATACTTTTTTTTTTTTTTAGTGAAGGTGTTTATTAAGGGGAAAAAAAAATTCCAAACCTACATTTGGATTTTTCTGTGTAAAAAAAAAAGGAAAAAAAAGTGATTGCTGTGGGTCGCTGTGGATGAATTTTGGCCCACTTTCCAGAATTATTGTAATTGAGCTTTTTTAAAGCCATGCCACACCATAACAATAGAATTCAGGGCAGGAGTTTGACTAGGCCACTCCAATTTAGTCATTTTTCAGCCATTTGGAGATGGATTTACTGGTGTATTTTGGATCACTGATCTGCTGCAGAAACCAAGTTGGTTTGAGCTCGTATAACATTCTTCAAGATTTTTTGGTGGGCAGCAGAATTTGCGGTTTCATTTATGACAAGTTTTTCAGGTCCTGAAGCAGCAAAGCAGCCCCTCACCATCACAATACCACACTCGTATTTTACTGCTGGTCTGATGTTCTTTTGCTGAACATGTGATTTGTGTGCTCCTTGGGACTCAATGATGTCATTCACCACCTTGACAGCAGTTGCAGTTGTACTGTGCTGCTTCCTGAAACTAGACTGACAGTCTGATGAAACATCATTCAAATCTAAAACAATCTATACCAGGGATCTTCAGATCCAGCCCTCGGGAGGCTGGTGTCCTGCAACTTTTAGATGTATTCAGCTTCAACATGCCTGAGTGAAATAATGAGGTCTCTGGAGAACTTGACTTCATACTGGGAAAGTAATTCAGCCATTTGATTCAGGTGTGTTAGACCAGTGACAACTAACAGCAAATGGCTTCCTCCAGTCGTCTGTCAAGCCACGTTACTTCCCTGCATATCTTAAAAACGGGGAATAAACGAAATCTTGTGCTGAGGAGTTAACTCTCCTGTGGTGTCCCATGCAGATCTGAGGAAGAAGTATACATCTTCATGTCTGTGCCCTGCTGCAGTGTACTGATAATGGAAAAGAAAATATAAAGAACAAAGAGTTTTCTCTAATGAACTGTCACTCTCAGTTACCAAGCAGTAACTGATTGGTGATTTCTACTCAAACAGCACTTTATTAATCCTTTCAAAAATGAGAACAGCTGACACATGTCACAAACGCTCAGGATCTGATTATTCTAGACTCATAGTCTCTACTTTCTTATTCTTGAGATTTCTCACAAGAATTGGCTCAGCATTATATTTCAAAATTAGAATGATCAAACCTTGCATCTAGGGAAGCGTTCCACCCTAAACTATCTGGCATCTGTGAATCTTCCTTAAGTTCCAGAGTGAAAAAAATTGCAATGAGATTCACTTGAGTCTAACTACACCTGCAAAAAGCAAAGTGAATATTATTTTCAGGTTGTACAAACAAAGAAAAGCTACTTCCAAAATTCCACAAACAGCATCCAAATGTGTAACCAGTTACTGGTTAACATTCCAAGTGAAAAGTTAATGGTCCTTTTGCAAAAATGTGTCTTTTATTTTGAATTGCAATGTTGATTTGGACAAGACTTTTAACTCATTTATGAGTTTTAGTAAACAAAAGTGAACCAAAAAAAAAATTAGAGGAGCAATTCAATTACCTAAAGAGATCAGTTGATCATGAGAGCCGAATCTGCAGCTGTGGAGGAAGTGTTTTTCCATACTTTCACTTCTATGTACAAAGAGCATCCCGCTCACACTTTTAATAATTCACTAAAACTACCCAGAAAAGAACAGCGGCTCTGATCATTCCCAAGCAGGACGGTACTACATGTCCTCAGTAGGAACTGGAAGGATTTTCACAGATTATGATAATGTTGGAGGATCAAGTTAAGCTCTTGGCTGTTTACACAGAACAGTATTTTCTGTTCTCCACTGTGGATTTGTGTGAAGTGCTGGTTTGTGCTGCTTCTTCAAAGTGAGTTTCCACACACTCCAGTTTATCTGTCAGCCAAGCTAAAAACTTAAGGATAAGAATAATAATAATAATTAAAAAAAAAGTTGTTTTTAAACTACAATTTAGCAGTCCAGTGATGCATATTATCAGTTAATAAGATAAAATTAAACAAAAAGTAGATTAATTAGTATTGTAAATGTATTAGTATCAAAACAATTATGATACTGAGATCTGGTGAAACTTGCATTTTAGACCTTTTTTGATAAAGATCCACTGATTACAAATGGATTCCTTCGAATTCAAAAGCTTAGTGTCAAAATAAAGCCGCACAATTTAAGAAAAGCACAACTTTATAATATTTGTTAATTTTGCAAAGAGAGTTCTGTGATGAATAATGAATGTTTCCCTCTGTACTGTTTGTGTTCCACCATCAATGTTTCTTCTTCAGACTCTGCAAAACATACAATTCTCAATTCTCTCTGAGATTTCTATTAGTAGCTGGAATAAAGGTCAGTTAAAGTTAATTTTTGTGGCCAAATGTATTACATGAAAGCAGAATTTAAATGAGTCTAAATATAGCCTTCCAAATATTGCATCCCTCTGTCATTTTGCCACATCCTGACATTGTGATAATGATTGTAAATCAATATATTTATCAAATGATATGCTATCATTTTCCAGAAGGTTAAAATTTAACAAATTAAACCAAGAAGTTGCCATAATTATTGCTGGATCATTTGATTATCACGTGAGCCAGATTCGAATCATATTCATTTTCTTGTAACAATGATTTATATAGCACTTTTCCAGGCATAGTGACCTCAGCTCAACCAATACCCAGCTTGCATGGGGTCAGAATATACAGAGCATTAGCAGTTTTGAAGCGTTCTCTGCTTTGAGTTTTACTGCAGGACACTGTCTGGCCGGCATGAAGGCCATCGCTCACCGTGGGAACCAAACAGTGCTTCATCAACTTCACATTTTCCACAGTGAAGTAATTCAGGATTTTTCAAATTCCCTGCACACCTCAGAGATCCCTCTGCTGTTACATTAAACGATCAGCCTGACCCTTCCTCTGGCTCAAAATGTTTGATCTGGTCATGATTTAATTTTTGTTCTCAGTCAACTTCTTGTGTTAAATTATATGTCCATCTCTTTGTTCAAAAGAGATGTGTTTTAAAAATCTACTTCTCTGTTCAGGGTTACAGTGAAGGCTACATGCTGGACTGAAAAGCTGCATAATGAATAATACATAGAGAATGAGGCTCTGTTTGAGGCAAGTTGAGCTTCATTATTCATGTTCATGTGTCAACCTTCACTGGCATGATGCCGCAGTCATGCTCTGATTTCACAGCCTTTGTTGCAGAATTCTCTATTGTGAGCTTTGAAGGCAGGAAAATGGCCACTAGGTTACAGAATTGCAAATTATTTCACAACAGTGAGTCGGAGGATCTCTTCGGCTTTTTTGTAACATTGTAATTATGATCGGCTTAAATGTGAGAGAGGTCTTGAAAGTGTTTTAAAACTCTGTACTGTATGTTTTAACCACTAGATGGAAACATTCCATTAGATAATGACGGAAGTTATTCCAGCATTGAAGCTCAAGAGATGAATAAGGATAGACTTTACTGTATGTGTACATTTGATTCTAAGAAAAATGAGGAAAAAAAGGAGACAGAGCTGATATTAAAGCTGTTTCCCATTCCTGTTCACATGAATGAGTCAATCCTATTCACGTTTTCCTTATGCTTGTTCCTATACCAGTTTTCTTACACATTATGACCAAACACAGTAAACTGGAGTATCATTAACAAGTTTGTTTGATTCAAAAAGTCAGTTCAGCAAAGGCAAATTAACAAATCATATTGATTTATTCTGGCAAAAGATGACTAGTAGTACAGCCAATAGACACAAAATTCAGCTTCTCTTTAATGTCAATGGTATGTAAATGACATTTTTTTTTCTTGAATAAAATTTCTAACCTCCTGAGACCCCGCATCCTCATATGAGGACATTAGTTTTGCTTCTTGAATAAAATTTCTAAAATAAGACTTTTTAGACGCAGTTGCCTCATAGCAAGAAGTTGCTGGGTTCAAATCCTTCAAGGACTTTACATGTTTTCACTGGTGATGTATTCGGGTTGTGTGGGTAATTTCAAAATATGAAATAATTTCAGAACTGAAACAATTACTAATTTCACCTCTGAATTAATTTCAAAACCAAAGCTGGGATGGAGATCGCCCAGGCTAATTTAAGTGAGGCCAAATTACTATTTGCCATCAAACTTCAAGGTTCAGATGCAGGTTATTATTTTCCAGATGATAGAAACTTTGGGCCGTCACATTCACCACATGATTATGTGTTGTATGTCTGTAGTTATGCAGTGATGTAATTTGTTCACCCTGCGTCTGGAGCGCGCACAAATCACGAGGAGCTGATCGAGTTGAACACGCTTCAACCCACTAGACATGGAACTGGTGATGTTTTTTTTACCTTTGTAAAGAGATTAGTTTTACTTTATAATTCACTTAGTGGGTTACAAAAGAAAATAACATATTTATTGTTCAACAAAACGAGAGCATTTTGGATGTTTTACAAAGAGCTTTGCTTACTGGAACGATGAGCACTGACAATCGCATCGGTGTTCATTCAAATAAATGTCAGTGTGCAATATACCTCTTTCTTAACTGTGTTGGTCCCAAGATGTTCTATAAAACCAGCGTTTGCTTTAATTGTTTCACATTGCCAAAAGTTCTGTCTGGTGCTGGGAGCAAAAATCCACCTTCCTGAATTCATTAAGAAGGTGTTACTGTGATTAGTTTGGCAATCCCAAGTTAATAACAAAACTGCCTGCTGCAGTGAAAGGAAAGCCAGTCAGCCAGAACTAAAACAAACACCCAACAAAAATACCCAGACTGCTTACGATGGGGAGAGCAGCCAGGTTTATAGGCTGGGAACGTTGGCCCCGCTGCTCCCAGTCTGCAGCTGGTTTTCAATTTACACACAAAAATAAAGAATCAAAATTAAAACCATTTTAAATAACCCAGATTTAAGTCCCTGTCTAAACTCAACTACAAACTTCTGTTCATATCTATAGTTCTTTAATTATGCAGGCCAACATCACCAAGTTAAGGACATCCATGTCTTAAAGTTGTAATTTTAAGAACTACAATTTGATTGTTTTTCACTTTCAGTTGCTCAAAACAAACAAAGCAAAGCACTTTGTGAAACATCCAAACAATTTGCTAATATTTCGAAATAGATGTTTTCTTTTCCATTGGCCTAAACACAATAACTCCTTCTCAGCAGCTAGAACATGAAAGTTATTGCTATATTTAGGTGTGAAAGTGTACTGGTAAGATGGCAGGCAAAAAGAAGAACTACTAATACTATTATGTCATTTGCAGCAAGGCTTTAAAAGTTACACATTGGAATTTGAGCACTAATTATGCTCCATATAGCAACTATTACAATAACTCACTCATGACACACATCAGAAAAAGCTCCCACAGCTTGATTCAAAAACAAGTTTTTATTGGCCAATTTACAGAAAGTGCTGTAGTGACCATTCCAAAGAAAAACAGAACAAAGAGTCCAAAAAACAAAACCAAAAACAAAACAAAAAAAATGTACACGTTATACAAGGTTTCAATGTTAATTCCAATGTCCTCTTCTAAAACAAACGTCAGGACAACACTGGGGATCGGGCCGATGCAAAATCCACCAAAGCTTTAAATTGGGGGTGCGGGAGGGAAGGTGATATCACAAGACCAGGTTTCAAGGCAGATGAGGAAAATTCCTAAACAACATATGAGAGCTTTACATGGAGATACAATAGAGCTTACGGTACAGACATACAGTAGATTTGTCCTCCAGAGAAGAACTTGAGGCTCACCAGAGGCCTCTTTCTAGCAAAAAAACAAACAAACTTTGATTTGTTCTCAAACTGGTTTCTCTGCTATCAAACGGCACAACCAGACTGAATCAGGATGGCCACGGTCGTAGATTAATGCCCTTTCACTTTGATATGAAACAACTTCCATCTGAGACCTTTGAGCAAGCGAAAAGTGAGTCATGTATTCATTTTGTTCTCACTTCTTCCACAGCTGCACCAGACTATTTCTCCATTTTGTAGATTTAAATGTAGGCAAATGTACTAGGATTACATTCTCCTGCAGCATATTTATAGACCTACTGCAAATATTTATGAAAGTAGCACACAAGAAAATGGCAACCATCTGTTTAAATGACTAAATTGACTTTTAATGACTTTGGACCATATGCAGTTGATTTGATAAACATAAGAAATAGAACAGTTACTTGACAAGTTTAGAATTTCTCTCTGGTGTCATCTTATTGCAGCTGTAATTTAATTTCATGTGTTATACATTTGTATTTATGTTTGTCATTTGGTAAGGAAATGTGTCGTGAAATAGGATTCTTCAATTGGACAATTATTTGTATGGCCACAAGGTGTCATACTACAGCTGCAGATCTTCGGTTCTGAAACAAGAGTCAAAACTAACAACACAATTTGGACATTTCAAGGTCGTAAAGTTTTTTCACAACAAGGCTGACTTAAATGTCAACATCAGCTTAAAACATACAAGTAAAGTTGATTTAACACCAAACAATTCTACTCAAAATGTTCCATCCTTTATAATCAGTTACTGGATCATATAATTATTTCCTGATCATGCTGATCTCAAGTGGAAGTTAATGGAAAGAAGACTCAGAGTTAGCTCTTTTAAGTATCGGTGAGGCGTTAGATATACTGTATGTTCAGCTGACATTTCCAAGTTTTTTCTTCAAACTTTATCAACAGAGAGTTAGACTGCTGGTTGTTTCCTTTCTTTTGATGTTTTGTACTTAATCAGAGTTAGGAATCAAACCCAACTTTTTGGGGGATGCAAAAACCGGAGCTGCCTGCCAAGGGATGTCATTTGTATCTTTTTTGAAATGGAAAATAGAGACAACTTAAGCAGATATCAGCAAGGCTTAAGTTGATCATTTCTTTAACCTCTGACCTTTCAACCTCTGTCTCTATTGTGAGTCTAAAGACAGCTTCAACCGTCAACTTCAAATCCTTTAGTTTGGGATGTCGCCTAATATAATTCAAGAAGACTCACAGCTGTAAGATTACATTTTAATGGCAGCCATAATCTGTATTTTTGAGAGAAAATTTTGTAAAATGATGTCTTGAAAATTATTGACTAGTACAACAAAACTACAGAACCTACATACGCAGTTGCACTTACGTTTGAATTAACGTCAATGTCAGCTGCAATGGCCTTGTCCTGGAGCTAAATCATAAAAAATATAAATTGGCTTAGCATTCTGCATAAAGCAGGATTTATAAAGACCAGTTGGTGACAATTTATTTATATCAACATGTAAATGATACTGAGTGAAATGGGATTTGAATTTGCAAGACTTATTGCAAAGCCTTGACACACATTACTTACTGGTGATGCTAAGACAGCATGAAGAGGATTGATAATATTGTGTCATTCTAGTGCAAATCTGATTTCTTAATCCTGGTGACGTTTGGTGTTTTGTTGCTTTTGTCTTGAATTAAGGAGAAGTGAGAAAAAACCTTCAGACAGAATGATCACTTTATTTCACTTGTTTCTCTGAGGTCTCTCCATTTTGGGCCAGTAAAGAGGTTTTGAGATGCTTCACCATTTCGAACATAAAGAAATTCTGCTGTGGATCCTAGTTAGTCTTGGAACCAGTTTGGTTGGGGGAAAAAAGCAGCCTTCGGGTTGTATTCTTGCAGGCTAAGGGATCAGAGTGCGTCCGTACATATGAACAGGTGACGTGTGCTGTGTACAGGTGAAGATAGGAGGGTTGTTGAACATTTCAGGACGGTGATAAAGGAGAAGGATGAGGAGGGGTGTCACTTACTATACTTGATATTTACAAGAAGAGAGCGTATAAAAATGTACAAGGAGACTCCTCTTCTATTCTCAAAAATCCAGAACGTAGAGCTGGCTGCTAATTCGACATGACATCTGAAACAGCACATTGATCTTTTTTTTCTTTGTTTTTTTAAAATACCATTGAAAATATGCTTTTTCTGTAAAATCACCTGGCTTTGCCATATTGGCTAGAATAAAGACAGATAAATAATAAGTATACAAACCAAAATATAGTCTCATTTTCTTTACTTTTGCAACTCATTTTTTTCTTAAATAAAGGCTGTTTTGCATTTTTAATGTGGGGACATCAGAAATCTTACTGTGGAATTTTACACATCAAACTGGATAGATGGGACCGAGTCGACAAAAAATGGGTTTCTTACAACTTGTTCTCACAGAAGACAGTAGAAATGAGGGGGAGCTATCATCTCTCCGAGAATGACCCAGATTTGTGGAGCTTTGTTGTTTGAGAAGCAAGTTCTAGCGCCCCATTGTTTCTCTGATCTGCATTTGTTGGTGTTTTCATACAATCTTCCACTAGGGGGCAACAATACTTTATTTTTCAAGCACGTGAAGTCCCTTTTTGTTGTTGTTTGCAGCCATCTGATGTGGGATTTCATCGAGGATGTGTTGCAGAATGCGTGTGCGTCTGTGTGTGTGTGGGAGTGAGAGAATGTGTGTGTGAATGTGTGTTTTCAATAGCATATTGTTGCTTTGTCCCATCTTTGGGGCTTCTCACTTGAGCGTTGCATCCTGGGTAGCTGGACATCCACTTCCTCCTCACTGTCATCTGATTCATCGCTGGTGACCTCTTCGTCCTCCTCATCCTCATCATCTTCCTCCTCCTCTTCTTCTTCCTCTTCCTCCTCGCTGGCCTCTTCCTCCCCTGCTGTGTGGTTCTTCAAATTCTGTGGTGACAAAATTACAACCTTTTTTGTCTTATCGTCCCAGATTAGAGAACACAAAACTTCCTTCTTTAGGTGAGATTCATATAAATTACTATATCACAATAATGAGCATATATACATATATTTACATAAATGTAGTTAGTATTTGGTCAAATACTTTTTTACCTGTAAATATTGGGTCAGAATACTTTGTTAGATTTGTGACTCATTCCAATTGCTTACACACAACTGTTCTTTGAAAACATGGACCTTGTTATTTTTAACCACATACTTTTCTGTCCTTATGATGATGGCATCTATTGTGGCGAACACCCACGTACCATGATGCTGCCACCTCCGTACCTCACCATTGGAATGGTGCTTTCTTCAAATGGTCATTATGGCCAAAAAACACAGTTTTAGTTTCATTGGACCAAAGTACATGTCAAAATTAATATCCTGCTCCTTTAATGCTTTTCTAATTAACTGACAATTTCCCCTCTGATATTTTTTGATGTCATTTTATTTTTGCATGATTTGACTCAACGAAGCAGTGCACTTGTTCTAAATCAATAAATCAGAACTTCACAATTTAAAAACAGAAAACTCATCTGAAAAATGTTGTGCTTATAATTCTTACATTTTGCAAAAATTCAGTCTGAATTAAAGTTCATGTGTCGCTTGATAGAGTGTGTGTAAATATCCGGGTTTGTGTTGTATTTGTCACACACGTCAGAAAAGATGTACTTCACAGATCGAAGCGGGTAGGACAGCAATTAAAAAGAAGTCCTGATGTGATGTTGAAGGCCTCTGTTTGTCAGACACATGAATTGTGATTGAGTCTTACATTTTTGTGGAGTAAGACTCCCAAAACAAACAGAAGGGGCGCTTTCTTGTCAGCCAAAAAAAAAGGTCTGCCAAACTGTTGTGGCATGCTTGCATGCTTCACAACCGCTTGCCAAAGATGAACCAGGCAGCTGGGTTTTGATCAAATAACTTTTTTTCCTCATTTTTTATCAAGTCTCATTTAATTTATTGATTTTTCAGAGACATTGCAAAGCTTCAGGTATCCACATTCATAATCAAACAGAGGAATTGTACTTTGTAGCCCAGATACCCAGCAGAAATCTTTGATACTCCTTTTTTTTATTGCATTGTTCATTCATGCGTTTTATTTTAATAGTTGATGTACTCAAATCACTTGAGCAATCGTTTCAGCCCCAAACTTACTGATGGAAGGCTAAAATAGATATTTTAAGCATTATAAATCAAAATAGTCCTAACTTAAATCAGCAGGTCAAAATTTGATAAAAACTGAAGAATCTCTGATTGGTGCATCCTGGCTCACATAGGACTTATGCTGGAGTTAGATTTCACTAACTTACAGCTAGAACACTGGAGAAAGTCTTGTTCATCTTGCAGACATTCTGATCACCGACACTCTCTCCACTCCTACCTCCATGGGGTTGACTGTAATCGTCAGAGCAGAGTCGTCCCAGTTTGTGTCCGCCTCCTTAGCCGTTTCCCCCTGCTTCACCTCCTGCTGGTGGGTCATGTGGATGTGGTATATGCCCAACACCACCACCACCACCAGGGCGGCGATGCACATAACGATCACCACCGTGGCAGCGCTGGGAACACCTGAGGACAGAAGGAGAGGAAGCAGATGAGGTTGATGGAATGCAGAAGCAGCATGTTTCTCTGTTATAGCTGGACATCATTTAGTCTGGATTTATTTTGCTGTTAGATAAGAAGAATAGTGGCTTAGTTGGAGATTTTTGAGTAACAACACAGAGAATCAAGTCTCAAGTTCTCTTCCCCTGCCATCCCCCAAAGTCTTGAAACAAATACCAAGTTAACACTTGGAGGTTCTGAACTGAGTCCAAAGTCCAAAGACATGCAAGTTCTGGGTCAACTCCAAGTCATAAACTTCAAGTTTATGAAGAAGAACATTGATGTCACACAGCAATGGAAGTAATAATGGATGTCCCCCCCTCTGTGGATCAATTTAAAGTTTTTCAGGAATGGGAGCCAACAATATGAAGATAGTAAAAATACAGCACAACGAATGGTGACAGTCTTCTGCAGAGCAACAACTGCAACTCCTGTTGAGAAATCCGTTTGGATGCGTAATCAGATTTCTTTCATAATTTCATACTTGTAATTTTCAGTTATTATTTACAGCTGTATTTACCATTTGACTTCTTCTTGTGCAGAGTTATGACGCATGCCTCATGTCAATGCCGGAGAAGTCAGACAAAATGCAACATGACCATTCAGTCTGTAGATGCTTTGAAACAATTTCAAACGGATCCAATTTAGTACCACATATGGATGTGGCAAAACATTATTTTGTGGGGGTGAAAAGTTTGGAACTGGACCTTGAAAAAGTCAGATCATTCAATTTTAATATGGAATGTCATATCACGTTACTGTGTGGCTTTGGTATTACTAGGTTAGCAGGTAGAGGGTTAAACGTCTGATTTAGAAGGCAATCTGCTACTGTCTTTTGGGTTTGCATCTAAGTTAGAACCTTTCTAGGCTCCATGATTAGAAGTTGTTAAGAAAACATTACCCGAACGTGAGTCACTTTATGACCTTTGACTCATCAAGTCAAAGGTCATAAAGTGACTTTCATCTTCTCTACAACTCCTGATGTTGTACAGAGACATCCGCAGTTGTTGCCTCTCTACTGTAGTTGGCAGTCTACATGTTTAGCAAACTAATATTCATACTCATCATTTAGAATAGTATTTTTCTTTCTGGTGTTATATATGGGGTTACGGTAAATTACGCTAAACTGCCTGGCAATTAATAAAGCTATCCTTAACGGATTCTAAAGAAATGTGATAGAGGATCCTCTTTATTAGTGACATATTAATTACAGAACCTTTCCACACTGTAAGTGTCTCTGCTTCATCATAGGGTGCAGAAGAAAAGCAGGTAAACAACAGCATGCAGGATGAGGAAACACTAACAAATGGTCAGAACCGCATAGCGGGACTAGTGTAACAGTTCAAACTCAAAATAAATAATAAATCACATGTGTGAAAATCCAAGTCATGTTGGTTTTTATCAAGTTTTCTCTTAAGTCATTAAATTTGTGACTTGAGTCCACACCTCTTCTCTTCATATATTTTGTTTCAGGTTATGCAGCCATTACTCTGTGACTGTTAATCGGCTCCCTAAATCGGATTAGATCCTTATATGCCAGAATGGCCTCCTTTAATAATTTAGATTTTCTTCTCTACTTTTTTTTCAGTAAATTTTAGGCTCTTCCTGTAAAGAATCTGTCAAAACTAATCTTATGTTTTGCTTTATAATTGCATTTGTCTGTGAACTCTTCATAAACTCCCTCAGGTGAGTTAAAACATTTATTGCTCTTGTCAGAATTGGGTTGGTGTGTGAATCTTTAGTAATCAGTATTTTCTCCCTCTAATTATTCACGTCCAAACTGTAAGCAGCACAAGCAGGTACTCCTATTTTTCTTTTTTTTTAATCCATGCCTGAAATGAAGAGTGACGGTAACTGAATCATAAGAAAACCTTAATAGAGCCTCACGTTTCCCACCAGGGCTCAAACTGCCCCCTAATCCTGACCTTTACTGCTTTGGTTGACTCTCATTATAGGAATTATGAGATGAATATCAGTGCAAAAGCTCAGAGACGGATAACATAATGTAAACAACGTATTATACTGGGGTTTCATGAAAAAGTCAGGATAGCACTTAAATGTGAAGTGCACGTAAAAAGACTGATAACAGCTCAAGTTGTCATGAATCAAATTGCTTTAATTTGCTGTCGTATATTATTTTGCACTTTGCAAATGTTTATTTAATTTTTTCCTTTTTCTATAGTTAATTTTTAATATATCAACATTCTATCTTAGATTTGAACAAAACAACTGAAGGAAAAACAAAAGAAAACAAAAAGCACCTAAAAGGCAGAAGTTTGATGATTGTCAGGCTGAAACTAAAAATATTGTTAGTGGCATTGGCAATACTGTACTGTCCTTGTATTTAATTGATATTAGATCAATACCAAAATAAGAAATATCTCATACATCTACTAATAACCCTTTTAGTCAAGCTTGTTGAATCAGATTTTAAGGTCTAGAATGAACCATTCTGAATGAAGTGTGTACAGTCCTCACGGTGAGCATGCCAGTACAACTCTCCATGTTTTCTATTAATGAGGTAACATGATGAATAGCTCAGTGCAAAACATTTTATTCTGAAAATAGAGCAGATGCTATTTAGACTGTGTATTTTTACATCCTGTAAAAAAAACCCCAAAAAACTTTTGTTACAGCAGAAACAGATTGTACCCAAATCTAAACACTGCAAATGGATTTATTATCTACAAGAGTTGCTTCTTGCCTCATACAAAAAAAAATCATATTTAATCTACATTAGACTTATCTCTACTTATGGAAAGCCTGTGACGGAGGGCTACAAAGGCACATGATAATGTTGCAGCACATGCTGAGGCATGGCTCTGGTACTGAAGTTGTTTATTTGGTTCACTCTGATCTCCAGCCGCCTGAAAGATGTGTGACTGCTCTGTGCCGGCCCTCTCTCCAGCAGTCCTTCCTGGTGAGTGGAAGCGTGCGGTTAATGAGACTACGGCTCGCAGAGCACTCTTCAACTGATCATTTGATTCAGTCTAGTTTGTAGATTTTCACACCAAATTCAGGGACTTTGATCTTCTGAGTAGCGCTTCATGCAGTAACTCGAAAGTCTTCGTTCACACAAGTGCATCACCACCCCTCCAAGTACTCAACATACGGCAAGTCTACAGCAGCAGGCACATATGCCTAAAGAGTTGGGAATCTCTCTTTGTTGCATATTTAGTTTTATGCCATATGCTGATTGCTCAGCCGCTCTCTGCCCGCTTTGTTCTTCTGACCTCCTTCCACGGACAAACACACACACACGCAAGCTATCTGCTCCGTTAACAGCCTCAGTCACTGAACTCTCCAGGACTCTAAGTAGAATCCATTAGATTCTGATGAATAATTAAATCACATGTGGTAAATTAAGACCGGCTCCCCTCCGCCAACCCGCACTCTTTTTACCTCAAATCACTCGGATGCTCAGAGAGAAGAGCAAGAGTGGCATTAGAAAGCAGCCCCCTTGAGCAACAGAGTCATAAACAAACTTAGAAAAAGGAATTGAGCATTCTCTTGGATCTCTACATTTTTACTCCACAACAGATAGCTTACATGATTTTTGATTTCTTTGCCTTTTTATCGAAGTATTACTTCGATTTCAATTTTCTGAAGATTGAGAAAATCAAGCCATCAGCTGTCATGTGGTTTACGCCCCATTGCATAGCAATGTATTGCTTTGTGTTGCTCACACGAATCCCAATAAAATACATTGAAATTTGTGGTCGGAACAAAACTGAACTCTGTGTGCTGCAACCGACGCTTGCTGTGCTGTTTGGCACTGAAATCTTTCAAACATGTTTTCTTACCTGAAGCATGGTTGGGGTAAAGGTCACTGATCATGGATGGGTGGTGGACCACCTGCATGTACTGAGGAGGGGCTGCCATGTGACTGATGTGTTCCTCTGTTTCTGAGCTGTGCCAGACGCTCACCTGGTGGAAGGACAAACAAAATCAGGTTGAACCAGGATTCCTGGCTTTAAATTTTTAAATCATTCAACCCAAACAGAAGTTTCCTCCAGGTAAACTAGAAGAAAGTGAATTTTTGTTCCAGTCAGGAAGACAAACAGTGACTCACTCATCAGGAAAGATCCAGCAGCTATCATGTGCAAATGTTCTTGCTGCTAGAAAAGGGTGCTTAAGTGCCTAAGTGCATCATTTTGTGCACCTTGAGTTTTTGAAAACGTGTGATATAAATAGATTTGATCTTGATCTGGTGTAGAATGCTTCAGAGGAAAAAGAAATCCAAGTTGATGCTCTGTTTCCTTTCTTTGTAATGTGAAACAGCTGTCTAACTTCTGTTGAATGTGTTCGTGTGCAACAAACTCATTTTCTCTTGAACTGCCATTTTGCCCAGTTTATGTGACAAAGAAAATGGTGCGGATGCCCTTTAGTGCAGTTTGCAAGAACAGTGACACATGTGAGAATTTGCTGTTACTATTTTACATTTACTATTTCAAATTTAGGATACTACTTTTTTACCATAAAGTTTCCTTGACTATATCATGTCATAAAAAAATGTATGGATTCTAATGTTTACTCTCAATGACAAAAAGTTAAAAATTCAGAGCGAATGGCTTGATTTGGTTCACATATTGATCATTAACAGTTTAATTTGCAAGAAGTTGTGACCTAAGAAAGCATAAGTGGGTGAATCAGGAATATATCAACAGACTTAAAGCAGTATCTGAAGCATCAGTGAAAACAGAGAGTGAAGGTCACCATGATGGGAGGAATCCTCATAGATGCTTTATGATGTATTTTGTTTTTACTTGGATATTTTTCCCTTCTTGAGTTCCCAAGTTCAAATTACAAGGCGAATGGCCCCTGAAATTGAAAAGTCAGACCTCTCCAAGCAGCTGCAAGGTTTATTTCCAACATGGCGACTACTGATAGAAACGTAGTGAAGGTTGCAGACAGTGCTCTGTGTGAGGATGTTACTTCAGTTTTCCGTTCTCTGCATGTGCACCGCATTACATCTATGCTGGAACATTGACTTAAGGTGCTTGACTTATTCACAGGGACTACATGTTATGATCCTTTTATGGTGGCTAAAATCAAAGCACTCAGTAAAATTGTAATAATGCTGGTTTGGACATGACAAATTTTATTTTGATTAAGAATGACTTGTGCCGACAGATCATCTAACATTGACCTTTTTTGCTTTCTGGCGTAGTTGGAGATGTCAAACAATGTGGTGAAAAGAGAAAACAACTATTTGGTTTCTTGTTATTTTTGTAAATGCCAAACAGCAGTAATTCTGAAAATCTGTTTGGCTGCAGCCAGTGAAAGTCATGTCCATGTTCTATTTGATGTTTGTGTATCTGCCATTACAGAGCCTATTATATTGCAGTGAGCCATTCAGACTTGCACCCTTTTTGCCTCAGTGATAGAGATTCAAAAGAAGCAGGGAATGAAGCAGTCCTCTTAAAATCCTCATTGTAGTCCTCAAAATGTCTGCTGTGAGCAGCTTCATTTCTGAGGCTATTTTCATTTAGACCTAAAGCAAACATTTAGTCGTATTTATGTTAAATTAGATTCAAACTATGTACGCCATTTCTTCTGCTTGTTATTGCCTTCTGCTATCAACAAATTGATGATCTCAAGTCAAAATGACCCACAGGGGCACAATAACGGCAGGTGAAAAGCATATAAACAATAAAAAGTCTAACAAGCTACAAAGAAAACAAAAATAATATAAATAGAAAACTCTATTAAGCTGCTGGACGGCTGACCTCAAGGGTAAACTCGTTGCTGGTGTAGCGGCCGTTGAGCTCTGAGCAGGTCAAGCGAAACCTCCTGTCTGTCAGCTGTCCAGGCTGCAGGTGGTAGTAATGCACCTGTCTGATCACCTGCTCATAGTTTGTCATGGAGTCCACACCTGTGGACAGAGACAGAAGAGGTGTTGTTACTATAGATATTGTATATATGCAGCAGACACAACAGAGTGGTTTTGATGTCGGTCACCTACCATATATGGACATGCCGGATGTGGAGTTAGTTGCATCGAGGTGTTTTCCCAGAAGCGAGCTCAGCTGCAGCTGGAGAGATTCTTGTTTTGGGTTTAGCTCCTCCCCCAACACAAGGATATCACAGTAGTCCAAGTTATGAATGATCTCCTCCAGGATGCCAGGTTGATGAGCTTTGCAAATAGAAACATCATGGTACAGTCTTACTGTCTGGCACTTAAGCAGAAGAGATAAGTGCCAGATACCTTTGCTATAAAATGTTTCTTTAAAACGTTGGTGAAAAATATTCAGTTAGGAATTTTAAAGATTGTTTTGCACCATTTTTCAAAAGTGGAGAGATTATACAACATCTTTTGAATTTATTATGGAATAGTCCACAAAAGGTCAAAATTATACATAAAAGTCCAGGTATGTATACTCACTAAAGTTGCATAATATGTTATGCAACTTTATGCTTAATAAAGCTTTACACTTCAGAATTACATTATTAGACGTAAGTTATTAGTGTGTGCAATATTCATATTGTTAATATGTGGAATGCATTAATTGTTCATTAATTGTTGGCTAAAATAGCCCAAAGGTTATGAACTCGCATTTTTCATGCTTTTAGCCATTTAGCCAGAGTCTCAAGGCAGCAAATAATGTAATCTAACAAAATGTAATGCTGGGAATGTTGAAGCAAAAATATGCATCATTACACCCAACAATTATTCCTTTAATAAAAAAAGTGAAACAAAATAAACTTGGTCAATCAATATTCCAAAAGGACATAACTCCATCTTCCACACACCCTTTAACAGTGGAATCTAGCATAATATAAAGCTGATTGTAGAAAGGATCACAAAAAAAAGAGTTCAGATAAAAAGAGCCTGAGAGAGCAGCTGAATACGAAAGGATAAAGGAAACAGTGACCTCTATAGCAAAGCAGGACATTTGAGACAAGACAGATAGCTGAGGAAAAAGTGCCAAAGTATCAAGCACAAAAGATGGTGACTTTCAGAATCATCTGAATCAGTTTGGAAAAAGATATCTTGGGGAATCATTGGGAGGAAGACGCAAGGAAGTGCTGTGTCAGGTCAAGTAGAAGACAAACCAATGGCAAAGAGGCAAAGTGTCACAAACATCCGCAGGAAAGAAACTTATAGGATGTCTTGCAAAAGAGATCCGCAGTTTATCTTAAAGCCTTTAGGCTTTGACAGAGCACAAAATCTACCCATTGTGACACTTTAATGTAACTCCTCCCTGACAAATTCCTATAAACTCTTCCCATCCATCCGTCTTCCATTCTTTCCATTCTCTGGTTTGCTGCTAATCTTTTCCTCCCAGCCGTAGCTTCCATTTCACTTGCAAAAAGAGTTCCTCTGACTCCCTGAAAGCAATGCCACTTTCCGCTCCTCTTCCTTCACACATTACGCACAATGGAGGGATAAAATTTCCCTCCCGCCCCGCTTATCTGTTCCTAATTGACTGCCAGCGGCAGGGCTGCGAGCCGAGGCGGGCGGTTTCTTGCCTCTGTGGTCTGATCGTTGGACAGAACAGGAGCTGGTGAGATTTAACAGTCGCACTCGTTTGCCACCAGTCAAGGCAGTGCAACAGAAAGAATCAGCCCTCGGGCAGGTACAGGCCGTATTTAGCAGCAGGAGGTCTGCAGTCGCTGAGTGATAAAGAGGAACTGGAGGGACTAATACCTGCAGACTGGTGTAGAGGGGGATGGACTCTGCTGCAGGTGAACGACTCAACATGGTGGGGAGTAATCAGAACAAAAGGCTCTCGCTTTCACTGCAGCAACTGCTGCTGAGAAGAGCTGCTCACCCTTAAAGGGGCATCGTTTAGTTTACAGCTCTCTCAGGCTTGTGTATGGATGTCATTGTGTTTCCATTTTATGCAGGTTTAAGCATCTGGGAGCGATCGCAGTGGGACTTGAACAGGAGATAAATTGTTTCGGGTTAATTATGTTTGACTTGCAGAAGAGGCGGAATCAAATAAGTTGTACTTCTTTCCACTTTCCACTTCTTTCCAATCACATATCCATTATTTTGTTAATATTTGCATTATAATAACCAATTTGCTGGATCCAATACTGAGAAATGGATCTTCATATTTGGAGTAAAGTTTACAACAACAACTACTTATGGTAATAACTCCCACCCATACTTTTTAAAAAGTAAAGGTATATTTACAAAAATGTAATCTCAGTATAAATCCAGTTGTTCTTTAAAAGCCTAAGAGGACAACAGAGAACAATGGAGAACAACTGGCATCATGGACACCAAGGATCATAGCAGACAAGTCAGTGAGAAAGTTATGAAGAAGTTTACAGCTGGGTTTGGTTAGAATATAATATTCCAAGCTATAATCGTCTCATAGTGCTCCTAGATAACAGGATCTCTCTCTCCAGACAATCTGAGTTTGAGTTATTCTGCAAACAACTAGCAGAACATTTTGTCTCTAGATATACTAAACTGATAGTTACACATCTCCAAAGCCAAAGTTGATTTTATATTAACTCAGAGGGTCTAAATATGAAAGTATGCCAAACATTTCACATTATATTTCCAAATATCATGTATCTGGAAATGAAACAAAGTCAAAGTCATGACTCTGACTTTGGATCACAAAGCCATGTAATCCATGACTTTGTATTTTCCCCTCGTCTCAAAAAACATGTAGCCTGGTCAATTGCACTGAAAGATTTATTAAAAAACATTAAAGTTTGTGTTTGTGGCATAATGCGAAAAAGTTCAAGGGTGTGAATATTTTTACAAAGTATCGTACATGAACAGATGGTAACTGTTTTTGGAAACAATTTACGATGCAGGACTATCCTCATTACATGTTTAAGAAAAAAAATAACTTATATCCCAAGTTGGAGAATTTGCCATTGTGAGAGTGAGAGCACAATGGTTTGATGCTTTTACTTGACGGATTGTGCAGATGCGGCGGATGAAAGCAGCATCTGCTTATCCACGGTCTCAAGAGGTGTTCTGAAATGTTTATCTTTCTCTGAAGCTTTGCTTAGCGAGACAGGTGATGTGTGAATGTGCTGGTGGGCTTCATGAATGAGTGAACACACAATGAATATGAAAAACACTTGCTGAAATATTTACCCAAGACAGATTTCCACCTAGAGGGAGGGACATACTCAATCTAAAAACTTTGTGAGATTGTTAGACCTTCTTCCCTGTTGAATGAGAGATTGGAATGCTTATGTTCACATTGTGGACTTCAGGGCCTTACAATATAGGAAATGTAACCTTAAGAAATCAGAAAAATCTTCAGCGGTTATTCCCACCGGTGTGTGTAAAGGTCTTACCTGTGTGACGGGGGGCGGTGTCTGCCCTGGTGACTGTGCTGATAATGTGGAGGTCCTGAAATAGAGCGATGCCTCCCACCGCTCTGAAGTCAGAGGCCGACTGGCTGAGTCTCTCCACCCCACTGATGGTGATCCTGGGCTCACTGGGCTGCAGCACCATCACCACCGCCTCGATGCTGGGGATCGTGATACATGTGTCTTCACCAAAACACCTAGACCAAACAGAGGGGGAACAAAGAAGTGAGACGAAGAAGAAAAGAACAGCTGGCTGAATCACCAAGTACAGGTTGGTTGAAATGACATCAAAACTGCGTTTCTTTGTGCCGTGTCACAGTGAGGTTTTAGTTTGTGACTCTTAGTTGATAAGCAACAGGGGTTCAGGGTCACAGACACTTCAACAAAGCTTGGACCACATGCAGAATATAAAAGAAAACAGTAGGATGCTCCGTTTCTTCTATGGAAACCATAGAAGTAAAAGTCAGAGCAGAAGGAAATGATTTTGAAGTAATATTAGCAATCACTTTGAGGTTAGAAATATTCTTTATTGTCCCCAAATGGGGGTAATAAAGACACATTTTATTTTTCCCCAAATTCAGTTGAGACAGCAGCTTTGGAGCTTTCAGGTTCACACAAGATAAAGAAGAAGCAGGATCCATAAAACCCCTTTATTGTTCTGGTCGTTAAAACTTTTTACTGGCTTATTTTCAGACTCCAGATTTGGGAAGTTGTTCGCTACAAATTGTCTCCCTCTTTTAAATTTTGCAAAACCAAGGGGGAAAAAAATTTACACTCAGTAATGGCAGCAAGAGAACAAACCAAAACAAACACAATTATGGCACCAAATTGTACAACTCCTTGCAAAAGTATGGAATCACAGGGTCATGGAGATGCACAGTGAGAGGTTTCCTATGGGGAAACAAAAAAACCCTAACATTTGACAGAAGACTGTTTATTATTCTAGCTTTGTCAAACATACCACTAAAAAATGCATGATATTGTAGTAATTGCCACATCATTTTTCAGATTATGTGCATGAACAGACAAATAAAAAGAAACATTCGTACTTCATCTGAGTTTTATATCAGCTTGAATGTTTGGATTCTTCAATTTCATCAAAGACAAACAATATTCTGCATGGTTTTGTTTTTTGTGCTTCATCTTTTGCCATTCCACATGTTAATTTGCCCTCCTAAAGGAGCTTTGTAACCTTTCCACTGTGTGAACTGTTGAGGGCTCATTTCCTGTCAATCATCTCAGAGTCACAGCTCAATAAGACCCACAAATTACAGGATGATGATTAATGTGAATAAATATTTGCAGTTGATTGCCTTTAAGGGATTACATTTTTATGAACAGTGCTGCCCATATTTGCTGGGACCTCTGGTTAAGAATTATAAAAGCATTGAAATGAGGGAGTCTCTCATTGCAGTTTTGAATATTTTAGTGAAACTAAAATAGATAACTATTTATATCCCTAAAAATCTCTGTCAGACAGATAAAACTGAATCAGTTTTTTAAATGCAGACTTTCCTTCTTTGCTTTTAAGAACTTATAATAAGTAGTCTGCTACTTTTGATTGTCTTGGGTGTATGACATAAAACAGAGGCCTGTTTCTTTCTGGGTCTGGCCACTAGCCTGGATGACCACCCACATGTATATTTTCTTATCACGGTAAATAAAAGTAGCCTACACATTATATTTTATAGTTTACAAAACCAGAAAATAATTTGCAGTCATATTTCAGAAGGTTATTTTGTTACAACAGACTAAATATCATCCAAGAGCTGTTCTCAAGAGCTTGTTTTGGCCAGAGGGTTTAGTAAACCTCCTATCAAACCTGATAGTTCACAGAAAAAAAAAACAAAACTCCTAGAAAGCTCTATGCCGTAATTACTACAGTTATTTAGATGTATGTTTTCATTGAGTAGAATCAGAGCTGCAGGACTATACTTGTGTTTGATACCTGCCTCATAAACACACAGCTTCCACTGGCAACAAATAATGGGTGGGATCTCATTGAGAGCCTAGAATTAGCTGTGATTTTACAATGAAGCCTGGGTAAGCGTTATCCATAACCCACACACAGACATACATCTGCCATGTTCACACATGTATGCGTACAGAAATGATGCAAAGCCTGACAGATGCACTGGTGTAAGACTGCAGGTTGAACATCAATCACATGGAAAACAGGAGCTATTAAAATGATAATGGAAGCTGGCAGGCGGGGTGAGGGATTGATGCTGAAGCTGGTGGTGATGCTGTGGTGGGAGCTGAACAAACATGCCGGATTTTTGTTTTTACATTTCACCAAAGGCCTTTCAAACACACAAACGTGTCGGTGGGAGGGACATCAGAGCTTTCCCTCCATACTGTGCAGCAGCTACAGGAAATGATAACATGTTTTCTTTCCTGGATTGGAAACCTGGAACGTACAGTTTACGCTGCAAGGCATTATCTGTCTTTTCCCACCTACGTCCTGATGTAAATTATGCTGCTTTTCATCAATCCATGACACACATCAGCATAATGTTTTCTCATCTCAAGCTGGGATGTTTCTTTGTTGTTTTTTAAAAAATTTACATTTGCATTTAAACTCAAAAATGATTTACGAGAACTTCAAAGCTTTACTTTTATTTCATCATTCAGAGTTCAGGCAGTTCTGAAAAAAAAAAAAAATCATATCAATTAAACCTGTAGGTGCAAATTTTACATGTAAAATGGCCCAATTTTCTGATATTTAAAGAAAGACAACTCATACTGTTCCCACCTTTACCTCAGAAAAGAAATGAAAAGCTCTGAAAATGAGTAAATACCTTGAATATGTTAGTTATGTTGATATTTCTCTTTTGAATAAACAAAATATTTTTTAATTGTACTTGAAATTTACTGAAATTGAGAAGGTGATAAAGCTTTTATAAAACCACGGAGGGACTTTTAAAGGACAGCCGGCCTTGTTGTACTTTCTCCCTCAATCGGAATGAGTGTCACAATAATTTTAAGATTTTGATCCTGCATTGCAACTTTTCTTCTTTCAGTTTGACGTTATCATCCAGCAAACATATTTAATAAATTGCATAAACAAGAATTGGGTGACTGACAGTGAATTAATGTTATTTATTAATTTTAAATAATACATAAATGATGTTCACCAACTATATCAATTTCACAGTAAAAACAGTCAAATGAGAAAATATTATTGTCACATCTTTATTATAGTTGTGTTTTTAAACATATGAGGAAATACATTACTGCGTAAATGAGCTGTATTAATCTCAAATCTATTGTCTGTTAGTTGAAGAATCAAAGGACAAGTAGCAAAAAGTAAAACTAAATGCAGTAATATCAAACCTTACAGAAATATGTAACTATATGAAACTTTAAAACAAAGTGTGCCAACACAAACTTTCCACTTTATTCATGTTTGAAGCAGAACACAGACAGCTGCTGCAGGGTGTTTCCTTCTTTCAAAATTGAAATTGGTTTAAGATCCGCAATTAGTGGTTTCTGTAATCTCTTTAGACGTTTCCTCTGCTTGGTGCTTGGCAATGATTTGACCCTTCCTACCATAATAATATCTTTTTTACAACTACAGGATGTCTCTTTCCACATGGTTGTTTAAGAAATGAGAAGCTACTTATCTCATCAGATGGGGTTAAATAACTTGTTGCCAGCTGAAAGACAGTCGGCCATGCAGTAATTATCCAATAGGATGCTTCGTTAAATCCAGGTGGCAAGGCAATGCATTACATAAAAGATTTGTTTAAAAAAAAAAAAAAAAAAACATATTTTAGAAAGAATGGAATATATAATAAAATAAAATTCTGGTGGAAACATAAGTTTGTGCTGATATTGCAGAGGACAAACAGAAAATCCCACAAAAATAACATTTTATGTCGCTTTTTGCTACTTTTTCTTCTCCTTTATGCCTTTCTTGACAAGAAATGAATTCATGTGTGTCGTTTGGTTTTGAGTCGTGGAAACCTTAGAATACTTTGGAGCGACACATCAGTCAGAAAGCTTCTGTGCGTCTGTCATCATCATCTTCCTCACCAGCAACGCTCGCTCACACAAGTCTCTATTACAAACAAGCAGAGCATTGAAGCAGCTTGAAGGCAGTTGGGGCATCATTTTGATAATGGAGCAGGAAAGCTGTGCTGGACCCACTGAGTCATAATTTGATGTGTGCTGTTGCTCTGCAGCTCTATTAGGTCCATCTGCATGTACAGGCACCTCTCTGCATCAGAAGCGAAAGGATTATGAAAGAGTTCCAGATTAAGTTTTGCTCATGTTATCTTTAAAATGTGCACAAGCCAAGGCTGACTGAGTTTTTCCATTGCTTCACTACATAGAAAGTCTGGCAAGTTTCCTTCCTCCATCTGATTTTCACACAAGCTAGCTTGTGTGGACCCATGGCTGGCTCGGTGAGCAGCTGTTCTGTGCATTATGGGATATGTAGTGTGAATAGATTAGGACTTTAGAACTAATTGGTAGGCCGATACAAAATGATGCGAAAGCATGCGTTCTTTAAAACGGATTATTTCCTCAATCTCCAATTGTTATTATAGATATTCAAAGAAGCTGCGTTTTGTATGACTATTTTGTGTTGCAGAAGGAAAGGCTGAATTGCATTATTAAAAGGGATGTCCATGAGACATCATGCCCAGGTGGGTAAACATTTTACTGTCAGAATAAAAAGAAACTAAGTGACTTTACTGAGAGCTGGAAAAAAACTATTGTATTTGATCCTGCAAAATTAATTGTTTGGATTTACAGCAGAGATGCCCAAAGTGCAGAGCATGGACACCTCTGGAATAGTTTTGTCTTTTTTAAAATGTAAAACCTCTTTCAATGGAAAATGTTTGGTACAACAAAATGTTCTTTTTTCAATAAAGCATTTCAGATTAAAGAATGATCCTTACCTACCATACTGTTGATGAGAATTGACTAAAACCATTTCTAGACCAACAACATCTGTAGAAAACAGCCCGCTCAAAAAAATATTAAAAGAAATATGTCTTTCTTTTAACAGGGCACACATTCATAACCATTTTTTGTTTCAGGTTTATAATGATTTACAAGTCCCCTTTTTTATACAAAAATCAAAGTACTTTGCCTCATTAAAAAACTCAGTTTTCTTTATGGAGAAGGTTTTTTTTATTGCTTTTTTATTTGGAAATAAAAAAGATGGAGTGCAAGTACTTAAAGTTTGCAGTTTAGTTCGGACACAACTGATTCACAGCCAGTAATCTTATTTCACGCTCAGCCTATTTCCAAATTCAATTGTTTTTACAGTTATTTTGTTTACATCATGCCTCTAATACTTAGTGACAATAAGTAAAATAGTAGAGACCAGTGTTTCTGCTGGTCGTTCGTCTGGATGGGGCAGTAAAACCAAGAGCTAAAAATTAGATCAGCAGAAGGATCCAGAACACACTTAACACACATTTGCTGTTGTTAATTCAAAGTAGATGAAACAGTAACAACTATGGCGAGAGGCAAACTGTTTAGTGGTCTAAGGTTGATAAATGTGTAGAATTAAAGGTCATTAGCAAAGTCCCTCTAGGTTTATTAAATACACAGCACAGACACTCGCCTTTTAAATGCAAGAGCAAAAAAAAAGAAGTTTGCCAAATGATGTTAAACCTTTTCATTAAAATATTCACTGCCGTTAATAAGTTAATAAGAGTTTATGCATTTGTGGGCGGTATAATTTTTCTATCTATCCTAAGGTTCTAATTTTATCATCTCAGCAGAAAAATTGCAACTGGAGCAGAAGAATATCAGAGGCAGTCTATTCTCATCAAGACATTAAACCCTAAGGCCACAATTACATCAGGCCGCTGTCTGGAAACTGCCGGTATTTCCAGATGCTGACCACTAAGACATTTTGAATCCAATGTAGTTATCATACCAGGCACTATATGGCGCAGTGGCCAAAGAATGTCATGGGAACGCATATGTACTTTTGACCAGTAGCTTCCACCTCATTTAGAAAGCAGTTGTGAAAGGCCTTATTATGGGGCACTCACATATTAGCTAGTTCATTTCTATTGGACGTTCATTAGTCAAGGCTGGTCAAGGTAGAAACAAATCCTCGTATTTTGGTCACCTTGCATTTCTTATGTTTCTCTAACATCAGCAACAAAGTTGATAGCATTTCCATGCTTCTGTGCATTTTTAGAAAAAACAAAAGACCTGTAGTTAGGAATTAGTGCTGCTGTATTATTGCAATTATGAAACGTCGGAAAGAAACCTGCTTAATTGCCAAAAATCCTTCAGCATCGCAACTTTTTTCTGCACAACAATCCTCGCCAGACAGGCTTTGTCATGCAGTTGCCAAAATTTCCTGGCAGGAAGCCAAGTTTCAAGTTTAAATTTGCATATTTTTAGAGCCATTGCCGCTTTGTCCAGGATCTGCAAGCAAAATTTTATTTGAGCAAAATTTACCAATGCAATGATGCAAGCTTATTTGCGTTTGTATAATGTATTCCTTAACAACTGCTATGCCTCCAGCTTCAATGGCTTTGGTTTATCACCAGCCACCCGTGTAGCATGCGCACACAGTCCTCGGGTCCGTGTCCGTGCAAAGACCCTGACGGGAGGGAAGAGAGATGGAACCTAGGGCTGTGCTGCAGGGGTCTACATATATTTAAAACAATCATGAATTTTAATAGTTACCCGCTGAGGGAGACTGTTTTACAAGCCACTCGCTCTTTCTCCCCCTCCCTCCCTTGCACATACAGATTCACGTTCAGTTTTTTCATCTTTATTTCCTGACTCCTCCAGCGAAACCCGCCTGGAATTATTAATACATGACATGAGGATGTTAAAACTAGCCCCCAGTGGCGACAGCAAACTCAATTTGGTGTGTTAACAGGAAGTGACAGCCAAAGAAATGGCAGCACGGGGACAAGACGTGTGGAAATCGATGGGTGAAAAGAGAGTTAAATTAGTCAAGGCTGTCTTCTGTGTTGTTGTTACACTTAACAGAAATGTTGAGGTGGAATAACATTCACAAGAGACCCACAGAGACCCAGAAACAATAAAAGGCATGCTAAATATGAAGGAATCCACAGGGAAGACGAGGACAAGTTGGATTGAAGTCAAAATAACTGAAAGAACAAGTCGGTGATACACTTACTGGACGGTGGTGGAGATCTGCAGGCGGCGGATGCCCGGTGTGGGAAACTGGCGGGAGTTTATGTAGGAAACTTTCCTCACCGCTGTGTTAATGTTCTCCAGATTCTCTCCCTCCATCACCAAAATGGACTGAGCTGGGTTGAAGTGGAACTGGGAAATGGAAGAAACAAGAAGCAAGTAGATGTTAAATGAACTGGTGGACTTTTAAACAGCGGATCTTTCTGGTTTCTGTTTTGGAAACCATCACTATCCGTCTGTTAGCCATGAACAGGACAACCTGCCGGAGGAAAAAGAGAGATCTGAGTGTTCTGTTCTCTAACTGGTCTGGCATTTTGTGAGTTCAAAACTGATTTCAGATCAGAATCTACTGGATCAATCAATAAAACAGAAAAGAGGCTAAAATTGTTATTTTGAACACCTGGGGGCAGTGTAGCGAGTTGGGAGAACTACGAACATTGCGTAAAACTGTTGGTGAACATGTTTAGGTCAATTACAAATTCAGCAGGTGCAGAGCAGCATCATTAATCACTTGGAGAGGTATCTGTGGCTACTTTGTACAGGAGAGTCCAATAATCACTCTCCTCTTAACTCTGCAGCAATTCCGGTGGGGAATCTGTGGCTATTTAGCAGCTAAGTGCTCCACTTTGTTCACCAAATAGCTTTGTCTGTCAGTTATCTGATTGCAACACGGTTAGTGTACAGATGTTTTTCTTCTCTTTCGGAATAACAACTTCTTGAGGCTGCAGAAAACCAGACTGAAGTTATTCAACAACTTTAAAGTAGCTTGTACTGGTAATTTATATGTGCCAGAGTTCTGTAAACTATTTATGAGCATAAGATAGTATCTACACATAATGCACTTAATTGGTATTGACAATTAAATGCAGTCTTTCGAACTCTTAACAGGTAGGAGCAGCTCAGTGGCAATAAATAGATATACTTTATGTTCAAAAGATGAAAGTAGCATTTAGATGACATACACATGAATTTTGGAAAATGTTTGGAGTCAGGATTTGGATTTAAAGTTACAATTCAGCTTTTATAGTAATAATACTTGTCAGTTCAGTGTTATCAGTCAGGTAATTTTCATTTAGCCAAGTAAAAAAATAAGTGAAATAAAAAAACAAAACAGAAAAAATCCTGCCTGGAATAAACAGTACAGGCTGTCCCGATTTAATAAATTTTGGTTTGTTCTACAAAGTTTCCTATTTTTTTTAGACTTTACAGCAACTCTCAATGAGAAGAAGGTGAAAAACCATCCATCAGTGATCATTTTTGGTACAAATGCATGTGTGTCAATATGGATACAACAGAAGAAACTGAAAAAAAATCTATACAATCTGGTCCTACTTGTGCAGCCCTTTGATATGTCATGACAGGACTTTCTTGCCCCGAGATGCTATTGTGTGTTCCTACTGCAACAGCACTGATTGCTACCTATTCCTTCAAACTGGGTCCTGACGACAAGGTGACACTCCCCAGAGTTCTCCCCTGTCATTTTCCCATCCACATTGCCCTTTCTCTTGCTGACTCCACTCAACATCCTGTTTTCTGTCAACACTCTTTCTGCCTACCTTCCTCAGACTCTCCTTCTAAGCAGGATATTCTCCTCTGATTGCAAAGTGCCAGCCCTCCACCTCCCTGGATAAACTCTTTCCCTAAGTTCCTGCACTCTTATTGGAGCCACATGAGTGTGGCTAAGAAGAAGATATAATGGTACTCTAAAGATAAACTGCACTGGCCCTTAAGAGGACATCCTCCCCTGCTCTCATATCCCAGCGCCTCGTTCCACAGAGTCATCTCAAAAGGTTGCCAAGCATCTCTTTACTGCATCGCAGCACAAGGAGACCTATGCATAGAGCGGGCTTTAGGAGCGAGCAATACTGAAGAGGGGAAGATGAAAAAGCGAGTTAAAGGAGCTGATGGTGGGTGGTTAAGGGGGGGGGGGACAGTTTCGGGTGTGCACAAACCCCCATTTATCTTGTCTGCCCCCTGTCTTCCACAGCACAGGGAGATGGATTAGCCGGCCTGGTGCAAAGGGAAATTTGGGGGCAGAGAAAGAGAAAAGCAGATAAGTTTCATGGAAACCAGCTGGTGATTCTGCTAGTGATTTAAAGCAAAACATTTCTCACAACGCGGAGATCAAAAATGTGTGCTTCTCCTTGTACACATTCAAGAAGAATGTATGCAAAACGTCTCCGTGTAGACAGGAGAGGTTCTGAGCGGGAACAAGCTGTAAAGCATCCACGGCTGCAGAAAACGTTCAAGTTAAAGAAGGACTTTTTTTTTTTTTTTTTACGACAGAGAAGGAGGAAGGAGGAAGATGAGTGATGCGACTCTCAGGTCTGCTCGTCGCTGGTTCTTTGTGTGCGCGAGTGTGAAAAATAGAATCAATAGCAGCAACTAGAAAATGATGAATGAGGCCCAGTCGACACAAGCCATTAAAAACAGAGATTCACTATGCATGTTTCAATTACATTTACACTTGTTGCATGTATATCTTGAAGGTACTGTCTTTTTTACAACTGGGAGCAGCTGATAAGCATCTCAAAAGCTCAAATAACAACTGAATTATGAGCCCAAGTCTCAGAGAGGTAAAAACAGAGGCTATACTGTCAAACAGAGATTTAAAAAGTATAAAAGCAAATGAGATGGATTAGCAGTGCTTGCTAACAACTGACTGTGTCATCCAAGACATTTTACTCTGGAATATTGTTTCTGCTTCTTGGAAACTGAGCTTTTGGCATGTCATGTCAATCATAAAACATTAGATTTTCAACTGGATACGCATCAATTGAATACCTTTTCTTATTAACAGCTGTTTATTGATAGTTTCAATGAAATGTCATCAGCGATTCTAAAATACTGAAACATACCAAACATAATACCTACAATAATTGTAAAACATTTAGCCATGGCAAACACAAAACAGCATTTCATAAGATAAAAATCACACAAATTTTACAATAACTAATACTATTTTAAAGAGCTTCTCATTTCCTGTTGCAGCTTTCAGGACAGCAGTGCTAGTGCTTGAGCACAGGAAGTTAATATTTGGTGTTCGATGAGGTATTTTTTATCTCTGTCTTAACTCTGCTACAGCTAACAAATGTGTTTAAACTTCTGCTCACAGATTTAATCTACCAATAAAAGGAGATTTGTGGTGCTTTCTGTGTTATTGATGCCTATTCTCTTCACACCAGCTTAACAGCCGTTTCTATGCCAACACCATAAGGTTATTAAGCAATAATCGCTCTAACTTATTAGAATAATACATCATTATTTAAAAAGGTATTTAGTTAATTATGGAATGAACTACCTCATATATTGTTCTCATGTCTACCTTTTTAGCATTTGGAACTACATTCTAAACTAGTATTTATGCCACAAGATCTACTCTGATTTATGGAAATAAGGTAACATTTAATTTCTACTAACCCACTAATGTTTATTCACTACACTTTGCATTCATAACATGATTAGATGGAGCCATGTGAAGTTTGCATTCAAAAAATCAAACAGTTACAAGATTATTATCATATTTGAAGGGATCATAGTTTTCAATAATGGATCTGCTAATCACTGTTCAGAGTCGATCAATGGGAAGTTGGCGAGTTTCCACCTCTATTCAATTGTCAGATTATACAGTCTCCTTTTTATAGTCTGGGTTAGAACTGGAGAGAACTTAAAAATGAATTTGTCCAATTGTTTTAGATCATGTAGCTTTTCAACATCAGTGAGAATTTAACTTCTCTCCTACTTGGTATCTAAGACTTAACATGTGCTATGAAATATTTCTGATTATTTGACTTGTGAGTCATAAAGCTCTAATACTGTATTTGTCTCTCTTTGATTGTCCTTAATGTCCATTGGTTTCTGTTTCAGATACTGAGAAGGATTTAAAGTAAGTAAAAGTGCCTTTGGGAAGCTGTGCAAGGTATAAAACCCCTCAAGGACCCAAGCAACTGAAATTGATGGTTCTAAAGTTTCAGACAGGTTCAGTTGGGTCGGTTTTTAGGGGAAGGACACAGTCAAAGTCCCATCATTCTTATTCTCAACCAACCATTCTGTGACTGTTAATGTTTGAGAGACAAAGGCACCTTTAAGACAGGAAGTCTAATTACAGAATAAGATTTAATACTGTAATTCAGAATAACTTTGTGTTCATCTGTATAGTTCCAGTTGTGAAAAAGACAAACGCAGTATGAAACATTTATTTCAAATTAATCTATGCGAAAATATTTGTGACAAAAAAAAAAATTATCCTTTCAATCCACTCTTCATACTTTATTATTCCCTGTCAATTACTACTGGCTTCTTTTTCTTTATTATCAGAGTGTTTCTCTGTACCTTTATACTCTTATCCAAGCTCTCAAGGGAGTTAATGTCCAGTCCTTCTTTGCAGGCCTGCAGACAGGAAATTACTTTCTGACTCTCGATCTTCCCTGGTCGGATGGTCAGTCCCGATAAGCTTCCCCGGAAGTACTGAGTGAACCGCGGCTTGGTAACTTCTCCACCTACAAACACAAAATAAACGTAAGTATCCACATAATGATATTATTACTAATATTCACTTTGTTTTGAAGAAACATTATTAAAGATAAAGTCCAACTAGGTTTGCTAGTTTTGCAGTGAAGTTTACAGGAACTGCATTAGAGTCTAACAATGGAGTTAACAGATCTGTGCAGTGGGCTGCACAGATCTGCAATGCAACACAGTGTCGTTTTGGAATAACTAGTCTGTGTAACACTTTTATTTTGAGATTGTAGGAAGTGTGAATGTCGGGAAACAAGAATGTACTCACAAGAATGTCCGCTGTGAACTTAATCTTAATCTTTTGTTATTTAATACTTAAACCTTCTCAGGCAGGTATTCAAAAGCAATAACAGAGCAGAATGCACTGCTGATGAAAAACTTAGAATTAAAAGACTATATTTTTCTACCATAATTGAACACATTGATATTTGACATTAATTTTATCAAGTCAAGTGTATTTTACATATCACTTTTCAGCAAGAAGGCAGTTCAAAGTGCTTTACATCTTAAAAACATAATGAAGTTATCAATGACGAAATAAGCAATAAACATAAAATCAGAGCAAAAAAATCAAGCAATTTGAATAAACTGTAGAAAATGCCTCCTGGAAGTTTCTAAATTTAGTTAAGTCAGGGTAAACCCACATTTATTTCTGTTTCAAGTAGTATAATTAAAAATCACAGTTACTACATTTTGATGCAGGTTGGCCTGTTTAACTATCAATATTGAGTTTGAAATACTCCTGGCTTCCTAAAAACATGACAGGCAGAATAAGGTTTGTCAGAAATAATCTAAGATCAGAGCTTCTGAAAAAACCTTTTTTGTATTGTTGAGTATAAAGTCTAATTGTCTGAGTAACACAGCAGAGGATATGCATGTTCTCTTTCCATTTACCATTTCTTATCAGATAAATGTGTTGATTGTTTCCTACAGAAGGAGCTGCTGCCCATAAAACCCTCCTTAAATTCCACCTTTTATCAAATAGTGCTTGAAGTAAATCTCATCATTTACAAGACTCTCCGTAAACATATAAGGAAAATGATGTTATGGCAAATATTTAACTAATTTTAGTGCGTTATTCTTCATAGTAGCACAGTGATTGCTAACCCCAAACAAGATGATGGTATGCATAAACACATTTAATTCCCTTTTGTCCTTTTCCACTGGTGACATTTATACAAAAAAACATCAATTTAAAATGATGAGAACAAGATAACAGGGTTAGGCACAAGAAGAAATGAGCAAAACTACCAGGTATGTTGTTGAGCCTTTAGCTCCCAAAGACCAAAAAGCAGTTATGGCTCTCCATGTGGTGATAAAGCAGCAGGGCGCTGCAGTAAGTGATATTCAGCCTCCCTATTCAGGCTAAATAAAGGGAAGGAAAAAGTCAATACATTTAAAGTCTGTCCTCTGAACCCCATAAAGGCCAGAATCAGCAATAAGGGTCTCCAAACCATTCATTAGCTAAAAGGTTACTGTAGCTATGCCTATCAAACTTCACCTTTGCATTCCTTTCATTTATTTCCTCTGTCTTTCTCTGCTGTGCTTTAATTCTGGAAGTAATCCAATGCAAGTAAAGAACATTTCTTTGAATCGTTATCTGCCTAGGAAAAGGCAGATCACAAATCCTGTCTTACGGATCAAAACTAAATAAATTCATTAATTCATTAATTAAACAAAGGGAAGATGAAGTGAAGCAATGACCTATAAGCTGGGTGAAACCAACTTCCTGTATTGTATCTTATAGCTTGTCTCGAAACAAATCTTTGTCTTCAGTGTAATCGCACTCTTCCTCCCAAATGGATTGTTGGTTTAATTCGTTTGTGATTAGTTTGTAAGTTTAGATGTGTAAAATTAAAGAACATAATGGGCCAGTCTGTGTACACGGCTCATAGATTTATCTGTTTTATAAGAAAATTGTGACTTTATTTCTAAACCAATGTGTAATGACTGTTTTATGTATGTGTTATCTTCATGGCTTATGCTTATAATTTAATACGTACTTCTCAGTCCTATTTGGGTTATAAATTATGGCCTGGGAGTGAAACAATAAAAAAGCTGAACACTATTCAGCTTTTTCACTTTTTCCAAATCTATCATGCATAGAAACATTGCACAGAAGTGGAAACTGTAGTGTGAATATCCATTTCAAACAGCTGAAACCCAGCAACTCTGGCAATTGCTTCCTGAATTCAAAACATTAGTCTCTACACTACAGTCACTGGGATCCTGTATTGTATGGTTATTTGCAGAGTCAAGTGTGTTTCTGTTGTTCATCCTTGCTGCAATAGAGGAGGAATTGTTTTCCATTTGAGCAGCTACATGAAAACATGACCATCTCTATCTTTCCTGTGAAGCGGCTGCTGATATCCCACCTCGGTGCTTATGGGAACGTGGGAAGAATAGTTTTCGTCCACATGTTTACAAAATCCCATGACCACATTTTGAATCCCATATATTCTTTCTGTTATTGTCACGCTTCACCTGCTTCCTCTTCTAGACTCACTTTTTAGCAGCCCTTTATCTTAAGACACCGAACTGTCCCTCAGTCCCTCCCTGGCAGATGTTATCAATTTACGATGCAGTCAGGGAAGCTATTAAGGTCCCCAACAGCAGATTAAAAGACAGAAAGTTGAGGTGAGGGTATTAGTAGTACACTGCAGAGCGAGAGGGAGAAGGAGCACGATAAGAATGATGAAGGTGCTGATCATTCCACTTGAGTGAAAGTTATTTTATTGCTCTACAGATCTTCACTCTATTATTTTTATTCATCTCCAAAACAGAAGCAGATAAGAGTGAAAAGGCACTGCAGAGCTGGAAGCAGGACTGTTACTTAGGTAAGTGAGAAATGTGAGTTCACACTCAGTGTGATTTAGAGTATGTGGATAAATGCATCCTGGGCTGTGGGCCTATATTTATTCAATTTACTTTGTATAAAGGTGTATCAGTTTCAATTTGTGCTCAAGTGCAATCACCAATAGATCACAGCTGCATGCTGGCGGCAGGAAGTTAGGAGGCCAGGCAGTGGCGTGTGATTTCACACTCTAAGAAAGCAAAGAAGGTTGCAAGACGATTGTGCTACTCTAAATATCAAACACTTCTGAGAAAGAAGTGGTCAGAGAATACATATAGGCGAGTGAGTGTGAGATTGCGAGAGAAGAGCACAGCCAGAACTTGCGCTCTGGTTTTAGAGAAGGCCCAAGTGGGAGGAAGAAACCTTTCAGATAAATAGAAAATAGCTGCTGCTGTACAAGATAAATTAAAACTTTGCGAGGGAAAGCGTTAAATCAAATTTGTGGCAATCAAAGTTTGTTGAAGTAATCTGACTATGTTTATGCATGAACACGTTTCAAATATATAGTTATGTAAAACAATTAGCACACTGTGACAGCCTGTGTGTTTTCAAACATATTCGAGCGTCATACGGATATTTAATATCATTTTTACAATTACTGAGAAATTTAAGTTAAGTGAGGAAAATAACTCACAAAAACACATTTTTGGCAAGGAATAAATTACCACGCCAAATACAAAAAATCACCATAAGAACCTAGTCACCATTTTTCAGGTTATTTGCCCTGTTTAAACCTCAAAGTGTGATTGGCTCCTGACTGTTGAAATAAAAGTAAACACCACAGTGAGATTAAAAATATGTCTGATGCCTTCAGAAAGAAGATTATAGCAGCTCGAGTCTGGTATGGGACTTAAAGAATATAAAATCAGCTATTCCACTGTAGGGAAATTAGTCCCCCGGGTGGAAAGACATTTAAAACAACTGCCAACATACTGATGTATGAGCAATCCATGCAAGTTCAATCCTGAAAGCAAGCTGCAAGATTATAACAGTCTCCAAAACACCCAGGAATTTCTAATAAATCCTTACTCCACCCTCAGGAATATTGTTTTCTGGACATATTAATCTAAAGCTGAACACCAGAGCCAAGAACATGATTGGTGTGAACCAAATTCAGCATACCAAGAAAGAGAACCTCATACCAATAGTGGAGCCCTATTGCAACAAGACCTGGTCAGCTCACCATCATTAATCCCAGAATGCTTTAAAGAAGAAATATGAGCACAATCCATAAAGAAATTTAAATAAATAAAAAGCTCAAGACAAAGCAAAAGGGAACCCTGCAGACCCAAAACATACCAGCAAATCCACAAAACAGACTGGCAATAAAAAATGCTAAATCCTGGGCTTTCTTTGCTCCCATAAGGTTCATTCTGTCTATCTATCTTGGTCAATTATAGGCTTTAATTGTGAAAATACTGATAAAATTCCAGTTTTCTTTAGGTCAGAAAATGCTTTTTCTTTTCAACACATTATTGTAGTGCTAAAAATGAAATCCCATATGCTCGCTTCTGCTAATATTGTGAACAGCAGGCTTAATTACACATTTTACACACTCAGAAACCTGTCGTAATAAACCAGAATGGCTCCTTTGGGTAAACACATGAAATACAATAATTCCACATGAAATTTATTTGCTATGATCCAAACAGATTCTGTTTAGATTCAATGGCGAGTGAGACAATGCTCACTCGCCATTTGTGTGTTATGAACCATGAAATTAAATCATTAAATTGAATTAAATACAGCAGACTATCACGGAAATGTTTAGAGCTGACAAATCTTTTATTTACTCCGCCATCACACTCCATCAAGCCGTTTACCGAGAGAACTTTATATCAGCCTCTGAATCCTGTTTTTTAAAAATATATATAAACCAGTAAACTAGAAAATGCAGATAATCACTCCAGCAATTCTACTCCGAAAATGGGTTCAGACCAGAAGCTTCAGAAGTCAGTCAGACAACAAATGAGCTCATCTTTGCAATCAATATGGCAGATACAAACAGCTTAGTGCTTTGAAAAGGCAATCTGCTGTGGCTAATGGCTTATGTTAAGATTTCGGTAGCGCCTTTATGACTCTTAACTGAGGCTTAGCCTCAATTGTGAAACAGCTGCAATACTCTCTTAACTCGCTTTTCAATTCAAGCCCCTTTTAATCCTCCCAAAAGCACGTCGTGCTGTGTTCACTTAAAGAAAGGGGAGGGGAGGAAGAGGAGGAAGGCGCGGTGGGGCGGTCTCTGCCACCGATGAAAGTGACAAAAGATGACCCTCTCTCGCTCTCACACAGAGGGATATCTTCATCTAAGGCAGAGCATCGCTGAGCAGCTCTTTGGTCTGTCAGATCAATGGTGGGGTGCACCAGGGGTAAAAAGTCCCTTTTCTTCTTCTGTGTCCAATTAGCGGCAGCTATCAGTTTAGAGGACACTTTAATTCGGGGCCTTCATTCAGACTGGGTCAGTCGTTTGTCAAAGACAGACTAAGGGTTCTTCTTAATTACATTGTGCATTCAAGGCCAAAGAGCATGTTCGGCAGTCGGTGTCTCCCTGAAAGTAATACTTATTCTGCAAGCAGCAGATTCCTTAAAGCCCAAATAATGACTTTGACTTTTACTGTATGTCCAAACTTTTCTCCCAGTTGAACTCTTTCAGTTTTGAGGCGATTAATTCAACGACTGAATGCCTCTTAAAACTTCTAACAGCATCACCTTGCCAGCAGGCACCAACAGTGAGCTGCACATCAATCTGCGATGGATGGATGGGCCAGTCATCCGTCACCAGGTAGGGATCGTAAGTGACTCCGTCCACGTATAGCGCCACCACTGGGAACTCCACGTTGATGACATAGTAATGCCACTCCTTGTCACATATCTGAAAGGAAGGAAGAACATAAAAAGGGTCTATTAAAGCGTGGACTCTGCACACTAAAGATGTAGTTCATGAAAGTACCACAAATACACTCTATGTACTGTATATTTCAAGTGCAAATATCAGCCACTTTTTAGGAAACTAACTTTTTTCCTGAAATAAATGGCTAGATGTATCAACTTTAACTTGACTGTCACTTTATTGTCTTCAAGGGGAATTCATTTTCATTCTCAAGCTAACACATGTTTAAGAACATCAAGATTTTGCAAAGATTTAGTCATTTCTAAGCATTCACATATTTTTTTATTGCACAACTTAGCTCAGGGTTACAATTTTATACTTATTTGGCAAGTTTATTATGCATCTGGTGTGTTGCAGTTCACATTCTGACCACTAGACAGGCGTCAAAGCACTTCTAGTCTTGGCCTTAGGATGAGAGGCGTATGTAGAAGCTAAGATTTATAGAATAGATTCAGCCCTTAACTGCATTAACAAGCAAACAGGTATGAAGCTCATTAGCTCCACCAGTACATGAGGGGTTATACTTTACTTAACATTCTCATTCTGCAGACAGCTGGTTTTGTCTTTCAGCATTTAGCCTTGTCTCACTACTAGACAAAGCAATTGTCTTGGCTTTTGTTACAACAAACTGTATGTGCTGTCTTTCATCCTCGACCCTTTCAAACTGTTGCAACATGCTCGTCCATGAGGAGTGAATGCTGAAAGTCAGTGACTCAATGCTGTCTGCTGGATGGAAAGCCTTTAAAAAAACTGGATTAATAAACTGACTACATTGTAACTAGGATCGATTGCAATTTGTTCACTGATTAGATTTTTAAAGATAAATTAGAATATGTAAATATTGACATACCAGCATAAAGGAAATGTCGCTGTGTGAGTTCAAATGTACTGCTGCAACTATAACATGGAAGTTGCTGATTTACTTTGATTTTTGTTTTAAAGATGCAATGGCAATTTTTTATTTATTTATTTTTTTTCACATTTTGAAGATAAATACAAAGTATGCTTCATGTTGAAGTAGTTCTAGTTGACATATTTAAAAGTTAAGGTCTTGGTGAGAACATGTAAGATCTCACATACAGTTGTGAGAAATAAAACTAAAACTCAATCAGAACTGTTCATAAAGGAGTTTCTTTTCCTGATGTTTTATGGTTGTTTTCACTGTATCTATTAGTTTTCAAGAAAACTTTTCTTTCCATGTTCACAAAACAACTACTTTATTTCTTTTTAATGTTGACTATTAATTAATAAAAATCTAGATAAATATGAACCGATCAAAGGCCGAATTGGCCATACGCTTTTTGATATCGCTAAACTTTCAACCCGTTTAAACATAAATAAATTGGATGAGCTTTGAAGTTACTCTCAGCAGGCTTTTGCTTTTCATGTTTAAATTGGTAAGTTACAACTTTACTATTCACTCAGAAATCCTTCACAGTCGAAAAAAAAAAAATCAGAGGCTTTTGCCAAGATTGTTTTCGGATAGTGTAGTTTTCTGTGTGTGAAATGCTCACATAACCCCCCCCCCCCAAAAGAAACATTAATACCTCAGTGGTTACACCGTCTACAAGAAATACAACACTGAATGGTTCTCCAGTATGTTTGACCGTTTACCCGGCATTGCTCTAGGGTTTTAATTAAAGCGGCTTGGACACGCCTCCTCCCTCTCTTTTCTACTTATGGAGCTGTACTTCAGCTATGGCAACACTTATCAGGGTGTGCTTCTCCTCTTTCAGCTCCTCTGATATGACCTGGGACAGCCTTTGAACCACAGCCTTGGGTAACTTCGCTCTCTAATGAGGAGCGCTCGGCAGCCGGCTTATTAACACCAAGCTAGCATGGCAGATGGGAGTAGTAATCAATGCAGTTGATTTTCTCAGTTATGGAGGAGTGAGGTACAACATCTGGCCTATTGATAATCATTCTGCACAGCTGCTTCACACACTTGCAGTGTGAGGATCTGATAAGACGGTTGTGAGGGTAGTCAAGAGGGATAATCCTGTTAAGGTTTTGATGGTGCTGCAGATGTGATCGAGACTAATGGGATTGACTTTAAGTAGCTATTTAGGATGCTACGATACCATCTAATACAGAAAAAGGACAACACATACAATCACTTCGTTTCACTGTGATATAATAATTTTTTAAAACCTCTTTTGATATAGAGCATGTGCTGTGTACAGGTAATTCTTTTTAATCCTCAACGTTTCCATAATAAGGATCTTCGTGCCCTTTTTCTTAAATCTGGAAAATCCTATTACTCAGCTCCCAGGCGTAATGCAACTACGTACACTGACATGCACAAATACTAATTCCTCTGACATTTAGACTATCCTATCCTCATGCGTTAACACTTTTAGCTGCTCAGCATTTCAAAGAGATCTCGAACCCATCTGGGACGCGAGGCCCTAGCGGGTGACTTCTTCTTGAAGGCTTCAAAAGAGAAATGGTGCGGCAATATTGCCCAAGAGGCTGTTGCCTGAGCAGGCTTTTGATGACAACTTGGAGAGCTCTCTCCAGAAGGAGGAAGAGAATAGTTCGGTCGCATGTGTCAACAGAAAGCAGAAGACCCAAGGGCAAAATAAAAACTAAAATTGACGAAGCTCAGAAAAAAAATCTCACTATCCAGATATTGCTGATTTTATGGTCAGACAAGTGTTTGCAAGTTGGTCTGTGAAAGATTTTAAGAAATTTTCACTACTACATGCAATCAGACCATCATTTCCCAATTTATTTTTGCATGGAAACTGGAAAATGTAATCTTAATTTGTACAATAATGTCCAACTTCCTCAGACAAGGATCTTGAGAACCTCATATGTAAGAAATTAGTACAATGTCAGAAACTGTTTGTAGACATACCTTAAGGTGTCTTTGGATAACCTAAGTAATGATGTCATGTTCTTCCGGTTTCACCTGTCGATGTGTTTTGACACAACACATGAAACGCGCTGACATGATGTGAAAAATAAGAAATCAACAAATACTTCAGGGAGAGAACTGTGAATCTTCACAACTTTGGTTCATCTTTGATTACACCTCACAGCTTCATGAAGATGCCACATTGATCTGTTCAAACAATTATACACAAGCATAAACACGATGAGACGGTCCTGCCATCGTGGTGTTCAGCAAATGTGAAAATGTGCGTCAATGCCAGAACAAAAGTAAATGACGTTGTGAAGATTTTTCTAAAGCTGGTAGGAGAATGTTATTCCCCTCAGTGAAACATTTTCTGTTACAATAGGTTGAAAGGCCACTTAGTGAGAAAGAAGCCATTACTCCAAAGGCAATATAAAAAGAAAACTTAATGTTTTCAAACTAACAAAGAATGGTCTAGAGCTGGGGCGCCCAAACTTCTCACCAGCCGGCAGAGAGCTACCTCATGACACAAAGATATAAGAATTGTAAATGAAACTCTGTTGATTTATGTTATATGCAAATATCCATCAGTTATAGCAGAAATATTAAAGTGATAGAAAACCTAAGATTCTGACCCTGGGAGGAGGTTACTGGTTTCAGAAGCTGGTTGCAAACCTGAGACCAGCAGGTATTAATCGGTTATTGTAGATCTGAACTTTGGTTTGATGACATCAATATGAGAAATTTCAGACTAACAGGAGGAACCACAAAGCTCCGTTTGGTTAAAGCAACATCTTCTGAAGTTGGGATATTTTTCCTCCAACAGGTTCCAGAAGAATCACCTCAAACCTGATGTTGATCTGTAATTTATTTCAATGTCATTTGTGAATGTCAGCTCCTCATTTTCAACAGTGGACCTATAAAGGTTGAAAAATATTATCATTTTGGAGAAAGTTTCATCAACATCAATATTTCCACTAAATAAGAGCCAAAAATAAATAGCATGTTTGAAAGAAGAAAAGCCTTTCAGACTCTGAGCTCAAAGCAAGACGCCAGAGAGCACCAAACAAATTTTTTTTGTAAATAATAGACCATTTATTTTCATATAATTGTCTCGGTAGAGACTATCCGTTTGCTACTTTCTGAAATATATTTGTCCTATTCGATGTTTGTTGTGAATGATGTAGACTCCCAGTCGACCGAGGGAATGAGTCCAATTCTGTTGTCTACTGAATGCTCAGAAACTACAGCAGCTATAATGCGCCACAGCCAAGGCAAAATAACCCAGTTGATCAATTCAAAACCACTCGTACCTTTTTAGTCTCTCTTTGTCGCTTAAGCACAGCTGTTGTTGAAACAACAATCACTGAGATCATTAACTTGAACATGCTTTGTTGATTTATTTTTATTCTAAAGTTATAAATGTTTTGGATATTTTAATATTTTGGTAAGCGAGTCAGAAGAGGACGTGCTGGTTTCAGCCTCTTGGCAGCACTCAGTTTGTCACCTGCTGCTGAGATCGACTCAAAACCTTCGACGTATTGAACGCCCCTGGTCTAAACTCAGAAATGTTTGGCCATAAAGGCCCTCACTTTCTTTGAAGGAAAAAGAGGAAAAACTTTGGTTCAAGAGAAACTGGTACACTATAATATAAATGGTGCGATAATTAAACAATATAAGGGAATACTGAAGCAAAATCTAAAGAATTCAGCCAGGAAGTTAAAGCTGAGATGCATGAGTACATTTTATCTCCCACCCCAAATATTCCTTAGATGGTTCTGTAAAACTGCTAACCTCTCAAATAAAACTGGAAACAGAACTTAACCCATTAAAATTGGCATTTTGTAATCCTTAAAAGATTAACTCTGAAGTTTTCTTGTTTAAAGAACTGAAGAATTTTATTGCTTATGTGTGAAAGAAATTGTGATAATAATTGCAACCTAAAAGCTTTATAGTAAAACTACTGTCCATTTGTGCATGTACGCATGCATCTGGTCCTCATCCAACTGCAAAATGTAGTAGAAATGCAGAGAGAATACTTCTAGGGTCATACAGCTCCTAACACATTAGTCTAACTCTATGAAGTGTTAGCTTCAAAAACCTAAAAGGTGAAGCTCAGTTTCAGTAGAGCAGTCCTCGCTCTGCCTGCTGGTGGAAAAAACCCAAAGAAATTTCCTGTTCCCCAAGGCCTCCACTTTCCCATGTCTCTGTTTGATGCAAATTGACAGTTGGAAGAAATGAATGAAAAGAAAATAACCACACAAACATGGGAGCGAGAGAACTCGAAGCAACCAGAAGACAATGAATAGAAGTGATAGAGGTGGAGAATGAAGACAGCACACATCAAAGGACCCTCCGTCATCTCTTGGGGCACTTGTCGTGCGAGACGAAAACAAAAGTTCTATTGCCTCTCTCTATCTCAGTCTTTCTCTCTGCGGTTTATTTGCACTCCTCTTTGTTGCCTGTCTCTCCATTAGAAGCTGACTGTGGGAGTTGTTGCCTCAAGTTCTTTGGAGTTGAAAGGCTCTTGGAGATCTGTCGCCCAAACCATCATCTTAACTTCAAATAGGAGATGGAAAATGAGATAATAGGATGAAGATAAGGTGGTGTGAGATAGGAAACTGGCCCATGGATGAAGGTGGTGGGATCATAACTGGAGCAAAAGAGAAGGATGAAAAAATAAAATCAAGCAAAGCTTACAGCGAAAGGCAAAGGCAAGAAAAAAAGAAAAGCTTCATTCTAGGAAAGAGAGCATCTCATAATAAAAAAGAATGACATTTTAAACCTAAGTGTCATTTTTAGAATGCACAAAACAGAAGAAATATGTTGAAATACATAGCAGAAAAATGAGAAAAGAACTGCATTGCTAAGACCTCAGCAGCTCATAACAGCCTTTAAAAAAAGAACCCATTCCTGTCCTTCATAAGATAAGGGATCAACTGTGAATCCATATCATAATATTAGGTTTAACAGATTGATGATTGATGCAGGAAAAGATTTCAGAAAAATGTTTCAAAACATTAAAAGTGTGTTCCCTTCAAAAACATTAACACCATAGATTAAACCTGGAGACCAACTATTTGATTGGCTGCAATACTGGCTAAAATATAATTTAGTTATAATATATACGAACCAACATTTCATTTATTGTTGACTCGCTACCTCTATATTTGATGAAGCCATTTCAAACAGATGTATTTGTCTTCCCAGTCAAGTACCTTGAGATAAAAATGACTCTCAATCTCCCCTTAAGTAGCTTTTAGAGCTTCATTTCCTTGTACCCAGTGAAAACGCAATCTAAAAGCCATACTAATAAAAAAAAAATCTTATTTATAAACAACATTTGTCTCCAGGAATTCATATTTATTTCTTTGCTGTAAACAATAACAAAATAATAAAAAATAATGGCGCTGAAGGATGGTTTGGTTTCGGAATGAGAAAAATTACATCCCTATGTAAGACTACAAAGATTGGTTCATCAGAACAATTTGATAGAAAGATGAACAATTTGTGATTTATGTCTTTAAATGTGAGCTTACTTTTAGAAACTGAGAAAAAGGATGGAGGAAATAGAGGTAAAAGGGCTAAGAGGGGAGTTGGGCCTGTGGGGTGTGCTGCAGAAGAGAGCCACAACAGAGATTGATGAGCATTAGAAACAAGGTGACTTTACTCAGAGGGGGAAAAAAAAAGGAACTAGAAAAAAAAGTGCATTTTTTTAGGTTACAGGCGAAATAGAAGCAGAAATTTAAAGCTGAGTGCCAAATTAATGTAAAAACACACACAAAAAAATCTAAAATAATTAGACTTTATTTTTGACTGGATCACACTAAATGTATATGTTAGAGAAACCTACGATTTTATTGCCTTTATCAGTCTTTTCAGTGGCTCTTGGTGAGCGTAATGAATTAGAAATAATAAATCAGAACACTTAGTTAAAAATTATTTGCAAAAACAATGTAATTTTTCATATTGACAATACAGCTTCCCACTCAAGGTGATTTTGCCAAAAGACAAAAAAAAAGGAAAAAATAATTCAGTTTGTTATGAATGAGTGTTCTATGGTTTATTTTAATGTCCACCTGTCTGGTTTTGTAAATGCTGCTGTCCATTGTATGTATTTTTGGCATTAAAAGGAACAGTTTGCACAGGGCATTATCAATGCAAGAACTGTCACCAAGAATAGAAGTTATTTAGAGACCAAATTATTCCATTAAAATCAGTGTCAGCACAACATTCACAATCTCTCTGGTGTTAGACATACTATTCTAGATTAATTAAATGTATTGTTTGTTAACACCAAAGTGTCATAAATCATTGCCAGCTCAGTGTCAACATTGACACCTTTATCATGTTAAACACTGGAAGCTTGAGAAATCAGAGGTTTTAGAGTCTATAATTACAAAAATAGAAGGAACAACTAAAATAGAAGAGTGATAGGGAAATAATGGTTTCTGATCAGTGTGTACAAAGTGTGCACAGCATTATTGTCTATGTGTTAAATGAGGACTATCCTTGAAGGTGACTATGAATTACTGGCTAGCTAAAGTGACTAATTAGAGAAGCAATTATACAAGCACTCCAGGCAGAAACCCAGAGTCAACAGCAAAATGACCTCTGTACAAGCTCTTAAAGGACCACACATAAATAGATAGACACACTCATACACTGTATGCATGATACAGTAAGTCCAACACAATGATGTACTCTATGGTTTTGATTTATGCAAAACACAGAAGCTTAAATCATGTGAGATGCTGGAGTTTTTTTGGGGGGGAAATTAGGGGGCTATTAATTTTGGTTGTTTGCAAAATTCTGTGATAAGTATCCAGAAACATCAAATAAAGAAACTTTTAGTTTTAGTGAATGAATGTGTCTGACCCTGGAAAACCAATTAAGGAGCAGCCAGGAGCATGAGAGAAACATGAAAATCATGGCCAACCTTGTCTAAATTAGGAACTATTGCTGCGTTGTAGTTTTACTCAGAACTAGGAAATTCTGACTTCCCAATTGAAAAAAAATCAACTGGAACACCCTCCAACATCATAATTCCCACTGGGGGTATTGAGAAACTTCAATACCCCCAGTTACAACGAAGGCTGACTTCGAGAATAAACTGTAGACAGCTGTGGTGAAAAAATATTTATTTTACAAGACTACATGTAGTATCTACAACTCAACACTGAACAAATTAAAAGTGGTGCTTGCTTATGGAAAGTGAAGCTCAAAATGATGTTTGTCAGTGTTTATGAGCCTCGCCATGTTGAAATCCCAATTTCTTAACTTGAACGTGGTTACCTCAGGTGTGATGTCAAACCCAATTCCAAGTTCTGTCTTCCAAGGTAAACGGAACCCAGTATTTGTGTATTCTTTCCAACCTGAATAGCTTTTCTGGCAGCTGTTTTGTGCTATGAATGTCCGACATGGCGTCATTTTCACAGTGACCCAAAACAATCTAAAAGGTTGTTCTGACTTTTCTGAAGCTTACAGAAAAGGTGTCTTCCATTTTTTCCCTGAATATTTTTTTATACATTTCTGAATAAGCCAGAAAAAGCAAAAAATAAAAAACGAAATAAAAATAATTCATTCTCGTGTAACCAAGAAGCAAAATCTGTATTTAAATTGACTCCAAGGTTAAACAGCTGATACGTGAGATTGTAGGGATAAATGGTTCTTTCTAAAAAAACTTACACAATTACTGGCATTCCCGGTAAAGATGTGTACAAAACGCTAAAAGTAACTAAAAAGATAGCACTCTATGCTGCACACCTCTTACAGTGACGCTTGAGATTTTTTCCTTTTGTTTCTTCCATTAGCATCCAATTTCTGGACAGAAAAATGTCTTCATTCATACATCAGTTTTAGTTACTTTAAACACTTCAATTGTTGCTCAGACTGTAGATACGTTTATCCAAAATTTTGTTTCTTCTTGTTGCCATTTTGTTTTTGACTTATGGCCAGTGGACTAGTAGACTTCTATTGCACTTTTTCTCACATACCCCTCCAAGTATTTTAACCTACATGTCACATTCACCCTCCAGGATCATAAATGTTCCAACATTCTTACACCTGAGAAGATGGAAATTAATTGGTAATCTCTCTTACTACTAAGCCTGCTCTTTTGTTTCTCCTATCATAGAGTTTGCCTAAAAGTTACAGGGCAATGCCATAATAGCCTGTATATCCTTAAAAAAGCTTTTTTTAAGGTGGTTTGTGGTTACCCTTACTTAATAGGAATTTTTAAGATTTTTAATAATATCATGTTGGCATGATTTTGTTTTCTCCACTAGCTAAAATTAGAAGTACATTTTATTCGGTTATTTTTGTCTGATATTTTGCACTCAGAGTGAATAGTTAATTTATTTTAAGAGCTTTAATATATAAAAATATTCAATATTGTTGGTGCCAATGAATTTGGAGTGTGCTTTGCAAAACTTCAGAGAAACACTCCTACACCAGCCAATGGTTTAATATAAATTAGATGTTGAAAAGCACTTCAACATTGATTTTATGACCACAGATTATATTTATGTGTATGTAAGTAGTTGAAGATTCTTTTTCAGTATTCTAGCCCAAAAAGAGCAACATCCAACTGTAAGGGCAGTGAGAAGAGAATAAATTTCAAGGGCCATAAAAAGAGAGAAACATTTGAGAGATTTTTATTTCTCCTTAGCAGCATGCATGTTATTAACAGTCTCATAGGAATACCTCAAGTCTAGGTATTCTGGGAAATGAGAGGCATCTAAGATGGAAGTAACAAGCCAATTAGATAGCAATAAAAAAATCAAGGACCATAAGGTTTATGTACAAGACAGATGAAAAAGGAAATATTGTGTAGGAAATCTTAAAAACAACATACTACTATCAAAGAAGACATTTCACTTTCACCTACAATGTTTTAGATAGAAAATAAAATGATGCACACAAAAAATATACACGGCTCTTTTCCTTTAAGTCGCTACTTCTCTAAACACCCACTCCCACAACAACAGTATTTCTTGTTTTAGAAACACTTTGGCCCACTTTTGATTCCAGCTCTCCCCAAAGCATTTTGCGTTGGCTCAGCGAGCAAAGAGAGAACATTCAGTTGCAGAAACTGGGACTTCCTTATTTCACCCCGGTGGGAAACTCTGGGTTTTTGGCGGATAAACCGCAACCTCATGCTGTGCTGCAGCTTTAGCTGGAAATTACAATGCTCTGCATCAGTATCCACCAATTCATCCATTATAAAGATGTTTTTGGGAAGCAGGATGTGAAAAGATTATATCCTGGATTTGGACTCAGTATTAGATTTGCGTCTTAATGTGTTGCATGAAGGACTTCCTGACTCATCGCAGAGCTTGAAGGATTTGAGCCAGACACCATGCAGCCAATAATATGTTAAATATGTCTCTCCCCTCACAGTATCCCACTTCCTTTTATCTTCTTCTTCTTTTCTCACATCTGAGTGATATGCAAACACAGTAAAACACTTAAGTCTACTTCAAATTCAAACGAGGGGAGAAGCTGTCTGATCTGAGATTGGAGCAAGTGGAGAAGGAAAAAGCTAAAATGAGCACTAGAGGCTCAGTGTGAATATATAGTGTGCAGGTTTAAATGGGATTTGAAAAGAGGGAGAATTTAGGCCTTTAAAGGTTCAGATCGTAGAGACCACATCCGAATTAAATGTACCTTTAGCTTCCATTTAGAGCAAACTGCTTAACATGTGGTTGGGTTCAAAAATGAAGGAGAGGCCACTTCAGTCCACCAACATACACGCACTAGTCAAATTCACTGGACTTCAATGGCCCCCATAGTGACAAGATGTCAATCCAACACAGCTCCTTTGGGATGTGGAGCTGACAAATCTGCATCAACTGTGTGGCGCTTTTATGTCGATATGGAATAAAATCTCTGAAGAATGTTTCAAATACTCTGCTGACGTTCCACCCTTTGGAATTAAGGCGATTCTGAAGGCAAAGGGCTGTTATGAGCAAAGTATTTACATAAGAAGTGCTTATATAAAAAAGAGCCCAGTGAGTGCAGTTCCACTGATGATGTAAAAGTGTTTCCTCATTCTGAGGATAATCTGTAAATAAAACCCTGGGTAATTTCGGGAACAGTTCTGTGTGGCTCGTTATTTGACACCTGGCCACACATGAGATGTTTCTAATTTAAATCTAAAAAGTGAAATATGCACATTTATTTCATGATATTCTTTCAGTCTCACCTGCTCTGGGGTTTTGTCTCTACTCAATCAGCTCAGTCATTGAGTCTGACTGAGCTCATTGAAATTTACCATTGATGTGGTAAATTTTGTGTAGGGAATCTTAAAAAATAACATACTGGTATCGAAGAAGACATTTCACCTTCACCCTTTAGGCGGACCTAAACATTTTCATCATACCTCTGACTTATCTTTATTTTCTTGCTAGAAAATATATACTTCTCATTAGTCATTGCTTTAGTCTTGGCATTATGTGGAAACAGACCTATATGCACCACACTAAAAAATTGCCAACACTGCTTTTTGTTTTTGGTACAGCATCTTAATTTTGCCTTCTTTAGTTGACAAACAATAAACTGTTGGAATGAGATATCTGGTTCAAATACTTTAGGTCAAATTTATATATTTTTATCATCGAGTAACCGGCCACATATTTTATGCTACCTTTTAAAGCATTAAAACCCTGAAATGAAAGGACTATATATGCAAATATTAGTGCAACCCATATGAATGGTTTTTCCATAAGGTTGGGTGGCGGTTCATCTGTCACGCTGTCTGGTGATTTTGATGAATTTATTTGCAAAGTAACAGCAACTGGAAGCATCATAGTATGGAAGAGTTAAAATTACATTTTGTGCAAGGCAGGAATTCATTATTAATGAAAGCATGATGTTAGACTTGGTAATGTCTCTATCTGGCCGACATACTGAGTGGTGCATGCTGATGCAATGTGTTGGCTGCTGTTTACTGTGAGTAACTGTGAGGTAAAGCCGATGTCTGAAAACAGGAGTAAGACGGGTCAAGTCACAAAGCAGAGAGATAGACAAATCAGAAAGTACGGTCAATATGAGCCGAGCGCTGCAGAACCGTAGCAGAGAGGCAGAACAAGACGTGCTGGGAGAAGAATCCTCATGCCATCCCTCCTTCTGCCACACCGCATTCATCACACGCCCCCTTTTGATTATTTAAACCTGCACAACAAGGGCATAGTTACTCCTACAACAAATGTACCTGCCTTCCACCAGTCTCCCTCACTCCTCTCTGTCTTGTCGCTCCTTCAATTCATCTTTTCTCTCCCATACTTTTCTCCTGTAACACGTAAGGTCAGGATGGGATGTAAACAATAAATCTTTGGTGCACACTCTGACAGGAGCCCTCAATCCAGGAAGTGCTTTGGCTCGTTGGACACAAGAGCAGCACTTCACCTAAACACTCCCCTCTTAAAAATGATTTGAGTAGGCAGAAAGTCAGGATGGAAAGTTTGAAGAGAGCTATTTGGTGTGAAAGTAAGACAAATTGGAGGAGGGGAGAAATGAGGAGAGGAATAAGTGGAGGAGGGCGAAGGGTAAAGGGACAGATTTTCTGTAAGAGGAGTGGATCCGGCGGGCCCAAGTTGTCGAGATTAATATGACGAATGGCACAGAACAGCAGCTCTAACTGCACTATTATTTTCTTTTATTTGGCTTAGGTGCTCCCTTTTTACCACAAAACAATATCAAAGGTCTTCGATTTCTCACCCTCAAACTCACAAACACCTACACATTCTGGAGGCATGACAATGTGCAAACAGAAGCTGTTGTCTAGGTGCAGATGGTGCTGTTGTAAGGCACTGGAAACACTCAGCAATACTTATTCTTATTGTACCTGTTAATACAATTCTTTTCATCTCAGCCATTTTCAAGTCATACAAGGTTTTTGGATGTTCTTGTTAAACACCTGAATCTTTTTAGGAACGCGAGGTGGTTAAGTCTGAGTTCTGCTAATTTCTGTCATATTGATGAACAAACACTTTCAAAAACTCTTCTTGCCATGAGCAGGCTCCTGGTTGGTGCAAAAGAACCGAGCATGCATACATAACTTGGCCCATTTGTTCAGCTCTAATGGAGAAGTTATAGAACTTAATTTGTAAATGTGAAGATTAAAGCAATTGAGAGAATATGTTTTTGTTAAAGTGAATCCATTGGTGACAGCTATGATTTTGATATCAATTTAATAACTCGTTAAATATATACACATTGTTAAAGTTCCAGTTCTTGTGGGTAAATAATTTTTCTTTCCACTGTGAAGAAGTTAGTATTTTTGCTAAATGTCTCTCTCAGCTGCTCACTGACAAATAGAAAGCTTTTTAATGTTACTATCAGAAGCAGAGTGCAGTTTCATTTTGTCAGACAACAAAGGTGGTCAAGCCCAGAATACTCCAAAAAGTTTTCTATCGCAGGTAAATAGTTTTTACAAAACTACATGGACTTTATGCTGCATCTCAAAATTGCGTCAGAATCTGCTTCTGCATAAATCTGCAATTTTTGTAATTACTTCATTTTTGATCTTCACCAATGAGTTGACCCAGGAAGTAAATGAGTCTGTACACATTCTCCCAATGCATAGGACATGCTCTGATAGGCTTGTGCACATCAACAAAAATGCACACCCACCTTACTCTGAGATCACTGCCACTCAGTCACCCACACACACCGGGTGAGAACGGGCGCCATAATAAAAGCTATTTCTCCTCTGCTCTGTCATTTAGTGGCCTCTACAGCACCATTTCCGCCCATCTAAGACCCACAGCACTTCCCACGCTCATAAAGAGGAAGGTAATATCATCCTGGGATGCCTGTGTGTGATGGAAACGAAAATAATGGAAAAGGGCATGGATCTGGCTTTTGGAATATGTTTTTGTAATAAAGGTTTATTTCATTTGTGAAAGAGGCTGTGCTTGCAAAGGTTGAGAGATGCCTCGGCACACTACGATAATGCTAACTGATGAATGGGTGATATCTTATGATGAGGTGTGCTGCAAAAACACATGCTAGTTACAAATACATTTGTAAAATTATCACTATGCAAAATCTTGCCTCTTCATCTAATTTGTTATGATTTTATGTTGATGTAATAATAGCCATCCACCTTTTGTACATAATATTGTGGTCCTTACCCAATCTAAAGAACAAATTTTGTTAGTAGCATATCAGACCCTGTTCATACATGGTATATTTTTAGAAACACAATTCAGAAAAATGTGCGTCCACATGACAGCCGGCAGCACCACTGAAATGGTGTAGGAGGTATGCCAGGCCAATTGGTGGCGCTGTACCACTGCCAGATATCAACACAAAAAACACCAAACTGCACCATGTTTACCATTTGTGAGAGTGAGGCATATGCAATATGTAGTGATGGAGTTTTAACATCATGATTTTAACCTGGAACCCGGTTTCAAAAGTGATTGTTTCTAGCATTCCAAAACGTTGAATCCGTGTGGCCTAAAAGACAAAAAACACACACAGAGACACCTAAAACTGTCTCTGAGAGGATGCGGCCCCCGGTGATGGCTGGGTTTTGTTTTCCAACCTGCTTATATTTCAATGTTTCAGTTCTGCTTAGCTGGCATTTCTCCTAGATATATCACCTTTTCTTTCTCTTAAGCAGTTTTTCTCTTTTAACCTTCGTCCCCTGAGGTTTTCCTTTCCTCCATTTAACTTTTGTCATCCTTTAATGGTTTCTTTCTTCAGTTCTCACTCCCCTCATCTCCCATGGTTATTGATTGCTGTGACAATAGAAACCTCTACCTGAATTCAAAAAAGGTCATCTACATGCCTCACAATCAATCTCCAAAATGCAGCAGTTGGAACGCTTTATTTAAAAGCAGATCTAATGTTTTATTTTTTTGGTGCTTCTTGACTATTAAAGAGAGCATGGAGATTGCTGTGACAAATACATTTCAGGGGGAGTTTTGCTCTAATTGGAGAAACTTTACTGACAGAGTGGCATGGTCTAAAAGCTAAAGTGCTAAATTAAGTATCTGCCTCACTTCTAAGACTCCAAACAGTGTTTTTCAGTAAATTTGTGGTAAGTTCAACTTGGCTGTGTGCAGAATAAATGACTCCCCGTCCTACCCATTGAGCAAACAGATGGCTGTAAGTGCACAGGCAAACACATTTTAGAGTGACAGTTAAAGATTTTCTGAAGAGCAGTTGTGTTAAAACCTCCACACTCTCTTGACATCTTCATTAGAATAAATCCAGGCAGGTTGCTCCCGGAGGGCGGAGATAAGAGCTAATCAGAGAGGGGCAAAGACAAAGCAGACTTCTACTCTCTTAAAGAACCTATTTTATCTACTATGTTATTCACCTTCAAACTGTTGTCACATTTGTGTTGGGTTGCTATTTACACAGAAGATGGTTATTTGCATGGGATTTGCATGAGGTGGGTGGTGGCGTGGTATATGTTATGAGTCACAAACTGGACTGGATTCCTGCACCTTTTGGATGTGCCATGGCTCAACACATCTGAAATAAAAGGCCAAATTATCCCTTCAGCATGCAGTCACTGTACTGCTGATGTCCTAATATTTGGTTCAGTTGTTGAAGCAGAAGTAGAGTTTAGATTGCGCTTAAAAAATCCAGCCAAATTAACTTCTGCACTTCCCTTTCTTTCTTTACTCAACAGGGTAAACTGCTGACTCTTCCATTTATACTATGATAAGTAGATTAAAACTTCATATTTCCCATCCCTGTTTGCTTTTCTTTTGCTGTATTCGTTGCAGGCTTATTAAATGCACCATATAAGTTCGAGCCAACCTGACCCGATCAACAAGAAAATAATTTTGGCTCGATCTGGCCTGAATTTCGGGTCGGGTTTGTGCCATAAATCTAAACTCTAAGCAGAGACACATTTAATAGCAGGAAACAGGAACTTAAGGAGTGGAGTTTAAGATCCCTGAGGTAAAAAAGGACTGAAATGAAAGTAGGATAGAAAAATATGCATTATAGTGTCCAAGAGAATGCTTATTGATTTTTACAGCTATTTTCCTTCATATCAGACAATTACTCTTACTTGATATGCATTAAATTCTCTGCTCTCATTATCTATGTCACACAAAAAGAATCCTGGTGGTGCATTTCCTCCTACCTCCAATTTCTTTTGCAAATCTGCTTCCCTGTCAATGACTGCCCAATGCAAACATGACATAATATACAACAAATACTATGACAGAGATAAAAATAAATAAATAAAATAAAGCTATTTTAAAAAATGTGCTCACATCTGTGGCTTCTCCAAGACTAGACTATAGGTCTACCTAATGAGGTGAATAAAGAGAGAGTTACTTAATGTTGAAAAGATATTAACTACCTACAATGAGCCTGTAACAAAACTCTGACTTCAAAAGCCGTGAAACCGTATCCCTTTAAAGTGTTTCTGCTTTAGAGAAATAAGGAGCGGCAGCTCTACATATGCCTGCCGACTAAGGTTTACAGACAGAAGCAGAATTGCGGCTTAAACTACCTGGTTCAAAATGCTTCAAGACAGTCGCAAAGATGCTTCAAATGTATGTGTGAACTGTGCGTGCGTGTGTGTGTCCATCAAGTTCTTTGGAGACAGTTGGTGCAGTGGAGCTCTAAATTTAGCAGGCCCTTTAGAAGGAGTCATCTATCATTCAACATGACCCCTCCCATGAGGAGTGAGGTGCTGTGTGTGCGCGTGCATGTCTCACACACTAAGAGTTACACATAGAAGCAGTAAGATATTTCAAGGCCTGCTGAAAGCTGGAAATATAAGGTTCTGTCATTTTTTTGTATAAATTCTGCTCAAGTGAAATACCATGAACTTTTGTGCTCACAAATTATGTGAACATTTTTTAATTTTTTATCCTTTACCAAACTATTACTGGGAAATGTGTTTTTAAACATCTGTCTGCTCATGATTGTGAATTTTATTCTCATACCTTCAAATTAAAGTCCTCAGGATAAAATGACGCATATGGAACAAAGCTGCAGAACACCCTTCAATGCAGATGGGTTTAGTGAAAAACAGAAGCCAGCTGCATTTGCTGTTCTTGGAGGCTTTGGTAATGGCCTGTGCACCTCACACAGGATCTGAGCCTGAAGCTGAGCCATGGTGGAAGAAAGCTGGATGCCTTTCTTTTCCTGCTTGTAATCTCCTTCTTGTCTGAGCCAGACAGATGGCTCTCCACTTCTTGCAACTTTTGGGGTTTTTTGTCTGCTCCATGACTTTCACTGTGAAAAACAGCATAATTTCACAACCTTATCAGGTAGGGTGGTCCCATTGCAGCCCATAATTTGTTAACAAGCTGTTTCAAATGATAGCAGTCAACGGTAACACAAAAAGTACCAGATGTTGCACATTCAAATAACACTCAGGAGATCCCTGTTTTGACAAAGAGTATGAACTACTTTGTGGGAAACTGTGGGGAGAGATAATGGCAAATGAGTTAAGACTTTTCCCAGCTTTCCATGCTCCATTCTTTAGACTATTTAGCTAGTAACCAGGTTTATGCAGGTATTTAAAAGTTTTGTAGACCAATATATTTATATTATTTTTGTCATTAGTCATATAAAACCTCCTTTTGGTGATTTAAATATAAAATAACTTAACCTCCCAACTGTCACCCCCAAAACCCTTAGATCGCCGCGGTGAATCAAGATCAGGAATGAGTAAATCAGTGGGGCAACTGACGTACTCATCGTCTAACATCTAAACGTGTTGGATGTTTTGGAGACAAAACCAGGGCGGGATTGTTTGGAGATGTTCAGAGGAGAGAAAATTGTCAAATCGATATAAGGATGTTGAGATTGGAGCCACAGGGCAGGAGGACATGACTGAGACCAAAACATAGATTTATGGATGTGATGAAAGAGGACAGAAAGTTAGTCAGGGTGAGGGTAGAGGATGCAGAGGACATGAGTAAATGGAGACAAATGTTTTTTTTGTTGTGACCCTGAAGGGAAAAGATAGTAGAAGATGAAAAAGGTTGAGTCAAATTTCAGACCTAACTGTAATGAAGAATCTGTGGCAAGACCTAAAAACTGATATTCACAAACTCACTGAAGTTGAGTGAATTGGAAATAAGAATCTAAAGCCATCTTGCAAAAGACCAATAACTTGCATAGCAGGAAATGAGGCTTCTACAAAGAATTGCATTTGTGGACTGAGGTCAAAGGTAGGGAACACTTTTCACACTTTATATATTTATAAAATGCTACAAACAATAACTCATTTTCTTTCTATTAGTTATGAGCAACTTTGCAAGCCTGGTCTGTCACATAAAATACTTGTAAACTGCATTATGGTTGTAATGTTGCAAATGTGAAAAATGAACTGTATTCACTGAAGTAGTGAGTAGTCAGCACATGACCTTTTCTTCAAATATTAGTTACGAAGAGCAATGTTTAATGGGCATCAGGGAAACCACATAAGCATTTAATTTGTTTCCAAATATACAAATGTCATGGTACAATTAGACTTATTTGGGAAAAATACAAAAATTATAGTCATGAGGAACAGTAGAGCTGTGCTGCTATTGCACAACAAGACTTGTTTGTGATTGAATTTGAATATTTTCCACTGCTGTTCACAGATGAAGTCAGAGAATATCCCCCCTGGAGTGTTTTTCTGATTGCTTTTGGTTTCTATGGGAGTCGCTGACGGTAATGATATCCTTACCACATTCAATTTAGACTCCTGTTGCAAACATCATTGAGATCTCAATTATCCCAGTTGTCTTTTTGTGTTCGGTTTTTCCATCTGAGTGGGTCGAGGTAACTTCTTATAGATTTCTGCTTTGTGCAGAAAGTACACTAAAGAGACAAATGATGATAACGCTCCAATTTTCTAACTTGAAAACAAAGACTTCCACTTGTCTTTCTACTTGGTTTGCATTTTCCTACTCAACACAAATTTTTCAGCAAAGGAAGAGTATTTCTTTGTAAAATAGGTTGTTGGATATTCCCATTATGTTTTTGCAACATGTAGCTTAACAGATGAACATAACACATGCAGATAACCGCATTTTTTTTCCAATAGTATTTAAGGAGTCTCAGAGATGGTAATAGTACTGGACTGGTAACCTACTGGTTTTCACCCAATGTTTCCTCCCATCAGTTCGGACTACCCTCCCTCCTCCACAGGCTACCCATCAGTCATGGGGGTCAACTCAGTGCCAGCTTCCCTTCTAAACCATAGCTTTGATTGTGTTAGTACTAAATTATACATTCTTCTGTTTTTGGAAACAGAATTAATTGCATGTTTGAAATTCCAAGTGTTTTTGCTGTAACCTTACAAAAACGAAGGCACCGCAGCTTGAAATGAATCGTACATCTAAGATATTCATGATAAGTGCTTTTGAGATATCAAAGAGAATTAAATTCAAATGATTTTTGCTTTTCCAACCGAATAGAATAATAATATATTAAAAGCTCTTACAATGTGGATGAACTAAAACGTGAATCTGGCATGGTTTCAGGCAATGCATTTCTGTTGCTATTGTGCTTTCCAAATTTAAATTCCCTTTGAGGCTGAAAAACTTGCAGGGCCTATAATTGCTTATGCAGGAAACATTTGAAGACAGACAGCCTTCTTCTTTGAAATGCTTGAGACTGGATCTGCGCTGAAAGAATATGGAACTATGCACAAAAGTCATGCTGAATGCAACCTCAGTGCAACAATTGTCAGTGATGTCAATTAAAACTTCAGGCGCCAGCTGTTAACAATGCAGACGACAAAGATAAAACTAGTGAAATTATGGACCAGCACTGAACACAATGGACCAGTGCTGAGAAAGCCACCCTGCCTCTGAGAACTGCATCTATTATTAAGAAACTGAACTCTCATTTTGTCAGTAGGTAAAATTTATATCTATAACCCTCTCTCTCCAGTTCCACTCATTATGTACCAGCTCACTATGCCTGATTGCATTGTAAGAAAAATTAATTGGGCCTCTGTGATAAACCAATGTAGCGAAAGATTCTTCAGTGGAAGGCTTCGCTGAGTTTGAGGTATTCAGATGTTGTTAAAAAGACATTTAGAGGCACAGGAAGTAAAGAAGCCATTAAGGCAAAAGGAAAAATCAACTTAATGGAAATCTCCTCCTACACCTCCACGTTTGAGGAAATCTTTAACAAAAGAGAAAAAGATGGAAGCACATAAATTATAAAAATTAAAAAGGAATGCAGACGTTCTCTCAGCAATTGCCATAGAGGTTATTGCGATATCAGCGTGGTCTTTACAAATGTTTTTTTGATTGCAGATAAGAGAATATAGTTTGAGATAAAACAATTGGCCCATAAAATACTGGTAATTTGCTGTACACTAAGCATTTTATTTTAATTACATTATAGATATGATTATGTTTCAAGAGAATGCAAGTTCAGGAAATACCACACTTTCATACATATCTCGCCAATTAAAAAAAGAAAAGCTAAATAGATATTGAAAAGTTCTCAGTTTAAGACAATATGTAGTTGAATGTCAAAAGATTAAAAAATGTCTACACAAACATGTCCATTATTGTTGTAAATTGGTGCTCAGGTCGTTAAATCAAATGCTCTAAATAGGTCTGAATCTTAAAATCATTCTTCTTGACAAAATCAGGGAAATATCTACAAGGCCATAAACATCCAAATCACAACATATTTTTCTGTAGTAAAAACGAAAGTCCCTGGACAACCTTAAATAACCATAAAAATGTTTGTAGGTACCCAGTTTCTGCTGGGATATCTGTTTTTATTATAGTTCAAATGTTACTTCATAAAATTTGAATAAAAAGTTTCAAGACTTAAGAAAGTCTTATAATAATTAATGTATGTCTCTATATCCTTGTACTCTGATTTGTACCTTTGTTCATTATTTAATTATTTTGAATGCTTCTTAATGTATCTAAGCAGATAAAATGTTATTCAATGTATTTTGTTATCTTTCATTAAGCTCATTCAATTTATTGTCATCAGCAGTTTCAATATATATATAATTATAAGTTAAAGCAGTTGAACCATGAGACACATTAAGTTTTTTGCAGAGGAAACAGAGGTTATCATACACTGAAACATTTTTACAAACTAACTTTTTGCAGTGTCAGTATTTGACAAAGTCATATTGTGTTTTGTTCTATGTGTAAGATTTATCCACGGTAGTAAAATTGTATATTAGATGAGCTAAATCATCCAGTTTATTTGGTGTTTGTTTGCAACAGTCATTGTATGCGTTTCTTTTTGTTAAGATTGCAATGTCAGCACAGTCTTAATAAAAAGAACCTTTATTTCAGAGGAAATAATTTTCTCACAACTTTTGAAGGTTGTTGTTCAACTTCCTCTCAGAGAGAAAATGTGTAGTCAGAATACAAAAACACCAATAGTCTGAGCTCTTTGTCTAAAAAGCCTCCAAAAGATGACTCATACACACTTTACTGTCTGTCAGGTGGGTGATGGATGACCTCGTTCATGCTTTCTCCCCAATCAAGACCAGTGATCCGTCTGATCAAATTAGCCTGTGGTTCTCCATCTGGATGTCCAGGCTCAGCTGTGTGTCTCTAGCCTGAATCCAATGTCCTTGTTGGGTGCAAGTGTGAGGTCTTTGGAGTCGAGGTCACCTGTCTTACATTTAGACAGCCTCCTTGAGCAAAAGACAGCTGCTGCTGTTAATACACAACACACACACGCACACACACCACGCACACACACACACACACAGCTACAGGCCTCTGGAGTGACCATGTCTACTTCTGCAGTGCCATCCTGTTAAATATCCATCACTTAAAAGCAGAAGTATGAAAATGAAATGAAAAGTAAGTGTTGAAATTGGTTATGTGGTTTCCCTGAAAAAAGACATACATTTTGTCAGATTTAATTAGCTGTCTTGTAAATCATTCATTCATTATTTTCAATCACATATAAGATGACATGTAGCTTCAGTTCAGAGCAGACAGCAGCTGTTTAAAAATGGATGGAATGGCAGAGGCAACAGAGAACTACAAAATAATGCAAGACTTATGGGAAAAGTCCTTACAGGTCTGAAATGTTACCACCTCCCAGTGAATAAATCCCAACTTACTTTACCCTTAACAAAAACTTGCTCAAAGTTCAGTTCACAGGAATTTATTAACTCATCATATCTCTGCTGGCAGCAGTGAGATAAATTTACACTCCGATCATTTACTAATTTAGGTTCATTTTCTAGTTTTTACAACATGGAGTCTTCTTAAGGTAGCTGTATTTGAAATTATATTTTTTTCTAGAGTTTCTCAGTTTATGTACTGAGAAACATTCTATAGTATATAGTAAAATACAACAAGAACTGTGAAACTCTAGGAAAAAAAACTGAATTTCAAATACAGCTACCTTAAGAAGACTCCATGTTGTAAAAACTGGTACATGTTGTATTTTACTATAGCATCAATTATACTAACCCAAAGCTAATTTACAGTTTTTCTTGTCTTGCTTTGTCATTACAAAGCAAAGAGATCAGAGATCGAGACTGAAAAATAGGTTCCTTGATGTTATATCAGGAACAGTGAGACACAGAATTGTTTTTCGGACCTAGTAGCTCTTCCTGTACCCATAAGTCCCTATTATGAAAATATTTGTCCTTTCATATCATCCAAGTTCATTTGTCAGGACCACAGGCAGCAGGTTGGGGAGTCAAAATTGTCAGGATAATAGCAAAATGAATGAGATATATGTGAGGGATTTCTCCTTTCTGGCTGAGTTCTGTCATATGCTGCGCTGTCTTAAATTAAAAAAAGACACTTGCCAATCATCCTCCAAATTTTACAATTGCCTCATTTGGTGAGTCATCCAGTTGTAGATCCATAGGACAATGATACAGTATGATTATGGTAGAGTTGCACGATCACACAACACAAGTCATTGATTGAGGTGCAGAAAACGTCACTTCCTCCCCAGTGAGAGTCCAAATGGTGGTGGAAACATTCTTCATTATAAAATATTGTACCAACCTGCACCAACCCATGTTGTACAGTTCAGAGGAAATGAGTCATATGTGCATTAGGTTCTGCTAAATCCAGAGACAACGATGAATGCTGTCTGCCAGTGTGACGATGAACAGCTGCAGTTTTTGCCTTTGCCTTATGAAATAATCGCGTTATTAGTCAGAAATGGTTTTAGATTTCACACCTTAAGACATGAATTTGGAACATTGCGCTATCTGAAAGTGATGGGGAATAAATCATTTTTATCTATTATTTACACAGAGAAACTTTGCAGCAAGCAACCAAATTTTCCCCTTAAAGAAAAGTTTGCCATCTTTTCCTGAACAACAATAACCAAAGTTTGACCTGAAGGTTTTCTAGTTTATTGCAGCCATCAATTCTGCTATAGGAAATAAACTTAAGTATAGAATACTGCAGTAAATCATAACACACCAGAAAGCAAGTATGTTTTTATGTCCTGTGTCATTCTGAAACAGCATGATCACATTTTCACATGACTATCAACGTAAAGCAGTGCAATACAGCAGGGGTTGAGGTTCTTGACCTTGTCTTTCAAGAGGTTTAATGGTTAAAAAGCAAGAGATTAACTTTTGTTTGTTACATTTTAGCAAATAAACTTTTGGTTTTGTTCAAAAAACTAAAAAAAGAAAGAAAATGAAGGCTTTTTCCTAACATCAATACAGATTGAGTGATTTTTCTAGTGTTAAACACAGACAAAGATGGATTAAGTGAAAAATAAAAACTAAAACCCCAAAGGATGTCTAGTAAACTACATGCTTAATCCAGGATAGAAGCTTCACATCTCTGTGACAATGCCCTGTGACCTACTTATTTAATCCTCAAAGGGACAATGAGAACACACAGGTTCTTCCGTCTGTCCTTTAAATCTCAACATCAGATTCTTACCTGCTCCAGTTTCCAGTGGAACTCTGCTGGCCTGAAGGTGTCCACCTGCGTAAAGTCCCTCCTCAGCAGGAATACCAGCCGGCAATTATGAACATACAGTGAGTAGTGATGACGATTCATCTCTGTAGGAGAAAGACAGATGAGTAGGCACCAGGGAGCAAATCTCACCACACCTACTCACAACTGTCAGGTAAAGTCAGTCTGACATCTGGCTTCCTGAATCCACAGGAAACTGGGACAGTGGCGCTTTCTCTGACTGAGGCCAGCTGTCAGATATTCATCCCCACTTTCAGTGCAAATATTAAGACAAGAACGAATGGCAATTGGATTGCTGTATAAAAGTATTACTAAAAATGAAATGATGATTTTTAAAAAACAATTCTCCTTTGCTGGTTAGACAAAAACTGCAAATAAAAAAAAAAGCAGTGAAGTATCAAAAATGTAGTTGCTATTTGAAAAATCATCAGCTTTTGTAGATTCTTGGTATTAAACCATCTACATCATGGATCATATCTACACTACTTCACCATATGAAGCATAATGACTCTGATAATGACAGACTAAATGTGAAGTAAGCAAGAAGTGTCAATTTTTGCACAAGGAAATTAAAATAGATGGGTTTTATGTGTGCAGAGTGTTTATAGTAAAAGTCTATTTAGTGTTAATTTTATTTCCAAAATAAAGCATCAAATTTTTGCAACTGTAACTAAAATCTGGAATCCGCTAAGGTTTCCTGGAGATGGCCCCTGACTTTAGATCACAGAGTAGATCTTTGTCACAAGCACCTGAGGTAGATGGGGACAATCAATTTGTTGTCTGTCCCTGCCTCTTCCAGGCATTTGCCAGGAAGAAACTTCAGAAAAGACAAACGACTCACCGGTTTTGTCAGAGTTACAGAGCAGTGTCTCCTTCTCAGCTCTGAGCCCGGGGCTCGGTCCGTGCTTCATCCACGTTGCGATTGTGAACTGGTCAGTAAGATTCTGGGGAACCACCCAGTCGGGGATTTTGGCTGCCTGACGCCCGTCAAACCTGAAGATCAGGTCGCTATCCCGTCCATTGTCAGACACAAGGGAGGCTGTCCAGTTGGTGGCGGCGCTGGGAGCCGGGAGGAGGTCAGTGCTACCCGATGAGGCGCCTGGAGGTCACAGCAGTGGGAATGAAGAAAGAGAGCAACACAAGATGTGTCAATAACAATCATGGAAGATATGTGGTGTATATTGCCTTAACCTTGGGTATGATTACTTATGAGTAAGGAAGATGACAGGGCTTAATATGTAATCAATAGAGCAAGATGGATAGAGGATGCTAGTATTGATTCATGGCAGATGAGACTAACTTTAAAAAGAAGAGAGATGTGAGTCATTGTCCATAAATTTGGAGTATAGCTCAGAGCTGAACTGTGCCTCTATGGAAACCAGAGAGGACACCAACTGAGCACTGTGGTTACACAATGAGAGGAGATGCTGCAGGCACTTGCTGAGGAGGACAAAAGTCTGGTATGAATTGTTTACAGCTGACACTTTTGGTATATGATCCCCACAAGTCCTGACAAAATACACCAATCATCACTGCACAGCATTAAGTCATTCCATTCCTTTTCCCTCTGCGAACAGCTCAATCATTCTTTTTACACAATAACCTCAGTGTCTCGAGATCAGAGAGGCCTTTCTTTCTAAGCTGTCACCTTGACAAATAATATTTTGCTACATTGCTCATCTTGTGCCTTGACATATTTGACATGCTCTTCAGTGATCCGTCATTTCCTTTCAAGATGTTGCCCTCAATAAATGCTGCTCTCAATAAATGTTCTGAAGATTTCTTTTTTTTAAATTGTCAATAATGATAGTGGCTCCTGTTGCCTTTCTTTCTGCTGCTCTAATGTTGATATTTGGTTGATATCACAGTGTTTGCTGGATCAGAACTAGGAGGAGCTGAAGTTTTCTGGCTCAGATGCTTCAGCTTTCATTATCTGTAAGATTCTGCAGATGCCTGTGGAATGATTTCAGCAGAATGAAGTCCTTTGGATTTCTGGGTTAACTTTCTCTTTTGTAGTCATGATTATTCCATCCTCATTTAGTTGATTAAAGTAGGAAGGCCTCCGCTGTCTGTCTTGATTCTCAAGAATTAAGTTTAGTCTAGAATTATGTCTAGGGATAGGCATTCATACATTAGTTTAGTATTTTTCAGTTTTGAGTGTAATTCAGAGTGAATTGTTAAGGAAGATCAATTGATTGTATACTGTACATCTTGTAACTTACTGAACAAATTTTTAACTTTTAGCTAATTTTGCTCTCTCTTATGTCGTGACAGATATTGCACAAATGATTTGTAGAATTGTGAGCATACCGTGGTTGGCTAACCATTAGCCAATACAATGCTAAAGTAGGCAGAAGCTTCACAGCTTTCTATATCCACCTATATTTCCACTCATTTTTAATGACTCTGTTTTGCTTGTACCAAGCAGTTTGCACACGCAAAGCGACATTCGCTGAGCTTGCTGAATTCTGTGATGAACTGATAACAACGTTTATGATGTAAAAAAAGGGAGCAAATTATATTTCCTGTTTTTAAACCAACATTAGTACTAAACGTGACACAGTGAGACAAATGAGAAAAGAAGTGGAGAAGCTCATATTCTTCTCTGCCCAGTCCGGAGCAGTCTGATTTATTCTGTCTCTGTTGGCTTTCAGGGTGAATGTGTGCATGAATGGGTGAATGACTGAATGACCAAATGTACTGTGAAGTGCTTTGGTGTCCTCTGAACCCCAAAGCACTGGCTTGTACTTGCACTGTACAAAAAAATATGTACCCTGCGGGTTTTTTAGCCTGTGTCCTCTGTCTCATCTCAAGTGTCTCTGTTCAATACATATTTTAATAATTACAGTTTCTACAAAAACAACATAATTCATGATTCTAACAAAAAAAAAAAAAAAAGGAAAGAAAGTCATCAATTAATCTGTCAGTTTAACAAAGAAACACATTCCAGTTGAGCTATCAGTATTTAATATTCTCTTTATTTTTCCGTGGGATCTGTCTGGTGGCAAACCCCCCTGTCTTCCTCAGCATCTGTAGCTACTTCTGCATTCTTATCTCCATGGACATTACAACAAATGTAGCACAGTCCTTCAGTCCCCCAGGGACGTCTGCATGCACTGTCCCTCAATAGTGCTCAACTGACTACATATCCGATTCCCTACACTGTGTAGGTCTTTGCACACTTTCTTTAAACAAAAGGAAAAAGCAACTGCCTGTTACTGATGCAATTTATTTAACTTCCAATAATTTTCAGAAAATAAATCTGAAGTATTTTCAAGAATAGTTTATTACAGGAGGACTTATTAGAATTTCTTCCCCACATTAGACCAATTCTACCAATTGTTAAATAACACCCAAGACCTTAATTGTTAATTGATGTTCGGGTCACATACAACAAAGCACTTGGCAAGTTGTTTCAGAGATGTTCAGGATTTTGGGTGACTGCCAACTATGTATGTTTGAAGATTTTATGCACTTACACTGGTTGGCTAGTAGATGGCAGTGTTTGGAGTGGCATACGCTAAAAACAATCAAGACTGACTAGCTGCCCACCCAGCATGAAAGGGACACCAAGTGAGTTATGCACTGCAGGTAAGATATTGACTACTTACAACATTATTAACAGAACCTCACTTGAAAAATCCAGGACAGTTCCTTTAAAGCAAATTTTGAAATGTTTCTCCACTGATGAATCCTAATGAAGCCCAGTGATACAGAAACCACAGCACTGTTTAAAGATGATATTGGACACTGTTGTCCAAATGCCACAGGCATCTGCTCATTTCTGCTTAAAGCACATTAGCACATTAATTGGTGTTTTTCCTCCATCTCTAAAGGTCTGATTTTCCTCCCCTGCCTTCTTATGGCACCAGCAATGTTTCAATTCAACTAATTAAATTCCCTCAGTAAATAAAAACTGATCGACTTTTCCAACACCCAGCTGCAAATGCCGCTTTGCCCAATGTCTCTGTACATTATCTGAAATTGATTGTGCTTTAAAAAAGCAATTACAATTTATTCTATTTGCTATCAGATAACGATTATGAGGTGCCAGAAAAGAGCTCTTTAGTGGTAAACCATGCATGGATCGGGAGCCGGGGGAAGAAGGGGAGGCAGGAAAAGCGGGGTTGTGGATTATGCATTCAGATGAGCAGAAGCAGGGCTTGTATGAAGGCTGTTAGTCAAAAATGATGACTCCTGCCCCCCTGCTGGCAGTGTGGTGTGGGCGGGGCAGAGGGGACGGGGGACCTGGCTGCTTTGTTTGGACTCTGGGGACTGACACGGCAACTCTGCTGCTCATCAGTCACCGAGGAGGGAAAGTGGCTGCATCTAGGGCGGCTAATACCCGCGCTCCATCAAATCATTAGTGACACAGCTTTAAGTTGCCATTCTGGTGCCTTCATTTAGCGCAGGGGTTTACCAGGGACATAAGAGGAGATAAGACTGTAACACGGGCTGAGAGCTTTTAGATGTTAATTTAAAAAGGGCAAAAGGAAGGCGCCTCAGGCTCTGTCTGACCCTGCTTCTCTGAGCGTTGACTTTAAGCAGAAAGCATAATCCTGATTTCATGCTCTCACTTTTAGTCTGCTGCTTTGCTTCTCACTACAACATCAGCAGACATCCACAACAAAACTTTCTGTCAGAATAATTTGAAATCTCCAGATGATGTGCACATATATAAGGTTTTGCTAAAGAACTCAGACTTTGAACCTTTGCATGTTTAGTCACGTTTCAACCACAAAGTAGTGCAAGATTGTGAAGTGGAAGGAAAAGGGTGAAAAGTTTTCACATTTTCTACCAACACATATCTGAAAAGTGTGGTGTGAATTTGAATTTAAACTATGTTAGTTGGATCCACTAAAATGACTTCTGAAAACCAACAGTTTTCAGAAGTCATCTACTTTTACAAATAGAGACTACGTGTGTGAAATTTAGGGTGCTTCAGGTGGACCAGAGTTTGTTTTCTCAGATAGTCCACTTCAGTTGAGGAGGTGTGCAAGCTTTTTAATTTGAGTTTTGACAAATCAAGCAAACTGCCTGAAGACACGGCTAACTTATAAAGAGTCTGTAGACATACAGAGGGGGCTGCACAGTGGTGCAGTTGGTAGAACTGTTGCCTTGCAGCAAGAAGGTCCTGGCTTCAATTTCTGGCCTGGAAATGGAACCTGGAAACTCTTTCTGCATGGAGTTTGCATATTCTCCCAGTGCATGCGTGGGTTCTCTCCGGGTTCTCTCTTTTTCACTTACAGTCTTCAGAAAGTTGGGCATAGGCCCACCTGCTTCCAGCTACTTTGGGTGCAAACATAATCAAAATATGCTTCTAAAACTGCTACACATTTTTCTATATGGCACAAAAATAAATTATTTATATTTCATTTAATAGCGTGTAGTACATAAAATACGTTTTGTTTTTGGTACATTCTTGGTTCATATTAACTGATGCATGAAGGTGTAGCTACCAACTGATCTGGCTGAAATTTTTATTGAAAACACCAGAGGACCCGCTAAAAGTGTTTGGCACTTATTTAAATGCAGAAAATCTAGTCCAAAGTGGAGGTGCCTTCTCCTCGCCCTAAAAGATCATTATGTATTTATGAATGGATTGTTTAATTCGGGGGTTTGCATGTGGCTCCAGAGACCAATGTGGCTTGTTGGGCCCTACACCGTGGTTGTTAAAAAAAACTAATAAAAAATGTTTTTTATTATAAAGGCAATTAGAAAGGGTGGTATTAGCAGTTCTTCTGTGTGTTTATCTGCACTACCCACATATAATAGCTACACCAAAAGGTTCAAGGCTTGTAAAATTAACTTCTTTTTTTTTTTTTGCTTCAAACATGGTTTTATTTTTAATTTTTGCTACCAATTTTCTTTATTTTCCTAGTTCTGCAAAATTTGATTTTGTTTATTTGCAAAAGTTGGATATTTTGTTTCATTCTGAAATCTGAAAATATTCTTTAATTTTCTTAGTTTTCAAAATAGAACATTTCATTTAGTACATATTTATGAAAGGCGTCTTTTTCACAGCTCTAGATGAATTTTATTGTGTAGGAGGAGGGTTAAGTGGCTCTTTGAATTAAAAATGTTGCAGTCTTATGAGTTAACTTGTAGGATTGTAAACTAGTTTTGTAAGACAGTGTGGCAGTTCTGTTATGTAAGCTAAAATAAACATAATATTCTCAAGGACCTGTTGGGTTTAAAATTGTTATTGATTTTTGCAGATTTTGTATAATCCAGATCTATACAGTAAACATTTCCTTCAGTTTTCAGGGCTGTTCCATTGTTGTTTTACATGTTACTTATTTATTTACTTATTTATGTAACAAATTTACATGTTACTGATGAGAAAATGTTTTTTTTCCAATTATCCTTCCCATTTTATGCCAAAAATTTGCATTGCTGAGTTTGTAAAGTTGCAGTGTCGAGGGAGACAGGTCCAGAAAATACATTTAAACCTTTCCAGCATAAAAAATCTTAAAGACAACTTCCACTTTCAAGTATACTGTTAGGCATGTACTGGTAATAGTTATGCTCAGGGTAAGTATTTGGGTTAGGCTATGGAAATTAATTAAAAATGTATAGAATTCAATGCAAAGTCCTTGTGAAGACAGAAAAACAGACTGAGTGCTACACATGAACATGCATACACCCACACACACAAAGTTTAAATGTTACCAGTCTTTTGTCTGTTCTGTTTAAAAATAAGATGGGTTTAGTAACCTGTACATTATGGATTTTGAAGTAATCTCCTGGCAGCGTGGTGTTTATTAAATCGGGAGATGCCGCTGCCAACTGGCATTGTTAGCTGGCCTCTATTTTGGGCATGTTACCAAAGGAAGCAGGATAACCAGTTTAAAATGCCAAATACAAATGATTTTGGCTTTGTTTGAGGCCCTGTCCACACAGAAAAGTTCTTTTTTTAAAAAAACAGAAATGTTTTTTGCACTGCATCCACACTGAAATTGTGTTTTATGGGATCCAAAAAGTTGACCAGGTGCTTTGTGAGCTTTGTCAGATGGAAATGATAAAATACAAACAGCCAGGCAAAAGAAGAAACCAACCACAAAGTTTCTGTAGCGATTTCTCTGAGTAGGTCTCTCGGTCGCAGCCCTTCCCGATGTGGCTGGTCTGCAGCTCCACGGTGACCCTCAACGAAGACAGCGGCTCACCACAGGTCTCAAGGTGCATCTTGGGAAACAGCTGCTTACTGCCTGTTCCTGGCTCATAGTCCACTCGTTTATTCCAGCCTGAGAGAAGGAAGAGATGGAAGGAATAAATAAAAGGGATAATCAAATTATTAATAATCACAATGGTATGTTGTGCTTTTATTATGGCACAATTTATGACTCCTCTTGATTTTAGAAGACCGTCAAAAAACAAAACAAAACATGATTTAAAATTTTTCTTGTTTGTGGTTGTTTTGTTATGACAAGTCAGTATCTTCCTAGGACAAAATAGCTGGCTTATGAAATTGTGCCTATTTTTGGAGTGCAGTGCCTGTCTCAGCAGCAACAGTCATTACGCTGTCACTATCCTCTCAGATGTGAAAATGTCATTTTGGAAAATTATTTTTCATCTTTGATGTCCAATCTTTTCCTCCAGTCTTTGTGGTGTGCATTTGTGTTCAGTTTCCAGCTTATACTGAAATTAACACCAGTTCTGTTGGGAAGAAAGGGCTTCCAGCATTTTATCCACATCATTAAGCTCACTCTAACAAATATTGGGAAAATGCATGCAAACCTTTGAATTTGAGGAAAGTGGGGAAAAAAGATCTCTAAATAATTTAGTATTTTTGGTCATTCTAACTGACCTAAAACAGAAAAAATTGTTTTACAGGAGAAAATAAGTTAGTATTTTCTCTTGAGTTATATAATTACTGATGAAAGTTTCTCTTCACAATCCTTTCATTTGCAAATCAGAATAAAAAAAACCAAAAAAAAAACCTTTCAACTCAACTATTTAAAACCATCGGTGTTGCTTGTGGAAGTCAATGACTGCCAATTCACCAATCAGTATGAACAGAACATGTAAGGCGCTAAAGGCAAACACATGGAGTCTAGATAAAAGCAGCAGGAGGGGATGAAACAAATTCTGTTGTTCAGCAGCCTGTTAAATCTGCCATGTTCGCTTCCTCACACAATCACCATGTCATGCTCAAACACATAGGAACACACTGCATCTGTTTTGTTGCTGATTTACCACCTCAAGTCTGCAACCGCTGTGGGCTGCTGCAGCACTGTTACGACGGGATTGTCCGTGATTGTGATAAAAATGTGCACACACTGTGGGGCATACTTAACAAGAACAAAAAAAAAACTAAAAAAATATGTGGAAAAAAGGACGAAAGGCATAAACAGGCTATGCTGATTTATTATGGTTTGTACCTTTCTCTCCCACATATGTCTTTCTGGCCACAGTGGCACTGTGTTGTTCTTGGATTTATGGCCCAGCTTCTCACCTTTAGATCACTTCTTTATGTGTCATCTCTTTCTGTAGTCTGTTCTGGGAATTCACACCTCAAAGGTGGTCAGGTACCGAGAGTAACAGTAGGGACGCTACTAGTCTGCTGTAGTGTGAAGAAGAAACATCAGGGCAACTGACCTTGGTTTAATGAGATACCAAAATGGACGCAACAAACACTTGCAATGGAACAAGTCAAATTATGTTTTTGATTGACTTCCATAATATCTGATTATAACAGACTTCTTCAACTGGGTTTACTCTTGTACAATTCAGGGAATTTTATGAACAAAAGCTTTGTGCATAAGCTGGACTTTATTGTGCATTTGCACCATCACTGCACACCTTTTTACATGCAACTCAGATGTATTTCAACCCCACGCATTTTGCAATTGTCCACAAGCTTCTAGAATAGTTAGAGTTGGATATTTTTGTCTATTCCAGAAAAAAATAAAATAATCGACAGACAAGACAAAAATATGACAGGAATACGCCAATGGCTCCAATGGCTTTGTCAGCGTATTGGTAAGGAGGGTCAACCTCTTTGTTAATAGCACCCAATAAACAAAAATGATTTTTACATTCTTATGTTTGCCATCAACATAAGATGAGGTGAAAATGCTTAAACAGTTCATGTTCTGAGTGGCACCAGCCATTTACACATTGGCCCAAAATTGTGTTTTTACACTGAGTTTAGCTCATTATAATAACTTGAAAAGTGGCTTAAAACATACCATACCATACCATACCAACTTTATTTATAAAGCACTTTAAAACAACCACAGCTGATACAAAGTGCTGTACACAATAAAAACAAATTAAAACTCACAGTTTAAAACAAACATACAATATAAAACTAGATCTCGCTGGAGTTGAAAGCCAAGTTAAACAGATGTGTTTTAAGACGAGCTTTAAAAGTGGACAGTGAAGGGGCCTCTCTAACCTGCAAAGGCAGGCCATTCCATAACTTAGGACCCACGACAGAGAAAGCCCTGTCCCCTCTGAGCTTCCTTCTAGATCTCGGTACCTCCAGGAGCAACTGGTCTGCAGACCTGAGAGACCGATAAGGTATGTAAGGGTGAAGAAGCTCAGTGAGGTAAACTGGGGCAAGATTATGTAGTGATTTAAAAACAAACATAAGAATTTTTAAAATGGATCCTAAAATATACAGGCAGCCAGTGAAGTGAGGCCAGGACAGGAGTTACATGCTCTCGTTTTCCAGTTCCTGTTAAAAGTCGTGCAGCCGCATTTTGAACCAGTTGCAGACGTGAGAGCAGAGACTGACTGACTCCCAGATATAGAGAGTTGCAGTAATCTAGTCGAGTTGAAATAAAAGCATGGATCACTGTTTCAAAATGCTGCCTGGAAAGAAAAGATTTCACTGATGCCAATCGCCTCAAATGATAAAAACTGGACTTAACCACAGCTCTAATTTGGCTGTCCAATTTAAAATCACTGTCCACCTTAAAACCAAGGTCTGTAATAACAGGTTTAAAATACACCTCCAAGGGTCCCAGGTCAATAGAGGAGGACTCACAGGAGCCACTGGGTCCGAACACCATCACCTCTGTTTTCTTTTCGTTAAAATTTAAAAAGTTCAAGGCCAACCAAGCTTTAATATCACCTAGACATGCCAGGAGATGTTTGATGGACTGGACATCTTTCTGCTTCAGGGGCAAATAAATCTGGCAATCGTCAGCATAGCAGTGAAATGAAATCCCATGTTTCCTGAGGAGGGAACCCAGAGGCAGTAAATAAAGACAGAAAAGCAGTGGGCCCAGAAAACAGTGAAAAAATTGCCTTTATCAGTGTTGAATAGACACTGAAAGGAAATGTCTCTAAGCTAAGCTAAAAGTCAATCCCTAAATGAAAAGGAAAATAAAAAGATTGGATTAAAAAATATGGCTTTGCTATAGTTTTCTGCCCTATATTTCTTCCTTTTTATTTTTTTGCTGTGTCATACTGGGACTGGGACTGCATCATTAAGCACTTTCAAGATGGAGTAAGGGCATAGCAGGTTATTTAGCAATAACTTACTCGCCAGAAAACAGAGAAATGACCTGTCTGTGACTCGGCTTTAACTCAATATGGGGCCGGCTTTACATCGTGAGAAATGGAGGAGAATGAGGCAGCACCTGGTTAAGGATTCATGGTGAGGAGTCGGTGAAGGTGGAAGGAAATATGAGCTGTAATGAGCTCAGGATGGAGGCTGCATATAGAAAGCCAAGAAAGGCTTGGGTTGTACTTGAACATGAATCATTTAAGGTTTCTGGGTTAGAGAGCAGTGGACAAACAAGAAGTAAGGTCTGCAAAGACAGATAAAGATTATTTTATACCTGTTTAAGTGCCATTGTCATTACAGATGTGGCTTATTATTAACAGCTAATTCAACTATCTTGAATTATTCCTGAAAGGAATTTCTTATTATTGTTATGACAATCAGAGATAAATACAAAGTTTCTCAAATAGTTTCTTGGTACAACATTCTGATACCTTCATCACACTATTGTGCATCTTCTGTATGTTTCATTAATTTATGGAGATATACTGAATATAGCACTTCATTATGCTTTTCCAAGCATGTGATAATGCACCAGACATTTTATGATCTCCAGCTAAATCAGGCGGCCACAAATGTTTTTTAGTCACACATCACAGAGCTGCCACACAAAACAGGAGAAGAAAACATAAAATGAACTCTTTAGTTTATAAATGAACAAAGCCACAAGCCAATCACATGAAAATTTGAAGATTATTTCTAGGAAATACTGCTTTAGCTGAAATAAAAAAATATTTTTGTAACTTTCCTCAAAGTCAAAAGTTTGCATATATTTGATTTAGCAAAAAGGAATAATTTTGGTAATTATAACTAAGCGAAAACAAGAAAAGCTTTATCTGATTTAACTTCAGTTAGTGAGAAAAAAAATGTGTCTGTTTTTACTTGTGCATATAAATATCTGGTTTAAACTGTGTGTAAAAGCCTGAGCCACAAGTGGGCAGCGAGCAGGCTGTGTGGGAATAGTCAGGATTGAACGCGTGCCAGAGCACTACTAAGCAAGCATTTGTGTGATTTAAATGCACACAAACCGAATTATTGTTTGTTCACATAGATATATGCGCTTAGATCACTCTCACTGCGTGCACAGATTGGCTGCTGCTTGTTCAACTTGGAGACACAAAAATCGCACCTTATATTCCTACGCTCAAACCGTCTCATGAGAAATATTCACCTTCAGATTTTTCCAGAGTTATGCTTATATAAACAGGAGACGGGTCCAAAACAAACCAGAAGGGCCACGTTGTAGATTGCACTGATTTCCAGTTAGTTAGAAGTCAAATGATGAATTGTGTGCACAGGGTGTGAGGTGAACTGCTATCTGATGCGTTGAAGACATTAACTCAACATTAAGAGAACAAAGGAGCAACAGTCACGGTAGCATGGACAGCAGTGGATCAGCAGATGTTCTCCCACACTAAAGGGCACATCACTTTCTGAGACCAGAGTCAGTGAGTTAGAAAGCAAAACAATGTGAGGCTGAAATGTAAGCTGTTAGCGGAAAGAAAAGGGAGAGACATTTTCTGCACAAAGAAAAAGGCTATTTATTCTTTCACACAAAACAGTGACTAACATTTAGCTGTGACATTTATCTTTAATAAAGGAGACATTACTGTTATAAAAAATGATTTTTTTTGCCAAGAAGTCAGTGGGGAAAGATGAACTCATTTCTCTTCAACATATTTACTTTAAAACACTACTGTGTTTTAAAGTAAATATGTTCAGAGGGTAAAAGAAAGCCAAACAAAATGAAAGAAAAACTTAGAATTGACGTTAGAATTAAAATGCAGAAACCTGTGGTAAGTTGTCATTATGCACTTGTAGAATTTGCTATCTTAGGAATGTAAAGCATTTCCACCCTCACTATATCAAACAGTGGTTTAATTATCTACTCACATTTTTATATCAGTCATTGCAAGATTACATGCTTGTAGTAATGGTTTGCAAAGAGAAGGGTAAAATTATGTAAATGCTCTACTTTGTTCAAATGAAGTTTAAAATGAAGTTTGCTGTGTTGCCAAGGAATAACAGTGAAAGCCAGAACCTGAATCTCAGAACAAGACAAGAGCTCTGACTTTGAGCTGTCATGGATTTCTTTCCATATTTATTTACAATGTCCTCTGAACAGAAAACGTAGGCACAAGGTCAAGTGACAGATCTCGAAGTGTCAATGTTGACCTTGATGTTGACTTGTTGTCTTTGGATCAGCCTTCCACACAACTCAGGTTCTTTGGTTCAAGTTTACTCTGCATCACCAAAATCTGAACCAAACAAGTAGAAGCATGTTTGAAACATCTCCAGTTTCAATGTTCCAAAAATCTAGGACAAATTTTCATAAGACTGCAGAACAGCTGAAACACTGAGTTTCAAAACCTTTCCTTGCTGTGAAATGTAACCCTGTGCACTATGATTAATCACATAAATTTGAAAGGCTTTGCAGTCGACAAGGCATCAATATTATAAAAAGCTCCCTGGAACAGGTGGGATTCATCATTCAAGGCTACTCAACGTCTTTTGACCCTTTGATGTACGAGGAAAATTGTAATGACAGTTTAATAATGACTCAGCCAGGAACCAGAGACTTGCATTGTAAACTGAAGGACAGTTATCACATAAAAACCCTCAGGTGAAATTATGTGTGGTTACTGTATAAAAAGACAAATGAAAGAAAATGTGTTAAAAGTAAAAATAAGTTACAGGTTCAAATATCTCAAGAAAAAGCCATTCAGAAAAACTTTCCATGACATACAGAGAATTATAAGAAACTGAGAATAGAGACTCTGAACAGAATAAGATATACGTTTCTGTCCGGATCCACTGCATGCCTTATATGGAGTTCCTTTCTATCTCTTCTGGCTGTATGTCACTTCCACGCAACTTGGAGTTGTGGGAAGCTCCTCCATCAATGACTCCACCACAACCTTGACAGTGTCAGGTGAATCCCTTTCTGTGGGATTCAAGCTTCTGCTTGAACTGAAATGGCTGCATCAAACGGTCTGAAGGACACATTTGGATCCCAGGTCGGGCTGCCTTTTCAGTTCGTACAGAGGGGTGACATCACTTCTGTGTGTGTTTGTGTGAGGGTTAACAAAAGCATTTCAACAGATGTTTCTAATAAAATGGCCAGTGAATGTAGTCTCAGAGGAGGAAAATTAGCTCGACTAAAGGGAATCTCATTCTCTGGTGAGTTCTTTCACAAAGCAAAAGCGTATATGATGTTAAATTGATATTAAAGACTTTGCACCTCATATCTAGCTTGTCACTTTGGGGGCACTGTGCCGTCAGCTGTGTAAACTTTCCTTGCAGTAAAAGGCACATTAAACATTTAAACATTTAAAATGCTCTCACATTTAAATGTTGATCGTCTCTTTTAAAGATGTTTCATCAGTTGCTTGTCGACATTAATTTCTGTTCAACTATTTCAATGAATTTAGCTCATTGATTTGACAAAGAATTTGGCTAATTGATATGACAGTGTAAATTTACATTAAAACATCTTAAATTGACGCAGATAAAATGAACAAGACTTATAACATTCTGCCTTCACTCATTATAAAAAGGGATTTGTTTTGATCTCTTATCTATAGAACTTCGATTCTTTTCATCCAGATCAACTGCTGACTTGTTTTTATGTGGTCTCTGAATTATTTAGTCCTATCCAAGTCTCTGAAGGAAGATGCTGATATCAGGAGAAGCAGGTAAGTTATGCGCGAAAAACAAACAAAATGCTACAAACAGCAGAAGTATTAATACTATAGAGACATACATCTAAAAGTAATGTAGGAAGTACTTTGAAAACACAAATTTGAAGCATACATGGCATACCACAGAGCCCTGAGCTACAGCACAGCTCCCTTTAAAACTGTGTGGGTTTATTATGAAGCTATTAGGTCTCTATTGAGATGTGCGCATGAACACAGCACAGAACTCACATGGTGGGCCCAAGAGCTCTGCTCTTTGTGAATCTAAGACAAAGATGAGAAAGAGAAGAAGCAGGGAAAAATGAAACAACCATGTGGAGTCATTTTATTATTGCAGGAGAACAAAGTCCTCACTGGAGTTGTAATGGTACAAAAAATGTACTTTCTTGTGCGGCTTCCAGTTTTCTCATTACAGTTTTTGTTTAATCTTTCATTTGACAAGAAAGAAAGCTCTATCTAAGTTAGTTTTGAAGACTGGGTTGTGTTGAATGGAGGACTGAAACTAAAATGGTTAAAAACAAAAGCACAAATATGTAAATGTCCCTACAAATAAATCAATGTACTTTAAAAAAATTAAATTTTCCTAAAATGTTGTCATTTAATGGACCTTCATAATTATTCTTTTCAGTTTAGTTTTAGGAACTTGAATTTGATCAATTTTACTGTTTAATTTTTATTTCTTAGTAGTGTAATTACAGCCTAGCTAATTCAACACATCAACTTATATCAAATGGTAATAGGACTTGTGGTTGACAAAGCTTCAGCTTTAAAGCAAGAATCTTAGTTTGTATCCCAAATAGTTAGTGTAGAATTAGCACTTCTGCTAAAACTAAATGTTGTTGGTAGCTGAGCCTCAGTGTCCCAAGACAGATGAAGGCTATTAACAATACAATTTGGTTGTAGTTATTAAAGAAAAGACTTACATTATCAGTTAGATTTGATTTAATTTCCATTAAATTTGGAGCATATCACTAAAATGTTTGTTAAATTATAATAGTTTGTATCCTACAGTGAATGCAGTACATATTTGAAACATCTTCCTTCTTCAAAAATAAAAAAAAAGCCTTTGTTAGCTTCACGATACTGACTCAAAGTGAAGTTGCACAGTAGAATAGAATCTTGTAGAGCGCCCTGTACAGAGTGCTCTCACTTCTTTGCCTGCTTAAATTAGGGAAAGTGACAGATGTTCACATGAGAAAACACACAGGTGGATTTATGATGGCTGTGTTCCACATTGGGGAGCACCTGCTGCTGTTCATGCTGGTTGGTTCCCGTGGTAAACTGGAACACCACAGGGAACAGAACTCTCATTAATTTTATTAATTCAACTCGGGATGTTCCTGCTGTGGTGTGTTAAAGGTTTTGCCCTGAAAAAGGTCTGTAAGCTCACAATCGAGTGCCTTAAATTGGGAAATATGACTAAAGCATTGATTCAACATAACTTTTTTTAACTTTAATAAATGTTCTCATAAATATAACATAGTAATACTTATTTCCTGGAAATTTGAGTGATTTATTTATTTCTAAAAGCACCTTAAAAACCAAATCATGGTTGCTAGTGTCCATGACATACTGTAGAAGTAAGGTGTTATTATACAACAAATCAAAAGGTAAAAACCAGTGACATTATTAAAAAAAAAATATGGGCAACTGCTTCTTGACAGCCAATGGTGTCCTTGCATTTCAAATTAAATATGTTTTGCAAAACAAACAAAATAAAAACCTTGTCAACTGTCTAGATTCCCATTAAAATGCTCGGTTTCTGAATCAAAGAAAATCAGTTTTTTACTTGACTATATAACCGCAAAATTACATAAATAATCCAAGTGACTAATGCAAAACCCCCTAAAAGCATCTAAAAAGAGAAGATGGATAAAAGAAATGAACTCCAATGGCATAAAGTGCATAATCTTAACAGCGGTTCAGGATTCAAACAACTTGAGGCTTACCGTGTGTTAGTGCAGTGGACAAGGACTGCTCAGATTTTACCTTTCATATATTTTAAATGTTTTCCTTTCGGTCATCTTCAAAATGTCCTCCATTAAATTCCAGATCTTTCAAAACAGTTATAAACGTGGCCATGAAGTAATGCGACCTTTGGCATTCAAGAGCATAAAACTTTGGGTATGATAGGATTAAAGAAGGATGAAATCATGCCTCCAGTTAATTTTGATTTATTTTAACTGAGTAATTTGATATTATATGAGACTAATCCACATTGATCCAGTTTAACGTAGCATAAACTCCTCAATAACACATGTCGGTTGTTTGATGGAAATAGCTCAAAAGGTTTCTGAAGTTGGAAACAGTCTTCCATGTTCACCCCTCTGTTCCTGCAACACTTCCTATGCACATTCCACTGAGCCGCTCAGCTTCTTCCACTTTCGGTCTGCAGGGCCGTCTAGTCTGACGTATTGCAACTGTGGTACCATGCTAAAACAGAAGTCACTCTCAGCCTCATCCCTGTAGCATGAAGGGAATATAAGGTATGGAAGGTGGTTTGTTTCAATTTCTTTAGAAAATGCTGTTTCTGAATGGCACATTTAATGATCTCTGTGGTGTTCCTGAACTAATTTATTATCCACTCTCTCTGTGGCATGATTATTAATGTGAAAGCATGTGTGTTCAGGTTGTGATATTGAGTAATGACATATCTATTACAAAATTGGTAACGGGAAAGGGTACATGTCTTTTTATTTCTTATTTTGCAAATTGTTTTGGAAAATAAGAGACTGGACAGCAGATGTGAATGGAATATTTTCTTGTTTGCACACAATTCAAACGCCCAGATAGTTTCAAAGCACATCTGCTCCTGTAGAGACAAACTTTGAACTAAGGTGAGCCGCGATCATCCTCCTTAAACTTAAGGATGCTAAGCAGAGACAGAGTGGAAGCGAAGATGGATAGAAGTGCTTAAGAAAATGATGCATCATCACACTTTCACATAGCTCCTCATCTCTGGACGCTTTGGACGAGTGTGTTCATCACTGTATCGTCAATTAGTTTGTGCAGACATTTAAATGTGTATGTAGATGTGTGGAGGTCTGGCATGATGGTGGTGTGAGTATTGCAAGTGTATCTGTGTGTGGAGTCCATGTAAAAATGCTGACACCACATTTAAGTTCGAGGGTGGGGGAGTGTCATCCTTACTCATCCCTGCCATCGTTGGAGAAAGCCAATTTTGACTCTTCTCCTCTTTTTCCTCTTTTCCTCTGCACCTCATCCTCCTTCATCTCCCTCCACTTCAGAGAGTGCCATCTCTCCGATTTCTCCTGCTCCAAATTGCCCCTAAAACATTCATTCTAATGCTTTCATGCTCTCTGAGAGCCTTTCAGCCCACTTTGTTTCCTTTCTTGAGTTCATTTAACCATCTCTTCCTTGCTGAGCTGGAGGACTTTCAAAAAAAAAAAGAAGAAAAAAGTAAGGCTTCTATGAGGGTGTGCTGACAGACAAACATTTTAAGCAAGATAATAGAGTATAGAAATTTTATTTTGTGAAGGTACAATAATAGAAGGTTTTATGTACCCACCTCATTCAGTGCATGAATAAAATGATCATAAAGATGGCATAAAGTGGAGCTTGTGTACAATAACAAGTTCACCCATTACTGCTGTTGAGATATGTGTAGTTTATTGCAAAAGTTCAGCCTTCTGTCAGCTTAACCACCAACAAGTTATTTTTATTAAAACAATAGTAAGTTGCCAAAGGACCAGTTTGGTAGGTCAAGCAGATGATCATAAGAATGTCTGTGGCTGAGTTTATTCTCCTCTTCCCCGCCCATTTTCACTTTGTCAGTCTATTTTACTTTGTAGATTAGTTTTTAATTATTGATGGAGAAGCATTACAGGTTAATACAAGCCAAACATCTTGATCCTTTTTGATTTGGATTTTGGGATGCGTTATCTGCGAGGTCAGAGTTTGTTTTTACTAGCCACTTTCAGATCAAATGGATCGGTTCTGCATGAACACATGAGGTGACAAAGCCATTTTTATTACAATGCCACTTTGCAAAGATAATTAGGCCAAATGTGACAAAATAGTGCCATCCATCATTTTATAGAATGGCCTTCTGATTCATGACCGAAGAATATAGTAGCTTTTTTTGAGGAACAGATAAAAATGTGTAGACAGAGAAACATTTCAATAAAAACATGCTAATGTTCAACTATCTACTTTCCTGTCTTTTTACCTCTTCCGTGTGGCTCATTTTAAGTCCTTTAGCTTAAGAACTCAAGTTGAAAAGTTGCCTAAAAACTATATGTAAAGTCAACTTTCAGATATGAATGCTGGCAAACTTAAAAACTGAACAATTCAAAGTATTAGAAAACCAGAAATGTTCAAAGGTTCTGTGTAAAAAAAAAAAAAAAAAAAATCATAATAAACAGAGTTTAGACATAAAAAAAATTTAACTTAACAGGGTGTCAGTTTTTACAGCATTCTTGTCTTCTTTGCCCACACCAGTATAATGGTACACTAAACACACTATTCCATGCATTCTACACACTCTGTCTCCTCCAGGGGGTCCCGAGGGAACCCAAAGCTTTTTGGGATATACGCTGTGATCTTTGCAGCATATCTGCCTCAGGGTCTTATCTCTCCAGAATGAGGCATTCCAGCCTATGGCTTTTTAGCTGCTTTCCAAGCCTAAATGTGTACAAAACGGAGTCAGAATTCAACATAGCGGTGGAGGAAAAGGTGAAAGGACTTTACAACTTGCTACTAGATTCACTGTTTTATCTCATCTGTTAGAGAAATAGTCACTTTTTGGTTCCCCTTGTCGTCAGTCTGGGCAATTTTAGCCAATATTCCCCTCTCTCTCTTAGCGCATGTCTGTGATGTAGCAAGGCTGGATATCTGATTTGAGAATTTAATTCAAAAATTTCTATTTAGTACAAATTCCTAAATTGGACTCTCAGGAACTTAACTTGAACTTTACAGTTTTCTGTAGGTCATCATTTCATATACTTTCCTAAAGCTTTGCATTAGGCCATTTATTTTCAGAATGTGGTCTCCTATTTGCTAGAACTGGGTTTTAGAATTAATTAATGATGACTAAAGGAGTTGCAGCCCAAAACGTAACTTGGCATTGTAACTTGTTCGTTAAGACACCACAGGTTATCTGTGATATCTTAATTAACCACGTCTTTACAATGTGCTCCTCTCCTATTTTCAATCTAACTCAAATAAGGCCAGGCTACAATTAAAAAACACTTCCAATGTAATCAAATTATAAAGTAGTTAAATGAATAGAGGTCATCAAAGGCTTAATTTGGAAGAGCGTTCTGCTCTTGTTTGTTGTGGCGTATAGCAATAGAAATGCCAGCCTGTTAGGGTGTCAACTGGGTGAGTATTTTCACAAAAAAATAATACAAATATTTTGAATAAATTATTAAGTTTGCCCTCACAACAGAGCTTAGGTTAGGGGTCTGCACAAATGCACAGAAGCAGTGACACAAAAACAGCAGTTGCATTTACAGAATGTGAAACCCTTTAATAGAAATAAACAGGCTATTAGATTTATTACCAAGCATCTTTACAACTAAGAAAAAATGTCCTTGTGTTCTTTGCTCAGTTTGTTTTTTTTCTCTGCCAGTATTGGATATGAGCTTCTACCAGTTTTCCAACAAGCAAAGGATTTGTTGTACTGATGGATAACAACATACACCATGCTTAGATGTAACTAAAGATTCCATGTTGTAGTTCAAAACAAACAGGACTTGTGTAGCTGATGCAGACAAGGGACCACTTCAAGTTTTTTAAGACATGCAACTTAAGTATGTTTGAAATATCATATCTTCCAAAACTGCTAAATAGAATATATCTATTGTCCTAGCTTCAAACTACATGTATTTGTGTCAAAAGGTCCCAGAAGAATACTCTATATGCTGCTTTAAGTAGACTGCAGGGATTTTATTCAACACCATCATTAGGGCCTTGAGGTCCCATGATCAAGATCTGTGATTGCCCCCCATACAAAACTAAAAACTAAAGGAGACAGAGAGACTTTTCTTCTGTGGCTACAACACTTTGGAACTCCCTTCCTCCAACTCTCAGACCAATGGACTCAGTGGCTTAAGTGTTTGCTTAAATTTGTTTTGTGTATTTGCCATTTTGTTTGTTGAAGCACTTTGTGATTTTTTTCTTGAAAGGTGCCATATAAATACAGTTTTACTTATTTTAAGGTCTTTTGTATGCTGGCATTCCAGTGGACAGCTATCAAAACTGCTGGTTTCAACATTAACATATGAGAGCATAATAAAACAAAACAAAATAAATAAATGTAGCCTGACTTCTCTACTATTGTTAATACAAGTATGTCATAAATTAATAATATGCTGGAATGAAGACTTTGTTCAGTCTAAAAGTAAAATCAAAGATTTAGTAACATATGAGATTTTCCATAACTTCTTTTCACTTTTAAAGTGCTGTCTTAATTGTTTTTGGACTATTTCAGCCCTAAAAGTTACAGCATCTTGTCACAGTTTGAGAGATTGGTAGGATTGTCATAAAATGTTTTTGGGCAATCACAAGTCACTTATGAGACATCTTAAAAGGATGTGTTCAGACAAAGTTCGACAATCCTTCACAGCCAGAAAGTGCTTTCTATTTCCTCTCTTTTCTTGGGTTTGCTTTTGATGTTGTCAGTCACTGTCACAGTTAAAAACCATACTTTAAACAATTTTTCCCATGGAATTCAAGCTTTTTTATATCCTACTATAAAGATCACATAGCAAACCCACAAAAATACATTTTACTGTGGTGGAAATTTCCTCATAAATTCTTAAACTAAAGAAATATTTTAAATGAATAATTACTTTTATTACTGGATTCTTTTTTATGAAAGTACGTCAGCTGGAAAGTAAGCGGAAAGGAAGAAGGAATAGAAAACATAGAAAAGTGGGATCAGTCCCGCAAAGGTAAGCAAGATGCAAGACAGACATCCCTGCAAAAATGGATGGAGGAAATAACAATTGTAATAAGGGAAAAACGGCTAATACCAGAGAGGGGATGAAAAGTGCTAAAACAGCATTCAGACTGAGATTAGAGTACAAGCCAGAGAGGAGGAAATGGGAAAGGGAAGTGCCAAGCCATTTATTTTTCTTCTCTCCTCATTCATTCCTCTACTTTTTCTTCTTATCGCAGATCGGGCTGCTGACTGCCAATACACCCACAGACACGCACACACATTTGTATCTCTACCCATATTAAGACTTCCATTAATTTTAGTAACTGCATTTACGCAGTTACATTTTCCCTAAACCTAATCAGTATTATTATTCTCCTAACCTTAACCATAACCCAACCCGTACCTATAAGGATGTGCCACATACAAACATTCACACACACCCAAGATTTGCTGGGGTATGCCAATTGGTGGAAATTTTCAAGCATGCAGTACATCCATATCCAAGTTTCCCATGATGAGATCACACAAATGAGAATGTGTAAATATCGTAATAAATTGGAAAACACTGCAAAGACATAAATTGGCTTAGATAAAAATCAGGAGCATTTGTAATAAATTGAGGGTTTTCTGGAGCTTCTGTCAGACTGCCCCAGGATAGCTGGAGCTACAATCCTGTAGCTTGCCATCATCAGTGCATGAACATGCCATTGAGATTTTAATTTGAGATATAGAGGGCATTATAAATAAAATTGATTATTTATATCATTATAATAAATTGAGTCATGAGAAGTCAGTCTGGACCACATCAAAAGACTTTGATCCAGTTCCTTCACCTCCTTTATACTCCAATGCAATTCACACAGAAACAGCACCCTAAGTGGTTGCTGAAGAAGGAAATATGATTTGTTTTTGGTGCTGTCTAAAATATAGGTTCCCATTGGTTTTTTGACCTTTAATACAGTATGCCCTGTCATTGCTTTAGGTGTTCAAGTAAAGGTGTAAATCACAACTGACAAAACACAGGAAGGCTCACTTTGTTACATTTTATAGGAAATGCTAGTTTTGTAGGAGCTGCCACACACTACATGTTTAGTGGCAAAGATTTAAGCTTCAGATATAGCTGAGCTGTCAGACAGACAAGTCCTTCAGACGGAGGGGTGCTGTGTACCACTGTGTTAACAAAGCACTGTGTGTTCAGATTTGAAGGATGAAAGGCAAATACCTTTATATGGAGAGTTTAATGTAACTTTCACCAATCTTCTTATTAGGCATGGATCACCTTGCAAATTAAACGCATAACCCAGTTTTTAAAAGTTGCCATTTCAATGCAGATACCACTGAAACTACTTTACATTTAGATAAAGTTAAAGTGGCTTTACAACGACTATTTGCTTGATGCTCCGAGACAGTGGTAATTATTGCCTTTTCATAGAAAACCTTTGCTGTGAGTTGGCGGTGACTTCTATATGATAGGCTTTAAAACCAAAACATATTCTTCAAATTTGATGAAATGTGAAGTGGCTACAAGAAAAAAACAAAATGTAGTAACAAGATTCAAAACATTGGAAGACCTTGAGGTTCGAAGGCTGCTGAGATGGATGAATGCAGTTAATTTTTATGGTATGAAAGAGACATTTTTTCCCTCTATATCTTGCGTAGTTGGTATAGAGGATAATTAAATAGACTGCAACTTAATAAAGTGAGGCAAAGAACAGTTTGATTTCCTGCAGATTGTTTTTACATTTGCTTATTCACAGATATAGTCACAATATCTGAATTTTGTGGTAGTTTTATGTAAATGTGGAAACACATAATATGAATGAAATTTAAGTAAATGTAAAATAAAAGCCTTATATGCCATTGGGTGAATGCTTTATTCTCTAAACTTACAACTAGAATTATGCATGCTACACACATTTTGATCATTTTATTATTTACAGATACTCCTGACCTACCTAACCATGCTCACTGTGAGCAAAGGACTGCCAAAGAAAGCATCAAAATAGCAGAAATTCACAAAGGTGTTGGAGAGATCATTAGGAAATGACACACAAAAGATGGTCATCAGTTGCCTTCAGTCTATCCCCTCACAAAGTCTGTTAGAATGATCATTGGAAAGATGAACAGCTTGATCAGTGTCAATAAAAGGCATTGATCATAAGATTATTGGACAACAATCATCAAAAACATCCTTCATTATAGTCCAGTGTGATAGAATCAAAATGTTATTCTCTTTCTTTGCACAGGTCTGTCTTAGGTTTTTCAGTGAACTCCTAAATCAGAGGTATCCGAGTCTTAAAAAGCCACAGACATTTTAAATAAGTCAAAGGTCAGCCTATTATAGTCTGTCAAGCCACATGCCATAATACAGTTACGTACAAAATAACTCAACCATCTCAGCAATTTAAAAAACTAAAAGAAAATCACAAAATATGTCACTTTCAGCATAGCAAAAATAACTTACCCTTGGACAGAATTCTTGGATAAATACAAATGTCATTATTTCAGGAAACAAAACACAATGAAAAACAATTTTCCATTCCATGCCACTCTGAATGATTTTCGCTTCAACTAATCCACTTCAGCTATCTGTGTTTTATAGCTGCATTTCTTTTTTCAGACATAGTGAGAAATTATGTACATTTATGTATAGGTTTCATTAAAGGTGTAAATAAATAATATATGTATTGCAAGACCAGTAACAAAGAGCAATGATTGTAATGCAAGTTGGTGTTACCAATGTCCACTTTCCATGGAAAAGCAATATTCACACTGTTGTATAAAAACTTACTGTATATACATACACTTGTCACAAGTAATGATACCAAAGATGGGAAAGATTAAACAGATGGTTGGTAATAGCAAGAAATATAGAAATAGGTGAAAATGTAGATTTCCCACAATCCTCATCTTACTGCCGTATTTTCCGGGTTATAAGCTGCAGTTTTTTTCATAGTTTGGCCGGGGTTGCGACTTATACTGTGGAGCGACTTATGTGTGAAATTATTAACACATTATATCATATCACCTGTTATTTTCACACTACACTGCAAGAGGGCGCTCTAAGCTTGTGTTGATAATGTGTGTGGCAGAAGCTACCGCCGGAGTTAGCGGAGTTTTTCACAAGCGACACCAAAGATGAAGATTTAGTGATTTGGAGAGATGGTTTGGTAAACTTGTTAGCATATTATTTATTCTACAGTTATCTGAATAACTCTTAATATGTTATGTTAACATACCAGGAAATTCCGTCAGTCATGTCATCTCTCAAGATGACATGTCTGTTCTTGGTGTTGGATTTTATCAAATAAATTTCCCCTAAAAATGTGACTTATACTCCAGTGCATCTTATATATGTCTTTTCCTGCTTTATTATGCATTTTGTGGCTGGTGCAACTAGTACTCCGGAGTGACTTATAGTCTGGAAAATACGGTATTTAAAAATAAAATCTCATAACTTTCCATCATTGTGTAACCCTTTAATCCAATATCCTGCGTAAAAATAATATTGGGTTAAACCAACATTGTTTTCCAATACTGTATTTTCAGACCAATTTAGGGTGAAGAACAAAAAATTCTCCTTCAAAGTATTACACCATATAACACTGATAACAGTTACAATGAATGAAATGAGGATTCTCAATAGAAACTCATGCCATTATGAGTTGTTTCCTTTTTGTTTGTATGTTTTTTTTTATATTTGTATGTGTGTGTGCCTCTTTGTGGACAATAGAGACAAGGAAGATGAAGAACCAACATATGAGATGGGAAATTATAGTCGGAAAGGCTTTAGATTGTTTCCAGCAAACAGAGAGGAGAAAACAAAGGTTGTGTCCATGTGATTTTCTCTTGCTGTAGCAAAAATAATGGTTGTAATCAAATGTAGCCATGGTTGATAATGGCAAGGAGAAAAGAATAAAAAGAGTCTTTAGAAAATTTAACCATGAAAACAACCAAGAAAAAAGAAAGGAGTCAAGTGGTCCAGGAACAAACACAACAATGGATAGCATGAATCACTTCTTCATAAATCATTCGAGTACTTCATGGAGTGGTCCTGCCACCTTGATAAGGTCATAATGACAAGAATACATTCAACCTAAAGAGTGGGTTTTAAAAGCAAAAGCAAAAAAAAAAAAAAAAGGTTGCCAATAAGGAGGGCAGCTGGTTTTCTAATAATAATAAAACTCATAATTTCTCCAGGGAGAAGAAAATTTACAGGCATGTTTACGCTCATCTGAATGATTTATTATCTGGCCCTTTCGGGGGTCCAATGAATTTAATAATCAACATTAAATCAGTAAATCAGTATTTTGTTGATGAGAGAAAGAAAAAATGTTTGTTTTGCATAGCAAATAAAATCCTAAGTCTTCAAATCAAGGCGTTGGCTTATATGTCCTATACAAAGAAGCAAAGGATTATCTTTAAAACTTCAAACTTTTCTCGCTGACTATTTAGCAGTTAGGTATAGCTGAAATAAGATGCAGAGATGCTGTGTTTAATTTGCATCAGTGAGGGTTTTGATGGTTAAAAGTCTTTATAGGAAAAAGATAGTCGCTATAAAAGGGATTGCAATTCAGCTATTGCATCTCACAATCTTATATTCATTAAATACAATTTAATTAAACGTAATCCTGTATGCATCTTCTCAGCATAAGTTAGGGCTTTAAGACTTACAATTAAATATTCAAACGTATGAATATACATAAAAAACAACAGACTTCAAAGGCATTCCAGCTGAAAGAAGATTAGGATTGTCCAGATGCTTCTTGCACACTGGCCACAGAACTTTTACATCATCTGCAGTGATGCAGGGCTTCACTGAAAGAAAACGTATTTTTCATGTGAAATAAATATAGAATTAAAAAAATATATATCAGGTGCGTATCCAAAACTGATACATTTATTGATAAAAGTGTTCAAGGTGGACTAGAAGCTAATTTCAAGAGCTGATGGACAGTTTTGTAGATGGTAGGGAACCATTATTTTAAATTGAAAAATACTACACAAGGACTCCACAAATTAAGGGAAGATCTCCAACATTACTAACACTGGAAAACAAGCTAAACTGGCGGAAATCTGCAGACACGAACTGGTGGAATAGACTCAATTTTTGATTAAAAAATATACATAATTTCCTCATGTTGCAGCATAACCTCTGGAGGTTTACGGTGGACTGGGTTACACTACTGAATGCCAGAGAGGGACATGTGTACATAAAAACATAATAAACTCTCCAATATGCTTGTGAAAACATATTTTTTTCTGTATTATATTTATGACCTCCACTTTAACAGTCCATGCAATTGAGTTGCATGGACAATGGAGCTTCATTTGCTGAAGTCAGGTACTTTTGAAAAAGTCATGATGTAAAGGTCCAACAAGAGTCCAGTACTAAATAAAGTCTGAATTACAAAGCATTTTCCGTTTTCTATGTTCATGTCCTAATATGGTGAAATGAGTGAACCCTTGATTAGCGTGTGAATGCTTTAAGTTTCAAACTCTGTATCTATGGTTGCGGCTGACATTTTTCACTGGTTGTTGAGTTTCATGAAAATATTTGTCACATGGTTTTTACCCTAAATAGGCAGCTAATATTGGTAGCTTTATATAGTTAAAATGTCATCAAACTGCTAATGTTTTTTTTTAATCATTTTATTCTTTTGGTTGGTGAGCTTTAGGAAGTAATAAACCTTTTTTATTTACATTCGCTCTTTTCCATTTAGTAACCAACCCACTGCATCACTTCTAAGATACCATGCTCGTTGCCAGGATGATATTGGCAAGAACAGAAGTGTCTTTCAAATACATTTGTGCATTTTCAGCTAAAAGAACTCAAAGAACAGTTACACAAAAGAGCAGTACACATACAAAAAAGCAGATTATGCAATCAGTTGGGAAAGCAGCCTGCTTCTCAGGAAGACAAAGGGGAATAATTACAGACGCAGTACTTTTTTGATTGAAACAACAATTCTGACAATATTAAAAAGGGGTCAATAACTGTGATAAACTAACAAGTATTAGTCTATGTGCACTGTGTTTGTTGTTATGCATGTTGTGGTCAGTACATAACATACTAGATGCCTGCTTGCTTTGCATAACAGGACCACTACCATTATTGTCAGTAACGTTTTGCATATAAATCGTTACTTAATTTGGAGTCAGGTTTTCCAGCAGAGCAACTGTGCATACATTTACTGGAAGTTTAGTAGAAAACACACAAGTTCTAATTATTTATTTTAGACGTATGCTAAGGTTTTATTCTCATGATTTTCTTTTTAAAAACAATTCCCTTATCTAATAAAATACTTTGTTTGTTCATGACAGCTGAATTAATGACACACAAACAAAAGAATCTCCACTAATAATTGGACGTATATTACTTGTAATAAAAGTTTTGTGGGACATTTGCATTGAACTGATACAAACATACAACAAGTGGAAAACAAGCAATTTGGGTTAAAAACTGTAAGGAGAAAAAAAGCAAAGACCCTACAGCTAGTTATGTACAAATTGGTAACCATGTCAAAAGTTGTTTTTAAAAGACTAAAAAAAAAATACTTTGTTATTATTTGTTTTAACAATATAATACACTACACAGCTGCAGCATAGAAGACACTGCTCTTACATAAAGACTTACATTTGTAAGGAACAATATCTGTTAAACTGCTTTTATTGGAAAAATGGCAAATATGACTTACAAATGAAAAATCATTCATCAAAGGCTACAGTAACACAGCAGGTCCTTATGCTCGATTAGGATTGAGCAAGAGAGCAATCAGACTTCTGTGTGAACGGTTTGTGATCCAAAATCTACCAGCATGTGCAGAAGAAGGTGTCACACAGCAATGAACTATTTACAGAAGTAATGATGGTTGCTGTCATCTATGGGTCAATTGTAAAGTTATTCAGCAATGGGAGCTGATGGTGTTGTCATAAGAAAAAATGTGAGCAACATTTGAGATAGACTGCGGGTTTTCCTACCGTTAAACAATTTAATGTATTGTATGATCTAAGCGAAAACATAATGGAATTTTTAGAAATTCTTAAATTATTTTCCTAAATAATTTATTTTCTACTTGAAGAATAAATTTGATACATGTTTTGTGCTTTTTCTTTGTAAGTGATAATTCCTGTATGAAATCAAAAACACTTTGATCCATTGCAAATTTAGCAAAATCCAAATTCCCGTTTGTCCAGAAAAAACAGATTGAACAACTGATTAGGGAGCAAGAAAGGTTTAGGGGTATCAGTAAATGGCATCAAACTGCTGCCAGAATCCTGATTTAGCACCATTTAACATAGACTCCTATGGGAAAACAGAGGGCTGGATGCCAAATATAGAAGATGTGACTTGGTTACCAATGCACTCTGGGCATGGTTCTGCCTGAAGATGCATATACTGCAAAGTGTTTGTATATAATTACTTCTGCTCTGTCCTCTGACAACTGTCCTCACATGCTGTTGTCCTGAGTAATGTTTTCTGTTGCGGCACCAGACTGCTGCCAGGGGGATTTTCTACTGTGTTGGGAGCAACATTGTGGAGTTGTGATGCTCTAAGTAAAGAGTCGGTTATTACACCATCCCATCTTGACAAGCCAACTCCTCAGGGAGGGCAGAAGACAGGGGTGGCAAAAGGGAGATTTTTTATTCTCCCCTTTCTTACCTTTGCATAAGGTAAGAAAAGTGAGAAGAGAGAAACATGAGCAGGAATTTAAAAACATGTCAGAAATTCTTAGGGCTTAAGCTAAATTTGTGGAAAAATAATCTTGCTGGGAGCTGCACATTTGGTGGACGGGGGCAAGGTGCAACAAAGTATTACAAATAAGAGAGTAACTGTGGAATCTCCAGTAATCAGGCACACACAAACATTACTGCATTCTTTGATGCATTCTTACTCCACAGTTTGTTCACACATGTCTGACAAAGACCAACCTTGCCAGCCAGGTTTGCAGACCGGCTTGACATCAATGTGCACCAGGACACTTTGCAAGGCTCTCTTCTGGCCACAATCCCAAGCCGTCACCTGGATCTCGTAGTGTTGCTGTCGGTCAAAACTCAGCTTCTCTGTGTTTCGGATGTTTCCTAATGGGAAGAGAAGGTCAAAGCCAAGGTCAACCAAAAGAGCTTCTTAATAGGGCATAAAAATAATTGACATGAAAAAATCATGAGGGAACTGTTTTAAGCAGGAAATATGGAAAAAGATGCAGCTGTGTCAGTCTAAGGATACTTGAAACAAGAATGTGTTGTTGTATTTTGTGTGTTTATTGAATCAGGATTCAGGTCAGTTTGTCAATGCGATCTCCTGTTTCTTACAATTGAAACCTCACAGAAAGATACACATTTTTTTCCTCAGTCTGAAAGTAATCAGACCAAACTGCTGTCTTAAAATGAGTTATCCTTGTCATTGAGATGTAAATGGACCTTGACCCAGTGATATATATATATATATATATATATATATATATATATATATATATATATATATATATATATATATATATATATATATATATATATATATATATAAAAAAACAATGACAGATGTAAATTTGGCCGTTTATATATATTAAGGCAAACTTTAAGCTTAATGCATATACTTTATGTCTAATTCTTTCTTAATGGGACTGTATTTGACCCTGATTCTGAAACCTTATCAACAGCATTCATATGACATTAGATCATGATAAAACTATAAAACAGCAAGGGGTTTTGGATACAGCAAAGTAGTCAATCTAAATAGTTGTTTGTCACCTATACCACTCTTTATGTATGTGCTCCTACTTTTTTTTACAAAGACAGTGTGTGAGTGTTTGCTTCAAGGAGTAATGGTTATTTAATCTTACATCATCATTATGTATCATTGTCAAATTAACTTTAATGGCTTAACGTAATCACTGTAACAAATGAGATCACAGTGGCGATGACAGGTACCTTCTATCTCCTTAAGGGGTCTGATTAACTGTAATGCTTCCCAAAATTGGGTACATGTTTCCATTAAATACTTGCCGCCTCCTCGTGTAAAGACATTGCTACTTGTTGGCCCCCTGTTCACCTCTCAGTGGTTACTTTTCCGAAAGCAGTAATTACTCATGCCCACCAGCATCAACATTAAATCTCTGATTTTATCAACATTCAGCAGAAGTGGGATTGCTGTTGTCCTGAAGATTTGTAAGCTCATTAAATTAAGCACAGCCATGACTCAGTGACTAATTCTGCTTAATTCAACATTTGCTACAGCACACCTCTGGGAGAATGGGTGGTTGTCTCGTATTTGAAAATGACATTTAGGAGTTATGTAGAGGTTCAACAAGATATTGGGGCATGAGATAATTTGATAATATTTCTCTTCAAAGGGAAGTCTGTCTCGCAGCTGCTGACAGCATGACCTTGTCCATAAAAAATAGCTGTTAGGCAGTGATTCCTTTGGACCCACACTGGCGTTATGTCAGAAAAGTGTGGTGATGATGATGAAGTATTTTCTATATTTTCTACAAGAGTGGATTATGTGTATTTTTTTCTGCAGCCAGAGATTGCTTCTAGAAGACTCCACTTATGCTTTGAGAAATAAAAGAAAGAAGAATTTTCAACGCTTTTTTGGGATCGCCACTGTGATGGATTTAGACAAGTACAAAGACATCAACTGTGGTTAAACATGAACTGATCACAGGTTATTTTAAGTACAAATTGTGATTTAGAAAACATTTATTTGCAAAAGAATTATGATTTTAAGTTTTATTCAAAATATTGTTAAAATCTCATCTTGTAGTTATAAACCCAGCTGATTATATCCTGTCATCTTGTGAGCTGGTTGTAACTTTGGTAACATGTTTTATAAATACACCTGGAAGGATTGGGAAAAAAAATAAAACTGTAGCAACAAGCTTTGTTTTTGCTGTTTACATGGTGTTTGAATCACTTGAAATTGAATCTATTTCTAGATGTGCAACAAACTGCACAGCAAAAATCAATGTTGTTGAAAATTAAGTTGTGAGTCTTGATATTGCTCCAGCTCAAAGTGATCCACTTCATTAAAATTCTGAGCAATGTGCTACAATTAGACCTGCTGCATTGAGGCACATAAATCAATCCAAATTTGACATAATAGCCTGGCAGCTTTGCTTAAATTTATTTTATATATGCTGGCGGGTTAAAACTCTCAAAGTTAAGGTCTTTCTACATACCTGTTTACTAAGGACATTAGTTTAGTATTTTGTTGCCAAGCAAGAATATGTGTCATTTTAGTTTTTTGAATGAAACAGAGATTTTTTTTACATCACTCTGTTTAAGTGCTGATATAATAAAAACACTGCACATGGTCTTTAATTGCTGTTTTTTTTTTCCACATGAAAGTATTTAATCCTCATTTTTCAATGTGCTCTGAATAGTCTTTACATTATTAGTTGATTTAGTTTATACTGCATATTGCATAAAAATAAAAAAAATGCTTTCATTAAATATTCAGCACAAGCATGAGTCTAACAAGTTGTAATCATTCTACATTTCTTAGCATGTCAAAACTGATTAGTTCCTTTAAAAATGTAGATAGAAATAGAAAGTGATGAGATATTTGGCCTTTTTTTTCTCCAGTAACTTCTGTCTCCAGTCGTAGTGTTGCTTTCTTTTTAAGTCTTGAAGACTTTTAAGTTGCTAGTATAATAAATGTGTTTTACTACTTCATTTTTGTCGCATTTACTAAGGCATCATGCAATGCTGAATATATTTATTCTCATTTCTACTCACCATTTCGATCTATAGCAAAAGGTGTGTTAGTGGTGGTGATCTGGTAGTTGCAGATCTGACTGTACTGTGGCGAACAGTCCTGATCTGTGGCCTCGACTTGCAGGATGCTGTCATAAATCTTTCCTTCTGTCACAGCAGCTCTGTACTGTGGCTCTCGAAACACAGGAGCAAACTCATTCACATCATTGACCTGGATGTGTACCACTGCCCTGCAGACAACACACAGACACAGGGGAGGGGAAAGTTCAAACTAAAGTATCATCTGCATAGAGTGTCATACAGGTTAAAACAGTTTTTATTCCAGCTTTTGGAAATAAAGGCATTCTCCTTGTTCCGTTTACATTTTAGCAAATAAATTATTTCTCTTTCATAAAAATAATTATAGCTTTTTCAGTTAAAGTGCAAGAAACAGATATTTGAGAACTAGTTAATATGACAGGATGAAGCAAACAACAATGTTCCCTTCATCCTCGGTTAAGTTCAAGTTTTGCGTTTCACTTAACCTCATCACTGCTCAGTCATCTCCATGTATAAATGTACAATGGATTTAAACAAGAATATTGTAGATTACTTAAGTACAATGCTGAAGTATTAAAGTGAGATGAAATGCATGCATTATTTTTCTTTATGTCACCATTGACAAGCTATTAGTCTTAATAATTTGAATAGCTTTAGCTACTGCTTATCATGCTTTGCTGGCAAACCAGAGATGATGTTACAGAAAGCAAAACCAAGGGAATATATTAAATAAGCAGAACAGAAAATTAATTCATGTAACTGATAAAAACTCATGAGTTAGTTCAATTTTTCCATTTCATTTAACCTCATCCCAGCTCAGTCATAGCTTTTACTCATTCTATAAATCAATATCTACACCAACAAACATGATATATTTGTATGTGTACCAAAAGGTATAATAGCATTAAATATTCATTTGTGATTTCCTTAATTAAATCAGACATGAACAAATTTGTTCCTTTTAAAAAACGAACTTGCAAAAATAGTCTTTTGTTTAAAGACATTACAGGCAGAGATGACTGACAATCGAATACTCAAAAACAAAAGTAGTGTGTTGCTTTAAGACAAAGGGATACAGATTAACATGTACCTTTGAGGATTAGCAGCTGAGCACTACAAAATTATTTGACTAAAAGGATCTGTATAAAACAATCCAGCTGCAACTATAGCAGACTGGAACATTGAGAGGATGGAGACATTTTCCTTCTGTCTTATCATCTTTGTCCAGCATACACAAACAAAGTCCAGTTTTTAAGCCTCAATATAGACATAATTTAATATAAATCCACCCAACAATGGCAAACCTGTACTATAAAGAAATAAATATGTCAGGAAAAGGCAGTGTTGCTCGAAACAAAAAGAATTTAGTCACATATTTAAGGCTGGATTCATTCTAATACATTCAGTTAGTTAATTTTTACTTATTACACATGCAGACACACCTTTGATCAGGGCATCAATGCTATCTCAGCTGAAACTGAGATAGCTGTTAATCACTGTCATTAACAGTTATGTTGTTTTACATTCATGCTTTCGTTGTTTTTTCCTCTTGTGGCTAGAAGACAGACATTAATAAATTACTTTTAAAAGCTGTCTATCATTTTAATAACCAAATAAATTAAGTAATAAGGAAACAACAAATAGAAATTTCAACTGGCAAATTACATAGTAATAATGAAAGTACTTTCATGCAAATTCATTGCCTTTGCATCGGCTTTCAATATCAAGATAGCTATGTATTTTCCAAAGTTTTGTCAACTAAATTTTCTCAGAAAAATATTCTGAATATTTTTTTACTGTTAGGTAAAATGTTTTATGACATTTAGTTTGATTATTCCAAAAGCATACTGTCTGCACCTATGATACCTATAAAATTGCACGAGCTTGTATCTATGTGGATTTTCAATCAAAAATGTTAAACTTTATCTTAATATAGCACTGATAAAAACACAAAGTATTTACATTAAATAAATATCTTTATCATAATCAACTTTGCATTAAAACTGTGTTAATAAGTGTTACAGGTTTTCAGTTTCAGGACTGCTATAACAGTGATGAGCACAATCTGAAGGATAACAAAATGGAAGTCCACAATGACGACCGAAGCGCCGCCTTTGGCATCCAGATTGCATATTCTTTATTTGTTAACAAACAAACTTTTTACAGTGTAAAGTATGAATGGTTTACATAACCATTGTCTTATAAAACTGGTTGACTTCACACACTATAATGAAGACAACCAAGGTGTAGTGTATCAAACCGGATAAATCAACTGTTTTAAAACTCGTCTGCCTTTACCTTCAGCTAAAGCACTATAAATGCAGGCAGATTAACATGCCGAAATGCAAACAAAATATAATTTGTTCACTTAGAAAAATAGATTAAACTATACATAAAACTAGTTCAATAATATAAAACAACCAAAATAATGTGGTGGCATTTTTAGGTGCAAAACATGAACATGAAAAATGACACTAAGTCAGCGATTACAAAACATTATGGACCAAAACAGCAATCAAAACTAACCTGGTTTTGGGCTTGCTAAAACGAAAATGTACTTGTTAATAATTGCACTTCAAGTAGAAATAAATTCTTTTACCACAACCTCTTCAAGTTCTGGAAGCTAGTACAGAATACACAAATGAATATGTGGGTGACAGTGATGAATCGCTGAGCTTTAGGAAAGGTGGGATGTTAATGGTGATGCTAACAGCAGCAGAAGATGGTAATAAGATGCTCTGACAGATGAGAGCAGTACCAGTGTGCACAGTAAATCCCTCAGCCAGCCTTGTTTTGTCATATTAATGCAGTTCTCACATAAACATTTCCCCCCTAGCTTCACCTCTTTCCCCAAATAGTGAGTGAGAAAACATATGCTCCGCTCCTCTGGGACTCACATTTGCGAGCATCATTATGTATTCATGCACACAAATGAATAGAATATAACTAAATGCAGTAATTGTGAAGATGTCCCTCGCCCATGTGAGCTGGTGTTCTCTGCTGATGGCGCACATCTGGCTGGAATAGACACCTCGTACTCTGGGGTGACTAGATATTTGCGTGTACTGTGAACGTATGAGTTTGTGTGTCAGTGGCTACATAGTCCTGAAAGCTTGCCAAGCGGGGCCCAAGGCCGCTGTTGCTCCCCATGACAAGTGTCAGTGTGCTGGTAGGGGTTCACAACAAGTCAGAGAGACACAGAAAACAGCGAGGGCCTGTGTGACCCAAAGGGTGTCAGAATGATTACGACAACAAACTGGATAAAAAGGATAGGCAGAGAGATGATTAGTCAAATAGTGTCAAGCTCATCACATAGTTAATGATAAAGCAACATTGAGAGCCTTCTTTTTATTTAGTATCATTTATTAACAGGATGATATCAGTAAAACTTAAATATTAGTTGGAAATGACCTGTACTCTGTATGTATCACTTACTGTGTTATCTTATATTATTTAGTCTGATCTAATCTACCCTTAAAATGCTCCCTGAATACATTGATTTAGAAGACATGCAATATAGCCCCCTTGGTGTTTCACTAGTTGAAAGATAATGACAATAAAGCATATTTATATTACCCGGGATGCATTATCAGTCAAGAACTGGAACATTAAACCCCAGTTTGGCATCAAGCTGTGTGCTACATCAATTTAAAGACAGTTTTCATGTAAAATTATCTTGCAGACTGTGGATGAAAGGCAGATTACTTTTTTTTTTTGTAAATGCAGTATCTGACTTGGTTTCAAACTCAAATTCATGAGTAACTTGCAAGAAAAATTGTAGCAATTCCACCCAGAGACTTCAATCTGCAATATATAATCACATACTTGGGTGTTAACATGAATTCAGTGGTTTAAGTCTGCACTAACCTTTCTGTGATCTCCAGTGATGGGTAAAAATTCTGAAACTGAAAGAAATGCATTTTTCACAAGCGCAAGTGTAATTTATTTTGACGGTGGCAATCTGCAGCTGCTATGAAAACAGACTGAAATAACTGTATAAAAAGTTAAGAAAATTAACTTAATCGCAAAAGTTTTGCTCTGCCACAAAACGACAATTTCAGTGAGGTCAGGAGAAAGTGTTAGTGAGGGTACGGCAGCTCATATCACCCTGTCAGTCTGATTGAATTAGAAGAGCAGAGTGGTTGCTCTAAAAGGAAGTGGAGCCTGTAATCATCCTTCATTTGTCAACCATGGTTACCTCTAAGGAAACACATGCTGTCTTCATTGCTTTACATCAAAACGGCTTCATGGGCAAATAAAATTTTATTCAAATCAACAATTTATCATATAGTCAAGAACAGCAAGGAGAGAGGTTGCCATGCAGTGAAGTAAGATTAAGACATCCTCAAAAACGTATAAGTGCCAGAACTGTCTCCTGAATAGAATTCATCCAAGGTAACGTGTTGCCACCATTGCTGAGCTTGATCAGCAAGGGGAACAGAAAAGGTCCACACGTCCACTCACTATTTTGACTAAAAACATGACCATAAAAAAGAATGGGGTAAAAACATTATGATCTTTTGGGCTTTAGGTGTTTTTAAATCTGACAGTTCAGAAGGCTAAGTTTGAATGAGGACCAAAATTACCTTTTGTATTACATTTTCAGCTGGTGTAGTTCACTATTTGATGTTTTGACTATAAGGTGGATCTTTTTGTTCATTTCTTGTCAGACTTAGAGACAGTTGTGTCTGTGGTCATTTCTTGTTTTTGTGAGGAGTTTCTGCATTGAATTCAGTCCTTCATGAGAGACTAACAAGCTTTTCTTATGATTTCAGATTCTGAAATCATAACCCTCGGATTCATTTAAACAAACTCATTTTATAATTTAATTAAACATAAATTATCAAAGTTATTGACAACTATATAGGAAAAACATTGATTTAAATTCTGATTCCCAGCATTTCTGCTTCCCTGCAGTCTACGAACTTACAAGCATTCAGATCCTCAGGCTTTGTTTCAATCTTCTCCTTTTCCTGCTTTTAGATCATTCTCTCTTTGCAGACCCATCTGGTGGTCAATCTGCGACATTTAGCTTCCAATATGGAAGCTAAAAGACAAGGAAGACCATAGATTAGAGGCATCCAAAGTCAGACCTCAAGAGCTGGTATCCTACATAATTTAGATCTCTTTGTGGTTCAAGACTCTGGTAGTAACTTCCTCCTCAGCATGACAATGTTCTTCTGAAGAAGCCTGCTAGCAAGTCATCAATTTGATTCAGCTGTTTTGAACCAGGTAGAGAAGTAAAATATACAGGATACCGACTGTTGAGGAATCACTTTGGACATCGCTGATGTATGGTCTTAATTATTTCTTTTCTTGGGGGTTCAGGCAATTATTGCCAAGGAAAATGATACCACTCCTGGATTGGCTGCTTTGAAAATGCCAGCCAACATTGCCCTTGAATATTTCAGTTTCCCGATCTGCATTTTTTTTCCAATGTTGTAGACATACAAAAATATCTGCAAATATTTTAGTTACACACCACAAAATAATTTTGCAAATAGGCATAAACACTGAACTGCAAAAAAATGGGTTTCACTGTACTACTAAACAGTGTAGAGTTATAATATGATGATTTATCTTTTGCTTCTTCAAGTCTAATTCAACATGCCAATATGAATATAAAAGGAATAATTTATTGAGCTGTTGAATTTTTTTTGTGGCACTGGTGGCTTTTATTTACAGTAATCAGACAGTAAATGTGCAGGAAGAGCATAGGGGGAAGGCATGCAGCCAAAATCCCAATGTCAGAAATCATAACACAGATGGCTGCATCTGTACTAACAGCCTCTGTATATGAGGCATCTGCTTATTTCAGGCACCTCCCTGTTATAAAGTGTGTTTGTAAGTTGCCTCAAAATACAACTTACAAACAGATATGGTCCATATCTGTTTATAACTGACACATTTCCAAGTTGTCTCGCTTGAGACATGGTCAAATCAGACAGCGACAGTAGTTAGCATGACTATGATCAGTAGTTTTAACTAAACCTGTACTATCTTCCTCGCTTTTCAGTCAAAGCAACTTTGAAAAGCAGCTTTTTAAAAGTCAATAATTAAGCAGAGAATCTCTCTAACAAGAGATTTGATTGCTGCATTGTACCAAATTAATCAAATTGTTTTAACCCACATGCTCCAAATATTCAAATATAAACAGAAATTTTCTTTTCTTCTTTTAATAAGCTCCGCTTGTTGATTACTGTGGAAATATATATTTTGTTTAAATATTTTTGGTTAAACATTAAGCAAATCTGAGCTGATACATAGCAGTGAAAATGACTGAGCTCTTAAGATCTTAACATGACTGATGTTTGTCAGGTAAAAAAAACAAGCATATCAACCTTATTTTCCTTCTGGGTCATGTTAAGATTACAAATGTCCTCAAAAGACTGGTTGTGGCAGAATCTATTGATATAGTATTTATTACCAGACTGTTAAAATTTTAATGTCTCTGCAGTTATTGAATACTTCTTGTATTCAAAAAAAATGTAAAATCTTGTCAAATTGATGTGATTTGGGAGATTACAAATAAGAGCTGCTTTGATTTGATTGATAAAATTATATTTAAGCACACAACTCTCATCTTGAAGGTTCTATTTATGTGTCCCTCTGGAGTTTAAAGGGCTGTATGAAAAGTTATGGTGAATCAGATTTGGCCCCCTGCTTTTGAGTTTGACATATGCGATCTAAAGGATTCTCTGTTTACATACCACTTTGCAAACACTTAAAAAAATTATCCAGCATATTTTGGAAAGATTTAAAATCTCATCAGGGGTGTTTAATGAAGGAAGGAAGATCTATTCAAAAGTCAGGTGAAGTATCAACCCAATCAAATGATATGCAGAGATATTAAAGCTAGGTGATGCATGTTAATGCCAGGCTGGTATTGTTCCCAGCTTACTTCATATTTATCTGTACTTATTATCTATCAACACACACAACTACTCGAACTACGTCCTCCCTGAAAACCTCTAACACACACTTCCACAGACAACAGAAAGGCAAGGGACTCAATTAATCAATGTCAAAAATTAGCCTGGGGGTTTACTCATTGCTTCTCTTGCAGAACTGGAATGAAAATAAACTACCTCAGCTACAGCAGTGGGATCAAAAACACAACACGGGATAGGGATCCCACTGGTGTGAAGGAAAATTCCACTTACCTCCAAACAAAGGTAAAACAATTTCAATATTTTTCTTATTCATATGTCAGAAGAGTTTTAAATACTCGGTATTTTGCAAAATCCACTTGAGTATTATATAATGTCACAATTTAATCTACTCATCAAAAACATAACCAAAGTGTTGCTTTAATTAATTCATGCATGTTTGAGAAATCATTAAGTCTGTACCATATTTACATATTTATACCAGCAAATAATTTATCTTCCTACAAGACTGAAACACTTGCATGTTTATGTATTGGGTATTTTTGTGGTAATTTGCTGTGGTCAGTGTTAATACAATGGCAGTTTATTGTGTATAACATTGGACAAACTGCAAGAATAAAGAAACACAAATTGCAAAAATGTGGAGACATCTGTTTGTGATCTGAAATTGGAATGGAAGCAGCCATTGCTTCCTGTTGTTTGGTAACTGAAGCAGACAGAGACATATGTTCCTGTTCTTGGCATGTTATAGTTTGAACATGTTAACTTTGCTCTCCCAAACGCATTCTGTTAGGTGGAGATAAACAACAGGGTCCCAAACTATTTTTTTCCAATTTTATGGCTTGTCTGCAGTAACAGTCACATCAGCTTACAGGTTTTGACAGAATGAGGTTTCACTCAAATTAGCATGAAGTGTGACAAGCGTGAAGCTAAGATTCTTGGTAGAATAAAGAGTCGACACCTTGGCAAGATCACTGTCTGTGTGGAGCCCCCTGGTCTTCTCACTTCAGAAATTTATCATGACAGCTTATGCTAATGAGGCATAGCTTTTTGGCCCACTTCCTTTTTTTTTAATTTCTCTTACTTCAAGTGCGTTTAGGTCTTTATGTTTTGCATTTCCATGCATGGTTGTTATGAATTTCTGAAAGCAGCCTATGTCTTGCTTGCTATAGTGTTTGTCTTATTTATATGGTAATGCATAATTATTGGTACGGATTGACTCAACAGTGTGTTTGTGCGTCTGTGGGTAAACATGAATCTCCTTCAGTTCGTTTTATGGAAATATAATTAGCTTCTCTGTACTGCAGTGGGGTTCGAACATACAGGTCTCTAAGATTTGCTAATGATGTCTTTAATAACTCCCTTGTTGTCAAGCATGACGTGTCTGCAAGTGCTGCTGTTTGGAAAAGCCTATTGTTGGGAATTACATCTTATAGCAAGTCCACTGTCATGGTCTCCTGGAACCCTGGGTATGGATTAACCCATTGGACTGCTGCCAGACACTAAACCTAAACAGGGTGGTGTTACATACACATGTCACTGTTTATATGTGGATCCTGGGAGGACTTTTTATATGTGCCTTGCTTTGCAGATGAACTTATTGCTACAAAGACACTGTAACGCAACACAGAAATTGATATTTAGAAATTCCAAATGTATTATAAATAACATAGATCTTTAGGTATTTATTAGAAAGATAACTTGGTTGTATGTAGGAAGCTTTTATCCAAAAGAATCAAGGCTGATGATTCTTTTTCATTTAAAAAAACATCTCCTTTAAATGATGCTATAGTCAGCTGATTGGTCTTGGGAATTTTTCTGTCAAGCTCTTTAGAAAGGTTATTTATGCATAAAGCAACAAATGTTGGAATTCTTTCAGTTTCTACAAAGATTCTTTTAAATTATGTTACACATGCCATTGTAATTTGTCAATTTGTGTTGTTTTCCAACATTTATCCATTCTTTTTCTATGTCAGCTCCATCAAGCCAGGGTTATGAGGTGGTCAGAGCCTATTGACAGAAAACATTCGGCGAGAGCTGAAGTACACCCAGGAAAGGTTGCTAATCATTTCCCAGCATATGCTTTATATAAATCTTTGACAGGTAACCTTGGATTTTTTTACATTATTGGCAGTTGACAGGTGTTTTTAGTAAGACCATTCTGCCTTCATTTAACAAGACTGCAATTTTCCATTAACATCATCCTCTGAGAAAGAAATCAAAAATAATTTCAACACTTGATTTCAAATGTATATATCAATCATGCACAGCTACTATTGTATGTTCAAAATTATCTGCATAATGACAGGATCTCCAAAGACAAACATAATATAACTCTCGCTAATAGTACAGAAAAAGGAAGAGGGACATTAACTGATGGAACAAAAATAGCTAATATTTGTTTTTTTCCCAGCATACCTAGATCAAAACAAAGATGAATGGACGAATATCCGTGTCTTTAAACAAGACACAGAGTTCATCTGTAATTAATGTCATAATTTTGGTTAAATTTTTAGGTTGTAGTTTGCTAAACTAACACACTAGCAGTCTGATAATGGTATCAAGTTGATCTTCTATGCAACAGAATAGATTTAATCTCCCACCGGCTGATACATTCACTAGTACTATATGTTGGTTCTAATTGATCTAATTGATTTTCGGAAAAATTAATACACGTGGCTTTCTACAGCTGCTTTTGAAGTTCAACCTCATGCAAAACCCTGAAAAGAATAAAGGTGTAAAGATTCAGTTATTCAAATTTCGTCCGAATAATTCTGCTCTCTGCTGTGCAATTATAATTATTGTGTGTGTACAGAAACACTGAGTAGCTCCACTCAAGCACATCATCACTGGCCATTATACAGTTAGGTTTTATTACCATGAAACACATCCTCAGCTCTACATAATGGTTCACTGAGTGTCCATTTTTGTAAATCTACTGACTTCATGTAGACTCATGTCCATACTATACTTGGCACTTGGTTCTTAGTAACTAGTCCCATTATCTGATAGCTGCATCTTGGCATTGAACAACAGGCATAGTTCTGATGAAGCTATGCAAAAAACTACTCTCATTTTTCATTACATTATATTTATCCCAAAAATCTACAAAACTGTACACCAAGAATATGCATAACCAAAGGGAGAACATTTTCAGGAAAGGGAATTTGAAAGGTTTCTTAATCATGGATTCACATATTTGCAGATTTTTCTGTAGAATGTAATTCCAAACTGTTCACAGAATACTGGTCTATTTTCAGATATTTTTTCATAGAGCATAATCTTAAATATTTGATAGAATATGCACCTTGGGAAGCTGAAATATCTGTAGGCACTATTTGATGGACTGTACCACTAACAGGGTGATAAGAAAAGCTTGTGTTTGAGTTAGTTCTAAAATGCTTTCCACTTTGGTTATTAATGTATATTAAGTTATATTTGGCATCTGAACTATATTTGGCATCAGAACTATTAAAATAGGCCCTTATAACATCTTTCAGATGGGGTCTGAAGTACCTGCAGATTTCAGCTATTCATGTGATCCTAACTCCTTCCGGCTTCTTTTTGTAATAGACCCTGTCTATTGCTGATATACTGAAAGTTCATTTTATGTTACATCATATCATTAGACATAAGTGTTATCCATTAAAGTCATTGCAATGGAGTTGAATTTTGGTGCACAAATGTGCTTTTACACATAAATATTGAAAAATGCACCTACCTAGGAGAAAGTGTTCTGCGGCTTGACCAAAAATACTGATTGATTCAATAAGCTTGTTCACAAATTAAGGTTTCAGGTTTAGATAATGGGGCTTAGTGTTTTAACAACTTTGCAGACTGTAAAGTCCAAAGAATTGGATTATATGCAAGGTAAGTGTACCAACAACATCTACCCATATAAGAAAGCAGCTTCTACATAGCTGTCCTCTGTGTGCTAACGGGTTAATACACTCAAAATTGACATTTATCACGCCTTTTACAGGTAGGAAACATTCCACTTCATTTGACAGAGGTCAGCCCAACATTATGGAGAATTAATTTATGTTTCATTTAAAGCTGACCTTAGCAGAAGCAGCCTCAAGGAGTTTAAGATGAATTCATTTGAGCTTTACATTTTGCTGACAGGTGAATAAATCTTTCTCCGGCAGGTGTATAAAACATATCAAAGAAAAAAGGTAAAACAGTTTGACTCCAAAAGGCAAATTTGAATGCAGAGAGTCCTAAGCATAAGTGTTTATAAAGCTGCCCGTTGTCGTGGTTACCGATTCAGTTACCAAAAGAGCAGCAATGCAACACTTTTTTGTCTCTTAAGGAAGATACATTTGTCCAAAGTTTGACATGGCATTTTGAAAATAAAAACATCTCATTTGTTTGTAGAAAAAAGGCAGCTCTGACAGAAAGATTTGTACAGCCATGGTAGAGAGAGCATCCATTTGTGAATACAGAGACAGCCTGACAACACACACAAATGCTGAAGCTGGGAGCAGACGCAGAACGCCTGGCAGAAAGAAGGACAGAATCGAACGGAGAGAACCCACTGAGCTTTCGGAGAGGGAATAAGTGGGTTGGCAGCTATTGGTAAGCAGTGCAGTAGAACAAGGAGATAAAGAGAGAATTTTAAACTCATTTTGTGTCACTCCTGATCCTCTACCCTGTCCTCTTTAACTGCTAAATTTCTGGACTGCCTTCTTTCATGCCTGTTGACATGTCATGCGTAATTTGAGCACAGCCTTAGGCAGAGATTCTTCTTTCTCCCTATTAGCTTCTTTATAAATTTGAGCAAGCGGGCTGGTAGTGCAGTGAAAGGCGAGTGTCATCCTTTGAGATTTGCCAGCTGAAGGACAAGCCATTTAAGTGCTCCCAAATCCACTTAACCCCCAAGCTCTACCTTTCTGTACCAACAGATCCAGGTTTGTCTTAAAGCAGACCTAAGTGGTATTCAGTGAAAAAAGTCAGGTTCTCAAATTGATATAAAACATAATTAACAAAAAGTGAGGTGGAACAATGCAGGAAATTCATTGTATTGTTCTACCTCCAACTGGTACCAGGAGTCCTGAGTGTTCTTTTTTAAAGCTTTTTTTTTCCATCTGTAGTGGCCTTTATTTGACCATGGTCAGAAAGAAAAGCAGATGGTGGAAAAGAGGAAAGACATGCGGCAAAGGTCAACGGGCCGGGATTTGAACCCCTGACAGCAGGACTAAGGCCTGGGTCGCGCCCTTCATCCCATGACATGAGCTTTTGTCAGGTCATGACAAAAGGTCTTCCATGTATGTTGGTGATAAACCTTTCAATGATTTGCCAACAAGCAAATGTATTTTAAAGTCTATTATCTGAGCTACCAGGAGCCAGTGTAAAGACTTTGGCTCTTTACATTTAAAGCACATCAGCTTTAAATAGGCTGATGTGCTATTTGTTCTTAGCTTGAGTGAGAATGCGTTTCAGGATCAGCTGCAACTGTCTGACTTTTTTAGGCAGAACTGAGAAGGTCGTAGTAATTACTTCAAGTCCTAAAATCCTGGAAATGTCCTTCAGGTGACAAAAGGCCAACGTTACGCCATAAAGAGAGGTGGGAAACATGAGTGGCAAACAAAAAGTCTATTAGGAGGCATGATGAGAATGAGAGGAGTTGTTGGAATCTACTTGTGTAGGAAAAGAGTACAATGTTGTATATACTAGCCAAAATGATTCATGTCTTTACTTCTTTGCAGAAGTGAGGGTAAGAGCAACTAAACAAGACTGAACTCCATGTAGCGGACAGGGAGTTGTCCCTGCACATTAAAACTATTTCAGACAGAAGTCACTTCAATGGAGACTAATGAGCGTAACAAACTGCTTTTATCAGTAAATCTCTTTAAACTAGCCCACTGGTGTCCATGTAGATAGTGAGAAGAGTAGCTGAAATAGCAACTTAAAGAATACCATGAATGTTTTTTGACAAATCCTTCAAGAGGAGTTTTTTTCTGCATACAAACTCTCAAACTACCTGCAGTCTGCATAATCTTGCTGGTCATGTTTATTGTTCTTGATGGATTTTCATGCTGCTGTGTGCGTCGTACGAGTAACTCTACAGGCAATTTTACCTCCTCAGCATTCTCCACAGACTCAGCACACACAAAAGCTCCCCCATATCCGTGACAGATGGTGCTCTTTGTGGTAAATTACAAGCAATTTTCTATCATTTAGTGTCAGGTTTCTATCAAGACAAACAAGAATGACTTTTGGTGTGTTTTCTGCAGAACTTTAAATCCATTGATTCATAGCTGTCAAAACAAGATACCCCCACCTTTATTTATTTTTTGTTGGCTTTTGCATACTAGTTTATGTTGGTTGTGATCTTTTTTTGTTTCTTGAACCATTCATGTAGCTCGATTGAGTTATTGACAGAGACTGATTATGCTGGCATCTTTGTAACACAATTTTTTTTTTTAACCATTTTAGGTTTTAAGGTGGACAGAGGCACAGCCTCAAACATCCAGAATTTTCTTCTTTGTGTCCCATACATAATTAAATATCTGACTTCATACAGCTCATCCTTCCTAAAGTGTAAGATGATTGCTGTAGATTATATATTTAAAACCATTTGTGGAGAGAGATTATTGTGTTTTCTGCCAAAATTTCTGTGAATTGTGTCTGTCCTTGTGTGGTCTCATGTTCACCAGGCCTCTTGTCAGATTTACTCACTTGTGAGACTTCTTGCCCTCCATACCCCCTGGGCCTGAACCGCAGTCATGAGCTTGGATGATGAAGGTGTACTCCTTTTGCAACTCGCAGTCCACCAGGCCACGTGCCCTAAGCTGACCCTCGCCAGACGTTCCGTTCAGCACCACTGCCTCAAACGGAGCCTCCAGCCCATGGATGTTGAACGCACAGATCTCCCCTAGAGAGCAGAGAGAGACAGAGAGGGAGAAAGGGAGTGAAAGACCGAGAGAGAACAGAGAAACGGATGAGTTGAGAGTTTATCACAGTCCGTCAGCTTGAGAGAGTTGACAAAGTTTAAGAAAACCATACAGCCACTTCTTCATCACCACAACCTCTGTGGTGATGAAGACTTTTGACAACTAATTACTGACTGACCTACTGTTCAGATTAATTTATTGATGTGAGAGTTAGTTACTGTCCAGAGTGATGAATAACATTCTGGACACTTGGTGCCACTTTGGTGCCTCAGTTTATTTTCTGAAACCATTTATCCATGCAGGATTGTTTATCAATCATAAGGCAACACAGAGATGCAAAACAAAAACCAATATAGCATGCACAAACTCATACCTAAAACTAACCTGTTAGGTATCTGTCAACCAACCTGGTAGGTTGGGGGTTTTTTTTGGAAAAAAACAAACACACAAACAAAAATATGTGGGAGGAAGTCAGAGTACCTGGAGACAACCCACCCATGTGTTGGGAGAACGCGCAAACTCCTGTGTTCGAATCGGGACACAGGAACCTCTTGCAGCAATTCAAGAGTGCTACCAAATGTGGTGGAGCTGTGATACAGTGAAAATCAAACTTACACTCATACACTCCTGATGAGAGTATCTATCTATGTACCTATCTATGTATCTATATCTCTATTGTTGAGCTCATCATTGGTTTAACAAAGTTACTGTCCTGTAATTTGTGATATTCTGCTGTTGTTGGTTTAGCTGATAAACAATGAGCACAACAGAGTGGACTCAAAGGAGATTCAAATTTGCCCTTGAGAACAGGATGGAAATCTCTTTAAGTTCATTTTGAGGAGCTAAGAAGAAAAAAACAAAGGGGAAAAACAAAACTGCATCTGACATTTATTAGCAGGGACATAATATAAAGAAGTGGCATGTTTTGTGAGGGTCAGGCAGGAGTTTAATTATTATTTTTTTTGTTTGCTAAGAAAATTGACATTGCCCTTGTGATTCTGCTCACAGCATTTCAGGAAATCACTTAACACGCCAAGCTCACACTCTGACCTATGACAGCTAATTGCACTGATTTTACTTGAACTAACAGCAAGGACTAAATTGGATTCCCAAGAAGCTTTGTGCGTGCCTTGCTCCTGGCAAGTTCTGATAAGAGGAACTTTATTTCCAATCCTTTCATCCTGTTCCTGTCATAATCCCCACCCCCTCAACCCCAACCTCGTCTTCCTCTCCCCTGCTGTCAGGACATGGCCCCTGAAACGATAATTTGCCTGCAGAGGAGCTCTAAGCAGGAGGTAGTAAAACTGGAACAGAAAGGTAGAGAACTGGCACATCCTACCCCCTCCCTTACGCACTTCTATCCTGGCTATACTACTTGAACAATGTTGTATCAGAACTAAATGGGCCCCGGCGCTATGGAAAAACATGGCTCAGCGCTGTGAGCATATTCATAAAATGGCAATGAGCAAACAGTGTGCGATGGCGAGTGACATAAGATGCAGCGGTCTCTCTGTGCTGCTTCTTTTAATAGCGCGCTGCCGCACAAAACAGGCGAACACAAAATCCATCACCACTGGAGCGAGAAATAAATCCAATATACCCAGGCTAGTGCAGAAGCTTCCCATCAGGATGAATATGCCCAGGATATGCTGATGACGCACACCTACTGTTGAGGCTCGGTGGCCCAATGTGTTCCTTGTGATTTAATTGTACCTGATGGGGGAAGTGATGAGGACTTGGGGTGGGAGGGGCGTCAAGGTGACCGAACGGCGAGCCTCTTATTTTTTCCAGACTCAAATGGCTCTAGGTTCCAACATATTTGACACAATGTTTTCACCTTTATGTCTGTCTTTCACTTTTCTCCAGACGTGACAAGTGATCTGCCACCTGCGATTAGAAAGAGAGGGCTGGTGGCTGCGGGAGAGACGAGGGTGGACGACGTCCTAGCCCCAGTGGAGGTGAGGGAACAGATGTGAGGCGACACATCTGGGCGACAAGATGGCACTTGGCAGAAAAGCCATAAACATGGTGGCTAAATATATTTCTGTGCCACATCAGACTGCTAAAGAGGTAGACCTTTGGTCAAAAGCAACTCATGCTCAAAAATTAATAGGCTGCTTCTTTGTAAGTTATAATATGGTAATTAGATTTTATACGTGATAAAGACGTTGGCTAAAAAAAAGCATGTACCTTACAGCTCTTATTTTAACCAATCATAAATTGGTTGCAAAAATATTTACATATATAGCATACAACAGTCTGTGTGCACTGTCATCATTTATGAAATAATAAATACAAACTAAAAGCTGTTTGAAGATCCAACTAAGAACACTCCACAATTAAATAGCCAAACTACGAGCCTTCAGCAGCAACACCTTACCTGTGTGATCATAAGCTTCATCTATCAATCAGATGGCTTCACGTTTGACCCTTCAATGCTTTGACATGCAGAAGGTTTCCATAGCCTCTCTTAAGGCTGATAGACACATAGTCTAAAATGTTTTAAATAAGCATTGATTAACTTCACTGAAGATAAGTATATATTAGGCATAAATGTTTAAATAGGCTTGAAGATGTGCTACCACAGTGTTTTAGAGGAATGAGGAGTTTTTCAAACAAGCCATACTTGTTCAGTCCTTTTTTTATTGCCTTGTAATGAACTTGAATCTTTAATATCTGAGATATAATATTTGATAAGTAATGGCCAGTAATAGGGTAAACATTGCATGGTCTTTCTGCATTGGTCTCATGGTAGCACACATAGATATGCTCCAGAGAAATAACTTCTTTGTGCCAAAATCCTTTATTTTATAGCAATGGTGAGAGTATCAATTAGTTAAACAAATTTATTAGCAGTAACTGTCTTAAGTTCCTTTATTCACTACAAGGAAACAACAAGTTCTTCCCAAAGGGACTTTCCATTTTTGCCCTGGTTTTGTTTATAAGGTACATACACATGTGCACTTTTACATATTCTTGAATTTAGGTCTGAGCAATTTTACATCCTGGCAGACAACAGATTAATTTTATTGTCTTAATATGCAAAATTCTCAGATCTACACAGCACATTTATGCCTTGTTGGCATGACTTCATAGTAAAGATTTGAATCTAACTTATTTATTCTTCTCTCCACATTCTGTTGCTGTGGTTGCAAAGTCTCACCCTGGATAAGTGTCTTTTATTCATTTAATCAGGTCCAAATGAATGGCTGTCTATAAGGCAGAGGGAAGGTTGATAGTACCTGAGCTGCCGTCCTGTTTGGAAATAGAAGTCATGCAGTACTAAAAACCTCTGGGGAATCTGGCACTTGTCCACAGAAGACTATCTTTGAGGACACAGAACTCATTATCAGTGAATTCACTGAAGGCAGAGCTGTTTTGCTGGCAGTGGTGGCCGATGTTTGCTAAGCTGGAGGAGTGTGACAGAATATTGTGGGTCATTCACGTTGCCTTGGGCTCCACGTTATTATCAAAGCTGACACAACCGTGTTGATGAGCTTTCTGTGTCTGAATGCACATATGCCTAGTGGGGTTGGGGGAGCTGGGGGGAACAGTGTTTTCACACATAAGCGTGGAGATATTTGCAGCAGATGTTAAGTGAGCAAGAGGTAGAGTAGAGATATCAGTTGAGCAAGAGAGTTAGAGCCTAAAAGAGGAGGAAGATATAGCGACAGATGAAAAGAAGATCCAAGAAAGACGGGAACCGGGCCACTGCCGAGGGCCAGCTCCGATCTCAGCACTGGAGAGTGACCAAAGCACAGGCGCGAAGACACACTCAGATTAACTGAAACGTAGCCAGTCTGGAAGCTCTAATCAAAGCCAATGTGCCTTTCATCCTCCTACTGCTGGAGCCCACATGGCAGACAGACAAAAAGTAAATCAGATTACTGGATATCATACTGTCAGTGACCAGATTCTACCCCAAACACCCATTTGTAGGAACTGAAATGTGTTCACATGTTCCCTCACCATTGTAAGTAGTTTCCACAAGAGGAATGCTCAACTATGAGGCTTATGCAGTTGTCGTGATTTCTGCTGCTTTTCCAATTCAGGTTTGGCATCAAATTATCTCTTGTGTTAGTCACCCCCATAACCTGCTAATTCTCCCTCTCATTTTGCTCCTGAAAACACAATTACCCATCCATAAGCACTCCAGGATACATGGATTCCCTCCCCCATAAACCTCCACACAACCCTCTCAGCTGCGGCTCAGAGATAGAAAGTCTGCCTCATAACTCTGCCGAGGGCTGAAATTGAAAATGCTGTAATTATGCTCTTCATGAAATTAGCCAGGCGAGGAAAAAACACAATTGAGAAGCTGTCCATTTTGAAGATAAGGATTAATACTAATCAAGTTTGTGTATTCGGAGTCGAGCAAATGAATCCTCAAGTAGTTTTTGTGTAAAGTCCGAGTGTGTGACCATGTAGAGTGATGGGATTTAATTAAAGACACACTTTTTGTAGAAGGATTTAGAAACGGGGGAGTCATAAGGGTAGAGATGTGTTTATGGCTGTTGCAAAGGAATCCTGCAGATGATTTACTCGACCTCTCGGTTGCCTCTTCTCTGTTAATTACATTAACGTCTCCTCTCACCGAGTTAATGACATCCCACTGTCCTTTAACAAAGTGACCACCCGCCCCTGCCCTGTGTGTGTACTGCCCCAACTGTGTGACAAACTGCTGTCAGAAAGAAGAATTTAACCTCCATCAAAGCTCTTATGTCAAGGCAGCCGTAGGTTGGTGAAAGCATAAACCCTGAAAATAGCTCCTGCTGTTGTTACGCGACTAATGGGTTGAGTATTTCAAACTGGTGGAAAGGAAGAAAGATAAAATACAGAATCTAAAGAAACTTGTAGCTTCGTCTAAATGTTCATGTGTCTGTAATCTCCCAATTTTGCGAATATTTTACATTACTGAGAGTACGATTAAAAAAATGGTTTAGGAGATGTACTTGTGGGCAGCCAAGATCTTTTCACAGAAACGTTTCATGTTTTTTTATCCCTTTTCATCAAGATGGAGATTGGAGACTGGTTGCTACACTGCTTTTCTTCTACTCTTTTACATAAAGCAAAAATATTCTTCGCATAACTTCAAAGGGGAAACAGTTGGCACAGTATTTAAAACATAAGTGGGCAGAAAAAAAGCTTTGATATTTGCATTTACTTTGACTTGTGATAAGAGGCCTGGCAGGATGAATCCATGTTAAGCCATGTATTATTAGGTTGACAAATTATTCCACAACACTCCTGTCACACTGTGGTGTAGTGACATTCAATCCAATGCTGTATGAATACACACTGCAACAAAAAACTAAATGTTGTGGCAACAGACTAATTGCATCAGGCAATTTGAAGTCCACTGAGACAGAGAATGACTGGACTTCAATCGTAGCAGTTTGTTGTGGTCAGAAGTCAGATGTGGATTGTTAGCAACAATTACATCTGTTGCTGCCAAAATTATAAATGAAAAATTAGTGTTCAATAAAGACTACAGTTTTTATATATTCATTTTCTTTGTGTGCATGCACTTAAGCAAAAAATACAGCATAAACATCTGCTAAATTTAGTATTCTAGTAGCTTTTAATTGCTTATTGCTCAAAGCATTACATCTTATTACCATTCTGCTCTTTAAAGAGAAACACAAGTATAACAAGCTGATATTAGCTTTTAATTGGTCTCACTATCTGCTGGTGTATCCAGCCTGCAGTCAGTGGCTTAAAATACATTAGAAAAAAAAAAAAAAGCCTACCAGTTCTGTGACAAGGGATGCCTGGCACCCCCAGCTAGACAAAATATACATAATACTTTTTTAATAATGACTTTAAATAAGGAGAGTACATGTTAGCGTAAGTTACAACACTTGTTTTTATTAATTTGTGTTTTTATTTTTGGAGCTCTGCTTATGTAAAAATTATGTCCTTAAATGTGACTCTTATTTGTTGCTTATTCTCTATCCAGACTCTTTATTCATGGCAATAACACAGTAATATTCTTGAGTCTCTACTGTAGGTTTTGGTTTTAGTGTACACTAAGGTGTAGTACCCTAAGACTATCAGTAGCCTCCATCTGGACAGTGCTTCAAAAATATTTTAGGTAGACCCAGCTGCATATTTAATTACTAGTAGATTAATAGGGGGAAATCAGCATCACTTAATTTCCATACAAAGACTTTTAATTTTTTCCATGACCTGAAATATATTAAGCAACATATGGAGGAGGAGCAGTAATGCATTAGTCTATGCACCATACAGATGGTGAAAAGTCCAGTCACTCCAGAACTTTTTGACAGCACATTAAAATTACTTTAAAAAGCAGGAATGGTGATTTTCACATTGTTACTTTTCTACAATCTATGCATGCCTTTGTTAGCCACACCTTATAGTGATTTATTAATGTAGCTAAGAGATTAAAAGTAAGCTTGTGACTTCATCAAAAAGTGTAGGAGTGGTGAATTTCATGTCACCCTTATTCTAAAACAACTTATTTGTGGATCTGATTAAAAAATAGTTGGAATTACCTCAACTAGTTAAACTAAGCTTCACATTTCTTGGTGAATAAATAGTACATCTTGGTTCCCTAAGAGAGCAATTCTATTTTCTCTTAGTAGCTGGAAAAAACTGTTAGATCTGCCAGCAGCGTGTGACACCAGTCACACACACACACTAACATATCAATAAAGTTAATCACAAATCTCACCAAGCGACGTGTCAATTATGTGGAGTTGGAGCAGGGCCAAAAGAACTACTGAGCAAGAGTCAAGCTGTCAATAACCAACTGGCATCCAATGCAGTGGCAGATGAAACCTTACAATAAACACCAACATCTCAATTTAATCTGCTGTCTGTGAGATGGTTACATCCACTGAAACACAATTCACTTTTTTTTCTCTGCCAACATTAATGAAGTCAGATGGCGGTGACATAAAAACTAACTGGATTTCTCAATAAATTCAGGCTTAAAACAATTACAAGCCAACACATTCCCACCCATCAATATTGTATGTAGCTATGCTGGACATAAAACTTTATGTTGAATCCATCTTATATTCACGGGTTTGAAGAAAGAGATCATGTAAAGATAAGAAAACCAAACAAAAGTGGAAGCCCGAAGGGGAACCAAATAAACCTTAGAAGCATTAAGACAATCACATTAAACACAGTGTGAAATCAATACTTTCTATTTTCCAATGCTGTTCATGGAAATGGCCTAGGGAGTGAACATGTGTGCTCGTCAGAGAAAGGCCAGTTAGAGTTCAATATGCTCAAACAGCCGCATCAGAGTTTATGACCTCTATTTAAGGCCCCTGAGGATGTTCTGTACAGCTGAGCAGCATGATGAAATAAAGACCATCACCTCCTTAAATAGTCTCCTTGATCAAAGACAGGCTTTATTAGATTGTCTCCTAACAAAACAAAATCTTGGTTTTCTAATCAGTTCCAAGGTTTCACTTTCATTTGCTGTGCCACATATCACACTCAGTGTTTCAAGAGGCTTAAACAGCACAAATCTGTATCAGAGGAATTACAGTTGGAGAGAGACACAAAGTTTAAAGCTAAAGCTGAATCCTTTCTGTGCAGCTAAACAGAAGCAAAATGTGGAGCATTAAAAGAGGATTAAAGGGTACGGTGCAGCAGATAAAATATAAAATATGCATAAACCCTACACATACAAGCTTGACTTAATATCCCCTCTTAATTTATCCTTAATTCAAAGTCACTAAGAGTAGAGGAAAAGATCTGGGATTCCTGATTCCTGAAAAAATCAAACGTGATTACAAATTTAGAGCAACAATGCATAAAATGTGACATTGCCATGGTTACTGTTGCAATAAAGTATTTCTAACACACATACATTTCTAATTAAGCTATTTTCTGACACTTTATACAAGACTGGCAACAGTCACGGGTCATGTAAAATGTTCAAGGTGGAAACTGGTGTAAAACCAGGCTAGTTTCACACATTTGGAAATACGAAAGCCACTCAGTACATAGAGTTGTTGTCTCACACTCTGAAAGTGACAGGTTTGATTCCAGGTCCTGTCACATGTAAACATATGAATGTGTGGCATTTTAGAATGTGATTGGGTGAATATGTCTCTATGGTCAAATGAATTGATTTGCTTGGAAGATTACAAAAGCTCTTCACAAATTCAGTCCATTTATCACATATTAGGCTAATAAATAAGATAGAAAGCCCTCTGGAAACTTTTTTTATGGGGGCATAAAAAGAAAATCTTAGAGTCCATATGGTTCTAATTCATAGCAGGTAAAAACCCTCAGTCAGAGGATGGTCAGAGAAGCGTCAGTATATCTGACAATAAAATTATTCATTTTAATATGGCTTCTGACATCTTGTTCTTTTTTTCCCAGCAGGCATCACTTTCTGGTCATCATAGAAACTATCAATCATTTAATCATTCCCTGTGGCAAAATGATTTTTAAATCTGCAGTGAAACCGGACATTGCCCAAATACAGAGTGTTGCTCTGATACTGTGATACTGATCATCGCAGTGCATGTTGATGCCTCTGGCTGTAAGGTTCAGCTGTCTACCAACATCAGCTCTGAATACTACTGACTCTGCTCCCCCTGGATATGACTCCATTCAGCTTTTGTTATAATGCCCATGGCTCAAACTAAACCAAAGGCTATTGGCACGGTATAGAGGTTTTATTCATGCATTCAAGGCATTAATCAAACACACAAAAACAGAAAAAAAGACATTAGGTTATCACAGAACTTTTCTATATATTACACAGAAGTGGTTGGAGACAAAAATATTAATGTTGTGGAAACAGAAGCTTTATATTTGCAGAGAACACACAAAAAGACTTTTTGGATTCTGCATTCTGGTCAGGTTTATGATTCACTGATAGAGGGAAGGAAAAGCCCCTATAAAAATGCTAGCTTGAAATGGCCTGCAGTTGCCCCTGTGTAGAGATTGCCCTTAGTTACATCATCCAGCTAACTCCTGAGAGACAGGAACCAATCCTTTTTAGGTGAGTCTGCTGAAATGAACTTGTTCGCCTCTTAGCAACCATGGAGAGTATGACTGATGGACTCTATGCACAGCAGTTTCTGCAGTTTGTGAAATACAGAGTCTTCTAGTAAAATCACAATAGCAAATATTTTTATATATGATGTCCCAGAGTCATTACTTTGAGAACTAACCAGTACAGTTTGATGTAGATAATAATAATGAAGAACCACGTCAAAAATCAGCCTCAAATCAAATTTCAAGTATTACCTACAGCACCTTTAAATAGAAGTGTAGTGAAGAACAATGCAAAAAAAAAAAAAAAAAAAATTGACATAACTTTTTAACCTGGGTATGCCAGCACCAGTGTACCACCATCTCTCAATAATGCAGTTCAAATTGGGCCGGGACCAGGCAGCACAAAGGCAAACTCTCTGCCAAGAACGACTGTCAGTGAGTGGTGTGTTTTAGTGTGTGAACACAAAAACTAGGAGATTTAAAGGACATCACAAAATCCCCAGTAGTCTTCATCTCCTGATGTCTGTGTCAGTTTTATGTGTATGTTTGTCTTGGTAAAGTCCCATATTTGCTGAAAGGAACTGCGGTGTTCTGTACATTTTCTCGATGTGTGTACTGCTGTCACTGCTTTCCACACCTGCTACCCAACATGTTTGGTAGAACTATTCCATTCTTCCCTCTATTTATGCCCTTAATTTAGACTGTGTTATTTCTGTCAATCATCCAGAGTTGTTTTCCATAACGTAACGTCTACAGTCATTGGAAGTTTCATTGTGATAATGATCCAAAGTACTTAGCCAGATCAGTCTTCTCAAATCACTGTCTCAGTACCCACAGCCAAATCGGGCAAAATTAAAAAAAATGCCCTATGGAAGGAACTAAAGAAATAAGAACATAAAAAGATAAGCCATTTCACAGAACCACCTTGAGCAGACCTTTCTATCTTCAGTCCTTGAGAGCTGCTTTATTCCAAATTTTAAATGCTTCCATGTGCCAACACACCTAAAACAATTTGCTGAAATGGCTCCTCAGCGTGTCAGCTTCTGCAAATGCCTGCTAATGAGCTTCTTCGTTATATTCACTTGAGATTGAAGAGAAATCCACCTAAAAGTTGTAAAACAGTGACTTTCGAGGACTGGACTCAAAGACCTCTGTATGCTTTGTCGTTGTTACATTTTGTTAGAGAAGATGTGACATTGTTCTGTTGACAAAAAGGGAGCTCTAGTATCGACACAAAATTGATATATAAACATCCTTTAAGATCCTTTATCCATTGGTACAGCTTTACCAATAATATTTCTGTGTCTGTTAACTATCTAACGAGTTATGAATCACTCTTACTCATGTCTGTTTCATCTCCTTTAATTTCTTGGAGTTAACGAAAGCTGATGGGACCTGAGAAGTCAAACTGCACTTTGTCACAATGAGTGAAAATTGATAAAAGCTGGCAACACAAGAACAGTCTTTTTCTTTATAGAGTTCAACTGATTTTTGCCTAAGTGTTTTTATTGATAAATCCGAACCGTCTATTCCACAGCGCCACTTTTCACGATGCTGCTCTACTTCACATATTTGATTACCAATGCCAATCAGCACAACGCAATGAAAGCATGACGAAGTTCTTAATTTGTGTGCAAAATAAGTTACATATGTCTGGTTTTATCAGCTCAGTCAGACTTGATTACATAATCAGTTATTTTTAAAATTAACAGAACATATAGCAAAAGTTTGAGAATTTCGCACTGATTGCCATGAAAAGAAATTAATACTTCAAATACAACAGAGTTATTTTTTAAATATTCACTTCCTGTAAATGTACACTTCCTGTACAAAGTATTATAGTACAATGTAATTTTTTTTTTTTTTTTACACTAACGTAATTCAGGTCCACAGTCACCTATGAAGGAGACGACTTTCATCCATTGAGCCCCGAGTGGACCATTAAATCTGCTCATTGTGTGGGTTCTCCCAGGTACTTTTATTCCCACAATGCAACATTATCTACAATCAGATCAGCATGTCTCCAAATAACTGAAATTATACAAGCCCAAAGATAAAGATGACCAAATGGGCCAAATAACAGGTCATTCACTAAGAGATAACTTGTACTATAAAAGCTACATAAATGTTCTCTTAAAATGACTGTTATAAAAACTTCAGCGACTACCTGTGATCAAGTAGGTGGGAGGGGAGCCACATATAGGTCTACTGTAAGAGGGTTATTATGAGGGAAGAATGGCTAAGCTATTATAAATGACAACAAAGTGACCTCACAAAGTGCCATTATCAGACTTTCTTTTTTCTATACGCAGTGAGGAAAAGGAGCTCGTTAGTTTGCATACTAAATAGCAGGTAGACATTAAATAAGACAAAAATATAGGAAATAATTCAGCACTAAGAAATTAAACTTCACATTAAAACATATGAAGTTATACTTTATTTCTTTGTTCCAAGAAGAATAATCTTATATTCTGTCAAAAGCAGTTTTACGTAATTAGATAATACATTAACTACAAGGTAGTTTTCTATAGTAAGCACTGTGATATAATCTTTTATAACAAATGTGATATTTGTGTATTTTGCTCTTTTATGATGAGTTGAAATGTATCACCCTCATGCTTTAAGGTATTTTACATCCTTCCCATGAACAGCTGCTTCTTTCAGGGTTTACCCACAGATTTCCAGAGATGTCCAACTTAACATTTACTTTGGTAGTGATTTACTGTGGATTTGGAAGTTAGGAGGAGACAAGCCTTCTTATTCATCTTCATTTATTTTATTAAAAGGGGTTTTCTGTTTGCATTCAGAATTAGTTCCCCAAACCTTTTTTTTTTATTTAGAATTTTCTATAATAATTTCTATTTCTATTAAAAGGAAGATCATGAGCACAGTGCCTGAGGGCAAGAGGTTGGCCTCTGGGAAAACATGAGTCGGTTGCAAGGCATGTTTTATAAGAAATAACAATCATAATACATTTATTCAATTGTTTTGCTTTTCTTTTAATGGAATAAGCTTAAAATTCACTAAGATTTGAACATTACAATATTAAATTGAATGATAAAATTAAATTAAAAAGTTTTACAAGTAATAGCTCCACAAGTAAAAATGGATTCTAAAAAACTTCAATAATAGCTCAGATAAATCCTAAAGGCCCAGCATTTCAATTTTTAGAAATAGGAGACAGTAGGGAGTCATGCTATGTGTTTTCTTACAAAAAGGAAGTGGGAAATAGGAAACATCAACATGTTTACAGCCTTCGGACAGAATAGTCCTAAGTGCTATCATAATAGCAGAGCATAGTCCAAAGGACAGCTTAGTTTACTGGGATTAACTTGTTGCCAAGCAATCTGTACTTGTTCATATAACAAATATTTTCTGACAGCATTAAAGAAAGAAAAATAAAATATGTATTCCAATTCAATAATATATGAATGCTTAACTTTTAAAATTAAATTGTTTTAAATTAATATTCAGATTGTGGGATCATGTTCTCCCTGTGCATGTATATTCTGTGCATGGATGGGTTTTCTTCTGGTATTCTGGTTTCCTCCTGCAGGTCAGAAACATGACTGTTCGATTAATTGGTCTCTCAAAAGGTGTGAGTATGTACCGACATGGTTGTTTGTCTTTTCTGTTTCTGTGTTGCCCTGCAAAGGACTCGTGATCTGTCCAGGGTGACCTGTCCTGATCTCACCTCTCTCCCAATGACTGCTGGAGACAGGCACCAGTCCCCATCACAGCCATGCAAAGATAAGCTTGTCAGTCACATGTCTCCATCAAACCTCATTTTGGTTACCAGATTGGTGTTTGATGGTACCTACCATCATATATTTAGATTTCAACTTGCAGGCAACAAGCAGGTTGTGCAAAAGGGACCCACTTTGATCACGCCATGACTGAGGTCATGATCATAGATGGAACCCACTCAAATGACAAGCACAACAGGATATTGAGGGTGTTGTTGAGGATTGGTCAGCTGAATAAGGTGATCTGTCACTGAACACAGAAATATGATGCTTCAGCTGGGCACATTATCTCCTACAAGCTCATGCAATCTAAAAGGCTCTTTAGATTGGAAAAACATCTATTCCTCCTTGAGGATAAAGAGTGGATACTTGACCCTGCACAACAGCTTTTAAAGCAACTGACTTGTGAGCCATATAGCTATGGTAAGAGGTGGGATGTTAGATTCTGTAAACACTTTTAAAGCTTTCATACGCTACGGCATTGAACTGTAAGGCTACCCAAAAGAGATTTACAGACAAATCAAGGTTAGGTTAAAATACTCGTCTATGGGGGAAAATAATTGTGATTATTAATAGGCTTTTCTATAGGAGAAAGTATAAAGTATTGCTCATAGTAATTGATGTATGTAAAAGTTTTAGTGATGCAAAGTAACTTTAAAAAGTGTAGTAATTCTGTCAATTTGAGTATTTAAAGATTATCTGACTTTTTTGACTGTCATATGATCTTTTGCAATTATATAAACATGCTGTAAAAATAACATGTAATTAACATCAAAAAGCCTTTCATTGCCATGACAGGTAAAAGAACATAAAAAAGACATAAATATATTAATAAAGCTTAAAAATTAAATTGCATTTTTTAACTTCAGGTGAAATTTTCTTTAAAAATCTTGAAAGGACCTCTTGCTAATAAGTTAGCGCCATTTCAGATTTGTATTCTTCCCACAGATGTGTTTGCTTCAATGCCAGTTTCTTAATCAAAAGAGAGCTCATGTTGTGGTCTGGATATACATGTAAGTTCCATGACTAATGGGATCAACCAAGCTAAATTAAGAACCTGAATTTTCTCACCTGAAGTCTAATCAATCAAACAGATTGGAGGTGTGGTTTCTGCTTCCTTGTCTTGTAAAACAAAAAACACAATCTGCAGTCACATTTACATTTCACTGAAGGCAGCTGCTAATGTGAACTACCCTTGAATGACAATTGAGCTTGGACAATTTACGAGTGAGATTTGCCGCCCTGTGCAAAGTAAGAAATTGTGGATTCATTAAAGAATATAAACTTGATCAGCCCACAGCGGACAGAGAAGACAAACTGTATACAAATGCAAAGCATCTAATACTGCAGCAATTCTTTTTTGATTTGGGTGCATGTACACCATAGAATATTAAGTGAGGTTTAGGAGAGTCCAGATTAACAGCTGAAGGCCTGAAAGATTAGAGCTGATTAAATTTATCTGCACATGCACCTCCCTGGACATGAATGTCCGCCCATTTCAAGGACACCACCAGGGTTCCCCTCTAAATGTGCAGTGGTGGATGCCGCATTACTGTACAAAGAGGATAAAAAAAAGTGTTTTTGTAAAAACCCAGAATATGTAATGTGGCAAGGGCAGAGGGAATAGTTACTGAGCTGAACTCATTCAAAACCATTTTGCCACATTTCTTCTAATAACGCTCTGCTAGATGACACTAATTCAATCTTCTGCTTTACAGTGATAAAAAAAATGTGATCAATATAGAACCCTTTCTTTTTCAATAACATACACTATCGATTGAGTTTATCAATTAATTTTTTGGATAATAGCAACCACAGCCTCCAAAGTGGGTTTTTTTTAGCCATAACTCTCCTGTTTTTAAGAAGCACCCAGAAAGTGTTCACAGAGGCGAAGCCAGGTGATCAAGAAGCGACATGACAATATTCTTTCATCTTTAATGAGAGCTGTACAGTAGAGTAATTTAGTGCACTTGAACCATTGTCCTGGCAGAAGGTTGATTTTGACAGCTTTTTCCAAACTTGTCTTCAATAATTGATGAGTTATCAGAATCCCACTTTCACCTGGCCTGTTTCTAGGTTGAAGTGGAGCTCTGTGCTTGTTAATGATCCATTGACCTTTCTATCTAGTTTATTAAGAGCCACTAATCTCGTCAAGTGCGAGTTAATGGTAAGTTAGATTTTCCTGAAATCATAGTTAAGTTGTGTTTTTTTTCGCGCCCCCAATGTGCATTTCAAGTTCCTGTTGACTATTTGAAAACTGTCAGATGGTTCACTGATTACCACAGAATTTTGGAAATATTGAAAATACTGTAACCTTCTGAAGATTTTTTATTTTTTTTTAAACCATTTTTGAGTTTTTATTTTGGCACAAATAAAAGTCATTTGTGCACGATGACTTTTATTAAACATGACCCCTGCTCAAAGCATAATGCTAAGAGATCTCATGCTGGCTAAATCAGCAGTTGTCAAGGTGAGTACAACATATCCCCTTTGCAGCTATGAATTGATGCATGGTCAGTATAAAGGGTTGGCAGTAAATGATAAAATTACATACAGTATATAAATTAGTTGGGTATGACGCTACCAGAAATGCAAATGTATGAAATGACAAAAGGGCGAAAAGGTCAACATTCATTCGTCCACAAATAGCACTAATTAGCATACTAAAGCAAGCTTCACTCAACTTATCTGTATCATATGAATATTAATATTTGCAAAATCAATATGATTGTGTTGAAGATCCAGGATTGTTTGGCCTTTCGTCTTTCATCTTGGTTGTAGCTGATTACTTTTTATTGAAAAAAAAAAAAAAAAAGCCTATTCATCATGCCTGTCTGAATCTCCAACAGCTTCTTTCACCTGGTGAGCATCTGCCAGCCAGCTAATTAGCTTCAGCACTTGTACAACTCTTACATTATCTTTACTGCAGCTTACCGGTTCGCCACATTAGCTGCAGAATAGAAGCTGTCAGCTCCTGTACAAACAGCACCAGCTAAATCTCAGCCTCAGGACCCGAGCCACTCAATGTAAGAACAAACGTATGAGGTAATGTCAGACAAAGCATTAGTCAGTGGGGTAAAGAAAAGTACTAATTGCCCACTTACAGCAACAAAACCTCTATTACCAGACCAGGTAATATTGACTATTTAGCGAGTAACACAGTAAACAAACAAATCTATTATTCTAAAGTGTTTTTCACCGCTTTGTGCTTGAATTATTTAAGCCTTTATAAAACTTTTAAGAAGTTGACTTTACTTTTACCACATTTATGCTTTTTTCTTACCTGCAGGGAATATAGATTTTTATGCCATTGCACTCCTTTTCACAATGAGGCACTTGAGGCACTTAAAGAAATGTCTGTGATGTACTTTATCTCAAAATAAAAAAGAACTACAGTGTTTGCCAAAATATAAAATCTTTTACTTAAAAAAAATCATCTGTCAAATGTCTCCTCAATTATATTGCAATACGCAAACTGGAAGAGAAATTTTATGTGATTTATTTGTTTACATCTGGTGAGAAAGTAGAAACCAGTGGTATCTTTTATACTTTTTTATACTGAAACAGTCGAGCACGGAGTTTATGAGTGTGATTTAGGATGTTATTTCCAAAAGGCACAAAACAAAAAAACATCTTTCTTCAAATTCTGGGACTTTTAAGGTCCAAAATAACTTAAAGGTTCACACCAATGAACCTTTGCAATTAAAAATGTATAGCTTTTAAAAAGAAACTCCATCCATCCATTTTCGAACACCCTTGTCCCGAGTGGGATCGGGAGGTGCTGGTGCCTTCTCCAGCTAACGTTCCGGGCGAGATGCGGGGTACACCCTGAACTGGTCGCCAGGGCAACACAGGGACAGACAGGACAAACAACCATGCACACATACACTCATACCTAGAGAGAATTTTAACCTGACAGTCACGGTTTTGGACTGTGGGAGGAATCCGGAGTACCCAAAGGGAATCCATGCATGCACAGGGAGAACACACAAACTCCATGCAGAAAGACCTCAGATCAGGAATCGAACCGAGGACCTTCTTGCTGTAAAGCAGCAGTGCTACCAACTGCACCAATGTGCAGCCCCGTTTTTTAACATAATTAAGTTTTAAAGTATTTTTATTGTAGGTTTAAATGTAACAAGAACTGAATGTTAAACACAGTGTGCTTTTTGAAACCTGTGTCCTGATATATTAATTAAATACAAAAGATGTATTTAAACCATCTTTTGTGTAAATTTGCAAATGTTTCATTTTTAGATTGTACCATTCAGTCCCAAGCAGTGCACAGAGTGAATGTGTAATTTATAACATCAGATCAAAGGTAAATATCACAGGGAGTATTAGAAGCCAAAAATGCAATAATGTGTGGGGGTGCCTGAAGATATATTTCCCTGGGTTTATTCAGAATTGTGTGCTCAAAACAAACACACATAAAAAAAAAACCCCAGAACAGTCTGAGATTTGAAAGTTGTGATTTTCTTCCATCTTATGGCTGACTGTGATGAGAATAAGCTGATAAAGATACAGAAAATCTCATGATGGAAACACAAAGCAAATGTCAGCATGTATAAAGGAAGAAATGCATTAAAATCAAATATCTCTGTAATTTGTCCTAGACCTCAGGATGTTCATATAAACATTTAAATTCTCTTTAGCATAACAGAAGTCAAAGTGGAGAAGATTCAGTAATTCCATAAAAGAGCTTAATTAATATTAATAGGTAAAGTCCAAACATTGATTCACTGGAATGAGTCATGAGGCACTTTAAAGTATTTATGACAACAACAGCCCATGTGTCAAGAGGGGATTAATTATGGATTATTCCCTGCCAACAGCAGATGATAGACAGTGGATAAAGCCTTAGCCTCTTGCTTGATAGTTGATCTTTTGATGCCTTATCAATATTGTAGAAGATAATGGGAAATGCCTGTTGCATTTCAATGCTTGCTCAGAGTGGACATGATGTATTTACACCATCTTTTGTGTGGAAGTGGAGGTTCAAGTTGTGTCTTCACAATGAGAGCATAAAAGTAATTAATTTTGATTAATTTGTCACTCCAGGTAACTCTGAAACAGTCAAAAGATTCAGGACCCAGTGCTCTTCATACGCATCAACAGCGTTTTTGTGGGTTAAGTCCAGCTTCTACACTTCAAAGCATGTCTCTGAAAACCTCCGGGTGTCTCTGTGCAGTGTGTGCGTCTGAGCCGGCTGAGCAAACTGTCACTGCTCGGGGATTCTTGCCGATGCGAAAGTCCGCCGTCACGTTGATGAGAGCAGCTCAAAGACGTCAGCGTTGCGGCAAATGTCAGCTTGTCAGCCAAGAGTGACACAAAGATATCCTCGCATGGGACGTAGCAGACTTTTGCCTCGACAAGTCACACACACATGACAATGCCAAACAAGTTGATACAGGGAAAATCCAAAACCCCACAGGAGCACATGAAGGGATGGGAGTGGAAAACTAATGCATACAAGGACGTTTATATACCGGTAAACATGTTACCCCTACTACAAACCCCAACACATTTTGTCACCTTGCAGCTTTAAATTTCAATGTATTTTATTGGGAATGCATTTAATTAGTAACTTTTGATAAGTTAACTGAAGCATTTGAGTTAACTGGAGGAACACCATCTGTAAAAGCATCTGTGAGCCTACAAACCTGACTCAACTCCACCACTTCTATCAGGCGGAATATTGTGAAAAGCTTGTGGAAGGAAACCCAAAGAGGTCTGGTCCAAATCATAAAGTTCAAGGGCTCTTGGCAGTTATAGTAAACACTTTTCTTTGTCTTTACTGATACATTGAAACAAAAAGCTCCATTTCAACCTTCCTGTAAACTATTGCTAAAGGACGGATATAAGCAAATAGAAAAATCTTAAACAGTTGAACTCTGGTTAAGGCAAATCAGATGTAGTGAAATTAATGGATGTTGAGGATCCAAGAAGCTAAATGCTGAAGTAAATCTAAAAGCCTACTGTCTTTTTTTTTCTCTCAAACTTTAATCTGGTATTCAAGTTTTTGAGGGCAAAGGGGTCCTGCAGAAGGTAAATTTGAACAGAATGTACAGATATGCAATTTCATACAGACTTCTGCCACCAGGTTTTTGCAGTTTATTTATTGTCTACATTTCCCCCCCAGTCAGATGTGTTGCAGTTTATGATACTGAAAAGGATATATGTTACATTACAAAAGAAAAACTACTAGATGAGTTGTCTTGGTTTCACTTTTACAACACAAATACCTGGCATTTTAAATAGAATCTGAACACTTTTTCTATCTGTTGTATGTCTGCATCACATCTGCCTTTTCCACACAAACACATTCCTATTCAACCCAAAGTCTCTGCTTTTGCCACACATCTCATATCTACACTACATTCCCAAAGGACTCTTTAGGAAACTCGGTGTCAACTCCCTGGATGGAACATGATAACAGTCGTGTCTCTTAGCGCGAAAAGAGGGTTAGATGAATGAGAAGAAGCAGGGAACAGATTCTTTCATAAGTCATTGAAAAGACAGTTATTGCTTTCTGTGCTGCGTAAGGGGAAATTTAGATTTAGAAAGTGTGATGCTGACATATCCTTTCCAAGAGGGTGGCACAAAAAGGAAATAAAAACGTTAAGTACATTTCACAACTTTTTATTGAGTTTCCGTTGCAAAAATATTCAGCTTTTCAATTTGTGATGATACATTTCTCTTTTATTTATGTGGGAATAATTACCTCTCATTCACATCAGAAATGATGGATGCCTGCTTTTTGATTTATGACCTATTCAGTAAATTATTGATTTAATGTCCTGAGGTAACATGGCAGATAGAAATCAGTCATGCTCCCGTCAAATTTAAGCTGATCCTTGAAGACAGGGCACTTCATCAAAATGCATCTCATTTGTTTAAGTAATTTTTCTCATCCTCTCAAATTATAATTGTTGGGTATAAAAAGCATTTTGACCCACCAGTATTGCAATATACAGTTAAAACCATAAGTTTACATACACCAAATAAAAATAACTTGTTTCCCTTCTCTGACTGCAGTCAAATCAGACCACACTTCTCTTGGAAAGGTCAGACATTTATTTATTCATGTCTTAATTTATTAATTTCAGATGTTAGAAGATTACATAAATAATGATTACTGTTGTTTTAAGCAATGAGAATAGCCCAGATGATGATGTCATTGCTTTCTGGTTTGACATGAGTGGAAAGGCAAAAGAAATCAGTGACGATATCAGGAAGAAAACTGTGGAGCTGCACAGGTCTGATTCATCCTTGGGAACAATTTCCAGATGCCGCTTTCATCTGTTTAAACAATCACATTCAACTATAGGCATGATGGGAATGTCCAATCACCATGCCGCTCAGGAAGGAGATAGGTTTTAGCTCAGAAAAAAAGTGAATGACGTTATTGAAGACGCCAATCATAGCATTTTGGAGACATGTCCTGTCGTCTGATAAAACCAAAGTGTAACTGTTTGGCCATAATGATACCTGTTATATTTGGAGGAAAAAGGGGGAAGAACAAAAAAATGGGTGATAATATTGATTTAACATCTAAAGTCATCAACCAAGAAATTAAAGCTTGAGTGCAAATTGGTCTTCCAAATTAACAATCCCCCTAAGCATACAGGCATGGCGGTTACCACCTTCCACCAGGACATCAAAGGCTATATATTTGGTTTGGCCATCAAAAAGCCTTCAATCTTAATCCTATATGGAATTTGTGGGTTGCTCTGCAAAGGTGTGTATGACCAAGTTGGCCTGCAAACCTTATTGAGCTACATTAGTTCTGCCAATAGGAATGGGTCAGAAGTTCAGCAAACTATTGTGAAAAACTTGAAGACAAAAAGAACACAAACCATTTGATCCAAGTCATACAATTCAAAGACTCTTATACCAACTACTGAGAAAATGATTGGAAAGTTAAAGTAAATCAGTTAAAATCAGTGTGGCACAATGACATACACTTCTAATTTGTAAGACAGATAAATACATCTGATATATTATTTCTCCTATTATTGGCAAAAGCAACTATTTTGGTAATTCAAACTAAAACAAATGGTGTTTTGTCTGATTTAATTTCAGACAAAACATACAATAAAAATGTGTCTTTTTATTGGGTGTATATAAGGTTCTGGTTTCAACTGTATATTATTAAATGGGAGTTGAGGTGTGTTTATGGTTTATGGTAGGCTTTAGATTCATTTAAAGCTGTTTTGTAACACATTTTACATCCACAAATGATCCCAATTGAAACACTTGTAGCAAAGGCTGACTGACAGTATCAATAAACCAAGAGATCTGGTGATTAAAGAAAAGGATGAAAGTGAAGGAGAGGAGCAGAATCCCAATAACTGAGGGAGGATGAAGCTGAAATAAATTGGGAGAATGAAGGAGGGGGAGACAGATAATGCAAACAAATCAGAAAGAAGGAGAGAGATGCGAGTGGACTACAGTGAAATCCAAGCCTCTCTTAATGCACTCTTATTAGATTAGAGCAGAGTGAGAAACATGGCACCAAAGGCTGACCTTCTTTAACACCATTTCATTCCTCTGGATCAGACTAAATGATTCGATTGGAGCTGGAGTGCCCTGAGAGAGGAAAGCTGGCCGGGTCTCAGAGCCACCGCTGTGACATAAACACGCCTAACAGTCCAATATCAAACATTTCTGTTTATTACCATACCACATCTGAGAATGGGAAATATAAATATATCTTATTCTATGGAGGTCTCAGAGGTTTGTTGAAGAAAATTAAAGAATAATCTGCATTATGAACACCCAGGGACACAGCTGACTGGTTAGGAAGAAAGCTCTGGAGAAGTTCAAAGCAGGATTAGGCTATAAAACAACATCCCACGATTTGAAGATATCACAAAGTTCAGTTCAATTCATCCTCGAAAAATAGAGCATGGCACAATGGTATACTTCATAAGACATGGCCATGACCAGAAACTATCAAGTTGGTTAAAGAAAGCTTTAATCAGAGAATCAGAGAAGACAATTGGCAAAAAATGTCCATCTAGATGTGATAAAAATACTTTGAAACAAAGTTGATTCTACAGAATTGCCTGAGGCGAGATAAATACAATTACATGCTATTATTTTAAAATTGCATTGGTAAACACATAAAAATAAAAACCAAGCTTTCTTTTTCCATTCTCATCACATTATTCTCTAAACCTGTGACATAAATTCCAAATAACAAATATTGATATTTATAGTAGCAAATTCATAACATGCAAGAATTCATGCAGTGTGAATACGTTTGCAAAGCTTTATATGCACTCAAATCTCAAGCTCTGAATTGTTCATCTTTGCAGCCATTGCTTCACATTTGTGTACAGACTGCTGGAAAACGGTGGGATTGGATATTTCTGCTGTATGGTTGAGACTACACACACTTCGATACAATTTGACACATTAACTCTACATGAACAGGACACAGCTGTTTGACACGATTCATCTCTCAGCCATCATTCAGTCTGATTCAGTGTTTTGATTCAACAGGAAACACTCCAGGATTATCCAGCAGAAAATCAGAAAGAAAAAAAAATGTTTGGCTTCAAATTAGAATAAGAAACTCTCTTTCACAAACATGACTTGTTTTAGAATTTCTCCCCAACAGGATGCTTCTTCAGCAATACTTTTTTCATTCACAGAATCAAAGTAAATTCAGTTATGCTGGGCTGACATGTCATATTTTTATAAAACTTAATGAATCAAGTAACACAACAAAGTTGGAGAACTCAGACTTTGTTCCCAAATTAATCTCTCATCAAACTTCTAAAGATTTTAAAATGTTTTATGCAAGAACTGAATCTAATTAAAGGTGTGGAACTGATGCACTTGCTTCAGACAGACGTACAACAAATCAAATGTTTTCATGTCTCTGACAATGATACATTCACAATGACAAAACTTGTGGTTCTGCTCAAATCCTGAGGCATATACATTCCTGCCAGAAAGTGGCTCTGATATCCTGGTTGGTCAGCAGTTTATGCAAAAGAAGAAAAAGCATGAGTAATCATTTGTATGTTTTTTTTTATTGTCCTGCAGCTGGTCAAAGTCTCATACATTGAAATTTATGATGCAGAGTAGCCAAACATATGATTGACATGTTTGTCCAATCTGCATAATTCTGTGAAAGCTGAAGCAATGTGTTTCATGAAAGTTTTATGTATGCTGTTGTAGGCTTTGGAAGAAGTAGATTTTTACTGCTTAACAGAGGCAGGAAGTGAAGGCTATTCAGCTGCCATGTAAAACTAGTTCATAGTCAACAACACAGTTTATTTGTCTTTTCTATGTTACTACACTGTCTGACAGATGCTATAAAGGATATCGTCTCTGCCTTGCATCTCAAATGCCTCCTCTCTCACAGTGCGTCGTGTAGAACACCAAAGATTAACCAACAGAGATTTTAAAGGGGTTTTCTAGAAGAGTAAAGGTCTACCTCTACAATCAGCAAGCTCACATGAACGAGAGCTCAGAGTTTGCTCCAGACACAACTCTTCAGTAACTGATCTGCTTGATCCCCCAAAGATAAGTCCAATCAATGGATCCTCAATTAGCGTTGTTCTAATTAGAAACTATTGTTCTGAGCAGCAGCACAGACAGTTCATTCATCAATCTGAAATTAAACAGCAGCCACTTAGCATGGGATCATTCATTTGAAATAGAATAAATTAATTTGCATAGTTTTCTCCAATCAAGCCTCCAGGCAGAGCAAAGAGTTTCTGAGATGGGTTCAAATGTGTCATACGTGGATAGTGGACACCATAGAAAAAGATGGAAAGCACAAACTGTGAAATTAGTACTTATTACAAATTAGAATGAACAAATGAAAGAAAGGCTGCAAATCAAGTTCATATTTTAACTACTTGGGCAATTTTCAACAGCTAATAGAACATCCTGCTTGGAGATTTTCAATTTCACTTCCTGTCTTGTATGGCTTCAGCAGCAGGGGAAACATCTTAAATTACAGCTAGAGACGTCAAAGCTGCAAATGGATCAACACATCACTTAGAAAACATGAGAGAACTGTTGGATATTTAGTTTGTGTTTCTGTCTGAAGCTTTGACATTTGCTCTCTTTTATTTATGTCTTTCTCAAAAACACACATTGTTGCAACTACTGTAGCATTGACAAAGTAAACAGAACATTTGTGTTAACAAACTCCTAGTCAATTTACCTGTGAACGGGTTATGTTTATGAATAATTTAGGATGGGAGATGTACATTTATGATGGTAATTTCTTTGACAGCATTAATCTTGAAAAATCTAAAATCAATTCAGCTTCACTGATTGTATCTCATTCCTAATTCTCACAGGCTGGGTAAAAATACTGTATATATATTTCATTGTTTTAGAATCAGTTACATTTCAAATTAGCAATATTGATTTATAGGACCTCAATGGTCTTGTGTTAACATTCAAACACACGTATGTGCAAGCAGGAAGTGGCCAACAAAGGCAACACAGTTCTCCCAGTTAAGATCTAACATCTGGAACCATCTTGGTTTTAAACCATAAAATGAAAAAGAGTTGGATAAATCCAAAGTGGTTATATGTAGCAATATTACAAGTCTCAGAATCCATTTGACAAAGAATTACATCAAACTAACATCTTTATTTGACTTTAGAGGAGACGTGCTATAAACTATGTTCAGGTAATGTTTTGTTACATGTTATAAAAATAAAATGTGCAGAAGGACATTTTGTGTGCAGCTTTAGCTGGATCCTCACCTTAAGCGACACAGCCCTGTCTGCTAAAGAAGACTACTAAACTGCAAAATCATTGAATCTTACCAAGTAAATTTGGTTTTGCTTTTAGTGCAAATATCTTAGTCCGCTTGAAATAACTTATAAAGAAATTTTACAGGAAAATAAAGGAGCTTGTTTTAAGTAAACAATTCCTTATTATAGACGGCAATGTAGTAGTTCGACTGGAAGATTATTTCACTTAGAACAAAATATGCTTCCCGCAAAGTGGCATTGTTTTTAGTCTTGGGAAACTGAGTTTTTAAGAGGTACACAAGAAACAAAGGAGTAAAAGGTTGGTTTATAAATGCATTCATATTGTGTTAAACGTAATTGGCATGATAACCATTGCATTGTCCTGCTGGAGAACAAAAATGCTGCATTCAAAGACAAAGTGTTTTCCCCTCCATGCACTGTGACTGTGCTCAAGAACCACCTTGACTATTTTTTTTCCACTCAGGTTTGGATTAAAATTTACTGATTTGTGGCTTTGTGAAAAGCTCCAGTCATTACTCTGCTGCAGCATTTCATTTGTGCTTTATTGCTCCCAAAATTGGCGTAACTGAAAGGCAGATATAGGAAAGAGAAATGCTTACACTAAACAGACTATGTTGAGAAAAGAACTGGCTTATGTGAACCACTACTGAGAACAAATGCACTTCTTGTAATGTTCAAACAAAAAGAAAAAAAAATCATTTCATTCAATCATAGGCTGTTTAAATGATCGGTCAGTCTACTGGACTGTTAAAACCTAAATCCAAAATAAATTGGTAGTAAAAATAGTGAAATTTTGATTGATGATTTCTGTATTGCAACATAAAATTCCTGCAGCTTCTATTCTTTTAAACTGTTGCAACAAGCAATTGTAGCTGAATTACAATTATTTAGAGTAAAGATTATATCAGTAGCAGTTTTGTCAACAAATATGCCTGAATAAAACCTGGATATTTATTTGGACGTGGCTGTACCCATTATGAGTCACCTGTCAGAAGAAATCTTTTATGTTTTAAAAAACACAAATCTAAACATGTAGTCTTGTTGTTTTCTTTTTTGGAAATGGAAGAGAGTTTATATTTCACAGGAAATAGGACAGACATGTAGAATGCAACTACTTAGCAATGGCAGAATTAATATACCAATTCTGAACATTCATAGTGCTGTTCCAAAAAAAAAAAAAAAACAAAGGTATCAAAGAAACAAGTTTCCAGATTATAGGCAGAGTGCTTATTCATCTTCATTGTTTAGACATCTTCACAGAGTGCTTAAGAACTCAAGGCAGCAGCCACCATGCCTCATCTTTATTAATGACAATCCTCAAAATCAATGCTACTTACGTGTAAAAAGAGCAGCAATTCAATAAAATTGTTGTAGCAGTTGAACATTTGTTTAGTACAAGAGAATACCAACAGACTTAGATGTTGGAAGCATGCTAGTGAATTGTTATCATCTGCAACATCAGTACAGTCTCAATCTCTAGTTGAATCTCCTCCAAGTCAGTCAGAACAGAAGCAAGTCAACTCAATCTTCACCAACCAGAAACTCTGGATCTCACACATAACCACCCAGCTTAGCATGGTATTGATCAGACACACAGAAACAGTCATACTCCTCATTAAACAGAGCAATTACCTCTGTTGCCCATGCTGAATTTCAAGGCAATTATCTGATCTTATCAAATGTGTGATAAAGAGTTGCCTCAGCCCTTTTTCTTTCTGTATTTCACTCCAACGGTCGCACATCTCAACTTGGAAGCAAAGCTGTTACAACCACATGCCCAGTGAAAGTCGTAAACAAAATCAGAGCTCACAAAATTTAAAAGCACAAGTCCACCCACGTTCAAAATTACCCGAGGCCCTTGTAAATCTGTGAAGCCTCCAAGATCTTGGAGAACTAATGAGTTATTTCAAACTTTGATAGTAACAGTTTCTAGAAGCCCAATTATGTGAACTTTAAAGCACACCAACACCCTTGTAATGTTCTGCCTGTTACCATTAGATATCTGTTAGGGGCTGTGAGTACTAATTAAACATATTAATGAATGCTGCAAACTTCACTGCCAAAAATGTGTTTTTTACAGTACAACGTTTTGAGTTTTTACAAGAAAATAAGGAGCAATTGAGAAAAAAAGATATTGAGAAAAAAAGAGAAAAAAACCAACTCCTTATGTCTGAGTGATTTTTGTTTTATTGGAAAATATATCAGGGGAAGTCATAAAGAAATTACCCAAAGCTTTAAAAGTTCCAGAGATTTTCCAAATGGTAAACTTTGTGTTTAAAATCTGAGCTGTTTTTGAGTGTGGTGGAAACTCACAACTGCTTAACATTATTGGTTATTCAAACGCTTTTGTTATTGGTTTCGTCCAATAGGATAAAAGTTTGAAAGGAGCACCTGGCCAGTCAAGAAACATAGTCCTTTCAAATACATAAGGACTTTGTGGGGATGGTTTAACTCCTCTACACTTCTGCAGATGACTGCATAACAAAAGCTCACAAGACAGAAGTATACGTCACATGGTGATTAAATGTCTATTAAATCAATAAAGAGTTGTATTACCTCAAAATTAACTTGTTGAAAAAAGCACATTTTACTATAATTAGACAATCACAGAAAGCAATCAGTAAACATATAAAATCAACATCAAACTAATTAATACAAGTTTTTCTTTTAAGACTGAAAACTAACAAGAAGACAATCTTCCCTCAATCAATAGTGTTGTGCTTTGCCAACACTGAAACATCTTCATACAGCCTGAGTTATGCAGTTTATTCACATCTCTGGGTTTGGGTTTACCCCAAAATCTGCTATGAATATCAGAAGTATCTAGATACAGTATGAGGTGATTTGACATGGAAAAACCTCCAGCAGTGTGTAAAACAACCTAATCTTACATTGCATGATTGATTGGTGGGTTACTTTGAGCCTAATAGTTTCCAAGGTAACTCCAGACATCCTGGTTCTCATGCAAGTCTGCATAAATGTTTGAAGGTCACGCAAACCCAACAGCACTACCTGGGCTTGGCCTTTACACAGTGAGATTTTGTCAGACACCGTGAATCATTCCCCAAAATTACACTCTGCACCTGTTCATTTGCATTAAGAAACATTTATTAAGGCATTGTCTTCACTGCAGTAAAGGCCTATTTTAACTTCTAAGGATTTACAGCTGCACCATAGTGTTTCTTTTGGTGATAAGAAGATCTGAAACAACTGCAGCAGCCCATATGCAAAAACAGAATGATCATTTTAATATTGGTCATTGTAAGCATGTTTTGATGTATCTGCTGTGAAATTGCAAATGTGGGAATTGAGGCACAGGCACTGACATCTCCACATAAAGATGAGAAGATCATCTTTCTGCGGACCAAGAGAATAAAATCACCTTAAGTCTTTGAAAATGGTGATCTTGTCCTTGCATTCAAACTCTCTTGTAAGAGCACTTGTTTTCCTCATCTTAGTTATTTCTGTGACAACGGGATTTGTTCCATCACAGACACAGATCACATAATCCCTCTGTTGCTGAGAATGTAATACTGCTTTACAGAGATGTGTAATCTGCTCTTCAGACTACAGATTAAATGAAGAAAAACATAACCCATGAGAGGGTATACATCACTCTTTTGGATAACCCAAAGCAAAGGTTTTGTAATCGACAGCAAATTAAGATCTTAAATCATCCACAGAGCTGAACTTCTTTGACTCCACTTGCACGTGGAGAATCTCTCCCTCACGAGCCCAATGTGGCGCTGTGGGGAGGCTTTTTATCGGTAGGTAGAGAAAATCTGATGAGAACTGATGGAGACATGGACAACGTAAAACAAAAAGATCCAGTAGAGCCTGCAAAAGACTTGAGATTCACCTTCTAAGTAAAAATGAAATTCAATGTCAATATCTGTTAACGCCCAGACCAATACATTTCAGAATCTGTGGTAGTGCTGTTCACATCGCTGTTCACAAGTGCTTTGCATCAAATCTGACTGAGGACTTTTCACAAAGAAAAAGAGGAGAAACCTGTCAGTTTACAGACGTGCAGAAGCATATCATAGATATTTGCAGCTGTAACTGCAGCAAAGATGATTTCGCAAACTTCTGACTCAAGGGGACTGACTTTTACTTGTCTTGTGTGTCTTTAATATAGAATCATAACAATATTGACTCACATTTGTGGTGATAAGAGGTGAAAAAGTTGAACAAGTCTGAATACTTTCACAATATCAAAGAAAGCCGTACTTTGATTTCAAATGCTTTGAAAAATAATTACAAATTTACCTTATAATCCTCTTATTGATTTGCTTGCATTTGTTTTGCCTTTGTTGTTTTTCTTATTATGGTTTTTTTTTTCACTTCTTATGTCCGAGATGCCGGATTTCAAGGCTGTCATTGCTCACGCTGAGGCTCTTCTATAATCATCTCCTCAGATTTTAATTACTTTGGAGCTTCACACAAATGTGTCTGCAGTTAAATGGTGCTTTTCATCCAGAAAATTAGGAAAAATTCTTCACAGTGTTATTAGTGCTTCAACTCGACTCCCCAGACAAGCCACTATTGTTCCTTGGTTTATTGTTTTTATCCTTTCCCTGAGTGCATACACATCTTTACCGGTCCATGACAGACACTGCACTCAGTTGGTGGTTCCCGATTTCAACAAAAACCCCAGCCTTTAAGCTTGTCTATCACAATTATCATTAATAAGTGTAAAGAAGCAAGAAAACAACTTGATTCTTTCGAAAGCGTTAATCTGTTGTTTGAAAAGATGAAATAAATGTGTTCTTTGATAGCAAAAAGAAGAATTCTACAGAGAGCATCCAGAGCTGGATCTTTGATTGTAGTGATCAAGACAAATGACAATGAAAATGTAACTTGTTGTCTAAATACTCCCTGCATACTGTCACTTCAGTTCTAATTTTTTTCTTATAAACGTTTCAGTGTCAAGATGTATTCAAAGGTAACAACCTGTTGCACAGATTTATGATTGATCACTCAGAATACTAACACCACTGAATAAAAATATTTAAACGGCGGGTGATTATATTGTTTTTGTTATGACTTCTTCATCATATGAGAGGTGCACTTTAACTATGAAATTCATACCTATTCTTCCCAAAATAGGGTTAGTGTCAAATCTTTGGGAGGTATTAAGCAGAAAAAACATCTAAATATTCTACAGAAGCTACTAAAATCTGGTTAAAAACTGTCTAACACTTTATTAAAGAAAGAGAAATTGTGAAATCCAATCAAAGAAAGCTAAGTAGTAAATAGTAACAGGCCAGTAACTTAATGGATTATGAGCAGAGCAGATAATCTGTTGTACAGTAAGACCTCAGCAGGTCTTATTATGTTATTATGTTAAAGGATGACACTTTTTCATGTAAAATACAAGGCATTTATGAATAAATGACATTTCTGATATTGTTTCAAAGACAACCATGCATTCTACAAAGACATCTGTTGATTAAACTATACTTTAGTCTGTCACCCATAGTTAATTTACACATGCAAATACTTGTCCACCTTTATTTTCACATAGCACATCCAGTTGACCGATATGGTTAGATGCACACAAAAAGATTTCCTTTGCAATGGAATTCAGAGAAAATGCTGAGCTCTGTGAAAAATGTTGGATTGAATTACACATTCCACTGGTTCTAATCAATCTAGAAATATAATTTTAATTCAAATTTGATTGTTAATATTCCTAAGAGCTCAAGTTTGGCTGAAACCAAACTAAAAACTGTTATTCAGCTCTTGCACCTTCAATGGGATCAATGCCTTTATAAACCACAGAGCAGGAGGGAGGGGATTTTATCATTACCACTACAGTCACTCTCTCTCTGTACCTCTCTCTTTTGCTTTTTCTCTCTCTCTACCTCTCTCTCTCGACTTCTCGCCGTCCAGCTGTGTCCAGGCCTGCCAGCTGCTGGCTCAGCTCCAGGCTGTCTGTCACAGGGTCAGCTCAGAAAAACGACCACTCATGGCCTGTAAAACACTGCTGATAGCTAAAACACTCACATCATCCATCATGGAGGTGCAAAGACTGTACTTATCCCAGAGGGTGGGGTTCTACACACACACACACGCACACACAGGAAGAGCCAAACACACTTACCTTTGATCCATCGCTTAGCGGAAGGTATCGATCAGTTCTCTGTAATTAACAAGTACTCCCACAGGGAATAAATCAGTACTAATGAATCACTTATTGTGGTGCTTTGGTGGCAGAGGCCCACGTGTGCGTGTTTGTGTGTTCAGGGTTATTGGGTCATTAGACTTGAGTGAGTGATAGCCAGGCTCTGGGGTACACTGAAATAAAAATGCCCCGCTGGCCAACAGAAAAAAGCTTCTCTTCACTGGAGGCATCAACAGATGACTAAGAGCCATTTAAAGAGCAGGAATAACACAAGCCACAACGTAAATCCTCCATCATTCACTCAGACATTAAGCACAATATTTTGTGATCATTACACACATGATTAAATTCTCATACAGATGTTCGTAGTTTAATTTGTGAAGGTTTTGATTATAAAAAAAAAACATTAAAAAAAGTTACTTTTGTCACTTTATACAAACTGACACAGCTTTATTTTTTTTATTTATTAAGCGGATATTCAAGATATCAGATTTTTTTTTTCACATCATTATTTTGTTTTGTTTGGCTTTGTCACCACCGTTACACTTTCATTCTATGCGTAATCATCCTACCTGTTTCTCTTGTTCTTGAGCTCTTTGCCATTTTTAGTGCACTTTCAATTCTTGATGCAGTATTGCTAAATGCTGGGCAACATCTCCAAATCATTGAATCCAGGTGTTCTAACAATGCCTACTGCTACACAATAAATCATAGCTAACCCAGTGAACTTAACATTTTTTTAAAAAAGAATCCTTTAATGCTGCATATTATATCTTTGATAAGCTAACTGCTATGTAAACTATCAAATGTGACTTTAAAAACTCCAAAAAGCCCAAGCACATTTTGTTTACACTTGTTGCTGTGGTCCGGTTTGGTTGGTAAACATGAATTGAAGGCTGAAACCTCCACAAAATGCTGTGTGGGTGCTGGAGCGCATAGTGAACAACCTGCATGTCTCAGTTCATTTTGTGACTCCTGTGCGGTGGTCCCAACTCCTAATTCTGCCTGTCAGTAGAACCCTACAAGCTTTCAGCTCCATACGGAAAAAAAACAAGGGCAGCTAAGAAAGTAAGTCTTGAATAGATTGTTTCATTATACCCACTCCAGCCTTATTTTAGTCCATAGGCTAGCATCCAATTACCCTTTAAATTTAATCAGCTATTGTTTTACTAGCTAACTTATATTTCTTTATATTTTTTTGACATAGGGTTCTAACCTCATGTTTTTCTGTTGGTCTTAAACTGACGAGGAATTTGACCAAAAAGAAAGAGTTTGAGTCTTTTATTATCATGGCAATGAGCTTCAAAGTTTCTATAAAATACTGAGACTGTGATATTGTGTGCCACAAATTAAAATGTGATTTTCAAGGCAGTTTTGATTGAAATGGATGTTTTATTGTTTTACATCCTAAACATCCGAAACAAAACACAGTTAAAAAGACAAAGAACAGGTGGCTTATTTTGCATATAGTGTGTAAATCTGATTGTGAAGTGAATAGACATGAAGATGTCTCAATCTATAAATGGGGCTCTTACAAGTTTCAAAACGTTTACAGGATATTTAAACATTAAACTACAGTCAAAAAACCCCCCAAGAACCACCAAGTCAATCATAAACTGGAAACATTAGAACACCAGTGTCAGTCCACAGTAACGCAAATCTAACAAACATTTAACACATTTAATAGCTGCTAATTACTAAAGGACTTGCTAAATGGTACTGTATCAAATAATAACAGATGTTTGTTGAATTTGGAGCTTCTGTGTATAACTTAGACATTGTTAAGATCAGACAGACACCAGACTGTGATTCAAACTCACATTTAAATCACATTTGTCTATTTCTTGTATTGAAAAGTTATTGAAGATTTGTTTTTATTTTCAATAGTTCTCCACAAAATAGAACTGCTTCAAATTACTTTAAATGTTTTGTCACATTTTTAAACATACATTGAAATGGCCATTAAAACAGGTGTAATAACTTGCTTTGAAATGATCCAAACATAAAACGCAAATTGCTCCAGCTGTTTGGATTGGCGCTTGACAGGTTGCTAGACGTTGTTTTTGACTGTTGACAGCATGTGAACTCGGTAAAATGAAGTCATTTTCATAGATGCAACACATCCATCACAGAAATTTCCACAAACTTTTTCCTAAAAAGGATTTTACATTCAGCCATCTGGTGTGAAAGTGTTGACTGAAAGTTTTATTTCGAGGTTGTTCTCCTCTATTGCTGTATAAAAGTTGTGGTTTATGATACAGACATTCAGTTAAATGCAGCAGAATCTTTCAGCTTAAGGTGTCGAAATCCGGTGAAAAAAAATTGTATCTTGCGAAAAAAGAAATTATTTGAGTATCTCTTCCTTTCTTGAGTTCCATCAAATATTCATAAACTAATCTATCACAACAAGTTGTGATGTGATGCTACATCCAGCTCAAAAAGCTAAATGAAATACAACACAGAGTTGAAGATGAGATGAGACTTTGGAAATTTTAGGGGAAACTGAGGGTCTTCCAGAAAAGGCCTTCTATTCCAAGCCTGAAGAACTGATGTCCAGCAACTTGCTCCAACAAACCTGAATCAAATGGTGAAATTACCACTTCAGCATGCAGTCAAGTTGGCCAAAGTCTTGCTAACGTCTTCGCTACTTAACTCAGGTGTATTGAAGCAGAGACACATCTGAAAGTTGCAGAGGACCAGGCTTCAAGGTCTCCAGTTGAAGACCTCTGATCTGAAGGATGGTCTTGATAGCGGTGAAAAGGAGCAACTCTATTTTAATAAGAAGAAATCTTAAGGAGAGATATGAGCAACCCACATGGAATTTGTGTCAACAGGCAGCTATGAAGCGGACAGATTTTACAGTCAGTCCCAAAGTGCTGACATATAACTTGTCGCTTGTTTGTCACTATTTTCCTTTTGTCCAGGTACCCAAACTTTGTCCTAGTACCTTGAGATCACTTATAGGTTTTTAGAAATAAAAGCAGGGTGTCAAGAACTACAGTTCCTTTTTTGGTAGAATCAAACGGCCTTTAATCAAAGTCCCTGATTTTATAGTGAGGATCTGCTTACTTGAAATGAAATAAAATATATTGTCTTGTCAGGGACTGGAGATATTCTGTGTCCACTCCTGCCACTAGCCTGGGAAGTGAATGCATGAGGTTACTGAACAACCTTCAAACTATACCCAAACAGCCAACAATGTGTGTCCATCCATGTCTTCTTCTTTACCAATGCCCTGTTGTGAAGCCTGAGGGATTTGGGGAAATGACATAGGGCAAGTAGAACATGCTTTAGTATGTGCAATATAAGCTGCCATCCTAATACCCTCTGTGTCAGAAGTGCTGCATAACCCTGCCAATCAGTATTATTGTACTTCATTACAGTCCTTCCTGACAGCGCTAGGGAAAATTTGCCAGTTTTGTACTCGGTGCTTTTGTTGCTCAATTGTGTCATTTCATGTTCCATACTCATCCCTGTCATTTCCTCTCATTTGACATTTTTTAGACACTGAAGGTTATGCACAGACTAAGGGAAATGGAGAAACACACACTTTCATTAGAAACGGCAAACTTCATTGGAAAGAAAGTGAGAAGGATAAAAAGCTGAACCAGAGAGAGAAAGAGAGACAGAGAGAGAGAGAAAAAGGTGGTAAAACGTTCAGGCAAGAGAAATGAAAGGCTGAGGCATTTATCATCATCCACTTTAAGCACAGAAAAGGCGACAAGCACACACAATAAAAGAGACATGGAAAATCATAAATCTGGTGAGTGTGTAAACTTTAATGGGCCGTCTGTGGTTGAGAAAAGTTTCCCAATATTTAATTAACTGTAATGTGATCAAGCAGATTGTTAAAGGATGGAGCTGTTCCGATGGGGCACATTGCCAGAAGCACTCAAGCTATAGCCCATTTAACCTCGAGGAAGCTTAAAGCAATCAGAAGCATTTCTTGGGGTATTTGTATTCCTCAACCACTAGTCCCATAATGAAGCAACCCATCTTTATCACTGGCACAACTTATTTTATTAGATGTGTGCATCTGCACTTTTCACTCATGGTCTTTGCATTTCTGAGTCTGATGGTATTTATAGTTTGCATACATTCAATGTGTGGGGCTTCTGCCATTTCTTTCTCACCAAGCTGTTGCTCAGTCCAGCAGGAAAGTGATAATCACTCAAATTAATTACTACCACGAGTTGGAACTGTGGCTTTGCATAGTTGTTATAAGGTCAGCAGCAAATCACTACAGTGCTTCACAAAAATATCCATACCTCATAAACTGTTTCACAATCTGTCACATTGCAGCCACAAACTTTAATGTATTTTAGTTTCTGACTCTATGCTAACAAAGTTGGGTTTAATTGCAAAATGGTGGCAAGTAATAAATGTTACAACAGGCTGTCAGGATCATTGTAGTTAAAAGGAAAACTTAATGTAACAATGGAGAGTAAATTTCAGTCAAATAACTCCTGATGTTGTGATTAATTTCACATAAGTAAAAAAAAAAAATCCAGAGCTATCCTCTGATGTCAAAAAGTTCCGCTTTTGTGAGAAAAAAATATACTTTTCCACGAATAAAGGTATTAATTTATAATGTCCAGACTAAAATATTCTCTGATATTGTAAAGTCAGAAATTTGCATAAAAAAATACTGTGTAAAATGTTTTAGATTCAAGTGGTAAATTTCACATATGAGCATCAAGAGATTTTAAAAGTACAATATGAAAATAAAGGATTCATGTTTGTAAAGCATTTCTTTTTTTATTTCCCTTCCACTTCTTGCACAGTTGCATAATTAAATATGGATAAAACACAATAAAGTTTGTGGCTGTAACACAACAAAAGTTTATAAAGAGCTCATGTGTTATAACTGCTACTGCAAATATTATTGTAAATGGAAGTGATACACTACCATCCAATTATCACTCTACATTGTCCAATCAAAACATGGGGGATTAGGCTCACATAATGAGCCAGTATGTATTGGATGTTTATAAGAAACACTCTTTGTTCATAAAGTAACATAATGATAAAAGGCTCATATTGAAAATCAATCTAAGTGCTCCCTGGAAGAAAAAAAATAGAAGAAAAGTATACATTACAAAAGTAAAGGTTACTTCATAGCAAAAAAAAAAAAAAAAAGACGGGCATGACTGATGATTCAATTTACTTGGTCTGAATCACAGCCTATTGAATACACTGACAGCTTTTATTTTTTCACATCAACTAGTTTTATATTCAAAGATTTTTTTTATTTCCAGAGACTTCCAAGGTCAGCCTGTAATTCAACAAGGCATCTGCTTCTGGGGCTGATCAAAAAGATTGAGAGAATGTGTTGTTATTCGGAGAGTGACCCCCTTGTTTAATGAACAACTGTCACTGCAGTCTGGGGATATGGTGACATATTACTTATTTTGTTCTTTATTTCCTAATGTGTTTTTGCAGTCAAAATGTTTTCAAAACAAAAGTGTTTAGGTTCATCTCATTTTATTTTTGCATGGTCTGACACAGGTTGATGCTTATTTAAATGCTTTTAACTCTGGATCCCAAATATTCTGCACCTGATGACCATCATGCCTGGCTCAAGTGTTCCTGTGACAAAACGTAATGTTTATGCTGAATTCCTTTTTAGATTAAAAGCTGCATATTGTGAATATATAAATCTACATCCCAATGTGCATTTTGCCATTTGTTTCTGTTTTTGTGTAAAGATATTTTCCCCATTAGAGATTTATTTTGTTTCTGCTTTTATCTCAGAACATTTCCGACAACATGAAATAGGCTAAAAGATGTTAAATGCAGCACATCATGGGACGGTCCAAATACATTAAAGAATGGATGAGAAACAAATTCATCAATCTGGAAAAGGTTGCAAACTCCTTTCTTGAAAGTTTCAGGAGACCACTCTGAGAACTTTTATTGAACAAGCAGCCAAAAACAAACTGCAAGGCAAACACTTTTCACTGCACTGTAGAACAGACTTTTTAAAATAAGACCTCTATCTGAGTCCTGAGCTGTATCTCATTTACTCATTTGCTACAACTTCACTCTAGTTATTTAACTTCTTCTCTTTGATATGATAATGCTTAGTCCTCTGGCACCAATTTAGACTCAACTTTCAATAAAACTGAAGAAACTCTGCGCTCTCAGTACCAAGAAAGGTTGTTAATTGTTGGGCCTGTAAGGTAAAATTCATGAGCATGTTGTTAAATTGCATCTGCCGTAGTTTGCAAGTGACAAGCAAAAGCCTGCGGATAGCAATGTGAAATGACAAGTCTGAAAACAGAATGAGCTTTTCCCACTTGAATGACAGAGAAGTAAAATTCTGCAGTTGTATTACTAACAGTTTGTTGTAATGGCAACAAATTGTCAATTTAATAAAATATGACAAGTACCTTAGTCATATAAACCCAACATCTTCCACAACAATATTTTCAATTATCAAACATGTAAATGTTTGATCATTTCACTTAGAGCGAACTGAAAAAGTGGACATTTTTTCTCACATCATTGTAGTGTCAGTGAGGAATGCCTGAGCTCTTTGTAGATGAGTCAACATTTATTCTTTGGCTTCCGTCAACAGTCCAAAAATATAGTTGTTAGAAAAATGGATGGATGGACAGACGGATGGAAGGGAAGCATTTCTTCATGTTCTCTACAACTTCCCTCTTGTTCACATGTCCTTTATTATTTCTTAATCTAAAAGCTCCAGAATAATGAAGGTAAAATAGTCTCATAAAAGACAAAGATGACATGGCAGGAGGGACAAAAGGTTGCTTTGCCCAAAACAGATAAAATAATGGGAGCTGATGATGTGGAAAGCCAATTTCATCTGTTTCAGAGGGGAAGTGGTGTATGCTCTCTTCACCCTGCACTCTACTTCACCTTTGATGATGCAAACCTCTGCAACTAAAGAGCCACAGTGGATATAAAATAATTTGAAGAATGAGCAGCTATTGTTTCTTCTGTATGTACTGTAACTACACTCAAGTCGAGCCTTTATCTGCTTCAGCAAACCTTATGTTTTCAGCTTTTATGATCAAAATACAAATGATATTCTATCTGTTAACAAATGCAATATGCAGCTTTGTTCAAAGGCAAAGCATTGCAAGCAAAGGCATATTTGTAGGCTATTAGTACAAACAGGCCAAGCAAAAGGCAAAACCAAAGCCACAGCTTATATGGTCTGTGCATACAGCCTGGAGACATTCCTTGTAAGGTCTTGTTTCTCTTGTCTCACACTTGACAGGTACCTTTACTTGTGCCACATCTCTTGGTGGTTATGCCTTCATGACATAAGACTGTAACCATACACATGCCCCGGGCAAAGATGGGTGAAGACTGAGATGGATAAACAGCAGTTTTATGGAGCACAGCAGAGGGAGTTCACTGTTTGGGGCTAAAAACAAAACACTTTCACTGACTGTAATGGATCATTTTACAGCTACAACCTACATCCTTCCCATCTGTTCAGTTAACTAGAAAACAACAGTTTGAGAACAGTTAATCGCTTCTCTGCTTTTAACAATTTAAAACTTTAGTAATGGTGCTTGAAAAAGGAGGTTGTAAAATTCAAGGATTTAGCAGGATAAAGAAACCAAGAGCTTATTGGAAAAATGTGGTCTTTGAATGAAAGCAAGACAAATCAGAGACTGATTTTAACAATCATATTACTTTGTGCGACAGTGTTTAAGTTCCTTGATGATTTCCAAATATTGCAACGGTGCAGCTATGTATTTTTTTTTTTTGAGGGGGGGTTGATTCCTCCCACCTGTGCTGCCTTTCTGATACTTGTTTAAACCGAGTCTACACTGACTTGGATCAACCAGCCTTCGAGCGGTCCACGTCCAGGCCCTCTGTTTGTGAACTTGATGTGTCTTCTGCCACCTGACCACTGACTTTCCTTGATCCTCATCTCTTTTGTGATTCTGATTCTGATTTTAGATTTGACTTTAACCTTATGTACTGACTCAATTTTCTCATAAATTCTGGTTCTGTTCAGCCATCTCAGCCTGCCCTGTTACTGAGTTGGATTCTATAACCACTGATTCTTCCAGTGTTTGTCCCAAGAAATAGATCTGTGTGTGTTTATTGAGCTAACCAGTCACCAGAATTTCTCCACTATGACTCCATAGTTTCAGGTTTCTAACATATAAATTTATCTCTTCAATATTCTCCTGTGGGCGAAACAATCCCCAGTAAAAAGTCAAACTGTTTTCCTCTGCAGTTGTATCTTCAAGGATCCTGGTTTGCTGTGGTTCACAATAAAAGATGTTCCTAGATAACCACCTCTGACAAGTAATCCACATCCTGTCTTGGCAACGTGTTCTGTTTTATTTTCATTATTTGCGCAACTTCACATTCTGTTTGATGCACAGCGTATGACCAGAAAGCAAATCCAAGAAATAAGCTGTTAAAATATGTAATTGTTCCTTTTTGTGGTCTGAGTTTTGGGTCCAGTTTGTACTTGAATCATTACAAATTCAGAAAATAATTATGAAGTGGAAGGAAATAAACAGTTTTCAAAAATTACAAATAAAAAACAGAAAAAATATAAAAATAGTAGGAAAAGAATCAGATATGCTTTTTGTAGGATGAGTTTTTGTGGAGATGTTTCCACTGGAGACTGAATATTGGTGTCCAGTCTTTAATAAAAAATGGCTTAGGCTAACTCAACTTGGATGAAGAGTGTCTGTGAAAATCTATTTTAATGTATTTGATAGAAAGCATTCTACTACTGATTGTCTACTGATTTTCTGGGACTTTAAGGTCCGAGAGAGCTCACGCGCAGCCAGAGTTAAACATTTTCCCCAGACTCAAGTCAAAGATTTTTTTTTTCTTTATTCACATCCACTCATCAATGATTGACTATTGAGTCTCTGCCGAGGAACATAATGACCTCAACATATGTTCAAGGATGCTGCTGCCATGATCATGTGTCATTGTGAGAATGATGGTGTGGTTAGAGTTTCACTACACATAGCATCTTAGATGTAGGTGAAAAACTTCAATTTTAGTGTCACCCAACGAGCGTATCTTCATAAATTTGTCGATTCATTCATACAAATGCTGAAATTAAATTGCCCGTAGGCTAACTTTAGTTATTTGAAAACTTGCACCAAATTTATTAAGAATCAAAAGACTAAAGGAAGAGAAAGGGGGGAAAAAATGTGTTGTTTTCTATGTGGTTGTGACATCACAAAATACGGAAAAGTTTAAGGGGTATTAAACGTTTCTGCAAGGCACCATTTAGAAAAAGAGACTGTTTTCTGTTTCTGTTTCAATAGTTTCTATTGTTTACAAGTGCAGATCACTACAGCCTCCTCTTGAGTTGCACCTCTATTTGCACCTCTATTTTATGCTCCAGCAGATGACAATAATTTAAGCCTCTCGATATGCAAATGTATTTAATTGGACTGTCACAAGCAGCCTGGCATCGTCAACCTCATGGAACGACTAGAGCTGCGAAGCAGATTAAATTTTGGTGACCAATTTTGTACTTATAATTTTCAGCAATCTTGCAAACACTTCACTTCATGTTCCACCTATAGCAGCATCTGTACTTGCTGCCACAGAGGACCACCCTAATTTTCAGATCAACACTTAAGTTATGTTTTTCTCTGCAACTTCCTTTTCATCCAGATCACTAAACTACCAAGTGACTCATTTTGTTTGTACCTTTTTAAAGCTTGTATGATCATAACGGTGGAGCTGGCATTGTCTGTCCCTCAAGAGGTTCTATGTCCCCATTCTGTCAGATAAGTATATTTTGTCATGGTTTATCATGTTACAAGAATATATCTTTTTCAGCCTGAAAGAGAGTTTTGTGTATCCATGCTGTGTGTCCAAATGCAAGCCTAAGTTTGAGACTCTGCACAGATAAATTGCAATTCATGATCATTACATTAGTCCTAATACATCAATATTCCATGAACCTGTGGCATGTGTTTTCTGAAAGAGCAAACCCTTGTTGAACTATGAAGGTCCATATTTTAGTGAGAGTGGTTTATCGAGGAATGGAAAATGAAACCTGCTCATGTAATATGAATCAGGCATATTTAATGTATTCTCCTTTCAGCTAAAAAACCTTGATATGAAGCCTCCTGGATGTTGTTGGTCATCCCAATTGAGTTAATTACACCTGATATTTCCTTGTCATGTCTTTGCATAATATTAACTTATTTAAAAACATCAGATCATTTCAATTAATTATACGACCTCAATCAATTTTTACAATCTAACTTTTACATTCAATAAAAATAATATGAGCACACAGAGAAATGATCCTGTGTGGAAAGTTGGTAAGTGAAATTATTTGATTTGAAAGATGCAAGTGTGCATAGTGCAGGAGTCAACCTGCAGTGGCATGTTTGCTTTAGTCCCTTTGCCTTGGCTCTTAACTTTAAAGTGTAAATGCATCAAATTTTTTTTTTTTTTAGCTTTTTACTGTTTTGTATCTTTAGGGTTTCTCTGGGTACTCCAGTTTGTCCACAAATGTCAGGTTAACTGGTCTCTATAAATTCTTCTTAAGTGGGATTATGTGTGTGTTGAATAGAATGTGGGATTATGTGTGTGTTGAATAGAATGTGGGCTAAGGGTGTTTTGGCAACGCACAATTAGGAATAATAGTCTGATCAATGTGAATGTTACACATTGATTTAAAAGCTAATTTTAAAATAAATCCACAAATCTACAATGAATATCCCTTCCATGCCTTCCTGACATAAGTATCTGTAAGCTGTTCTATTCATCATCGTTTCTTTCATATTTTCTTAAGCAATCATTTTATGTACAGTCTCCCCTCCCCCTGCTCACTTAATGGTGTCTTTGATTCACATGTATATGAACATGCTGAGAAAATATTAGAGAAGATGGCATGTAGGAGAAAGAAGATAAAACACGGATACAGAGATGAAACCCTGAGCCAGAACAGGATAACGTTGGCCTCAAAAGTTTGTGCTGCCGCTCCCTCACGTGTCAAGAGTGCATAAATCTTCAATTCTTCATGTTGACTTTAAAAATTCATGCCATTCATTTAGTTTGAAAGAATGGTGTACAAGGGAGTAATTGATTTCTGGGCTGATCATGCAACCTTGTGATTAATGGTACACCACATTTTGTGAAATGACAATCTGCCAAACTTTGTTCGGTGAAACACAATGCTCCAGGACCAAGAACATAAAGAATTATTACATATATGTGGAAGGGGATTTATTATTGTACTCATAGCACCAACTTTCTGTTATATTTCCATCACCAGCACATTTTCCATTTGGCTTTGAAGTTTATTATTATGTGATCTCTTAGGTAATGTTTAATAATGATAGTTTGCTGCTTTTTTATTCAGTGTGACTCACAATATCTTGCCCTTGTGTGAAAACAGTGCAATAAATCTCTGAAGGCAATGAAAGAATTTTGAAAAATAAATTAGGAGAAAGGTAAATCAACTGATTGTAAAAAAAAACAAAAAAAAACTGCCCTTGTGATGATTGCCACAAATTTTCCTCCACAAAAATCTAGGGCCGGACTATATGGCTGAGTTCAAGTAAATCTGACTAAAGTTTTTCATAAAGCTTTGTAAGGAACAATGTATTTCTCTTAAATTGTCACTGCTGAATGATAAAATGTAACTTAATATGAAAAAAAATCACACACCGAAGTACAAAGATGTCTCAACTGACTGATAAAAAAATAGAAAACTAGATTAATGAATGATGAGATGAAAAAAAACAAGAAAAATTTTAAATATGTAGTCAGCATATATATAACTTCCTTGGTAAAACATATTTTTTGCTTAGATTTGATTTCACATTTCAGCACATCTTGCAATTTTAGCAGATGCACAAAACTTTAACATTTCTGACACATGAAAGATAAAAAACTTCTCACAATTAATTTTTATCCACATGAATATAATGACTTTTGTGTTTTTGTTTTTTTACTGTGCTTTGTTGTCCACATTTCTTCATTAGACATTATGTACTTTTGTTTACTCCGAAAAAAGTTGCAACAGATGTTCAAAGATGTAATACATACTTCATATCAGACACACGTACAACCCTTACATGTGTGTTCATAAAGCTATTCAGAGACAATTAGTTGTCTTTTGATTTGATTTAAATCTTTGCAAATTGTTTCATGTACATAGGGAGTGTAAATTTTCAGTTAAAACTTTTATGTAATATTGTTATTGAGTGTTCTGTAAATGAACCGTATGAGATGAAAAACTAAATAACTTTTTCAGTCTGTGTACCCATCAACAGATGGTTTGTAAAAAGATAGAAACAGCTCTCTATTAGTTTTTATATTTTTAACATTTGTAGCTATGTTTATATCCTTCTCAAATGCCAACCCTGCATGCAACATTATTTCAGGTCATTCGAGTCGCAGTATGACCAGTGTTTCAGTGTAGTAGGAATCACCCAGTAAAATTAAGGCAATCACACATTTAACCAAGGGTGGAGGTTATTTGTCAGTTTCTATGAAACTACAGTGTGGGTGTATGAAACATTTTCTAGTCTTGAACACGAGGTTAAATTGCTATATTTATTTCTTACTAGACGTAGTTTTAGCAGAGTATACTGTTTACAAAATTCACACCAAATGTTCATGTGTTATTTTCCTCTGTGAAATGTTGATCATTAGAATCCCAGTTAATTTCACAGTTTACATTAAAGTCACATAAAGCTATTTAGTCTAGACAGATATATAAAAATCTAAAAAAATAAGACAAAAAAACTCAAAAGAATTAGAAATTTTCTAAATTCAGAATTCTGACTTTAATGAGGACCTGGCAGCAACCAGCAGAACTAAAAGATTCTTTGCAGTTATGATTATTTCATACAAAAAGGGTCTGGAATAAAAATAAATTTATATTAGTTACTAAGTAACATGTTACTGACATCGCTGCACACGACTAATGAAAACATTTTGGTTTACTTTTTTTTTTTTTTTTTACAATTTTTTTGAACTAATGGGCTTGATTAGCAAGGCTTAGTTAGAAAAGGTGCAAAGAGAGAAAGAGTTATGCATACAGAAAAAAGTTTGAGTTATGGAACCAAATCCCATTTGGAGGACCATTATCCTTCATTTAAGTCAATGCCATAAAATATGTATAATAGATATTTTGGTGATTCAGTTATTACAAGAGCTTGTTCGTGACAGACACTTCTACATTCTAAAAAAGTAAATCAGGATCCATATTTGAAGTTTTAGAGCAGTTCTCATCAGAACGGCACCTCAACAGAGCCAATATCCTGCTCAAGAAATAAGGGCGGATCAGAGCAAAGTTTCAAAAAATTATGTGAAGACAGCAATGCTACTGTTTTGAAAAGCCAGCCTATCACATAACAACTTTGGATGAGGAGAATGTCAGCTGGAAACTAAAAATGGTATTCAAGAAACTGAAAACAAGCTTTTTTTGCCATCTTTTAAAGGAACAAAGAATTTGCTGCAAGTCAGCATGACCGCTGTGAAACTCATCAAAAGACAAAAAAAGTAAAAAGCATGAAAAAAGCCTAACTCATTACAAAGACTATTTCCCTCATCTGCGTGGTTCACTGAAGGAGCAGATTGCAATTCAGTACTTCATTAATAATTGAGCATGTGAACAATGGCAGAGTGATAGTTCCATTGTGTTGAAGTCAAAGAATAAGGCACTCTGAATGCCAGAAGGAAGATAGTTATTATGCTGTCTGCGCTTATCAGCTCAAAAGTCTGCTGAAAACAAATTTGCATGAATAGCAGCATCACTGAATAATACTGTGCTTTGAGTCTGACTAAACAGGGATGCTGTGTTTGCAGTTAGTAACCCCCTTGTTGTCAGAGTCATCTGTTTGCTCCTGATTTCTCATAAAAAAAAAAAAATTCAAAAATAGATGTAATAAGATTTTGTTCTGCAAATAAAAATATCAGCCATTTGCGGAAACACGATGCAACACTTCGAACAGTCTGCAGTGTTACGAAAGATGAAGAATGTCACTCGTGTCTCTGAACTCAAACGATCTGGATAAAATCCGACAAGCGGAAATTATCTGAGAGAGATAGGAGAGGAGTGTGAGCACACAGGAAGGAGGGTGGAAAAAAAAGAAGTGAGGGCTTGTTCCAGGTCGAACCGAAAGCAAAATAGCTGAAACAGGGGAAGGGAGCGGTGCTGAGGTCGACTCGGGCAAATCAAAGAACACGTGGATTTAGGGCATTTGCCTGACTTGTGATTAAACCAACTTTTATACGGAATATCGCTTTGCAAACACACCACAGCCTGCTCAGTTTTAATCAAATTATCTCCAGCTTTCAACTGGGAGAATATGTTTTTAAGAAACTGAGAGAAAGTTAAAAAATATTGCTCTTTTAAAATCAACTGCTTGTTCTAAAAGAGAGTGGAATGCATTTATATCTACCCATATAGTCTTGAACGATAACCTTTCTATCAACTAATTGCCTTGAGCATTCCTCTTATGATGAAGTCATTGACCTGGGGCCAGCTGACCCTTCCAATCCAACTATGAACTCTTGCTACATTGCTGCACTTAGACAGCAATGTTTGATTCTTCACACTTCAGAATCAAAAAATCCCACTGCACTTTTTACTTCCTATGTATGTATGTGTTTATTATGTGTAAATTTTGTTCATTTTATTTTATGAGCTTTCACTTCTGAGTCCATTTGTACTAAAGTGCCTTGAAATTGCCCCTCAGGGACAAATTGTTTGAATTCAACTGAGTCTACACAGATCCTCAGTGCAAATAAAGCTGTTCTGTTAAAGCAAGCTTTTTTTAGACAACAAACAAGATCACCAAGTACAAGTACAAGGAACATAGCAGACAGGTCAGGAAGAAAGATGTCGGGGAACTTTAAAAAAGGAATAATATTTTCTGAGAAAACTTAAGTTTTGAACACCTCATTGAGAAATGTCAAATCCATCTTCTGAAAACGGAAAGAGTATCGCACAACTGCAAGCCACCAAATATACAGCTGTCCACCTAAACTGACAGGTCAGGCAAAGAACATTAACTGGTAAGGCAGTCAAATGATCCGTAATAACCCAAAAAATTCTATTCAAAAATACTTTATTTATCGCAAAGGGGAATTAACTGTTGTCATAACTAGAATTATCAAAGTATCTTCAAAGACTTGTTGTGGATAGTGATGCTGTGGGCAGGAATAATCTCCAGTAGCAGTCAGTCTTTCACCGAATCCAAAGAGGCCCCTGATTGTTGATGTAAAACAACCTCATGAGTGTCATGACAATCCTGACAGCTGATATTTCACAGTAACATGTCCTAGATGGACTAATCACCTTCCAGGGTGTACCCTGCCTGTCACCCATTGACAACTGGGAAGAGACACCAGCAACCCTTGCAACCTCATTATGGATAAGCGAATAAGATGATGGATGGATGGATGGATGGATGGATGGATGGATGGATGGATGGATGGATGGATGGATGGATGGATGGATGGATGGATGGATGGATGGATGGATGGATGGATGGATGGATGGATGGATGGATGGATGGATGGATGGATGAAAAGTTGCATGTCTTATTTGACAGCGTCAGTTATTGGCAAGCATTGCTGATCCATCTCAATTTCTTTTGTTGCTCCTCTTTAAATCTGTTTGGCTATTTCATTAGACAGCCAGACAGACAGATGATCCATGCCCATTAGGATTAATGGAAGAGATGGTTTGGACTTCCTTCATTTCTCTGCTCTTTAGTCCTACTCTTTAAGCCATGGAGATTAGGGGTTGTAGTTAAGGCATTATTTGAGTTTTTCAGAAGCTCATCAGCTACTCCCACTTGTAAAAGCAACTCATTGTTGTCATGGTTACACATAATAACAATTGCCCAAAAGTAAAAAAAAAAAAAAAAAATCCAGAGGGATTAATTGTCCAAACCCGCAATGCCTCAACCCAAAAAATAATGGCTAAAAGTCTACAAAAACAACAAATAAGAACTAACAGAGCGACTCCAACATGCTGCCATCAGCAGCGCAACTCTTTAAACATAAGAAGCTTGAGAAAGGAACTTAATGAATAGATTTTAAAGCACATTTTGAGTACTGTTTTTTCTCTTATCATTAATCCCACTTTGGTTCTCCATCAACATATTGTGTGGAGCTCATTGACACTATGTGAATGATACAGCATACTTTTTATAATTACCTTGACATGTCTCTCCCAATTACACAGAAACATCTATTTAATCACGGCAATATTATGATGCCCTGTGCTTACCTGTAGTGAATTTTTATATGTGTATCGTTAGAGACAGGAGACCATGACCAACAGCTTTTTGATTAAAAGGAGACTACTGGATTTTTCACAGACAAGAAATAATTGATTTCTTTGTCTTCAGAGACTCATTTTAGTAAAGTAGATAAGACTGAAATTAGAGACTGTTTTTTGTTTGCAAATGTGATCGCACAAGAACAGCTCTGATTATTAAAAAAAAGCAAGGGATAGAGTGCATCTCAGTATCCTATTTTGGACCATTTCTGGCATATTTACTAACATTATACTGACCAAAGCCCGGTCCTAAAACTGTTGATCCCATTGTTTAGAGTTCAGGGTTAGGTTCAGAGATAAAACTGTCTGGGTTAGGCATGAATACAGTTACTGAAATAAATTTAAGTCAATACAAAGTCTTAATATGGGTAGAAATACAAACTTGTGTGTGTGTGTGTGTGTGTGTGTGTGTGTGTGTGTGTGTGTGTGTGTGTGTGTGTGTGTGTGTGTGTGTGTGTGTGTGTGTGAGGGTGATTTGGGGACTTTGAATCTTTCCAAGCATTGCTGACAGAGCATAGAGTATGCGGTTTGTGGGTCAGTGGTGAGACATTTGCTTGCTTGTCCAAGCAAAAACCACAGGGCTCTGGGGACCAGTGAAACTGAGGGATTGACACATTAACAATAAGTTTCACTGCAAGAAAATGAAAAGCTGTCAGTGTCAATAGGCATGTTGGCGATAGAATATTAGAAGTGACTGACAATCATTTGACCTGTGCCAAATACCAGCACTTAGCAAAACTCTTGCCGATTAACCTGGCAAACGCAGCACTTTGCAAGCTTTCTCTGAACAGTGACACTCCACATATCATCTAAACAAAACCAGTTCAAATCAATCAACTGCATGAATATTGGTCTTGCATATTATCAAGCTAAATAATTCAGAATATTTATCCATCCATCCATTTTCCGGTCACCCTTCTCCCTAACGGGGTCGGGAGGTGCTGGTGCCTATCTCCAGCTGCGTTCCGGGCGAGAGGCAGGGTACACCCTGGACAGGTCGCCAGTTTGTCGCAGCAGAATATTTATATTTATAGATTTAAATGTACTTACAGCCAGAACTGTATGGAAAACGCAGATCAAAACACCAAATGCATCATTTATCTCTTTCAAGAACATTGGATATTCAGCACTTCGACTATGAGCATTTTTGTTCCTTGTACAAAACGTCTTATTACTTCGTTCCCCCTAACACAAATGTTTTATAATCAATATCTTTTTCCTATGTTTGCATGTATTACTCAAATGAAAGCTATGTTTTTGGTAGATGTGTCAGGGACATGAGTAATTTGGTGCTGAACTGTTCTTTAGAATCATCTTTCTTGTATTTTTATATGTCCTAACATGGATTCATTACATCTACTGACTCATGTTCCATTTAAAATTTTATGAACTTATCTATTCTATTCTAAATTAATTTTTTTAGGGAAAAATGTAAACTTAAAAGTATCAAAATGAGTCTGAACGAGTCCTGCACTCACATGAGCTAATAGGCCACTCAAAGAGGAGACACAAAGAAATAAAGATTTCAATTTAGAAATGTGCTCCAAAATAATTTTGGAGACGTGTCCTGTGGTGTGTATAAACTACAACTGAAGTTTTCAAACATAATATCTTGTTACATTTAGAGGAAAAGCTTGTAAGACTGAGACAACCATCCCAAATGTAAAGGGGTGTAGATGCAAATAAAAATAATATTAATAATATTAATGGAAAGTCTTCTATTGCAAAGAAACAAAACAAAATACACACACAAAAAAACATTTTGTAAAAACGATTTAAAACAATACTTTTCATGAAGAATGATCAGTAATAAAGCTTTGGGTCTGTTTAAAAAATCTCCAAATAACTGACATTCATGGCCTGGGAATTTAAAGTTATAAAAATATTCAGAATCATACAGACAAACAGGTTTTATCTTATCTGCCGTTTTCCAATAATAAAAATATTTTTGTCAACCAAAGGTAATATATTCTAGTAAATTGTAATTCAGTAATTCTTTCTGCCTGCAGGTAAGGCAGAAAGAGTTGGGCATGCACCACTGACAACAGGCATAACATTTATTTAAGTCAGACCGAGCATGAAAACGAGAAACTAAGACTGAATCACAGCATGAAGAGGGAGCCGAGGTACTGAGATAATTGGTTGAGCTGAACTGATTCAGAGCCCATATTTTTGTTCCATGCAGCCTTCCCTGACTTGTTTCTGCACATTATTACAGAGCTATAGTGTTTTCCTGGTTCTTTTCACCCTTCAGAGGCTTCAGCATCACCGTTATGTACACTTGTCACTAAGGTGGAAAAATTCAGAAGACTGAATTTGCAGAGGTGCTTGTCAACTAATAAAATTATGGATATCTTTAGTCTAGACAAAAGCTGTGAAGGGTTTCTGTTGCTTGCGGTAACCACAACCTAACTGAAAACAAGCTACTCTGTCAGTTCATCATAAAGAATACACACCCAGTCTCTAAACTCTTGTTTTTATAAGCTGTTTACTTTTGTTTGTTACAGCAAACTGACTGCAAATTGTCAGACACAGACATGCATAAAATAAGTGCTTAGAGCAGACAGGTGTCCTTCACTCTTCCTGAAGTCCTGAGTAGGTAATTCTGAAGGTGGAGAGTTGATTTGGGGCCACAGTCAAGGTGGGTGTCAGTTTTCGTCAAGTTTCAGACACAGCTCTGCCACAATTTCTGTTGTTCCAGATCAGTGACTGCCCAGCAGCCCCAGAGGAATGTTGGACAGGTTCAGAGTGATGTAAAAGAAGAACAGGGAAGCTCTGTGGAATTGTGCCGACTTAGTGGGATTTTCTCTCTGAATTAATCTGAACTGCCTGTTGATCGTACAGTCAATGTGTCTAAAGTTACAGGATTTTTTTTTAAAGAATAAATGCAGTGTCTCCCAAAAGCATTCATACATTTTTTGATATGTCACATAATTACACACACCAGTGCATCTGATAATGTCACGACAGACCAAAAACATAAAGTACCACAAGCAGTCACTATGAGGTGAAATGAAAGCAATGCATAGTATTTAATATTTTTTCACAAAGAAACCCCCCTTTATTTGGATACCTCTAAAAAGATGAGAGTGCAACCAACTGTCATCAAGCCGCTACATACAGTCTGCTTGTGTCTATTATTAGTATTAATACACCTGTTGAGATTTGCCTGGAGCTCCTTAAGGCTCCAAATGTTGTTGGGTCGTATCAGTTGACCGGCCTCTGCAGCATCACAATGACATTGGGAAAACAAAAAAAGAAAATTATGGAGAATCATTGTTCTGCTTTGAAATCTTTTGTAGTGGTCTATAACATAAAATTCTCCCAAATTCTCTGGGATTTGTGATTGTCAGGTCACAAAATTTGAGAGGTTGGAAGCAGTGTGAATATTTTTGTAAGACACAGATTACCATAAACTAGAAAAATTGTGATTGACACACTATCTGGAATATTATACGTGTTAATAGCTTATAGCATTAGTGGGAGCTTGCAGGCTTTTTTTGTCCACCACTGAAGCCCGGCCCAGTGCTTCAAGCAAATTGTCACTAGTCCGACTTTGTATCTCCATATTGGAGCATTACCCTAATGAAAATCTGTCTGACCTAATTAAAAAGGCTCAAATACTACCTGCACACAGACTAGTAATTCTACAATCTCATAAAAAACAGAAGGACTTTATCCAGCTAATTACTGGGTAACTCTGTCCATAAAATTCAGAACTGTATTAGCTCAAAAAAAAGATGCGAAAGCAATATTATTTAGGTTTCCTGGGGTTGCTGGGAAATATACAAAGAGGTAGGTGAAATATTTGTGAAGTTATGACGTGATGAAACCAAGAGTGTGGAAAGAGATACCTAATTACCATAGCAAGAAAGAAAGAAAGAAGAGACTCAGTGCTAAGCAACAGGTAACCCTGGTCTGTGCCTATTAATATTTCTGGGAGGAATCTCTGCCGGTGCTTTCACTTTGGAATTCCAGGAATGTCTATATGCAAAGCTGATCTGAGTGTGTGTAGGAAAATGCTTGTGTGAAGCCATGCATGCAGGTGCACGTACCATCTCCATGTGTAGCCATCAGTCTATTGAGAGCTAGAGGGCATGTACTGGTCAGCCAGCTACTCCCACCGACCTCATCATTCTCTCTCTTTCTCCCTGTGGGGTGGCTATGCCAGCAAGCCCCTCCGGCCACAATGCACACACAATCACACTCACATACATATATATGCATGTGCACATTCCTAACCAATGCTAAACATGTTCTCACAAGCATGCACACATTCACATTTGTGTGCACAGTACACACTCTCTCCTCCACTTCAACCATTAATCCGTTCTTCCAGCCAGCTAAGCTTGAGGGTCTCCGTGAGTGGGCAACAGCCCCCTGCCATGGCCCTGGCCACATTAGCGGCTTGGCAGGAGAAGGGAACGACTGGGCAAGCCAGTAGCCTCCAGCAGGCGTCCCCCGCAAAAGTTGGCACCCTTTAGATGAGCTGGAATGGCCACAAAGTGAGAAGAATCTAATCCGGTTATACAAGGGTTTTTTTTCCTCAGTCACCAGAGGGGCTTATATGGGCAACATTACATAGGAAAAAAAAAAAGAAAAAGAAAAAAAAAAGAGTCCTGCATGTGGTGATTCCTCAGAACTATTGGATTAAAATTAAATCAGTACAGTCCAGTATAAAACAAACAAAAAGTATACGAGGTATTTCCTTCAGGTATTTCACACGACAGGTTTACGTGACTTATATCTCTGGTGTGAAAAAAGAAACAGCACTGATGCTTCTGTGTGAGCATGAACTTTTCAGTCATTGTTGACTGGCCTCTAGTGGATGCCAGTCAGTTCATGTTGCCGAGTGGATGGTGAAATGTAGCCTACCTGCATAAGGGATGGGGGCGTCTTTATCCAGGGCAACCAGAGGAGGGTCCAACAGGACAACATCAGTGTTTTCAGTTATTACTCCATGGTATGATGTCTCTATCCAGGGCTTGTGTTTGTTCACTGTGGACACAGAAAGCAAAAAATGAGCCTTAAGAAAACACACCTTAACACAGATCAATAGTTTCATTGCATTCAACTTATCTCAGCTTCATTGATCTTAGAAGGATGTATTTTTTTTTGTCTCTCTTTAGAGTTCCTTCGCTGTTTTAAATGAAAATTTTGTAATATTTCAAAGTAATTGATTCCAGAATTTAAGGACATGACGTAGTATTAATACTGAAAGGCTTAATGTTTTAGGGCACTTTATCAGTCTTTGGCATGAGCGTTGTTGAACAAACACTAGCCACTTATCCACCGTCTTTAATTCAACGCAGAAACAAACATAAAGAGAACAAACAGGGAATATTTTCACTTCTATGATGTTATTATACTTGACCAGTAAAGAAGAAAGAGAAAAATCAAATAAATTGTTTGACTCTGTAAATGTCAGGTGAGTTGAAGAATCAGAAATGACAAAGCAAAGCTGTAATTTTGGTTCCCCTGAGATTCAGGGCTAAAGCACAAAAACAATAATTACTCCCCTTTCAACGACAGGAAAAAATAAGAAGAGGGCTCTCTCTAAGTTTAAATCAAGCAGCAATTGTTACAGACCACTTCAGCTATGCACTGGATGTCAGTAAAATCAACGCCAGTGCTAAAATGTGCAGTTTCGAATAATTTAGAAGAACAAAAGTCACAAAACATCCTCCACTTTCAATGGGACAGTGAAAGTATAAAAAACCAACTTGGTCTGCTGCACAGTACCTGCTTCTGCATGTTATACCTGAATTATGTTACTTTAATTTAGCTTAAATATCTGGACCAAGTCACTGCCCAGATACCAGTCACAAAACCTATACATAATTATATGGTTAAAGTCTTATTTGTATTTAACTAATAACACTTCCTTCTGCTCATGATTTGGACTTTGCTTAAGATGGTTTTAACATCCGAAGAAGGTAAATTCAAGCTACCCATAAAATTAACAAATAATTCAGGATGCACATTTACCAACAGCAAAGGCTTAGCTGAAACTGATTCATGAAAAATAAAATGATCCCAAGCACAGAAGCAACACTACAACAAAATGGCTGCAAAAGAACCAAGGTGCTGCAGTGGAATAGTTAAAGTCAATCAAATTAAAATGGTACAGAGAAAACTCAGGAGAACTGCGTAAAAACATTTATCAGGAAGTCTCGATGAGTTAAAGCAATATTGTAAAGGGACGCATTTCCTCAACAGTTATGTGAGAGGCTGTGGAAGTCAGAAAGTAAAAAAAAAAAAAAAAAAAACTACTTTTAAAAGTGATATTATTAATTTTAGTTTTTCCAAAGATTGCATTGACAGTAAATGAAATTTTTTGACAATGACAATAGTAATCACAAAAAGCTGATAAGCCTGTGAGTTACTGATGTCAATTGAATATTTTTTGTGCAACCCCATAACTGATAGCGCTGCTTACACAAATCACCTTATATCCATTGTAAGCACAATAGATCACTAATCTGTAGACTTTAGAAAGATGTTTTGTGACAGTGATTTCATGACAACACAGAGCCAGGGAAACCTGAGAAACATTTTCTCACATGAACACCGGAAAACTCCATATTCATGAGGGACAGCCAAGAAAGCGTGACTAACAGCACTGATACAGTCACAGATCATTCACTAGTATATTAGGAAGTGATTAATATTCATTAGTTTGATAAAACAGTGAGGATAATCATGAGTTTTTAGTGTGTAATGACGGGAAATGTCTTGGTGATAAAGCTACGCTGCAAAAGACAGCATGTTCTGTTTGATACTAAACAGGATGCCTGTTGTTTGTTGTGTAAAAGCCAAAGCCTTTTACACCACAGACTTTATCGTCTGAATGTTTTAGCTGAAATTAAGGCTGTATTTCTACAGCAGATCTTAATGCTCAAATCTGACTTCTAGTTAAATCTGACTTTTTTTTTGCATGATTGTTCATACCACTAGTTAAATATATGTATCCGAATCAGCACCACATTTGAAGGTGGCACAAATTAGAATTTTTATGGAGGTGAAAAATTTGGGATTAAGATCAAAACTGGGCAATTCAGACTAACCATGAAAAAGTCAGATATAAGTCAAATAACGGCAAAAAAGACGAGTTGAGTTACATTCGCCTGCTGCATAAACATAGCCTGGTGAACCTGTATAAACTGTAGACCCTGTTTTTACAGTATTCTGCGGCTGTCGCTCACCTTCTTCAGAAATAAACATGTAGTCTATTCAGAGTTTTCTATAGCTGTAATGACTACTTTTTTGGCATTTATTTAATCTAATGCCTGATTACAATTAAAGTGTTTTCAACCACACAAGTGCTCCTCAATGAGTATTTCGTGAAATAAAATAAGGATAAGATTAAGTTAAGGCGAGGATTGTAAATGCCAGACCAGTCTGTCTGACAAACATGTTCTGATGTGATTGGCAATAAAGTGGCCAATGAGTGTTGATCAAAATACAAAAGAATTTTTAAAAAAAGCACATTGTGAACTGAAATTCTCATTTAAAGCAAAGTTTGACTAAATTTGAAAAACACACCATGAGATTGAGCATTTTTAGTAATTGGGTGTCATGAGGACTGAAGAGCCTTTTCAGCATAGTCACAGCCAAGGATTCCTACTGACCTTGTAATCTGTGATGCTTCATGTGACTCTCTTTCTCTCTATTTAGCGGTGTCAGATGAACCTGAAGGTTGCGTTCTGAATTATGAAATAAATTCTGAAAGCAATTCCACCTTTAATACAACAAAGAATATCTGAAGACCCGTTTTCTTAAATGTCATGAGAGAAAAATCACAGACAGAAAACTCAACATCACTAATTAGCGCCCCCTTTTGCTGGGTTATCAGTCAGCATGACCAAGCTGCTTTGCAACTGCAAGCTAATCACAACTTAAAGCCATGCTGCTCTCTTTGTATGTGGGATAAAATGATTTTTCATCAGGAGTGATGAGAGCAATAAAGCAGTCTGCCTCCGGTAATTGCCACGGCATCAAGATGCGCTCCCACCCACATGTGAACCCTACCCCCACACCCACAACCACAGCTCAACCAGTCACCCGGAAGACATACGTAGCGGAACCTCGAGAGCAGAATTGGGTTCATGCACTGACAGCCAGAGACTTGGCCCTGAGTCATTACGGGAAAATGTATGAGCTGTCCTTTCGTCTTAGAATAATGTCTGGCCGTTGGAGGTCGAGGAGGCAAGAATGAGAGGGTGGGATGATCGGTGGAGACCATCAGTTGCCAAGATTCACAGTGGAAGCGTTGCTGCAGCTTATCACGTTTGAACCCGAAGCTAATGCCATGACATTAAGTGATTAGCTACATGGAAAACCACTGCAACTTGAATCAAAACTGAACTTGATAAATCCTCTAATCAATACCAAAGTAACATCACTCTCTTGTGTTAGCCTAAAAGGAACTCCACTTCTCAGCTTTGCTTTCTTTGCTAAATGTCTTTAGCACACTGAATGTAAATGTAAACATTTACATTGTGGTAAATATTGAGACCCTACATTCCAGGTTGAAATGAATTGATGAGAAAATTTTCATTTTCTTATCTGTCTTTTATTTTTCTCTTCTGACAATTGTTTCTCACATGATTGAGAAAAAGATTTGATCATTTTATAGTTGCCCTTTACATGTTTTCATTTATACCTGTCATGCTCATCTATTGTCTTCAAGAAAGACTCTAATGGAATGAATGCTTATAAAAAAAAAACTCAGTCCAATACAAGTGACCCCAATTTCAAAAAGTACACAACCTGCACAGCTGCTAAAAGCAGTCAATAAATGGCATGTGATAACCTGCGAATGGAGGGAGGTCAATTCGCTGCCGACTTGAGAAACCTCACATCTATCTGGGTGAATGTGGTCTGCTGAGGTGTTAAACAAGTTTTGCATGTTCATGCCAAAACCTGAACATATACCGTAACTGTGTGCAACAAGTCAGGGGCTGTGGGAGTGTGTGGGGTGGGTAAATATAGTGAACTAAGTTGCCGTGTTTGCTTATTTACTGCGTCTAGTTAAAGCATCCATACCAACATTTTCTAGTTTTTTTCACATTACAACCATAAATGTCAACAAATTTTACTACATTATTATATGGTAGGCTACCAAAAGTAATGCATGTTTTTAAAATCAAAGTAAGAATTTCTTTTTTCTTTTTACACATAAATCTGACCCTATAAAGTTTTTATTTCTGGGTATAGGAGCAAAAAATGGGAATTAAAAAATACAGTTTCTTCATATTTTAATATGTAAGTTTTTAGAACCACATATAATTTCATTACACTTTACGATTATACACTACCTCATGTCAGTCTTTTATATAATAATCCACATAAAATAAATTTTGGGATTGTAACTTGATAATCTATTCATATATTCAGCGGGTATGAATTATTTTACAAGGCAGTATTGAGCTGAGCCAGTACTAAAATACCAAGACTTTCATATTTAAAGAATTCCTGCATATTCCTAGGTAATTGTCTTAATTTTCAGAATAAAGATGCTGCGTTTCCAACTCTTAACCCCTTCAGCTGTTCCATATTATCCAACATGTGGCTGCCAAATTAATAAATTGCATCATTCATACATTTTGCATTTTCACAAACGAGCGGAGTCACAAGCCAGAGAATAATTTCTGTGCATCAAATCAAATTAATCACAGGAATATAGTTATTACACCTGTCCAGGCTAATATAATCAGTTTGTGTGACAGCTGAAAAGAGAATTCTGGAGCTGCGATGCCCTTTCCAGCGAGCTGCAGGTTAGTGGGCCTATGCCCCGCCATTTCATTGCCAATTAAGCTGAGAGGCGTGGATTTGACTTGAGGTTCTGAGCATGGCAGAGGCGCTATAACGCTGGATTAATCTCTGACCAGGCGACAATGTGCCACCGCGGTACTGCTGGTGAGCGCCACCTCTAACCAGGCTGATGCTACAATCTGAACAGACCTCCTGAGGGGACACAGGGAGGAAGAGAAACAGTTGTAATTAAAAAGAAGTCTGTAGGAAATTAAACTGTGATTGATAAGGTCAAGAAAAAGGGGCTGCGATGAATACATCAGCATAATGAAAAGTAAATGTAGCAGAGACAGCTAGGCATTACTGCTAGCAGCATGCAATTACAGGCAAACTGGAATCTGGGAGCTCATCACAGCTCAAAGTGCCACAGAGACGATTGTCAGTGGGTAACTGTGAATCAACGAGAAACATCTCCGCTCTGCCCTGTTCCAGGAGGGGGCTCGTCTCTGCTTTTGCTTTGCTCTCCATCACTCCATCATCGCGCTGATCCCTGTCTTCTTTAAACCCTGGAGATCTTTGCAAATGCTAATCTTGTATGCTCTGTATGTCCTGGCTTTGTGCCTATGAGAGCAGGCTGACAAGAACCATCTGCAGGGAGACAACTTTATCACATTTAAAAGCTTCCAAGTAGATCACTTCTCCAGACAGGTAGCATCCCCCAGTTCGGTCTTGAAATCTGTTTAACTACAGGCTGATGCATTTAATATAAAAATGTAGCTGACACGAGCAGTAATGCATTTTTAAAAATAAAAAGAATGTTGCAGACTCCGAACTCCCATCATTCAAGTATCTTTAAAAAGTCATAGGGGAGGTGATGCTGCGGGCAGGAATGATCTCCAGTAGCAGTCAGTCTTGAAACAAGAATGAAGAGGCTTCTGACTGAAAACTCCTGCATGACAGTTACAAAAACATCACGACAGACCTACAGCTCAATGTCCAGGCAGTGGATGATGTTTCACAGCAACATGTCCTGGATAACACGGTCACTCCTCACTAAATCTGTCTGGACATAAGGTTAGAAAGCCTGAAAGAGAGCTCTTGGAGTCTGGAATATATTCTAAAACTGTTTTGTATAAAAACAAGTAAAAATTCAATAATATTATCTGTCAAGCTCTAGACATTTTTGGGAGGCTGTGCAGGAGCACAACACTCATCACTTCAAAAAGCCTCAAGGAAAATATGAAAGGGATATTTGCAAATCTCAGCCACTGCCACACTTCAGTCACATTTAAGGCCAGGCTTTCATTTAGCCACACCAAAATCTTCTATTTCTTTGTGTCATTCTGTTTCATTACCCAAATGTCAGACTGCTGAAACTAAGATGTCATAAACAAGTCCTGGCAATACAAGGCAGCTCCAGGTCATCTACCATCGTTCCTTTATCTGACTTGCTGTTTTAGCTTGATAATAGATGAAACTGAATAAACAGCTCCTAAAATATTTCCATTATTTTGTCATTGTAGAATACCTTCCAAAAAATGTCAGGGATCACCAAGATCTATTTTTGACACATGGGCAACAATCTTTTGTGCTTTTTTGAGCGGGGCTTTTTACCTTTAAATTATTTGTCTCATTTTTGTCCTGTCCCTTTCCTACTTTTTTATTCATAAATAATGTTTTTATCTGAGGTAAACTAGGGCTGTGCTGCAGGGCAGCTTCAATATGCTAACAGTATAACATGTTTAAAGACCCTACCTGATTTGTCCTTCTCTTTAATAAACTGACAATCTTTGTTTGAGCCTCATACACGTTTTGACAAGTGTTTCAGCTGCTTTTCTTACAACTCTCTCCAAACCACAAAGACAAATAGCAACAATGCTTTTCTTGGTATCCCTAATTGCATAGTTATGTTTTCAATCACATATTTACGGCAATTTATTTAAGCAGGTGTAGAGGGAATTCCAGTTTGTTTATCCACTAAATCACCAGCAAAGTTAAATGCAAAGATTAAGTCAACAGAAGACACACTTAAATGCTCTTCAAGGTGACTAAATAAATCTGAGAAAGACTTGAGCTGAATATAAGCAGGGTTATTAGCCTGAGCACAGAGCAAAGCAAAATGTGTTCCTGCCAAACCTCCTGGGTCACATTGAGCCCATCGTAGCTCCTCTCAGACAACGACACCCTGACCTGTTTTGTGTCTACTTCTGCAGTCCTTTCAGCTCTGAGCCGTGTTTGGAGGACATTTAGTAGAAAGTAAACTCCACTGAAAGTCCTCCATTTATTTAGATAAAAGTAATCTAAATATAGTTGAAATCTAATTACATACACACAGAGACAGAAAAAAATTATTTATGACTAAATTTTTGTATTCAATTAAAGAAAATCTATTTAAGAAGGATATTTCACATTATTAAGCAGGCCACAGGTTTCAAGCAATATGGGAAAGAGAAAGGATCTCTGCTGACGAAAATCATCAGATAGTGTAGTGCCATATGACAAGATATAAAAACATTAGATATTTAAAAAAAACTGAAGCAATATCGCATGTGAAGAGATTTGTCCCTGATTCAGAACAAAGATAGGTTTGTACACATAAAAGAATAATGAGGAAGGTTTCTGTTAGACAAATTCATTGGATTAAGAGAGCAGCTGCTAAAATGCCCTTACAAAGCAGCAAACAGTTATTCGAAGCTGCAGGTGCCTTTGGAACCTCAAGGTGGAGGATCCTCCAGAGCCTTGTGGTGCAAGAACCTTCTATTCGGCCACCCCTAGCCAGCTCACAAGCAGAAATGGTCGCAGTAGGCCCCGCTGTATATGGAGATTCATTTTCAAACAGACTTGTTCACTGATGACTGCTGTGCAACCCTGGATGGTCCAAGTGGATGCAGTAGTGGGTTGGTGGTGGATGGCCACCACGTCCCAACATGGCTGTGACGTCAACAAGGAGGTGGTGAAGTCATTTTTTTGGGCTGAAATCATGGGGAGACAATCATTGGTCGGCCCCTTCAGAGTCCCTGAAGGTGTGAAAATGACCTCAGCAAAGTGTATGGACTTTCTGACTGATCACTTTCTTCCATGGTTCAAAAAGAAGAGCTGTACCTTCAGTAGCAAAATCATCTTCATGCATGACAATACACCATCTCATGCTGAAAGGAATACCACTGTGTCATTGGCTGCTATGGACAGTCTCAGCGTACGTAAATGTGTAAAGTTGTGTTACTGTGTCTTTGCGTGGCATACATGGTGCTTCTGTGGCCACCAGCAGGTTGTGCATTTAGACCATGATCTTAGTATCTTGTGTCTTGATGACTGTGTGCGTGTATTCAACATAACGCTCCATTTGGGAGGTTCAGTGGTGTCAATAACATCAGGCCCTAGCAGCTTCTTTACCTAACATATCCAAAACAACAAGTGCACCAGTGCCCTGCAAAGAAACAGGGTGAGCATTGTGGATGCGGTAAACAGAAGACCTCATAGCAAACATCCCTCACCTCCTGGCATAAGCAGAAATAAACTTTCAAGAATTTGTTCTTCACAGACAAAAACAAACACTCACAGGAGGCACACGTGTAAAAATCCTTTCTTTATTTGCACCCCAGCATGCAATGGCCTTTTGTCAGAGCAGTTCTTTCCTATCTCCCCCTCTCCAATCCTCCAGCAATATGAAAGCTGTGAGACAAAAGGTCAGACTTTTATTACAAGTTTGTTTTTTACCTTCGGTGGCTGAAATCCAAACCTCTTCAACCTCACCTCTCTTAGGATTCAGAGCACACAATTACAGATGGGTCGCTGAAACTGAGACGAATGCAAAAATAAAGGCAATCTGTCTGAGTTTGTTCCTTTGATTTAATCAATGTGCTGCCATGTTACTGCGAGTTTTGCTCTTCTTCCAGAGAGAAGGGATAAAGAGTCAGTGCCCCACTAGCCTTCCTGCTGTCCCTAGAGATGAGTTAGAAAAACAAAAAGCGAGATGAAGGCGTTTTCCTGCATTAAGGCTCACGCTCGCACAAAGCTAAAAGCATCCATCCAAAATGTCCAGGAGTGGATGTTTGGGAGCTGCATATGCACTTTTGGAGCCATCGCCCCCAGCCATCATTACCCCTCTTTATCAAACGGCTACATAGTCACAAATGTGCTCTCTCTGGATCATTTGAGGGCCATTATCCCAGTCCATTATTGTATGTGCAATTCGAGATGCAGCATTTGCAGCTTTCAGTTTTTCTCATATACATGTAGACTCAGAAAATGAAATCGTTAGGTGGGAAGAATTGAAGAGTCTGAAGACTTTGAGATTTCAAAATGGTAGGTAAGTGCAAAGCATCAAAGAAGTGGGTGAGGACCTAATAAGACCTAATGGAGAAATGTATTGGGTTACTCAGTTACGTGAATGGCTTAATAGTTTTAAACTAGGCAGGAAACTTTTTCAGTCTGCTTTTAGTCCAATATTTCTGATAAGTGTTCATACTTAGATTGTCCAACCTAAATACAAAGATTTCTTGACATGAGGGTGACTATGTCCAAACCTCAACATCTACAATCCTACAACTTTTGGATGCATCCCTGCTTCTACACACATGAATCAAATGAATGGCTCAATACCAGGCCTCTATGAAGCTAAAAGATATTGAGGAATCATTTGATTCATGTGTGTTGGAGAAAAGAGGCATTGAAAAGTTGTAGGATAGCTCTCAGGGACTAGACTTAGGCAAACTCTACCTAGATATACAAAGAAACTGACTTGTATCTTTTTTCTATTTATTTACTATCCAAACAAATACTGATCTTGGCTATGATACTTCTGACATGAACTGCTCACAACACGTTTAGCAATTTGACTCAGAAGATGTACAATCACAATTTGCTTTTCCTTTTTTTTTAAAAGCAAGCCATGGCCTCTCTAAACTGGAACAATTTTGCAAGATTGCTGTGAACCTGTGAACCAGAACAGTGTGCATTGTGCTTTTTTCCTCACTTCAGTTTGTGAAATATCACAAGTATTTTTTCCTTTTGTTTCACATATTCTTTGATGTACATAAGTTATGCAATGGAATGGGAAGAAATTGCATGTATCGCCAGAAAACTTATGATGCAGAATACTCTGCATATACGTACAATTGCCAAAAAAAGCAGACCTGAAATATGGTACTATAGGTATCATGTCATATCTGTGCCATTGCCTTGATCTTTACTGTGGAGTACACCTCATAAGAACTTTCATTAAATCAGTAGGACCATGAGAAGAATCAAATAAACAGGTAGAGGTTGGGTTTCAGAATGACGCATCCCAACATTAGCCTATCTAATCCTAAAGTATAAACAGAAATCTGTACCTGCTGCATTTTTAACGACTGTAGTGAAAAGGAAAAAACATCCATCCATTACTCTAAAGTTCACAGGCTTGAGATTTTTCATTATGAGTTGTTCTGCTATTGTTGTATTACCCAGGAAATTCCATAAGTATATGTTTTTGTTTTGTCCTCCTCCTTCTCCACCACTACCAGCCTCATTACTAAATATGGCAACACCAATTGTTCTTGACAACCAAAGAGGTACAAAAACATAGCTTGTTTTGGACAAACATCCAGCGGTGCAATTTGGAGCCACTTCTCTACAGCTGGGAGGCCAATTCTAACACAGGCCTACCACATGCCCATCATTGTAGACAGGGGGCTGCTAGTGACACTGTATGTAGTGGTGTACAAATTGTGGATTATGTTATTCTGTTGTTGCTGAGATGCTCTGGGTTGCAGCTTGGACACAATGCACATAGCAGCTGAGCTAGTAGAGAATTTTGTTATGTTTTTGTTACTACTGAGAGAGATTGGTGAGAATGCGGTTGAATTTAGCATTGGTAGTTCTACTATTAGTACTGCAGCATTTTCTATATGTGTTTTGACATGTGCAAAAATACAATATTTTTACATTTAATAAAGACATTCAGTCACCCTTGTTAAAGTGGAACAGTAAAAACAAGCCAAAATAAATCTCTTAATATTTATCATATTAAAACAACATCCAAAATAAAGAAAAACTTGTGAGATCAAATAAACAACCAAGAAAATCCCACCACAATTGCATGAAATGGAGCTACTGTAATGCAGTTACATAACTGTAACACAAGAACATTAGCTTGCTGTACATTTAAATACAATCCAATTTCCGCTTACATAGATCTTATAACATTCCACAGAAAAAAACTCAATTTCCCTCAAACACTGGTATAAATATTTAACTTATGAAATGTGAATTAACCAAGAAAAATGTTTCATATCTGGATCGGTAATATAGAACGGCTCGCCTCCTGCTAGCTTTAGTGGACTGGAGGCTCTGGAGCGTCCAGCGCAGCTGAGCCTCTTCTGCGGGATTTTTGTCCCGCCAAAGGGACTGAGTGCAGGATCAGGTAACGATCACAGTCTTGCTGAATTCCGATCACTTCAATTGGTAAAATGTTAACTGATTTTACTCAGTGACCCCCGGGCCTCCCCTGGCTCTGCCCCTGAACATTTAACCCCCGCATGCAATAGGCTTTCTACGTGAATACAGTGAATGAGGTGCGTTCAAGTGCAACAGGAAAAAGTAACTGCTCACTTCAAACAGATGCTAATTAAAAGAAATAACTAATTTACATAACATATAATGACTGATTTGGTGGAATTTGAAGTATAACTTAAAGTAATGTAATTAACTTGTTACACCATCATGGCAGCATTACATAGTTTTCTGAATGCTTCTTAAATATTCAAAAATAAAAAAATTTCTTACTCCTTGAACATGCAATCTTTTTGTTAAAATCCTGAAATATATATATATATGCACACATAGAACAAGTACAATATTGCTAGGGAAAAATTATATGTATAAAATGATATTGGCATGTGAGGGTCTTGCCTCTGTTTAACTCAACTTTGAAGTAATCAGTTCAAGGAGTTTTAAGAAATAATTACAACCCCGATTCTTTTCCAGTCACTACTGTGTGGGCTTTATCAGATGACATCACTGTTCAGCTTAGGAACACCAAGGTGACTTATTAGTGGCTTATCAGCCAGCAAGCAACATCTCTTTCAAAGACAGACCAATTAATTAACAACTTTCGGTCATTAATATTACATATTTTGCTTTTATGATTTTGCTTGGTGTACTTTTGTGTTTTGTAATTTTGTCATGTTTTTTTGATTCCCATAAAGTGTCTTTGGGTGTCTAGAATAGCGCTATGCAAAAAAAATGATCAGTTGCGAAACGGGCACTTTTACAGAGGTCATGTCCCGGGAACTATAGCTGCTTTGTAAAATCACTGTGAACCAGAACAATAATGTGTTTAAACCTCACGAACTCAAAAAAGTCCAACTTCCTAATCTTTAAGCTTCTAGCATTACCATTCTTTCATTTCGCTTCTGTTTTTTTGACCTCACAAACAAATTACACGTGGTGGGAAGAATTTTATTTGGGGAAAACTAATGATGTAGAAAATCCTGTATATAAATTGGCCACAGACAAGCACTCCTGCTGACTCAAAGCACTTCGGCTCTGTATTGCGGCCCAGTAAGAGCCTCTTATGTGCAGATGGCCCCCGGCATAAGCCGTCTGTGAGTGTGTGTGTGTTACAGGACATGTTTCCAGGTCTTTTTGATCCCCACAGAATTTTGTGCCAGTCAGTTAATGTGACACCTGCAGCCAGCTGTGAAGTAAGGGGGGTGAAGACACATTGAGTCAATAAAAGTTTCCCCTGTGTAATCCTTTTAGAGTGGCAAGGCGTTTGAAGTGAAGGCCACCGTCTTATGGAACATGAGGTGCACTATGCACTATAATCTGGTTAAAGAAAAGCCAGTGTGCGGCTCCGGCTGTGTGGAAACACAGACAGAAAAGCTGGACTGTGGAAATCTAAGTGACTGCCCTTTACTTGTCAATTTAAAGGGTGAGAAAGGCGAAGAAAACTGATTTTATTGGAAGAAATGAGTAAGTGACATAATGTTGAAAAACTGTTTGTTCAGGGGTTAAATCTGAGTGTGCTGATACATATCAAAAAGAGCAATCCTGGAATATTGAGCTTCACTGGACATTTTATGGGAGATAAATCAAAACTGTCTCTTGAATAAAGCCGCTCTCTTAAATATACGAAGCACCATTTATCTCTCCTGGCCCTTTCAAGTTTTAGACATTTTTTCTTGTGGTTCTTCAATGCTCTTAATCATGGTGGAGATGCAGTACCAAGTTGACTGGAGATGAGAATTGAATGCTGGTCAGCTTGACTTGCCTGACTGATCATCTGCTAGTCAGAAACTCCAATGAATACTCAACAGTGCACTAGAACTAACAGCTACTAGGAAGCTACTTGGTCTAGCTAACAAAAACACAGTTTGGTGCTGAAGTTGTTACTGAAAGAAGACGCAAATGTAAATATTTTTTGCACTCAGAAAAAGTACAAAATTAAGTTAGCAGAAAGAGAACTTCTAATTTAAATAAGAACTGTTCAATGAGGAGATTATTTTTTAATTTTTAATTTCCTCTGTGGTATTGGAAAAAGTGATAAGATTGTACAGTAAGTGCTTGATGGCAAAGGTTTCCATCAGGTTTTTGAATTTTTATCAAGAATTTTTATTTCTAAAGAGTTTAAATAGCATATAAATTAACATTCTTATATTTGCTTGGGTTATCTTTCATATTTCACTCTAAGCTTTCACAAGTTGACTTTACTTAAAAAAAAAGTCTTGGAAACCGATTGCCTTGAAAAATGTAAGTAAGTTTAACTACTATTCTTACATTTTGTGTACTTAATATATACTTATTCAGTGTACTTAAGATCTTGTTGTATGAACTTCATTGAGGGAAGTTAATTTAAATTAGTTTGGTGAAGTTGTTTTAACATAGAAATAGCAAGTAAATTATCCTCTTCTTACCTCAAACACATCAAGTTAGTCCAACTTACATGAACAGTACAGTTTACTTAGCAGAATCTAGGAAATCGATTGCCTTAAATAAGTAACCACAACAAAAAATTTTACATTCACAAGATTTAATGTTTTATTTTTTAAAAAATGATATACTTCGCATAGCATAACAGTCAATAACTCGAGAAGAACCTGGATGGAGTCTGCCATGGCATCTGAATCCTGCGGATAATAAAACAAAAATACAAATTAAAAAAAAGAAAAATAGGTGAAAGTTTTGATTTTCTTGTGCACAAGCTCTGACCATCAGAATTATAATACAGACAAGAGACATTGTAGAACTCTACTCCATCGTTGTAAAAAAACAACTGAGTAACATCGCAGGGTAGCAGGCCTCACGGCAACAATATCATTGATCTACCAGTAGGAAAAACAATGAAAGTAACCACAAGTATATTCTGAAGAAACTAAATCACATTTTTTCACAGTAAGTGGCATAAAATAAATGTTTACCCTTATTTGTTGTCTGACTAAGACTGATTACAATTTTGATGGTTGTACAATTAAAGGAGCAACGACAAAGGAGCAACTGTAATTTTCCAAGTCATAAACAAAAAACGGCTGTCACTAACTGACGCTTGAGCTCTCCTGTTCATGGCATAGAACCGTTATAAAAGAATTAGATTGTTTCTGAACGCCACGATACACTCAGCATGGCCGAGTGATAAAAATGCAACATAAACGATAGCAGGCTGGGTTTGTCCTTACAAACATGCTACAAACATCTTTCAACTACATCTTTCATCTGTAGTTGAAAGATGGGAAATTTTTAGTTATGGACATTAAAGGCTCTCAAGTAAAAGGCATGGCAGTTTTAGCTAATGTTGGACCCATGACCCTATGCTAACATCAGCATATTAGCCTGCGAAGACTTTTATGCATGATCTTCTATGAGAAAAATCAACCTGTAACCATATATGCGAGTAGTAAGGACATACATGTCACATGAAAACATACAGAAGATGAATAACCTACCTTTAGCAAAGCTCTGCTTCTTCCAACGTACAAGTCCACGAACATTCTGGAAGCTTCCCGCACTTTACTGAGCCGACGCTTTCGTTCAAGTAACAAAATTATTCAAATCTAGTTTACTCAAAATAACTTAGTCTTGTACCTTTCTCAGGCCAAACATGTAGATTACTCACATTACTTGAGTTGACTAAACAGTTTAGTGAGACTTAAATAAAGCATACAAACATATTTTAAGTAAGAATAGGAATTGCCTTTAAGAGTGTTCTTTGTATGTCCATAAAAACAGAAGAAATTTGTAAGGGAGCCATTTTAAAGCGCTGTGCATACGTGTTGCAAAATCTGAAATTGTCATTCAAGGCAAGGCAACACTTCAATGTTTAAGTGAGGTGAATGCCATCCGGGTTAAAATAAAGAATCACCCCTTCATACTGCCATTCCAATTCAGCAGTCATCACAGACACCCACAATTTCCACTCATAAATTGGAGAATGTGCTTCTATCCATTCAGCTATTCCACCCACTGACCAGGACTTTTTATTGTACAATCTTCGTCTGAAGCCTCAGCCCACCCTACTCTAATTGAGCACTCGCTAAAGAACCAAAGCAATCAGTCACTGCCTACAAAAAAGGTGTCCGTGTGTGTTTTTCACAAGCCAAAGATCAAGCGGTTTGTTTAATTTCCATTATACTGACGAGTGGGAGTGTGGGAGAGAGGAATAACACGCTGTTAGTTTGTGGTGCATACAGTCAATCTCTGAAAACTTCCACTTTGTTGTTTAGCACAGGAAATGAATTCAGGTGGAAGACTCATGGGGCAGGGGTTCAGTGGAATAAAGCCCAGCATCTGCTTGCGCCGCATTGTTTTGTGGGTGCTTTTAAAAGGAACCTACCTCGTAACACAATATGAAAACGGGCTCCGAGCCGCACTGAGGCAAAAGCTTGTTAGCGAACTGTTGGTAGATTATCCCTCTGACCAGCGTTTCTGGCTTATTGAGCTCTGAGATTTGTGTGTCTTATTTTCCTTTGTTTAGTTTAACTGTTCCAGCCAGTAGATTAAAATAAATTGCTGGTAGCCAGAAATAAAACAGCAGCCCTGAATAATAGGAAAGCTTGTACAAGGGAGGAGAATATAGATATTCTTGTATGTCTAAGCTGTATTGACACAACTTGAAAAGAGTTTTAGTCTCAATAGGAAATCATTCATGTAATCCCTTACATCTGATGTTGATACACACGTCTATACACTTTGGTCTAAGTGGAGTTATTTCAATAACTTTTCTGTGGCATATATTCATTATGCACTGTAAGCACATGAAGCTCTTCTCAAGTGGTGGATTTTTCTTTCAACTTTTGTCTAACTTTTTGAGGTGGTATGGAATTTAATCAGTTATATCTCTTCCTGATGTGATATGCATTAAAGTTCATTTTTGGGGGACTTCGTGGTCAGTAAGGCCTGTAAGATTATTTGGAAAATCAACCATTTGTTTGAAGACGTCAGCGCTATAGTTTGATTCCTACTATCCAGCCGAGACACATTCGTTGCTTTGCAGTTAAGATTAGGAGTCACTCTCCCCTCAGCAGACAAACTATGGGCTGAACTGCTGCACACCTGTGCTAGAGAAGTACACTGTGACTGAACCACTGGAAGGCAATCCCCAAGGCTGATAAACCATGTCACTTTCATTTGCCTCTGGCCAAATGACAGATTATTGCAAAATTCCCAAGTTTTTAGTATTAAACCTGTAAAATTTAGATACACCCGGGAAGTTGATTAACTTTCACAGCTCCTCTAAAAACACGCTTACAATGACAACTAACTTCTCCACAGGTAACATAATAATTTCAGGACCTTGTTTCAAAATATCAGAACTGTCGCTTTAATATCTCATGACTCTTGAGAGAACTTGGAATTGCAGAATGTTAAGCAAGTGAAGGTCAGAGGCTTGGAAAAATGTTTACTTTCTGTGATTAGTCCCACACAGCATGCGGCTCTTTTTCTCACATGAGCAGTTGGATTACTCCGGCCTGACTCGTTCTGACCCAGAGCTACAGATGGCAAAGAGGCTGCAGCAGGCACAAAGACAGATGGGCGCACAAACAGAAATGTGTGCGACTCTCAGCTTCTAGAGGAATTATAGATTTCACTAGTAACCAATGAAAAACAACATATTGGCTTTGCCAAAAACAAAAAAATAAAATACATTTAGACAGAACAGAGATTGTTTCTACCAACACATCTCTTTGTTGCCATGTGACACTGATATGAAAATAGGCTGTTACTGTACCTTCGAGCGCTATGGGGGAGCTAAAGAGAATCTATTCCAGTGCGATTTCAGAGAAATGAAAGCAGTCAAACAAAGAAAAGCCTGAGCACGCTTAATAAGTTTGCACAACATCTCAGAGGGAGATAATATGCCAAATATACACACAAGCGCTACAAAAAGAAACAGGCATCTGCCCCAACTATTTCAAGCTGTTGCAAAGACAGAATTACCTAATCTGTTTGGAGGTTCATTATTATGCCAAAGCTAATTAAACAAACATAATTATATTTATTTCCAAATAGAAATCCTAAGAAAAACCCCAAAACCTTTTCAAAAAGATGTAAACATGAAAAAGAAAAAACAGCAAATATACAATTGTACATTTTGCTCTGTAATTATGGTTTGTTTACAATTATTCAAATTAAATGATTTTATGTATTCAAACAGGTGAGTTGCTTTTTACCAGTTCCTGAAATTATTTAAATCTATTATGAAGACAACATGGAAATGCCATTCTCTTTCACACATGGCATTTCCATGCTTTTTCACACACCCCTTCCTCCTAAAGGGGGATTGCTTGAACATGTTTTGTATGGCTTTTTTTGGTCTCTGAGATCGTTATGGAGAACGTTTGCCCGTCCCATCCTCACAAATTGACATCAATCCATTGAGGTTAGGAGACATTAATCTCTGCACAAGATTTTTAAAGTCCCACAGTAGCATTTCAATTTTGTTCAGGTCTGGACTTTGACTTGGTCATTGCAACACCTTGATTGTTTTCTTTTCAGTCATTCTATCCTCGATCAGCTATTGTTTTAGGGTCATTGTTCTAATTTAACCCCACTTTTCACAAAAGGCCCCTAATTTTTCTTTAAAATACTTTGGGATATAGAGGAGTTCATAGTCAATGTGCCCTCTCGCTCTGGCCGCAAGACAAGCCCAAAGAATGACCCTTCGGCCATTATGACACTGTACATAATGGCTAAACGTCATTTTATCTTGATCTATCCAAGTACTGTTGTGCTTTGGATGCATTCAGTTGTAATTTTGCAATCTTCCAACAAACTTGTTCAATCCATTTTTTATTTTTAATTGTCCTATTAAGAGCTTCATTTATGAACACGTTAACAGAAATCTGGAGTTCTTGTACTATGTAGCATAGCAAACTCTGATCCAGAAGAAAATTTGAGGGGACATTAGAACAAAGAAAACTCTCTAAATCACTTTCACTTCTGTTGGTCTGCGCTAAAAAATCAGACAGAATCCAGAAATTGTAGAGCTCTATTTTTTTTTTTCTTTTACGCAGTTCTTCGAACATTTCATTTCATTTAACAGCATGATATGCATTCAAACAAAAGAGGGAGAATCTCCCTCTGAGCTAAACCACCTGGCTTTTAAAGCATTGACTCCTACCAATTAAGGAGTGGAGACATTTACATTTTCAGATAGAAAAAAAAAACATTTGTATTAAACTATATTCCTAGAAAAATGTGTACATTACAACAACTTCACTACTAAAACAAACACAGTCTGGGCTCAAATAAAATCCCAAAAAACATCTCCCCTCATTTTCCCAGTGAGGCTGATTGAAAACACCAGGTCCTTGTCAGGACTGCTCATGTGCACGCTTCCATGGCAACACATGACCTCAAAGAGAAGAGAGAATGATTAAAACAAAACTATTAAATATAGCATTGTTACTTCCTCCAAACAAAAGCAATACATTTACCAGATAAATTAGAATATAGGAAGTACAAAAGCAGCCCCTTTTAGGGAGGGCATAAATCCCTCACAACTTCTTAAAATGAACTGACTTCTATTTTTTAAACAAACTTATAACCTCAAGAACAGCAAAATCCCAGAACTCCTGCTTTGCAGAGGTGGTCACACTCATAAAATATATTTGACTAGCAGAGCCTTCCTGGCACGTTCCCTTTTAAATTCTACAGAAGGAGCAAGGCCATACTTTTTCACACACACTCTCCACTTTGGCTTCATCTTTGTTCAATGCAGCTCGGTTTGACATTACCTATGTAGGCCTCAATTTCAGTCCCTTTCACGCTGTCATGACATATCAGTCAATTAAAGTCACCTGGAGATTGGAACATTGCATACTATTAATTGCCTTCTATTTCTATCAGCAGTAGCTGTCATGCAGACATTATTCATTCAAAGAAATATACAGTTTTCTGAAATTACAGAGCCATTTATCTAGTAATTACAGTGAGAAGTGAGTCAGATACCAAACAAGGCAGCTTGAAATGTTCAATCTAACCCACGGCCACAAAGTTTATAAAATCTGGCGATTGTATGATTTAGCAACTAAACAGCTTGTTATTAGGAGCCTTTGTTCCCGATAAACAAAAAGCTTTAAGCACCCATTCAATCACTGTCAGTTTTCTTCTTTTTCCTTTGCATCATTTTGTTTCTTCTGATCCAAATGGATTGTGCTCTATTCATGTCAGCTCTGCAGTGCCATTACAGAATCCCTGCCTGCAATCTAAATGGTGTTGATTTTAATAGCTTTTATTTGTTTCACACCCATCTCAACTCAACTCCACTTATTTGGTCAAAGTAATCACAGGTTAATAGAGGGAATTGTGTTGCAATGACTTCAGGGAACAATTTTCATCTCAGAAATAAAACGTTTAATTTGAATTGCTACATTGGTTTCAAAGTTCTATATTGGCAGTTTAAACCATTTAAAAAATAGTTTTTTTTGACAGCTTTGATTAATTTGCCAAATGACACCCTGAAACCACCAGGTTCACATTTGGCGCAATTAGAAGACAAATAGATGAAAATGCTTTCAAAATTCACTTGAACAAAGTCAGACTGGGTGAGGCGACATATTCTTCCACACACTCCTGAAGAGAAGGGAAATCATACTAAAACACAAAGATTAATTTCATCATTAGATTCTTGTAGTGTCGGTGTGATGACAGCTGTATAGAAATTCAATATAACAGCTTATGTTTGAAATTGAGCTGAAGAATGCCTCTGTTTTGATCTGTGTGATAAATTGTGCCCAACCCCACAAGAGAGAAGTAACTTGTTGTTCCATAATCAGTCCAAATGATATTTAGTTATGAAAAATTACTTTAATCTGCAGTGAGAGTCTGCATAATGAAGCACAACCATGCATAGCATGAGGGTTTGGTTAGGGGAGCCTACTGTTATTTGCTAGCATTGTGGCTGCTGAAGAAGATAAATGATTTGCAGGATTAATTACAGGATTGCCTCACAGTTTGGGAACTTTTTTTTCAAAAAAGTTTAGCTGAAACAGTTTTTTTTGTTGTCGTTTCATATTTGTTCTGATTTAAACTGGATGTTTTATTATCATAAACAATGCTGTTATCAATTGATTGCTGGATATTAAGTTTGATAATTTCATAAAGCAGCTTTGACTCATAAACAGCAAGTCAAATATTTGAATGAAACAATGGTTTCCTGATGAATAAATGTCTTAAAATGTCTTTTTTTGGTTGCATAAATCAGGCTTCTGTAATAGCTGTTTGCAAAGAATGTTTACATACAATAGTTTGTTGAATGTAGTCATTGAAAAACGAAAGTAGTAATAATCTGACACTTTCCAAGTTAAAACGGGTTCCCAAATATCATCATCTAAAATGATTGCAGCTTTGACTTTTTTTTCCCCCTAACTTTTCTAGTTTCAGAATATTGAAAAGTTAACGTCTAGTCTCGTGTTTCAGCTTCACTCTATGTTGCTCCCCGTGAACAGGAGAGGATACCTGATCACAAAGCAATGCAGGTCACATGATGCAGATAGACTGGTAGCCGCAGCAGCCAATACAGTCTTTCTTTGACTGTAATGGAAAACATATATGAAAATATATCATGATTTTTGAAAACTGAACCATCACGGCTAAATCCAGCACATGAATACACACGTGTATATTTTTTTTATAGTGAGGACTATTACACAAAATATTTAAACAGGCCCTTGTACCTATTTAGTCAGGAAATCCCTTATTTTATATATAACTAAATAGCTGAAGCAGAGTGAGAAATATTCCTGAGGAATATATGGATCAAAGCTGTTCAAGAGATCACAGGAACAGTTCTGCATTCTAAATAAGTTAAGTAACCATTGAGCATTGCACAAAAGAGACAAAAAGATCTTCCAAGGAGGCCCAGAGGTTCCATACTAAAGAGTGATTTTAAAAACACTTTTAAAAAGTCAAGATGTTACTATTTCATCAAATCAGGGTCTTAATTAGCATAATGTCAACTCAGGTTGGAAACAGCACATACAATATGATGTATGTTGCCTTACTGTTGCCATATGATCTAACCATGAACTTAACTGCAAACCTCTACATGACCCCCATTACAATGTTTGCAGTCACCCCCATATCGAGACAGAGAGAGAGCAAGATAAACTACATTTACGACCTTTGGGAAAATCAAAGAAAGTCCTTGCGCTTTGCAGTGTACTATCCATCACACATAGCAATGGACCGATACAGCCCATTGTGCTGTGAGGTATGTAGCCATTTTTACAGCCTGGTACTGTTAACACTGTTCACAGCCCAATTCTGGCCCATTGTGGTCAAAGCTGATCAGAGTGCAGAATAATGTCCATTGGTATTCCAGGTGAGATCTGGTCCCTATGAATATTTGAGTGGTTCACGGACTTGCTATCGAGCTGAGGCGTAAAGATGCTGGCTACAGTTCAAAGTGCTTTCAGTATCAAAAGGAGCAGAAGGTTGAAGCAATTTCTGGGTGAGACTGTGACGATACAAGAGGGTTCAATGGCAGGCCGCAGATGGAAAAGCTCCATTAAGATTAGTTATAAACCATTAAAATAAAATAAAAGGGATTCTAATCTTTCTCTGTATGGGTCTCCATCTGATCTCCACATGAATCATGGCAGAGCTCATAAGGTACAGATAAAGCATCCATTGTATTGGCAGATGATAAAGATTTACCAGACGCCGGCCCAGTAAATCCTGGACTCGCATTCGATAGTTGGTGTTAATCAATCATCTTCGAGCTGAAGTACTGATCCGTAGTCAGTTCAGGTCATTCCGGTTAATGTGAATACGATGATCAAAAGCAGGCAGTTGGTGATTCCAGTTCAGCAGGCCTCATCTGAAAAACTGGATAAATATCAGCTAATGTGCTCATAGTAACTGCCTGGCAGCACAGGCTCATCAGAATTGTGTAGTGGTGCATCTCGGAGTGCCAGTATTGGACGTGCACACACAACGTGCACATCTGCAGTTGATTACAGAAAGGTCGGTGTACTGTCTGTCTCCTTTGCTGTTCTTATAGTCATATTCAAGCTGCGGATAAACCCCATGACTTAAAAACTGATGTCGAGATTGTGTTGAAAGTTTTGGTTTAAGTAGGAACAAATAAATCTACAAATCCAAAGATGATCCAAGCAATTCCCTGGAGTTGAAGTATAAAGGCTATGAAAAGCAACAGATGTTAACAGGCAGATTAAAAACAAATATTATATTTTAGGACCCTAACACATGAAATCACCACATTAGAAAGTCTAATTGGTTTTCATTGTTCATACGACTTTTTTTTACAGTTTTATAGCTACGTTTGACTTGAAAAAAAAAATATCACTGAGAAGCAAATATGAATGACAAAGGACCACCTAAATCCATAGTGTTCCAGGTCAATGGAATATTGACCTGGAATACTGAGGAAAAACTACCTTCGAGTTTTCTTCTATTTGAACTCCTGTGGTCACAGTGAAATGTTTCAGATTAACAAACAAATTTTACTACTAGAAAAACATGACCAGAGTGAACACAAAATATTCAAATGATAATTTTATTGATTAAAGAAAAAGAGGTTATCCAAGTCAACCTGCCCCTACATAAAAATACAATTATCCCCATCCACCTGTAGATTTAAGTAATTAAGAGATTGAGTAGAGCATGTCAGACAAAACAAACATAACCTGATAAATATATATATATAAAAGAACAGATGAGATGCAAAGTCACTGACATGCAACTATGCATTTCAAAAACCCTTTCCAAGGTTTACAAACCTCTTTCCACAGTGAATGTTTCACTAGTGACTGTCCACATTTACATTTGGAACACAATGATGACTCATCCAGAAGTACACAAAAGAACCCAGAACAAATAAAGCACTCAGTGACCAAATAATATTTGTCCACAGTTATTCAACAACAGGAAAGAGACTGGGCAAAAATGAACTCAGTGGAAGAGTTCAAATCCCAACAACTTCAGACCAACAGGAACACAAAGACCTACAGCTCCCCACGTTTAACAAAACATTTCGATACTTACTGAGATGCTTTAAAAATATATGTAATAGATTTACAAGATAAGTGTGGAACATTTTGGAAGTTTTGTCCCATTACATCCAGAGTAAAACTAATACGGCATTTCAGACAATTATCTTCATATCATCAGTCAAACATGATCATTGTCAGGTTGTTTTGCTTCTTCAACACTTGAATCAAGATTTGGGAGTCGCTTATAGTTAAAAGCTGGATTAAAATTTGCTTCAAATTATTTGGCATAGTCTTTAACAAATCAATCATTCTTCAAAAGCCAATATTATTATTCACAGCAATGTAAAAAAAACATCTTGGGAGTTAGGGGCAAGGTACAAGAATTCATTTCATAAGATGGAAAATACTTTTTTTAGAGATCTGTATGTAGGGCAATGTGTATTTTCTTGAAACAGAGCTGGAGATTTTCTCATCCACAGTTTTAGGTGCAATGTCCAAATTCAACAATCCACATAGAGCATCATCACTCTTTAGCAACTTTTCAGTGAATTCCGCTCATAGAAATAACTACAACTACCTTGAGCTATATGTTCAGAGATGTTGGAAGAGTAAAAATGCTAAAAAATATATGTTAATCTATGCTCATTAAAAGAGTATTTTTCTGTGAATATTAGTGTCGTGTCAAATATTAAAACTTTGATTGCCTTGTCTTGAACTTTACATTACTTGCTCAAGCGTTGGTCATCCACCTAGATAGTTTCATTGTAGGATGTGGTTCTTAAAAAATAAATGAAGATATACATGATCAGACAGCAGGGAGAGAGAGAATCAAAGCATGAGTGAAAATAAAATAATAGAGAAAAACACACTCATTTATTTTTCATGGCTGCTTTCTCCAGTTAAACCTGCAGCAGTCAACAGAAATACAAATTAAGCTTTTTTCTTCATGGAAGCATGGGTTTGTGATACTTCACAAACCCAGAGATTCGAAAAAGGACTGCTGCAGTTCTTTCAGGCTGTCTTCAAGTTACAATCCTGTAGTTTGCTACTATCAGCGTGTGAATGTATGTGTGAATGGGAATGACATCTTTGAATGATGAAACTGAGGGTCTTGAAACGCGCTACACAAGTCTGATGTCATTTCATTGCAGTGATTTGATCAAGTCAACAAGACTTGCAATCAGTGTTTTATTGTTTTTAATTCAGTAAATTCTATGAAAACATTTCATAAAAGTGGGTGATTTAAGTTTATGTGCATGCCTTAGCATGTAAATTTTACCCACAAAGTCAACATTCCTGGAATTTACGCCTGCGTTATTCAGTCCGTTGACTTCACTTTGTCAGCAACAAGTCAGTCATCAGGGAGGGACTGAAACAATGACAGCGGAAAATGCTATGAGGGAGAAAGGTGAAATCTAAATATCAGTCATCAGATGGAAGGAAAAAAAAGAGGGAAGCTAGAATACAATCACAAACACACAGGGAGCTAGTTTACAAAGACAAAGAGCTGGTACAGAAACAAAACAGGGCACAAAAATGCAGCTGCTGAACAGTGAAGCATAAAGAGTATTTGATAGGAATAACCAACAAGGAGCATAGGTGTAAATGATCAAAAATACCTGACAGACTGGAAAACCAGCTGAAGCAGAGAGACGTATATACCCACAAAACAAGACAAACTGCGAAGTCGAAACACTGAACCTGAAATCCGACATTTTCTCACAGAACCTAAATCTCTATAGAATGTTATATGATAGAGCAACACAATGTGAAGAGAACAAAATAGTGCCACAAACAAAAGGCATTAGAAGACTGGTTTGCTTTTAGAAACAAGTCATGTAGAATACACTACACACATCCAGAAGAAGGTGCTGTGGTCAGATGAGAGCACCTTTTTATTTTCTGATAAGCATGCCAAGTAGTGTGATACATTAATGTGCACTGTACATCAAACCTGTTCGGGACTGAAAAAGGCCTGAGACTTGGACATAGTTCAGCCTCTGGCAGGGACAACATCTCTAAATACTTACTCAGAGCTACAGTGGAACAGCTTTGATCAAAGTAATTTGTGAGAAGAGTTAAAAAATGTTGTTCCAACTATGTTGAGTGAGCTAAAACTGTTTTATAAAGAAGTAAAAAAATGTCTGTATGTTCAAAGCTGGTAAATAGCAACCATTCAAGACATGCAGCAGTAATTATAGCGAACGGTGTTCATGATTTGTGGTTTTAACTGAATATGATCTTAGCAGCAACAGAAAGGAACACAACTTAATTAATCAAAGTGTTGCAGTAGTCATCTACCAGTAATTTAATGTTTTTTCTTATCTTTTACAGGTTAATCCTATAATTTCCTGTTGCTAAGGGTGTGTGTGTTTCACTGAAAATCCAGATAACCTTTCAGACGATAAACTTTCCCCCCATGACTCACACATTTCCTGTGCTAAATTATGTTAATGCAACATTTGAACCATGAACAGTCAATGAGGAAAAAGCGAGAGAAAGAAAGAGAGGCTTATTTTTCAAAAATCTGGTACATGACGCAGAATCCAACTTATGCAAAATGAAAAGAGAGTGGAATTTAAATTTGTTTATGTTTTAATAGCCAGAGGCATAAGGTGCAGAAAATACTTGGTATTATTTGGAGAATCACATAAAGACAGAGGAGGCAACATCTTGAATTACTGTGCCTGAGGCAATGTGTCTCTGTGAACCTTTTAATGCCTGAATGAGGTTGACATTTGTTCAACATGTATTGGATAAGTTGCTTTTAATTCCAATTTACTTAGCTGCAATGCTACTTTGACTTGCTCATGTAACTTTTTCAGTCCCAACGGCATGTCTGAAAATTGGTTTCTGAACAGTCTTACTGTAAAGCTTTAATTTGTGCAAAAGTATTCAACGTGTATGTGTAGGAACCTTTTCAAATTTGTAAATATGACATTTGTGAGGCTGAAGGTAAGAAATCTGAGTGTTAAATTTTAATGTTTGAACAATTTCTAATTGGATGTCGGTACACATATTTCTTATTCATAATTTCCTCACTTTTATCTATTTTAACATACATTGCAAAAATTGAAAGTTACACACAAAATGTTTTTTATGGCTTACAAACCACATTTTACACATGCAAAGTATCCAAAGCTACATAAACAGGCTTACATGGATTACAGGCCAAGCATTGCATATGCAGACATACAGTTGATTTTCTCCACATGCACATTCTTCAGACTGAGTGACTCTGAATGCCATAAAATCCTTCGTCCTTGTCCATTTTACCATAGCAAAATCTACTACTAAATTACTGTTTTCAGTTTTAATGACATGCACTAAAGGAGAATACAGTACCATACCCTTTTATGCAATAGTATTAAACTTCATTTAAAGATACAAAACTGAACACATTCGCGACCAGATAACATGTCAGTAAATTGTCACCTATTTAGTATTCTGGAAGCATTGCTCCGTTGAACATCCACACAACTCCGCACACGGCTCCCTGGGGAGGCTAAGCGGTCGATTGGATGAAGGTTACTTTCTGTGGTTTAAAATTTAAGCAGTCTGATTACCTCTAAAGTTATTAAAACAAAGGTTTAGAGTGAAATCAGACACTAATATTAGGCAGAAGAAATCTTAACAGGTCAGGAAGACCAGAAACCTGTACAGGAGATTAAATAGCATGCTGTATAGTTGTTTTAGCAAAACGTCAGTACTTATTCACCATTTTATTGGATTTATTTAATGCTCAATAACCGTTGGACTAAGAGAACTTTCCATGACATGATGAAAAACTTATCTATCTTTACACAGCTAACTTCTGTTGACAGTGCTCCCACTATTTACCTAATTACCTTGTGGTTGCCAATACCAAGAGCCCAAGCTCATAAAACACAACAGTATTTACCTTAGAGGAGATGAAGTAGACTGGGCGAAGATTGTCAGCTTCCTGCTGATTAGCTGCAACGTGATCTTACTGTCAAAGGAGCTCAAACATAATTAACTGGTGTGTGATCTTACAAAACACGTGTTGTTTGAACTGAACTTGGAAAAGTTAGAAAGATGCTGGCGCGGCAAGGTTCTCTGAAAGTCAAACATAAATCCCAGTCTGTTGGTATTTGAAGATGGCACCGGAGATATGCTACGGTACGTAAAAGACAAAGTGCATACGATGTTGTGATTGGGAAAAAAAGTTCTTATCTTATCTGCAGGTGGTTTTCTTAGGATAAAAAAAAACACTCCATCTATTTTTCTCCGATTACTTATTGCTCCTCGTCCTCCATGTCTCATCCTTTGGCTCGGAAACCCTCATCTTTAATATCTCTCTTCCTCTGTGCTGCTTCCATTACTGTCAGCCAGTTCCTGCCTATCTGCGGACTAAAAGTGGCTGTGCTTGGCTGATTCTTCAGATAACTGACTGAATGCTCGCTGTCCACAGAGGAAGCGGATGTGGGGAGTGAGGAAGGAACAGATGGGGAGATGGAAAAACTGAGAAGGGAATGAGAATGACAAGTACTTTTTTTGGCAGGTTGGCAAAATCCGCCAGAGTTTATATACCTTTATCTGTTACATATCTAGCCTCATCAATATAAGCACATTTATTTGTAGAAGTATTTGAATTCTTTTTACTTTTTCATATTTTGTCACATTACAGTCACAAATTTCAATGTGTTTTCTTTAATTGGGATTTTATGTTGCAGAAATGTTTCCAAAAAATGTGGAGCGTGATGTGCAATTGTTTTCAGCCCCTCAGACAATATTTTGTAGAACCACTCTGTAATGCAGTTACAGCTGCAAGTCTTTTGACATAATGTATGATTCACAGTTAAAAATTTGCCAAATACCTGAACCGCTCTTGAGTTAGAGATTTGTGAACATCTTTTTTTCCCCCCCCCAAGTCATTTCAGAGATTCTCTGTTATATTTACTTGGATTAGGCCTTTTTAACACAAAAAATCAGCACCTTTTCTTCATACGTTATTCTGTTTGTAGGCTAGTATTTTCCATTCTGATTAGAGTAGCTTTACTACATAAAGTTCTGTTACGTTCAAAGGTTTGGGTGATGCCTTAGACTTCTCCACAACTTTCTCTTGGATCTGTCTGCTGTGTTCCTTTGTCTCCATGATGCTAATTTTCTCTAACCAAGCTTTTGAGGTATTCAGTGTAAGATCAAATTAAACACAGGTTGACTCTGTTCAGAAATTAAGGGACATCTGAAGGAAATTAGTTTCACTGGGACTTCATTAATATAGGGTATCACAGTAAAAGGAGCAGAATGTAAAGGTTTGACATACCTTTCATATCTTAATATGAAGAAATAGAGTAACTGATTTTTTTTTTCCCTCTTAGCTTATCACATAAAATCCCAATAGAAGACAAGCAAAGCCTAGTATGTATATAGAAAAATCATGTTTCAGCATTGAATATAACAGACTGCGACATGAAAGGATTTTTTTTTTTTACACCAGTCATGGACGGATGGTACTGTATCAACGGAGGATGATGAATCATTTGCATTCACATCAAACGGTGATGAGGGGAGTTGTGAGGGAAATGTGAGGAAGAATGAAACAGGGTTGAGGTCAAGCTGCACTTCACAGAGGAGACACTAATCTCCTGCGAAGGGAAGAAAGGCACCAGCTCTGCAAAGGATGCAGTTGGAACGGGGAGAGGATGGAGGAAGATGAACACAGTGGAACATCACTTACTAACTGCTGACGGAGGTGTAGCACTTGAGGTGATCTGGGAAATGAATGCATTTCAGTCAGCACACACTGCTCCAAGCCTTTCTTTGTTCAGCACACTGATTCTTTGTGAAATAGACAAGCTGCGATAATGTAGGTTGTACGGTAAGAAAAAAAAAAAAAAAAGAAAAAAGAAAATCTGGGGGAAATTAAAATTCAAAGAGAAGAGAAGGAAGTATGCGCATGAATTCAGAATTATACATGTTTCCACTCAGCACTACTGGTCTGATATCTCGCTGCCGATCCATCTACAAGACAGTAGCTCTCCTGTGGACTGGCCTCCGCAGCCTCTTTATCTCTTTCTGTGTTCCTGCTGTAAGCCTTGTGAGAAACTGAGCTCAGCCTGATTACAGCAGGGGTTTAGCCATTATCACCATTAATCATGAGTCCATTCCACCATCAGTTACCCAGCATGCCTTCCGTAAAGGACAGTTTCCTGCAATGGACAGCCAGTTGTAGCTGGAATGTCAGTTTTATGGAGATATTCTGAATTTTAAGTAGAACACATTACAGAGTTTTCATCTGACTAGTAACCCTTAAATGCTTTTGACCTTCAGCTATCAGGGGTCAGCATAGGACTGGGCTTGTAAGGGTGAGAAGCCCCCTGTGAGAAAATATTAAGTATTCCCTAAAAGGGTTTTTCACTAAGAGCTAATAACTTTCTGTTTATGGAAACCAAAATTATGTTTTATTTTATTTTTAAATGACTACTTGTAAATGAAAACTGCAGTCAAACTGTGCTGAGAGTGTTTGGTAAAAACTTGGCACATATTAAATGAAAGCCAAGTTGTTGTAAACACAGGGAAACAGAATGTTTTGTGCTGAATTTTCAAAACATGGCATATAAAACAGCAATAAGAAAACAGCATTGCAAGCAGAGATAACCCAGATGATTAAAATCTGCTGTTTATCAGGTTTTTACAGAGACAATGGAGAAAAGTAGGTGGATTGAATACAAGCTGTAATTTTGCTTAGTTCAACAATGATAAGGTAACTAGCTAGCTCTATGTCAAACTTAATTCCTCACTTGAAACATCATCACCAACTGTGGAGAAAAAGCCAACTAAAGTGCAACTGCAGCTGGTTGAAGCATTCAAACAGTAAACTGTGTGGCTCAAACCAAAGCTTTAAGATCCTAGAAACATTGTTAGCAACAGACTTAAAGCCAGAAGCTGTCAATTTGAACTCTTAAGTTGTTTTTTCTTTCTTTCTTTGTTTTTTTAAGAGATATACTGCATTTTAATAAATCAAACGAATAACCAAAAGCTGCTAATCTGAATACCAGTATGATACTGGTCCGGTAAAGTTGATGATGTGTACTTTAATATTTATTCTATTATATATTTTTTAAATATTTTCCAATAAGTGTGTATTTTCAGTCAGCGAGAACACTTTTATGCTATGTGAGTTGATGAATCAATGACGACTAAATTCAATCAATGAATGTGAAGTACTTGTAACAGAAAAACTGCTACATGAAAGGATTTAAAAAAAAAATTAAAACAGAAAGTAACAATTATGCATTCCTCCAGCTGAAATATTATGGTTACATTTATGGTTATTTTGATATTGTACCATAGGCTAACATGGAGAGAAAAAGAGAATACATGAAAGAGTGTTTCTCTTTGTGTTAGGATTTTTCCGTTAACAGATGAACAGTGATGGCATTAACACCCACTGACTTCCATAGAAGCTTAAAAGTGAAAAGCTTTTAAGCTTTTCACTTTTAATGATAATGAAACATTATCATTACTTGTTCTTCATTTTGAGAAAAACACTGACTGCCTGACCAATTTGAATTAGCTGGTCAAATGGTCTATTAGCTAGCCTACAGTCTGTGATTTCACCAACATGTCTGTTAGCATGCTTTTGTAGACAAAAGGTGAAATATTGGAGCAAAGTTACTCAATGAGGTTTTCTTTATGTTTTGTTTTTTTTAACTGTTCTGCCTCCGATCACCTACTCTTCATGCTGATCAGCTTTGAATGATAAAAAAATTTTAAAAATAGATTTGCAAAGTCTCCTGCCAGAATACCTACAGTAGTTTTGTGGAAACATATCATTAAATAAAGAATTATAATAACAGACTTTTTTCTTCTTTTTTGTAAACATGAGAGTTATTCTTCCTTAGAGACTATATTGTATCCATCTGTCTTGAGATTCTACAGTCAATTAATATGTTTTACTTTTTAAGAGACACAACGATTTTAGACTGGATGAGGCTTATAGTAAGTTGGATTTCCACTGATCAATGGAAAAGCTATCAAGTCAGACTGACTACTGCACTGTTTGGCTTGAAAATCGGAAGAAAACCAGGGATGTTAAAAGATATTTCAAAGGAAACTGTGTTTCCCTCAACATGTCAGGACAGATCAAGATATGTCTGTAGTTAACTTTGGTCACAACAGAGTGACAGACATTCAGCAGATAAAAGTATAGCTGCATAGCTGCTCTTTTTTTCCTCTTTGGGGCTCTCAGTTTCTGTCACTGAACATGGTGATTTGGACATTTGGGCAACTTTTTGGAAATCTCATAATGAGAGTATCAATCTGCACTCTGTAAGAAAGCACAGAGAGGTTCCTGTTTTAATGATACTACACACATTTAAGAAACAAAAGTTTACCCTAATGACTGTGAGTTTATTTTTCCAGCATCAGTAAAACCCTTTTTTTTTTCCTCGAGCAAATACTTTCTCACAACAGAAAGCATCTTGTGAATCTTTAGAAATGAACTACTTTTAGGTGTGTGGGGTGATTTTCCCTTCCATTTTGAGGTGGATCAGCCCAAAACCTATTTAGGAACAATAAAATGGAAACAAATCAAAATTACATAAAATTAGTAATTGCATAATAAAAAAAAACCTTAATGGTACATTAAACATTTACACTCTCCTCACACAAGTACAGAGTAAAAAAACATGTACTTAGTTTATTCACAGTAAAAAAGCAAAAAAATAAAAAAATAAAAATAACATTCAGACAACAGCTTCACCAACATGCCTGCTGGATTCAAAGAGGTCTGCAATTACATATATTATTATCTTAAAGTGAAAAACACCAGCTTGGTGTTGATGGAAACACAAGCTGAACATTTATGTGCATTACTGCAAACATCGAGAACATTTTAATAATAATTGTGATTTCTGTTTGAAATTGAGCCCTGTTTTTTCCTCCAGCACGTTGGATGTGGAAACTGGGTTTACAAAAAGCACGGAACAAAACCCGTGCAGTAGGAGAGATCAAAGCAGCATCCATTCATACATGCACACTCTCCAACACAGACCAGTGTGCATGCTGTGAGCAGACTGTGCCCTTTGCTGCAGGTCCCCCACTGTGCTACAGAGACCAGTGCTCTTTTCCCTCTCCACATCCCCAATGCACACACATGGTGATCCCTTTAATGACCGCCAAGAGATCAAATCTTTATTTATCAGACCGGCTGCTGAATAAACTGCACTGGCTGGCTTGGCTGAGTGTTGGAGAATCAAATCCTCTGCCCATAGTGACAGATTTCTGGATGCTTTAATCTCTTAATGAACATGTCCCTGATGAGAAATCATTTATCAAGTTAAGCTTTGGCAGCGGCCTAGATACACAGTCTTTCATCCTTTAAGGTATTTTTGAGCGGAGCCATGATGGAATCAGATGTTCATCCTCATGCAGGAGCTCTCATTTCTGTTTTAAGCCATTTTGATGGTTAAGATAGACGGATTCGAGAACAATGGAAAAATAGAGCAATGGGATCTGTCTGCCTATTGTGGACAAAATCTGTTCTGCTTAAAATAGAGCGAACAAAGAAAGTATCTGTTCGACTTTAGCTTCAATTAAAGAAGAAAATAATGGGTCAGGTTCCTCATTCATGGATACACCCTCCACCGCTTTGCCTGCATGTGCACTGTGATACAAACAGCAGTTGTAGTGCACCAGGAAGTCCATTTTTAATCAATACTAATGTCATTTTACGATGTACAAATACAACAGCCACTTTCTGGAGCACATAGATGACAATGATAGGAATGTGATTCTATTTTCTTATACTTGCCAGGAAGTCAAGCAGCTTTCAAGTGGTTGCTGGGCTCCATCAGTGTTATCCTCCATCACAGATACCGTTTTTTCTTCTTTCTTTCCTTATGGATTAGATCTGAAGATGCAGCCAGAGTGTCAAGATATCTCATCCGGCTTTAGGATCCCTGAGGAACGGCAGCACAATTTTGCTTGGAAAAGGATTGCTGGGTCTGCTTCACTTAACCCACCTCCGTTCCCCCATCAAGCAACGGAAAATAACTTGATGGATAAGAGAGGATCCCCTCAGTGTGTCTTTCACCAGCACTGAGCTGACTTAAACCTTCTCATTTTCATTAAGCTTGTGCCTATCAGTCAATTACTTTGAAACTAATCAATTAAAATCCAATCATTGTCATGCACCATGACCAATCAGCTTTATAAAGTAAGGTCTAAACATCAACCTGATGGCTCGGTCTGTTTTTGTCAAGATAAAACTGAGAGAGCGCCAAGAAAGATGAGCAAAGGAGAGAGGTTGCGCTCAAGAGCTTTGACACAAATGGAAGATATTAGACAAAAAGAGGACATGCTTTACGAAATGTGACTTTTTAAGAGCTTTAAGGTTTGCTCAGCAAAAGCCCTACACTGTTTTTGGGTCAAGACAGACAATAAAAATCATAGTCAGTGAAAGGTTTACATTTTCAAAAAAGAAACATAGTTACAAGTTCTTCAGAACTTTAGCTGGATGTCTTTATTCAGCATCTTTTCCCCACCAGATTTCAAGATATCTAGAGGTAGCAATGAAATGTTTCCCATTGTATTTCTCACAAAAAAAGCAATTTACTTTTTTAAAAATATGAAAATTGTCACCATTTCAAAGGTGAAGATGATGTATTTTTTATGTCCAATTGTTTCCAAAGACCCAACAAACATTATGCACTGAAAAACACAGAGGAAATATTCTTAAAACCATAATAAAACTCTACGGCAGTCAGATTAAACACCAGGTGCTGAGAAAGACATTCGCTAAAAGTCTCACATCTAAAATTTACCACAGAGACATTAAGAAAAGATCAAATAAATTAGCAGAAGTGGATTAAAAGCACTGAAATAGAAGCGGCTTTGCCAATGTTCCCAAGTCATTGTGTAGAGGCCGAGTTTTGATTGTTCTTAATGAGATTAAAATTTTGAACAAGTCTAACAAGGCTGCGGCTCTAATGAAGGCACATGAGATGAGCCTAACGTAGGATGATATAAAAAAAGGGAAAATAAAAAACAAGAAAAAAAACCCAAAAAGAATGAACATCCTGAATTTTAGCAGAATTTTTGCTCTAGTGAGTCTCTGAGCAGAAAGAAATGTGTTTGATGATTGTAATACTAAAACAAAATGTGGCGTTACCTTGGAGGACGCTCTGTTTTGGCTTTCATAACCCTCAGTTACACTGAGAATATGCGGGATGCAATAAAGCATTAATTTTTAAGAAAGACCTTGTGGGTGTATGTGGACAAGTGTGTGCTGGTGAGAAAGAGAGCATGCAAGCGTTTCATTAGACCTGCAGAGAAACTATTAGGTAGGTGGGAGTTGCAAAGGTAATCCCTTGATACCTCTGCTGCAGAAACACATCACCTTCTCTTTCTGTCTCTCCCCTCATCCCTCTATCACTTTGTCTTATCACTGCGGCTGCCTAATGATGATGAAGCTGTGGACTCAGCAAAGGAGTCAGAGGAGCATTACCAATGTTGCTCGCATAGATGTGCAGTGTAATGGTTCGGAGGTGAGCCAGCGGGTTTATCCTTTAGATGTCAGCAACCTGCAAAAATTGCAGACACAATAAGGGTTCACTGGGGTTGATGCTCAGTCCATGTAGACTACAAATGAAACTATTAAAAGTTTAAATCATTTATTGTTTTTTATGTGATAATGTTGACCAAAAATGCTTATATTTTTTTTGGAGTTTTACTCCTTTACTCTTTAGCATACTCATTAGGTTATTTACAGTCTGCTTTCTCCTAAAAGTAAAGATGCAGTGACTTGGAAGAAGGCAGAATTTAGCTCATTTGGCCCTAACTGGTGGCATCTTGTTTGGAAACTTAGCTGTAGCCTGTTTTTCAGTGAAAACACCATAAACACTTCTGGATGATGCTAAGAATACTCTTCACTGCATCTGTGTGAAGAAGACCTAAACATGTTTAAAACTGAAATGAGAGGCAGCACAGTGAAATAAGAAGTATATTTCTGGACATCTCAAGGCGATTCAGGCTGCAAAAGCAAAAGAGAACATGACTAACAGCAGATAACAGGAAGGTTAAATCTATTAAATAGAGACAGAAGCTGCTGTTTAAGTAATGCATTAACCAGGGTAATCACTGATAAAAGATGATGAAGATAGTTTAAATGTCAACCCAGTTTGTTTTAGAGAGAAAAAGAGTTCCTCCAATTGATAATCCCTGACACTTTATGCAAGGAAAGCTATGAATATATGCTTCTGTTCTTGTTTCTTTATTGCTTGAAGAATAAACATTGGAAAAATTGTCATTATTACAAAAATCAAATGTGATTTGTGCATCTCCTTGTTAAAGCTTTGTATAGCCTATCCTCTGCTTTTGTAAAATTCATATTTTTTCAAGAAAGAAAACCCTATTACATAGAAACTTTACTTGTATGCATAGGTATCAGATAGCAAGCCAGAAGTGATGAGATTTTCTTAAACTTCTCATTCCTCTTCTCTGCTGTCTGCATGCTGTTATCACTCTGTGGCTGAAGCAAAGTCTCACGGTATGCTTTTGAATCCAGCCAAGTAAGCACATCTTGGTTGGAGGTTTCTGGTTTTGATGATGAATGCAGTAACATTAAGTGAGGGATAGAAGTACAGCAGTGTGCCCGTCTGACCACATGGTGCACACACAGCAGACAGCCTGACTGTGCTGCAAGGAGAAAGTTCAGTCTGACTTTTCTTATGCCTCATTCTCTGAAATCCCCTTTTTTCTGTTACTGTGAACTGGTTAACTGTTCATCGTAGCTGTTTCATCTATTCTTAGTTCTCTCGTCTCAGTTCAAATGACAAATATAAAGACTTCTTTTCAAGCATCTACATATGAAAAATCAAAAAACAAAGTTCAACCTAAAAGCTGGGCTCTATATTAGTCTGGAAATAGAGTGAACATTCTCATGTGATTTGCAATACCCCTAAGCTCAGAAGTAAAACTTTTTAAATATACAATTGAAACATCTTTCAGATACAAGCTCAGAAAAACTTAATCTTCCTGAAAACTCATAAGAATTTGTGTTAGCCTTTAACTCAAGAGCAAAATGTCACATATTCTTAGCGCCCCATCTCTCGTTTCAGTTCTCTGATTGGTTACAGACAGCTCTATCCAAACCTTGGCAGGCGGATCTTTGGCTCTACCTGTTTGTAATACTGCCTGAAAGCTGAAAATTAAATCAGGGACTCCACACTGATTTACCTCTGCGCATTTGTCTTCCACTATAACGAATTAGTTTTAAATTAGTCTGCCTAATTGTCATCCTCCCATGACAAAAGACTGTTCTTTATAAACAAAAACAAAGGAAGCATATTAGAGGTGTTCCTGTGAAAACAACAAGATGAAAAACGTATGAAACCCAGTCTAGAAGTCGTTCACTGCTGTTTGTGCAGCTATTGGTCTAAATCTCACCCAGAGGGAGTGTGTCCATGATTCCTCCTGCACTTCTATCCCCCACAGCAGATGGATAACTGCGCCCTTGCAATAGCTAATGAAAGCAGATTTAGAGCAGGCAGACACCACACGCGCACACATCCGATAAACTCAAAAGGCACAAACGACCAGGCGCAGTAAAAGCCTGCACAGACGTCGCCATTGTCTCCCATTAAGAGCTATGAAATCTCATTAATGTGCATTAGTGTGTTTGGGTGGGGATTTAGGTGCTGAGAAGATTGAATTAGTTCTGAGCTCGGGTCGCCTCAAAACAATTATTTGTCCTCTGTCATCCTATTAAAAAGCAACTTCCAGTAAAGATTACAGCTCAACGAAAACACTGACGGCAGCGTTTCACTCCGGCTATTGGCAGAAGTGACTGGCATCGTGGAGACTCTTAATGACTGGTGTCGAGATGATCCACTGGAAGATCGTTGGGCTCAGAGTGAAAGTTTGATCACTTTGGCGATGTGAAGTCAGCAGCAAACTGGACAACAATTAAGAGTAGGGGTTTTTTTTGCTTTTTTTTAACATTTTTTTGAATGTGCTTGGTGTCGATGTATTTGCTTTGAACTCAATTCTTTCCATGCATGCTTAGCAGTGCTAAGCATGCATGGATGCACTGCATGGATGCACTTTCCATGCATGCTTAGCAGTGCTAAGCATGCATGGAAAGAATTGGTCACAGTACTCTGTGGAACCAACAGTGAAAACCAGCTCGTGTGTCTAATGGGAACAAAAAACGATTAATAAAATACAGTATATATCAGAGCTAACATAACACAATACATAGATCTAATACTACAAACCTACATTTTTATTTTATATGTTTTTTTACACCATAGTTTATGAATTTCTAATTATTAATCGATTACTTACTTACAACAATATGGAGCCATCATGGCTTAGGTAGTATCCCCTGTCTAAACAAAGTACAGAATTTGATCATTTCAAAGCCTTTGGTCCCAGTACATTTGCACTCCTCTGAACATGAGCTCATCAAAACACAGTTCACACACACAGCTAAGGTGAAAAGAGTATAACATATGATTCGTGATATTCTAACCTGGACCTCAGATGTTCGCCTCCTCCCTGGTTTAAACATTTCCATCTTGCAACAGACCTCAACCAAATGAATAGGTCATTTGCAGGGAATTGCAAACTTTAATAACTTTATTCGTAGGACACATCAAAAACATGCAAGACATGGTCTTGATCAAAGACCGTTCCCATTATATAAACCCTCTTAAATGTTCTGTTATAGTAGCGGTGCCGTCATTGTGCCACCAGTTATTTGTTAACATTGGATTTTTTTCCCCCTGCTGGATATATGTTATTGAGCTGAAGGCTGGATTTTGGTGAGGTTAAGTTACAGGAATAGAAGATAAGAAAATGTATTCTCTTGTTATATTTTCACATCCTTTCCAGGCCCTATTATTCTTTCCACTATTTCAGTTACTTTGTAGGTTTGTAGCTCTTACTATCAATAGAACTATGTCATATACCACATCTCTTAAAATGTCACCTGAAGGATCTTCTGCCACACAGTTAAATCTTCTCCTGCTCCCAGAATCCAAGACACACACTCACACTATCCCTTCTTTCAGACAAGAGGGTGTAAGGTAAGATGGTGAGCCAAGAGAGGAAGGAGGCTACAATCAGCACATGCAGCAAAAATGGAGAAAGCAGTAAGAGTGAATAGACAAAAATGGTGCAGGAAAAAGAATAAAAAGTCAAGCTAGCCTTAGAGTCTGATGAGAAAATGTTAAGAGAGCAAGAAATAGGAGATGACATACACTTGCTTAGTCGTGAGCACAATGGAGATGGTGGATCTCTGTGGCAGAAAGACAGAGTGCTTTGTATGCAAAAGCCCTGCTAGAACTCAATTCAGGTTTGGAAATTTGCAAACAAATATTTACATGTGTGCCACCACCGTGCATCTCTTGCTTTTAAAGACATTAATTGGAATGATGAAGAAACACACACTTATAGTATTAAGAGCCCCACTGTTGAGGAACTCAAAAGGAAGAGAAGATTTTAAGAGAATAAAAAATTGTTTCTATAATTAAATGAGCTATAGTGATGTATGAAGGCTCTGTGTGTCTGAAATAGCAAATGAAATAATTTTAAATCCACACAATGCCTTGCAAAAATAGCCAGTTCATTTTAACTTATTCCCATTTAGCCATAATAAATGTCCAAGTCATTAATTAGGTTTTTGTGGTGTACAAAACACTATGCAAGGCAACATTATGAAGTGGAATCAAAAAAGTAGAGTGCAAATTTGTATTAAGTCCTTTAGTCTGAGACCCCTAATAAATGTTACCAATTAAATTCAGACATTGCCCAGTTAGTAAATATATTCCAGATTTGTTTTGTTTAAATAGTCAAGAGTCCCAGTGGAAATTCTGAAGGAGCTGCAGAGATCAGTTGTGGTAGGAGATTATGATGACAATTCAACCATTAGTCATGTTTACAACAAAGCTGCCCTTTATGAAAAAACATTATCAAGAAAAAGGTCACACAGAAGACCATGAAGCAGACATGGCAACATGTGCAAAAAGATGCCCGGGTCAGATAAGAGGCAGTATCATGCTGTGGGGAGATAAAAGCAGAGCAACTGTGAAAAAATATGCTTGGTCAGGGGTGTCCAGGTCTTTTACATTTGTTTTCTTGAAAAGAAGGACAAGGACAGACCCCACAATTAACTTGATTGAAACATTTTAATCAAGTTAAATTACTATTGGAAATGTTGTTTCTTCCTTTATGCTTAAGAATCATGTGACCTGTTCTAACATGACAGCAACCCTGCATCAACAGCTGCAATGCTCTAGTCAAAGTCCAGAAGGAAGTCAAAGTCCAAAACTAGATCTGACAATCTGTGTGGCAAGGCTTCAAAAATGTGTTTCACCACTGAATTAAAAATTACTCCTTGAGAAAAGAGGAAAACAATAATTGGAGTGCACATGACAAAGATGATGAGAATTTTCTAAGGAATAGAAGTTTAATCAATGAGGATTTGTAGGTGTTTTTGTTTTCTTTTGATTTTGGTGCATATCTATTGATTTCAGCTGTGGACATCCAAGAAAAACAAGAGCATCTTACATAAATATTCAGTGTAACATTTTGCATGGAAGGAAAGAAAGTAACACAATCATTTATATTCAATACAAAAGTTTTGATTTCACTAAAACTGCCAACAGGACTCCCTCTCATCTCTGGCGATTACTTTACATAATTAGCTAGAATCTCACACAGCAGCAACCGAATCCCTTCCCAGATAAAATGACCATTTTGTGCTTTTACGAGGCATGGAATCTCCGTGCCAGTGCGTGTAATTATTGTTTCTCTTATGAGTCTTAGACAGCTATTGTTATTCACACTCGCACACACTAAATTCTACTGTACCCTCTCTGCATCACTGAGTCGTGAAATCGACTCATCAGTAATAACAGGTACAGAGACAGAGAGCTGGGGAGGATAGAGGAGGCAAGGGGCTGCGAGGTGAAATCTCTCACAGAAGGGCAGAAGAGTTAGAAAAATAAAAGAAAAAACGAAAGCAGAGGGAGATGCTCTGGACAAATTTCCCGTGAGTTGCCTGATAATACAACCTATCATGATGCTCAGTTCCCTTTATGAAACCGAGCTGTGTTACAGGCAAAGGAATAAAGGCTGAGGTACAAAAAGAAATCAAGTGCCCAGATGTTGCTGAGTGTCTGAAGGATGCTATAGAGGCCAGGTATTGATTGTGGAATGCATCAACCCGGCTCTGGAGAGTTGATCAGAAGCCTTGGAAGAGGCTCAGCAGTCAAGTACTCGCACATCAAGTTGGCAGGAGTCAATGTTGGGGTATCAGTCAGTGCACTAATGCAGAGCTGGTCCAATTAGGCAACTGTTTCTGATTCCAAGACAACTAAAAACATATCATCAGTCCAAATCTGTGATTTATCACAATTTTAGTTGTGCTGGTCAAGTGAAAGGAATGCTGCTGTTCTACCTAAAGTAAATATGGCTGGACTAATTCTGAACAAGGACAGCTGACACAAAAAATCTGAGGTTTGTGATTTATTTGGTTCAGTAAACATTCTAGTGGTTGCACCAATTCAACGACTTTTAGCCTAATCGATTTTTGTGCTCTGTAAAAACCTTTTATGTTTCACATCAACTAGAGCAGTCACATGACAACATATTTTTCTGAGGAGATGAAAGATGAGGAGCATGGTGGAAAGTTTCAGGTAATGGGAATGGCATTAATTTGCATGTAACATACCAAAGAGATCCTGCGAATCTTGGCAATGTCTACTGCAATAATGCGTGAAGTTGCATATCACACACTTTTTCATCTATTCAAAAGATTCTCAACATGATCAGCATTACACTGTGTGTTGAAGCTTCTAACACGGCAGGTTTACACTCATAAAAAACAGTCTGACAGTCTGAGGATCTGACAAGAATCTCTTCCTGTCGTCGTTGGCAGGAAGAGACTCATCCCACAAACTCAGCAGAGATCTCCAGAGCTTTAACTGTACCCTAAATGTAAGGTGATACATTTATAATAATAGCTTATGTTACCTGATCAAGAACTAGAGGAAATGTCAGATCTCTGTGATTGTAAACAAAGCTTTCTGTACCAAATATTAAGTTCTTTTTATATTTTATAAAATACTTATTTTATGTAATAAAGGCAAATTACTTTGTTAAAAATCATACAGTGTAATTTTATGGATTTTCTTTTTAGATTGTGTCTCCCATAATGGAAATTTAAAAATACGTATTGTATCATATATATATGTTCATTTTATAGGATTTGCTAAAGGAGTGCAGATGTTGCTATGGTCAAGCTTTTTATGAACATTTTTCAATTCATCACAAAAGCATTTTTGTTCTTAAACAAAATGATTAACAGTGACATACTGAAAAAAGTCATGGCACTACTTTTTCTGTACATTGCTTATGTACAGAGGCATACTGTACATAAGCAATATCATCACATATCTTTGCCAAGCCGCATTCAAGAAAAAAATGAATAAGAGCACATTTCCTTCCTCACATGGTTTTTCAAATGTCACAAATATCACTAAATTGAGTTTATTTAAGCAAAGGAAATGAAATTAAAGATCCCTTATGGTACTTTAATTTGAGGCAGAAAGAGCATCGAGTTTCTCTTGTAACGTCTCTCATAATTATTGATAAATCCTTCCGCTCCTCTGTTTCAAACAGATGTTGCAGACCCTGCATTAAAAAACATTACCATGCAAATTGAATCTAAAATCTCTTTTCTCCCTTCAGATGACGTGTTCTTGGTTTGTGGTCTCAAATTTCTTCTCATGTGACCTCAGTTGCCAGAGTTCCTGTTGATCTCAATGAATGCTCTGTAATTGAAGTGAAGTAATCAAATCAAGAAATGGTGATTGGGCTCATTCTCTGCCCATCCCCATTACCAACACAAAGTAATTAAGAGTTTAGATGTTGAAATGTAAAATTGCTGCTTTTGAAAACGCCACTGATTCCACTTAGCCTCTATTCAGCACAGGTCTTTAGAAGGATTACTGATAAGTAGCATGTGACGACTGATGCAGACTGAACCTTTGAAACACGATTTTTCTAAATCAAGGGATTTAACTTGTTTTTTATAGATGAAAAGATTGTAATCAATCAAGTTTTTGTGATGATTTGATCTGCCAATAACATTTTTTTTTTTTATCAATTTCAGTTGGAGGACTAGAAATAGCAGTGCTTCTTCCCAGCCTTCTTGCTGCAACATGTGTGGTGTCTATAAGAAATAGTTTTACAATAGTGTGATTATTTTAAAACAAGAAAATTATCAAACTTCAAGCATCTAGAATCATGAGGTGAGTTTAGTGACTGGTATATAGGATGGGTCACGACTGAGATATTGGTGTAGCAGTTGTGGTGGTTCTTTTCCAGTGGTATATTTGTGCAATAAAACTAATGACACGTAATTTCCTCAACATTTTTTGAAGTCTGTGATTGACTGGCTTTGCTAGTGGACCATAATTTTCCTCTTACATCATGTTCTCATACAATACTGAAACGGCAGGAAGTTTGTATCATATAGTTGTGAGAATTATGGCAGGCTGACACTATTTGAAAATCTGAAAGCGCTGTCATTGAACTGAGCATCTTTACTGTGATAAACCTGATGTGCATTAGCACATTGACTAACTGCTCTAAAAATGTCGCTCTATTGTAGCAGCTTGAATAAATCGCCGTCATGCCTCTGGGAAGTTTATTTTCAATTAGTTTTTATTTAAATAGTTCCACAGAACGTTTGCGCTTCTTCTGACTTAAATTTTCAATATCTCACTAATTACATAAATGGCAAACTTGAGGCTTGTTTCGTCAGCAACAACCTCGTCACTGAAGAGTGTTGTGGTTGGTGTAACTTGATAGTTATTTGGTATGATACAGACCAAAAATCTGTTGAGTTTTCTACCATTTTTCATTGGACATTGACCAGGTAAACCAATGTTAATTTCTCAATGCCCCATTAGCTTTTTGTTTTTTGTACTTGTTATACATTGCACTAGGTTTTGTGGTTTTAACAGCACTGCATGTGATGGCTGAAGGAAAATGTCTTTGAACAGGCAGGGCATAGTAGAAACCATTCTGAATTCAGATGAGGGGCAAAACTTGTGAGATAATTCACACATGAAGCACACCAAGTGCCTAAAAGTCACAGCACAAAAGCCTAACATCCAGCTTGTGAGCACATTTACTATACACATGAAAACAGCTAGAGACAGCAGTGAAAAGCCAGAAATTAAATCCTACAGGATTCTCCATGGAGAGTGTTGTGGAAAATGTCGCATATCCATGACAAAGGCCGTCTTAGGAAGTGACCAGCGGAGCTGTCTGTGTCATCTTGATTCACAGGTAACCATGCGTGTGTGTTAGTGCCTCTGCATGACAGAGAAAAGGTGGTTTAGAGAGGGACCATCAATCAACCCCAGGACAGGACTGGATGGTGATTACAGCAGGGGTTCGAGATCAGTTCTCCAGACTGATTTACTTCTTTCCTTCCTGGGTCATAGTTCAAGAATGGTCATTTCACACTTTTCCTTGGAAAACAAATCTACACCCAGGGTCATAAATCTACCCTCTCTTCTGTTTGTGCACATTTAGTTGTGTTTGTATGAGTGTGTCAGAATCTTCTCACCCAGATTTCCAGCGCCGATAAATAATTCAGAAACCCCTGCACCCCACCCCATAATTCTCCCACCCCTCTTTCTGCTGTGGTATTATTAGATAAAATGGCTGAAGATGCTGAAGAAAAAAGTTAAATCATGACTGAAACTGAATAATAAACAGGAAGAAAAGAGGGAAAAAACAAATATTTACTTAGTCAGTTCTCACTTTTAAATCTCATGAAAAAATGGTCAACCAATCAAAAATAAATTGGCAGTTTATTGCTTTTGTTGCTGATTTGTTTGGTGTTGATTTGTAACTTTAATGTGCAGACATGCGACTGGTGTTTACCATATGTCCTCATTTGGGGGAGCCAGAGAAAATGAGATGATTATATATGAATAAGCTGCCACTGCACATAAATGAGTATGATGCGTGCAGCTGTTAATTCTTATAATTGGATATTATGTTGTTCATTGTACACTCTTATGGATGTTCACTCCAATATTGTGCTGGCTTCAGAATTTAATTTCCCATGCCATAATAAATGTAATCACAGAGTGTGTTACAGTGTTGTTATCCTTTCTTGGCTGATGCCCGAGTCAGCAGGCCCTAAATGTTTTTTTTTTTTCTCTCTTTTGTCGTGTAACACTTGTCAGGACTCCTCTTCCAGCTTATCTCAGCTCTGTAAGTCAGAAATGGGGGATTTTGAAACGATTTGGGTAAAACTGTGAAGCAGCTCAGCCTTTTGATCAGTGCTCTGGCCTCTGTTTATCCCCATCTAAATCAGCTTCTGCTCCCCTTGTCCGCTGCCCCCCTTCCTTTATCCATCTCTATCTCTCTTTCAAGTAGGGTTCTTGGATTGGGCTCCCTTGGCTGAGGATGCTGCCAGAAAACTAGGTGTCCTCTAGGCCTTGCCTGCCATCATCATTTTTGCTTTTGACATTTTCAACCTCAGGCAATACCACTCACTCCATGCCACTTCCCTTCTCTTAATCTATCTCTGTCTCCAGGCCGATAAAAATCTCTTTCTTTTTCCTGCTCTGTCGCTCCTCTTCACCTGCTTTCTTCTCCGGCTGGCAGCTCTTGGGCTCTGCATTTCTGACTGATCTTCTCCCTCTCACCACCTTTATAACTTTCTTCCTAACAATCATCAAATTTTCTTTCCACTTGAGACAGAAAGCTGCTTTGGAATAACTGCACCTCTTCCCTACCTGGCCTTCCAACCATTACCTTCCTTCTCCTACCATGACCCACAAATACAATGATCAATAACACTTACATGGCAAACAAATAGCAGCAAGCCAAACTAACAACTAGGAGGCACAGCAATGTAGTATAAGACAATGACTAATTGGATTTAAAAATTGATTTGAGGATGGAAATAAAATTTGTCAAACAGCTTAGTTAAGGAGGAGAAAGCCTGTGAGGGATGTGAGCAGCTCATACTATGTGGTAACTTGCAACAGTATTTTCATTCATCATTGATTATAAGCCACACCTTTTGCCCAGCAGCTACCTGTAAATTGGGTTGATGTAGCTTGTTAGTTTATACAAGCCACATTGTTGTGTTGGAAAAACTTGATGGCTTCTTCAAGTGCCGCCTGGCAGATAATCAAGAAGGAGCTATGGGTGTAATGTGCTTTTGCTGTTCTAAATCAGCAATGGAGAAAATGGGAAATTGTTGAGTTGACCAAATCTGTTTTAGGATAAAGTACATTACAACTATTAAAGATGTAAAAAATGCTTATGTCAAAAGATTTAGGGATTTAAGGCATCAGTATTTCTTATCAAATTTAAGTCTGTGTCTCAAAGTGCTGTTCAGTTGATTTTGGCATGTTCTTTGTACTAATACTGCAAATGTAAATGGTTAGTAAGGGCCTCTGATGAATAGAGAGAGCTATAAATTAAATATCCTCTTGTACTTGTTTGACAAATTTATTTTGAAATGAGAAGGAGTAGAATCCCTGTTGTGAAGATATGCATTGGGAGAACATCCAAATTTCATGCAGGGGATGCAAACATGTAAACCCAATGACCTTCTTGCTACAAGACATCTTACAACCATCACTGTGCAGCCCACATGATTGTTAGGAATATCCTAAACTTCGTAGCACTACACAGTGTTAGTGTTGAGCTATTTTAAAAAGCAAATGAAAACTTTGGCGGAAACCCAAATGGGTAACGAACTATGAATCTTATAAAGCTAACCAACTATAGGATTTCCAAAAATTTCATTCTAAGCCACAAATGTCAAGTTACATCTGGACACATCAATATCTAAGAAAAGCTGATTATTTCTGTGGAAGTGAATTTCAAACGACACGATAATTTCTTGTCAGAAAATGTACTGCAATCACATAACAGTAAATGAGAAAAAAAGTATTAATATGTGGTGACAAAACCAAGCTGAGAAAATAAGCTTGCAGACAATTTTTAGAATGGGTATTATCTCTGCATCTGGAGTGTCTGCATGTGTCTGGGAGATGATGTGGAGGCAGAGCTCAGGTTATTGCCAAAAGGATGAGTTTGTGAGCAAGCTTATTACAGTGATTGGCTGAGACTATGGATTTAGATTACAGTTATTGTCAAGGAGAACAATCTCCTTTTGGACAACACATTTCGGCTAACAATAGCCATGGATTATACCTGACACTTATCTCTGCAGAGGCTGAGTCTCTCTCACAACAAAGGTGTTTGTGGGGATGTGTGAGACACATAAGTTGAGAAAATGCATGTTTTACAGTGTATGAAACAGCAGTTACATGCATGTGTGGGTGTGTGTATGAGAGAGAGAGAACACGACAAAATACAAAACCACCTGCATGTGTCTAGGCCGGTGTCCTGTGGGTTTAAAATGTTCCTGACAGAACAAGGACACAATGCCTGACCTTTAACTGTTGCTGTGTTACAGGATAGCGACTTAGTGGGAGGATGGTGCCATTTGGCCATGACGATGTGTCGGTCACAGCTATCTGTGGATGCCCAGATCCAAGCCGCCCGCCGAGGGGCACAGGACTTGGCACGGCATGCCAAGGATCCAGTCGGACGGTCATGGCATGCATTGCAGGGCCAAAGAAGCTTAAGCTGCTTGTATTCAGAGCTTTGAATAGAGAACCTTCACAGCTTTAGCCTCCCAGCAGAGATCATGAAAAGCATGTGCATGATGGCTCATTATGAAGAAACCTGACAATTTGGGGGAAATTAATACTTCAAACAGCGGGCTTACTAAAGTACGCCCGCCAGCGGGCTTACTAAAGTACGCCTGCTGTGTGATGTATGAGACAACACTGAAAAGGTCAATTTTATGTTCAACAAACCCAAGCAATCTTACGTCTCTATGGATATGACCCAAAAGCACTTCTCAGTTATTTTTCCTTACACTTTTAGACCACCTTGTGTTTATTTCTCACCCTGACATCATCATGTTGTTTCAATCTTCTCTTTACAACGGAGGTATGAGGTGCTTTTACCCCTGTGCTTGAAGGGATTGACCTGTGGCTCTGTTACTTCTTCACTCAAGATGCAGTTAGTATCTTGACTGTAGAAGAGGGCTCTCTCTTCATGGCTATTTAGCATAAATCCAGTGTAGTGAATCCTAAACTAAGAGGAGCCAGAACCACTCAAGCCACACTCAAAAGGGTTAATTTTTCTGGCCATGCATGCACACTTGGTGTCACATAGTAAACTGTTTGGAGGGAAACCGTATTCACATTGAAATATTTCATATGTGACACCAAGCTGGTAAGGTTGAGACTGCCGCTCTCTATGCCTGATGGACAGGTGTCTCCTCCAGAAAAGAAAAGCTGAGGATTCAACTAGCTCATCAAACTGGATACTATCCATGTGGATAACAGGAATTGAAGGAATTTATCATAAGAAATATAGGTCATCAATGTGCATCTATTTGAAATCCCCAAACAATTCCCGTTTGGGGATTTCAGATTTCAGACACACAAAATATACACAATAAGCCCAAGTACAGGGTAAGCCTCAACTCCTTTCTGGTATGGGGATGTCTTGACATCCCTCAGAGTAAGCTGAAAGTGTTACTGTGGGAAGGGATTTCCAGGTGTACCTGCTGGAAATGTTACCCCCACAACCCAATCTTGGAAATAGAGAATGGAATGGATGGATATATACATTGAGTTCCTCTGACAAAGAAATGCTTTATGTTCTCTGGTGGTGATTAAACTTTTAGCTCCATTTTCTGCATAAATGATAACCTGTGTCTGTGTAAATAACAACCCATTGCAACTGTCACTGCAGATTGGCCCTTGTTGGACAAGCTTAGATTACATTAAATCAAAACTGAATTTAAAATACCGTAAATGAAGTTACCAAGTAAGAATAACAGGAACAAAATTAACTTCTAATGACCTTTTAACAGAACCTGAGTTCAAAAACCCTACACTACTTTTTAAAGTAAATGACTCTAATTTTCCAGAGTCTATCTTAGTCTTTTCAGGCTCATCTATCATTGCCTGCTTACTCAAAGTAAACACATTCAGTGTCCTCAAGTTCAACAAGTTATTGACCTGAATTTACAATCAGGCTGCCATTCACAGCGAAGGAATCTTTCAGAAAACCAACAAACATGTGTCAGGAAAGTGTTCTCCAATTCCTTTGAGTGAACATTTGACTACAATGCAATCGGAGCAAGATCCCACACAGAGCAAGCCATCAATCTTTATCACCTGGGAAAGAAATAGGAATCTCTTTGCTCTCACTTGTACATAAACAAGAAAACACACTTTCGAGCTGTGGTAGGAGAGATAAATAAATCCTGGAGTAAACTGAAGTGAACAACATGCTGATATGTCTAACAACTCGCTCCTTATCAAAAGCTCTGCCTGTACAGTAGCATGCCTGGACTTGCAATGCCTTAACAACAAGGTTAGGTAAGGAGAAATCAGGAGAGCAGGGTGTGTTGAGAGGAAAAGATACGCATTTACATCGAGGAGCTCATGTTGTTTACACTACACTCACTTTTCCTTGTGGATCATAGTAAAGTTGTAGCTTTCCCCTGATTGTTTTCCTCCCTTCACCTCAATCCCCAATCAAAAGTGGGTGGTGGGGGATTCTGTATTTACAGCAAAATTGCAGCCCTACTGATTTGATGCTGGATAAAACGGGGCATCCACCCTTCATTCTGCAGCCAATAACAAACAATACATGGGTGCGTTTGTTTTGTTGGCTCAATGGAAAAAGCCGAGAAGATAATTGTGATTGTTTGAAGAGGGGAATTATGTGACACAGAGGGAGGCTGAGGAAAAATAACCGTTTGGTTCTCCAGAGTGAACAGTAAGGAAGACAAGGAATATTTACTGTATATTCATTCATTCTCAGACACTGCAATGAATTGATACTAGAACTACACTTTCTGTAGTGTTGACTGTTCAATGTCAAGGGCAAATGTCAGATCCGTAAAATAACAGTGAATCAACCAACAGACACTCTTTAAGTCACTGCATGTTAAATAATGTGCAGAGGTTAAGGCAGCCTTTAACTGTTCACAGTGCTAGGTGTGCTTTGATTCCCAAAAGATCGCTGGGGGAAGCAATCAATGTCAGTTTGCCTCTAAAACATAAAGGGATCCACCATTTGACCTTTTCCTATGATGTAACTATTAACATTTACAGTACAGAAAGAAATTTTTATGCTTGAAAATGACTGATATTTGGAAATATGCACACACAGAAGGAAGGACTGATCAGTGTGTGAGTTCAGAACACATTTTTAAGTCTGACTTTTTCTTTATAATGTTGTAAGTGCATCTCATTTCAAATATAATATTAGTTTTCCAGAATGACTGACTGATGTAGAAATTCTCAGAATTAGCTCCATCTGGGACTGAACGATGTAGCTAATGTGTCGATTGGAAAAGTGTAATATCTCTAAAGGAAATTTAAGGCTGGCTATTGCCTTTCTATACAGCTTGATTCTCATCTCCCTTCTTGCACAAGTTTCTGTAATGCATAAAGAGATTTCTTCCATTGATCTCTCTCTATTGGGATTAATTTTATCTGGGCCAATCAGTGACCAAAAAAATGGAATTTTAAATGATTACATACATTTTCTGTGATATCTTGGATATTTTGTATAAATTTTGCATAAACAAAAGTCCAAAAACCTTTTGTTTATACAGAATAGTTTGAAAGCCTAATCTAGGTTCACACTATTGCATCAGCGATCTTTTGAGTCTGATATTATAAAGTCCATTAGTATTTCTGAAAGAGCCCAGTGTGTGCTGAACCCTTTAGGTGACTGTCTTCACTGCTGTTGGCATTTGTATATAGCGTAAGTGGAAATTATGAGCATTAGTTTAGTTTTCCATATTGCATAAAAATGAAATGCATACAATTAAGGCCAAATGTATTAATATTCCCTGCAGTTTTAGATAGAAAATGTTTTTGTTACTGATAAGAAATTAAACAGGCATCTATCAAAAACCAACGAAATTTTTTTTTGTTTTAAAAAAATGTAAAATAAATTATTTAACACTTTTCTCAATAATTAAGAGAAAACAATGAGAGCATCTCTTCTTATTATTACTGAGCTTTTTGAACATCTTTTCATTTAAGTTAGAATTGTAATAACTTCCATTCTGGAGCTGAAATTGATAAAGTGTCAAAATGATCCGAATCCATCCACGGTTCTGAACTGATCTAAACTTATCTTCCCCCCAGCCCGACTCTGCCTTGTTTCGCTAGAGGTCACTCCAACTCATTATTAGTATTCTAGCGGGAAGAAGCAAGTTAGTAACATTAAAAGATTTCTGTAAACCCTCGGTATGAATAAATTCATATTTAAACCCAAGATTCTATTTTGGGTTTAAATATATAGCATGCAAGTGCAAATCCGTGTTAAATTCAAATCGATGATTCATCTCAGGCACTTTGTGTCATCCTCACTGCTGGGTAAGCTTGCAAGCTTCATGTGAAACAATTCTGAACTCATCGGTTGCACTTTTAACTTCGCCAAGCTTTGATAGAGTGCAGTGGCTGAATCTGTTGGCATCACTACAACTGTGCACAGAAACCCTAATCAAACAGGGTTTCCTGTGGATAGTGTTAAAATGACTGGAATCATGTGACCTTGTGGAAGACAGTTTTGGGTAAAAAAAAAAAAAGACAAATAAAATATATAAAATAAACAACAGTAAAGGTTTAAAATTATAATACACACAACTTCATGAATACATTTTTAGGAAATGACCCTCAACTGTTTTGTAGACGTTTGCCATTGTAGACATGTTGATAGAACATGTCACACTGACAATTATAATGTCCCTTAAATTCAAGTTATTCATAGAGTTGCACTTAAAGAATTCTTTACATTTGAAGCTCTAAGTCACATACTTTGTAGACCTAAATATATTCTGATTTTGAATCAGAATATATTTGCCATGGTCATAAATGACCATGGCAGTCTTGGTCATTTATAACCAAGACTGCCATGGTTATAAATGATTGGTATATAACATCTTTTTTTATTTTATTTAAGAGATATTTGAATCTCGTCTTAGAATTTTGATTTCTCAAAGACAGGCGCAGCGCTGGAATGGTTGCTCGGATCTGTGACCTTACTACCTGTTTAGAAGAACGTCCTGCACACATCCACACAAAAAGTGCCTGAGGATTTTTCTGCGAGCTAACCTTTTCAGCATCAGCTTTGCTGAGGGAAAATACAAGCCTCTGGATCATGGAGCTGGCATTTATACTCTTCTTACCATGAATAATGTAAAGAAATACTTGAACAATGCGATTCTGCCTAATGTGTGCAACTTCAAAGAAGTTTAAAAAGATCAGTGGGTCTGACAATTACACGTCCTTCTATGCTGCTTCGCAAAGATATTCCTTTGAACTATTCACAGTTTTATTGAGATTTTATGTGGCAGAGCAAAAACAAGTAGTGGCTAATTGTTAGGTGGGATGGAAAATGACATATGGTTAGAATTAGAATCTGAGAAGTGTAATCCCCTTCTATTTTAAAATCCCAATAAAATAAATTTAACCATTGATAGTACATTCAAGAAATTTGGCATTTATGGAAAACTGGTAAGAAGAAAGCAACATTCAACTGAAATTTTCCTGGAACAGGCAGGACATCATTGTTATGTCTTTGTTTGGTCGTTTACTTGCTTTATGAAGTCCATTGCGAACACTTTTGTTGTGAAAGGCCACTATATAAATGAATGGAACTGAACAATCCTACACATCAGAGCTAAACTGGAATGCCTTAGATCAAAGCAAAGTAAAGTGTTAGAATGGCCTAGTTAAAGTCTAGATCAAAATTCTAGTTAGAATCCTTGGTAAGACTTCAAAAGTGTTGAAAAAAATACAATCTCAGTCTAATCTGAGCTTTAGCTGTCCTTTAAAGAACAATGGTAAACATTTCAGTCTGTAGATGAGCAAAGCAGGAGACCTGCAGCTGTAAAAGCACTGAGTCAGAAAACTGAAGATTGATGCGTGCTACATTTTTCACAGTATTATTTGAAGGACATTTTGATAATGTATCTTTTATTTGAAGGATACATTCAAATATTCCCACTCATCCTCGACCTTGAAACATGGCATGTGACAACATTAAAGGGTTATGAAAAATTTGAACAGAAGTTGTTTTGAGATTAAACCTTTTGTATAATCCCGTGAAGATTAAAAACTGCAGTGGGCTGTTTTTTTCCCCATACAGTAAGCCCCCGTCTCTTTTTCTAGCCTCCCCAACTTAAATCAAATTTGAGGAATACAGCACTAACAAAGATCCAACCACGGAAGGTAATTAGCGCTGCCAGGAGGAGGCTTAAAGGTGGCTGAATTTCTTCGTCATTCAAACAAAGTGTTATCGCTCTTGTTCAGCTGCAGCTTTACTTGCTTTACAACTATCTGTGGAGGGGAGAAGATAATTCTAACATCCAAACACCTCCAAAAGAAAACCAGTTGCAATCGCTTGAAGCTGCGCAGATTTTCTTGTATTTAACAACAGGTCCACACAGACGTTCACACACCATAGCCAGAGAATTCTAATTAGCGTTTAGACTGATGACCTGACTAAATAATAAGCCAAATGCTGGGTGCCGGCCTCCCAGCCATAAACAGCAGTGCCAGCTGGGGGTTAAAAACAAATCGACCGTCTTGTTATTTTTCTAACTGGGCACAATTGGCAGTGCTTTCTGACGCCAGTCATCTTGGCATGTGTTAAATTAGCCCTATTGACAGGATGCTTACCCCTCTAATTCTAATCACCACAGGCACAACTTCAGAGCTGAGGCTTGGAGTTGTGATTACATGTTGTGAAATAAAAATTGGAGCAAACAGCAGTCATCGAGGGGGACAATGTGGCAGCTTTTGAAATGACACCAAGTTTAACGGTCCTTGCTTTTGCTCATTCTTTAATTTGAGTTAGATGCATTTTTCTTGTCTTCCTTCGAATAGCCACAGGCGCTTTTGGTCATTGAATTCAAGTAAAAATTGCAGCTTTCACACAAATTAGAAACCGTAGCCCGCTGTGGGGACAAATCATGCAAATGAACCTCTAGAAAAAAGTTTGTTTCTCAACACTCCAAATGGAAGTAACACTCTAAGAGCCAAGCTAATGCACTGTAATTGGTCCAGAGAAGGTTTTCAGTTTCTCTGATTTGTGTGACAGTTACCTTCACTCGTTTCAACATGGCTGACCATAACCAAAGTAGAAAGGCTTAGGCAAGAGAGTGCCACGTTGCCAAGTGCAAACACTTCATTTCACACCTCCGTCGGCGTGATTAACAAACTGCGGGTGGTCGGCTTTGATAACGCTGCGATGCGCAGTGGAAAAGAGACCCTCTAACATGGTTAAAAGGTGGAAAGGGGGAAGGAAATAGAGACTAAAGTGGCTGTAAGAGGAGAAGCTTCAAAAGGTAAAACGTAAGCTGTAAAAGCTGTCCTCCAAGCTTTTAGAGCCATGTTATTTGGACTACTTAGCCCAAAATGTTCCACACGGGGAAAGTGGCAGATGGATGGAAAGACATTCCTTCCACCAAGGGAAAGTGGTGGACTGTATTAACACAAGAGGCCCTTAAGGTTTTCAAGGTTGTTAGAAGGGAAAGACGAGAAACCGTGTCCCAAAAACTATTTCACAATATGCATATATATGTATGTGTGTGTTCCAACTTGTGTGTGCGGTCATAGAAGAACCTTTTTGCTCTCTTGCTCACCTTGAGGATATACAATAAGTCTAGTCTCCATTCCCTATTGTGTTTTATTCATACATGCCCACACACACACGAACATCTTTGATGCAAATCCATAAATACAGCAGCTCGCACTTAAAAGTCAGGCTGCATTCGCACGGAATACGCCTGCTTCACGAGCATCCCACAAGGCAGTCTGTGATTTTGAAGTGAGAGTCTGTTTGAGCTGGAAGAAAGCCAGAAAACTGCATAATGTTTGGAGATGAAGAGAAAACATGTGTATTGAAAAGCAGGCAGCCTATTCCTCTCCGTTTTCTTCCTTCCCCCCCTTCGGTCGTTTAAGGCTGGCGGTATTTTTAACCCTCTTGTTTACAGCCGTCTAGGTGCAGTTCGGTCCCGACACCATCCATGTTTAGACTGATTCTCCGCTAGGCCTTGTAGCTACACAGCACTGCCTTCATGTGTCACTTTTCCGACGTGAGGTGAGCCATGAAGCTGTTGCATGTTAGTTTAAGATCTTAACCAGGACTGAAGATCAAAAGCAGATCCTCTGTTCAAATCAACTTGATGTTTGAAGTCCTTTTTGATGCAAAAAAAATAAATAGAAGTCAGAGTCAGAAGATAAAACGAATGGAGCAATAAAGAGGGAAATCCTGGAGGACAGTTTGTTTGAATGAGAACTACGAAACCTATTTATTAATTTATTAAGATCTCAACCCAAAGCGTCCCGTTATAGCTACACAGAAATGTTTTGAAAACTACAAGGTAGATGTTTTGGAGTGGTCCAGTCAAAGTCCAGACATTAATCGATTGAATCCATGCAGTGTCCAGATGTGCAGCCTTACTGAGATCTGTCCACGCACACTCCATGCTGTAATTGCAGCCAAAGGTGCATCTAGTGAAAACGGACTAGGAGGAGAAAAATACTTTTACAATCACTTATTTTATTTTCTATATTTTCAGTGTCATAATTTTTCTTCACAAGTCATTGTTCTTCAAAGACTTGTGAATTGTACAGTCACCTATAGAAGATCTTAAGATCCAAGTGTCAAATGGAAGGCTTTTCCACCAAAACATTTATTTGAATTTTATATGATGATTGTTTAAGAGTCACTGGATTATATTAGCTTGTCTGCAGAGTTCTTTTTTTTCTAAAAAAAAAAGAGCTTAAAAAAATTATTCCTGTTTCAACCACCTTTTTTCCCAGAGAAACTGACTGAAAACTTCTGTTTTTTCATGGAATATGAACCATCACAAATACAATAAATACTCTGGAGTCATAATTATAGATGTTGCTGAGTCCATGTGCAGTTTTGTACGACATTGTTATACAAAAGAATCGTCGGCTGTATGCTCCTACATTACTGATTTGGCCAGAGTGTAAACACTGATTTTGGCATGTTATCATGCTTAAATTGTTTTTTCTTATTGTATTTCACTGTTGCATTCATTGACTTATTACATAAAACAATGAGTTCTACACAAAAGTGGTATTTAGTACCGTAGTTGTATGATCAAACTGTAATAAGCTTTAACAGGAGCATTTTTCATGTAGTTGTTCATCCTAATGCAAAATAGTATTGTAAAAATGTTTAATTGTAATTCAGTCCCAGTCCTTGAACGTTGTTACAGCTAGATAATCAAAGCAGAGTGTGCATTTCTTCCCACAAGGCCGGTGCCATTGCTTTACTTTTTTCTGGAGGGAACTATGATTACAAAAACTTCACATTTCATAGCAAATGCATATAAACATACCATATAGTGCAAGATGTCATGGATGTTGAGAAGCATGTCCTCAGTGGAATAGCTGCGTGTTAAAGCAGGGATGTGAGATGTGTTCTTTCACCCCAGCTTTCTGTAAGCTCCAGACATGCAAAGAAAATTTACGGCCACCTGACGCTTGGCATTGTAAAACATCCAGAAACGCTCCCGTTTTCTCATTTGAAACCTTGCTCTGGATCGATGTTTTGTTGAATCTGATTAGATAAAAGAGCATTTGTCCTCGCTGTCTTGGTCCTAAAAATTACTGCCATGTTTTTGTTCGAGTTAAACAAAAGGCAAACACAAAAGGTGACTGATTCGTACAATAAAGCCCCACAGACCCTGAAGTCTGCCTCTATGTACACTGCAGCAGGTGTAGCCTTTATCTTCTCACATACTGGCATTATGATTGTAATAGTTCTTCTATCGCTCCAGGATGATCCCGCAGCTTATCCTGCTAACTGCTTCTGCTTCTTTATCGTCCTTGAGGGAGTTGCAGCATTCCATGCAGTTTATTGCAAATAAAAAAATCTTAGACATCGCTGTTACATGACAAAGAGCTATGAAGCCAAAAAACATGTCTGGCTATTCAGTCCCCAATTCCTTGAAATAAAACTCTTTACTTTGGAAATGCAGTACTTTTACAGCTGATTAAAACAACTGCTTTCATTTCAAAAGAAATTGCCTATTGTATAACTGCATGCCTTCAGTATGTGATAAATTAAAACAAATAGAAAAATAAAATAAAACATGTTTATTTGCAAAATGTACTCAAATAAAATCAAATGTTGTAGCTCCTAAACACATGATTATTTCTCGCAACTTTGTTGAAAAGCAAGTATACAGCCTTTAATGGGATACTTGCATAAAAATATGCATCAGAAAGAATACCCCCGTTATTTCAGCTAAGACAATTTCCACAGGCAGAAGATGACTTACTGATGATGCCAGTTTCTAATTTGAACCTGTTCCAATCAGTTCTGATATAAAGCTTTCTGTGGCAGAAGTCCATTAAACCCATTTCAACACAATGTGTCTTAAAAGTCACAATTGATTAGTCTCAGTTTATGTGCATTCTGTGAGTGTCTTGTAGCCTTTTGTCAGTCAACCTAATCAAAGGGAACAAAGATACAATTGGCTTGATATAATTACATCCATCACACTGAAAGTTAACTAGAACGTAGTTGTCAAACTTCAGTTGACAACTATGTAACTTCAGGTGGATCCTTGGTCCAACACATCTGATGAGTCACAAAAACCTATAAATATAAGTGTCACCTGTAAGCAAAGCAGCATTTAGCTGAAGTTTAAAGATATTATATGATATCATAATAAATTATTACTACGGGTCTGTTTAGTAGATTTGTTGGAAGTGTTTCATTTGTATGTTTTGTGTTATTTAAAAAGTAAAAGTTTTAATTTAAAATACATAAGTAAGAATGTCTGCTTTCATAACAGAACAAATACAGAATATTAAGCATGTAAAAGGCACAAAAGGCTTCTCATGTACAGAACACTCACTGCTAAAGAATTTATTATTCAAAACATTCACATTTTCAAGTCAAGCTAAAATGTGAGGCTGCAGGTGATAATAAATTGACAATAAATCGTTTGGGACCCGAAAGAACCGGCTCTTCTTTGGGAGCTGACCCAGAACTGATAAAGCAGAATTTCCCATCACTAACGCTCATCTCGTTGTCAAGGACGGCAATCAATTCAAAGTATTATGTTACTGTTCATAGCGTTTACATTTTTTATGTATAAGATAAAATACCCTGAAAAAGGTGGTAAAGGCCTATTGTGTCTAACAAGTAAAAATACAGCTTTTAAAAGTGAGTCATGACAAACCAAAGAGAAAATTACATCTGCAGCTTTCTGTAGTTCTGCCATGACTTTGGTTGACTTTCAGTCAACTCTCCTGATTTTTGTCCCCACAATTTGCTGTTCTGGTACAGAGTGATGATTTTTTTCCCTTTCTTTTTTATCATGCCAGGTTATATTTCTTTACCAGTAAAAGAAAGGACAATTGTGTGCTTGATTTAATGCTCCCTGCCCAGTTGTAAACAATATTAAAGATTGGCTGGTGAACATGGGGGCTCACTTATCAGTTAATGAGACAGATATTGCTCAAAGGAGCTGGGGAGATGATAAACAGATAAAAAGGAAGTGAATATTGGACTTCATCAGGTGGCTAGAAATATAGCACCAAATGAATGCTAATGTTGCTTGGTTTCTTATGTGTGTTTGTATATATGCAACCGATAACATGCTTCTTTTAACCTTGAAAGTGGAGGAAATGGCCAGGAACTCTTCCATTAGTTGCAAGCTGAGACTGATCATTGATGATGGCGAGAGCAAAGAAATGACAAAATTGTCTGAAATACACCAAACAAGATAAATGTGCAAGTGTATTATCTTTATGGGTAAATGACAAATGTGTGTTCTGTGGCAGCTTTGCCTCAAAGGATGCCTGTGGAAGTAAACTATAAAGTCTGAGGAAGCCATTTGCATAGTTACATTATCATTCGTTAGGTCCATTTACAGCTGACATTTTTCTAATGCTTTTCTTCTAATACTATATCCTCAAGTGAATTTTCACAAACAGATTGATGACAATTCATCAAATGGCAGGTTTAACAACTTAAAGAGCACCCTGAAGAATATATCTCATTTCTTTTGTGGTGACAAATCTAAAATATAAGCAGTCTGATGCAATTTGCCTCAGATGAGCTGTTAAAAAGATGACAAAACAAACTGTAATGCCAGCTAATTAGAACCAAGTTGGATCGTTTTCTATGTTTTCTGAAAAAAGTTCTCACTGCCAAATGTTCTTGGTTTTCTCTCTAATTAAAGTGGCTTAAGAGTCCTTTAAATGGGAAATGGAGTCATATAAATTCAAAGGAAATTATCTTAGAATTGAATTACTGGTTTCACTTCTTTGTTTATTCAAAATGTGCAAAGAGGAACTTCTGCCTACCCCTTGTAGCAGTAACACAAATAACACTGTGCTGTCCACAAGCACAGTGGATAAAAAAGATGTTGGTGATATGCACCGCCTGCCAATGTTTCCTAACTTTTAATTGGATCATCAGACACTTTAAGATTAAAATGAAGCCTTGCTGTTTTCACCATAGACTCAACAAAGTACTCTCTAAACTGCCTCATTTTCCAAAAGTGGCAAAAAATGAATCAATTAAGGGCGTCTTTGACTGTCATATAAAAAAGCTGTAAAACATGTAAAACAGTGCATACAGGCTGCAAAACAGTCTCGTATGCATTTAACTGGGCTAAGCAGACCTTCCTATTAGATAGGTATACAGAAGTCTGCTACTTCAACTGGCTCCCCTTGATGTGGAGAAGCAGCAGCTCTGAGCCTCTCCTGAATCACTGATCTTCTCACTTCATCTCTATTGGTCCATTCAAACTGAACGCATTGGATACTTGTGCACATGAAGCTTGACACTGAGGTCAAAATATCTTTAGAAGAGCAACTGAGCAAAGTGTGGAAAGACCCATAATTGGGAGGAGCCTCTTGACTTTTGGTTGTTTAACCTCTGCTGGTCTGTTTGTATGATGGAGCATGAGATTGAGTGAATGACTTGGCTTTATTTATGGAAAGCAGGAGAACATCGTCATTGGGCGCCTGGTGTTCTGAGTATACTGGTGCTGAACTACTCAAAATCTGAAAATGTGCAGGGCAAGATGAGTGAAACACTTCAAATTGCGGAGCACTAAATCAATCAATCAATCAATCAATCAATCAATCAATCAATCAATCAATCAATCAATCAAATCAATCAATCAAATTTTATTTGTATAGCACATTTCAGCTACAAGGCATTTCAAAGTGCTTTACATCAAAACAAAAAATACAAGGTCATGTAACATAGAATAAAATGAAATAAAATACCAAAATAAAATATAAAAAAAAAATAATAATAATAATACCATGGAATTTAAGCGCCTGTTACCGCCGGACTCCGCCGTCCGTTTAACCATGGGTATTCGTTGGGCCCCGTTGCAAGAGATCTCGATACGCCTAGACATGCGTCCACTATACATTGTTCATGTACACCAAAGATCCCTGATGCTTAAATTGGAGAGGGACATCCATCCTGTGGAGGAAATTCAATTTCGCCGCTTGTATCAATGGTCCCGTTTTTTGTTCTCTACCCAGAGGTTCTGAATGAGAGACGGAAGATTAACCGGTAAATTGAGAGTTTTGCCTTTCTGCTCTGGTCTCTTTCCACCATAATAGACCAGTAGAGTGCATCATAGTAGATAGCGCACCAATCTGCCAATTAATCTCTGCAATTTTTCCTAATTTGTAAACAGGACTGCACAATTCCTACACTTGGGACGGGACCTTGTACCAAAATCTAAAGCTAAATTATATTTTTCACTTATAGAAGCATCTGTACTTTCTTGTTATTTGAGACAAACAACAAACAAACAAAATACACCAAGTCACATATCTGTACAGAATGCCCAAAGGATTATCGTTTTATAGAACCCCAGGCTAGCAATGGACTGGCAATGTGTTTTTCCTCTTTAGTGCACTTTGGTGAAAGGTAAGGCCTCATAGCAAAACATAGAAAGTTGAAATAAATACTAAAACCTTCAAAAACAGGGAATTGGAGCCTCCAGCTGCAGCAGGAAATGGATAGATGCTGAAAGATGGAGTTATAGACCTGAGGATAATCCAGATGCCGCAATAGTTGTTCTCCCCAGTGAAGGAGTGCAGAAGAGAGAGAAGTGGGAAAAGTCAAATAAACCTCTCTTTCTGTACTTTTTTTGTCACCTGCCTTTTCTTTTATCACCACAGCCCTGTCATCGCATTGTCAATCCACACTATGGGGAAGAAACAGATAAACTTGTTCAATAAAGCAGGATTACGTTTCTTTTGTCAGAAAAAGCTGAAGCCAGATGAAAATGTATCCGCGTTCAAAGACTGTCTGACAAATTCTGACAACTGAGGTTTTGACAGTAAAAAAATACTTTTGTGTGTCACAGAGTGAAGTCAGATCTGTCTGTTCTGAGCAAATTGCCGTAGCCTGTGATAAATGCATTCCCTGATCCTTTCTCATGCCACATCGGTATAATTTTCATAATAAAACAAATTCAACACAAAAACTGACCTTGATATAATTTTATAAGTGATGTGCAGTCAAATGGCAATACAGAGTTGATTACATCTCCTTGCTAGAGTATAATGTAATACATGTTTTGGGCCCCAATCAACTAATGATCACTCAAGCAAAACATTTTTTTTTTCACATCTACTGTATACTTTCTGGTCTAAGATCAAGTGCATTTAAAAAAAAACAAACTTTCAATCCAAAGCCGGCCTCTTTATGAGCTCACTGCATTTCGCCTGCCTCTGGTCTTTTCCTGTCTTTGATGTTAATAAGCCTCGTTAATTGTCACATTGGAAAAAGTTGGCTCCTATTCCTACTACAATAATTATCTTCTTCTCTCAACACCCCCGCCCCCTCATTAAAAAAAAAACACAGAGCTCATTTTTATGATGACCTGTTTGATGCAGACAAAATCTCCGAGTGGGAAGCAAAGAGACTTCGTGGTGCTTTTTGGAGCAGGCACTTTCTGAATACATGTACTGCTTTGTGGAGTTCTGGTAGTGACTGAAATGAAAAATATTGTTACTGTTTGGATTTCATTGGTTTGTGACATAACTGTCCAGAAGACCTAATTATATCAGAATGTTTTACAAGAGACGCTTTTAGAAAGCAAAGTGCTGGAGCCATTCGCAAGAAAGAGCAAAGGTGGATTACCTGTAAGCAAAAGAAAAGCATAAGGCAGCTGACCAGCTGACAGGCAGGTAAATCATATACTTTTCATATGATTTTCTTGTGATCACGATTATCAGTTTACGTTAAGGTTATTTCTTTTGTAACTATTTTAAATCTAATATTTGTTTGGAAAGTTTGACATTTTCTTCCATTTTTAATTTGATCTCAAACTAAAAGTCCCGTCCCAGAGAACATTATTTGTTTTGTTTTGCAGAGTACGCTCAGAGAAATGCAACTTCGCCTGACATCAAAACCTAATGTCACCCAACATTGGGAGGAAAGATCTGAAATCCACTGATCTCCAGGACCAAATAAATTAGGCGTAGAGGGAGATGAAGGGAAACAACAACCTGCTGTGGTAATAACTCAAAGAATGGGTGGGGGACACAAATGGAAGCAGATGAAAGTGAGCTTTCTTTGTCATTACGCAGACTGACATCTTGCACACCGTGCATTTTGATGTCACGGCTTTCTTTGAAATGTGACCTTTAAATGCAGTCAGGAGTCAATTTTCTTCTATTTTATCCCTGCAATGCAATTTTTCGTTGGTGCGGGTCTAAAATACCATCTCCCCACAATCTCAATGCCGACTGGGATAAAAGCGATAACGACTCAACAACACAGAGCATCTGTAGGTTTTAAAGACGTCAGAGCTTCTTCAAAACACCTGTGATGGTAGATGCATGAAAATTATCCCAGAAGTAAAAAAAAAATAAAACTTATTTTAATTTCCATAAAAATGTGACGGAGATTTAAAATATTACTTCTGTAGCAATTTGGAACACAAACCCAGCTCAGTGGATTAATAAGACTTCTTTGTACATCTAAGTGCACAACAAAAATATGTGAAAAGGTTTGGGTTATTTGACTTCAATAACCCAACCTCTCAATGAATGGGAGGTAGAATCACTTAACTTTGTGTTATTACTTTCTGGTTTGATGAATGACCAAGGCCAGTGTACGAAACTGAAAAATTAAGAAGCAGGGTATTTTTCTTCAGTTTTTCAGATGGTTACAAAGCAGAAACATTTATCCTTTCTTGAGTTTTGAGACAAATCCTTTCCTTTTGTTGACTGTGGGTTGTGACATGGTTTATTATATATACCTGGAAACAGATATCTTTCTTTGTAGTACATTAACTTGTAAAATTAAACCTTGTTAAGAGCACACGACTACTTGTGAAGTGCTATTGTGCTCATTCACTATCCAAGTGTACTTGAAGTCAAAAACCTTTAACTGAAGTTTTATGTCATTAATTGTATCATAAACAGATTTTGCAAAAAAAGTTCCCTGAAAAAAATCCAGTCAACAATTTCGATACAGCAGTTTATACAGAAAGACACTGGGCCGGGTTTCGAACCCAGAACCTTCCTGCTGCAAGGCAACAATGCTATCAACTGCTCCACTGTGCAGCCCCTTTAAACAGTTTCCTGTTTATAATATGGTATTTTTACAAGGGGTCAGCCTCCTAAGTGCATTAGAGGTAAGCACTGTGTCACAATTCTACATCCGATGAAACAATGTTTTCAGAATAGCTCAAAATCACAGAGTAAATTGCACCTACATTTTCTCATGAAAATATGTACCTTAGGTTATCTATACAGTATAAGCTACATAATGCGTCTGTGCAGCTTTACTACTGTGTGCCACATGATGAAGTTTCATTTGTATTACCATTTTTAATCAAAAACCACACTGGTATTGCATTCCCTGAGGCACTCCACACTATTTTCTCAGCTGAATTTAAGTAAAGTGAAAGAAAGAAGAAATTGTTTTTAAGAAACTACGTGCATCTGCAATGAAGCTCTAAATATATTTTCAGGGACAAGGCCATGTCCCGTCTGAGTCGAAGTCCCATTTTTGTTAACACATAAAGTCCTTGTATTGCTGTCAGCAGTCTGAGAAGGAGCTTTGAAGGGATGGCTGGGACTCATTCACCAGTGCCATCAACCACAGAATGCTTTGCTATTCCTCTTCGTCTTCCCTACATCACTGTCAAGAGAGAACTCACAACGTAAAGGTGAGTCTCCAAAAGTGTTTTAAGTAAAATACCCTTTTTCCTTTCACACCGCTGCTTACTCAGATTAAACGCTTTGATTTTTGTTCTCCATTCTGTCTTTTTCATCATTATCCTGCACCTCCTTCAGAAACCTTTATGAAAAGAACACTTCCACAGGTTTTTCAACAGAGGTTTGCTTCCACTAGAGGATAAATGACTAGGTTGCTAGCTGAAATTGCTGCAGTTGGAAGCTGTAAAGCACAGATTAGCAGTGGGGCCTGTGTGGTCAGGATTAAAATGACAGAATTTATCAGAGAGCCTGAGGAGCCTACAAGGTGCCCAGTCTCACTTTTAAAAGTATAACAAAAACTAAAAGTCTTACACATTGATTGAGGATATATCAATTAAAATGGTGAGAAAGTCTTTTGCCAGCATGATGGAAATTGTTGCAGAAAGCAAGAGAACCACAAGTCAATCAATTTTCCGATATTGAAAGCCCTTTTTTGTGTTAGTTTTGTTTATGGACAGTCAATTGGAACTGAATTTAGCTTTTATAAGTCATTTTATAATTCATAATTGCAAATATCAATAAATCATAAAGAGAGTTTACACGCTACCAATTAGCAACAATGTAGCTAATGTAGCATTAGCTTTGTTCATATAAAAGATAGAATAACGTAAGTGCAGTTCTGCCTCTTTTGCATCTGTTGCTGTGCACTGTGGATCAGCTTCCTGAAAAAATACAAATTCTTTGACAAAGAAGACAAAATCCAGTGGTTCAGAATCACTTTTCAAAGAAAACATGGACATTCATGTTGTAGAAATTAAAAGAGGCATTCATCACTGCTGTTAGATTTGCTTAAATATAGTTAAGAGAAACATGGCTAGCTAAGAGCAGCACTTCTGTCAATGGTGCATATAGAGCACCATATTGAATAGTTATCATTAACTCTTATTGCTACTACTATGAATCTACTACTACATTTAGAGGCACAAACAGTTGAATAAATAATTGTATATTTTATTTATGTGATAATCCCTATGTAGAAAGTTTATCTTCTGTTTCAAATAAAAGCACTTAATTACTCTTCTGAATTTTTCCTTGGACTCAGACTGTTAACTTGTCTGCAACAAACACAATCCTGATCTAGATAGAGAATAGATTTAAATTTACAATACAGCTAAGTCTTTTTTCACAGCAACGCTAAGCCATTGATTGACAGTAAAATAGAAGTGAACTATCTCTTCAATTATAGGACCAAGATTCTTTGACTGACATTACTAAAACACTGAATGTTTGGAGTTACTGAGAGACATTGTCAGGCCTAAGGATTCTGAATTGCTATGATTTATGAAAGAAAATTATGTGTGAATCAAAACAAAGCCCAACATTGTCATTTAAACAAGACTTTTAAAACATAGGTTGTAAAGTGGGGAGTGGCAACCGACTTCAGCCACAGCACAGTCCACTTGTGATCCAACACTCTCCAGAAAACAAGGCAAACTTTAATCTCTAACAGTGATTGTTGATTGCAATCTTAATTGAAAAGCCCCTCTCTCTCTTTGCCTGTCCACGTCTCCTTGTGTATACATCTCCCTCTCGCTGTCTTTAGCAGCATCGGCAGCATTTGCGAACAAGTTGTGATGATTGATGGCTGAGATACTGGGAAATGAATTGCTGATAAAAGCCCCAGGGCAAGAAAAGGTGGCAGCTAAGCGATACGTGAGTGCGTGTGTGTGTATGTGATTTTTCTTTTTTTTGGGGTTACTTGTGTATGCACAAGAGACAACAGCTCAAGGCAATGACATGATGACACGAGAAGCCAAGCATTATCTGTGGCACCGCACATTCACCTCTCACCACAAGACATTCACACATAGACGCACAGCTTCTTCCACATGTACATGTCTGGAGGACTGGCGGGGGGATAACATGACGGATCATGGTGGGATGAAATGTCATCGACTCACACTCGCAAGTCCACCCACTCGCTTCCAGCACGTTTGCACGCATTTCTCAGTGAGCAATAACAGCAATTATTTGGTCGACCAATTTAACAAGCTGATTAAATACTATTTTGAGGTAATCGCCACCGGCTTGTTTTTTAAATGAGATGTGTAAACAAAAAAGTAAATGCGGGAAATACACATCCACAGGGTAAGGGAACTGTGACAACTGTGGGAGTTCTGCCCGATGTTGAAAGAATAAAAACATGCTGCAAACATCAGGAAGAAAAGAGATGTCTAAACTCAGGCTATACCATACCACATGTACTATTTTACTTATACAGCACATACAAATTTCACACATAGATACAGTGCTAAAACACAGGCCAGGAAATAAAAGATCAACCTGTAAGAGATTAAAAAAGAAGATAAGAGAAAATTCAAAATCCATCCATGGGAGGAAACACTAAGTGAAGCCTATCATGCAGTAGCATAATATTCCAGAGTTTTGTATAGATACAACAGCAAGAGCTCTACAACTGCTAAGTGAATTTTTCAGTCTGAGAGCAGTTCAACCACGGTCTAATCATGCTGGGCCCTTTACTCGCAAATTATGCAGGTGTTACAATTCAAGAGTTTTTAGTTTTATTCACTTTTAATCAAAGCCACACATGCTTGTATTTATCCAGATGAAACCCCAAAAAATTAGTTTATTGCTCTTATTAGAGAGCGAGCAGTCAGAGACGACAGAAAATCAGGGCTCAATGTAACTTGTAATCTCTCTGTTTTTTTCTCTGTTTGAGGAAGTATTAACTGGCACACATTTAAGGCCTTGCAAATGCATGCTATTGGATTTCAATCTTCTCTATTTGCATTGTAAGAATTCCATTTGTGCAGAATTGACTGAGCGCTTTGGCTCACACCAGATGAGAGCGAGAGCAAAGAATCAAGGAAAAGAAAAGCCAAAGAGCAGAGACATGTGGGCAAAGGACAGCTTTGTATGAAGAAGTCCGTCAAATTTAATAGTGTGTAATATAGTTATAAAACACAATCAGCTATATAAAAACAAAATTCCCTTCTCACCCACCGCGGGTGGTTCTTATCCTCTGAACTCGGGTCCTCTACCAGAGGCCTGGGAGCTTGAGGGTCCTGCGCAGTATCTTGGCTGTGCCAAGGACTGCACATTTCTGGACTGAGATGTCTGATGTTGTTCCTGGGATCTGTTGTAGCCATTGATCCAGTTTGGGGGTGACTGCCCCGAGGACCCCGATGACCACAGGCACCACTGTGGTCTTCACCTTCCAGGCCCTCTCCAGTTCCTCCCTAAGGCCCTGGTATTTCTCCAGTTTCTCATGCTCCTTTTTCCTGATGTTGGAATCACTTGGTATTGCTACATCTATCACAACCCTATAAATATACATATATATATATATGCATAGAAATAACAATGCAAAAGGAAAACCATAAATTCAGACAGCAGCAAGAAGGCTCCAAGACAAACACAATATATGTACCGTTTCCTTTCATTTCAGTGTGAGAGGGCCATTCGGCCGCTGCTCATGGAAAGGCGGAAAAATGAGCGACAGTGATAGAATGGAGAGAAAATTAGAGAAGGACTGAGAGATAACAAGGTGTTTATGGAAGACGCCGCTCTGCTATTTTCCCCCCAGCTCACATTAGGGTAAACAGAGCGCTGAGCTGAAAGGAGTGCACGGGGAAAAGCTCGGCTGGTAATGGTCATGATGGGAGACAATGATAGCAATCACACTAGCCACAATAATCACCGTCAATTCTCCAGGGACTTTTAAAGCATCTTACAGAGGCATGTGTGTGCAAAGACGTCCGTGCATGTGTGTGAGTTTTTTTTTCTTTTCCACCTGTGTCCATAGCTTGCAGCATGCAGTGGACTCAATGGACACATTGTTGAGTCCACTGCATGACATGATGACATGAGAAGCCAAGCTTTCTCGCGGTTGGCTTCTCGTACTAATTCACCTTTGATGAATTAGTAGGATCACTTCCAATGGAATTTTATGCGATGAAGTGAGTCACTCACAACTGAGAGACTTGTGACAGACAAGATGTAAAATATGGCATATCTGTTCATCAATGTTTAAGGCTAGCAGTCAGGAATTTATAATTCAAGACATGACAAATACAATATCTTGAACTGGTAAGACACATGGAAGATTAGCCTGTAAAAACCTATTATTGCATATAAACAACAGAAGAGAGAGTGCACTTTTTTCTGTTTAGAGGATTATGGTTGCATCATATCAGAACTGAGGCCCCAGTAAAATGGAAGGGAGCTAAGTCTCAAGCAGGTATAAAACACAATCAGCTGTAAATCTGGAAAAAGACATTTGCTTGGGACCCCCATGCTTCGAATTATAGCATGTGCAACACATTCTTCTTGCTGATAACAAAATCCATTGGGAGAAGTCTCATATCTGTTGGATAGCAAAACAGCTGGGAATATCTTTTGTGTGATTATCCCCAAATTTTCATCCCCTGTGCTGTGCCCTGGATGGGTTAGGGAAAGCTTCAGGCTATACAGCAATGAATATAATAGTTGCTATGAGGATTTTTTTTTCTGCATTTCTATGAAGGCACAGCAACTAGTCAAAGTCGACTGGACTTTTATCATATTGGCATCCATTTTAAAAATATAAAGTTGTGCAATTCCTATTTACCACCTAAAGAACTTTACCTCTTCAATATTAATTGACTTTGGACTTTTACTGGCAAGAAAAACCATCAACAAACATGGATGAATAAAATGTCCTTCATCCCTATGTTGGAAAAACTAACCTATATTGTCAAAGGAAAGACAAATGAGTTTAAAAACATATACATTTCTTGAGAATACAATAGGTTTGCCTGTCTGTACATGTTTGTATATCTATGGGGGTTTGCTTTTTTCTTGTTTGTCTAATAATGTTCAAAACGATAAAATGTTTCAGCAAATAAATAAATAAATAAATAAAAAATATATGTATGTAAATCCCTGAACACAGAGGAGCTTACCTCTCTGTAGCAGTCTACTCAAGTGAGTCACTCCCTTGGGAGCAATATGCATAAAATGGCTCAATGTACAGCACAAGTAAGATCCGTAAGATTGGTAAGACTCCATGTTGTTATTTCATGCTGCTTTATTCACCATTACAAAAAGGCAAATATCTTTTTATATTCAAATCCCTACCTCTTCCCTTTAAAGTGCCTTCATCTCATTACATCCATCTGAGGCACATTAAAAATACCTTTTCCTGTTGGTGTCTAGCAGTCTGCAGTGACATCTGCATAAGAAAGCGATTGGGCTCTTATTTTTCTTAACAGCCTCGTCCATCTTCTGCTTCCTAATGACCCGCTTGCCATCGATAATCTAAGAGCTACAAGTCATGGAGCCTGGGAATTAAAACAGCCCCCAGATCTGTTCTACGGCAGTAATGGTTAGGACAGGTTTGATTTGATAGGAGATTGGGCGGGCGTGTCCACGAGTCCCACCGGGTGTCACACACCCAGGCACAAAAGCCCCCATCCGTGCAAAGATGAGATAAACACCATCCTGCTCTCCTGACAGTCGTGATGAACACATGAGAACATGTGTGATGGAACACTGAACAGGGCACACATCAGGCCAAAGTCATCACTTGAGACGTTGCAGGAGGCTTTACCCAGAACCTAATATCTCCCCGCTTGGAGCTACAGGTAATGGCTGATGGAAGCAAAAAGGGAGGTAAAGCAGCTGTAGAGTGCTGCTGTGACCGCTCTGACAGGTACCAGCTCTGCTACACTGAGCTGTTCTTCAGTGTTTTTAGAGGACTTAATTAGAACCGATAAAAGTCTCTAAAAGTGTGTTCTGGGTAGTGTACTGGGTCGTGAAGTGGATGTCGCTCCAAGCAGAGACTTAAGTGTCCAATTGAAAATGTCACATTACATCACAGGCCATTTCAATAAGAAACACTCCTACAGTGAAAGCCCCTTAATAAAAGCAAGAGGGACATGGGAAAAAAACAAAGTGGAAAACAATTCACTTCATTGAAACAGACATTATTTCTAATTCTGAACTCATCAGCATAATCAACACCTGTTGGCAGCCATGTAGGTCTGACTCCTCCGGGCCAGGTGACAAAGTGACAAACCTGTACATGTACATGCAGGATTTTATAACACACTTTAGGATCAAGTGGAAAGGTGTAATTTAGATAATTGAGAATAAATGTACATATGCCAAATTATATCCCACTCAGCCACATGGTGGTACACTTAAGACGATTTTAAAATCTGTCATATATGCAGTTAATGGGCTTATCAAAACAGTATGTTTAGACAGAAAGAAAAATCTAATAAGAGTTGGGAGCAAATGATATAATTACAATGTTTCTCCAAATTGGATATGACTGTTGTTCTGATTCAGAGTAAACACGGCATCAAGTAAAAAGGAAGAAAAAATGTGTTTGCAATCAAATAAACAAACCAAGAGCCACTGGATAATAATCAGGAAGGGCTCCATCAGAAAGTGGAGTCTGAAATTTTGTCTGCTTTTGTGATGTGATTCTTCTAGTCACACAACATCAAAATCTGTAATTTATACTTGTTATAATTATATTAATATAGAATTACCTTGTTAAAGTTACATTACTGTATGTCCACCATTCATTTCAATGGGACTTTGCATAACACATTTGATTTGTGGTCTTGTTTCCAGTTAAAGTGGGCATGTCACCAGTTTGCATCATTAAGTAATATAGAAACAAGTTACTCTTCTCTCAGCCTTACTGAATGCAACAAACAGGAAGCAGTTAGAAAACCTCAATATGTGTGTTCAGGCTGTGTTTCTTATATGCACATTATTACAAAGGCTTATAATTTAATCTCAGACCAAGACATTATGGAAAATGTTCATCTCTTTCCTTGCAATAACACAATGACAACTTTTAGTTTTGCTTTTCATTTATCTTTGGATTATTTATGGGTTCATCATCATTAAAGAACTTCAAAACTACACAAACAGACACCTGCAGTCATCCTCCAGTTTATTTTTTTTTCTGCAGTGGCACAGACCCTGTTCCTCATCATCCTGGTGTGTAATTACCGTTCAGGCAATTGATCAGTTCAATAGTACAATTTATTCAGCGACATATATCAGCACTAATATACATTCATTTGGAAAACTTTTTGAGAGCCTTGGCGATGGCAGCGATAGTCTCTTATGAAAGAGCTGTCATTTGCACAGGCAGACTCTATTCTGTGTAATAGCGCTTGGCACTATAATAAACTTTGTAAACACTGTTCCAGTCCAGATGTTCAGTCGCTTGCTGGTGCAACCTAGCCGTCTGCTGCCCTCGCTTCTCCCCTGTGCTGATGAAGTAGGTTATCTGTAGTGTAGTTTATCAAGCACTAGAGCCTGAGTTTAGCTAACAGTGCAGAATAGGGCTTTTAAGGTACAGTGTTTCAATGCATTTGCAACCTTTCATAGGTTTTCTTCTCCCTTTGCAATGTATTCAACTTCATCCATTCTTGTATCACCTTTGACCAGCTTCCATTTCTCTGCTACATGAAAACCACCCTTTATGCATGATGCTGACATGATGTTGATTTACCATAGGAGTGCTGCATTTAAGGTGATGTGCACTATTACGTTTCCATAACAGTTAGTGTCTGCTTATTGGTCAAATAAGCAGACACTTCATATCTTGATATCCATGCCTTCTTTGAGGCTTTGGCACAAACTTTGCATAGGCTTTCTTGTATGGCATTGTTTCAATAATGGGTCCCTCTTGCCACTCATTCCATCAACAGCAGAGTTGTATGGTGAATGACAAATGTTACCCTGTCAACTAATTCCTTCACCTGAGCTTGTATACAAGAGTAAAGGCGGATACCAATTAACATCACATTTGTGCACCAATTGAAAACCATTTGTCATTTAACAAATGTAGCCTGCTTTTTGGTTTTATATCACAAGAATTCCAGTTAAATCCATTACCTATGAGATAAGATCATTCTGAATCGTATTTCTTTTCTGGCCCTGGAGCTGCAAATTGACCAGATTAGGACATATTTCCCTAAATAGGCATCTCAGCAGGAAATGCCACGTCCCATAGGAGAGAGCAAGCTGTCGAACTCATGCAGATTGCAGCAATGCAGACTTGCTCAGATGCACACAAACCAACACACTGCAAAATCTTTCCTAAAAGCTCAGCAAAAATAGCACAATGCGCAGCTGTCGCGTTCCAAACAGCGCCGACTCCAACTGTGGAGCTCTTCTCTGGCGATCACAATACGCCAACAAAAAAGAAACTGTTACACACCTTTCCGTGTGTGGAGTTAAAGGCAGTCTGTGCAAGGAGAAGGAGGAAAGACCAAAAGTGGGAGAATGATAGTGTTGCACTGAGATGTAATGAAAGGTGGCAGTTTTTAGAGTGAATCCTTTCATCAGCCAACGCTGATCCCTTCTTTTTCATTCATTTTTTATAAATCCGTGAAAGAATAAACCCTTTTCATCAGAGTGAGGAAGAGGAGGAAGAAATCCCATTGTAATTAGGGCTGGCCGACATGGGAATCACCTCGCGCTAAGCGCTCACACTCTTCCCTCTGTTGGCCCTAATTATTATAGACCACATTTCACATTTCCTTAATTCTCCTACCATGCCAGTTTCTTTTGTTTTTCTTTAATTCCCTAAATAAAGCAGGGTTTCTGTCTTTGCAAATTTGACCAAAGAAAAGGAAGAGAACTGTATAGTTTTACATTAACACTTCCATCTGGCCAATTATCCCAGCTGTTGTTTGAGCAGTGCTGGTGAAAAGAATTAGCCAGAGCACATTTTGGCTGTTTTGTCCCTCCCTGTAGAAGAATAGGAGCAAGGATGGGACCCTTGTTAGCCAGTTTTTATGAGTCCATTCATTGCAGAAAACCAGTTACAGTGCAAGAACAAAATGACAGTCCGGAGAGTTACACTCCAATCGTTTTAAACAATTCTCTCGTTCGCTAAATACAGATGTTTTGTTTTTTTTTTCCCGCTCAGAGAGCCGTTTCATCTTTAATGCGAGATTACTCCTGATTTTCCACAATTGTCAAAACGAGAGCTGGAGCATTGCTCGGCCCGTGATGTGTCGAGTCAACGTGTTACTGGAGTGGAAACGACGTGACTGAAAGGACTTGGGGAATATGATAATTGTGTTACTGGTTGTCAGGGTGTCGACAAAATCCAAACATGTTTTCCGCATTGTTGTCATGTGTACATTATTAAAAATGACAAGGGCCTTGTTAGTTTAATTTGGAAGATACCATTGTTGAGGCATTCACAAACACAATCAGGCATCCATCAGTGCCACGTCTGCTCACAAACAGAGCAGGAAGTGACTCCAGTGAATATTTCGGGTGATAATGAAGTGCTATAAAACTTTAACCAACATCTGTAATCCCATAGTAAACACTGACATGGCAAGTTTATTTTAGTACTGCCAAAGAAAAGAGACAAATGACATCATTACAGAGCTCTAAGCTGCAAAATGCTCCTGTTGTATTTGACTTTAAAGACTGCTTTTCCCACAAATGGGTGAGAGAGCCAAGAAAAGAAAACATAGTATCCACAGTTTGTTACATAAAAAAAGATGTGAGAAGCACATTCGCCGCTGATGTATTTCTCCTGTTATTGAAAAGATTTCACATACCCACACTCTTCTTGCAAACGTATTTTACTTAGATTCCCTTGCTGGCTTTTGTGTATGTCCTCCGGCACTGTCAGTCAAGCTTTAAATAGTAGTTGTACCTCCCTTCCTATGCTCCCTGTCCTGTATATTGCCTCGAAGACAAGTACAGACTGTACGGGCCTTTGTGCATTAGCGGAGCAGAGGCATCAGCATTTTAGAGTCTATTTGAATGTGATCTCTGCAGCCCTGCATACCAGACAAGCTGGGTGCATCTCTTTCATCTGTCTACCATTCGACCCCTGGGACTGGCATGAAATTAGTTGTAAAATGTTGAGCTAAGAATCAAATTCATAGAGAAATGATACAAAAGAATGGAAATAATTTACAAATGTTATAATTTACAAATATATGTTAACAGTTTATCTTGATACCGATGTCTGCATAATGTTGGTTTGACCTTCATCTCAATATCTGTGTTCTGAAAGACAAATAGATAAGCAGGAGAATAAATCAATTATATTTAGAAAGATAAGACTTTATAATTCATGCAGAAGATATGTGGACAAACAAGCTAACGGATGTAGTTCTATTAAAAACATCAACATAGAAACTCCAATTTTGCTACCAATATCAAGACATTATTATCTCTGAACAAGTGATCCAGCAGCCTTAAAACACAAGAACTGTAAATGTTTTATCTCCGTAGGTCAGTCGGGACCATATCCCCTCACTTTTGCCTTCTCACTTTTCTTGTCTTGTCCGCGACTATGGATGCATTAGTCATTTGGTGGGACTGACATAAACTCTTTTCAGGTTTTAGTTTGTCCTGTTTCCTGCACAGGAAGTACATCTTTTCTGTTCAGAGAGCAATGTAAGACTCCCAACCGTATAGAGGAAGTATGACCTGATCTAGCTTTTCTTGATATGGAAGAACAGTCGAAAAAGTGGAAAGTAGAAAGTGAGGCGTAACAGGTGTAGCACTACATCCAGGTTGACATGACAACATAATACATAATGCTATTTCCATCATAAGGATGAGACGGGCACAGTTGTCATATATAAATGTTTTATGAGTTAAAAACTTCAATAAAATTTGTCATCAATGTAGAATATGTCAGTCCATGGTTTTTCATTTTTTGTGGATTTCATGAATGTTTTTTTCTAAAGTGGTCCTAATGGTCTCATCTGTTTTCTCCAAGGTTTCATTGATCAAACTGTCAAATGTTAGTGTGCTCTGGTTAGCTGGTTTAATATTCTCACAATGCTCGCAAGTAGTTTTTATCTTGCCCTCTTGTTTCATTTATGCAACAGACTGTCCATTTGTAGGCTTTCATTTTCATGTCATAAGTATTATTTCAAAATTATATCACAATATCAACCCATTCTCTAACACTTATTATCCTTGCAGGCTTGTGAAAGGGGCTGGTGCCTATTTCCAGCAGTCAACAGGCGAGAGGCCGGGTACACCCTGCACAGGTCACCAGTCCATTGCATGGCAACACACACACACACATGCACACACACACACTGTCATCAAATTATTTGTCTTAATTTAGAGAGACCATATCACAAGATATTTGGTTGTTTTTCTGCGTTGAGAATAATAATATATTAATCATAAGAGAATCTGTACAGTAGTCTTATCTAACAGTATGGGTTTTTCAGACTCTTGTGAGTTTTGCCTTTAAAAATGAGCTATATCATCAGTACATATGATAAAATAAATTAAATAGAGGTGGCTGAAAACAGTTAGCACTTTCATTAAAAGTTAGCACATTTTCATAAAAAAACAACAAAAAAAAAAAACGACCTGCAATGTGTGATTTAATGTATTCCTATTCCGAAGCAGAAGCCAATATCGAAAAGTAAATCTGTTTTCAAATTTAGCCCAATAATTCTGAGCAGCAAATGTAAAAAAAAAATATATATATATATATCTTTATTTTAATGATGTCAAATATCCGTAAGCTCTTGTCCCAGTTCAAACTTTTCTACGCTTTAATTTATCCTCAATTTTTTTTCTGATACCACATCTAATGCTTACTCTGACAAAATTCCTGTCTCAATTCCTCTAAATCTCTGCCTCACTGTCAAACACACATACACACACAGATCGAAAGAATCTCACTCATCACCTCTCTTCCCCCCTCCGTCATCAGTGGCCAGTCAAGGTCAGAGGTTTTTATTTTTAGTCATCCAATAACAAAACTGCTTATCTTAGCCAGCCCAGAAAGACACTCTGAACGTGAGCATCCATCTCCCCCCGGGGCCACTGCAGCATTTAAACTGAGAGCACGACAGCCACTCCCCAGACACCCTTACAATCCTCATCACGTCACTGCTGCCACGAACACAGCAGCCGCAGCAACATCAACATGGCAGCAGTGGCCCAGCACTGCCTCACTTTAAAAACAACAAAAAAAGACCTCAGCTTCTTCTAATCAGGTTCATAAAGTATTCCTCACACTTCAGATTCAGCTGCGCTCGCAAGATTTGCCTGTGTGAAGAAGTTAATTTTTGCTCATTTACAGTGAAATGACACATTTGGTACATTGAGAGGTGAAGAAAAAATAATAGATGAGATAAAGGCAGAAAGGTAGACTACTGCAATGAGTTAGAGAAAATGTGTCCATTTTGTTCCAATATAGAGCAACTTCAGAAAGGTTTAGGAGATGTAATCATTTCTATTAATGAGACATAGAATTCGAGGATAGAATTGAGTGAGATGACATGGCTGAATGTATTATATACCAGAACATTCATTCAGGTGTGACGACCATTAAACCAGAAGAAACAGCTCAGAGTGTGTGGCATTCTGATAAAATATTGGACTATGTTTTGATTCGAAATATGGCCAATTCAATCCAATATCATGTTGGATGTGATGTGGTTGTCATCCTTGTATCACATAACAATCTAAAAGAAGTAAAAAAACAAAGTCTTGTCCTACCAACAAAGAATGTTTACAACGAAGCAATATAATGTAAATCACATTGTTTTTATTTTGTAAGTTATCTCTAGTAAGCACTCGCCTTCTCAGGCCTTTCTATAACTGATCACAGAAAGGCCAATTTAAATAGTGTTGCACAGATATTCTTTAAGTAAACTTTCTTATGTCTGTTGTGCTTTCTCCGTCTCTCAGTAGTCTACTCACATTTAGCCTGTCTGCAGCTGACAAGGATATCAATATAGGCATTATGGGGACATTCTGTGGCTTATTTTGGTGTGATCAATCTTGTGCGAGGGGCATAAACAGCACCAGTATTTCTGAAATAGCCTTTGTGGTTTATTCATATTTACTTCTATGAGGTTTCAAGAAAGTGTCAGACCTAAATATCTCAGATCATTAAACAAATGCTAATGTCAGAGAAAGGTAACTCTAGTAAATACAAACAGCCAAGTTTTAGTGATTTTATATAATAAAAGAGTTTAAACCTTTCAGATTGAGTGGATGCATCAGGATTCTACTCAAACATTTTTTCCTGCCTTTTAGCATAATGGGTAGCAACTGGTGGGATTCATTCAGCATGTGTCACTAACAATCCTAAACAAACAATCTGGTAATTATTACCACTTGCGCAGCTATTAGCATTGATGAGAATATCAGAATGGCTCAGAATTCACTTTATTATCCTCTTTATTTAGCTTTTTACTACCATCTGTCAGCAAGACCATGTAAAAGCTACTAAATGGAATGACATTTGGCAGAAATGAGGGCCATGTGCTTTTTAAATTGTGATGCAATCACTTCCTTCTATATGAGAATAAGACAAGGACATGGCTTTGGCCAAATAAAAAAATGGTCCATTGTCTGATTTTCCACCCAACAGCTCAATGTAATAATCAGTCAGTAAGCCTGTTTAAATGAATAAAGGCCTTTTTTGAGCTTTCGGATACTGTGTTCCACACTAAATCTGGACAAGAGAAAGAATACGTTTGAGCTGATAAGAACTTAATGCTACGTGATATCAAAGTAATTGCTATAGTCTCATATTTCTTGTGATGGATACAGTATTTGCTAATAAGCTCCATCAGCTTCTGGCCGTTGTTACTGGATTTAGCTGCCAAAAGAAAAGATAAGCAAGACTGAAAGCGAGCACAGACTGACCAATCAGATTAATGCCTGCCAGGATCTGACTGGACCAGATCTCCCTTTTCAGTGTTAAGCTATAAAGGAGGAAATTGAAAATGTGTGAGTAAAATAAAAAGTCTTAGTTGTCGTTGCAAAAGTCCATCTGTACAAATCCCAGAGATTTGGAGAAGGACTTGCAGTGTCTAGCACAGCATCCCTTCAAGCTGTTTGAAGCCATGTATTACAGGACACAATGGATCTGAAAGATTATTGATGAACAGTGGTGTTAAACTTTAGTCTGAAAAAAGATCTGTCCTAGAAAACTAGAACTGAGGGGGAAACGTAATATTAATTACAGTTATTATCAGTCTAAATGTACAAATAATTTTCTAATTTTACCCAACTGTGACTACTTTTTTTACTGTCTTCTGACATTATGGTACAAATATGAGAAAAGCGCATCTAAAATGAAATTTCATCGTTTTATAACAGAACGACCACCTCTTGTTATCATAATGATCTATCAATCACACACATTTTCATTTTTATTTGATCTATGTAATGAATGACAATATTTACTCTGCACTTTTCTGCACCTGACGCTATATTTAAATCATTTTAGAATCCATTTATTCCCCATAATAAACAGAGAATGTGATTTCTTTTCACCTTTTACTGCAAATGTCTGTCATCATAAAATTAATATACCCTAAGCTTTATTGAGCCTGGAAATGGAATTTTTAGAAATAATAAAAAGCCCTGACCATTCCCTCAAAGAGCTTTGACACCATTGGAGACGATGGAATTGCATGTCCAAGTAAACATGGGATTTTCCCCCCCATCGAGGATTTGTTCATATTGCACTTGCCAAGGGGATTATTTTATCTCTTAGTCCTACCCGCAAGCTGGTAGCTGAGAAAATCCCTCATACTCCTCACATTCCGCTGCAATTCATCCTTACTCCAACTGCAAATAATACCTCAATCAAACAGCCTGTAGCTAGTGGTCTGGGCCGACAGCCAGAAACTCTTAAACACTTTTCTTCTACCTTCCTCTTCGTCTGAAAAGACTGGAGAAATTAAACCGCATTTAATCGAGACCCATCCAACTCACTCTATCAGTGGATTGTGGAGAGACTGGGAGGAAAACAAAAAATCTCCTGATTTAAAAGTGTGTTACAAAAACCCTCCTATTTTTTATCGACTTGTGTTTTAAATAACAGAAGCGTGTCAGAAAAATCTGTGAAGCTTAAAATCTGGATGACAGGTTTTATTTTCCCCCCATTCTTCTAAAAACCAAGCATCAGGAAAACATGCATTTGCAATACCATTGTCAATTATGTTATGAATTATAATTAACCCACATTTTCCTTGGCTTAATCTTCCTGTTCCATCATCACAATCTCCCCACCACTGCTTATGAATGTTATCATCTCGTCCAATAAAAATATACATTAAGTGCAGCCATCTGGAGCACTCAACATCTATCTAGAAGCTAAATGTATTGGGATATTATATCCAACTAAATTTCACATCCAAACAGTATTTTTTTATTATTGTATGAGCCGATACTATATTGTATTGATATTGTACTGATGCCACAACTTGATGTGTTGTGCAGATCTACTTATTTGCCACCAGAATTAAATTTCTATTAGTGATTGAACTGTCAAATCAAAACCAGTGACTAATGTGGTTTGAAATGCTGGTCTGCTACCATTAGAACAGAGTAGCATTTCAACACACCAACATCACAAATACTAACATTTGAAAACTCAGTAGTTCCGCTGTATTGTATGAAGAAAAACGATCAGAATGTATGAAGCTGTGCATTTTTGGTAGCAAAAGAATGAGGCGAGTGCATAAGTAAGGATTACTGTGTTATTATGGAAAAAAAGAAAGTCAGAGTCAGCTGCTGAAAGATTAATAAATGCAGCAGAGAACCCTGTTCCAGCTATCCAGCCCAATGGGGAGGGAAAGAAATTGATTTTGTAGTTGGAGCTACCGCTGTCGTTTGGCAAGACAGTGATCCGTAAGCAAAGGAGGTTTTCCGTGATAACAGTCGTGGCCTCTCTGTGACCTGTGAAGAGTGCTTGTAAAAAGAAGAATGGGAATGTTTGGCTCCCTGGACCAAAATGCTGGATCTGTCTCTGCCTTAATTTCAGCTGTTGTTATTGCTGGTCATTGGCCAGATTTGAGTTGGAGAGATCGATGGTTGGAGAAGTGACACCTAAGTGATAGATCGATAAGATGGGTGGTGTCTCCAGGCAGCCAAGAGGAAAAGATTGTCCTCAGGTCCATGTGTCGTCCTGTGACATCACCACAATGATAGGAGCATCACGCCTTTCATTACGCAGATCGATTCCGTTTTCACTCTTGCATCCTCTCGAAGTTTTAAAGATAAGAAGAGCGGGAGTGATCCAGCATTTATTCAGTGAGGGAACCCGTGGAAAGCGGCTACACTGTGTCACATTGTGATTTATAGCAGCCTTCGCATTTAGCAAGACAAGAATAGGAACCGAAAGAGAAAAGCAGATGTAATCCAAGCTGCAAAGAGATGATCATGGACAGGCACAGATAAAGATTTACAGCACCCAGAGATTGGCATATAATGTGTAAACAAGCGACAGATTGCCTGCCATCCAACCACCCACACACACATGCACACACACACAATAACACACGGCTGCATTCCAATTCCGGGGAGCCGGCCCGTTGCCCCTGGCAGCCGGTGATAGTAATGGCACTGCACCGGCTCAAAGGGAGCGAAGCATGGTGGGCGCCAAGCAATACAGCATACGGACAGCCGAGCCGAATGCGGCAGAGCTCGGCTGTAAAGATGAGAAATTAGTAGGATGAAACCAGGGGACCAACATCAAACCCAACAGCACAAACTGCATCCAACACATTTTCATTACAATTGTCCAAAGAAATGGAATAAAGCACTGGGCAGCCATGACAGGATGGCTTGGGTCGGGATTACTGATAAGTCTGAAGTTCCCCCTGTGCATCAAATACAGTTTTTAGGTAAGTTTTACAATTTGTACTTTACATTCACCACAGTTTTTTAATCATACTCGGAAGTGTACCTCAAAACTACAACCAGGAAAATTTGAAGTACAGTTTTGTTATTGTACATTTGAAGATGTTTTGGAGTAACAACAGAAGTATTTCTTGAGTTGTTACTCTGTTGCGATGACAGTGATTTTGAGAGTCACAATCACTTCGGTGGCAGCACTTTGGGTACTTGGAAGAAAATATCATGGGAGTGGTGACAATATAACTCAGTGGTTAGTGGGTGCACTGTATCACTGTATATGGAAGCAAAAAAACTCGCCACACTTGTTCCAGGTTTAATTTCCTGATCTGGGCAGTCTGCTGTATGTCAAACCTTTTTCCTGTCAAATTGCTGCTCAGTGAAGCCACAAGTCTTTCAAAAACATAAAAAAAAAACTTGCCATTTACTCATTAAACAAGCATGGATTGAAACACACTCACATATGATAAACATAGTTTGTGGTGTGTGATTTTTGACCTTTCTTGGTTGAAGAGTCACCACTCAGATAGATGTGGCACAGTCTTAGACAGACTGTGCTTTCTTTTTCTGCTTACCCCACAGAAAGGATACATCAGAGATAACTTCTAGTAAACGGTTGGCATGAAATATCTGAAATAAAAATGGACCATTAGTATCAGCCTTGAAAGACCTCCACATCCATCCAAGCCATCCTCCTGCTCACAGACTCACACTTCTATCCTACATCCACTGACCCATGGAACTTAATGGACGCCTCCCTGTCCATAAACCCAGGAGTGGAAATGGAAAGGAGGGAGAACGACACTGGCGGAGTTTGCCCAGTAAAACAGTGAACCCTGTTCTCTCACATCCAGCTGAAATCCTTTTTGCTATTAGATTCAGTCTTTGCCCTTCTTTGTGGAGTTTTATGAACTCCCTTTGCTGCATAGGACCTTGTGTTCTTTGCCACAGTTCTTCTGAAGAAGTAAAAAAAAAAAGCTTATGATCAAGAATAAATCATTGAAATTGGTAGAAGTGGTTGAAGCTTTATCAGCTTGACTTCTGTGGTTACCCTACATACTTTACAACTACAAGAGATACATCTGAGTATGAATTGTCAATTTAAATTTAGAGGAAGGTTATTGGCATGGTGATATATCTGTGTTTAGGAGTGTCTGATAGATACAGTTTTTGTAGTGAGTGCCGTTGCATCAGGTTGTAATACTTTGTAAGGCTGATTAACGCCTCGCCCGTATTGCATGTAAAAATCCACTTTCTTTCACATCAAAAGACATTTGCTTTAAACAGTGCCACAGGACAATGGTTTTAATCCCTGCTCAGCACTGTTAACTGTACCTCCGTGTTTCATCATGCAGCCTCAGGAACTCAGGAGGATACAGGCAAAAATAAGTTTAAAAGTAAGAAGAACTAAGATCTCTTTTTTGTTTTGCAGACCCTGTGCATTAACCACAAGGTCATTCCATAGAGGATTTATAGTTATACAGTGGATCCCCACCCATTTATAGTTCAATATCCGCAGATTCACCTTAACCATATGTAATATATTTGAAAGACAAGGCAATTTCAGATGGTGAAGTATCTAGGCTCAGTGCTACTTAGCACACTACTGGCTGACATTTGAAATGCAGTCAATGCAGGAGTGCCGTTTATTTTCCTTGGTGCTGATTGGCTGCACACCCAAGAGCGGAAGTAAGAAAGACTGTGAGAGACAGCAACTCTAGTGCAACAATGGTTTCTGAGTTTGTATGAATGCATATCAAGGCATATTTGGTGTTTGGACTATTGAAAGAGACCGTTATAAGCATTTTAAGAGAGGGGCTCAGCTATTCATAAATTATAACTATTTGCATGTTGTCCCTAACTCCCTCGAATACTGAGAGCCCACTAAATATACTGACAAATCTTACAATGTTTCATGGTTGTATTCTACAAACCTTTCTGCAAGAAAATATACATTTCAGCTCTTTCCAGTGTGGTTTCTACAATCACAAAACTCTTTGCACTTATTTGTACATTTTTGGAGCAGGAGTAAGAAACTGTGGTAGAGTGTCCCAACCATTTAGATTAATATATAAGTCTTTTAAACAAAACACTTGGGTTAGTCATAAATACATAATTTATGGCTATGTATTTTAACAATGATAGGCCGTGGCTATATGTGTGATGGATGATGTTCTTTATCAGTTAGGTTAGACCACAGGTGACTTCTGGGGTTAACCTATATTCCCCCGCCTGGGCCTTAGATCTCTGTGCAGCTCCTCCAGAGGAACAAGGTGGCACCAATAGTTACAGATGGTAGATGTCAAGAATAAAATGCTGTTTATTAAAAACAGGTCCATCACTGAAACATTTTTTTACAGAAATTCAAGAGATAAATGCCATCATTGTCTACATTTCTCTAACCTAGTCTTTCTGTTTATTGCATATCATTCTTTGACATGACTGCCAAGAATCTCACCTTTTCTCTGTTGTCACCTCACATTCGCTCTGCCAACAGTCACACGTTTCCATTATTTCTTTCAAAACGTGTTTGAATATAAAGCCAAAAACCTCCCGATGTGTTGGAAATGGAAGTGGCGAAGGTGTGATTAGGATGACGGTTCATAAATACAGCTACAAGAAAATTCTCTTCACAGCTGGAGGAGGGTTGTTTGTTACACAGCAGAGCTGCACAACCATCAGGAAATGCACTAAAGCATAAACTGGAGTTGGTTAAATACGGTGAATTTCATAATTTTAAGGCAAAGAAGGGAATCAGCAGTTGAGTGTGTGTGAAAGTGTGTGTCTGTTCCGCACAACAAGTGTTCCTGTCTCTTGGCAATAAGCAACAGGGATCGGCTATCTATATCCAAACACATGAAGGAAGATCCACCCAGGCAGACAAGGACTCAAAGGCCACGTAACAGCTGACCAATACACTTAAGCAAACAGGCACAAACACACACACGTACTCACGCAAGCGAACATTTCATAAAACCCTGAGCATCAGGTGGTCTGCACTGGAGAGGCTCAAAATACCACCCGGGAAATGGCACACAGCCAGATCTAATCTATTTGTTGTTTTGGTGGGCGATTATGGGGGTCACTGCATAAAAGGAAATGACTCACTGATATTTAAATAATGCATTTGGGTGCAAAAGTGTGTGCATGTGTGCAAATAAGTAGGAGTGAAAAGCAGCAGCTGTGTGTATTCAGACAACATGAAAGTGTTATTTTGAGATAAAATATTGCTTTGTATTTATGAGACAAAGATGGATGGCTTCATATCTGTGTGCTGCTACAAGAGTCTGATGAGCTCGGAAGGATGATTTCAAAAAGTTAAGGGAGAATTCTCACATGAGTTAGGTTGTGAAGATCAGCCTCATATGTCGACTCCTGAGAAGTATTTACACCCTATGAAAGTTTTATGATGCTGTGTCACAATAAAGCCACAGACTTTTATAAGATTTATGAAAATTGAAAATAAACCATCCATCTATCCCCGTTTATCCATATGCAGGGTCAGCTTGCATACAGTATTTTTTAAATGTTAGGGGAAGTTGGTATAGCAGGACAGGTAACATAATTTCAGATTTTTCAAAGGTTTTCTACTTTAAAACATAGTTCAAGCTCAGTCATAGTAAATAGTGAGCATCCATGTACATCAACTTTCAAGTCTTGCATCAGACTGTAACTTGGATTTCATCCGAGATTTAACAAAGTTATTCCAATACTTGAATATGCTTCAAATGTAGCCACTTGTTTGTAACTCTTGCAGTAAGTTTAGGGTTGTTCTCCTGCTGAACCTCATCCTTGGTCTAAAATCTTTTGCAGCCTTCAGCACATTTTCCTACAGGATATATTCTGATCTGCTGAAGAAAAGAATTCCCAAAGCAGGTGCTGCCATTTCACTGTTTTGGTGGATGGCCATTTATTAGCTCGTTTCTAGTTGTGTCATGCATTTTTCATTTTATGAACATAACATTTATAGACACAGTAAAGGCACGGTCACAATGGAGTCAGATGGGGGCGGGACACCAGTGGAGTTATTCATCCTCTGCACATGCAACATCTGCAAACAACAGCAACGGACGACAAAACTTCTTCTCTTGGGTCACTTGGGGTTAATTTTTGCTTCAAAAAAAATCTAATGAGACCCAGAAAAAAAAAACTACTGATGTATGTCAAAGTGCAAAAAGGAGTTGGCCTACTACTAAAGATTTTCAAGCATAAAATACCACCTCACCAATTGGATGGATGAATAGCCAAATTAACAAAGATCTCATGTGTCTATAAATTGAATAGCTCTGCAGCAAAAAAGGACTTTTTAAACTGGAAATGTTTTTGGTTTTTTTTAGATGTGGCTAAAATGTAATAACTTTATTACAGACCCTGCAATTAACTCAATTTAAAATTTCAATAAAGTCCCACTAATACTTTCTCCATGACCATCGATAAAAAAAAAATGTACGTTTGTAATTGTAACGTGACACATGCAAGAGTCAGGATGGATATCTTCGCCAGACAGATTCCCTTTTGAGTCTAGACAGCAAACAAACAGCTAGTGATGAATCATCTGCAAAGGAGACAGACATAATATATTCATATTAGTCATAATTTATTACCTGATTGGCAAAAAATAACAAGATGACTGGAGGAGAAGTTAGTTTCTAATGACAATAGGATCCTCTGGTTTAATATCAGTTTTTGTTGAGAAATCCTCAGAGGAAGAGTGCCTGTGATGCCAAGTAAATTTACTGCAGGTCAGGAGAACTTAATCCAGTTCCAGAAAGGACATGGAACATGAGGTGAAAGGCTACGCTGTACCTGCAGTAGATACAAACACAAGAAATCGAAGCAAGTCTTGCAAGTCTTTCTCTGCTTTCATATAATTAGCTTCAGCTCTTCACAAGTAGTTGTCTGATCCAGGGGTGACGCTAAGGTCACAGAGCTGACCTACATCTCCTTGGAGATGTCATTGTATGCAGGCCTGTCTCGTAAAGAAAACTAAAATATGTATAAAACACAACTGATCAATGCAAATTATGCTTTTTCTTCATGGCATGCATGAAGCCGTTGCTCAGCTGTGCTTCCAAGTTTTAGTCTTTGTTTGGTCGAGATTAAAAACTTTCATTTTAGAGATGCTATATTTCTTTTTATATATTTATATATAGATTTAATCCAAAAGAGCATCTCTTTCTAATTTATAAAAATCTCAAATTACAATACCATATTTGACAGTACTACTCAGTCTACATAGCATTTATTTCCTTGGTAGCCAAATGAAGAATCCAGTATTGCATTCTGTTCTCTTTTGCAGCTACTGTCAGTGTAATCTTGAGCATGAAAAGAGTCCTCAACCAGCCTTCTTTAAGTTCTTATTGAGCAACACTCCTGCACACGAGAGATTGGTGAGACATAAACATCTAAAACAGTGAGTCTACGGCGTCATACTTATGAATAATCACAGTATCCCAGAGAGCAATAGATTTCTGTCGTGAATAAAAGAATAGAGAGGAATTCACAAGGATCGCATTTTATCGTAAGTAGAAAAAAAACATGTAAGTGAAAAGAAGGCTTAAATCTCAGTTGAAGACATCCAAGTGTTCCCCTCTGCAGGCTTGTCATATTATTTTAATGGGTTTTTTTAAAATATTGAAGTCCCTGTGCATAGTAATTTGCATTCTTCTAAAGTTAAACAACTTTACGCTTCTTGCTGAGATGACTTATTTGAAACTCATCCAAGCTTTCTCTTATGAGACAAACATGTAGGAAGTTTGTGTTTTTATCACCATTCTTCAGCAATGTGTTCAGAGAACATCTGATAGCTTTGGATACAGAATGTATTGCATTACATTCAATGTAATGCCAGACATGCTAATTGCTAAATTAAGCTGCTTGAGCTGAGTTAAAATAGCAGCTCTGGAATCATGTAGTCTTTGTTTTGAGATAACAGTGAAAATGTTTCGACTCTGCTCCTACAGTAAATAATGACCATAAATACTTTGAATGCTGTTCATATCAGTTCTTAAACAGTCAACTAGAACTGTTTAGATATTGATCAGCAACTCAACATTAAGAATCAGTCACAATCCTGTAAACATTAAAACAGAACTGGATAAAAACACTAAGCCAGTCTCATTTTATCAGTTTAAGATTTGCTATTGCTACTCTGAGCCTGTCCAACTATATGATTTACTGAAAAGATGGCTCATAAATTGTTTCTAAAGCGCCAACAGCTGTTGCAGATTCTTTTTAGAATTTATGTTCAGAACTTCAGTCTTGCTGAGTAAAACTATCAGTACAGACAACTGATGTGCATAAAGGTCTGCGGAGTTTTGCCTCAAGCGCCGAGCGTTTCACGGATTTGCATTTACGATCCAATTCACAGGAACGTTAGTCAACTTTTCTGCAGAGCAAGTTGCCGCGGTGAGGCTCGTTATTCAGCAGAACGCTGCCTCACCTCTCTGGATGCTGCCTAGCTGAGAGCCCGATGAGGGGCCCTCTGCTCTCGCAGACAGATGTTAGGCCTGAGCTCGGCCAGCCACCCTTTCCTTAATGAGAACTCAAGGGGGAGGTGGGTGGGGTACAGCGGCCTGTACACACACCCAGACACCCAGATGCAGATACACAAACACCCAAGAAAACCACCTGATCTTCCACATTTAGGTGTTTATATTTTATATAACACCTGTATATACATATCTATATATAACATATATATATATATAACACATATATAGAGAGAGAGTAAAAGTGAAGAAATGAGGACTGAGGCCGTCTGGACTCATGACTTAATAATGATGTGCTCCTGAGAGAAGTGAGTGACCTTCACACACACCAATACCAAGTCTAAAGCTTCTATGTTGGCATGCAGTGTGTTTCCACAATCAAATGTTAAAACACAAAGAATAAGAGATGTGGGCTTGGTCTCACTTCTGGCAGTTTTGTCTCCATTTGTTGTACACATATAACCCTTTATTTGCATACAGCAGCAATTTATATTTTTTATATTCATTAATAGTAGCATTCTGATTTGAATAGATATATCACAGCAATATGTTAAAACACGGTATAGTCAGAGCAATTCACTGGACGAATTAACTGAAAACTATAACTGAAAATATAGGAAAACAACATGTTAGGAACATCCTTCAAATGATGCCCTCTAAAGGTCGCAAAAGGTGTTTATAATTGTGCAGCTATATAAAGACTAGCTGAACACCTTCAGGTCCAGTTCTAGTACGTTCCATAGTGGGAAAGAGCCTCTTGTCCTCAAGTTCTGAACATACCAAAGGAATGTAATGAACATATGCAAGCCAATTACATATGTTTCTTGAGAAATTCAATGTAGGATTGGGTTATAAATCAATATCCAATGTTTTGCAAACGTTGTCCATCAACTACACACCTATTGAGAAATGGTTTTAAACCTGACATGTTCGTTGAAGCAGCTAAAAGGCCTGAGTAACTCTGGAGGAGCTGTAGTGAGCCCCAGCTGAGAAGAACAACTATGTTAATGGACAAGCTGTTAGATCTGCTCTACACAACTCTGTTCATCACCTTGATCACACTCTGTCTGATGATGCAGGGATTTGTTTCTACAGAGAAGCTGGTCAGAGTTCACAGGAACATGGATGGCGCGACATAAAAAACGAATGCTGGTGAAAACATGTTAGAGGCAGCAATGGACCTCAGACTGATCAGGGAGACAACTCAAAGTGTGCACCCAGACCTACAAAAGAAAAAGCTATAAACGCTTGGATCAAATAATATTCATGTGTTAGAATGAATATTAGTCAGTTGAACTCCAATACTTTTCACTCCAAGAATATGAGCTACTTTGTATTGGTCTATTGGATAAAATCCCAGTAAAATGCAGTTAAGTTTTAAATTGTGGCATAACAAAATCTGAAAATCAATAATGGTACACTGTAAGTATGCACATAATCAGTGGACACACAAATTTATTTCACTGGTTTTATGTTTTCAGGACAGAAACAATAATTAGCTGTATGAACACAGACACTGTCTGCATGCCAGTGTGTGTGTTTTTCTGCACGAGTTTGCGTCTCTGCCTCTTCAGGGTATGTTTGGCCCTGATAAAGCACAGCTCAACTAAAGTCAACACAAGCTTCTCAGAGAGCAGAATTTAAAGAGGGTCTGGATTAAAGAATTCAGCTTTTAAATGTCCCTAACCCAATGCCCTTCCAAAAGGAGAATCTCTGTAGGGGTTCTTGCTCAAGACGAAATAAGACAGAGAGGACTGAGTGTGAATCAGAAACAGAAAAAGAGAGAGATCCTGAGGGAAGGAGAGAGTAGAATGATCAGCTCTGGCCAAGCTTCGTCATCAGTAATTACCTCCATGCTAATACTGCACCAGAAAAAAAATCCCTGTGGGAGCATGGAGAAAGATGAGGGTTATAGATTGAAGGAACATAAAAAAGAAAAATAGGAGATACAATTTCTGATATTACTGGCTCCGAGATTAGACAAATGCAGACAGGGGAAAAGACACAGATTAGGACAAGATAAAGGCAGATACAGAATAGAACAGGAGACGGACAAGACGGAACAGAGAGGATGCAAAGCAGTGGGAGGAGAAGGAGGAGGCATACAGTGACCCAGATCTTCCTACTGGTAACACAGTCGGAGCTGCTTCCGCCAGGCTGCTGTCTGCAGCAGAGCTGGAGCACAAAATGAAGAGATACAGAGCAAGGTTGTGAATCAAAGCTGTGCCTAAAATGTGCTATCGGATCTAAAGTGTTGTAAAAATAAAAAGACTTGCAGTTTATTTGTTGTTCTTCCTCATAAAGGTTTCTCTCCAAACACACAGGAACAAATGAGGCCCCGAGCATCCTGTTAAAGCCTGATTCGAGAGTTCACATCCCTCAGGGTATGACCTCGACACCTAAATGCGCTCACACGCACATTTGAGCATGCAATTACCGAGTCTGTGCAACAGCCAAAAGGGAACCTGGGATGCACCTTTGCAGATCTTTATGTGTGTATGTGCGTTTCCACCTGAAGGTGTGTGTTAGTGGCCCAGTTACAGCACAGGATGAAAATTGCTGCATCCATAACAGACCTTCTTTGCAAAGATGGTCACACCTGCTCAGAACCTCCATCCTTGCATGTGTTCTGAGCGTGGACATTCGTATGTCCACGTGAGCGAGCAATTCGTCCTGGATTGAAGGTCTTGATCTTAAATGAGAGCATTGCAAGTTTTCAGCTATTGTCTTTTGAGTGTTGTGTTACACATGCAAAACACATAGCTCCCCATGAGCACTTCATAAAGCTGCATGATTCATGGGTCATTGTGGCCAGAGATTTCTATTGCAGTTTGAAAATAAAACCTGCTTGAGAGAATCACAGGGCACTATCCAAGGAAACTCAGACTGAACACTTTATTTTGAGATTCTATGTGCTGCGGTTTGATGTGACAGAGCAAACACCCACAGGGCACAGACGCAGTACCCTGCCAAAGCTTTTTCCACATTTTGTCCCTTTATAATCACAAAGCCCTGTGTATTTTACAGAACTTTTTTGTGCTAGACCAAAATATCTGGTGTTTCTATTTAGCAAACAATATTCTGATAGCCCTAAGAAAAATGCTGTATCAAAACAGCACATAGGAGTCAATTAGAACAACAAGGACTACATCAGACAGGTCAGGAATAAAGTTGTGAAAATTATTAAAGCAAAGTTAAGTCATACAAAAATTTTGGACAAACCACTATTGGTGCTCCAAATGTTGACAAACAGGCAATGAATAGATGGACAGGATAATATCAAAAGAGTATATTTGTGTCTTGGTCTAATCAAAGTTCAGATCTAAATCCAAATTTAAGCTCCTTGCAAGACCTAAAAATAAAAATGCCAGTCAGTAGCACCATTCATACCCAAAAATAGTTGCAGGTATAAATGCAGAGGAAGTTTGATCTACAATGCAGGAGGTTAGAAGATAAATACATGTGAAGCTTAGATTCTCATTTGTAAAAGAACTTTTCTAATTATTTTTCAACTTCGCAATTATGTGCCATTTTGCGATGGTTTGTCACATAAATGACAGGAAAATGCATTAATGTTAGAGGGACGCAATTTTGCTTAATGTAGAAAAGGCTGAGCAAATTTATCAGCGCTTTACTGACCTTAGAAAAACCAGTTCTTCTCTAAGTACATTTAGGAACAATGACACCATCTTGAATCATTAAGTATGTAAATACTGAATGCCATAAATTGAAGCTCTGGTGAAAACCTTATTTTTAACATCAGAATTGCAGTCAGGCAGTAAGTTTCACACACATTAAACAGAAACATAACATGTGAGCAGTTGCTGGAAGCTGCAAGGTCATCTGTGCATAATGAGAGATTGAGACAGTTTGTTTTGGTACTAATATGAAAATCTGTTAATTCAGTCTCACAATCATTTCTCACGTTTTCCAGACTACATGTTATAAACACTGAATATACACATGTTGCAGAACATTCTGTTATTTCTACCCGTCCATCTGTCACTCATTCATCCGTGTTCCAACACATCCTGATCACAACACGCTGTGGGGTCCCCGTAGCCTTCCCATACAGCTCCATCCCTCCAATAATGCAAATTCCCACTCACCCTGTCTGGCATGAAGACAAAGACTCCAGTGCACAATGGATAGCTCCACTCAAGCAGTGCCTTGCTGAGTGTCATTGACTCGCTTCAGGACCAAGGACAGCACATAGCATTGGCTTAGTGTGGGCCTATTATCCGCCTGTTGCAAGCGATTTCCTGTAAATGTGCAGTGTTTCAAAAGGAGGATAAAAGCAACACTCTCAGCTGTCAAAAACAATAGCGGAGATGCCTCTTGCAAAGCCTTTCAACAACCCCAACCTGCATCATCTCACATAAAATCTTGCCTTCAGAGCCTTGATAATACAATGTGTAAATCTAAATGTTTCCTAAGTGTCTGGCACCCTGCTCTTTTAGCTTTTGAGATAAATATTTCTACTTATTTCAGTGACTATAAAAAGATGGCAGCAGGCCTTTGATGTGAGAATAAAAGAACAGTTAAGTAAAACAGGTGAGAGCTCATTAGAGCTCCTCTCCAGTGGCCACCCTCAGCAGAAGAGTGGCAGACATTGCAGCATCTGCATGCAAGCTGCACTGACACCAGGGATGCTGACAAAACTCACAAAACCCTCTACTGAATACCACAGACGAATCATGTCAAATACAGAAAAAAACTTCAGCACTCAGTGCATACATCTAGAATTGTGCAATTATTTTTCTCTTGGTAAGAGGTTTATATGTGTGGTTTATAAGGAAGCATTCAAGTTAGAATGAGCCAATGAATGGTGTGATTTCACAGGTAAGCTCTTCCAGTAAACTCCCGCTCAGCCTGTAAATGACTAACATATGGACAGGCAACTGTTGGCTTCCTGGGGAAATGGATGGATTAATTGAAATTGAGCCCAGTGACAGACTAGCATTTAGGACCATGGTGCTTGTATCAAGCCTCAAACCTTTATCGAATACATGGTGCTCATGCTTCTGATACATTCATAGCTGGGAATGTGTGATGCTGTTAAAAGTACTGAAGAAGAGAAGTAATGCTTATGTGAAGCTGACCTGAATACGTAGCTGCCTTTAGCACTGACACTGCATTAGCATTTCCCCAGATCCAATCAGTGTAAGTCTATGGATAAGTGTTCATTAAGTATGCAGCTTTAGTCTTTCGGTCTAATTTTGCAAGTTTAATTTTTATCTGTTGCAATCAACACTTTCTTTAAGGAATAAAGAAATTCTGTATTACTTTCTTACAAATCCTTCTCCTATTCTTAGAATGGGTCTGTGGGATAACAGGTCCGGGAGGGAGACGCAGACAACCTTTGCATAAATTCAAATTGTGTTGTACAGGAAGCCAATATTTGGCTTCCTGTTGTACAGGAAGCCAATATTTGGCTTCCTGTACAACACAAGAGGCAATACATGTTTGATTTTAGTAACCAAAGAAGTACTAGAACTTTGTGGCCCTTTTCTAATCTTTGATTTTTGTAAAGATCTAAACCTTCAACACCAACTTCAGTAAATCCAAAAATGTTTTTAATAATAATAAAAAAAAAACATTCAGCATTTGTCTCAAACATTAATCATGTGAGTTTTAATTATTTATAGTAGCAGCAAAACAAAAAAAATACAAAAAAATCTAAAGTTTAACAGCATGACAGGACTCCAACACAGACAGGACCTTACCAATCACAAACAGGAGGAACCAGCAAGAAGTGACTGAAAACTGGAGGATAAAACAGTGAGGACGTTTTGATTGGAGGAGCCAGGGACAGGTATTTGTTCAATTTCAGAATGAACCACAACTTTGTGCAGCAGAAGGGATGACTAGGTGGACTTGAGAAAACATGACTAATATATGCAATATTATTATCAAGAAAACTTCATGATCAGAAAGAACAATTAAACATGAAAACAACGCTAAACTAGCTTCAAAATTTCCTAAAAGATTTTTCCAGACATAATGAGAAAAATGCTGTTTATTTTTACGTCATTTCTTACAGGTTTGAGTTTCTTCTTGCTCCATTTTAACTATTTTACTGCTTCTAAATTTATGTTGTTTGAGTCTTGTACCTGCAGTAACACTTCCCCACAGAATAAATCCGGTAGCTTAGAGTTATGGTGCATTTACTGATGGAGAAAATACACAAAATATCACTGGAGTGGGGCAACAGATATGTATAAGACTATTGTACGGGTCTAAAAACAATTCATAATTCACATTAAAGTTAAAGAGGTGAAAAATAATGCTATGTTCCTCAGCTGAAGATAAACAACCAAAACCCAACAGGAATACATTGTGGAAAAAACAAAATAGAAAGTTAAACATTGCAGGACCTAAGGAAGACATAAATTATGACATTAAAATCACTTTATGTTCAAAGGAATATAGTTGTTAGTGGTTAACCCTTAGCCTGGACCAATACTCTTAAGAAGGCTTATTAAATTGTCCAAAACAAACTCTAAAAGTATGTTAGTCTATTCTTTTGGCACAGCAATGCTACTTAGAAGCAAACAGGGCTCACCTTGATATCCATCAGTCTATTACTAATTAGCCAACACTTACTTCTCCAGACAAAGTCACATCCTCATCACCACTGGACAGCAGGACATGAGTCAGACTTAACTCCTCTGAGAAATATTGTGCCCATTTAATAGTGTGAGATCTTGTTACTCCCATATTCCCTATGTGAAAAAAACATTTAAAATATATTTTTCTTTAATAGACTTATCAGTAATAAATATAGATGCTCTCTTAATTGATCGCGCAAAAGCCGTACCTCCAACATGTCAGGAAAGATCCAAGATCTTGTCAAATTTGTAAAAGTGATTCTCCAAAGAACAAATAAAGCATATTTAATGCTTACTTGACATGACATTTTACTCGTTCGGTCAATAAAATATTCACCATAAAACTATGAGTTATTGTTTCTGTACAGGCTTTTGTCTTGGCATCTTTAAATCTCTACTTGTTTCCTGGCAACAAGTCTAGGCCAAAGAGCACATCAAGCAGCTTCCAAAATATTAAACTGTTACTTTAAGAAGGTACATGACAATACATATGCTGTCACATCCAGCAATTCATAACATATATTTTATAATATGTTACAGGCAAAACAGCCATAAACAAGAGCAAGAATTGCTACATCTACATTTGTCGCCCACTCTTGTCCTGTCCACTCGAAGAGCCTGCTCTCGACTCAGTGTGCCCCACTTGTTAAGTCTGAAGATTTATGAGTCACCGAGACAAAGATCTTCAGCTCTCTCTCCCTGACCCTCCTCTCACAGCACCTGCAATTCTCTCCATCTTGTCCCAGTGATCATTTTCTCGGAGGTCAGCCACGCCTGGCTGTTGTACAGCGACAGGTCAGACGCTATCCGTCAAAGTAAACCCTCTGCTAGTCATCAGCGAGTGTGTGTGTGTGTGTGTGTGTGTGTGTGTGTGTGTGTTTCTACATCCATGTGTGTCTCTCTTCATGTGTCATCACCGCACACTGAATAACAGTGGAGAGTCCGCTGGTGAGATTGCACCCGAGTTAAGTGATTGGAGCGCGGGAACAAATGGATTAAAGAAGCGCTGAAGAAGGTGGCAGAAGGAGTCTCTCATATGTCTGGCAGAGCTCTTAAGAGTGCATTCAGTATGGTTAGAGAGCGGGAAGGCACTTCTGCCAACTTTACAGAACTGATTAATGTGGAGAAGTGGAGATTAAGAGTGGCAGTGAAGTGATAACATACACATATTTATTCATGCTGCAGCGAAAACAAGTGATTAAAGTAAAGTCACTGAGCTGAGAGTAGCTACTTACAAATAATTATCTATTGTTTTTCTTATAGTTTGTTGACTAACTTTAAAGCTAAACAGTGGAAGAAAAGTTTTTCTACTAGAAATGGTGTGATCAGTTAATGATTACATCATTTCTCAAACAGTGCTTACAAACTTTTATTATTTTGTCATCATAACTATATTAAAAGTAATGATAAGGCTTTCTTAGTTGGTTCTGCAATTCAACAGCTACTCACTGTTGTTTACTACTCAGCAAGTTAAATAGCAATTGGCTCTTCTAAAAATTGCTTGGCGACATAATTTCCTAATTTGCAGATTTGGTCATATTTGATCCTGGTAGTAGAAGAAATGAATTTCACTGCTGGTAAGACAAAATTCGATTAAAAATACTCTGTCTAGAATTACAAATAAACTTTATAAAATACACCGCTCAAAAAAATAAAGGGAACACTCAAATAACACATCCTACATCTGAATGAATGAAATATTCTCATTGAATACTTTGTCCTGTACAAAGTTGAATGTGCTGACAACAAAATCGTTGTTGATTGTCAATCAGTGTTGCTTCCTAAGTGGACAGTTTGATTTCACAGAAGTTTGATGTACTTGGAGTTATATTGTGTTGTTTGAGTGTTCCCTTTATTTTTTTGAGCAGTATATTTTGCCTGAACCTAACGTACATAAATAGTATCAAATAAGACACTTACAGGAGGCACACAGTGGAGCAGATAAATCATTGACTGAGGTCGCAGAAATCAAATCTAGAGTTTTATTTTAGTGCAGCAGTTTCAGACGGCAGACTGGGTTTGCTGCATGACAAGGCTGCCATCGGTCAGACTGACCGCCTGTTAGTTCTTCGGATTCACAGCAACACTAACTGATCTGCTCTGACTGCAGGACGACTGGTGCTTTCAGATGTTGTCACTAAAGTCTCCAATAACACAGAAAAAAGTTGCTAGATTTATTGGTAGTCACTTTTTTGTAAAGGAGTCGCTCAATACAAGTTGGCAACAATGCATTTCAAAATAAGAGCTTAGAAGGACTCACTATTGTAGGGTGGTAATAGTGGTCTGCATTTATTTCATCAGATAAAAGTCACATTCTAACCACTGACAGCACTATATGAAATATTTCGTCAATTTAATATTGTGTGATCTTGATCCATGACATATTTGCAAACAACAATATCCTACTTTCATCATTTTATTAATGTATCTGTGTATAGAAATTTAAAATACCATAAAGATTTATTGGAACTACAACACAGATAAGAAACACTGCAGCTTTGACCATGTGATATTATCTCAAGGAAAATTCCTTTAATATGATTTTTTTTTTTTTTTTTTTCTGTTTTAGAACTGACCTTTCAACCTGATCTCATCTCTCCATCCCCAACCTCTCTGATTCCCTAAAGGACACTTGAGATTCCAACACGATAATGCGAGTACAAAAAAAAAAAGAAAAAAGAATCCTGTCTTGTCTGTGATCAAATGTTCATTCTCTCTCCGTCTGTCTGCGGGACAAATCAATGGGCCTTGGCAGCCTGAACATTTGGTGCCAAGTATGGTCAGCTGTGACCACTCGAAGGAAGCAAAGGAAGAAAAAGAAGTGAAGGAAAGATGAGACACCTACTTACTGCAAGGTGCACCCTGTTCTGTCAAGAGCTGAACTAGATGCTCTCATCCACTGTGACTCCCTTCTCTCCCACTTTCCACATCTGAGGAGATAGTAGTTAAAATGCAAGAACCACACCAAAAAAACACACAAGATTCGACCCCAAAGCAAATGTCAATGAGAGGCTTTCAGAAAAATGCCAGTTATTTATGGTTCACTGTTGATATTATACGTTCTTATTTTGTGATGGTAGAGTACAATAATATCTTTAGTCAGCCATAAATTTAATGCTATGTTTAATTTATATGATGATGCACTGCTCTGTAATGTCTGTGTTCCACACAGCTTGCAGTCAAAAAAAGGTTTATAACCACTTATTATCATTTTTTTCCTTTGTGCAAACAACTAGAATTGGTTATGCTCATACTTCTTCTAAATGTCTTCCACCTACAGACTGTGTTCTGTACAGGAAAGGAGGTGATTTCAGTTTGCTTTGAGACCTTACCAGACACAAAACTTGCTAAAACATTCTTTCTGAAAGGCTGGGACAGCTCTTTGGATCTCATCATGGTGTTAACACTCATTTTAACAATCAGTAGCACAGCAGAATAAATATCTGAAGTTTAATCAGATTTAATTGTTCTTGTCATGTGAACCTGACATGAATCACAGTGAATAACTTTTCCCCCCATTTTGTTGCTATAAGTATAAAAACAGATTCAGCATCAGCTCTCAGAGGATTGAGCAAACCCTCCATCTTCCGCTTTGACTCATCCACCCTGGGTCTACTCTTTGTCTCTGATAGTTGGAGATCTGTGAGAGGATCATCAGCATGAAGCGGCTCCGACACGGCAGCTGCAAAGCTCTCCTTCCCCTGAAAAGGCGGAAGGCTGTTCAGGGCTTTTTCAAAGGAGGAGAAAGCAAGTGTTTGTAAATAAATCTGTGTTGTTCCACCGTTCCGCCGCATCCCCGGGTCGGGATGAGCCGGACGAGATTTGTGCCACGTCCCGTGTCACAGCCTCATCGGAGGATTTATAGAGTGCCTCCATAATGCACTTTCTCCCGACAAAGAGAGGGCATAAATCTACCTCTTTTTGCCCCCCCCTCCTTTTTTATTTGCTAATGGGAACCTCGAAAGCCCCCTTGACTTGCTTTATCTCTCTCACACACACTCACAATAGCACCGCCTTACACACCAAGCAACATGCACAATACCGTATGGAGAGGTATAAATTATAAAGCCTGCCTCAATCCATCCTAGAGCTTTTACTATGGGACGTCAAGAGTCCCAGCAGCTTGCTACCAACAGGCCTGGAAATAAAATCCGAGCTGGTTCCATGCTTGGCAACAAGATGAAATGTTAAGTGTGTTCATCTGGGTATAACAAAGCAACAAAAAGAAGTCTCACTAACAAAGAGTCTTATGGTGGGAAGCTGAATTAAAATACACTACTGGTAATGAGCTATCTAAATTCAGAGGTCATATTGCTTGGAATTACACAAAAGCTAGACTCTGGGCAGCACTGACAGGAGACACAAGAGACAAGAAAACTTTCTGCTTTGTGGCCAAAAGAGTCTCCCCGCCGCGTGGCGACACGCTCAGTCCCCGCGAAATTGTTTGAGCCGCGGTATGCATCTGTGGAGGCAATAATTCCTTTTTAAACGACATCACCTCCTCGCCCAATTCTGCATACTTGGCGGCTGTCACCATGTTGGATGCACTCTATCACTCACACACACCCTCACACGGAGGGATGTTAAAGCTTCAAGCTCTGATTACCGACAACACATACTCAGAGTGGGCGAACACACGTGTCTAGACACACACATGAATGCTCTGCCTGTGAGCAGTAAAAAGGTTATGGAGGGACTCCACGGCGACAGTGATTAAAGCAACGTGCACATCCGCTCCGTGCTTTCCTGGAATGAGACGGTGGCTAAACAGGAGTGGCGGTGCTTCAAAGTTATCTGGAAAACAGCTTCGCTTATTGGCACCACACAGGCAGATTTCTCTCCTGCACATGACATGAATGTTCTATTTCAGTCCGTGTTTAAAATAAAAAATTTAAAAAAAAAAGAAATGGAATGCAGAAACAGTTCCAGTGGGAGGAAATGGGAAATGACTTGTTTCTGTCAGCTGTAACAGGACTGGAGGAAGATTGCGAGAACCAATGTAGCCACAGATAGACAGTCTGGAGACACAGGGCTCGTTTTTTTCTAGTTGTTATGTTTTGCTTTTTTTTTTAACTGCTCTGTACAGAGGCCCCGGGGAAACAATTAGAATTGTGGCGCGCCTGGGTTTTCCACCTTCATTGGCTCAGGAGTAATTTGTTTACTTCACAGTCAAGCACTGGATGGAAAACAATAAATCCTTCCACAACATGAACCATTGTGGTTCGACAGCAGCTAGTCGGGCTCTCATGGTATGAGAGACTCCCGTAACAACACCACACTTTCATGGTATTGGTAAATTTAGTAAAAACGTTAAACGAAAACATGAAACTTCTAATTACAAAAAGAACAAATTCTCCTACTCTGATAATATTTATATGCAACATTTTAATACATAGCAAAAATGAGCAAAGAAAAACAAAATCAATCTGTAAAACGTTGTATTTTTCATCAAAACAAATAAGCAATTATTCTTACTGCTGCTTACATACCATATGCTGCTCCATACCTCTTTAAGTCCTGCCTGAGAGCCCGAGAATATGACAGGACGGTTCATTTTTAATCTCTACTTTTATTATTATGTGGTCTTCATTTCAAATCCAATTCCATAAAAATAAAATAATTATTTTTATTATTAACACCCTACATATACTACTACTTGTTTTGCTCTGTGAACATGCATTCAGCTGCGTTTAGCTGAGGAAAAGTTGTCGTAACATTCTTTCCTTATTTTTTTTTTCTAATCTGGTTTTTATATATAGCTTTTAACACTTTAAAGACTTTTAGTGTGGAGCTACACAACTAATGGTGCTGTTACACTTGAATTTCCCCTTTGCTGGATAGAAAGGCTGCTTCTACTTTATTTCGGTTCTACTCTTTCAGCCAGCTGCTGACTGGCAGTGTGCAGCAACTGCAATATTTCAGGACTTTTTACATTTTTTTAAGGAAAAAAAAATTAAAATTTATTGTAGTCTTGAAGCTGCGGTATGGTAACTAGACATCAGTAACTAGCCCATGCCTCATTCGACTATTCCAGCCCAAACAGTTACCTGGGTAATTCCATCGGTTTCCTAACAGGCGGCAACCAGCCGATGCATCAATTTATCCCCGAGCACAGCACATCATAGTCATCCTGTTGGGTGTCTGCAAGTGGACGTGGGGCAAAATTCTGACTTCTTGTCCAGGTCACACAGCCTGCAGCGGCTCTATTTCCATCTGTTTTTCCTCCACACACAGACAATAAACCCGGGGAGGCTGGCTGCTGTGTCAGGGAGGATGAGCAGCTTATTGCAGCTGCAGAGTCTCCTGTGTCTGCCAGACGAAACTGACAGATGTCAACTTGTTATTTCACGACAGAAGAAGAGCTCATCCGGGATCCAAGGGGAGTTGATTAGCACAAACCTGTTGCCACGTGTAGCAGTTTTACCCAGAACACACGCTACTCTCGCAGGAGAACTGAGCAGCGGGTGGGTGAAGACTAAAATTAGTTCAGCAAGTGAAGCAAGAAAGTGCCAACAGTGAGGCGCACAGTTTTGACATCTGGATGTTGTCTTGCTGTGTGATTGTGGCTTTGTGGGGGGGGGAGGCTACTCTTCTCATGTTTTGACATTTGTGTAAGCTAATCGGATTAGTTGGATGTTAATAATTCACGTCGTATTAAGTTTAAGCACCAGCTATTGCACAGCAAGGAAAAAATGGAGACCTTAAGTTCACTCTGTGTGCTTGTCACAGACATTTTGATCGGCTCCACTTTTACTGATCTGGACTGTCCCAACTACCAAGAGGCATCAAGCTCATCACATCTACATCATCGCCACTGATGTTCCAGTTTCATGAGAACTTGCCTGCACCCTCTGCTTTCCTCCTACATAACTCCATCTATCAGTCTCAAACAACAGGGAAGCCCTGTAGGCGTGCACTGCTGAGCTGAATAACACAACGTTTCTCCCACATCCAGCTCTTACTTACAGAAATGTGAGCTCTAAATGTAGCAAAGATAACAGATCTGGACCAAAACAGGTCACCTTGTTAAGCAGCACAGACAAGCTGCAGGAGATAAAGCAAACACCTTGAAATGCCATTGGTGATCAGGGATAAAGCAGAGATGTTATCGAGAATCGGAGAGCAATCAGCGACGACCAGCAGGGAGTTATCAGTGTCAGAGGATCATTTGCTTTTTTTTTTTTTTTTTGCACACATCCACACCAACAGCTGCTGAGCCCGGAGCAGGCTGCCCTTCACCTACCGTACCTTTGGTGTGAGCGGCGCTCAGCCCCGCAGCCAGAACTGCCAACATGCACACTATCCTCGGCATCTTCTCGGTGAGAGATTCAGCAACTGCTGAAAGGAGAAGAACCACAGCGACCTCTTTCCTCCTCCTCCTTCTTCTTCTTCCTCTTCTTCTCTGCCTTCCCTCTTTTCTTCTTTAAATCTTCTTGCCACCTTTTGTTTTCTAATTCTGCGACCGGTTCCTGTCCTCGCTCTCTTCACGCAGTGTGGAAACAGTTCTCTGACAATGTGGGACAAGACGAGTGGCGTGGAGTAGTAGTAGGAAGACGGGGAGGAGAGGGAGGAAAAAGAAAGCCGGGTATTGGGAGCAGCAACCCGACCCTGACGCGCGTCTCTCCCCCCTCCCCGCAGCTTTGAGAGGCGGCAGGTGAGATGGACTGAGCCCGAGCGGAGCCGAGACGGGACCAGAGAGCGGCGCACCCCGAGTCCACACCGAGCGACGTCACAGGGAGGAGAGAGGTGGATTCAATCACTTTTTTTTTTTTTTTTTTTTTTAATACCCCTCCCGTTCCTGTTTTGTAGAGCATCCCAACCCACTCCAAAGATTGGACCGTTTTCCATGCACCAACCTATAACAGCTGTCTCGGATGAAGCGGAGCAGGAGGAGATGCGGCCAACACTTCAAAAACAGCCCTGGGCTTTCTCACTGAAATATCCCAACTCCTGGATATGTGGGCAATGTTGCACTAATGGTCTCTACTTTACAATATCACAGCCATGAGACCGAAAGTTATGCGTTTTAGGCAACATAAAAAAAAAAAAAATAAACGCAAAGCTGATAACTGAGTGAGTATTGAAGGAAACAGAGTTGAAATCAGAACTGGCCCAAGGCATAAACGAAACAAGCTTAGATCTGCCAAACCATTAGAAGCCTCCCATAAATGCTTGAGTCTTAATACAGTCCATATCTAAAATGTTTACCTGCTTTTGAAGGATTTTTAAAAAAGGGGGATTTGCAAGTTTGTTTGTTTTTTTAATACAACTTTATTGTTACCATAGTTACAACATGATACTTCAAGTTCAGCTGTTTGTGTTAGAGTTAACTTTGTTCACAAATAGCATCTCGGAAAATAACCATGTAGCTACCTGTGATTGATTTTAAGTTCGTTCAATTATTATCAATTAGATCTTCAAGTCAGCCCCACAAACCAAATTCTACTAATTCATGCAGATTTGATGCGTGGCTTTTGTCGTTTCAACCAATTTAACCAGCAAACAAGACAGCAAGCACATTGCCAAGTCAAACCTCACATGCGTAACATGACTTATTTTCAGCCTCATCTGACAGGCTATGCTGCTTTTGTCACAGATATCTGATTTGTTGCTTTTAAATTAACTCTCCTTTCATAATTGCGAATGTTGTTGCAATTATTTGTTATGTACAAAATGTATTTAATTGGTCATCTAATCTGCTGTGAAAAGGTTTTAGCGAAAGTATGCTGCATGTTTTTGTTCATGCATGTACTACTCCTCAGCATGTCAGTGTTCTGCAGAGGCCTACTAATGAGCTATTATTTGATCCAGGCATGTTGAACCAGGGAGAGAACAAAGACATGCAGGAAACTGCTCCGGTCCGCTTGCTTGAGGAGTGACTTTGGACATCCCTGATTTCGTCGTACAGAAATGGACTTGCAGCTTTGCTTTGGATCCTGCTTCTGCTACAAAACTGAAGTTCACTTCAGTTTAAGGTCACAAAATGATGGCTCTGCATTTTCCTTCAGGGCTTTCTGCCAGAAAGCAGAATTCATTATGCAAATTTTTCAACAAATCGTCCAGATGCTGATGCAGCAAAGCAACCCCACACCATCACACTTCCATTACCATGTTTAGCTGCAGGTAGGATGTTCCTTTTCTGAAATGCTCAGTTAGTTTTACAACAGACAAGACTTCCAAGAAATTCAACATTTGTCATAAAATATTTCTTAAAATATTTCAGAAACATTTTCTCAAAAGACTCATGGTCTTTTACCAACAACAAAAGAGAACTCTTACAACCACTAAAATCTGTGGCTGCTCCATTTTTGTTTACATTTTCATGTTTCCTTCAGTAGTTCTTGATCCAGTGGTACCACAAGCAAGGGGGTTGGGATAGGTAACTGTACCAGAAGAAAATGTACCAAATGTTGCAATTCTGGTCAACAAATGAATCAAGTTTACCACTCTCAGGTGTGAAAATACATAGGTGTAAGAATAATGTAAGAAGGCAAACTCCTTTTCACAGCAATTCTTGCACAAGAATGTTCTTTCACAGCAATACAGATGGGTTGGGAGAGATGTGGGGACATAAAGCCAGAATCTTAGAAAGCAAACTAACTTTTTTTTTTCTATATTTTGAAAACATATGCATCTGAAATGAAATAATTTGATTCATAGTTAGTTTGCTCTTTCGTGTTTTCTAAATGTAAAAGAAACCTCCTTAAATTTCTTGGTGCCAGAAGCTTTCTAATTAATTAGTGGTATAATTATACTGCTCCTGAAAACTAGGAGATCATCTGTTTTAGGTAAACAAAATGGAAAAAGAAAATCAAGCGGAAAATATATCAAAACTGTCCTGACATGAAGCAGGATAGATGTACTTTCCACTGCTGGTAAATCCAAGCTATCTTGCAACAACTCATCCATGACCAATAACAAATTCCACTTTAACAATTTAAATTAAATACAAATAAATTGCACTCTGCTTGTTCCATCCTGAAGAAACTATTTACCATGCTTCTTACATTGTATATATTGTTACTGCTTTCAGAAACACCTAATCAAATGTAAGAATTCCAGAGGGACATAGCTTTTTTTTTGTTGTTGTTCTGTTTTCTGAAAACAGAACAATATTGTTTACCAAGATTCAGAGTAAAAAAAACATTCTTGTTTTTTTTTCTCTACACGTTGTGTGTTAGTTTATGTGCAAGCTGAGGCTGGGCAGTGGGATTAATAATAACTTTTTCAATTTTCTTGAGGAGCCTATCTCAAAGGAGCCTTTCTTTTTCCTCTTATGGATTATCTCTACTGGTTTAGAATTATTCTGGGAGACAGAGAAAAAATATTGCCTCCGTTATCTCAGGAGAGGAATGGAAAAAAAAAAAATAGCACAAACTGATGACAATGCAGTGATTTCATTTACACTACCCAGACCAAATTAATTTTGGTCTGGATTTATTTATTTTTTTCTGGCAAACAATTTAGGTGAGATACAATTGTTGGAAAGGATTCCTCAAGATAATATAATCAAAAGGTGAGTTTTGGATCTTAAAGTGTAGTTTGGAGATGGTGAGGGAGTTCAGAAATGTGCACTCCTGGAATCCACAAGGGAAATTTACATTATCCAATTGAATACTGAATTATCGATCTTTTTTGGTCCAGTTTTTAATCAGTGGTCATTCTATGGATATTTAACTTTTAAGAACAGATAGAATACCTCAGAATATTTCAAAAATGATCCACAATTTAAGACTTAAGTCAATTTAAGCCTCAAGTCTTTTTCTGGCCACATAAGGGTATGTGCAACATTGCTGATAATGACACTGAAATTTCGCTCTACACTATTCATCTAAAATATTAAAACAGTTCAAAACCTGAAAATATTTTACACAGAAATGCTTTAAAATACAGTTATTATAATCAGACCTTCGTTCTATACTTTTAAAAACATAAACAGTCCATTTGATACTTTTTTGGCATCAGGATAAGTGTCAAAATTCCAATCTATAGACATTATTAAATAGATTCTGAATTTGTAAAACCATTGACATGTGAACTTTTTGGATTATGTTTGCCTGTGCACATATTGACTTTCCATATTTGTAGTCAGATATGTAAAAGCCTTAAAAAAAAAAAGAATTTTAAACTGGTACATCTAAAATCTGTCAAATTTATACTCCAAAGATATCAACCAAAACAAACCAAAACTATTTTACAGAAATACTTTAGATACATTTGCTTCAAATGGATTGTCAGATGTATTCTGAAAACAATTTCTCAACATTTGCTTTTAAAACAAGCAAATTGAAATAAAAATTATACAAGCGCAGAAGGAGGGGCTCACACAGTGTGACATCAATGCAAGAACAACCCCCGCTAGTTCCTACACCAAATGTAGGTCTTCTGTTTCAAAGAGTAAGCTTGATCTGGAAAAATATTACATGTTTCCCCTAAAGGCTATTTTCCAAATTAAAACTCTAGTTTGCTTTTTTCTTATTGCCACACCTTAGGACCCCATTTCTGTAGAGAAATATAAGCTATGACATCACTGTACTTCATCCAAGTGCCAGTTCAGAGTCCAAAAGAAGGTTCCTCCTATTATTTGTGTGCATGAAATCAGATCTGGTCTGCATGCCTCTTGTGTTTCCTACATGACTGACAACCATCTGCTGTGCGGGTTGCTAAACATTCATGCAAACAACAAGAAAGGGATGAGAATATGGGATTAAAATTCATGGCACAACGTTTTGTGATAAATATTCAATGTGTATGCTGTCAGTTTAGTTGCGCCGTGAAGAAATAAAACCAATAAAAACCTTTAGAAGACATTTATTTTGGTGTGAAAAGCTTGCAGAAGCCTGGATCATTTAAGGCTGCACATAACCTTACACAGACAGCAGCCACAAAACCCTGCAGAACTCAAAACCAGAGATACACAGAGAGTAATGTCTTATTATAAATTCAAGAAGATGTGATGCTTTTGTATTGATTTCTACTCTTTAAGGCTAAATCTCAAGGCTGCTCTGGGCTCACTTCACGTTCATTGATGATGCACTGCAGCAGAGCACAACGGGTGCTAATGAGTTGCCCTGACTGCCACAGGGTGACATTCAGCATGGTGGAACGTATAGGAGCCCTGTCGCTAGGCAGGCTTAGTCAGCATTAGGAGGATTTTGAGGCACCCAAACATGTGTGTGAGTTACACTGTAATACACACCGAGTTAGACTTCAGTAAGACTGAAGACACGGTGTTACTGCTTCAACACAGTGCAAAAGCACTTAGATGTTCACATTTGCTCCATATTTTACCCCAAAATTTTCTTTGGGACTTTATGGAATAGACCAAAAAGGAATTGTGCATGAAATAAAGTAGAGGCAAAATGATACTTGATCATTTTTCTTTTCAAGTTGCTCCTTGAAGACACAGGGAAAATTCACAGACAGAACAAGAAACAACATGAAGACGAAGGAACACAGAACACATGTAGTACAAAAGTTGTAGTGACATTTAAAGCAGTGTTGTAAAATATAAGAAGCTTTGATATCATGGTCGATATATAATTTAAAATGGGAGAGAGTGCAGCACAACTGATAACCTACCAAGACATTGCTAAATTACCTGAACAGACAGGCTGGGCAAGGAGAACTTTCTTCAGGGTAGCAGTGAAGAGGCTCCTGGTAACTCAGGAGGAGCTTCAGAGATTCACAACTCAGGTAATAGAATCTAACAGCACAGCTTTAGATGTGCACTCGAGAATCTGACCATCATGGAATTGTGTTACAAAGAAAGTTATTGTCAAAAATAAGCCTAAAGGATATTTGTTCGGGGAGGCAGGTCAGAGTTAATGATAAGATGGAGGAAGACAAATATTAAGCAAACGTAAAAAAAAAATATGTTAGAGAGATCAAAAGACTTAAAACAGAAATGCAGATTCATCTTCCTGGAAAACTGCCGAGTTACATAAGTTACAATGGAATAGTTCAGATTAAATCATACTCATCTTGCAGTGGCTCAGTCAAAGTCATGTCACGAAATCACCAAGAACAATTGAGTACCTGCAGTAATGCTGAATTCCAACTATGATTCAGCTTAGAAAAATAGGGTATATATGTGCAAAAGTGGTAGATATACACTTTAAAACACAAGTCTTCAACCCTGGTCCTCAGAGTCTAATATTTTAAATATTTCCCACTACATCCCAACTGATTCAAATGATTGCAATACTTGCTTAAAATCCTTTTCATTGCTGCAGCAGCCAGTTAATCACCCATTCAAGTGTGAAGCAGCAAGACAGCACCTAAAGCATGCAGGACAGTGGACCCTGAGGACCAGACTTGAAGACATCTGCCACAGAAGGCTTGCAGATGTTCTTGCAAGTCTTTGTGTTTTATGATATAAGGCATAAAAATACAAGGTACAGGAGCCGTCTGACTTGGTTAGTCTGCAATATCAAGTTTAAATTCATTCACTATACAGTGAATACATTTTCTTGAACTGCGTTGTTGCTGAAAAGTTCTATGCGAATAAACGTGGCACAGGGAAATTACAGCAACAGGTGGTCTTACAGAGTGTTGATTCAGCAGATAGAAACAAATGCCACACATATGTGTTCATTAAAATGTTTTTGAACTCAACTCTAATTTTTCTTCCACTTCACAAATATGGACTAACGTGTTATGTTTCAACGAAAAATAAAACACAGTGGTAGTGCGTTAATAAGTAGCAGTTCAAATGGTGTGAATGCTTTTGCAAGGCAATGTATGTGTTCATTCCACCCTGTTGTGTTCTCACCACTGCAGTTTCCATAAAAAACCTCCATGGAAAATGCAAGAAGAAAACACAGTTTAAAGGCTGTTTCCACATCTATGGCGGACCCATTCAGAAATGCTGTCCCATGGACTCTCAGCTTTCTCCACCCAGCAGTCAGGCTGGAGATCCTTCTGTGCACAGCAAGTGTGACTGATAGAAAAGCACACTCATGCATCTTAATTTGATAATTTGTCGAACACATGGAGAGAACAGAAACTCCATCTTCTTCATTGCTGAACCTAATGGTCCATTGTGCAGCTATTTGGTATATAATCATAGAGAAAAGCGAACCCCTGTATTGTATATGTGCAACGTTTTCTGAGTCAATCTGAAGTGGTAGTTAAACTAAAATAAGTATTTTCTTTTTTCCTACTCTACAGTGAATACATTTAAACTTGATATTGCAGACTCCTGGTTCTTGTTATTGTCATTCTGTTTTCTGTCGCTACACCCCCCTGAACCCCATTTTCCCATCTTGTGCCTCTGGGCAATCTAGCAGCGCCTTCCTCCTTCTCTTATCTGTCCCTCAACTCCTAGGTCATTTTGTCTCAAGCAATCACCCTCCCATGTTTCTATTTGTCCCATCTTTCATCCCATATCTCCTCCCGCACCCTGCCCTTGTTTCTCCTGATGCCTCCTTCCCGGCCCCATACATGGTCTAATCACTCCACTGTCACCACATTCAGATCTCTCTATCCGCCCGTCGGTTCCCTCGCTCTCCAGTTAGTGTGTGTGACAGAGTGCAGTGCCTCAGCATACTCCCACTGACAGCTGGCTGGAGCTGGAGCGGCAGCAGGAGCAGGGGGAGGAGGTGAGTGGGGAAGATGAGAGGAGGAAGAGAAAGGCAGGGAGATGGAGCGTCATCCCCCTGGCGGTCCCCCCATCCCTACCTCTCCAACCCCGGGCTCTCTCCGAGGAAGTGTTGGTGGTTCTGCTTTGATGCCGCCTACATCACGTAGAGGCCTGATGCTGTGAGGATGCCTCCTGGCCCTGCTTTGCCTCGCCTCACTGCCAGGAACTGGGCCACAAGTTGTCATCTGCTAAAAAGCCTTGCAAATTTCTCAATCCCATTACCAAGCACTACAAAAGCAAATATTATTTGTTCTCCAGTCTGGAAAAAAAAAAAAAACACATTTCAAAAACCTCTGCATCCACTTAAGTCATTTCTCTGCTTCCTTCTTTCATCCTCTCTTTCCAATTACACACTATAAGACTAAACTAGAAGTTCTGCATGAGAATAAGTCTGAATAAATTCCAAATGCTGTGCTGCAAGTATTTGCAAAAATGTATCTGCGTTCACAGCAATAGCATTGTTGACACTGACGACCAGATTAACTGCTGTTTAATGTACAAATTATATGAATAAAACCAAACATTAGTAGAGCAGTAGAGTAACAGGCCCAACAGACCGGTGAGGCTTATTAAAGTACAAAAGATAAAATGCTTCCTTAAAACCTGAATACAGCAAGTGACTATTCAATGAAACAGTGTATGGAGGATCCTCACCTATTGTCGATTTCGTATTCATAGATCTTTCTTTGGAATGTAACTCCGAATTATTTGCGGAAAATTTGCCTCTTCTTTGATATTTTTTGTCCTGCAACCCTGAAATATTTGAAGGAAATCCAGCTTGAAAAGTTGAAATACCTAAGAACCAATGTGCTTAGGTATGCTTCTGCTGGAATGCCAAGATGACTTCCACTGTGTGCATAGTAAAAGTAACCTTGACTGTATTTATGCATATTAAGGTATATTTGGCATTTGCTCTATTAATATTGCCGATTACAAGCATTTTTCGAGGGGTCGCAAACAACTGAGGTCCAATATACTTTGATTAAAGTGTTTTATGGAAAGCTTTGATTTCTCTTTGTAAAGCACTGAGTAAGTCAATTAACACCTCATTTGATGGAGTGCAATTTTTTAGAAAACTGATGCTTTAATGGACATAAATGAAAAACAAATGAATGAATAAAAACACTCCTGTATTTGTGTGGAATATATGAAGGTACAGTTTGTTTGTTTGTCGGCCTGCTGAGCACAGCTTACTGAGACTCCATATTGACTTTGTGTCCAGATTGAACAAACAGTTTTCAAGACAAAAGTACTTCCTGCTTCTCTAATCTCAAAGCAGGCTGCAGGGCACTCTTTTCTCTAAATGTTTTATAATGCTAAAATTAGATTAATCCCTTTATTCTGACTTAGAGCTTTCCTTCTGACAAAAAAAAACAAAAAAAAAACAAGAGTTATTAAACAAGAGGCTGACAAGAATACAATGACAATTGTTTTGTTCAAATCAAGGTTACTCCTCTCTCTAATGTTGCTTCCCAACTGAAGATGGCTGTCTCTCCAAATCCAACTTATGGAGGATTTTTGTCAAAATTGCCAAGTCTTGACTGATCCGCGGTAATAAAAACTTAAAAACAGATTTCTCAATAAATTACAATATTCAAAATCAACTCACCTCTTTCAGCAATGTTGAAGAATGTCTGCGAATAGTAATTTTTCAGGTTGATTTAGCTCGTTTGCGTCTGGCATAAACTACTTCTAGTTCGCCGTCAAGTCACTTCCGGTTTACCGTCAAGTCCTCAAAAAACAAAGTAAATAAACTGTAGCGCCCCCTAGTGGAACGGGAGAAGCGAACCCAACACATGAGGATGCAGAAGTGAGAAAGGTTTATACAAGATAAGAGGAATTTAATTTTACTGTAGTTTGCATGTGGGACAAAATGTTCAGTTCTAGTTTAATCTCAATCAGAGGGTCTTTCTCCTAATGTTTTCTGGTACTTCGCAAACTATAAAGAGGACTTCTGATTAATTATTTTAAATTCCTCCTGCTTTGCTGCTCTTCCAATAAGGCCAGATTTGTGGCTTTCACTGTATCTATCATTAAATAACACATATGAACTATAAAAAACGGTGGCATCAGAAGAAAATTAGTTACACATTTTTTATGGTGTCAAAGTAAATGGGACTGAGTACATACACATACCATTTTTATTTACTAAAATGTGCAGAAGATTTTCTTATTTTTATTCCACAGTTAATAATTGTTTTTTAGATATGGAATCTTAAGGAATAATGCTTTTAATCAAAATACAAGCCGATTATAGCTCATAGCTTGTCTTTAAAACTCAGCTTTCAGCTGAATTGAGAGGCTCGACTTTGACTCCTCCCTTCTCGTCCATGGGGCATACATCTGCTGGGACTTCTGTGCAGACTGAGGAGACACACACTGAGCTTTGTTGAGAAGCTACAATTCCCAGCCTTAGAGCTTAAAATAGAACACACAGCTCAGATTGGCATCTGAAACACAAAAATATGTTTTTCGAACAGTCACACTTTCATCAGCAACAGGTTTTTTATTGTAATACTTTAATGAACAGTTATTTAAAAGTGAAAGTTGCTACATTTCTTATATTTTTGTCATAGTTGGACTATATATCCCACAACATTCATAATGTATGATTGCAATATATATTTAACAGAACCTTTACAAACATTTCATAGTGGTAATGTACACTGGTCAGGACTGTTTCATCAAGGAAAGAAAGTCTTTTGCATTAAGATTTAAAGTTGTTGTCTATGTGCAGGAAAGAGTTTTCAAAGGTTTTTACTTTATTCTGACTCGACTGTCATGGACTTGTGACATCTGCCAAGTCCAGGACAGTTCAACCAGTTTGACTGCGGAGAACCAGTCCAACCCATTCTTACTTCCCCAGCATCAACCAATATTAATTCAGATTATAAAAGGATTCATGGGTAGACAGGAAAAGTCATTATTTGAGGATAATTTAATCAGACTCCAAAAGAGCCTACTACCTGCGGAAGTATGCAGCAAGATGTGGAAAAGTTTACGCTACATTTCAGATTCTTTTTATCATGAATAGTAAGGTAAATGAAAATGGCCAAGAGGTAATGGAAAAAGAGCACTAGAAAGAAAAGGTATACAGCTCGAGATAAAGTCAGTAAAAAGGCCAAACTGGCTTCCATCCAGTGAACAAGGATTTAATTGATTACCTGGCAGCATGCTTATAATAATGCTACAAACACTGGGAACTGTTAGGGACATTTGTTTTCCCCTTTCGGTTTACAGACTTTTAAAATGATGTCTTTATTTCTGAGGACAACACCCTTAATATACTGGAACATTTTCTTTCTTCACATCTCACTGAAGAACATTTCTAACCTATCTGGTAAAAGCTTTTAGTTGTGAAGTGTGAATGGTTTTCATATGCTTTATAAATCAAAATTTGAAAGAATTACGTAATCTACTGATAAAATACTTCATAGGTCTGCTTTCCTTTGTAACATTTCAGGCTATGGGGTATGACTATTAGCTTTACATATTTCAAAACGTAGATTTCTTCCACCTCTTTTTTTTTGTTGCCATTTTTAAGTATTCCTGCAGGTCCTGACTTTGACTAGGCCATTCCAACATATGTTATACATTTATTTGTTATCCAGCTGGGACCTGAGCCTTTTTCCCAGTTTCAAGTCTTGCGAAGCCTCTAACATTACAATTTTTTTTTTCTTTTTTTAGAATTCCCCTGTATTTACCTTGAGTCCATCAACCCTAACAATCTTCCCTTTCCCCAGTGAAGAAAAAGACCCTCACAGTATGATGCTTTCACCGCCATGTTTCACATTTTTGATTTTAGTCGTCTGGCACGTATTGCATCATGCATGTATCTTTTGGGCCTAATAATAGCACCACGACTAGTGTGGAAGCAATGTGTCGTGACAAAATTAGTTCTTTTTTAGTTTTCACTCAGGATTGCTCGGTTCTGCTTTTGGTTGTATAAAAAACTTTGTCACATGAATGCAAAGCACAGCCCTTAATCTTAATTTTATATTCTAAAGATTATGAAATATCCCCATTCGTAACTAAGGTAGTTTTATCTTAGTTGAGTATCTTGAGAAAACAAAGTTCATGTTCTTGAAATCAGGAATGCAACGTTTGTTTTCATAAACTCACAAGAAGATTATTGTATGAAAACAAAGAGTTTAATGTTACATCAAGTTGCATCATTAAATACTGCGAAAGTACTGCAAAAGTATTCTTGTGCTGAAGTTTCTGCATCTTGTCAGACTGCAGACTTCACTATAACTTATTGGCATTTTTTGATATACAAACACTAAATAGTGGATGACTGACATGAAAAAAAGTATGCATAGTTTTTTTGTTTTGTTTTGTTTTTATTAATGTCCAGCAGTAGCATTTACAACTCTTCCATGAGTGACAAAGTGAAGTCCAGCAGATTTACTTTCACAAGCAACTTTCACTATGATGCGCCACTAAAGCCTGAAAAGTGTGTGTGGAAATGTATTTATCCCCATTTACTGAGACCCTTAAATAATCTAAGTGTGGATTTTGGGCACACAAAGAAAATAGCATTTTTGTTCATTATTTTTGCAAAATAATTTAAGATTTATCAGGTTGGATGGAGAGTGTCTGTGTTCACTAATATTCAAGTTTTCCCAGTGATTCTCATTCACATTTAGGTAGAGTTGACTGTCTGAACCTGGCTCACCTCATTTGTTGAGAGATGGATGTATTTTCACATTTCATCTTTGGATCAGTTCCCTATAAATTGTAGAAAAATTTGTTGTTGTAAAGTGAAATAAATGGAGCAAGAGGTATGAAAACTTTTACCACTGACTGTATATCAGAAATGCAGTTATTAGTAATGAATGCTTCTTTATCAAACAATTTCAGATCGAATCAGTTACCTCCATATTTGTCATGTTTTCTGATGAAGTAGAAGCACATGTTTTGTTAAAATGTTCTTTTTGGAATGTGCATAGAATAGAATAGAATAGAATAGAATAGAATAGAATTCAACTTTATTGTCATTGCACTGTCACATGTACAAGCAACGAAATGTAGTTTGCATCTATCCAGAAGTGCTATACATGATATAAATATTTATGAACAGGTGTATGAAGATATAAACAGAGAATAATATTGACGTGCTATAAATAAAATGTTTTGTTAAGCGTAAGCCTCGGTTAAATTGGGGGTTCGTGGTTAGCCACACCACAAATCTTGGTTGATTTCTTGAGCAGATAACAAGCATGACATACAACTGTGCAGAAACAGTATTGTTAGGATTAGTTACTGATCTAAAGAAATTGTGGATCTGAAAAGCCTGGTTTATGTAAAAACAAAACAAAAAAAGAAAAAAAAAGAAGAAGGAAGAGCCCTGAAGGACTTTTTTAGTTGTTGCATCTGCTTTGCTTTTACTTAGTGTCATTAGATTAAATATAGTTAGTGGCTTTTTCCAAAATCAGCATCTTGGCTTCTGGTTTAGGTTTTATTCATTTGTGACATGGAAAAGTATCAGTAATGATACAGGAAACTGCCAATCTGCATACCTCATCTTGCTGACTGAGGTATGCAGAGGTTCATGAAGGGTGATACCAACTCCACTTGCAACTCTGATTTGAGGGTATTTAGAGAAACCGGAATTTAGAAATTTCTTAAAGTTACGGCTCATAAACTGACATTAACATCCTGGGGTTGTCTGTTTTTTGTCTCCAAAGTAGCACAACAAAACCTGTTAGCTCGTCTGTTGATTCTTTTTTTTTTTTTTTTTTTACATGGGAGGAGTCAATTTTCTGGCTGTGAAGCAAGAACTTTGGATAGCAAGTGTTTCTGTTTCTAAATGTGAAGTGTGAAACTGTGGTCCTCATGCATGTGTGGCCCCCAATGAGAACATCATTTAGCAGCTTGTCACAGCTTTTTGTACTTGCTACATTACTTTAGAAGAGGTCATTTGTGCCAACTTTAGTTTTTTTTCTGTTTTAAATATCTTATTTTTCTAAAACTCGGGCTCATTAACAGGCTTCTGTTGCAGCTCACCAAACTGGAATGTGAAATAAATTGGTTCTCATCGGGGAGCCTCTACTTTTCAAAAGCCATTTTTGAGTGCAGAGAGTGTAAAACTTAATTTATTTCATTTGTTTATGGGTTTACTTATTGGTGAATGAACCTTAATTGATGAAAATGTGGGCTGAGAAAGCATTCTGGCTTCTGCCTCGCTCTGTTTAGTCACGACCTAAAGCATAATACACATGCACTCTTAATCGCATTGTCAAACTACACACTAAGAATCAGTTCATGTTCATGATTTGAAATTTACTTACATACAACTGACATAGAGTTTTGGTTTTGTCAAATTAATTTTTTGACAGTAGACCTTATGCTTGTTAATCATTGTCCCTTGCGCTCAATGTCAATTTCTGTCTTTCTCTCGCTTTGTTCACTTTTTTACCACCACCCTCTCCATAGTGACCAAAGCTGCTGCTTTCTTTGAATAGTGCTCATCTTTTGGTCAAAGGCCTACCAGACCGCAGCACAAAACAGGAATAGAGGCTTTTGCAGCCACACAGAACAGAGCAGTGTGTCTGCCTCATGTCTTTATGTTAAAGCATGTTTGTTTGCGTGTCCATGCAAGTGTGCATGCTTGAGGAAGAAGCATACAGGACAGGAGGCTTTTTGTGTATTTTATGCTTTTATCCCAGACTAAACAGATCATAACCTTCAAATATGACATTAAATATAAAAGATATAAAAGCAACAACTTGACCTTTTTCATAATCAACAGAATCTTTAAAGATCACACCCTTTCAGCCAGGAGCAATAATCCAGTACACACACAGCGCATTGAATAAAGCTGTCATATATCATGGTGTGAAAACACATGGGCAGGGCTGAGTGAGTACAGACTGCAGTTCAGATGTGCTTCAGACTATATTTATTTTTTTCCTTCCGACTCTTGTTGAGTTTCATCCTGCAGAGGGCACAGGTAGGTCACATTAAACATATATGGAGCAGCTCGAGGCAGAAGAGCGCCTCCACACTAGACTCCAATTTAAGAAGGGTCACTCTCAAGCAATATCTGGCCAGCCGCAGCCTTATGGACTGACGACCTTACTTTATTTACAAGAGGCAACATTTTATGCATACAAATTCTGCAACTTATTCCAAAGCAACAGATCTCATGTGCTCAGAATGAAAACTCTAAATGCAGCCATGAGTGCAGAAGCGGGAAACAAAGATGTTCTGTTCTTATGTGGTTTGCTTTATTTTGCAAGTGGCATATTTAAAAAGAAGGACCAGAAAGGATGAATAAATAGGAACAATTCTTAAAAAAGACAAATGTAATGTTCTGGTGGGCAAGAATCACTATCACGGCAACAGACAATACATTTAATTTTTTCTATATCATACAGTGCCTTGATAAAGTATTCAGAGCTTATGAATTATAAGATTTGTCACGTTGAAATTGCACAAGTCAAAGTATTATACAGATATTTCATATAACATTCCAAAAAATGAAGAAAAGGATATAAGATGTTCAATGTTGAAAAAAATACAAAAATGTGGCTTGCATTTCCCTTCTCATCCACAAATGCACATCAAATTTTTTAGAGGTTATATTCAGGGAAAGTTTGAAAATGTTTATTCTGATCTATTTGTTGTGTCCGTTTGTATTTCCCTATTTATTCTTCATTTACTAATCAGCCGACTTCTAAAGGTAGGTTATTACTCAGGATTTTATTTAAGATTTTCAGAGTAAAATCGACAGGATGCAAAAAAACAGCACCCTTTGCATTTGTAAAACATCCTGTCCTGTTGCTTCATAATTCTGTACTCCAAATTTCTATTTGCAAATACAATTTCAACTCATTTTACCATAAAAGATGCTCTTTAAAACAAATTAATGCAATCCCTGACAACTTTCTAGAAACTAGCATCTACTTAGTTTCATGTGAAATTAGCAATAAAACTTAAATTAATTCAATGAGTTTATTCAAGTAATGTAGCACCTAGTAATCTTATTTTTATTCTAATTCCAAAAGTCAACCAAAACATTATCTGGTTAATCTTTTTAATATTTTTACTAGATAGAACAGGAAGGATACAAGGATGAAAACAAAAACAAAAAAGATTTCATCTTATCTCTGTCACGTCTCTGTCAGTCTGTTCAAGTTCCGCGACTTGCAAGAGATGTTTCCACATCCTCCTTTTTTTTCCAGAATCCGTCAAAAGAAAAGTAATACAACAGAGGGTCCAGGCAGCAGTTCACACTTGCGAGGCAGCTCAGGACGGGCCTCAGGTGATCAAAGAATACAACCAGAGACACCGGCAAGAAGAAAACGATGAACATCATCAGGTTCATGGCGAAAATCAGCATGACGTTCAGCTTGTTACTGACCATTGCAGACTCACTTAGATGTCTTTGGAGAGTACAGGACACCATAATTGTGGAGATGATGTTAACCGTCAGCATGGTCAGCAGTAGCACAAGTTGGAAATAACCAATTGTGAGTTCCAGTATGTGGTCCCTTGTTCTGTTGGTTTGGGTCACATTTGCTGTCCCAGAATCAAAACATGTTTGATTCTCAAAACTTCTCAGAAAGCCCACACTCTCTGGGATATTCACCAACACCACAATCACCCAGACGAAAATAGAGCCCTTCACGGCGTTGACAGGTGTCCGAATAAGCCTCGACCTCAACGGATAAACCACAGCCAGCAGCCGGTCCACACTGATAAAGGTGATGAAGATGGAGCTCGTGCGGACGTTGTTGCGAAAGAGCATGGTGAACCAGACGCACAACATCTCACCCGGATGCCAGCTGTCCGTGGCATAAAAGTAGACCCTCATGGACAGGGAGAGGATGAGCAGCAGGTCTGATATAACCAGGTTGGCCATGAAAACGGCGCTGGGAGACTTTCGTCCATGGTGACGAAGCAGAATCCACAGAGATATGATATTGAGTGGCAAACCAAGAGCAATGATGGATCCATAAATAATCACATACACAAGGCTCCTCATGTCTTGCTCTGTTCCATTTGCTCTCTTGCTCTTGACGAAGAGGTTTGGCTTCTCAATGAAAAGCAGAAATGCACAAGAGCGTAGCTGTGACACAAACCACAAACGTCTCGTTTCAGCACACCGTCAACAAGATTTGTGACAGTGAAATGGAGGGAGCATTGCGTGCTAAGAAGTTTCAGCACAGCGAAACAGGAAGCAAGAGGGCAATTCTTTAGCAAGAGAGGAAGGTTTCAAGCATCACCGTGTGAAGGGGGCAGAAAGAGCGTGCCGGAGATCAAAGGCATGGAAGATTTCTGTGCTCTAAAATCCTACACGTGTACAAGAAAGAGACAAGAATAGAACAAACTATTTTTTTTTTTTGCCTTTCATGTTAGCGTACATGAACAAGTATTTAAAGTGAACAAGTTCAGCTTTATTTGAAAAGTTCTTGTACTTTTTCTCTATCAAAGCAAAGCCCAACACTTATGTCACCTAAACATCTTTCAGCTTCTTTTATTCACACGCACTACATGTGGATGGAGAGTGGAATGAAACTTGAAAACACACAAACAGAATGGACATCCCCCGATCAGCACTTGCACATTCATAAGTACACAAGTATTGACAGATTTTTGGGCTGTGGGAGGAAATGAGAGCGCAAGAGGGACACGCATACCCACAGGAAGAACGTGTAAACTCAGCACTGATGCTGAAACGCAAAACCAAAGTCCTACTAGTTATGAGTCAATAGTGCCAACTGCAGGAAACACATCGCTGCTGAGCTCCTGGTATTCAACCGCTTGATTTTTAAAAGTTTTACTGAGATGAATCTATTCATAACTTTGACAGTAATCTGTAGAATTTCTACATTTTACACGTCAAAGCAAATATAAATCCAGATCACCGTTTTTTCTTTTTTTTTTTTCGTTATGCTGACAGGAAAATGTAAAACTTGATCAACCACGATCAGTCTTAATCAATCCCTTTAATTAGTTTGACCAAAATCTTCACTAACGTTGGAGAGATTGCAGAGAACATTTTTTTCTGTCACTTGGTGATAAATCCCAGTGTGATGGTCAGAGAGCAAAGTCAAAAGTGACAACATACATCAGGCTGTATGTAGCTTCATGTTTATCTCTGTCTTGGCTGAACCTGCGAACTAAGTAGTTTTGAGTGGTTTTATTATGAAGTATTGCTACTCTTACTTGAGTAAAATTTCTGGATACTGTGTCCACTTTGAGTAACTTGATCAGTAACTCACCAGTTCTGCAGCCTTTTACGAAACATTTTTTTTTAACTCTTGCTTGTAACTTTTTTCTTTTACTTGAGTAAAATTATTTTAAAATAGTGTAAATCACCTGAGTAAAATTATTTGATACTCACGTCCAGAAGTAACAACAAAAACCAGATGAAAACTAACGTACAAGCTCCAATAGTTGTGGTACAAGTCCAACCGAAGGATACATTTAAAAGTAAGACAATAAAGTTGTACATTTTCAAAAAACAATCCCCAAAGAGACAAATATGTGTGTGCAGACCTGAACCTTACCCACATGCAAACAAACACACCAAAACACAGCTGTCACCAAATCCTTACCTAATGAGTAAATGTTGTGACTTGTTTTGTATGTAGAAAAACAAGTGCAAATCTTTTGTCAATCCCACAGGATTGCTGATATCACCAGGGGAGATCCTTTGAAAAAAAATGAATTGATCAATTCTTTGCAATATTCATTTGAGCATGTTTGAGATCCATGCTGAACTGGATGGCTGGCAAAAAAGGCAAAAAAGTGTGTGATTACACCTTCTTGGCTGGAAACCGCAGCAGAAATGCTGCTGTTGTGGTTTTCTTTAATGTGTCTCACTGTGTCCCAAAACTGTTTCAGACACATTTCCTGTAAAAACTAAAACAAAACAACAAAAAAAAGACATATGATTTATGGGAAAGGGTAAACAGTGTCACAGAAAACATGAGTAAATTATTTTGGAAGAGGTTTTTTGTTTTATTTTTTGTTTTTTTAGGATAGCATCGTCTTCAAAACAAGGTTTTTTAATTTGAAGGTTGGTATGGTCAATGTTGTTGCCTACTACTGGTGAGGAATGGTATTGCAATGCTTTGATTGGACTTGCATAAATTATATGAAACAGAAAAATCTGCTTAAAAAACCTTCTGAATTAGGGTTTTCAAAAAGTGAGTTCTTTGACATCTGGTTTTCAGATTGTTCGGTTTTCAGCCTTTGGTGTTGCAGCTTGTAAAATAACAGAGCATGCCTACTACACTTCAAGGACTGTGTACTTGTAGAGACAATTCTGCCCGTGTTTTAGATCATTCAGTGTACTTTTTTCTGTAAAGCTTTCAAAACATAATATACTAATTTTAAGTGAGCTGGTTCTCATCTATTTGAGAACTAGCTCACTGTTCTAGTTCATTGTTCTTTGCTACATGCAGCATCGTGCAGGTGCTTTGCAGCCAGTTCACTTGGAGTTATTTCTTCTGACTTCAAATCAGCTGGTAGATTGAAATTCAAAAGCAAACAGAAGCAAAACATTTAGGAAAATAAGTATTTGTAGGGAGATGTTTCTTTGTTATGTTATAGCTTGCCCTTGAATCCTTCAAGCATGATTTTCCCATAGCACAAGACGAAGACATACATAGTAAATACAAAAGAAAGCGTGCTACCTAAATTAAGTCGTTTCTTGTTAGTTTTTTCTATTTTTGGTTTGCAACTGTGAGAAGTGTCAAAGATGGATCAACTGGTTTTGCAACAGTTTTGTCGACTTGTGATTTGATAACAAATCAACCGACTTCTTGCACAGTTGCAGCAAGAATTTTATCACAAGATCAGATTTTGCTACATGGTGTTTGTGTGTTCTGTGCATGTGTGGGACCTCTTGAGGCACTCCATGTTTCTCCCACAGGTTGCTTGTTCTGTGTGTCTCTCTGTTGGTCTGTGAAGAACCGAACTGGGATTTAATCTTGCCCGTTTGACCCTGGAGATAGGATCTCCCCCACCCCCAAGGAGAAGCTAGTTAAGACTATTGGTGGATACTGACAAAATACATAAAGTCCCACCTAACCTTGCAAACAATTTACAAGAACTGGACCTTAGTCTATTCACCCAAACTGAAGATTTACATGAACTGAAGTGTTTGTTGATAAATTTCACAAGTTTACATCTCAGATGAAGGCCACAATGTGAATGCAGCTCTTCTTTTGCAGCCTGGTTAACAGGTTAACTTGAATTTGTAATATGAAACTCAATTTCATCCAAGTGCAAGTAAATATATTTTTATCCATACTTACAGTACTTACCACCAACCTCATACCTGTCATGTGTCATCAGTTCATGTCAAATTTGTGGTTAAGAACAAAGCCTAACTCTGCAAGTACAAATTAGAGGAAATGTTGAAAGTGAGTTCCAAGAAAAGGTGTTAGAAGAAAAGGAAGACAGGCAAAGCAACAAAATGACAGACAAGTTGTCACCAAATGTCTGAAGCTGTTAACCACAAAAAGACCTTAGTGCTCTTTTTTGTTTTTGCAAGAGAGAAGACATTATAAGAAATGCATGTAATTTTTTATGTTTTAAGTTTTTAGGAATCAATTTCTAATATTTTAATGGCAACAAAAAGGTGTCATGTTTTTAGTCTCTGAGAAGAACGCAGCCACTCAGGCAGCCGGCAGAGATGAGAAACTCAGCTTCTGTAATTACTTCAAGCGGGATCACAAACTGACACAGACTTGTGAACTGGCAGCTCAGGTAAACTCAAATGACACGCTGAATCAACAAGGAACCCACAGCCCAGGACACAAAACCGAAAGACTAAATACCTACCGAACATAATCACCGACCGAGGCAGAGCCGGTACAATCAACGAAATTACAGGGGAACCAGTTAACCAATAAATGGGAAAAACAGCAAAGAAGAGGTCTAAAAGTAATACACAAGCAATTCAAAATCCCAAATCCCCACAAAAGGCTCAACATTAGAAGTGTGGTTCATATTCACTCTACACTGTTGCTCTTGCACCTCTGTTTAGATCTAGATCAATGCGATAAACACCGCAAGCACAACTAACGTTTGACTTTACAGAGGCAGTGCTAGACTGGTGTCTTCAGAATTCTGAGAAAGGAAATAGATTTTTCAGTCTCCACCTTCACTTTGTTGGCAATTAGAAGAGCAGAAATCTTGGAAGTTTAACAATAGTGATATTTATTCCAGTACACTATAAAAGGAGTTATAAAACTAACTTCATTATTTACCTAAATTAATGTAAGCCATCACATTTGAAAAGTACATAATTGTAGAATTAACCGACATAAACTCACTTTTCAAACATATAAGGCTTGTCTTGGTCTAAAAGCAGGGTAACATCATGCTAGGTGCTGCTTTCTTTTCTTCCTGCCCCAGTTAGTTTTCTTTTTTCTGCTTGGGAAGTTCCACAGCTGTTGCTGATTTGCATACTTACTCAAGTTTCCTCTGAAACCCAAACACCCGAGTGCATCACAGCTTTATATTAGTGCCAATTTTCTTTTGTGAGATCAGAAAGCAAAAATTCAACATGTGTTAGTGGGCTGCTTACTACAGAAAGTTGCATGATTACATAATGTGAGTGGACAATGAACATAAGGAAGTAACAAGTTAATTTGTTTTCTCTGTAATATTTAAGGCAAAAGTATTTTCATCATCAGTTCTTCAAAATTGAGGCAGTCATTACTGAACATATACCAAATTTATTTAGAATAAACATATTGTACCTGTATGGTATTTCTTTTTAATTTTAGATTGTCATTGCTTATAGAAGTGTGTAACTTGAAGATTAGACTGAAATCTGACAGGAAATGTAGCAGCTGATGTCAGACAGACAGTTCAAGGTGTCAGAATGCTTTATTTTTTATATCTGTTGAAGGTAACATTATTACTTGATTGTGCTATAAAATGTGTGCCTCCAAAATATATAAAACTCACCCTTTGTTTTAGTTAAGATCAGAAATAAATCTTTGAGACTTTCCCTCACTATTCAGCCAGTTAACAAGGCAACCAGCTAATGAGGCATTAATGTTTGTGTTAATGTTCACAAACAGGTGCTGGAAGGTCAATAAACTGAAGAAACATGCAATAATTGTGCTAAATGAAAGCTATAGGCAGAGCCGGCCCAAGGCATTAGGAATTAGGCGTCTGCTCAGGGCACCACACCACTAGTGGACTCCCAGGAGCACCAAGTTAGCATCAACCAATAACCATAAATTTAGTGTTTATCAGCTGATATTACTTTCAAATAACGTCAAATAATACTAATATGCATTTCAAAATCCAATAAAGTGGGTGGGATTTTACACAACTCATGATTGTGATGCCAAACTTGGTCAACCATGTAGTTGTACCCAACAGAGGATGGTGGTAGGAGTGGAAGAGGCCAAATATACACAGATAAAAAGCATCTTAGATGAAGTAAAATTATATTTATTGTTTTTAGGTGTTGCTTCTCTTCATTTTGAAGTTTCCTTGTTGAGTAATCTGGTATTTGTTTTCGTAACGGCTAAATAAAAAAAACATTTCTCTCTCTGTGTGGGAATGAGCAATTCTTGAGATTAAACTTGCATCAGTTTTCAGTATCAATGATCATTGCTACTTACTCAAACAAACAAAAAAAAAAAATCCAAGAGCTTGCATGACAAATTAAACGACATGCAAACTGCATGAGCCAAGCAATGCAGATCTTCATCAACTTGTGAAAACTGCACCCATTTCAGCAGGAAACTCAAAAACAAATCTTTTTCCTGCATGATATATAATGGGCTTGAGGTGTAGAAATCATTAGAACTGATTTGTGTCCATGTAAGAGCAGGCCAACTTCTAACAATATTTTATTTTCAAGTATGTTGAATATTAGGGATATTGAATGTTTTCTTCAACTAAAACTATGTACTGGGGAACCTTGCCTGTTTGTTCAATATTGATGGAATTTTCCATTCTGAATATCTAAAACATTTGAAAGAAAATGCAGATTGGGAGGCTGAGATAACTAAGATAACAATGCTACCTGACATACTTTTGGCTGGGGTTTGCAAAACAGCCAATCTGGATGTGCCTTTTATTTTTCTTGGGGCTGATTTCCTGATCCCCAAGACTGGAGATAAGCAAGACATATATTGGTTTTGCGGTGGCGCTAAGACGATTTCCACTGTGCATATTAAAGCATATTATGGTCTGTTTGGTGTTTGAACTAAGATAAGGAGCTACAGGTTGTTTTAGAGGGGCCATAAGTATTCTTGGTTCTATAATTATACAAGTCCAACAACAGCATGAATGTTATATTGAAATCACTATTTTATAAAATGCTCCTTTTTTCTGAGTAGACGAAGTGTAAAAAATGTAACTTTAATATAGATTTTTTTAAAACTTTGTAATTGTAAGTGTAATTTTAGGTGATGGTTTATCAATAATAATACAAATTCTTTAACTTAGAGTGAAGAAGAGTACCCAGATCATATTTAGTGCAATATATAGTGAAAGAGAGAACAATATGAAGACAGGGACAAACAGGTGTTGACTTAGTCATTGCAAAAATATTAAAGCTTCAACAAGTTTGAATCTTTACTATTTCTCTTAGACCTTAGATGCATATTTATATTTCCAATGCAGTAAAGATTTGATCAAGTTTCATAACATGAATCAGCCGACAGCAGTCTTTGGATGTTAGGTTAAAATGTAATTTGATAAAAGTTTGCCGATATTAAATGTTAAAGACTGAATGATATTATTCAAATTCCCATGTAGCTCTTAGTTAAAAAAAAAAACAGTAAAAGTTTGGTTTGCAACCTAGAAGCTTAATTTAAACACTCATTGTGTTCATATTTCAACCAGTTAGCTTTTGATTTTTTTTAAAGTTAGAATTTTGGAAGCAGTTGTCCTACTTCATCCACTGTGCACAATGAACCAATATCCCAAGTCGGAAACCAGTCCCACAGCCTTACAATACCACTACCATGTTTAAGACTGAAAGCCTCATTCAGATATACTTCTTGCCACTTAATTGAGCTTATTGATAGTTGGAGCACAAGCTATTTTCTTTGACCTGCATCTTTTCAGTTCATCTTGATATTAAATTTACATCCCGTGGAGGGTAACACTAAACTGAACATCTGCCCTGCAAAACTCCCAATGACAACAGTGACAAAAACATTCTGAAGTCTAAATAATGATCATTTCACATGTTTAGAGCATGAAGGACAAATAGGTGACACTATTGCAACATAACTTGTTAGCCTGTGATGATAACCAGAAAATATTCATATTAATATTGGTCTTTACATAAGAGAGCATATTTAGTTCGGTTTTGTGAGTTATAAGCGTTAGCGCTTTTTGATGCCAAAAACATGGCTATGTATTTACACGAGTGGATGACCATGACGTCTGATGTAACCTCATCCTGTGCACCAAAGAGATCAATACAAGTAAGATTAGCAACCAAAACCAAGCTCGTTTTAACACATCAGTTTCTTAATTTACACTCTAATCTTGTTCTGTGATGATAGATCTCAGTTTCGATTTCTTCATATTTACCCCACCGTACTTTCCAAGGTGCGGTGGGGTAATTTTGAAATGGTGGGGTACTTTGGAAAGTACCCCACCATTTCAAAATTGTGACATTTTCACAAGATTTTAAAAGATAATGTCATATGAAATATCTTCATTTACAGACACAGTTGCAGAAATTTTCAGTGGGTTGTAATAAGTTGGCAGGCGTAGAATTTTTTTTTCCACTAACTCGTTTTCTGATGAAATCACGATCTTGATAATGTGTGTACATTTTGTTTTATTTATTTATTTATTTATTTATTGTCTGCTGGAGGGCACATTTTCTTTATTACATTTTTCCAAATTTCTCACCTCACAGACTGTACTCTGAGAATGTGCTATTGAGGGTATTTCCTGTCCAAAATGCTGACTTCTCAAAGGAACAGTGATAAGATTTCATCTTTCTACAAACTGAACTCACCCTCTTCCTCTTATGTCTGCACTACAATGACCATAATATTTCCTCTTTTTTGTCTCAGATGGAGTATTTTTGTCATTTTTCTTTGAGAAAAGGTGTTTGCCTTTGACATTCCATCACTCTGTGTTTTAATAATTGCACACAAGTTAAAAAACTATAAAAGAAATAAGAGCTTATAGTTCCTTGTTGAGCTGTTGTCACACTTTTGGTTTTATTTTGAGTAGAGGTTGATTTGGTTTCATTGATTTATGGTCAAACGAAGTAAGACGTTTGCATTCTCTAATCTTCCTCAGAAGACTAGAGTAAGCAAAAGAAATGAGTTAAAATTTGAATAAATTCATCATGTTTTATGTTTACTAACGGAGTCTATAAGCACAAATAGGTTGAAAGGGGCAGTTGTTGACAGGAGTTCTAGCTTCTATCTTTAATAAGATCACTGAACCGTTCTTGGACAGCGTGAATAAAGTGCCATTCTCCCACACCAGGCAGTGAGGGGCGGCCTCCATTGCTGTGCTCACTTCATTAAAATTTCCATTTCTGCAACAGCAGGACTCACAATGAACCATGCTCCCATGGCCTGTGAAGCTAATGCATGTCTGTTTGCTGGCATCAGTATGCGGCTGGAGGTTTGAAAATGAATCAACATTGATTCACGAGGATGTGAATGTATGTTTGTGTGCATGGAGCAGGGTAGTAAATGTTTGAAGAGATGGGATTGTTATAAATATGGGCAAATTCTTCCTTTTCCCCCCCTCATCTCCTGATTTTGTCGGGTCTGGTGTAAACACAGCAGGTAAACATCGGTTGAATTGTGGGCCTGAATAGCATCTTCATCTGCCTCATGGCTCAGTGTGGGAAGAGAGAGAATTTGAACGATTATATGCTTTAGACCAATCCTCCACTATTACCAGCTGGGCCAAGGCAATTAACCCGCTTCATATGTCTCATCTGAGCCCAAAAAACAAAACAAGTTCATCTTTCCCAGTCTGTGAGGGCCCTCCCTGTTTCAGTCTCGAGCAAAAAGACAAAGCAAAACTCAACCTCAATTAGTTCCTTATTTACTCCTACTTTCCAATTAGCGGGTGCCATATTAAATCTTACAGGTCTGCAAATTTAGGCCGATTACTTATGCAAATGAGTTTAAAGTTTTAATAATGCTGTCAACAGAAATAAATGAGTTAGGCAAAGCAGAGTGTTGCAGTCCTTAAAATTACCTGCCGAGCTTAACAAAGAGTGACATTCATAAAATGTTTCAAGTTGGAACATGAAAGGTGAAGAGAAAACAAGAAGGGGTTTTCATCCCTGTTTGTTGGAACAAAAAGTAAAGAAGAAAGTTTGGAGCAGGCCAGGATTACTGGGTTTAGATCGGATCCCAAAAGACGTACCAATCCAGGAGGTTTGAATAGGAAAAAGCCAGAACAATTATCTACACTGCATCATGTTTTACACACATTCAACGGTATTTGTATTAAAAATATATATATAATTATGTTTAATTATTTCTTTTTTATAACTACTTTATTTTTTAATTAGGACATTTTATTTAAAGTTGGTTAACGATGTAAGATGATTTATTTTTGCAATTAAGTTTGTTAATGTAGTTACATGCTAGGTCAGTCTAAAATGGACGTATGATGTAAAATCAACTTTTCTGGGCTTATAGTATGTTTTCATGTTATTCCCTTATCAAAAGCAAACCTGGAGTGTTGCAACACAAAGTGTTGCTTTGTGCTGCAAATCTGTTATTGCACCAAATTCATTTGAAACCTATTTATATAAGTCAATGGATTCTTGCTTTCCAGAGGCCTTCCTCCTTGACTCACACAGGTCAGTTATACTAAACTCACCCGATACTATCTCATCGAATTAATAAAAGAGCTACTTCGTAAACTCTCAATAGAAGAGAAAGCACACATGTCAATTCCACGCAGGCAAAGGCAAACCTTCACTCCAAACATGCCCTAATGGGGGAGAAGGCAAAGCGAAGGTCAAAAGAACAGTAGAACAGTTGTTTTGTTTTTTCTTTTTTTGAAAAATGCATTAACTGTAATAGTTCAATAATGGAAGACGGCATTCAATCACTTTTTAAAGGTAGTAGGCCTTATGGCCATTCACCTGGATATCATCAATAATCCAGAACACCACAGTAAGTAGCGTATGCAAACCTGAAGAATGAAGCGAAGTCAACACCAGTGAACTGCACATACCGGGAATATTCAGAAGAGGGAAACCTTGAATAAAAATAGTGGCAGACAAGAAAGTGAGCGATATACATCACCTGCATTGTGATGAGACCATTGACTTAAATGCACAAATTATATCAACATTTCCATATTTCCATCTTTTTCATATTTGTTAAAACTATTCCCAAGTTGTGACAGTATGGTATGAGACAGATAATCTATGAAGAAAATGAAGCTCATCTGTCTTCTCCCAACGCTCCCAGTGATAACTACAAACAACCAATCACAGCCTGCCAGTCACCCATGCGCACGCTAATCACCCATCCTCCTGTCTCTGATTGGTTGTTTTTGATCGGGAGCGATGCATTTCTTCAGATGGCAATAGCAGCACCGGGAGGAGGTGGATTAGTTCAATCTTTTCAAAGATTATGTGTTGATGACGGTTTTAACACGTGTGAAAAACACACGTTTTTAAAAAATAAGATGTACATATTGTATCTTCAAGAAAACATGAGTTGACTAATTCCTCTCCAGACTTTTGTTAGGAACATTGGAGCTGAGGTTTTAGGTTCAAGATCCCCGTCCCAGACTGAAAACGGCAATGATCTAACACTCAAATCTGAGTTACATATTTTAGAATGGTGTCAAACAAGACAAATATACTGTGCTCGTTTCATAGCTATTTCACATCCTAAGTGCTGGATGTCCTAAATAGATAATTCTCTGATACGTAGCATGGTGTGATGTGTTCTAATAGAAACTCCAATGATCTAAACCACTGAGTGACTGCTAACTTTCATACAGTCCTGTTCTCTTAACTTGTACTTAGAAAACTATTCACACCCTTCTAATACTGAGTTATATTTTTTCTACCTTAACAGCTCTTCCTTTCACACTTGGGTAATTGGAGGGCCATTAAATTAGAATATTTATCACTCTGGCTATGGCACTATGGCCATTGATGGGGCGACACTACAGGAAGTAAAGAGCATCCCTGGCAGTGTGAATGTGTGAAACATGTCAGTTGTGTACGCCATTCCAGATGTCTTTGTTCATCACCTTATTTGCCTCTATGAAGGTTTATTCTGTTGGGCTTACTATGTACTGCTTAATGTGTAAATTATGTAATCTGAACTTTATATACGGATAACACACAACTTCACAGGCTAATATTGCCATGGATGTTTTTTTAAATTCTGAATAAAATAAGTATTGTAAGAAATTCCTACGTGGCGCATGTCTACACTTTTGGCCATATTTTCATTAAATAGGGTTTGAAAGGTTTTCTTTCCTCGCTCTAAGCTAGAGAGCTTGTAGCAAAATTGGGAAACTACTTTCTTTCTCTATATTTAAAACCTTTGTTCTCAAATCCAAATAGTAAAATGTTTAAGATGGGCTGTAAATTACAATATAATGAATGAGAAAATGTGGTGAACTTCTGCATAAACAAAGCAGGCATTGCATTCATTTGTAATGTTACAGCAAGAGAATAGAACGACACGCAAACAAAAGTAGCTCCAATACTCACTCCAGAGCTTAAAACTGTTATTAAGACTTGAGAATCAGATCAAGAGTCAAAGTCAGATTGGAAGACTTTAGGACACAAGTTTGAGTTGAGCTTGGATTAGGATTAGGATAACAGTAAATAAAGTCTTTTATTTTTCTGACTTGAGTGTGAGTAGAATCAGAGTCTCAAATATGAGTTGCTATGTCTGTCTTGAGGCGTAGGTGGGTGCGAGGTCATTTGTTTTTTATGTTGCTGCAATGAACAAGCTATGTGGAGACTGTGCACATTTTTGTTTCATTAGGTGTAAGGTTGTTTTCATCATCATGTGAAGAGGTAGACCAAACTGTTGTCATAGAAAATTACACAATGAAGATTATTCTGGAGTATTCTTGATCTCAAGGGAAACCAGAGCTGTGATTTGCACCATTGGAATCTGCCTGGTTGTACCAATGGTGCTCTGTGTGGTTCTGTGATGTTTTTAAATTAAAACCATCATTGCTTCAGTCCCTCTATCTGCCCTCTTACACAGCAAAAGACTCAGGAAGACATCCACTTCTCTGCTAACTAAGTAAAATAATTGTCTGGTTGTGTAAATTACTTTCTCCAGTCAAGCTGAACCAATCTCAGACTTTCAATGGATGACATGTTGTGAGAAAACAAGACACAGCAATTGCTTGATTTTCAAAAATCAAATAACCATCTCCAGTCTGCCAGGGGGCAAGTTCTTTCACTTAAGGCAGAAAGCCAAACATATTTGATTAAAATGTCTGCTTTTCATCAGGGATTTGTTTTGGTGCTCACAGAGGCCAGCTCAAAAGAATCAAACTGTGTTTTTGTTGATTTACCGCAGTTGAGAAAATATTAGTAAATTTAACAGCATCAGCTCTAATCTTGAAGGAAACATATGTACAGAATTCTGAAACAGCTTCATATTTATTGATAATAAAGGCAGCAGATGTATACATTTTTGTTCGTACACTTTTATAGCAAAAGAGAAATGATACAGTGAATTTGGTAAATGCACAAGTTTGTGAAAAACTATTTGGATGCTTATGGATATTTTTTTTCTGTTGTGCTGTCAGAGTTCAAGCTTTCAGATAATCAACACAACCACATTTCAGACAAATGCAATAAGCTTTTTTTTTTAACTAAAGTAGATTATTTAATAGCAACAAGGCAAATAATTTTTCATGCACTGTAAATTCTTGCATTTAAATTTGCATGACAAATATTTCCACTTGTTCAGTTTTCTTAGTTTGCAGATAAATGCTCCATTTTATGAGGACGTTTTCCAAAGGTGTGAAGAAATCCAACACCTAATGAACTCAGTGGGATAATCATAAATCATTAGACCCCATTTCTGTAGTTAGACATCTGATGAGTTTAATTTAAGAAAGTTAAAACAGAAGGTGGAGGAAAGGGGAACAAGGTAGCGTAATTAGGAAATCAGGCGTCACTGATATAAAACAAGAAACAGATGATGGAAAAAATGTGCAAGATGTCACAGTTAGTTAAAAAAAAAAAACTGAGAGAGAGAAAAGAGAGACAATCCCCAATGTACTGAATTACAAAAACAGTAAAGTGAAAATAAAATGAAAAGTGGGTGAGAGCAGATGTGAGAAGAATGTGCAGGTAAAGAGGTGCAGAAAAAGACAAAAGAATCAAATTAATCTACTTGATGGGTTTGGTGTAATTTACCACTGAAGTCTCAAAAAAAGGCTGCTAAATGGAAGACAGATAGCAGCACATTTGTTGTTGTGAACTTGTGCTGACTATTATAAAAGGGTCAACATATTGTGGCTATACTTAGCAAACGCTTAAAGTTTCACAATGCGGGGAACCTGCATATTTCCAGGTGCCATGCAAATAGTCATTGGAAAGGGAAACAATCCCACAGCATCACAGATCCCCAACCAGGCCTAACATCCTTTGATTCACACAAGAGCTGCACATTCACTTGCAAAAACTTGCATCTTAGCTAAAAAAAAAAAAACTATAAAAATATTTAGCAAAGTCAAGTGATTACACTTGAAATGTAAAAACAGGAAAGGTTATTTTTTTCCCTCCCAGACAGCAAGTCTTACTCACAACTGTTGCAAAATGCAAACAGCTCAATATCCAGGCAGCAGAGACTGTATATTAAAGTAACACATCTCGGATGACACCATCGTTTGTTTGCAAACACTGTTAATCAACTTCTTCTGCTTTTTCATGCTTCTCTTTTAATCTCTGTCTGGCTGCATGGTCACAAAGAGACGCTGAAGTCAGGAACGTAATCCTTGCCCATTATGATCAATGATCAGTGTCAAACTGCATTTGTTATGCAACTCTCATTGTTTTCTTCCTGCCAAACTCCTAAAACAGGCAAATTTGTGATGTGAAACACCTAATGATTTTCATAGACTCTCGTTTAGGCTGTGGATCTCGGCAGCTGCTCCAACATTCCACTTGGGCTCTTGGCTATATCCCTTATCTTAATTAAAATACTCATGCAGCACTTTTCAGGTGTCAATTTTCAAAGAGAAAACCCTGCTACGTTCTCTTCTGTGAGACCGCTACTTAAACTGATTAATCAGTGTAAAAAGGTGTCGGTGCATTGATGGGAACAGAACAACACTCAAAGAAAACCCTTCCCTGACAAAACTGTAAAAGAAATTCTGTAAACAGACTAAAAAAAGCTAAAGCTTGTACAAAGCTTTAGCATTTGTGTCAGAAAATGTTTCACCTTTGGGTGTTGTTCACACCGGAACTTGCATGCAACAAAACATTCTACTCTGTTGAAGCATGCTTACTCAAAACAACAAGTCATTGATTTTTGGAAGCTCTTTGCAGGCACAGAGGTCAAGGTGTTCTGTTTAAAGGCATCTTTAATTAGAACACCTTGACCTATCAACAACAACCTATTGAACCCCTGACGTTTGTTGCACATTGTCCCACAATTCTAACTTTTTCTTGAAACTGTCCTTTCACAGTGGAAAAACACAGAGGCCAAGAAAGAAGAACTTATTTTACTAAACGTTTTATGTACCAGTAATGACATGTGAACATCAGGAAATACAAAGACTAAGACGCAGAAGGCCAAAAAGGAGCAAAAGACAAATGATTAAAAACAGAAATCTTCAAATATCCTGATCAAAAATAAACAAAATAAATTATTTTCACCAGGCAAAGACAAAAAGATAGTCTGTTTGTGAATATGACAGTGCTGCAGTTCACAATGCTTCTCAAACAAGAACTTCTTCCAGGAGAGTTTCTCTGTCTCACTTCTTTTTGCATTTTGAAGGTCAACTGACAACCTGGCAGAGGTTAATCTCTCTTAATCAGGAGATTACGTCCCTTCTGGCCTGGGAATGCCGTGGGACACCCCAATGAGCTGCAGAGTGTCTCTGGGTTGAAGACATTTCTTGACCTGTTCCCTCTGATAACCCAGTGTGTAAGCCTACTTCAGTTCTCCGTAAGGTTTCTTCAAATTTTGTATTAAGCCAAAAATAATTCTAAAATATGTTCACTTCCTTCTAATAGCTTTCTGAACTAAAACCTGTAAGTCAGTCAGACACCTGACTAGTTTAGCTCCATCGCACTTCTCTGCATCACTGCTGCTGGATCTTAGTAATTACTATAGAGGGCGAAATGTCTGTAAAGCAGGTGCCCACCAATATTATATTTACAAACCCACACACTTTTATATCTATAATCTTCAATGCAGAGGAAATGTGTTTGGCGCTGAGGTGGCGCGTTCACGTTCCTCTTCCATCATTCATGTCAACAGAAATTTAGAACCCACCCACAACATTGAAACAAAACACCAGCAATGGTTTCTACTCAGCCCCATACCTAACATCCTTGCAGCCTTTATCAGTGACAGGCCTGCTCCTGCTAAAACTGTAATGCTGAAGTAAAAAAAATAAATAAATAAACAATGTCAAGGCTGCCTTGGCATTTTTTGCACTTCCCTTTCTCCCCGCCAAACCTATTCTCCACTCTGCCATTTCCATTCCTACAGTTGACTCACAGCCCCAGCCTGCTACCATCTTGTCTGCTGGCCAAGAAAGTAGATTACACAGGAAAAATGTCATAAACTCCATGGCGAGGAAGCACAGGCTGTCAATTATACATGTGCCACTCTGCTGCTATCTACAATTCTCCTTCTCCACCCACTCCAAGTAACTCGGCCGAGGCTGTCCTATTCTCCTCCTCTCCATTCTGTCTCTGTCAAACTCTGACATCTGTCTTTTATCGTGCTGCCACAAGAAAACCACACTTACACACACACACACACAGACACACACGCACACGCACGCCCCCACACACACTCACACACATGGTAGGACGTATGTAAAACGAGAAATGTACAATCATAACAGCCTTTTCAATTGAAAACACACTTTACAACATTTCTGTGATCCAGTGCCACTCAGACGGTTTTACAGAGTTAAGATCATAAAGTGTCTTAATCCAGTGTAAAGATGGGATTACGTCACTCACCAGTTAACAATAACAATAGTAACAATGATAATAATAGTGAATTAATTAGCATTTTAAGCTTACTCTTTTGTACAGAAGGCAGGATGAGAGCGATTTCGTTTGGAACAAATTTTCCTCCGTTCCCAAAGAACAAACTAACCCGGCTGGGGAGGTTTGTTCTGAACAAGCAAAGTTCCCCAGAAACTGATAACAAAGCTGACACTATTTAATCATTTCGAGGCATACTGAAATCGATACACACACACATGCACACACACACACACACACACACACGCACACACGCACCCCCACACGCACACGCACGCATACACACACACACACACACATTCACAACATCCTACATAGATCTGGTTTGGAAAGACGGCTACCTTGAAATCGGCCAGAACGTTCTGATATACTATGGAGATGATAAAGTGTTGTAAAAGATCGAAGCGTCCATGTCTACATGCAGATGCCTCTAAAAATAAACCACTTCAAAAGAGAAAACAGGAAAAGACGACAATGAATGCAGAGATCAGGCCTTTCTTGTCATAATCTTTCTTATGACTAAAGAAAGATTCAGAAGGAGTTTTTTGCCAAATTTCTTCGGGTTTCAGGTCTAGAATTTGGCCTCTCTGCTGCTTCGGGTTGGATTATCTGTGTAGCATTGTTCCGCTTGTCCAATTAACAAAAGAAGGTCATTCCTGTAGTGTAAAATTCTTTGCTGTGAGTCAAACAAGACGATAACAAGATGTGTTCAGCAAACACTCCCCTCATTAAAAGAGTGAAAGTGGTGGAAATCCTTTTTTTTTTCTACATTAAATTTTTAGGCATGCATAAACATCTGCTCCCATAAAATCTGGCCAGGACATCGGAGTCACTCCACTTAAGAGCCAAGCCAGAGCAGCCCCTGCAAGCTGCTAAGTTTAGAACCCTGGCTCATTTTGTTTGTTAAGAATAAAGCTAGCAGGGACAAACAAATCAGATTGGAAGAGTGATTTGAACAGTCTTATCTATCTATCTATCTATCTATCTATCTATCTATCTATCTATCTATCTATCTATCTATCTATCTATCTATCTATCTATCTATCTATCTATCTATCTATCTATCTATCTATCTATCTATCTATCTATCTATCTATCTATCATGAAGGCTTCAGTAAAACCTTCTTGGTACAACACAGCAGTACCAGCTGCGGTGTCACCATGCAGTCAAAACATATGAGTTTTATTTTATAGACTGGTCTATTGGTTTAAAGACCAAATATTGGGTTTTAAAATAAGTCCTTTATACTTAAAATAAGCATAAATGTTAAAAATAATTTGCACACCAGTTATATTATCATGCCTCAACATTCATGGATTCTTGGATTCATTCATCCGCAGATTTTTCGGTGAATCAAAACTCCAAATTACTCTTGGAAAACATGCCTTTTCACAGATTTTATAACTTATTTGCATTGCTAACATCTCGCATTTTAGGAAGCTAAAATATAAATGTTGTAAGTTGATATAGATGTCTCCCTTAACTTTCACTGTCAACCTTAAATTAGGGTTAAACGTTAATTGGCCACAGTAAGGTAACGATAGTTGAATGTTTCCTGCTGCTTCTATCCCCTCTTTGATGATTCCAGCCACATATGCAACACATGCAAAATTATGCTGAAAGTCATCGTATCACATTAGTGTAAATGTAATGTTGAGTGTGTGATAGATTGTTTTGTTTTTTTATTTAATTTCTATTTCATATGAATATGAATGTGACTGCTCTGATATTTTTGCTAGTTAAGCCTCAGTCAGAAAAAAAAAAGAAAAACCTATGTATAACCTCTTTGTTATACATACTTCTGATGGTGATTTTAGACATTTTTTAGTCTCATCAAACACAGATATTCTGCTCCTAATTAGCAGCAAACTCTCTGCTCACCAGCCATCTGTGTGCTTCTGTTGGCTCCTCTCCGACCTAAATGCAGCAACATGTTCACATGTCGGAAAAACAAATAGTATCTTTTTATCAGTGTTAATAATCTCTGTTGTGACAAGATGTGCTCATACTTGGGACTAACTGTGTTTCTTCTCACAAAAAGTTGAACTACCTTATTTGTATGTGTTGATGAAGTCAGTTGTCTTGATAAATAATTCACAGAGAAGGAATAAATGAAGCTCTCAATGCCCATGAGTCACAAAACAAATGAGATAATTAAAGGGGGTGTATTATGTCTTTTCCAGGCACGAAGTGCCTTTTCATTGCACAGACAACTAACTACACCTTCAACTGTTATAAAAATGTCTTACATCTAAAAGATAATAAAAAAAAAAAAGTACTATGTATCATAGCTGTGTTTGACAACAGGTGTTTGCAGATTGCTGCTGGTAGTCTGGTGGCTCTGTCTGGGGGAGACTTTCTGTCAAAGCAAAACACTTTTTTGATGTATGATATTATAACGAAATTTAAAAACATGTTTTGCTTAATACCTCACTTTTAACAGCTCCTTGGTTAAAAGAAATTCTACATGGTTCGCAGTTTCAAACATCATGTACACTTTTGTCACATGCCTTTTCTCTTCCTGCCACACATCAAAGAGTCTTTGCTCAGTAAGGACTTCTTCTTTTTTGCTCTGGGACTTTTCCTACTGAAGTCTCTCTTCAAAGATCTTATTGTATCTTCATAATGGAGTGAAATGTTTCTGAGACTTGTTCTTATTGCAGACAAGGTGTTCATGTTAATGGGGAGAAGGAACAGAGATGTCTGTAATGGTAAAGACCAGGGCAAACTGAAAAGGGAAAGAAAAGGTCGAAGAGAAGGTAATTGGAGGTGAGCAGCTCTGTCTATAACTCATCAGAGTGTTTATTGTTTCTTTTTATGATGTATTGTGAGTTCAGGATTGCCGCCGTCACTGAGTGGTGCCTGGCGCCATGTTGAGCTCCATCAATCTTCATTTTGTATCTTACGGTTTGTAGTGTGTGGGGAGGTTCATGACAGGTGAGGCACTGACTCCTCTGGAGTTGATTGTTCCAAAAGCAGAAGCTTTTATTTCAATTTCATATATCGATATGAAGTCCATGCATCAAGAGAATGAAGAAAGCCAATAGAAACAAGTCTTTATTGCATTCGTAATTCATTAGATGTCAGGATATGTAGGACTCATCCTCTACATGCCTATGGCAGGGCTTGCTGCTTGAGGATTTCTTTCTCGGCACTTTCTTGAAAAGAGCTAAAACGTTTTGTATATTCACTAACAACAAAGTTGCTAAATAAGCCAAAGAGTTGACTCAAAATTTGGGCATGACTCATGACCACATGTTTTGGGTGGAATCAGGTTTTCCATACCTTATATAATCCAATTCAAGAACACAATAAACACCACTTAACAGGAACACTCAGAAATTTGATGTAAAAATGATGATTGGTCAAGTATGAACTAAATTACCCAGAAACAATAATGCTGGGCCAACTCGATTGGGTCTGTGTTTGTGTTTTCCCAGATACCCTGGATCTAGATTCACTCTGGATGATCTACTGGACCTTACGTCTCCAGGATAAAGACACACACACACACACACACACACACACACCCCCCCACACACACACACACACACACACACACACACACACACACACTTTTAAAATATTGGACTTCATCCAATGACACAAAGGCTCAATGCTATAAGCATTGATTGTGCTGTTCACCTCATATCATTAATAGATTTACGACAGCTCCATGTCGTTGTTTCCAAATAATCTCCCTGGTTATGACACTAAAGGGTCAGTTCAATACCAAGCAGCAGAGATAAATCTTCACCGCGCTATATGCTGCTGGTCCGTGTTGGCATTGTCTGTCGCCATGCTCCAGCTACGCCTCCATAATACCCTGCATACTGTCTGGATTGGATCCAGTTCTTAAAATAGTGACTTGGAAAATAGGTGCAGTCGACTTTATGAGAAAAGAAAAAGGGGAATATGAAAGGGAGTAAAAATGACTGCGCTTATGTGGGCAAAGAGGTCTCCTATTAGGGCAGTAGAGGGAGAAATATTGGTCAGAGCAGCCCTGTACCATTTGTCCTCGTCAGGATCTTAAATAGAATTGGGATCAATTATTCATGGGGTCCATAACTTGCAATAAATGTTAGCTGAGACACTGCAGTCTGTACCAGGGAGAGACAGAGGACAGGGGTTTAGAGGCACTTATAGAGGGCCATGTTTAAAAGTCCGAACAAAACAGCTGAATAACTAATTCTAGATCAATCCTGCCTGTGGCATTTAAAAGCCCTTTTGGTTTTTTGATGTTCCACTTTAACCACGTGATTATCTGGGAAAACACAATGCAGCCTTCAACCCAGCAGAGCAATGGCAATCTAAACTCAGCACAGTGCTGCTGAAGGACAAAAGGACTACGCTACTGAATGTCCTAGGAAGTTATTATTTCTCTATAGAGTCCACAGAAATGCTCTGTGGTTCATATTTTCAAAATTTGTATATTTTTAGATATTTCTGCTTAAATAATGTGTTCTTTTCTCATGTGTTTTACATCATTACATCAAGTTTTCAGAGTTAGAATTTATGCTTCAAGATCAGTGGTGGCAGGACATTTGCAGGATATCCAAACTTAGAACTTGCATTCAAATTAAGGATGTGTTTTAAACAGAGAAGTTTAAGTTAAATGTAAAAAGAAGAACTGGCACATTGCATCTGTCTCAGGCAAATGTTAACGGTTAACATTTGCCTGCACTTAAAAACTCAACATAATCCACACAGAAAGGAAGCAAATGTTTCTCAATAGCCAAGAGCCCAGAGCCTCTGTATGAAGCAAAGCATGGCTTCGATAAAGTCCCATCTAAGTCCTGCTGACGAGGTTTTAGCAGTTTGGTAAAGTGCTAAGCTAATACTAAGATATTTGCTCTCTGTTTTATTAATATGACTCAGTGATAATTCAGCTGATGAAAAATGTTGCTTTTTTTGCTTCATATATTTTGCTTTCAAATGACAGAAAAATACAAAGCTACAGTAGCCATCACAGTTTGGCTGTACATCATTTTAAAGAGTGAAAAACACATACATTTTCAGAGAACAAATGGATACAGATACAAAAATGTAATATGCTTAATCTATGATACAGGTATTTGCTGGGTGCTCACAAAAAAATATAGCCTGTGATTTTTAAAACCGGCAAAGCAAAACATAACACATGACTCAGTAATAAGGGATAAGTTCAGATTATTTCAGCTCGGTTTGATTGTAATAAGTAATGGATCAGATCACTTCTACAAAATTAGTTTGTGAAAGATAAGTGTTCCAGTTTGAACTCCAGCAATGACTGGTTTCAAGGCTTGTTGATTATAAATCGATGTGTTTAATCAGGTGTGTTTACAACGAGCAAACGAGCCGGAGTGGGTTCCCTTTGGTTTTACCGCTCCTCAAAGGAAGCATTCTGACCAAACAATGAAACAAAAAACTGGATGTTTACCTCAGACTGTGCACCTTACATGCAATAACAAGGCACCGCAGCACAAAAGAGGACCAGGGACCGCAAAGCACACTGAAAGATGAATGACTTATTTACAGCACAGCAGTATCTTCGTACTGAAAAAATCTTTCTTCTTGAATATTAGCCTCCCAAATATTACATATTAAATTTTTAACACCTAATCTGCCTGCAGTAGTTTTGTTGTATATTGAGGTTATATGGATGAAAATAATATATTTCTTTAACTAATGTGCTTCACATTTTACCTATATTGGCTATGTAAACAGCTTTTAAATATTTAAAATCATACCATGAAAAAGAAATCCCATAAAGGACAAAATTTAATTTACTGTTTAGGTAAAAATAAATGCTTCTTTGACCTTTATGCAGTTGCTGTCTATCACAAAGACTTTGTAAACTGGCCAAGAACAAGATATTACCCCAATTGTATGTATAGCAAAAGTCAATTTTCTTTCATATTCACGAATCATATAATTCCTCTGCTTTTAGTGGATTTAAATTGCTTTTAGTGGATTTAAATTTAACTAAGTAAATTAGTTCGGTCAAGTACCATTTTGGTAATTCAGAAGAGATGTTAATGCAAACTGCATCAACCTCAAATTGTCTAATTGCTATTTATGTACGAGTCTTCTTGTTGTATTGAACTGTTTCATTACAGAAATACTTAATGGTTGAGCAACCTGAGTATCATATTGAAATTACCAGATTTGAAGAGAATGAATAAAGGGAATTAATATTGGTGAAGTATGTTGTGTGTCAGTTTCAGTTTAAACAATCCACTTAGCACGCCCCACGTTTGGAGGCTTTGGTCCTCGACGTGGACGTCGCGGGTTCGACTCCCGGTCCTGGTGACCTTTGCCGCATGTCTTCCCCCCTCTCCTTGCCCTGTTTCCTGTCTGCCTACGGTTGAAAATACGAGCCACTAGCGCCGCAAAAACTCTTTGGAGAAAAAAATATTTAAAAAAACAACAAAAAAAAACACTTCTTCATTTATTCTGACAGTTCAACATAAATTGACTCAGCAAAGTAATTAATAAACACAATTTTAATTGTTATTTGCAAAAACTATTGAAACCATTAGACCCACTTCCTTCCTCAGTTGTCATAGTTGATGCTGTCACTAAGAAGAAATACTTAATATATACTGCATTTTAAAAGAAGTTGCTGTGGTATCGAAAATTAGTATCAACAGTTATGTATATTTTATAGATCAATGTGCCATAGATTTTGTTCCATAATTATTTTATTATTATACCTTATTATTTTTAGAGTTTGTGCTTTCATTTGCCTGCAAAATTGCTGCTGATAAACATAAATATTTCCCCTTAGGGAACAAAAAAAAATTACTATTTTGTTCCTAAATAGATTTTTTGAGTAAACATGGATAAGCATGTATGTAGAAAGATTAATTTGTAACCACAGTAACATCACTGGGCCCTCTCAGCTTCACTGCCAGAAAAGGTGGGTGAGGGTGGAAAGGGTATCTAACCAGCCGACTGTGGGGTGAACTCCTACCAGTGTCACCACAATTCCCCTAATTTATACACCTAATGTTAGTTCATGTCGACCTTACATGAACTAACTAAGTGAAGTTATGGTGAAGTTGAAGTAACTCACCTACATCACATTTTCAGTTATAGAGCGACCACAGATAACATCTGGGCTTGTCGGCATCTTTCTAATCCTACACTCTAATCTGCCTCCTATAAGCAAGACTGAAAGCAATTGCAAAGCCTCATCTTTGAACTTCCTTGCCATGTCAGTGGAGTTTTATACTTCCAGCAGCGGCTCACCGTTTCAAAATTCTCCCATAAGTGAGCCTCTGCAAAAGGCGGGCGAGAGCGTTTTGAGTCTGTCTGCAGAGCTGCTAGCAAGAAATGAAAGTAGGTCAGTTCTCACCTATTAAGTAGCAAATGAGCATCACTGAAATTTTTTTTAAATTGATGATGATTATATTGAAATGTTAATTATTTTTTGACAACTTTCATTCTGTATTAATACTGCACACTTTTTTCATAACGTGACAAATTCAAAAAGCATTTTTTAAAAAAAGCATTAAAAGCATTAATAACTGCTTTTTGCAAGGTAAAGTTTGTGGCAACATCTATGAGACATAATGTGTTTTTGGATTAGGAGGCAGATTCATATTTTTCAAAGAAAATGAAATCTTGGGAAGTTTGCAGTGGTTACAGAGTAGCTAAAACAACCCAACTGAATAAACCTTGGTTTAGGGACTTTCCAGATAGACACCACCAAAAGAGCTACACTGCATAGATTTTTTTCTGTCAGCGGCCATGTGCAGGGGTTAAAAGGTTACACACCTCCTCAGTGAACTGTACTTACCCCAGAGAACTGACTAATTACAGGAATAAAACAACAAAATGCTGGGAATCCATGTTGCTCATTGTTCCCATGTACAACAAACTGAAAGTGAGGTAAAATAAGAAAAAGTATCAAAGAAGTTACTTGAAAAATATCTTGTCATAGTCCACAGAACGACTAAAAATAGGAAAGAGAGAGTCAGGAGTTAGAAGCTGACACTGCTGTTGAGGTACTGGTAAAATTCAACTCAGTGTAGTAAAATGAACAAAGAGCACTCGTCATTCACATGTGTAATGATTGCTGTCAAAAAAAGTCCTTAAACCTCGGCTTCCAGACTGAAACCAGCAATACTTTGGTTACGATGTCAAACTTCTTCGATCAGCTTTAGAGAAAATCAAGTAAGTGTGATTGTTTTTTAAAAAGTTTCATTTTTATGATGTTGTAAGGAGACTTTGCAACACTTTGATTGGACCATAAGATAGAAATGGGATCTTAAGGTAGATTAGAATCACGTTAATGAGACACTAATGGGACATAATTTCTATCCCACCTCTTATCATCTGAATAACGAGCAAACTCTTTTGCATTATTTTTAAAGATTATTACAAAATACTGGACCAACTGAATTTAGCAAATTTACTGTTTTTCTTACTTTGTTACTCAGGCTGCTAACAACAAAAATAAACAGGTTATAGAATTGTTCACATTTCTTATTTATTTCTCATTCATTCAAAGCATCAGCCAAAGACAATTACTTAAAATATAAACACTTGATATATGACAATTCATCTGTTTCTGGACTGGGTTAAGCCCTTGATGTTTCAAGAGCCTAGTAATAATTCTGATTGCAATGCCACTGCTACTTCCACAGAACTTGCAGTTGGAAAAAAATTCAAAGTAGAAGGCAATTTTAGGGTAAAAAAATTACATGACTGGTAACAGCTGCAATAAGTCTGCAGAGAGATGCTTTTAAAGTAATAAAAGAACAGTTGGAAAGCTAAAGTGTGAAAAAAAATCTAAGATAAATAACCATTTAAGAACGCTTTTATGGGGCTTGGACACATTTACACTTTACCAATCTAAGCTCAAAAAAAAGGTGCTGCAGTTCTTTGATAAGAATCAAATGTACAAGCGTGGACCTAAGAGGAGAAGACACTGTAATTGAAACTCGTTTTGTAAACTTCAAAAGAAAAATATTAAAATCATTCAATTAAATTAAAATCTCTCCAAATAATCATCTGCATTTACAGAAATTTAACAATGAATATGACGGTCGTTAACAGGTATTGTGAAGCTCCTTGTTGGCCCATAAACAAGGAGCTTTCCTCCAAGGCATAAAGTTGCCAGGTTTACTAAGCAGGAATGAAAGGAAATTAGTGTTGAACCGCAACTAACAAACATCATTAAGAGAAGCCATTGCTGCTAATGAATTTCAATATCTGCAAATTGAATCTGAAAGATCATTTCTGTAATGACAAACAATATTTAGTGAGAGACATAAAATCTTGGATTGCAAGGAAATTGGTCTGCTGGGTTTATAGTTTGTTTAATATGCCAAAGCTGCTGATTGTTATCAATATAATGATCATAATAAAAGACTGAGAGCATAAAGAGGATGATGTTACTCAAAAGACATCTGATATTTTATAATGCCTGCTAAAGGAGCACCAAAATAAGGTTCTTATCAGAAATAGAAATGTGACTGATTAAAGGTAAAAAATGTACTTCTTTACTGCCCACAAAATTGTTCAACCACAAAATGGTTGAGCATGCTTATTACATTGCAGTCAAAAGCTTTTTCATATTCTAATGTTGAAAAAAAATAATTTCACAATTCCATTAAATGAGAAATGTGATTAAAATCCCATGTGAGTAAGCGTGTTCACTTGATAAGTATTTAAAAATCAGGGCGGCGACGGATGTAAAGACTTACATGAGATGTAGTTATACTTCAGACATGGCACTGGTTGTTATGATTAGCTATCAGAGGCACATCAGTATGTTAGTCAAGTGTTAGAGTGAGTATTCTTTATGCTTGGGAACAGCAGGTAAATATAAAAAAAAACAAAAAACATGAAGCATGTGAATATTAAGAATCACATATGTGAAAAAATAAAATAAATAAATTAAATGTAATTTTCCAATATTTTGTCCTTTTCTACCAGAATCAGTTCTTGTCATCCAATTCTCCCATAACTCTGGGTTCATCTTTACAACATATCATGTCAAATTTATGAACGGATCGATATTTCAGACCTGAATAAAAGTAAATATGAATTTCAGTTTGAAGGAAAAACTACAACCTTGCTTTCAACTGATTGACTAAATTCCAAGCACAGAATCATTTATCTATAACAACTTGATGAAATTTTTCACTTTGCAGAGAACACATTGTTAACCTATCTGGAGATTTGTTTCAGTACGCTGTTTCTTTGGTTTTACTCTTAGTTTTGTTACGATAAGATTAGAAAATGAAACTATAAGGGTTAACGCACCAAAAGTAGGAACGACCTAGAAAACAGGTGTTATGGGGCACAGCGAATAGTTAAAAATTTCATTAATAGTTCAGACCCTCAACAAAAATGCTTATAACTGCTCATTTTGATAGCATGAACACCAAATATACCTTTACATGCATTAACAGCAGCACAACAGCAGAAGCTGATATTGACAGTCTTCCTCATGTCCCCTCTTGGGGGGATTTGCTTCGTAAGCGTCAACCAAGTAGCATTGAGCCAACTCAGCTCCTATAGACTAGTGGTGACTGATTACTAAGGAGGAACTTGGAATCTTTGCTTCAAACCACCATTAACACATCTCTTGTAAATCTATCCCAGAACACACACACCAAACCCCGAATTATCATACAGAGACAGTGCTGCTTATAATTGACTGAAGGAATGCCAGGCACTTACTGATGAACGTGGAAACACTCCACTGTGCTTCTCCAAATGGCTTTAGCAAACTAATGGCAGTGTGGGAAAAAATGAGCTCACACAAGGCAGAGGAGGTAATGTAGCTTCCAGCTCGGCTCATTTTCTCCAAACGAAAGAGATAATCTGGACCCCCCGAAGGCCTCAGAGATTGAAAGCCTCACAAGCGGAAACGGCAAATAACTAAGAGAAATTAGATATGAACCTGGGCCAAAGTTTTCTCATTCCGTTCCCCCTCACCAACCTCACCAACTCCCATCAGAGGCATGAACAATGCACCAACACTGTGGAATATATGTCAAATATTCTAAGTACTAATAAGTTTCTCCTGCCTGCCTCCCTCCCTCTTTTGAATCGTCCCCGTCCTCTGCTCCTCATCTCTACTCTGGCTCACGTCCGATTCTGTCTTCATTCACTCGTCTTGCTTCCTTTCCTCATTTTCTCTCCACACAGACAGCAATGCATACCGTTAGTGACAAGCGGAGCACTTTTCTTGCCCAGATGTACTGGCAGCTATCTATCTCAGTGGAGCACCACAAGCTCCTCTCATTCCCTCCGCGCTCCAGACCTGCACAGCAAGTGTGTGAGCAAGGGTTTGAAGGCAGGAACAAAGGCTGGAATTATGTGGATGCATTGTAGGGAAATGCAAGCAGGCAGCAAGAGATGGGGCTCGGGGTTGGAAGCTTTCCCTGACTGGCAGGTAAAAATGTGGGCTGAGGCAGCGAACGACAAACGCTGTCCCGCCCCATTATTCATGGCTGAAGTGCCCTGGAGCAAAGTACCTCCTATATGCTACACCAGATGCTGTCCACTGCCAGTATATGAAGCCTCTCGAGTCATTGTTTATTTGTTCAATACTAGTAATGTGTGTTCACAACCTATGGATTTGGTGCAGTGGTATATTGGAGAAGAAGCTAGACTGTCTTCGATTCTTTCAGATTTCTTGCTTTATTTTGACCCGAAGACTTTACAGGTATTTCAATGATTTTGTTGTTGAACATGAGTTCCAGTGTTTCATGGTTTGTGAGGTATTTTTAGGTCAGCACAATACAAGGCTCCGAATTGTATGGATTTGTTTTTCCTTTATTTTTTCCTATCTGTGTTTCACATATAGTGTAACTAATTTAGACTAAGCCATTCTTTATATTTCCTTTGCTTCTTCAGCAAATACAATGTCCTGTGAAAACTTATACACTTTGAACTTCCGTTTCATATTTTGCACATTACAGCTTAGACTACTTTTGTGAACTGAACAGAAATGGATGGATTGTTTTAATGACTGTTTTTATGTGTCGATTATATTTGAAATTAACCCCCTTTTCTCGAGTCATTACAATTAACACTTCAAAAGTAATTAGTAAGAAGAGCTCTGTTTTGTGAAAAACTAACACTGCGCTTCCTATCTGCGCAATATGTACCATCGCCATAGTGATGGCACCACAGCATGAAGCTGCCACCACAGCAGCTTCATGCTGTTGACTATGTTACAAGCTACAGCAAACCACATAACAGTTGGATTCACACAGACTTGTAGGTGACTTCTTAAGGCAGTTGGCTCTATTGGAGTCAGAGTAAAGAGGAATGAATACAAATGTATTCTCACTTTTTAAGTTTTTAAAGGTAACCAAAAAAATTGTGTTGATTTGTGCACACAACAACTATGCCCTACTTTGTGGTTTTCTATCACATCAAATTCCAGTAAAATGCACTATGCACTAAAAATATGGGTTGTTGCTCTTAGAGGTTCAGTTTCCTGGATATTTACCTGATTTCATTGTCAAGCTCAGAAAGCTGCTCTTACTTTTTTTATGCTAATTTTTACATAAGTGAATTCATAATCACTGTGCTACTTCTGACGGATGCCTGCCGTGTCGTTACATTATCTTCTGTTAATTACTCGTTCTGAGGTATGCTTAAACATAAGGTAATTAGAACTGCTAATTATGAGAGGAGGCTAAGATTCGGTTCTAGTAAAAATAGGACAATGCCAGTTTTATCTGTGAACTGTGAAAAGCCATGACAGTTCAGCATAATGTGCTTGGGAATGCACAGATAAGCAGCTGAATAGTTACCTTTCAACATTTTCTCTGTTTTACTTTTTTGTTTACTTTAGAAAAATCTAATTATCATAATTTTTCCTTGACTAATATTAATTTTGCCTAAGAGCTCATCTAAGCTTACCTGCAGATGCAATCAGGTTCGAATTCTACGCTCTACAAATTAACATATGATGTGTAGAGATGTGAAACATTTGTAAATATGTACATAAATCAATAAGTATAAAAATATTAAGTATTGAATCTTGGAAAATGGATGGATGGATGGATGGATGGATGGATGGATGGATGGATGGATGGATGGATGGATGGATGGATGGATGGATGGATGGATGGATGGATGGATGGATGGATGGATGGATGGATGGATGGATGGATGGATGGATGGATGGATGGATGGATGGATTTGAAAATGTACATTTCAAAAAAATAAACAACTAACTTTGTACAAACCATACATTAAAAAACATGGTGGTTGCAGCATTATGTTGTGGTTATGTTTTTTTTTTATTATTATTTTGTTAAATTTCAGAAGCTGGTTGGAGATTATCAAAAGATGAATGGAGCTTAACAGAGAAAGCCTTTAAAAGGCTGATTATAAAGCTAATTTATGATATGGTACCAGGATGAACTTAAGGCATATTCAAGTGTCAGAATGGCCCAGTTAAAGTCCAGTTAGTTTTTTTACAGATGTTTTCTATCCAATCTTACACAGTTAAACTGTTTTTCAAACAAGATTTTTGATGTGAAAAGCTGGTAGATATTTGAAACTGTATTGCAGTAAAAAGAGGTTTTACAAAGTATTGACTCAGATAGGCTGCAGCACACTCCTTGGTCATGTGCTACTTTATGAAAAACTAATGAAGTACACTGTAAAGCATAACTCTGGTGCTGTAATGTGACAAATATGAAAAAGTTCAATGGATTTGAAATGTTTTGCGAAGCACTATTAACGTATAAGCGATGCTAAGCACATCGACCTTTTAGTAAAATTCATATACATCTTTACATTTTAGAACATTGTGAATAAGGGAGTGAGTGTGGCAAAAAAAAAAAAAAAAAAAACTAACTAATATTTCTCCTCTCTTTATTTCCAGCATACAAATCTGGACACCCTATCCCAGGCTGATCCCCCAGGACCCTCAGCCCTTTCCAGCTCCACAGAGGAAGCCACATGCATTATGTATCACCATCCAGGCCTATTTCAGAGCAGAAAAGCAAAAAATAGAGACGCAGAGAGCATCTCTGGCTCCAGCAATCAGTCCCACGGTTTCATATGTTTCTCTGGTAAACGAGGTCTTGTTCCTGCCGTGTGGAATTACCAAGAGGGATACATAAAATATTTAGCATTGTCATCCCCCTTCCTCACTCTCCACTTTCCAGCTCAAACTTGCTGCGAGGTAAAATGTAAAAGAAAACGTAGAGAGCCTGCGGTAGGATTTCTGATTATCTGGGAGGTTTGTAGATTTGTGAGCAAGAAAAGAAGAACCATGCAGATTGGAGGAATCCTTCACTGCATGACTGTTTCCATCAGGGAGGAGGAAGCCACGTGCAGAGGAAGAACACGAGATTTGATCTACAGCAAGAGGAAGAAGTCAGGACTCAGGCTGGCAGAGGTCTGGTCCATGCAGGTAGGAAGAGTGATGATGCTCATGGAAGATGAGGCTTTTAACGAAAAAAAAAAAAGACCAAACAACCATGCACAAGAGTGGACACATGCATATATTTATGAGAGCACAGAAATACACGAGGCTCAGCAATGCTTGCGCTTCACCCCTGGCAGCTTCTCCAAAACAGCACACACCTACAGTTCTTATTGGTGACCTTGACATGGAGCACACCTCCACAGGTACCTTGCTGCAAGAATGTTTTTTGACACCTTAAAAGGTTCCTTCTATTGACATTGAGGCTGGCCAACTGGCAGACCTATTATTTTCTGCTCTCTTTTCACTATTTGTGAGCGTGCAGAAGCCATAAAAATTGACTGGCACTTGCGTAGCTTTTGTCCCTTCAATTGGAAACTGCAAAGCTCTTCCAGCAGGATTTATTTTGCATCTTTATCTGTTTGTGTGGAAACATAGGGTGTCTTTAAACTACTAAATCTCTGGAAGTATTTACCATTTTTACGTTACAAACAGGCTGCCAATCATATTTCAGCAGTCTGGGCATGGAGACTGCTGTATGCTTTCAGTATTATAAAAGCATACAAGCGGGTACTTCAGTAAATTCATGATTTACCATTTTTTGAAAATATTATTCTGGTTTTGGGGGACAGAGAAGGGAGACAATTGAGCTTCCCCACAGTGACACCAGTTGACTAGGCATGTAGTTCTGGCCTGAAGGTTTCGCAAGTTCCTTCTTGGTGGCAACCAGACTGAAGAGCCTGTGAAATAGATGGCTTTTTCACCTGCAAATTTGAAGGGCTTTGTGGGTGATATAAATGTCATGCTGCAGTTTCCGGAGGAAGGTGATGGGTTTTCCTGGACAGCGATGCAGTGTTGTTGCTCCATGGAAGGTTTTTGAAAGTATCCACACCCAGGAAATTGGTGCTGTTCACACTTTGTCTTTTTCTTTTTTTTTTTTCTTTTGCAACATTTCAAAAGTTCGCTTCGAATTTGCATGACAATTGAACAGAAACAATAAGCAGAACTCACACTTAGCAAATACTGAAGAAAAACCGTTCTTACAGATGAGGCTGCCACCACAGTGTTCTACAGTTAACCGCAGCAACTTCTTCTATTTGAGTGTTGAATAAAGGTTTGTCTGTAACTAACAGTTATGCTTTCGGCAGAACTTTGCTGCATTCGCAAAGTTACACCTGGCTGTCTCTGTGATCCAAGCACTTCCTGCCCAGTCTGTCAGTTTATATGGTTGACTCTGTCTTGGTAGGTTTGCAGTTGTGTCATCCTGATTCAATTTTTAGGTGTTAGATATAATAGAACTCTGTTAGATGTTCAAAGAATCGAGACATAGTTTTACAGCCTTTCACTCTGAACCGTCTCCTGTGTTGCAACTCAGCAGTGTTTGTTCACTGACAATAGTCAACAAACCTCAGAGGCTTTCATAGAACAGTTGCATTCATACTGAAACTAGATTACACAGAGACCAACTCTGTTTGTTATGTAACTTTCATTATACATTAGAAAAGGGGGGGAAATGACAATGCATCTCAGACTTTTGCAATTTTTTTGTATTGCAAAAGTCCCGATTTTGAGACCCATGTGTAATTTTCCTTCCACTTGCATTATTTCACGTTGTTTTGTCATTGAAACTCCAAATGAAATACATTGAAGTGATTATAAAGGCACAAATTATGATTCAATTGAACAGCTGTGAATACTTTTGCACGGCACTCTATCTTGTTTTGATACATGAAATCTTCGCTGATGTGTGCACGCCGTTTGTTGGTTTTAATTATGAATAAAGCCAGAATAATTCAACTGTGTGAGAACATTCGGGCCCTTTCAATACTCACTGGGATGCCAAAGCACACAGCAAGACACAGCACTATTAAAATCCATGGGTGGGCTGAAAATATATCACAAACAAATCTACTCTTGGGGGTTTCATAGGCAAGAGCAGCCTTCTCTCAGTCATTTGTCTCCTCTGAGGATTGTGATTAATCTTAACTTTGATGTTCCTAAAGCAACGGGGAGGAGGAAGATATTGGCGAGAAGAGAGAGCCACCGCTGGAGTTGCAAAAGGGATGTAAAGGCAGAGCACTAAACCGCTGCTTTAAATGTCAAGTTAATGAAGCAAATTGAATTGAATCACACAGGATATTGAAATTGTATCGAGCGACACAGCACGCAAGCACAACGCTCAAGGTCTTACTGTTATAAGATTAGGCTGCCGAAGAGGAACAAGAAACTCTACTCTCAAAGGCAGAGGAGAAAAACCCAGCGACAAAGGAAACAAAATTATACCATTAGATCAAAGCCTATCAACTGCTATAAGATGTGAATTGGCACGAACATTGTTTAAACATATTGCATATGCATGCAGGCAGGTGAAAATTACAGCTGGAATGTATTCAGAGCACACAGACACACACAATCGGTCTAAACAAGAAATACCTATGTATATGAGCACTTGGGGCCTTAAGGGAAATATGGCAAAAATTAATTTGGGTGAGTTAAGATGCATAAATGATTCATGGTGCAAATTCACACCTCTTCCTTTTGTTTCATAGTTACTATAAACCAGTCAGCGAACAAGTAAAGCTGATCCTGCTCTATCAACCTATTTATTTACCAGATGGCTCTGTTTAATCTGCGCTTGGATCTCAGTGTAATGTCTGAGGATCTTATTTTGGCCTCAAGTTGAAAAGTTGATGTATAAACACTGAAGCCTCCACTTATATGCAGCAACATTGCCCCTTTGTGGTGGCATGCAAAAATGTGCAGAAGCTTGATAAATACCTAAAAATATAAATGCTTCACTTGAATCTTTAGGTTTTTAGAAAAAAATGAGGATATTTAGTATATGGTGGTGAAAAAATGTCTGATAATGTCAAAAGACCACCAGAAAAACCAAACTTCTATTACCAACCCACAACTCATCAACAGTGTAGGGTATCTTTCACACTTTCAAACTAATATAGCTCAGAAACCTCAGACTAAAATGTCTGCACAATAGAGTAGTCGGAAATGTGTGGCATTTGAGAAGCAATATATTACTCACGCGAGGTTAGAAGTTTTGCTTCATTTGTTTATTTTACTCTCTCTGTACCCACTTAGTATTCACAGCAACCCCAGGAAGTGGGGCTACAAAAGATTATGCAATACAGCCAGGGGTGTCGCAATGCAACTTAGGTCCCTTGACAAAATAAATCTAATGTGGCCGCTTGCCCCCCCACACAGTCTCTTTCAACACAACTTTAAACTCTAGCGGTTTTTGAAATATATATAAAAAGATACTTAAATATAAATTTACATCTGTGTACAAATTACAACATGTATAACATTTAAATCAAAATTATGCATAAACATTATTACCTTAAGCAGTAAAAACAGCAGATATTTTTAACAAGATCGTAACAAATAAGTTCTTGAATTTCAGACTATTGCCATTAGACAACTATCTGACCCTCACTGAGCCTGACTCACCAGGTCTAACACTGTTACAGCTAATAAAATGTGATAGCAACTCTCTTTATTAAAAGCATGATGTTCTTTGCTGCTGCTTGACCACGACTGCTGTTAAGTATTTCCATCATACTTGGAACCCCATGGTGAAAGCTTTAGAGAAAAACACTTTTACACAATTATTCCTACTCTACAAGCAAGTTCATGTTATGTTATATAAGTTCATTACGGAGAATCCAATATATTCTGCTACCATCTGTTAGGGTAGCAGCATAAAATCCACTGATTTAATGATGAGATAATAAAAGATGCTGGTTTTGTTTCGGGGACTGTTCTGGTGCAGTGAAGGATTCTTCACACAATAAAGAGCACAACTGACAACCCTGAACATTTTCTTCATGAACTTGTCTGACAGCAAATATGACCGCAGTCATTACCATCTACATCAACTGACAAAATTTAAATCATAGAAGTGACAGCAACATTCAATTTTCCGTTTTAGATTAATGCAGTTATTTTAATTGGTAGGAAATATGTATATTTCCACATAAGTGAAAAGGTCATTTGAGTTTTAGTGGCTTTGTTCTATTGGTCAAGACCATTCACCTTTCTGACAGATCCAACTGACTGATGACCCTGTGCAGATTTCTCTATAGATGGGACAAGGAGGAATTTGTGAGGCTGTGCTTTCAGACCGCAGCAGGTGAAGTGCTTGTAATTTAAGTGGAATTGTTTAATTTAATTTGCTATAAGTTATTGAGACCACTATCAGTGGTTTGTCACTATGGAGAAAGATGTAGGTGCATTTATCTGCTTTATGTGTGATGGGATCTGGATTCACGGTTCAACTAGGTGAATATTAACTAAACTGCATAAAAATGCAGCTAAATAGCCTATATTTATATGATTATGTTTTGACTGGTAAAAATAGTACATGACCGATTTTTTAAAATGCTGTCAGTCAAAATGACGGAGAAGAAAAACGCCTAGTGTGACCTCTGCTTTCAAGTGTAAATTAATTGCAAAACAATGAGAAGCACAGCTCCTTAACTATCAACTCACTGTGTAAGCTTTTTGAAGGTATCGATCAAGGGGTTAACATGGCAACTTGCACTTTTGATTGGAGGCCATCTTGGATTTTTAAGTCAGAGTTAACTGGAAACAAAGAAGAATCAGGAAAAGGTTAAAGGTAAAATTCAGCTGAACAATTTATTTTGATCAGTCAAGCATGAATTGAAGTGAGGCGTTTCTGCACTTCTAATAATCTTATCAGTTCTGATAAACTTCCCATGCTGCTTCACCTTTAATCCTCCACATGCAAGACCTTCATCACAGGATCAATTCATCTTCAGATAGAGCGTTATCATAAAGTTGTTGTAAAACCATATCACCTAAGCTGATTTTTTTCCCCACATTAAAGCACTACATATCAAACATGACTCTACACAATATCGTGTTGAAGTTTCTTCAATAAAGAAGAGGAAGAGGTTAGATTTTATACAGCAATTTGATTGAATTCTCATTGGAAGAATGACAAACCACTGTCTGAAACCTCAATAAAAACTAAGAACTTTTCATTAACCAAAGTTGTGCAGCTCAGAGATTTAACATACAAAACGTTGCCATAAATACATTATCAAGGCAGACTTGCACACTTTGCCTGATAAAGAGGTTCGAGAAAACTGAAGCACAGGTGTCTTATCTTAAAGTGATTCAAAAAGAGAGCTTGAAGCATGGACTCTCAGGGAACACTTGCGCAACTATGAACTTCCATCTAAGTAAACGGAATATACTTTCTTTAGGAAAAGAAACTTTCTGTGACAAAAATCACAGAGAAAAGAACATTTCTGCTCCATAAAAGATTGCACTAAAGAAATGAGCTCCTGCCTATTGGTGGACATCTGTCTTACAGCTTCTCTCTGACCCACCTCCTCTTCCTCCCCCCATTCCAGCCATTAGATGGAGTAAATGCAGGCGCCAGCTTGATGGGAGGAAATGGATAGAAAAAAAAACCAACTGGAGATTCCTAAATGACATTTAACAAAAGCATAGTACAAGCTGACATAACAAGCTGTTAGAATTTAGCCAATAAAACTGGTGATTTTAATTCTGTTTCTTCGTAGATATGACACATGTTTAACAGCTTAAAAAAAACTCTTCAAAATGCATTTTGTCCAAAACAATTTGCTAAATTCGAAGGTTTTTTTGGACTTCATTGGTGAATTTAATTAATCAAATAAATAATCTGTATTAAGTTGATATAAAGTTGTATTAAGTCAGTATTTATAGACTTCAACAAGTAATATTTGTCCATTTATGTTCCATAAGTTTATATATCAGGACTCTTTCTTTTGTGTCACAGTAGAAACATTTGCTAGGTTCTGTGCTGCAGAAAGACATAAAGGACCATCACTGTTATCATCGGGAAGTCATCTGATTTGCCCTCCATGTTAAGACAAAAAACAAAAGTAACTGGTCTGTGATTGAAGCATGAAACATTAATGAATTTGTCATAAGCAATCTATTCTTACAAGGTAGCATTTTATAACTATTTCTGCAACTGCAGCATCTAAGGAGCTTAGTTTCTTTGGAAGTTTAGCATTAGCATTAAGGGCAAATTAGCTAAAAATGGAGAGAAATATACATTTTGTGCCATAACACAGAAATGTTTCTAACCACAGTTCTTATGGAATTTATTAACCTTTTCTAAGCTGATATATTTATTCATATTACAACCCACATACTTGACACCAGTATAAATTAGAATAACTGTTAACTGGACCTGACCCATTTCACTGCCTCAAGGAATACCGTTTATACTTCGACAAGATAAATCTTGAGACGATCTACAAAAGAAACTAGATAAAAGGAAAATGCAAAGAAAATGGAAAAGGCACAGAAATTTGTTGTTTATTCTTGCAGAGAAGCTTCTGTTATGAAGCCTGTTATACAAAGCTATGTGTGTTATTTTTTTGCCATTAATCTTTTACAATTAGCTCTGAGTGTGGTTGGATGGCATCTTTGCCATCACCCTAATATTTAGTTTCCTGCACAGATTCTTTCTTATAATCAAATAAGGATTCTGGCTGGTATATATTGCATTATTTTTTTTATAGCTAAAGTTTACTGTTGTTCAAAATGCATTCTTATTGTGCAGAGAGTTGTGTCCACTGCCTACAAAACAGCATTCATATTGTGATGTTCTACCACAGGAAAACATGTTCTGTAAAGTGGTTACAATGTAGAGGAGGAAGCATGAACTTTATGCCACATACACACACTTCCAATGTCCTGAAGCAATTATCAGGCGGAGTATGTCCTTTGGTCCACATGGACTCACACATTCATACACACACTTAAACACACACACGCACACAGAAACAAAGTGCATATAAAGGGCTGGGCCCTTGAACTCTCTCTCTCTTCGTTGGAAAAACATATCTCAAGGCAGCCTGCTACCTCCTCTCACAAACTGCTGACAAAATGCCTGCAGACTACAATGGACGCTGGGAGATGGTGACCAATGAGAACTTCGAGGATGTCATGAAGGCTCTCGGTAAGTTTCACTCTGATGCAACGCATGTAATTTGATCTAGTTCAATTGATTGTGAAAATTGTCTTGTTCAAATCAGAGTGCTATACTAAAAGACTGAGTCAGGAAGAAAAGAACGTCTGAGCAAAGAGCGTATCACCAGTGTGACAGAGAGAACAAGAATGCCGGTAGGAGAGGAACAGAAAGGGAAGAAAAAAAGAGGTGTGATGTGCAACTGCTTCATTTCCTCATTGAATTGCTGTCAGACAAAGTTAACCTCCTCTTTATGAGCAGTTGCTATCTGTTGCCATGCCAAATACGTATTGATTCAGTCCCTTCTGCATTTTCTTTGTTCCCCATCCAAGAAATAAAAGAGAGATTCTGACCCTGGATCAGCTGACGGGAGCTGGCTCTCTTCCTTGCGTGTCGTTGATCAGTCCCAGAAACACTTTCATTTTTCACGACGACTCTATCTGCAATTCAAAAAAAAAACAAGCCACAGTGCAGTGAGCTCAGTCAAGAAATCCAGGGTAATCCTTGAGTCCTCAGACACATTTCCTTGGAGCAGATTGGAAAATGAGATCCTTATGGAAATGGGGCAGAAACTATCAGTCAGATGGGTAAATATGGTGCCCCATATGTAAGAGTGATGGAAAGAAATTGAATTTCCACTTTAGGGCAAATAGGATATGAATATCTAAACGATTAGAACGGGTGGTTCACTGTAACAGAGTCTGATGGTAAAAGGGTCAAAGAAAGTCATTCAGATCTATTCTGACTGAATTCAAGGTGATTTTTGACGGGTTATTGTCACATCTGTGCTTTCATGAATGCCATCAGCATCCAGGAGGAGAAGTTTTCACAACGTTACAAAAACATACATTATAGGCTGTTTCTGACCTCGTCTGACCTCTCTCCACAAATCCAGACATTGACTTCGCCACCAGGAAGATTGCCATCCATCTGCACCAGACAAAAGTGATTGTGCAGAACGGAGACAAGTTTGAAACCAAGACCCTAAGTACCTTCAGAAACTATGAAGTCAACTTCACCGTGGGGGAGGAGTTTGAGGAGTACACAAAGGGACTGGACAACCGGACAGTAAAGGTGGGGCACGGGGTCAATGAAGGGAGGGTTGTTGGACTCTAAATGTGTTGCTCTTGGCTTTAAATGTCTGTGATGTGATATGTCAGAGCCTGGTTGTCTGGGATGGGGACAAGCTGGTCTGTGTTCAGAAGGGGGAGAAAGAAAATCGCGGCTGGAAGCATTGGATCGAGGGAGACCTGCTGCACCTGGTGAGAATAAGCGCGACACACTGGGAACTGGTGTAAATGTATACCCAGTTTCCTCATTAATAGAATAAATATAAGAACTCTACTTCATTTACTTGAACCAATTGTTCCCAGTTGCAACACACTGAGTTGCCTCATGTCTCTGGGCAACTATAATAAAATGCTTTTGAAGCATGCAGATGTAAGCTCTGCCTGCTTGTGCAACCAATAGAGGCCCTTGTTGCATCACATTCCTCCGAGTCTCAAGGTCTGTGCCTTCTTTTTACAGGAAATCACAGTCCTCGACAAAGTCTGCCACCAAGTGTTCAAGAAGAAGAAATAAAGGAGGAGGAAGATAGATTTTGTGTGTAAAACCCTGACTGCTGTGTGTCGTGTTGTGCTTAAATGTGAACTTTATTAAAACATTTTAATAAAAACGATGTCTCATTATCCTTTGGATGTGTCGTTTTAAAAAGGGCTCGTTTTCTTTCATATCACTTCATCTCCATTCCACTTTTCCTATTTTAGATCAGTTAGTATCAATAAATTTTTTGCCACCTCCCAAAATAATGGACCAATTTTTTTCAGTCAATTATTACTGCGTTCTTCCATCATCATTCCTACTGGGATTTTGTGAAACAATCCAAAGACATCAACCAAGATGTTTGATGGTATTTTAGGGTACCATGTTCATCAGGTGTTGTTTGGATCATGTGATGCTACTACTATAAAGAAGAGCTGAGCTTTGTAGAATAGATGGCCTCATACGAAAGAATATTATGTGGAAATATTAAAATATCATCCAGGAAATTAAAGCTTTGGGACAACTGGCTCATCTGAATGGACAATGACTTGTAATTTTAAACTTACTTACAAAGTTGTTTAAAAGCAACAAAGTCCATGTTTTGGAGGAACCATTAAAAATCAAACTCTCAAATAGACTTTGTGGGCAGAGTTGAGCAATGCAACCATCAAAACTGACTCAGTCATCCCAGCAGCAATCTTACATGGAGAAAAAGAAAGCATCTCTAATTTTTAATATTTTCAATTTACAGAAACATCTCTGGTCATTGTAAATCAGAAATTCCATTGGAGATTGAAATTGTTTGAATGTTAGTTTACTCTTTGCAATTTTAGGTGGTGTCATTTGTTTTTTAAATAGGGGAAGCTTAAGAAAAAATATGCAGCACCTGGCAATATTGCTGTAACAATTACGCTGGTATAAATTCCTTAATTTCCCTCCCACCCTTCCTTCCTCATCCCCATTTGTCAGATGTAGGCTAAAGGGTCAATGGCAGGAAAGATCTTAGCCAGTCCCACTCTGGCCTCGCCTGAAGCTTTATCTGACTGCAAGTGTTATATTAAAAAAATAAATAAATAAAAAAAAATAGAAATCAAAATTTTAGAGCATTTTTATTTTTCTAAGATCATTTCAACAAGTACTATAAATTTGCAGTGAACATTTATTTATGTGGTAGATAAGCACAGAATAATGTACTGAGACTTTATTAGAAGGCTTGCTTTCATTCTAAGAGGGAAAAAAAAACAAAAAACAAAAAAAAAAACAGAAAATATTCTCCATTTGGTCCACAGTTTTTGTCAAGACTAGAGCTGCAGAGAAGCTTCAAGTAGACTGGGGAATCACTAGCAAGTGTTAGAGGCTCAAAGTAGGAAAGGAAAAACAAAATCAGTCCATCCCCCCCCCCCCTCCCCCATCTTAATTTTGTTACTATAAATTACATGATGTATTGCATTTTTGTGTTCCAAGTGCATAAAGCAATGCCATACAGGTTTTAAGGTAGGCCAGGTTAATTTAATCACATAATCTGTGTTTTTTTTTTTTAAGATATGAGACAAGAGCCAACTTGTAATATTAAGACAATCCAAATTTGTCATCGTTTAGCTCCAATCTGCTTTATACTTGTCCCATGTGAAGCAGACCATCTTTCAAGTGATAGAAGACATTTTAAGTTAAATGCAACACCATCTTTATTAAACAAATTTATACAAGGAATACATTTCTTCAATATTCTTCTCCTACATCTTCCACTGCATCTTCCTGGGCATCTGCACCAACCTCTTCATAATCCTTCTCCAGGGCTGCCATGTCCTCCCTGGCCTCAGAGAACTCCCCCTCCTCCATTCCCTCACCCACATACCAATGAATAAAGGCCCGCTTGGCATACATTAGGTCAAACTTATAATCGAGTCGAGCCCAAGCCTCTGCAATAGCCGTGGTGTTACTCAGCATGCACACAGCCCTCTGAACCTTGGCCAAGTCACCACCAGGAACCACAGTGGGTGGCTGGTAGTTGATGCCAACCTTAAAGCCAGTTGGGCACCACTCCACAAACTGGATGGACCGCTTGTTTTTAATAGTGGCAATAGCAGCATTGACATCTTTGGGCACTACATCACCACGGTACAGAAGGCAGCAAGCCATGTACTTGCCATGGCGAGGGTCACATTTCACCATTTGATTGGCTGGCTCAAAGCAGGCAGTTGTGATCTCAGCCACAGTGAGCTGCTCGTGGTACGCTTTTTCAGCAGAGATCACAGGAGCATAAGTGGTCAGAGGGAAGTGGATGCGTGGATATGGCACCAAATTGGTTTGGAACTCTGTTAGATCCACATTAAGGGCTCCATCAAAACGAAGAGAAGCGGTGATTGAGGACACAATCTGGCTGATCAATCTGTTCAGGTTTGTGTAAGAGGGGCGCTCAATGTCAAGGTTCCTGCGGCAGATATCGTAGATTGCTTCATTGTCCACCATAAAGGCACAGTCTGAGTGTTCCAGGGTGGTGTGAGTGGTCAGGATGGAGTTATAGGGTTCCACTACAGCAGTTGACACCTGAGGGGCAGGGTAGACTGAAAATTGCAGCTTGGACTTTTTGCCATAGTCCATGGAGAGACGCTCCATCAGTAGGGAGGTGAAACCAGAGCCGGTTCCTCCACCGTAGCTGTGGAAAACCAGGAAGCCCTGAAGTCCTATACACTGGTCAGACTGGTGACAAAAAGAGAAACCAATATGGTACAGCTGTATCAGCTCACCTAAAATAAAACTGCAAAGATTACCTACCAGTTTGCGAATCCTGTCCAGAACCGGCTCAATGATCTCTTTCCCGATTGTGTAGTGTCCACGGGCATAATTGTTGGCAGCATCCTCCTTACCAGTGATCAGCTGCTCTGGGTGGAACAACTGGCGGTAGGTGCCAGTGCGCACTTCATCTGACAGATACCAACTTAGACTTCTAGCAACCTTGAGAATTTATGTTGAAGTTTAACAAGTGATCTGCTTACCAATTACTGAGGACTCTAGATCCACAAAAACAGCTCTCGGAACAAGTTTCCCTCCTCCAGTCTCACTGAAGAAGGTGTTGAAAGAATCATCCCCACCACCAACCATTTTATCACTGGTCATCTGACCATCCGGGTGAATCCCATGTTCCAGGCAGTAGAGTTCCCAACACGCATTACCGATCTGGACGCCAGCCTGACCAACATGTATGGAGATGCATTCACGCTGTGGAGTTAGAGGAAAAAGAAAAGAGTTATGAGCAAAAACACATTGATTACATCTCAAAGCCTCAAAACCCTAGGGGCAAGCTGCCCTTTTCTTCCCATAGCAAACAATAAGGTTTCTTGTAATATCAGAATCTGACAAATGAAACTTGTTTAGCAGAAGCCTTGAATTTGATACGCATGTTTTCCATTTGACAACCCAATAATAGAAGCCCAACTGTGAACAGATCCCCGTTAACACTTCCACCTCATTGACTGAATGGGACCCAGGTGGAGCTCATTAAACCTGGGGAGGTGATTTCTCTACAAACGTCAGGCCTGTAATGCTTATGAAGACATTCTGAAGTTAAAAACTGTGGCTTCCATTAAGTAAAGGACCTAAGAAGCAATTTAAATAGAGCGTCGCTTCCCACACATAGCCAAAAATACAAACAGGGAATAGCCGTCAAAATCCGTCGAGGCAAATGAGGCATTTTCCCCCAAAAAAATCTCCTTTCAGTTTAACAACAGACTTTTAGGAATTGAGCTTTGCTATAAACATAACATTCATACTCACCATTTTTCTGAAGCCAAATGACTTAAGAATTGGACTAAAGTCAAACGCTGCTGAATCTTGTCCCACAGACAGGAACGTTGCGAAAGCCTGTTGGATGCGGCAATTAAATACATCTGCGCCGGAAGTAGGTATTTCATTCTGATACGTTACAGCTTTCAGGACTGGTTGAAAATGAACATTGTGACAGAGCACGAGGTTCACATCAAAGCCACAACAACATGTGGGAGATCGTTGCTTTTAAAAACCACTTCGAAAAATACACTAATGCAGTCTTCAGAAAACCCCAAGGCAATTAAAATGTAGTTTGTCAGGCTCCACTTCTGTTTAAAGTCTGTTAGCGCCCCCTAACGTTTAAACAGTCTTGTTAAGCAAGTCTTGCTTTGTATATAAAAAATAAAAAAATAAAAAATTAACTAAATAAAAAAGATTTAATTTAATAAATTAATTTATGTATGTATTGTAAAGGTACCCACACATTTTATAATGTGTGGGTACAGACAGTACTGTTGATTCTCATGGCAAATGGAATGTATATAAGTGACTTGGAATCTCTGGTTGAATTTGATTTTTATATTATTTTTTTTTACTTATGCATTCTGCTTTATAGCTATTTGTTGTGCTTCCTCACTTATTGTTTCTTCCCTTTAGCTCAACTCAAAAGTTTTTCTTTCCTCTGTTGATTTGGCCATGTTGGATCATTATCTCAATGAGAAACAGGTGACTTCACATTTATGTAAAGGAAACTATATCAGTGACTCCTGAATTAGTAAAACATTTAATTTCAAATTTAACTAATTAAATTTCAGACTAGGGTTTTTTATATATATATATATAAAGTATATGCTTTAATTTGCCTTCTGATTTTTGTGCGGATTTCAAAGTTCACAATTCTAACGCCAGAGGGAGACAAAGTCGCTGTTTTTTCTCCCTACCTCCCGTTGTTTTGATATTAAATGACTTGAAGTTCTGTAACACATTTGAGGAACATGGCAGTTCAAAGTGCTATACATCGTAAAAACACACACACAAAAATTACAAAGCTGTAGAAAACACAGTCAACAATTCTTGCGTCATTCCAAACATCCTCTCCATAATCAGGCACAGGCATCATTCAGTTGTGGGAAAGTTTTTTTTTTTTAATAGGGACAGTGACATTGGTCAGACTTGATGAGAAGATAGACGCAGTCCTGGAAGAAACTTTTGCCATTGTGGAGCCTGTGATTATAACATTCTGAGACACATAGGCAGCTTCAACGTGACAAAATAAAAAATAATTCAGTGGGTATTACTTTGGCAAACCACAGTAAATTATCTACAACCGAGACAAATCTAAATCAATCCAAATTCCGCCTGCTCGCTGATTAAAACTAAACTAAACGTTTTGATGCGTTGCAGACAAAATGCCACATTCCTAAAATAGATTCAGTTTTTCTTCATTGTCGTGCATCAGTATTTGTATGAGTTGTCAGGTACAAAGTGTTCTCCTGAAAACGCTGAAAGATCCACGTTGCAAAAGAGAAAAAAAAAAAAAAAAAATCTCAAGTCAAGTTTGCGTCGATACAGATAAACGGGAAGTTAAATTTCTCCTCTTCAAAGTAAAAAGACAATTTCAAAGAAACAATAGAAAATCCACAAACCCCTAACAAACGTCAGAACTGCTTCACCATATTAGCTTATAAAACTTAATCTTGACATAGCTATTTATGCGCAAAACATTTTTCTCCGAGGCTTCAGGTTTTTTTTATGTTTTTCTTTTCATTTTTTTGCTAAAGGCCTTAATTTTGTCACTCTTCACTTCGGGCAAAGTATTTACTGTGTAAAGCATCACCGGAAGTTGTTTAGTTATTGTCTTCAGCATAATAATAATCCAACTTTTCTCCGTTTTTCTCCCGGAGCAGCAGGATGGTAGGTGGGTTTTCCCTGGACTGTAACTGAGACATGGTAGGTGTCCTAAACAAAGTATTTATCACGTCACAATTTAAAAATGTGTTATTAGCAGAACTTTACTTGCCACCCTGATATACTTCAGTGGCACTTAGAAAGAAGTGCAGTAAACTCTCACAGCTCAAAATAAACAAATGACCAATATGTACATTGAACCTTCATAATAAGCATTTCATTTGAAAAATCTAAACAAACTCAACGTGTTAGAATGTGTTTTATTCATTAATCTGTCGTGCGATCAGTAAAAATGATCGATGTGAAAGAAAATTGAGGCAGGCATGCATGCAAAATGTGGTGTGGGAAAAGAGACACACCCACTCCCTAACTAAAGCCAGAAGGTGATTTAAAGCTGCAGAGGAGCATCCTCCACCCCCAGCTGATGTTGACCCCGTTCGTTTTTATTGTCTCTTATTAACCAGCCTCTGAGGTTGGACATCCAGCGGAGGCTGACAGCTCGGTCAGAGAGAGTGAAGAGCGCGGACCTGCACCCCACTGAGCCATGGATGGTGCTCAGCCTCTACACTGGCACTGTTGTCGTCTGGAACCATGAAACACAGGTGCCTATGAACCACTTCCATCATTTTGCACTCACCCTCTCCTAATTTTATTCCAACATTTCACTCAAGAATGTTTATTTTCAGTAAAACAAATGCCTTGCAAAAGGATTCACTTGTCGCCCAAAGTTCAGTCAGATCAAATTTCCAGTCTTGACACAAATTTCCAATTGGACTTGAGTCTAGACTTTAAATAGGCCATTCTACCAAATAAATATGCATTGACCTAATCTGTTTCATTGTAGCTCTGGCTGTGCATTTAGGGTCACTCTCCTGCCAGTTGGTGATCTTTGGCCTTAGTCTTATTTTTTATTTCTGCATCCAACAAGTCTATTCCTCTGTATTTAGTGCCAACCAATACAAATTTGGTTGATTTTCACACAACAGCTTGATTTGCATACAGGTGGATTTTATTTAGCACTGAGATCATTCATAAAGGTAGTTGGTTGCACTGGATTTTGTACCGGGGTATCAGAGTAAAGAGAACTTTACTCTGATACAAATACATGTTGTACGTTTCAGATTTTTTGATATGAAAGACAGTAAATAAAAACTTGTATCATTTTCTCAGTATCACATCAAATCAGAATCTGAACTACTTTATGGATCCCCAAGTGAAAATTGCATATTTGTTGACAGTTACTCAAATTCAAGAGCGTTAAAATATTACAAAATACAACTACAGGCACACGTATTAAAAAGATTAACTATATGGGAAATGTCAAATTACAGGCAATTTAATTAACCTAAACACAGATAAAATAAATATAAAATAAAATAAGTATGTACAGGAAAAATTGAAATAGTTGTCCAAGATACATCCCTTCAAAAAAAAACCTTACAATGATTAATTTTGCAAAGATTTCTGTGGCATGAACTCTTCAGTAATACTTCATACTGTCTGACCTTGCTTCCCTGTTCCTAGGCAATTATTAAATCCTTTGAGCTGTGCGATCTGCCTGTTAGAGTGGCCAAGTTTGTAGCCAGGAAACACTGGATCATTACTGGAGCAGTAAGTTGTTTCTGTATAAAAGTTTGTTTACAAATTTTTCTGTGACTCTAATTTTGCAGAACAAAAGCAGCTATCTGCTGCTGTGGACTGAATTGGGATCATGTTTTGATAAATCTGTTTGCTTGCCCACAGGATGACATGCAGATCCGTGTGTTCAACTACAACACGCTTGATAGGGTCTTCATGTTTGAAGCCCATTGTGATTACATCCGCTGCGTCGCTGTGCACCCTACGCAGCCCTTTGTCCTCACCAGCAGCGGTAGGAAATGCCTACCTAGATTCATGCGACATACAGTCGTCCAAAGTCAACATGTAACCATTTATTGAGTTGTCTGATGAGCGGTGTGTGTTTCTAGATGACATGCTGATCAAACTGTGGGACTGGGACAGAAAGTGGACGTGCTGTCAAGTGTTTGAGGGACACGCACACTATGTCATGCAGGTCGTCTTCAACCCTAAAGACAACAACCAGTTTGCCAGTGCCTCTCTAGACAGAACCATTAAGGTACACAACAGGCAGACATAGGTGATCACAGACTAATACTATACTACAACTACACTTCTATAATGCTAATGCTACAACTCATCTTGCTGTACTGTAGGTGTGGCAGTTGGGCTCCAAGTGTCCCAATTTCACTCTTGAGGGTCACGAGAAAGGAGTGAACTGCATTGATTACCATAATGGAGGAGACAAGCCCTACCTTATATCAGGAGCAGATGATAATCTTGTGAAGATCTGGGATTATCAGGTAATCCAACACACTGAATGCATATAAACATGGATCCCATGGTAGTACACTTAAAAAAGAACAGCTATTATAAGATTAACAGTAAGTATGATTTAAAAAAAAAAATTCAGCTTCAAATAAAATCTACATTAAACTAGTGCTACAAAAGCCATACATTTTTTGACCAAGAGCAAAAGTGTGTCAAGCACATGTTTAAAGTGTATTTTATTGAGTTCCAGCTGTGTTTATATTAATTGACTAACATTCCTCTTTAGTTTCTCAAAAAGAGCCTGCTGATACTTACAAACGTGACTTTTGAGTCCATTTGGAAAATTTAATCTGGATCTAGTCCCAGGTTATTTGAGTGTTCTAGTCTGAGTAATTTCCTCTAATTTAAAGCATTTCTAGCTTTAAATTAGAGGAAAACCAATGAGTGGTGGTCCTCCAATGGGGGCTGTACGAGTGGGCACAACTCAGGTCTTTGTTACTCAGTTACAGATTTACTGACCATAATAGATGAAGGAAGCTGATGGCAACAAGTTCTGCAATAAAGGAGTCAAATCTATGTCAGTTCTGCACTCGTGAGAAACTTAACTAGTCACGCCTTTACCTAAAGCAAAAAAAGAAAACCAACCAGTCACATGGCAGCTCTTCGGCTTGGTGCCAGGTGGTATGTTCTTGTGTATTGGATGAACTAGCGATCAACCAGGATTATTGGGACAAAACTATGTCTTGGATTTATAAAACGCTTTTCACTATCTAGATGTCTCTAATTCTACATGGCAATTTGGAAAACAGATTGTCGGTTTTGAAATAAAGCCATATAACTTTTCCAAATAATAGAAAGTGAGTCATGGGTTTCCACCTGAAAACTGAAAGTGACATATTCTGCAGGTGGTGTGTGTTAATACCACAAGGTAAAGCCTTCACCTCTTCTGATTTTATTTACCAGAACAAAACGTGTGTTCAGACCCTGGAGAGTCATGTGCAGAATGTGACCTGTGTCTGCTTCCACCCTGAACTGCCAGTCATTCTCACAGGATCTGAGGACGGTGAGTAAAACTTATTACTGGGTCACAAAGAGAACACTAACCTGGTTCCACTATGACACATCCACAGGCACTGTCAGAGTTTGGCACTCCAACACCTACAGACTTGAAAACACACTTAATTACGGGATGGAACGAGTGTGGTGTATATGTGGGCTGTCTGGCTCCAACAATATAGCTCTGGGCTATGATGAAGGCAGCATCATCATTAAGGTTTGTGCACCATCAAAGCTTTAAATGAATGCACTATTACATTAATGAGTGCACAATTAACATATATTTATATTTATCCTCACCTTGTTTCAGCTGGGTCAGGAGGAGCCGGCCATGTCCATGGACTCCAGTGGGAAAATCATGTGGGCTCGTCACTCCGAGGTGCAGCAGGCCAACCTGAAGACACTGGGAGAGTTTGAGATTCAGGACGGAGAGAAGCTCCCACTTGGTGCCAAAGATATGGCCAGCTGTGAGATTTACCCACAAACCATTCAGCACAGCCCCAATGGCAGGTGAGTCATTGCAGAGTGGGAATTTGACAAAAGCAGTCATCATGTGTGACCCAACCAGGAGTCGTTTTAAATTTGACATTAAGTATCAGCATCTTCATTTCGTATGGAAAGGCAAGCTTGTGTAAACTGGAATGCTTAACATTAGTGCTTATAGAACAGTCGCTCTGTTTATACATGTTAATGGTTTGAGTGAACCTCATGTGTGTTATTGTTGTAGTCATTTCACTTTCACAAAACTTGACAGGTATTCTGTCTGAGATTTCTAAATGGGTACTTTATATGGTGTGTGTTTCATTCTGGCAGATTTGTAGTGGTGTGCGGAGACGGGGAATATATCATCTATACCGCGATGGCCTTGAGGAACAAAAGCTTTGGCTCTGCTCAGGAGTTTGTCTGGGCACACGACTCCTCACAGTAAGTCCTACCAATTAAAGGAAGACATTAATCACTGAAATCTCTAAACTGACTTTTTTTTGTATCTTTTCAGAATTAAAAGTTTGGCTTTCAGGGGAAGTGATGAAAATGAATAAGACTTTAGCTGCCTTTTTAAAGTTGTCAGAAATTTACCACAGAGGATATGCAGATAATATTACCATTAGATGCTTGTGTTAAAACAAGGCTTGACTTCCTTTTCATACTTTCTGTTTGAGTTAAGTCCTGGTGTGAAATCATGAAACCATCCCATTGACATTAACCTTGTTATGCTCCAAGATTTTACCATCTGAGCTTTTCTTAATTATACCCAGTTGAAGAGGCTCGGTGAGGTCTGAATGGATCATTAGGAAGATCAAAATGTTGAGGCTCCTTTTAGCTCTTCTCTAATCCAACTCACTGGGTTTAAATTGTCCACAGTTCTGTCCCAACAGCACAAACCCAGTATTTAAAATTACATGCCATTTTTGTTTCTATCCAGGTATGCCACGAGGGAAGGCAATAGCGTGGTGAAAATATTTAAAAACTTTAAAGAGAAGATGACTTTCAATCCTGATTTTGGGGCTGATGGTACGTTTCTTTTGACATTTAAATCACTTTTTTCTACATTCCAAGTAGTAAAATGAACTGAGTGTATGTACTGACCAATCAAAGTGCTTTATCTGTATTTAAAAGTGTAAACATACTTATGTTTTTGACATGTTTATGGTACTGACATGTTTTTAATGGTTGCAACCCACAAAGGTATTTTCCTTGCAAATATGGCAAAGAAAATAATCTTCCAAATTTTCCTATTTTAATTGATATGTTAATTTTTTTTTATCTCTTCCCATCAGGCATCTTTGGTGGCTTCTTACTGGGAGTGACGTCAACCAGTGGACTGGCTTTCTATGACTGGGAAAGCTCCAGTTTGATCCGCCGTGTTGAGATCCTGCCTAAGCATGTCTGTCACAATCTCCTTAGTGCTAGTCTGAATGCCATGACTGCAGCTTTTTCATAAGCCTTTCATTGGTGCCTGCAGATGTTCTGGTCTGACTCTGGGGAGCTGGTGTGTATTGCTACAGAAGAGTCCTTCTTTGTGTTGCGCTACCTGACAGAGCGAGTGTCAGCAGCACAAGAGTCTAAAGAAACGCTGACAGAGGATGGGATAGAAGATGCTTTTGAGGTCAGAGCTGTTTCTGGTGGTTTGTTGTGAAATCGTATCATGAGATGCTGATATAAAAGAGAAAACTTCATTGTCTTTCCTTTCAGTTTTCATTTCATGGCTTCTGTTTGTTGTGGTTCTTCTGTTTTCCAGGTACTGGATGAGGTCCAGGAGGTTGTAAAGACAGGTCTGTGGGTCGGAGACTGCTTCATCTATACCAGCTCCGTAAACAGACTCAACTACTATGTTGGAGGAGAGATCATAACCATTGCTCACTTGGACAGGTAGCATATTTTCATTTGCTTTTATAGGCCAACAAAATAAAAGGTGCATTAAAATGCCATTTTATTGTAAAAACTCCAAATAGAACCATGTATCTGCTGGGCTACATCCCAAAAGACGACCGTCTCTATCTAGGAGACAAGGAGCTCAACATCATCAGTTACTCCCTGCTGCTGTCTGTGCTGGAATATGAGACAGCTGTCATGAGGAAAGATTTCACCACGGCTGACAGGGTCCTTCCCACTATACCAATGGAGCAGAGGACCAGGGTCGCCCACTTCCTGGAGAAACAGGTATCAATGTCCTCCCAGCTTTTGACGTTGACTGCTAACCTAGTAATGTTGTACTTCCATCTAAGATTTAGAAAAGACAAGGAAGCCAGATGTAGTCAAACCTATGGTTAAAATGTTTTGTTTTATTCCCAATGGCAAGGACCTTATAACTGCGGTCATACGACACCTCTGTTTCAGTGTTAATGAAAAAGGCTTAATGTTTTTTTTTTGTTTTTGTTTTTTGTCTTTTGTATTTTCTTTTGCTTTGTAGGGGTTCAGACAGCAGGCGCTGGCTGTGTCCACTAACCTGGAACACAAGTTTGAGCTTGCTCTGCAGCTGGGCGAGCTGAGGATGGCGCATGAACTGGCACTGAAGGCAGAGGTCAGAGAAAGCCTCATGCTAGTCATTTTCTAGCCATAACATTTACTTATTGTAAAAAGAATATATATTAAAATAAAAAAAAAGCTGTTTTTTTTTTTTTTTTTAATTCTTGTTAATTCCACTTGGGAAGTACTCAGACAGAAGTACAAAAACATGTAAAAAGTGGATTTTGCCACATCTGTGTAAGAGAAAGAGCTATTATTTAGGTTCAAAGCGGTCAACAATCTTTTCTGTTGTCTCTTTGACTCCTCTGCGTGGCGGTGCTTCAGTCTGAGCATAAATGGAAGCAGTTGGCCGAAGTCGCCTCTACAAAGGGGCAGTTCAGCCTGGCTCAGGAATGTCTGCACCAAGCACAGGATTACGGTGGATTACTTCTGCTGGCAACCGCCTCAGGCAGCGCAGACATGATAGGGAAACTGGCCGAGGGAGCGGAGAAGGATGGGAAGACCAACGTGGCCTTCCTCACCTACTTCATGCAAGGAAGGTTGGTGTTTCTGGAATAGTTTGTCCTGTTTTTGTTGTTTTTAACAGCTGGTGTGTTGTTACTCTTACATTTTGCTTTGCCAGAACTGACAAATGTTTGGAGCTGCTTATTAAAACTGATCGATTGCCAGAGGCTGCTTTCCTGGCAAGAACATACATGCCCAGCCAAGTCTCAAGGTAAAGGTGTTTCTAATCGGTTTTAACCCATGTTGTTGAATGGCTAACTTCCAAACCCTGTTTCTGCAGAACTCCTGCACAAACTACTTTGTAATTGTCACTTTTAATGTTGAAAAGCTCTCCTGTCCTTAAGGTTTAATGTGAACTGGGCCTGTCTGTCTTCCTCCAGGGTGGTGAAGCTGTGGAAGGAGAACATGTCAAAGGTGAACCAGAAGGCAGCAGATGCGCTGGCTGACCCAGATCAGTACAGCAACCTGTTCCCTGGCCTCCAGCAAGCTCTGCTGGCTGAGCAGTTCCTGAAGGAGACTCATGTTGGGGTCAGACCTGCTGCAGAATACCCAATCGTCGTGGTCAGTGGTCTGTTTTAAGCTCAAATAATGTCAGAAAAAAAACTCTAAAATGAGACACGTAGGCTTTAACTGGAGAGGTTTTAGCACCGTTGCTTCAGAATGGATCTCTTACTTCATCCATGAGTTATTCCTAAGTCCAAAGCAGCCATCTTAGGTTAGGTTAACATGTTTTTTTTTTGTCCACCTGGCGCCTAATGACTGTGGAGATGAAACAGGTGTAGAAAAGGAATTGATGGATTGTTAGAAATAAATTGTGCTTGTTTTTCTGTTCTCAAGTCAAACGAGGACCGTGATGTTCTGGAGGACTCCAAAGGTTTCATCACCAAAGGAAAGATTACTGAGCCAGAGGTGAGGAGAAAACTCTGTGCATCTTTGCACTCAAATAGTTCTTTACTGACAGCAAAACGATCGCTGTTAAAGAAAACACCTGACCTCTGTGCAATCATCGCCACTTAGTGGCCATCTATGGTATTTCAGGATCTGTTAATGGATTCCTGTAAATGCCTATTGTTTGAAATGGAACTTTTTCACAAAGTTGTGTAGGAGCCATGATTTCATTGAAATGAGGAGTTATACAGGAGTATTTTAACTGTTGTGTGATGTTTGTTTTGCAGGAGGCAGTGGGAAGCATGAATGAAAGCCCTGCTGCATCTTCAGAAGCAATGATAATGGAAGAACCCATTCCAATAAAACACGAGCCTCCTGCTGATCCTGTTCTGGTGACAGAGAAAATAATTAGCTTTCCAGAGGAAGCTCCTCTGTCTGTCTTTGCCAGAAGAGACCATGTTGAACCAAACCAAGCACAATCTGAGTGTCGAGTTAAAGGGGAAAACATCATGAAATCAGAGACTTTACTTATTGCAGAGGAACGCTTGATCCAGAAACCCTGCACTGAGGTTCCTGCCAAAGACTCAGAGGCCATACAGTCCAGTCCAGTGGAAGGTGTAGGTTTATCTGATCAGGGCGGAGCTTCAGCAGCTGAAGCTAAGCCAGCTATTGCGGTATCTGAAGAGGAAGAAACACAAACAGCAAATGATGTGCCAATTAGCACGGATCTAAAAGCCAATTCTGTAATTCCATCAGAACCTGCAGCATTCGAGGAAACATCCAGTCCTGATCAAGAGGAAACAGATGCCATTTCCATGGTTGCTATAGCAACAGAAGAAACTCCAATTGCAAAGCAACTAGTAGAGGAGCTCGTCTCTTCAGAACCAACAGAACGTTCACTGCTGGATGTTCCATCAGCCACAGACCAGGCGTTTTCAGATCTGATCCTCGATTCATCGCTAGACTCAGATGAAGATGCATCAGCGGCGTTGAAGCCTGTCGCAGTGTGGGAGGATGAACAAGAGCAAGAGGAGAAAACTGCAGAACCTCCAGCAGAGACAGAGGATGGGTCAGAAGTGAGCAATCTTCCTGAGGCTGAAAGATCAAATGGCACAGCAGAGGCAGCCGTGGCAGAGCAGGAAGCAGGCTCTGAAAGATCACAGGACCTAACAGAAGATCTCGTGGAAACAATCAACCATGAGGTAAACTGTGGCTTTATTTATTAGAAATTAAATTAGGGGAATTTCAGTAAGGTCGTTAATGTAACTTAACATTTTTCTTATCATTCTCTAGGACCTTGATAATCTGGATCTAGACAGTTTTGAACTGGAGGACATTGACACGTTAGACATGAATCTGCTGGATGAATAGTGGAAGCAACGTTATTTTGGACATTTTCTCAAAACCAAATAATGAAAAGTAAAATTTTTAAAGCAAACCAACCGACGTTTTCTTTTACTTAAAAGGGGTTAAAATATGGGCCAAGTAATTCTATACTTTAAAGACTAAGGGGAGAGCTGTAAAATGCAGGGATTCATCTTAATGTAGTTGGAAATCTTACCTCTTCTTCTCAGACATTACTGTTGATGTTAAAAAAAGCATAATTCACTTCTGCATTCTGCCTCATAATGTTAGGGTTTGAAAACACATTTACACCTCAAAGCCAGTACCAATATAACTTGTTTTAAACAAAGAACAGTACTGATATTATTTCTACCTTTCAGTTACTAGTTTTATTGCTTGTCTCTTTTTTTTTTCAATAAAATAAATGGATGTCAAAGTGTTTCTGGACTGGAAAGATGATTTTAATGAGCTTTTCCTCATGAATTTCTCTTTATTTTCCAGTATAGCTTGAGGGCTACTTTAACATAATATTTATTGTAAGCTCATTTTGCAACATACATCATTTTAATTCCAGTGATTAAAATGAAATACATATATGAACAAAGTCTGCAAATACGGTATAAAGTTTTGGAGTTGAGTCCTTAGATCGACGCTTGCCTTTCAGTGAAGATGGACCAAGGAAGGCAAAGAACAGTAGCAGGTTTCATGTTGTACATAACTTCGATTCTGGCTTTTTGTAACATTTTACTTCTGAAGTAAAAGTTCAGGTTGTTAGTAGGATGTTGGGACGTTAGGAAGCCGAGCCTTCAGCGGCTTTCTCTTCGTACGCCTGCAGAGCCAGCTCGATGTAGCCCGACCTCTGAGTCTCTTTTTGAGAATAGATCTGCAGGGACAAACACCACAGGACAGTATTACTAATTAACTCCAGGTATATCGTTTATACAGCCAGGATGGTCTTCTAGGATACATGTGCATTACAGTAAACCATAACATTACTTAAGAGTTCATTTCTCCCAGAAATGAATTTCTATAAGTGTATTGATTCATTCCAAGCATTATTAACGATCATCTTAACCAGTTTATGGTGGAAATATTTTCCAGTAGAGGATTCTGATCATGGCTTACAGCAAATACAAACTCCAAGATCCATTTCTACGTAAACTTCAATGTTACGTCATCTAGCAGAAATATGATAGCTTACATAACCACGATGAAGAGTGAAGATTCAACATTTGCAAAGTAGACACATCCTCCGTGAGGAGGATAAATCACTAAAGGTCACCGCTGAAATAGTTGGCTGTTTACAATGTGCTGTATATAAGCATATCAATGGAAGGTTGAGTGGAAGGAAAACGTTTAATAGAATAGAAACACCTGTTATTGTCTCACAGTGGAAAAATGCTGGTGCAACAGCAGCAAATTTTAAAGGCCTTCAACATCAACTGTTCTCTGCAACAATTTCTCTTATAAAAAAAGATATAATAGTAGTTTGTCATCATTAACGTATGAAAGTGTGTGTGAATGGAAATGAATGATTTTATGTAAAGCATCTTTGAGTGTCCTAATAAAGCACTATATAGCTGATGCCATTTCATTTCATAAGCAACCTCAATGTACAGATAAAATGAATCCTTATATGTAACCAAGTATATTTCTGCAGACAAACACTTCTGAGAATGATGTGGAGAGGAGGATACGGAAGTGTAGCTCGTGTGTGGAATCTGTATCTCGGACCGTCTTTACATCTTGGGACTCAAGGCCTGCATTCCTTATCAGTGTCTTTAAAAACAGGCGAGGATGGGAGGAAAGACAGACAGAAGGTCAGAGAAGCAGGGAGACGAGGAGTGAGGGGGAGACAAGGAAGCTTATCTTAATGCTTCCTCTTAGCTGACACCAACATAGTTGATGCCACCAAGGAGTAAAAAAAACATAGAAAAGTTTAAAAAAAAAAAGAATGTGGCATGCGAAGCAGAGTTCAAGAGCCACTGCACACAGACATGAGCTACGACTGCTTCCTTCATGTCGCTGAGCCACTCCTGAATCAGAAAGTGTCAGAAGCATCTTAGCTGTACCTCCCGATGCTCCCCAAAATACCAACACATGCTTTAATGACTATAGTATCACAGTCTTTAACAGGCCTGACCTGAACCCTGCAGTCTGAACTATGGAAAACCAAGGAATGGGTCCAGAATTTCCTGCAATTAGACTTCCAAAAACATAAAAAAAATATGTATTCCTTAGCCCTAACAATGGAAATAATTTAACTTTTAAAAGCTACACTAACTTATCAGAATCCACCTGTACAGATACCATTCTGACCATCTTCAATAATAAACAGTTCTGAGAGAAAAAAAAGAGATTCTGGAAAAGTCACCAGAACTCTTATCCTAGAATAAAACCCAAATCTCTGGCAGGAGGTTTTTGACGCAGCCCTGACATGAACTAGTCCAACTCTTGCTTTAAATCAGAGATTTCAGAGCGCAAAGTAATGGGTGGTGAGAAATGGAGAGCAGATATTTCTCATCCTGGCTCAGTTGTCCTCACCTTCAGGAGGTCAGTACCAGTGGCCTGTTGACTGGCAGCTTCCTGAGCCGATTCACTGTGTGGATGGACCATATTGAACAGAGACACAAGGCTGATGGCATCTTGTAGCCTGCAGACACAAACCCAGACTGAAAACACTGCTACTTCCCTACAGGTCCAATATCTGCAGTCATATTCAATAAATTAGAATACATATCCTGATAAGTCTCATTTGTCAAATTTGAAGCACCTTTTGAAAATAACTTTTGACCAGGTCTTAAATGTACTTTTTTATTAAGGCTGTGTATCTATTTTTAATCAGTCTGATGTAACATTCTAATTACTTTTAAGGCTTTTTGAAACTATTATAAATTAAATTTAAGACCTGTATCCGAACAAAATTGTACAAAAGAAAATTCCAGATTTTACATAGTAGTGCCAAGCTTTTATTCCCACAAGGCTCTGTATGGGTTGGCAACAGAAGTGAACCACAGTCCAAGATGAATGTTGTCTGCTAAATTTAAACCTACCCATGAAAGATGCAAAAAAAAAAAAAAAAACTAGTCAGTTAGTTTTGACACATTAGTAGCTAGTTAGCAGTAGTCTCAATCACTTCAAACCACAGAATGGAATGAAGATGTTTAAATGCGATTTTAAATTGAAGACATTTCATGTCATGTTTTCATTAGCTGTAAACGGAAAATCATCATAACCAACAGAAGTAACGGCTTTCAAGTATCCATCTGTGTGTAATTAATCTATGTAACTGCTTTACTTACATATAAAGTTCCTAAATTAAATTTAGTTTTCAATAATATTCTAATTTATTGAATGGGTGTGGATTTATAAGATTATATGAAAACCCCCACATGTCTCTCCTCAGCATGTCCACTATAAGTCCGTCCACTCTGCGAGCGTTGACCAGGTACCAAGCAAGGCCTCCAAAGTGCCTGGTGGATCGCAGAAGATTGTATTTGCCGTTTTTTTCCAGGTCCTCATATGTGGCTTCATGCACCTACACAGAACAGAAAGTCAGTGATTATTTCTCGTGTTGGATCAGGAAAATTCTCTTCACATCAAACATTCAACTGTAAAAACCAAGATCCTGGAAAAGGTGCTTGGATTGTCAGACCGCTCTTTTAATACTTTCTTGGTTCCAAATTATAGTGATCAACTCTTTAAAAGCATTTTGCTAATCTGGAGCGTTTAGCTGTGGCTCAGCACAAAACCATGAGATTAAACGATTGTTTATGGGCTGTTCACAAGTTAAAAAAGGGGAAAGGTTTAACACAATTCTCTTTTTTATGAAGAAATGAAAATCCTATCTACCCATACTTCAGACTCTCTCGTTTATCTGTTAAAATAGAATTTCCTATTTTCCAGGTTTTGGTTTATTTAGTTGGAATAAAGTTACTTACTCTAATGTAATCTGCAGAATCTGGCTCAAATTGGACCAGACATAGGTTCAACACATCTTCATGCCGGTCCTGGGAAAACACAGTCTGCAACAGAAAACGATGTAACGTGGTTAAAAAAAAAGGATTTGATATTTATTGCACACATGAAGAAATGTGCAAGCAGAAACTTGGAAAAGATTCACATGACATTATGGCCTCATGTATACTGACCATAAGATGTTTAGAAAATACTGAAATATTAAGATTTCTGACACAGTCAAGGAAAAGGATAATCAGAACTTCATACAGCAACAAAATTTGAAGAAAACTAGTGAATCACAGAGAGCCACAGGGGAAAAAAATACTTGTTTAAACCCAATAGGCTGCTGCCCACCTTCAAGTTCTCCTCTTTGAAGAGGAGATGTGGCGTCAGCTTCCGGCCCTGCTTGGGGAAATAGACCTGAATGAGACGATCTCTCTCCTCCCAAGTCGCCTTCCTAAGAGTCCCATCAGGCTCTCGTACAACTATGAACCTCTCCTGAACAAAGAGTAAAAAAGCAATCAAAGATTTGTGGGTGTCATTTGTACTTATTTTAACCCCACTTAGTAAAATATCCGCACAAAGAGGAACTATAAAGTGTGTACCCTGTGTGGGATGTTGTAGGTGATGTCAGTGAAAACATATTTGGCAGTGTCCATGCCATCCAGGATCTTATCCACAGCCAGGACGTCGTTGATGGGTTTCCGCTCTGGAAGGATGGGGGGCATCTGTAGCTTCTTCTTTGCTTCCTCCGTGGCAACCTGTATAGCCTGAAAGCACACACAGAGAATTAAAATGATGCAATTTATGAGCTGGGTCTGATACTGAGCTGTAATGGTTACCTGTTCCAGCTGTTCATCCGTCATAAGTTTATAGGTAGGTGGCTTCAGTTCTTGTTTAATGGGTTGGAAGACTTTCTGCAGATCCAGTCCAGTTATCCTGCTGAGGATGTCCTGCACGGCTGCATCTGTGAACCGGGGCTTTGCACCAGCTCTTGGTACTGTAGGTTATAACAGATAATCACTTCTTAAAATAATGACTTAGAGAACCCAAAACGGCATTACAACGCGTTTTAAGATATACCTATAGCTTCAATAGATGTAGTAACTACAATAGATTTAAACGATGTCTCATTTTCAGCCTCTTTACACTAAAATACAAATTTCGGAAAATAATTTAGCAAAGTGTTCATCTCTAAAGATAGATAATCTCCCCACATTTAAAGCTGCAATAGCCTGTAGAAGGGGTTAAAACAAGCTACAAGGTCAGAATGAAAACATTATTCAACCATAATAGCGTTATTAAATAATAAAAAGGTACCTTTTTCACTTGTTTCAGCACAAAACGTCCTCGCGCTACATCTGAGCAATGTTTTCTTGATCTTTTGTACATCTTTAACCCGATAAAAGCTCTGAAACAAGCAACGCGGTGAGCTGAGCGCCGCCATCTTTGTTATTACCTCATCTACGCAGCTGCGCAGTGACGTCTGACTTGTCTCTGGGTGCGCACCATCTGTAGCCCGGAGAGCAAGGCGGTGCAGCAATAGGTGATACATTGTCAAACGGCGCGTCAGTAGGGCCTAGATGCAATGCTTAAATGCTTATGACGGCAGAGAATAGAATTGTGATTTTCTTTCGAAACAAACAATGAAGTCAATGTGTCTGCAGTATAAGGATATGTATTGGGATACATTTGGCTTTACAGCGGGGATGTAATAGGGCAAGAAAACGACATGGCTCTTAGAAAACGAAACACTCCTCACGATAAATCTCAGCCTGTGAAATGCAGATCTTTGTGATCTTTGGAAAATGACTTTTGTCGGCCGCCACAGCAATGCACAGGTGAGCAATGCCTCCGATGCATTGAATCGCTTCCACTCACTTAAAAAACCCCGCCGCTGCCTTTGGGCAGTACATTTTGAGACATATTATCGAAACGTGCGGCTCGATCCCGTGAAGTGTGCGATTACTTCTGTTGGCATATCGAGTAACCATGGAGACGTAATTAGCGAAAACTCCGCTTTGTTTGCCATTGTGAATGGAGCGAGTCAACGTAAGTCATGCTAGTGATACCTCACATGCTACAGACAGCGTTTTAGCATTTTTGCTTATTTTAACTTGAAGGAAGCAGTTTTATGACAGTCAACATGATAGTTGTAACCCTCATCTTACTGCTAGTATCAACATGCTAGTGATAGTCCTCATGCTAACATTAGCCTTACAGCAATGTCCATTTCAGCTCATGTGTTGGCTAGGTTTAGCATACTGAATGGATTGCGTACACGTTAGCCAACATTCTTGTGATATTACAGATTATGATGACTACATTTCTAATTTTAACTTATACTCTACTGTTTGCACACTGAATGAAATAGTTTTAAGTCAGTCAATATGGTAGTGCTAACCCTCACCCTACTAGTAGTAACAACATGCTAGTCAATCAACATGCTAGTGATAGTCCTCATGCTAATATTAGCCCTGCATAGCTTAAATGAGCATTTTAGCTCAGTTTTAATGTATTGGCTAGGTTTAGCATACTGAATGGATTACGTCCATGACAACCAACATTCAATGACTTCTAATAACTACATTTTTGTTAGCATTGTCTGTAACCATGTGCCTCAAAACATGATGAAAGAAAAGTCCAACTTTGGCACAGAGTTATCCATCTGGATCAGCCAAGGGTTGATTGTTAGGAAAGATACCTATTAGTCTGGAACAGAGAAGCTGTGGGAAACATAGTTTCCCCCACTCCCACATCGCAGCAGAGGATCTGCTACAAAAAATTAGAAAAAGGGAAAAAAAAATCACCCAATGCCACATTCATAAAGGATCTTGAAATGTTGGTGAATTGCACGTTCGAATTAGCTTTATATGAACAGCTAAAACTACTTACACCAATAGCTTGGCTACACCTAACACACCAATACACCAATTATACCTGCAGAATAATTGTTAGAACATTACAATACACCATAAAACAAATATTTAGGTATTTGTCAAGAATTACATGAAGGAATTATATGAAAAAAGAAGGAAATCACACATTTTACCATTAAATCACCAGGTGGCGCTGTGCTACCACATCTGACAGCATTTAAATGTCTATCAGGAGTACAGCGTTTGCCTCCATTTAGAAGAGCAGCAGAAATCCCACATTCATTCGTACTATAAATTTAATTCAGAAACTGGCTGCCGTTAGAATTTATCTTCTTTGCGTCTCGGCTCTGCCTAGCCTACACACATTCCTGACTCGCCATCACAGTGCGTTCTTGAATCAACTGATAATCTGTCTGGGTGAGAAGTCAAACATTGCTTGCAGGGAAGAAAAAAATAACACAAGCCAGACTTTTTAGTTAGGGAAAGGTCTTTGCAATTTTAGTTTTTTTCCTACACCATTTATACATACTTAGGGAAAAAGGGTAAAGTTAAATAAAAAAAAAAGAGGTATATTTAAATATCTATCTGATTATTATTATTGTTAACATTAAAATAAAGAAATACCCATGTTGATTCTTACAATGTAATTGATTTGTTGATCAATGAAATTAATTTAGCCTATTTCAAGATCAAGCAACCGTATTGCATATTTCATTTTTTAAATCACAAATCAAAATATTTTATTGCTTCTTTACATATGATTTACATTATTTAAAAACATATTTTGTGATTAGAGGAACTGGACATGGTCACAGATGAATACATTTAGCTGGTGTTTACTCTATTTTTTGCACATTTATTCATTGTCATTTTAATTGTGACAATGAATAAATGTTTTAAATAACATTATTATAACAACAATAACCAAGGAATATTATGTAGCACATAATTGCAGAAGCAGTAGGAATATTTCTTGCTTTTCTGATTTAAGTAAAAAGCTTTTTTCTTTTTCATGTAAACTTCATGACAACTATTATTACTCAGGACTATCATTTAATATTTATGGCTTCAGTGCAAATACATGTGACTTACAAAAAAGCAAGTAAAAAACTTTAAATGAAAATGACCAAGTTGAAATGTTGATAATGTGAGTATATAGTCGTGCGGAATGATATTTTATGAGGAACAGAGTCCAACGTCCTGTCCTGTTATGACACTAACTGGTCATGTGACTTTGGTGTGAGGTATGTTTTTTTCTTTCTGTGCAGGTTTGTGGTTTGAAAAACATCTCTGCATAGATGTATGAAGAGATGCAGTGGAAATATTATTGACTGAAAATTTATGTCACTTCTCTTTATTTTTGCTCTTTCTCTCTCTCTCTCTCTCTCTCTCTCTCTCTCTCTCTCTCTCTCTCTCTCTCTCGAGAAAACATACATACACATAATTTACAGTAGCCACAAGCTTTCCACATGCCTCCACAATCACCCCCCCCCAAAAAAACAACCGGCCTCCATCTCTTCACCACACAACCCAGGCAGTTATTAATTCAACCACATGTGCCACGCACCAACCCGTCCTCCAGGATCCTGTTTCCCCTCTCCTCCCTAGTGCCCCAGCTGCCCACCTCCCCTCGCCTCCCCTACTGGCTCCGTGAGGAACCCGATGATCTGCAGTCAGATTTAGATATTAGGTGGACGGGTGGAGGTGTGGCCCGTTCGGTAATGAGGTGAGCGGTGGCAGCGAGTCCGGAGGCCCAGACACCGGCGAAACGATGTGTGGATTGAGATGTAGGAGGCCCCTACACGACCAGATGTACCCAGCTGTCACACTGCTGACAGAAAGTAATCCTGCAGCCGCAGAGGCTGAACACAGGATTAGAGGCTCTTCTCTGGAGTTTGAGCTCCATGCAGAAGTCTATTTTGGATCCAAGTCATGTAACTTCTCAGCCTTTCCTCCCAGCAGCTTTAATATTTAATGCATCGACTTTACTTTTAATGAAAGAAAGTCTCTCACACACTCACTGCCATGAAAAAAGTGCTTTTTGTTCCATTGCTTCAGTTTCCATCAATAGGCTGAGTGTGTGTCAGTGCGACTGGGAGCAGCAGGAAGCTGGGAGTTGAAACCTGAGTGTAGAAGCGGGCCGGGATGGAGGTGGACGGGTGTGAGGGGGAGGTGGTTGTAGAGGTGACACAGGGGGTGAGGAGCCAGGCAGGGTGGTTGAGGAGCGGGGCACACTGGGAATGACTCGCCACACATGTTTATTTAGCTTTCTGCACGGTCAATGAAGAGCAGGTTCATAGCGGGGTGAAACGGAAAGGTGTGTGTGTGTGTGTATGTGTGTGAGAGAGTGTGTACGCACGGCGAGAAAATGTGAAGAGGATGTCTGTCCTCAAACAACTGGTGAATCAAAAATACAGAACGGTGAAGGAGGATGACAGATATACTTTGACTTGGAATCTGTTGAACGTGTTACAAATAGTTTGACAAGTTATTTCCAAGTCCGAGTCCTGGCAGTTAGAAAGTGATGCGTGCATGCATGTGTGTGTGCGTGTGTGTCGTTATGCAAACCATGAGGAGATATTTTAGTGCTGTATAAAAGTTAAGAATAGCTTTTTAATGTGTGGCGAATCTGATTTCTTCCCTGCAAAAATTTTACAGCTTTCATTTCTCAGAATAAAATGAAATCATTTCAAGTTCACTGACTTTTTTTTTTAATGTGTTTTTGCTTATCGACCTTATTGTATTCAGAAAAAAAAAATAGCATGAGTTTTGCTGAATTTTGAAGTTCTACGCTTTTACAAACATAATGTATTATGCGTGTGTTCAGATCTCTGTTATGATTGTGAAATCTGTTATTTATTTAGATAAGGATCAAAAACTGAAACAAATGTTTCAAACGAATGTGTTGGTTTTTGTCTAAATCACAATTTGAATAACAAACAAAATTCTAGAAAATAATGTAATAGTATAGGAAAAAAAATTGTGCAAAAAAACCCAAAACACCTTAGTGGTATAGTTTTTTAAATGTTTTTCTCTAATACCATATATGTATAATCGCAGGAACAATAGTGACAAAATAACAATTTAATTATTCAAGCTTTAAATTCAACATTTTATTTTAGATGTATGTATTATTCTGTCATACTCAAAAAAAAATTTATTTACATTTTTCCAAATTAACAACACAATTAATTTCAGGGTTTTAATATTAACTCTTCTGAAGTAAAGTAAACCATTGAGAACCACTTTTATTGTAGTTTAATAAATTCAAAACTTGCCAGTCTGTATTTGTATGTGGATTTTTTATTTACTATTCCTGATATGCATGTTTCATAAATGCTTACATTTCGAAGCCAACATTTTTTTGCAGTAGAAAAGTCATTTTTTGTTAATGACAAGACATCTCAATGTTGTTCTTCTCAAATTATTCTATTTCCATTATTTTTAAATATCAAAAAACAAAGATTTTTTTTTCTACTTTACTTGGCAATTTAGGCTGAAAACAAATTCCCTTTCAGAGAATCTGATAATGTAGCTTATGTGTGCAAGCTGCATCTGTGTGAGAGCTGTTGTGGCTTTGGGAGTGGGCACTCAAGGCCAGCGTTCCTCTCCTACGCCTTCCTTATCCATGTCTTTGAAGACGGGCGAGGATGGGAGAAAAGGCAGACAGAAGGTCAGAGAAGACGCGGCGATATGAGGAGTGAGGGGGAGACGAGGAAGAGAACAGAGGAGGCGTGAGGGTGGAGGAGGGCATGGTGACATTACCTCCAAGGACCTCAGCAGCTTCTCGGTGAAGCTCGCTCTGTATCTCAGACAATAGTCCAGACAGCGTCGGTTGTTTAACAGTTTCAAAACAACAAAAAAAAAGTTTTTCATCTCTTCTTCAGCACTTTACATCCAGGTCAAATTAACAAGTGCCACGCTGAAGTGATTGTATATTCCGCCATCTTTACCTGTGTTTATAGATAATTTTTCTTTACAGATATATATGTGTTTTAATAAGACAATTTTTTGCCATTTACAGCTGCTTGAGTGAGGTATAAGTACTGAAGAAGAAATTATAAAGTGTGCCTGTGCGTGTGTGCATGCATGTGCAGCTGAGGTCAAAGGGGTCAGAGTCAGGGAGAGCTGGATGTATGAATGCTGATGGCTGTAAGGTTCACCTGCACCTCCATTGACCTCCATCCATCTGTTTATGTTCACTGATTCTGGCTTCTCAGAAAGGAGCTATGCATATACACACGCACACACACATAGGTGGAAAACGCTATAGATGTTTTACCAAAGAGACTGATGTAAAGTTTGACTGTGAAATTTAAAAAATGTGTTTGAAGCAGTGAGAGGGTTTATTTTAATGAAAAGACCCCGACATGGAGTGCTGTTGTTATCCTATAACAGGAACAAAGTGATTCAGGTGAATAGCAATACTTTTCTTTCTCTGTACTTCCTATATGAATACTTTTTTCACATTCACTTTCCACATAAATTTTTGGGTCATAAAAGACATTTACTTATGTAAAAAATATCAATTGTTGTTAATAGAAACAATCAGAGTCGAGAGGAATGTCCCAGCTCTGCTAATCATGATTATATATGCGCTGCTCACACCCTCCCTCACATAGAGTGTACAAGCTCAGGATTGTTGGTTTGTTCCAGCTGTTCTAATGATGGAGAAGCAACCTGACATTAGAGAAAAAACTGCTCCCTCAACAATCCCCTACATCTATGTCTTGATGTTACTGAAGCAGGTTTCTACTTCATTTATTGTGTGTAAGAGAACCATGATAGTTGGATATTGGTGGATTCAAGGGTGTAAAAACAAAGGTTATAAAACAATAAAGAGAAGTTTTATTTAAGGAAAATAGGCAGTAGTATCAACAATGACCCCAATGGTGACTGTATAACAACAAATACATTTCTAAAATTAAAATCAATTATATTTTACACCGCTGAGAAATTGCTTCTCACCAATAAATATTTTTAAAAGTAAAAGTTTACTATTTACGTTCTAGCATGACTATAATCCCATCTTAATTGCCCCTGTGAAGCCCCTACTGAAAAATACACTAAACCTGGAGCTGTTTGAGATAAATGGAATGTGACCACACTCTCCCACACCACCTCTGTCACTGTCTTGTTATTTTTATAATTCAAGATCAGTGTGGAGAGTAGACGAGGTGACAGGGGGAGCGTGGCACTGATAAGGTAGCTAATGCCCAGCTTTTGATGAGGTCAAAGGTCGACTCCGGTTTACTGCTGGTATTTAGGGTGTCGTGTGCTGTTATCTGGGGAGGGAGTGTAAGGATTTGGGGGTATCAATTTGTAGATGATTGGGAGAGGTGATTTATTTTATATTTGGCATTATTTTTGTTTAAACCTGGAGAAGAAAAAGAAAAAAGTTCTCATCACTGATGAGGAACAGAATCAGCATCCCACAGGAACAGGAAATCCAGAGGGATCAGTCTTCTGATCCGCCCCAGCACTCAGACAGTCCAGCACACATGTTAACACACACATTTGCTCCCACTAAATCAGCCTGTTGATTGAAAGGGCTGCTAATTTTAGCAGCGGAGCGCCCTCCCGGCTGCAGACTGGCAGCCCCTTTTTTTGCATGTTCGGGTCCAGTTAGGAGCAGGAGGAAGAGAAGCCGATTAATAACTGTCATGTCTGTCAAGACAGAGCAACGCACAACACAGGGGAGGATCCGGGCCACTGATGCTACAGGGGAAATGGAGTTACACGCGAGATGCTAACAGCTCCTGTTGTTGTTGATGTTGTTCAGAGGCTTATGCATGCTAATGCAGCTGTTAGAAGAAATGAACTGTCAAGATCAAAAGTTTGTCTCAGGACACAATTACAAATGATCTACAGCTAGAAACATGCATTATTTATAGTGTATGTGTGATTAAATGAGATATATTTATATTGCAGATTATTTACAAACAACATCTTCAATCTTCATCTGTTTCAATTGAACACAACATATTGAAAACCAACAACACAATAACTTATAACTAATTTAAGAATGTGTAACATTACCACCTTCATAATATTTGTACAACAGGTCACAAGAGCATTGTTCTCTGTTTGAATACATCACTAAGTGATTCAATTACTAAAATAATTTCCTAATAATTAATTAAATAATATTTCTTCCTACATTCAATTCTTTACCACGTATATTGATGAGAATGTTAAAATATGGGAAAGCATTGTGTCATTGGTCAATATCTGATTATTTTTTTGCTTGCACAAAAGTTTATATTGCATGGCAGCCATATTGGATTTTAATGTTGGGGATGGAGAAAAACCTTCAAGTTTCTATCAGAATTTCAACTTCTTATTTTTTCCACTGTTTTAAAATGGCTGCTATCAGACAATTAGACATTTTCTGAAAAGGTATGTTTTTTTAAAAAGCTTAAGAAGTGGAGTTGTAGAAAACTGACACATTACGCTCCGTTGTGCATTCTGACCTTTCCTGCTGCTGTCTCCAGCAGGGAGCTGCACTGGAAGTCTCACCACTAGAGGGAGTCAGGTCAAAGTGTTTCCTTTCCTTATGTCTGCAAGAAGTAACACTCTCCTTCCAAGAATGATTGGAAATATCAATCATATCAATCGAAATATATTATTGTAAAATTGTATTTGCTAACATTTGCATGATCCCTGATTTTTTATTTTAACTCCAAAATAACTCGCCTCAGAGTTATTAATAAAAATCTCTTTTTTAAGATAGTTAAAGAAGTAAATTCCTCAGATTTAATCATTGTGTTTATCAAGTTTTAGCTGAGATAAATGCATGCTTTCTGGGATTTCTCTTTTGTTATATTTTTCAGAATTTCTGAAGAATTTTTATGAGATGATGCAGTCTTTTCCTCTTAGTGGTTTTGTGTAAAACATATTTATATCAGTTAGTAAATCTTATTATTGTAAACATGGGTGTAAAACACACTTTACACCCATGTGTTTATTGGTGTAAACACATGGGTGTAAACCCATGTGTGCCGTTTAGAGCAAAGGGCTCAATCTTAGCTGGCAGCCAATTTTAGAGATATTTAGACATGTATGTCAGCACTAATTGCATGGCTGCAGTTGACCTTGTTCTTTCTGATGATTACCTCATCAGCATCTCTTCAACCTGCAGCAGGTAAACTCTAAGATTGAAAAAGCTGTTGAGGTATGCACCTCAACAGAAGTGTTGAGGTGTGCTTGAACACTTCTGTTGAAGCACAGAAGATATGTTTGTGTCTCTTTTAAAAGAGATACAAACATCTAAATGCAAATAGAGGCACATAGATGTTTGTGTCTGTGACAGTCACCTCGGTTTTTCTACAACACTCTGTGTTTTCAAGCTATTCATCCCAGGCCAAGTAGGAGACTCCGGGTGTTTGATGTGGCTGACACTTACCTCCTTTCCTCTGTCTGACTACAGATAAGTGGTCAGGGCTTGGCTGGGGCGGCCCGGTTGAGATGACCGTTGTAGATGACGATCAGCTGCCAAACCACTAGCTCGGGTTTCCTTTGGTGACATGAGCTGGGTCACGTGAGCCATTGGGGGCAGCCAGTGGTGCTGCTGGCCTTGCCTCTTCATGCGGTGGGAAAACATTCCAACAGCTGGCCTCGGACTGTTTCAGAAACATCTGCAATCTTCGCCACTGGTGAGAATCTCCAACTCCCGCTGCTCCAGAACATGACCTTATGATAATAAGTTGGTAGGTAAAAAACTGCAAGGCCCATAAGTCATTCTGAAAATGAAAATTTGTTAGTGTGAAGATTTTAGAGTTGCATTGTTTTAGCAGGTTTAAAAGAACAGGGTCTCTCCCTTATCTAAAATCTGGGTGTGTATATGTTTGTGTGTGTCTTTTGGATCTTTTTCTAACATTGCCACATCGCCTAGTCCCAATGCAGCGACGCATTGGAACAAAGTCATAAGTTTACATACATAAAAAAGACTCTGCTTTTAAATATTTTGGAAAAGCCCAGATTATGACTTTTGGCTCATTCACAAACATTTAAACAATTATGGTTAACATTAACTCCAGGTGGCAAAAACAGAAACTCTTGGGATGTCATCAAACTCCAACATTTGTTTATTTCTGAACAGCCACACAATAGTCATTGGACACCATACAAGAAACATATTTTGTCCTGAAGATGTGCTAAGACCAAACTTTTATAAAACAGAAAACCTTGAACAATATCCTCTTATTTAATTATTCTGACCGTTAGTAAATAAAGATCACTTAATCCCGCTTTACGTAAAAAAGACAGAAGTATATCTTTAGTGATGTCAGACAGGTTTTATCTCTTTTTACACTAGGACTATAGGCAGCTGGTTGATAAGTACTGATAGTTAAAGCTTAGTATTGGATACAAATGGAGAAACTAAAATGCTTGGCAGTCAAAGATATCATCCTAATAGGGATAGAAATCTGGACTGTGTGTCTCTGTGGTGCCTGTGTGTGCGTGTGCGTGCATGTGTGTGTGTGTGTGTGTGTGTGTGTGTGTGTGTGTGTATTTGCATGTGCACATGCAGCCATAGCCTTTGACATATTGTTAATTTGAAGAATGTTTGAAGTATGATGCAACATCAGCTGCTCTCACTTAACTTTAAGCCTATTCCTCTGAAAAGGACCTCTTTCTCAAATTACCAGGGAAAAAACCCAAGTACCACGCTGTGTGTCAGTTATTGAAGGGGGGGGAGACGCTTTAAATGTTTTGTTAATGCAGTTTAACTTGAAGCACTTGACAGTTTTCAAAGCAGTCATTAAACCGGCAATGATAACAATTTCGGGCCATTCCTAATGTGGAATAGATAATATCCATATCTGTTTTGGAAATTTGTGCATGGTCAGTGAGGCAGTGTCTCCAGTCGGGGACTGTTTTAAATAATGTGGAACTTTGTGTACGGTGTCTTTGTTGTGATCTGGATGTTAGAGTATAAGTTGATGGAATGGAACTGTGTTTTCAGAATATTCCCAAACCTTTTTGCTGGAAATTTAAGGTGGAAATCATCTTGTTTCCTTAAAATTTTATTTGGTTTTATTTTTTTGATGACCTGAAGGAGTGGATAAACGTTTTCATCTTCTTGTCATGATGCAATTTAAAGTTTGTTTTTCCTAGAACACTCCATTATCCCATTGTGAAGAGAATGCAATGAGAAGCTTAAATCCAGCGTTGGGGAGTAAAAGAGAGGTGAGTGCATACTCTAGCCCTGACTCACTGAAGATTTTGCTTCCCTCACCCTCTCTTTTTTTTATTTTTTATGTGACCTGTTGTTGCTCATTTACCTTTCAGGGTTGGTCTCTGCCCATGCTCATCATCCCATCAGTTCCTGTTGGTACTCTGCCAGTATCTCAGGCTTTAACACTTGACTTTCCGTTGGAGTTTTACGTGGGCTACTGGATTTACACTGATGCAGCTGATAAACAAGAGAGGACAGGATTCATGGCGCCTAACGTGGCTGGTGCTGCACAATGGCCAAGCCAGGTAGAACAGTTCCAAACAGTGGAGCTGCACGCTACGCTGGTGTAATCATGGCAGAACACAAACACTGCATGTTAAATCAACTTACAAATCTTACAAAGTGCTATTTTTTATGTTATGTTGGTTGCTGCATAGTAGCATTAATACATTCAATAAAGTAGCAATTTGCATTTTATGAACATTTGGTAATATAGGTACTAAATAAATATATATATAAAGAGGACAACAAAGGTTCAACTTGAAGATTTCTTTAAAGACGGGGATTAGTGGAGAAGCTGTGAGTATTTAGTAGGCCACCTTCAGTCTCCAGAAACACCAACTTGTTCTCAATGAAAGGTCTAGCCAACAATTAATCACAAAATCACTAGGTTTAAAGATTTCTTGTTTACACAAAACCTTTTCACAACCCTCTATGTCTGTCAGTTTTACGTCAGATAGGTATTTAACACAGAAGATAGTAATGGTTCATGGTATCTTATCAGCATAGTTGCTGGTGGCATACATGCTGCAATGTTTTAGTGATATGTGACAACTGAAAGAGTAAGTGATAAGCTCTAAATTCCATAATATTATTGTAATTATACTTACAGCATTGCTTTTTAATTACAGTATTCCCTTTCTTTTCCTTTTGTGAGTTAGTCCAATTAGGCTTAACACAATTCGAGGAATGTAATTGAGAATGTAGTGTGGACCAGCAAAGCATTTGATGTAAATATCTGTCTTCAAACTTAGTGATTATCTAATGAAATGCTTTGGCCTTGTGCATTAAAGAAAAATATATATATGTATTGAGTCAAAATGAAGACACTGGGTGAGCTAACTATCCAACCAAAAGGCAGTGAGGCAATTTCTAAGGTACAAAAAGAAAACAATTTTGTTATATTTACTTTCTGTAGTAAGAATTGAAACACAGTTTATGAAGACTGGAAAAAAATACTGTTTCAAAAGAACAGGAATAAAAAGTATTGAGATACTTAAAGGAAAAGACCTTAAATAAGCATCATTTTTGTCAATAGATTATTATTTTTTTTTTACATTTTACCAATCTTATTGTTATTTCAACATTTGCCTATTTTTATTTATTTGTTATTATTATTATTATTATTATTATTATTATTATTATTATTATTATTATTATTATTACTTTTAACACCTTTTAAAATGAATGGTGGTGTAAGATGCTTGTCAAAAAATAAAACAAAAAAAACAAAAAAACACAGTGAATATTTTTAATTGATCAAATCCCAACTGATTTTATTTGATCACCCGATTTTAGGTTTTGATGTCCAATAACTTTGTCGGACCTGATCACATTTTTTACGAACCTGATCTCAGCTGGAATCCAGCAATACCTCCAGGCATTTCTGCATGACACCCTGAGTGTTTTAAAAATGGCAGCAGATGCACAAATATCAAAGTGATGCGCTGTGGTTTGCTATGCTATGACATTTTAAGATCTGAAGACAGCCTTAGCTATACCTCTTAATCCTTTAAAGATAAAAAAGTTTCCTAAATAGTAGTATTAAAATCTTTTAAAATATTTTGAAGAAAACTGGAGCCATGTGGTGAAATCAAATTAAATTTAAATTCTTCCTGTGGATTTTCTGCCTGGAGCAAGCAGGACATTTGAAGGTTCTCGTCAGTAAACTGGGCTTCGTCCCATATTCCAAAGACTCTGTCTGGTTTAATTAGACTTACTAAAGCCATGAGTGTGTGTGTGCATAGTTGGTCCCCAGGGTCTCTGTGATGGACAGGCAGCCTGTCCAGGGTGTATCCCACCTCTCATCGCCAACTGAACCAGTCCTTCACAACTCTAAAATAATAATAATAATAATAAATGATATAGATAGATAGTATTAATAGTAGAAAATAAATGTTTAGCATCCACATTGCCAATTGTACTGTACAGATTGTCAATTGCTGACCAGTTTCTCAGCATTATTCTGTCTGCAGTATTATTTAATTTCATGTTTTTATCTATGACGTCTCACCTAATTTAAGTAAACTAGGCTTCCAGCTTTTTCCTTGAACTCTGAGCACAGGCCTTTAGCCTCTGGATAAGCTTGGATGAAAGCTCTGTGATATAGAAAAAGGAAACTAAACAGCACGTGTTTAGTTTGTTTTACATGAAGCTTAACGGATTCCCACCTATACATGCATGTGTGAACATCCGCTTCCCATAGCCGCTGCATTGGCAGCTCCGACACGCGTCACCACGCACAGGCAGCCTGCCTGGGGACAGGATGGGCACCTACACAGATGCCCCCAGTGTTGAGGCTGAGGCGGTCCAAAGTGTGGGATGATGTGGGCACTCCAGGCACAATGGAAGGATGTGGTGTATTGTTCAAGTTCATGTGGAAAGTGAAAAAAGGCTGCTTGGGTGTGAAAGTCAGGATTTGACACATGTGACATGTCTGTTGATGGACAGTAGTAAAACCAGAGGACATGGAACCTAAACTGTGAGAGTATAGCGTATTTAGCAGCATTTTAGTATAACATAAATAAACATGGCAATTTTAAAAAAGATTTTTGTGGATATTTAAACATCAGCTTCTGTGCTAAAACCATTGGATTCTTTGAGAACCCGTACTTGCGACCGGTTGAACATATTTGAACTTTTTTTTTTCTTAGCAACCATGCATAATTGGCTAGGGGAATAGCAATAAGAATGTAAGCTGGAGTGGATCACTGTGCAGAATATGTCACAGCCAATCAGGCGCCTCAGTCTCAGGAAGACAGCCAATCAGGTCATGGCATTTCAAGCTCCCAAGAGACCAGTGAACTCCTTCCAGAGGACGTTTCTGAGGAGATCATGAACTTTTCACTCCAACAGTTGTCTTTGCATATAGAGTGTTTTTTCTCTTAGGCGAGTATGTCTCTCTGCCAATTTTATTTTGCATCATGTCAAAGAAATGTTTCCTCTTATACAGACTCTCATTTCTTTCCTTTTCTGTCTCTCACTCATTATGTTTCTATTAGTCTTCACTCATCCCCCGGCCCCCCTGCATGGGAAAAGAGCAGGAGCAGGAATTTCTGTCTATGAGTGCCGTTTAGTTAGACAGGTCATATAATATGACAACGGCACATTCACATGTGTCTAAGAACTGAGCCAGTTACAGCTATTTACATTAAAGACCCCAAAATGAGCAGCGCAGGGGCTTTGGGCCTCCATGGTTGCATTAAGTGAAATAGAATCAGCCGTTTTCTTGCCACTCAGCACACTTTGTTTCTGCCCATTCACTTTATTCTCATTCTTTTCACCATTTGCCCTTGACATGCTCTAAAATCCAACGTAACTTGGTCACACTTTTTTCCTATTTCCTTCTTTCATCGTCCATTTGCCGTTTTTGAAATTTTGCTTGGATGAAACTAAATTTTTTTTTTGTCACCTTGAACGTCAAAGCAGACAGTAGCATCTACTCCAAGACAAACTTCAGCGCTCAAGAGCTGCCAGTTGTCAACAGGACTAGGCCTTATGCATAAAAGAGTGAGCAGTTTTCACACTAAAACTTGGCTTATGGAAAAATTTAGAAAAGTGGAGCGCACAAAAAAAAATCATAGTATAAAGCCGTGCATCTTTCCTTTATACATCCGAATTTGCGGGAAATAGAGTGCAGCTGCTTGTCTGCCCTGGCGCCTCCATAAATACATATGTAAATTCGTATAAATACCCTAAAGTCTGCCACTACATGAAACAATAATAATGGGAACGACCTTGTTTGTAGCAGTATAACTATTTATAATAATAATAATAATAATTATGTATATATTTAAAAGGTGCTTTCACGGAACATACTGGTCCATCAGTACTGAAGTAAGCAGAATTTGTGATAGCTTTTTCATTGGGTTTGCTGAAATTGTGCCAGTGGCTAAACATAAAATCTGAGCCACTGGCACAATCTATTGGATTGCAGTCAGCAGACATACTTTACTTTCTGGCAGCAGAAGCTTCTTCAGTGTTTTTGTTCAGTTGAGACAGAGTTAAACGTTAAAAAGAAACACATAGGAAACATATTTACGACTATGATATGCGGCCTCAAGTGAATCCTAATGTCTTATTCTATCCCAACATCCAAGTTGCAACAAGCCTTTCACTCATCCCTGCATGACAGCATTTTCTCACATTTCTTCATCTGTCTCTGTACTGTTCGCCTTAAAATGCTCCCTCACCTCCGAACCCTGTGCAGAGCTCGGTTCGTGCCACTTTTGGTTTGAAAGCCGCATCACAGTCTCAGTCTTGTGCTAATTAATTTTGTCTGTGTTTATACCTGCTCCACTTTCGGTCATTTGGAGAATAACTGCAGTTGCTTAGTTCATGTCAGATGCTTCTTTTTTTTTTTTATCTCACACCAACACTGACAAACTGACACAGACACACATGCACACAATCACAAACGTACCTTATATTCATTTCACGCACACATACTGAGTTACCGTGACTAATACCGTACCTCTTGGCAGGCACAGGCCGAGTTCAGAGGTCACCTCTGTGTCAATAAACAAGGGAGCATGTGAGTTGCTCTGCCGTGCCTGAAAGCATCAATGCAGCCATCTTTGATTGGTTTAAACTCCACCTAGCATCTCTGTCACAGAGGATGAACTTTGCAAGAAAAAACGGCACACTTTCATATTGATGGTAATCTTGCGTAATTTAGAGCAATGGTGTTGAAACATATTTTGCCTCAGTTTGAGCCATCAAATCAGCCTTTATTTGAAAATGAAAAGAACAACTTAAAACTTTTTTTTAATCTAGCATTACTTGGATTTGTCCCCTGATGCGAGCCAAGTCCCCACTCTGACCCTGCTGAGATCAAATCCTTTCCCTTTTAACCTGATGATGACTCTACCTCTAGCCTGCTCCAAAAAGACAGGTATAGTGTTTCTCCCTGAGCCTCACACTGCGCTTGACCCTGCCACATACAAAACATGTTAGATAATGAGCCTCGGCCGGTCGGTGGGGCCAAGTCGCAGCATTTGATCGGGAAATCCCGCATGAGGCCAAGCGAGATGGAAATCTGATTAGTATCCTTGGTGACAAAGCAATAAGATCCACGAGGCTTTGCTTCAATCAGATGTGACAGGCTAAGATTTTGTCCACGGCTCGAGCGCAGCGGGATCAGCCCAGTCTTTAGAGCTGAGTTAGAGCATTAGATAAAGTGCCGTAGAGTAATTGAATGTATCAGCCAAGGGTGGCGGGTAGACCTCTGATTCTGGACCGATAACCTGAACCACTTACCTAATTCAACTGTTCCTAATGCTTAGATGCCTTATTGGCTGCATTTTTGAAGCACACTAAATGATCTGCAATAGAGCTCGTAAAATTTACTGTGGTTTTGAGATGTTTGTTTATATTTTTAAAGTTTAGGGCAAGGTCAGGCGGTGGCTGGGAACATCAGCCGTTTGAAAGGGTGAAAGTAGATTCCAGTAGTCAGGAATTTCTAAGCATAACAAACATGTCAGACCTATTTAGCAGGCAACGGCAGGTCACAAGCCAGAGCTGTGAGGTGTATATTGTTTCTGATTAAGCTTTTCTTCGCTCATGGAGCCGCACTTTATAACAATTTACTTTACATCATTAGAGCTTAAAACATTTGGCTTTGCTATCGCCTTAAAAAATAAATCAGGCACTTGGAAGCAAAGAAGGAGAGAGTGCTTCCAGTCTGCAGTACTGTATCTGATGCGTCACTAAAACCTGTACAGAATGACCAATGCTAGGTGGCTAGTCATTGTTTCTTTTGTTTCTAGTTTACTGTTTTAAACAAATCATGTCAAATGGGATCATTTTATACCAAAACATCTCATCTGCTCTCCTGACTTGAGGATCCACAAAAAAGAAAAAAGGAGTCATTGATAATTTTCCAGCCATCTGCGAAAAATGTAACCTTTCTGTCGCTCTCATGATGTCAGCAGGCTGTTGTGTTCAGCGGGGGATTGGGCTAAAACGCTTGTGGCGGAGCCAAGGTAAACCGTTCCAAATGGAGGAGCGGCGCGGGAAAAGGGACACCATCGCAACAAAGGAGTTAGATATGGATCATTGGGCCTGTGCACTGGCCACAGCTTGAGCCAATTATCAGTGTCATCTTGATCCAATTTAATCAATCTGAGGGGGAGACTGCGAGAGGTGTGGGAGGGTGCTGGACAGGGTGCAAACGTTGGTCAGATAGCCTGAGCTGACTAAGGACGTTTCTTGTCGTTCTTCTATCAACAGCTCCAGAGAGGTATTGATTAGGATATTCTTGTCTCCAATACCAGTTCTTTTCACTTCAAGGTTATTTCACACCAGAGCTCTTTGATCTATTTGAAATGAACCATAGTTTTTTTTTGTTGTTGTTTTTTTTATGTGTTAAAGTTCACCAGAACTCTAGTGTAGAACCAAACAAGCAAACTCTGGGCCACCTGAAAACTTGGGTTTCTGCTCGCAAGTGAAGTCTAGTATAGTTCGCTTACAGTTGAAAATCAAATATTCCATTTGGAACCAAACAAAGTGGCACAAAGAGAGGAAGTGTTGTCTCTCATTTCATATGTTTTAATAAACATGTATGTGATCTGAAAACTTAACTGAGACCAAACTGTGTTTTATCTTTTCTTTCTAATCACATCACTGATTCAGCACAAAGCCTCTGGTGGTGTTGCTAGGCTACATAATGTTTGCTATCTGTATTTTGACAGGACTTGTTGAACATTTCACTTGTAAAATATTCCAATGTTGAGAGGTCTAGTTAGTAGTGGACAGAATGACTTTCCAACCAACTCTGGACCATGTCACAGGAAGAACAAGATAAATGTTTTATTTAGCTGTAAGTCTTAGCTGTAAGTCATTGCTGTTTGCGCATGCGGTATTCAGCTAGACGGGCCTTTAATTTGCCACTTTGCTTTGTGCAGGAGACTAGTTTTGTAGGAAGAGAGGATGACTCCAGGTTTATGTGTTTAAGTCATTGTCACTCTGTTTGAACATGAAGTCTAGCATGTGCAGTAAGTCAGGAAAGGAGAGAAGTGGAGTCAGTCTGAGAAAGCGTATATGTTTTATCAGGGTTCACTGCTCAGTACACAACCACAATGACCGCATGCTTCAGGTCATGTTTATACACAGTGCTTTGTGACAGTATCCATGCCCTTAGTCACACATTGTTGTCTAACAGCCACAGATATCACAGTATTTTACCAGAAAAATTTGGCCCATATATTTCCAATGGGAATTGGGTCTGGACTTTGACTGAACTGTGACTGGACCATTTTCTCCATGCCATTCCAATGTAACTCTGGCTCTTTTTTTTACCTCCGTTGACCTGCATGAAGCTGCACCTTTGCCACCCTCTACATATTTGCCTACCATCAACTCTAGCCAGCCTTACTGTCCCTGCGGAAGAAGACATCCCAACAGCATGATGCAGCCAGTACTATGTGTCACCATGGGGAGAGTATGTTCAGGGTGATGTGCAGTGTTTACGCCATATGAAACATTTTGCATGTAGGCCAAAATATCCAAAAGGTTTGGTCTTATCTGACCAAATGTACGACCAGAGCGTCTACTTGGAAGTGTTTTGCTCCAACGTGGCTTGTTGAGAACGTCTATTCAAGTAACCTGATAATATGTTATCTGATAATTTGCTGTTTTAACTCAAGACTAGGAAGCAAGAGATCAACACATATCAACAGATTAGAATATATGCGCAGCACAGCAATGTGCCAGATAGTTAAAGGAGACAAAAATGGACAGGAAGCAAAAGGTTGGCATATTTATCCATAGATTGTCCAGCAGATTGTCAGCATGTGTGTTTGCCTAAGTTGGCCATTTTTGCATCTAACCTAGACATCTGTTAAGGGCATCAGCATTTGCACAAAGACCAGCTTTATAACTATGCCCCCATGATAACTTATGTTCACACGTCTGTTCAAAAAGAATGACTTCCATTTTATATTTAATCAAGTTAGTTTGCCTTATCTACTTTTATGCAAACGGAAACGCTACAAATGGGACTTTTACTCCCTTGTTTATTAAGCTCTCTAAGTCTCAGCCTATTTGGCTGAAAGACGGCAACAGTCCAGGCATTATCGTCTAACAGCTCACCTTCCGTATGCCACAACATTGGTCTTCATCAATAGACAAACAAATAAATAAAATGCGCAGCCACAGAAACACAGACACACTCGCTGACTTGTAGAATGTGTCAAGTTGCATCTAATCACCGTTTCAATCTCCAGGAGTCGGCTGGAATAATTAGGGCTTGGAAAAAACAATACACAGAACTGGATGTTACTTTTCATCTAAAGCAGGGTCATGTTCCCAATTACACTAAAACGTTGTCATGACATACTCTCTGTTTTTAATAATAATATTTATATTATTTCAGGTAATAGTTCTAAGCAGAGGAAGAGAAGTTGATGCTCGCTCTGAACAGCAGTTGATATTAAAGTACTGAAATAATTCAAGCAAAACATGAATTATTTCTAAAAAGAAAATTCCTTCTTAGAACTCAGTTGCAAGCTATATACCATTGCTAAAAAATTTTTTTTACCATTTGCAACCTACATTATTTATTCATAAGCCTGTAGTTTGTTTACACATCCCTATCACCATCTGTTGTCGACTCTTAACAGTTGTTGCAGTAATTTGGTTCATCCCCTCCCGTGTGATGTCGTGGCAACCCTGGAAGCTGATGTGTGCGTTCACAGGATGGTAGCCAATTATCTGGAGCCCACTCCAGTTTTCCAAATTAAAAATGGCCTCCCTCCACTGTTGATCTTGGATCGGCTTTCCCTTTCTTATTATTATTAGGTTATTAACACAAACCCCTGAAAAGTCTAAAACAAATTTGATTAGGGCTCTTTACTCGCACTGGTGCAGACTTACCTATCGCCGTCTAACTCCTGTCTGCTCCCTATTACATTTGACACTGAAGTCGGTGAGAGAGCCTGGACCTGAAAGCCTATATCTCTCTGCACACTGGACAAACCAGGGGGGTACCAGGTTTGCAGCACATTACCGCTTTATTGAATTAATTACGATAAGGATCATAACTTTAAACGCAGGGTGAGGCACGGGGCGTTCTTCAGCATGGATTGCTCGGAGCAATTTCTCTCCCGAACGGCGGTGGAGGGGTTATTGGATCTGTCAGGTCTGAACTCTGTGGCATGGTAACGAGGTCCATAAGGTAAGCCAAGGCCGGGCACAGTTCGCCGTGCTGATCCCTACATGCCTGCAACACAGGGAAATTTGTAGTACATACTGAACAAATAGCATGCGAGGTGAGGCAGACTGAGGCTGCTAGTGAGGCCTTGTTATCATGGCGCCTTAGTCCAAAAGCCCAGAGGGTCATTTGGGGTTACACCCTGGTCTCGCACCATATACAGCTCCGGTAGGTGCAATGGAGCGTATCATTATATTATGATACTCTTTGAATGTTGCAAAGATTTTCTTTTTTTCTGTTGACTACACTCTTAATAGCTTTAAAGGATTGTGGTTAAAATAAGAATTATGTTATCCCTCCTGGGTCAGGGGGTTCTAAATTTATCAGTGAGCTGCCAAGACCAGTTCAGTCAAGGAGCTATTTTGGAGTATGGCAGCTGTATTCAGGCAATAGGTAAAAGACAAGCTGTCACATGAAGTGAAAATGCTAAAGAGATGGTATATTTCAACAGAATCACCAACAATAGGATCTGTTTATACATGTGTGGCTTATTTGCTCCATTGTAAGTTCCATTACAATGGAGCAAATTCTACATTATGAGGATCCTCTGTGCCTTATGGAGTCCTAAACCCAGACCCCATGAGAAAAAGTGCTGTTTTTGGGTTACGAGTTAAGTTTAGCAATAAGGTGTGAATTGAATTAAGGCTAGGTTCAGGGTATATAATGGTTAGGATTAGGGTAAGTGCCAGGTTTAGGCTGTAGAAATGAATAAAAAATGAATGGAAGTCAATGCAAAGTCACTGTAAAGAGAGAAATACCAAGTCTGTGTTTGTGGATGTGTGTATGAGAGAGATAGAGACCCTGATCTCATACCATTAACTTCACCTCATTCCAGATCCATTGAGATTCTTCTTTTTTAACTGTAAGTAAAGATCATCAGGTTTAAAAGTGGACATAAGTGACAGGGAGAAACATTTCTGTGACAAATAAACAAATTATGAATAATTAAAGTAGATTAACATTTTTTACAAAAACATTATAGTGGTTCATGTAAGAGCTATTTCACTGATGTTTACACTGTCTCACTTTTCCATTAGGCAGTTGTTAACTAGACATGTATTACATGTCCTATTTCCATTATGTTTTTTGGAGAGATAGATTATTGATGGTGCACCGCCTCCTACTTTTTAACTGAACGTCAGCTGAAAAATCCTGAGCTATTTCTTTACATTCACTGCATTATTTTAACGAAGAAAGATCTGCGTTTGGGACTAGTTACTATGCCGTTCAAAAAGGCAGGTGCGATTGTGTTTTATTGTTTTCAGAGACCACCAACGCTACCTTTCAGTCATGTACCAGTCATTGGCTGCAGGCTTGTGTGTGCAAGTAGGGTTGGGAGTTAAATATGTGCAGATGTATCATAATATTTTCACTGCAAAAAAAGCGTCTTTGAGGCCCAATAACCTGCAGCTGAATCAGCGTGCTGCCCCACCACGCTAGGACCTTTCTGAGCAACACAAGTATCCAGAGAATGTGTAGAACTGTTCAGAGTAAAGGCTGGAGTTCTCTTTCCTTTTATGTTTTTTCATAGTTTGAGTTATGAGTATTAATCCTCCCAATCAGCTTACATGTTTTTTGGTTGTTTTTTTTTTTCATTCTACTGTTGTGACGGATCCATTCCTTCTGCATGTTTTCTGTTATTTCCAACAGACACATCGGCGGACTACTGACTTGAGAAAACAATGCTGCCAGCAGCTCCATTCATACTTACAGACAAAGTGAGAATCAAGACTGCCAATAGAACAAACAGAGAGGAGATGAGTTGCAGTCACAGGTTTATACAGCTGGCCTTTGTTTAGATGGTTGACACTGCCGGGGGGGACTAATTCCTAATCAAAATACACTGACATGAAAAGACAACTAATAAAACTTCACAATGAATGAATCTGTTTTCGACGCATTGGAATATAATCCGCAGGGTTTGATCATTAATTTGCATGATCATGTTGTTAAAGCTCTGATGTTGCCAATGAGAGCAGTATGAATGCAAATGAATATGAAACAAAATAAAATGGAAATTTGTTTAGCTGTATTTTTGCAGGGTGAACGATAACTGTATACCTGTGGAGGGGAACAGAAAAAGACATCAGTTCACATCCCATCATATTGTGGCAGTGAATACAGAGTTATATGAGCTTAGTCATGACAGCAGAGACCGCAGATCTTCAAGGTCTTTTTCTGCTGGCCTATAAGAACCACAGAGATGCATCCTAAATTAACAACAGGCAGTAGGAGTATTCCTGCTTTGATGCTTCGATGCTCTCCGAAAATGATTATTTTTGTTTCTGGCTAAGGAGTGATAATGTCGCTAATGGTTTGCACAATGGTTATCACTTACTCTGAGAGACAACTTCCCTGCTTTGCATATGGAGACAATTTAAGGGCATATAGTAAAATTAAACACAGTCTTATTAATGAAAAAAAAAAATTGCAAATAGTGTTAGTAATAAATACACAGATTTAACAGAGTTTCTAAGAACAAACCTTGTGAAATAAAAAAAAAATGCAGGAAATTAATGTTTTGAAAATTAAAGAGGATGAAGAAAGAAAATCAAGTATTAGTTAGAAAATAAAATTCCATAGTTAATATATTTAAGTCAGAGCAAAAGGCTAACACAATGCTATACATCTCTAATTTGCATGTATTTAAGCCATTCTGTAAATTAGTTCATATCATTTATGGTGCATTTAGCCTTCTGACTCTTAAGGAGTTCTGCAGTCATATATCTTTATTTAAAAAGCAATGAACGTGATGGAAAAATGTCATCAGAAGTAAAAATGTCGACTGAAAAAAATGTTGATTTAAAAGTTAAATTAGAAAATTAAAAATAAAAAAAAACTGAGCAAAAGAGAATATAAAAACTACAAAGTAGCATTTTAAACACAGTTGGAGACCAGGGGGCCAAACACAGGCATAAAAAACAAATTCTACAGAAAGGAAGAATCACTTTTCAAATACTTTTCCTTTCCTACACTAAAACATTGCTGGATCAGTATTTTGATTTAACAACATTCCCTTTAGCTTTTTATTTAAAAAACACGCTCCAATAAGGTAAGATAACTCCATATCAGAGAGCCACTGTTTTTTGCAGCTCAAATGAACATTAATTTTTCCTCTTATATCAAACCGAAATGCTCACTGTAAAAAGGTTTATTGAGTTTGTTTGTTTTTTTTATGGCACAGGAAAAGAAATTCCTTCTAATCTTGGGAACAGCTGTAACCTTAAGATAATGCAAAAGATTTTGGTCATGGTTGCACCATCTGAATTTGACTGTGGGATCCATCTTTAACACGTGTCTAGTATGTGAAACTGTTGTGCCAGATTTGTAAATATACAACTTAGGTTTAATTTTCCCTCTTTAAAAACATCTCATATTTTTGCACAATTATTTTTTGGTTAGATTCATATTTGCCATCTGCATTGTTTACCCTCTCTCTCTGCTTATTTAAAACATAACGATATCTTTGAGTTGTATCCATTCTCCAACTCCCAGCCACCACCACCACCATCACCATGAAGCACAAAATCTGTTTTCCATCAGTAATCTTCTTCTTCTTCATTCCCTCTGAGCCAAACAATTGTATCGTGTTCCCATCTCACCAAAGAATGTGTTCCTGGCCTTTCATCTGGCTCTTTTTTGTATTTAACGAATTTTTTTTTAAATACATGATAAGCACGTTCCTTTTTGTATGACTTCTCACTTTTCTTGTACTTGCTTTAGATGAATATTTAACTGCCATAACACACTAGTTATCCAGACAACTCAGTCCACTCTTGGATCATGACTTACATTTATTTTTCACTTTACATTAGTTACAGATTGGGCAGGCCGTGAGTATGCAGGAGCTGTGGCTGACACTTCCATGATGTCATTTTGCACATCCTTGGGTGGCTAGTTTCTCCAAAATCCACATGGTCACAGTGAGGTAAGGCAATGACATTGAATTCAGATGAGCCTGATCAGGGGACGGTGGAACAGCTGTAAGATGAGAGTGCTAAACTGGAGAACTAATGGGAGGAGACTAATTAACAAAGAAAACACAAAGGGAGCATAACTAAACACAAAGGAAAGCAAACTGAACACAGCATGAAAAAATATCTAAAATCGCAGTAATAGGATTGTATGTTGGATGAAAGAGCTCAGGTACAGAAGACAAACACACCCGAGCCAAAACACAAATACAGATCAGCCAAAGTCTAAATGTAAACTGAGTTGACAAAGCAGAGCAAGACTGGTGATGTGACGTCCAAAGATGATCCAGTTCTTTTGAACGGCTCTTTGCCAAGTATGTTAGGAGTGGCGTCTGAGTTAGGGACAGCGTTTTGCTTGCTAACAATGCTCTGCACACATTGCAGTAGCTACTATATTTCTGTTTCATTTAAAAATATATTTATTTAATCTGCAAATAAATAATACACAGAATGTATTCTCCTTGCTCACTCTTTGTTTTGTCACGGTATGGCGGCTACAACCTCGGCCAAAGTAAGTCACTCACAATGCTGTCGAAAACAAACATGCCTTAGATATACAAAAAAATTATTTTCTGAGACATTAAGGACTACTTGCATAGTTTGACATTTTCAAATAAAATAATAAGCTGTCAGGTAGACTCTCGGATTAAACTCCTTAGGAAAGCCTCTGTCTTTCTGAGTCTGGACCTCAGTATCTAAGTAATCTCGCCATCTTCAGTCCAGCTGATTGCTTTTCCTCTCATTTGCATATTTCTGCATCTATACCCTCTGATTTCTCTCTCTCTATATATATTTTTATTTTAAGCCCGTCTTCTTCTCTTGCTGTTTTCTGAAAATAAATGTGCTGCCAGTTGTCATGATTTCATACGCTGGTCTTTTTATCACTGAATACTTCTGCCTTCTCGCCACTGTTTTGTTTTTAGTGGCTTGATCTTCCACGTGGCTTCTCGGTGGTATTTATATTTTCGCTCACTTGTCACCTCATTATTTGTTGTGCCACGGTACAGTTAATGTTTCTGATAGAGATAGGAGCTGCAAGAAAAGCACTCCTTCAAATGTTTTGTGTTTATTTTGTTATCCTTCCCTCACCGTCTTTCTCTTCATCTGCAAGAGGCGAGTGGAGCTCAGTCTTTATCTGCTAGCCAAGTTTACACATTGTGAGGAGAAAGAGGCTTCAGACAAACAGCTTTGCTGTCCTTAACGTAAACACCAGCACTTAAACTAGACCAAATATTTACCTTCTGCCCCTGTTCATCCCTCTGTTCAGATCCACCGAGCCACACGCCAGCTGATGCATATCACAGCTAGTTGTATCAATAAGTTACTGTAAATACAAGAACATTTACATGTGTTTTATCGTGGCAGCACAAAATCCTGAAAGCATTCATTAATTTTCAAAATATTAGAGACCGAGTGAATTATGACTATCTATCTACATATACTACTTAATTTTTATTTTCAAAATAATAACTTAACTCTTACACATACTCCCTCACACATTTGTTTTCAAAATGGTCGTAGATACACACACACAAATCTCAGTGGGAGCTTGGCTGTTTGTTTTCATACTCTTTTCAAAGATAATAAAACTATCTCTATTGCACTTTCAGTCTGAGCACACACACACACACGCATCCACACACACACACACACACACACACACTGAACAGACTGCCTTAAAAAGCTTCTTACGTGGAAGGATATGGTTGGGTTTAAATAGCCAATGGACTGATTTACACTTCAACACTTTTGCAGATAAGATGACTTTTTTGCATGTGCTACTTATAGTTCTTCCACATGAGCGCGTGTGTGTTGAGCTCTCAATGCTCATTGTGTTTGTGTGTTTGTATAGGGGCACAGCTTTTGTTTGCAGCTATCAGTCACCACTTCATTTTCTTCCTGTGCCTTGTGCGTAATATGGGTCTATGTCCAGACAATTTGAGTTAGTCACTTTGTCCGTGTCTGATGTGTCTGCCTGGGCTCCGTCATCGAGGTTACCATACACTAGCTGCACTGGAGTCTGATCGACTAATCTTCATGAGTCAGCCTAAGCCAAGCTGACGATGAAACAACAAAATGTTAGGAAAATACATAAAATATGTATTGCATTCACAAAGCTGCCTCTCACTCTGTATCTGCTTTTATTTTTATACTGGCAGTTGAAAAGTTTATCTGCAGTCATCTGCATGGTTATCATGATAGCTTTGTGCGTTGAGTGATCTAGCCAGTCTTTTCTGTTAGTCGGGATGATTATGCAACATAAACTGGAATGTTTGAGCACATAATTTGCACAAGTTTGAACCTATTGTCTGAGACAAGCAGAGAGTGTTTCCTGTCGGTTGTGATGATTAGCTGTGGCCGATAATCTCTGCAGGTGTAAAAAATATTTAGTTCACTGGATTGTTTGGATTGACCAAAACTCAAAACAATGAGAAGCTAAAGAGCTCTTAGCAGTTCCAAAAAAGAGACCTTAGATTTACACAAGTCCTTTGGATCCATTTCCACATAACTTCTAATTTCATCTTTTTTTAAAAGTTGGTTGGGTTTTTTTGGCCTTTATTTGACAGTTGTCACACAGGAAAGCAGGTTGTGAAAGAGGGGGAAGACAACATTTTCATTTTTGTGTGAATATAATCACACATTGCTTAATTGTTCTATGGATTTTCTTGCTGTTATTTTTGTGGCACTGGTTTTATATTCTCTAAGGACTGATCTAAGGATCAGTGAACATAAATAAATGGAAACATTAGAAATGCATTAAAAAAAGTTATTTTTATATTTGAAATACAATTTCTTTATTTTTTGTTTTAATTTTTCCTCATTAGGTATTTCTTGTCTGAATTTGTTTATTACTATTATTATTTATTGACGTTAATTAGGTTTTTTTTTTTTTTGTTTTGTTTTTTTGTGGCTAAGTCAGCAAACAACAACATTGAGAAAATGAACATTTTCCGAAGGCAGGAAGCATAAAAAATGACATCATAGAAAACTGCATCATAATCAGGAGGTACATTTGTAATGACCTGATCTTCAGGCAGTAAAGCACAGCAGGGGAACAGGTTTTGACAGATTTTCTTTGATAACCGTCACTTCTTCTGACAAAATGCTGAGCACACTGAAGTCATTCCATGATCAAACAAAGAGCAAATTCATATCTCTGACATCAGCTCTTATTTATTTATTTTGCGTGGATAAAAGGATCCAATCAAAAAGTGCTATCCCACTGAGTAATATGAAACTAGAAAACTTAGTGTACTGTTCTTTATAGATGATATTGTGTTTTTCTGCGATGGCACTTTAGTTCTTCTGGCAGATTTAAAGAAGCAGAATTTGGGCATTTTTCTGCCGCGTTAAACTGCCACATCCCATGAACTCCCTCATACCATCCTGCCTCAGCGCCTCTCACGAATACCAGCATGGATGAGCTTGTCCTACCACTGAACCCCGTCACACCTCCCTGGTGACACATGCACACAATCAGAGGCACCCACCCTTATCGCCACCATCTTGTGCAGAAGTCTTTGCTTCCTGCTTTCCTCAGAAACAGATACCTACTGTGCACTTGCAGACCGCAAACACACAAGGCACCGTCTTCCCACAAAACTACAGCATCACAGGACCGGTCTTATCTCATTTTTTTTTTTCAGATTAAATCACACATAACTTCATGTGTATTCTTGTGCACAAACTTCTGACAGAGGTGTACACTCACTTGTTCTGTGGTATTTGATGGTGGTGGGGGTGCTGTGTGTGGGTTCTGTCTCAGATTTGGGGGGAGAGATGCCTATCTGGACCCTACGGGAAGAGAGAAGCACAAAACTGATTGAGAAAAGGAACGAGATAGATGGTCATTCGAGGGAGTGGGGGGTTCACAGATGGGCACAAAGGTGTTTTATCTTCTGCTTCAAAAATTTGCATGCTTATCATGTTGGTGTGGTGGCAATAGCTCACCAAAGACATCAAAAACAGCAGGAAAATCCACAAGCTGCTTCTTGTTTTGCCGCTGTTTAAACCTGTGTTGCTGCATTACCCAAAGGTTAAAATTTATGCTCTTCTTTTTTGCTCCTTTTCTCAGTTTGCAAATACAGTACCTATAAAAAGAATTCGCCCGCTCTGATGTTTTTCACTTTTATTGATTTTAGAAATCAGTCTTGCTTACTTTTTGGATTCTTGCTATGATGATATCACCCACCACTGAAGTGCGCCTGCTATTGTCACAAATTAATTTTTGGGATCCACAAATAATTGTTGAACGGGTAAACAGTTCTAAGCTGAAAACAAACTTTAACACATAACTAGAAAAATTAAAAAAAAATTCAAACAGTCTTTGCTTCACATTGAGAGGTTTGTAAGCATAAATTATGGTGATTTTACACTTAGCAGTCAAGTAGACCAAAATGACATGTGTTAAATTTTCAGCTGGTGCGGTGTGTTCGTGACATGTTGCATTGTGTCAAAACAACCAAACCCTTTCAAAAACCTGTTCATCCCTTCAACTGTGGTGGTGCTGGACCAAGAACCACTGAAGGGAAACAACATGAAAACCTCTGAAGAAGAAAGGAGAGCAACTTCCTTCTTCACAAAATGTAAACAAAAATAGAGTGGGGTCAGTTTTTAATGGTTGCTGAGCCATTTCTCTCATTAGCGCTAGATACGCACATTTTGTTTTTGTTAGATTTAACCAGACTGGGGTGGGGTGAAAATGTTGAATTACTATCATTAAACAATTTAACACTTTGCATTTATCCTATATGCAAATAGAAAAACGTAGTATAGTTTTGTGTGCAGTTTTTTCTTTCGAGTGATTTTTAAAAAATCTAATGCTGTGAAAAACATAAGTGTATCTGCTCATCCTTTTTTCCTCAGAAACATGCATAAACTGCAATTAGCACTTGCTCTGCCCAGAGGCTATGAGTGTTGCTAATAAGTGATTGTTGATGTTTTCCTTAATCTGCTTGATGGAAAGAATAAACATGGCCTAACCTTTTAATTGAGTGATGACATGACAGCGATGGAAAGACTGTTATGCATTTGGGGTTGAGCCAAAAAGAAATGTTCTGTTTTCTCTCCTTTAATTTAACTCCTTGGCTCCTCCATTCATCTGTCTTATTGCTGTTTATGCTGATTAGAGCTGATCACAACATCAGGATGACTCAGGAGAGTCGGCTGTCTGAGTCGTCTGAGCAGCATATCCCTATATGTTTTCCCGCTCACGATCTTTCAAGTAGGAGTGTTACATACTGGGAATCCTCATCATTTTCTTTTTCCTTCTGGTATGATATCCAGCAGTGTGCTGATGTCCTTTTCCTTTGTCTGATTTCTTCTTGGACATTTTCTTTATTTATATCACAAAGTTTGACGTACATAAAAAAAAAAAAAAAATTCTTATTCCCTAAAGGTTTCAGAGTTTCCCACCTATTTTTCAGCTTTAAGCTTCCATTGCTGTGGAAAGTATTTGTAGACTTAAGGGAAATAATGCTCCTGTCAAACTACCCACACCAACTGTTTCTGGGTGGCAGCCAATGCTCCAGCATGAGGTGACAATAACCTTTTTGACCATGTCCTATTCAGAAGCGTAAATGCTTTTGACAAAATTATCCAAATATGGAGTTAAAAACGTCCTTAATGTTCTCTAAAAACATTTAAACGGATATGAGTATTTTGCTAAGGCCTGGTATGCACGTAAAGGTTGCTGTGGTGTTGCAGAACACTGAGATGCTCTTAAAGTCTTTAATGACAATGTTGTCTTTATGTGCTGTTAATTTTTCCCCTTTCCATCACCTCTTTTGCACTTTGCATTTCTCTTTGCTTAAATGACTTAAAACAAACATGTTTTCTCACTTTGAATTGTGTTTTTCTTGCTATTGTACTCACCAAAGGGAATTTCAGGTTCTGATTTCTTGTAAGTATCTTGAGACAGCTTTCAAAGCTAATGTTGCCAAGGTGATTGAAAATCTGTGTATGGGTTTTAACACAAGAAAGTGCTCCACACTGGCTCCTCTCCAGGATTCCTCCCATACAGACAGTCTTAAGTGCAGTGTCTGCAACTGTCTGAGCATGGGGGAGGTCCTGCACCCCAATGCCCCCCCTCCATGCTCCCTCGGGAATCAATTGCAGGACTGCTCTGTGAGGGCCGTTGCTCTATTAGAGGGCCACAGAGGAATTCTGTGTGAAACAGAGCCTGTCCGACTAGCAGAGACGCCACACAGCTGCACTGCTGCACCGACGCTGACAGGTTGCATCCACTGCCCTTGTTAGACTCGTTTTCTTTACATCCATTTGTCCTGTTGTCAGTCCCGTGCACTTCCTCAAACTTAACGTTCTTACTTGGTCAGGTGGTGGGAGAGGACAACAAAAAACTTGATTTGCTGCTTTAGAGCTTGCAAGGTTAAACAAGCAGTGTCTCAGAATAGTTAATCAATTGGACACATCTAAAAGTGAAAATGATGTTCAGATTTTCTGCTTGTTAGATGCAACAGCTATATTCAAGGATCTGTGTTTCCTGGATATGATGCAACTTGCAGCACATTCGGTGCACACCATTTACTCCGAGTGACAACATCTGGGGATTTGGAATGGTAGGAGATGTGTGTGTTGAGATATGAGTGTATCACACACACACAATGTTTGCCTTGGCCTCAGAGACAGAGTCTGCGAGAGAAGAAGATGGGAATGAAGAATCGTGGCCCTCGATGTTTAGATAACGAACAGTGCGTGTGTGCGTCAGGATCGAAGGAGCTTGTGAGTTCTCTTCCCGGCAGATAAATGATTTTCATTCTTTCAGCGTGTGAATTGAGGCTGGGCATTATCACACATGCCAGTCAGCGCTGCCTGCAACAAGGCAAAATGCCCCAGAAGAACTACGAGCAACAGATTTCTGCAATTAGCATGCACTTTAATCTCTTAATCTGCTAGGGTTTCACTTTGAGTTCACACTGCTTGCTAAGAATATTCACAGCCATTACACCTTTTCACATTTTGTCACAATATGAATTTCATATGAAAGCCCAAAGCTTTTATACATTGTTTTTCTATTTTCCTTTTTGCAAATGAAAAATGCCTTGGCTAAAATTCTTTTACAAAATATATTAAGCGAGGTCATACTGGATAGAGAGCACCTGGAACACCAGGTTTCAAACCGTCTAATAGGTTCACAGTTAGAGTTAGATCTGGACTATGACTAGGCCATTCTAACACATGAATAACCTTTGATCTAAACCGTTCCATTGCATCTCTGGCTGTATGTTTAGGGTCGTTGTTCGTCTGGAAGATGAACTTGTTGAACTCTGTTTACGTCCTGACTTCTAAAGGAGCAGACTTTACTACAGGGTATCAGCATAGAGGGGGCAGCAGATGAACACCAGCCTGATGCTCATGCAGAGTTTGATTATATCAAAATATAGAAAACCTCAAGAGGAAGTGAATCTTACATCGCAGTGTCACTTCGACTCAGTCATTATTTGAATGTGATGAAAAGAGAGAGATTTTCTTTTACGCCTGGCTGAAAAAAATCTTCACTTGCATGAGCAGTTACACACACGCCACAGGTGTGGGTTTTGCAGCGTAGCAGGTTGATTGGCAGGTGGTAGAAAGAAGAGGATGTGAACCTGACAGGACACTCAGGTGGTGTTAACTCCTGACTGACAGTCATACAGAGAGGGAGCGTTAACTCTTTCCTTCCCAGATTCTCTGCAGCCTGCAGGAGTTGCTTGTACATGTCAACTTTTGACAGTTTTAGTCTACTAATAAGCATAAGTGAGATCTGTGTTGTTAGTTATTTTACTTTATTTGTCAAGTTTTACAATGCATTCCACAGTTTGACATCTTTCAATCTTTGCCCCATGTCTTTCTTTCAGTCTCACTTTGTTTCACCCCCCTTCCAGCCTCCACCTCTTTCTTTTGTTGACTACCATCTTGCATCTGGTCCCTTCTGTCTTCTCCTGTTTCTCCAGAGTGTTTCTGCTGATCCCTGACTTTCCCCGAGCATCCCCAGGGTGTGTGCGCAAAGCCAGGTGTCTGCTCTTTGGGCTGTGTCTGTCAGTGGTGTTGGGGTTAGGGCGGGAGGGGAGCGTTTGGGAGAGGCAAAGGAACTCTCTGTGTGCGTGTTTTAGCATTTACCACCTTATAAGGCCCATTTTCCCAACAAATACTGTATTGTAACGACTTACTGCCATATTTGCTGTTAGCGTGTTAGGGGGTATTTTTAGATCCGATGTAGTTTAAGGGTCCTGGTTAAGTTACAGAAATGAATGAAAGTTAGTGAACGTTCTTGTGAAAATAGAAATAAATACTGTGTGTGTTTGCGTCTGTGCGGGTGCGTGGGTGTGTGTGTGTGTGTGTGTGTGTGAGAGCGAGTAGGAGCTGCTGGGGCACTGTGACCAGGAGCGTCTGGGAGGCATTCTCTGCATTCCCAGGGATCGGCTTGGGATAAAAGCTCTGTGAAGCTGCCATGCACCTGGTTGACAGTGAGGGAGGCAGAGATATGACCCAAAACCGACACACACATACGCACACACACACACACACACACGGAAGCACACAAGCAGAGACATCATCATCATCTCTTGCACCAATTAACCTGAAATGTAAAACTACACCAATAGGTACAGAGGTCAAATAAAATGAACCAGAGGAACCCTCCAATCTCCCGTTTCCATCTCCTGAACACACAAAAACTGATACTCCTCTCTGTCATTGTGGGTCTTTACTTCTAAATGCCTTAAAAAGAAAAACCCAGCACACTAAAACACAACATGTGAACAGATTTTGACACAAAAACAAATTATGTAGCTCATTTTGGGATGTTATTTTCTCTTTATCTGGTTTATAGAAGTGCCAGTGATGCTGTGTGTTTTAAGTCAGTGAAAGTGTTCTTAGAACTTGTTTTTGTGATCAGAGGCGCTTGACAGTCTGTCATCTGTCAGCACCTGTCACTGAGAGTCCTGAGCAAATAAGCAAAGGCAGGGAAAAACTTGATGTAGAGGAAGACCGGCTGTTTTAGAGAACAAAACTCATGTAAAACGTAGTGTTTGTTCAACAAGACAATCAATGTCTTGTTGAACATTGATTCAACAAGACATTGTTGAATCAATGTTTTTCTACCACCAGGTAGAAAAGCTTGCAAAAAAGCTTATCTAGTGAACCTGCTTCCAAATGCTTTTCACATCTTAGAAAGACTTTTACATTGAGAGAGAGACTGTACTACCTGCTGCAGTTACATGTATGTCATGTGACCTGCTCCATGTCTTAGATAAGCTCAGTTCCCCAGAAAAGCTGAAACCCTACTCACTAATTTCTGTTATGGGTTTCAAAGTAAAACCCAAAGATTATTTTATGTCAAAACAAGAAGTAAATTAATATTCAAAAACATAGAATGTGTTCTGATAAGGCTTGTTTCTTAGATTAAAAGTACATTTTAAACAACTTTTAAGAAAGTATCAGTCATACTTTTCATGTTTCTGTATTAAAATGTTTTTTATTGGCTTGATGTAGTAATCGAATCTTAAATGCCATGTTTTTATTAGCTGTAAGCAAAAAGTCATTATTAACAGAAATAAAGGCTTGAAAACATCAATCTCTGTGAAAATAATTTATGTGGTGGATTTAGCAGAGGAAATTGAGTAATTTAGATCTATAAACTGCTGAAGATTATAGTGTTTTATTGAATATGAACATATAGTGAGTGACTGAGATCACTTGGAAGAAATGAGAAAAATTAGACTTTTACTCTGGACTTTTTTCACATGATAAAGTAGAATTTTTGTAAAAGAAAAAATAAGTTGTGCACCACATTTCTTCTAAATACTCCATCAAAGCATGCTAACACCCTCAGCTAATAACCAAGCTCAATCATTCCCCAGATATTTAAACTGTTAGAAGTCCAACCATGACAATTATTTTAATCACCTTGAGAAATTAATAGAATCTGTTTAGCTTGCATTGACCTGCTGTTTGGCTCCCTACAGGTTACCCTCCTTCGACTTAGCTTTAAGTTGATCCCTTTGATGCAGAGCAAGTGTTTACTTGTACTTCACTTCCCTCTTGTTCTTTTGTTATTCCTCCCTTCCCCTCTCCCTTTTACTCCTCATCCTCTCCTCTCTTCTGTGTTTTTCTCTGTGTGCCTATGCACAGGTGTGTTTTCATATGTGCATGCGTAAAGAGTGTGTGCGGCTGGAATGTTGACCCGCTCACAAAAAGGGCGAGAGTCTTCGCAGACATCAAAGAGCAGGTAGCTGACAGGGAGAAGAGAGGCCAATAAGTCCAGTTGCACGACAATAGATCTCCGATGAACACCTGGACTGCACGGAGAGGCGGCGACGTGAAGACAACACACACATGTGACTTTCCTTGCCGCTCAACACATGCTCCCTCATTTTCCTCTGTAGCTCTCCACCAAAAACACAGACATACACACACACCCTCTTGAGGGCCTTCAAGCACTTACCTCATCATGCATGTCTCCGTAATCTTCATACCCTCCTCTCAGCCTCCCTGCTCTCCACACACAGAGGATCCTCTTTTATCCCCCCGCCGACCTCTCACTTCCGACCTGCACCCACAGGTGTTAGGGTCTTTGTCCTTGGACATGTGCGAGCAGCCCGGTGTTGTGACGAGCCCTCAGACCCTCAACCACTTCTTCTCTCATGTGCAGCAAGGTCCCAGGTAATCTCGTGGGGGCTGGGGTGGAAGATCAAGAGAACTTCACACCTCACAAGGCAAGTCGTTCGAGATTTATAACACAGTGGCATCTATGTTTATTTGCAGAAAAGGATGAGGAAAACGATCTTTCAATAAATTCCTCTTTGCAGTGGCTTTATCCCACAATGGAAAACATTATTTGCCATTGTGGGAACTCCAATAAGTATTTTTGGTGTAGTTTCTAGTGCAAATATCTCAGTAAACTTGAAATAAAAAAAACAACAAATTTACAAGTCATTTTTAGCAAGATATAGGAGTCAATAATTCCTTAATATTGATGGAAAGAAAATGCTTGTTTCATTGGTAGATTCTTTTAATTATAACATGAGAAAAATGTCTTGTTTTAAGTGAAATAATTTGCCAGTGGAGCTACTACTTTTCATCGATATTAAGAAATCATTAGATTATTAGACATCATTAGAATGTGCACAAGGTCTATAAAACTAAAGCTAAAATAAACTTAAGATTCAACTGAGAATTAACAGTTGGAAATCCAGCTTACCAACATAAACAAACACTGTTACCAAGGCAACCCTTGCTCATATTAGAGTGCAATGTTAGATTAAACTTCAACTGAAAAATAACGGCAGGGAGGCTAGCCCATCAATGTCACACAAACATTGTCATAAATGTAAGCCCTGCTTGTATTAAGAAAAAAAATGAGAAATATTAAACAAACCAATCACAAAGTAACATCAGCTAAAACTACTGCTGAAATACAGTGCCTCATTTGCATCTCAAAGCAATAATTTGCAATCATTCACAAGTGGTTAAAACCCACCTTCACCACAAACACAGACAGTTATCAATGTAACACAAGGATAGCTGCTGCCTACTGCTCAATATATTGAACAAAACAAACAGGAAATTCGCTCTACAGCTGAGCTCAGGTGCTATCTGTTTCCACAGGTTATTCTCTGCATGTTCCTTTACAACCTGATTGGAGTCCACCAAGATAGAAAATTAATTATTAAATAACTATTCTTATTTTGAAGTGCAATGTTGCATTATATAATTTAGTGTCTTTGGATGTGCCACACTTCAGTGTTTGGATTCCACAGACCTGGTAAAGCGGACGTGCAGGTGTTTTGTCTGATACCATTCCAAGGACGTGATAGGGAGGACCAGACCGTGATAAAGTGAAGAACGGAGGTGGTTTGGTTAACAGTGACCTTCTCTGGCATTGCAGACTATAATTTAATGGTTCAGTGGCGTGGCTGGAGATAAAGGGTATTGAGTTGTGCAAACACCTACAATGTTGGAAATATTTTTACATTTTAAGTCATTTTATGAGACTTGAAATGTGGGTTGTCATATAGATACTATTTATTTACACAAGTGATGGTCCTATTTATGTTATACCATTAAAGAAAGAGGGGAAGAAGGCTGGCCACTTTTCTTATCTCACTGCACGCGAACGAGGAGGGGTCTAATCAACTCACCCCTTACCCTCACTTCCTGTTTTTCCTGCCAGGATGTCCCGTAACCTTGGCAACCCAGTGCCACATGCAGCCTCTTACTATTCCCATTCTTCAAAGGAGTATGAGGGCCTCAGGAAATTGGTGTAAGGTTTCTGAGAAGAAATCAGTTAATTTCCTAAAGCGCTCTCATTAGAACAGTGGCCATCTGCCAGGTCCACCCAGTGACATGTTTTCTTTAATACCATTAATTGTATTTCTTAGCTTCCTTAAAAATGTATCTGTTCCTTTTTTTTTTTTCATGCCAACATCCTAATTAAGATTAAAATAAGTCCACCACACAAGTATTGAGTCTGTGAAGCCTGAAATAAATCATGTTTGACAGAAAGGTCAGATATTAGATCTATTGTAGGTCAGGTTTTCACAGCATTGGTGCAAATTATTGTCTGCAACAGCAAAAATCAGTTAAAAGGCAAGAATAGAAAATTATAGTGAACTCAAACCTAGAGTAGAGAAAAAAACTAAGAGTATATTTCAATAGGCACCTTAGGAAGTGTTGTATACATTTTATATAAATTTGAACATAATTGTATTCTTTAATCAAGACATGTGAACTGAGAGCAGTTTACTCTGTTGACAGTAAAATTAAATTTAAATAGGTATGAATGGTTGCTCTGAAATAGAGGACATTTTCATACAAATCTTAACTCCCTGAGCAGCTCAATTTGTTTCAATTTCCATTTATTATATATTTATAAAGCACCAATTCACAGTGTATCAAGGCACTTAACAAAAAATGTATTTAATGCAATCATGCATAAATTACAGCTGATCCTAGTAATCCGAATTAATTTTTTCAAGTAATTTTTAAAAGTTTCTAAGGAAACCCACAGCTTTATTTCTGAACTGTCTGCTGTGTTTCTTGTTCTTCATGCTACTGTTGCTTTTTCAGATAACGTCTGGATTTATAATGAGACCAGTCGATTAAATTGGTGGCATCAACACAACAATAGACCCGCAAAAGGCTGACCTGCCTAGTCTGTCATCACATATTGTAGCCACATGCTCTTTGCCCTGTTAGCAGAAGCATGATTGGCTTTTCGTTACATGTCTGTCACTGGCTTGGTCAGAGTAGGATTACTGTTGATGTAGCTAGTGAACTCACATGTGTCGATCACAAGGTTTATTCAGGTTTTCTCAGGTTCAGTCTAAGACATTACCACGGAAGAATACGTGCATATGTCCCGGCTGGTCTATTCTCTGTGTGCGTCTTGTTTCAGGTTGTTAAAAGGTCAAGCTAAACCTCGGGGAGACGTCTTGGCACACGTTCACCTTTCACACTCTGGTACTGATTTCCGTCTTTCATTCAGAATAGAGTTAATGAGATCTGTCACCACCTCAACCGATGCTTGTTATGAGTGGGCTCTTTCCTGTGTCAGATAAAAATAATCCAACTGGCCCGCAGACCTGTTCAGCCACTGGGGTCATCCAGGGTCTGAATGGCTGATTTGTTTTTTTTTTTTGGCTTCTCCAGTGGGATGCGTAGGATGAACTGGACGAAAGAAAGGAAGTTGCTTTAGACTTCAGCTTTAGTGTCAGAAATATGTGCTGAATATCTGTAGCATTCTCACATGAAATGTTGCACTTATCCTCCATCACTAATGGAGACTGCACCCAAGATATTGAAGCTTCTGCTCCCATTTTACCTCGTGTGAACTCAGTTTATTGTCACAAACCCTCACACCAATGTCTGTAATATCAAAAATGCCTGAGTCAATTATTTAATGCACCTGTCAGCAAATACAGACACCCACAAGCAGTTGCAAACACACACACACACGTACATGGACACACACTCACAGCACAGGAGCTGTTTATCCTGAAGAGGGTAGAGATGTCATCCCATGTAGGCCAATGTCAGTGTTAGGAGAAGCAAAATATTTTGATTGCAAGGGTATCTGTTCATGTCAACAATCTGATAGTGCACCGGGTGAAGATAGGCGGTTCCCATGAGGCCGGCGTCCTCGGCAGCGGTGGGGAAGGGGAGGGGCCGGCGGGTGAGGAGGAGGTTGTGGGATTGGCTGTTCCCACATATCAGGAACATGGTGAGTGTCAACACATCCAGTCGGACAGATAGAGAGAGGTCAGGCTGTGACAGACTAGTGATAGTGGCCGATGATTCCGCAATCGAGGCATTTATTTTTCTGTTTTTCTCTTTGCCACTGCTGTGTTGTGGAGTTTCATTCATGTGTACAGAATCATTCTAGTACTCACTATTATCCTGAAACAAGCCGAAAAATATTTTCAGGAAAACTCTTTATCAGAAAAAACACTATAAATAATAATAATAATAATAATAATAATAATAATAATAATAATAATAATAATAATAATAATAAAATACATTTTAGAGGCAAAAGACTTTTATTGAAAACAGACGTTACAGCAGGTAAGATTAAATTTATTGGTTAAAAAAGGCTTAAAATTAGGAATGCCCCTATCAAATCCCAGGCCCCATTTATAGTTTTTAAAATTGGTTGATGAAATGACCAGATACCTCCAGATACCTTTCCAGCCAACACCTGGTAAGATATGCCCATGCATAGCCTTTTAAAAACGTTGCCTATTTTCTTGTGCTCAGCTTTGAAAACTGAATTACAGGCTATTGTTTTTTAAATCTCTATTGCTCTTAAGAATCTAAGTGATCGATACAATGACTCCTGCAGGTCCATTTCTGTTTGTGTCATGTGACTGTGGTGCTAAGTGTTGGTGTTGGAGAGCTAAACAGCGAGCAGCGAAAAAATTAGCAAAGTGTTGAATTTATGAAGCAACAAAACATCCATCTGTCTGCTTGTCTCCACTTCTGCACCACAAACAGGATTGGGGGACATGAAGGAACCTTGGACAAGGAAAAAGCTCCACTTTGCACCAAGAATGTGGTGACAACTCTTGATTTGGCTATGATAGGAAAATAAAGCACTTACTCACACAGTAACATCCATAATGTGTTTTGATATGACCATACATCGTCTGCATACCCGGTACACAAGAACAGGAGAAACTGAAAATCGCACAGCAAATTAAAGGTCCATGTTTTAGCATATTTCAACCATGCTAAAACATGGTTGAAATATTAAATGTCAGAGACCTGATTGAACCATTTATCTGTTGGACTCATTTTTTAAGGGTGATCTAGCATTCTGGAAAATTTTTGAGCTTCTTAAATGAAATTTTAAAAAACTACAAATCAGCATAGATAGACCATCCCTGCCATAATTTCTGTCCTCTTCTAAACATGTTTAGCATTTTGTTAGTGTTTGCCAGACCTTTGATAAGTGTTCCTGCTGAAAGCCTCTTGTTTAATGTCAGCTAGCATTGCTGACCTATTCTGTCCTGCCCTGCTGAAAATTTTTAGTTTTCTGTGTCCCCTTTCATAGCAACATTTCTCTTTTCTCTACCATCTCTGAACTTGAGTCATGAACACATGAAAGACAACTGGGAAATCCTCTTTTATTTGACTGCTTTCCATCCATCTGGCATCCGTCTCCAGCTTCACGGTTTTCACTGCAGCAGTGTTAACTGTAACTGTGGCTGCGTGTTGCTCCATGAGAATCTGCCAGAATCTGATAGATTTCTGCTGATGATATAACAAACTCATCTCTGCTCATCTGCCCATGACAGGCTGACACATTGTAACTGGTTGGACCTGCAGAAGTACTTTCCCTATCCTATTACTGTTAAATCATCTTTTAAACACTTAGTGGTGCTGTCATAATATTAGTGTTTCATCTGTCATAACATGTAGTGGCTCACCGTCTGTACAGTGGTGATTTTTTTCGTAAAGAACAGATTAACTTGGCAATAAGCCTGTCAACATTTCTCCATTAGGCTATATTTCTTGCCAAATCAGGAATTGAAATTGAAAATAAAAACAGCAAAGAATTATTGTGTTTGCACACAGCAATCATTAGCTCCATAAACCTTGGCAATTTTCAAATAAATAAATGAATAAAACATTGATTGAAATATCATCCAAGCGTGAGTCCAGCAGACAGAAACAGCTGAGGTTTTGTCCTTGAGGAGTTTTTGGAGAACCTCTTGTTCCTCATCGATCTGATGTCTGTGACAGCTTCAGTCGCACCGCTGAGCTGCAGCGCCTGGAAGAGGACACGCTGACACGGCGGGAGATGGCCTTCCAGGAATGTTTACTCCAATTCCAGAAGCGCCAACTCGGAAGCAATATTTATGCTTTCAAAAAAATAGTGCTACTGTAATCAAGGGTGAAAGATGTGAATGGCTAAAATACAGAGTTTGACACACCAGTTGTAGTCAAGTCAAGTTTGTTTCTACAACATATTGACCTTCAGCAACAAGGCAGTTCAAAGTGATTTACAGCATAAAAACATCATAATGTCACTGATTGTGGAACAAGCAATAAAAATTTTATTTTGTCCATTTCTCGATCAAAATCATCGATACATATCAAACATGATATATATAGAAGGCAACTATAAACAAGCGAGGTTGTTTATTTAATGATTTAAATGATTTAATTTAAATGAACTCAGTGTTTCAGATGTTTTGCAGTTTTTCTGGAGGTTTGTTACAGATTTGTGGTGCATGGAAACTGAATGCTGCTTCTCTATGTTTGGTTCTGGTTCTAAGAAATTTGTGAGCTGGAACATTGATACAGCGACAAAAGACCTTTAATGTATTCTGGTGCTAAGTCATTCAGTGAATTATAAACTAATAAAAGTATTTTAAAGTCTATTCTCTGAACTACAGGGAGCCACTGTAAGGACCTTACTGTCTTCCTGGTTTTACTGAGAACACCAGCAGCAGCTTTCTTGATCAGCTGCACCAATTTGAGTTTTTAAGGCAGACCTGGGAGGACACTGTTGCAGTAATCAATGTGACTAAAGATAAACAGATGGTTGAGTTTCTCTATAACTTGGTGATAGATTAGTCCTTCAATCCTGTTCTTTATGTGATGGAAGGCCGACTTTGTGATTAATTGTCTTTATGTGTCTCTGAAAGCTCATTCAAGGTGAATCGGACTCATAAATGTACAACTGTAAGACGACAACTACATCATCAACCAGATAGAATGTGACCATGACTAAACTCAAAGCTGAGTGTGTGTGGTGCAGACAGCCAAACTAAACCAAATACTTTTACAAACAACAGAATTAGAGCAAAGACCCAGGAATCCAATATGAAGTTAACAGAATTAAAACAATACTCAACCACGACACTAACTGGGTATAAGACTGTTATTCACACAAGAGATTGAGAAGTTCTCTGATGATCATGTTTGGTTAAATTGACGGTATTTATCACAACAGTAATTTCAGTGAAAATCATCAAATAAGCAAGGGTTTTAATGACATAACCATTAAAACCAGAACATGCTGAGTCATAGTGCTTCATATGCTGTGCCAGTGCTTTATAGACAACATGTGATTTCATTCTCAATCTCCGGGTTTATCAAAACTACAAGATATTTTTTTTAAAATTCAGTTATTTTTTTATTTTTTTTTTTTACTTTTTTTTTAGTCTGAATAAAAAAAAAAAAGGAAAATGTTGATGCTGAATAGCAAGAGAAAGCAACAGGAAGAAAGGCAGAGAGAGAAGGAAGTAGACATGAAGAAAACGACTCAGACGGGGAACCAAACATTGGACCATCGGTTCCGGACATGGCACGCCCAATCTGACACGAAAGTGAGATTCAAACTTAAAAAAATATATTAGATAAGAAAGCAGTGCATTGGGGGGAAGGTGGGTTGGCAAATTATTTTGTCAAAAAGGCCAAATTTTGTTGATCATGATTGATTCATAATAGCAATTAAAGGATACAACATCCAAGAGATTGAATACTTTTTATAGACCCTGTGTAGGGTGCATCCTTCTCATCTATCTTTGATAAGAGATAGAAAGATTGATCTTTCATCAAAAATAGATGAAAAGGATGCAAACCAGAGTATCTGGTTTGCATCCTTGTTGTATGCAAACCTTAAAAAAAAATAAACAACTAATTCTTCTGCTATGGAAATTCAAGGATAAAAGACGAGCAGCTTAAACTATCCTAATTCATTACTCACTCTGGAGATGTATATTACACATATGTGTACCCAACCGGAGGTCATTTCTTTCTTGTCGTTCCACTTTTCACAATAGCCTGAGCCAGAGTACAGCAAGACGAGCGTGTCAAGGGGGGAGAAAAGGGAAGACGCTGACAAAGAGGGAAAGAAAGAAGAGGTTAAGGAAGGGTTAGCTAAGAGGCAGACATAGAAAGGAGGAAGTTCACCCACCTGTGTCTGATTTACAGCAGTCGGATATAATCTCCCTGACCAGAAAGAGATACAACTCTTTTTTCAGATCGATGGGCTCAAACAGCACCAAAGCACATGAGGTCTGTTCTTGATATCCGACCACAAAAATGAAACAAAGGAGGTAATGGCATTGTGTATGCAGAGCGTATGGCACCGTCATTCTGGATCCATGAAGTTTGGAATTCGGTTTCTCCTGGGGTTTCTGTTTGCATCACACCCAGGTTAAATAGGTTCAATTCCGCAATGTTACACAAGTCGCGGTTATTCACCGAATGGAAACACGGATCTAACTGACTGAAATCAAATAGTTTAAGAAAAAAAAACATCTTATTATTTTGTGAGTCCAACTGAAACCAGAGTTTTTACACAAACATGCAAATGACAGAACTGTTTCATTAAAGACCCCGCTGCCAGAAAAACCTTCTATTTGATTTTTATATAACAATCTTATCTTCATACAGTAAGTAATCTGTGCTTCTCAGTAGTGTCTCTATTTACTTAATGGATATTTATTTAAAATATTAACTGTGCCTTAAAACGTGGAGACTTTTTGTGACCCCAGCATGACCTCTGTTATGCCACATTTTGCTGCAGATCTCTATCAGATATAGGGAAATTAAATAAATCTGGATTTTCATTCAGCCTTTTTGTTTCATTTCCACTCATTTAAACTTTTAAAATGTTCATGCTAATGCAGACATAGGCAGGTTAGCTCAACAAAGATTTTGATGAGAGGAAATGCAAATGAGTCAACATAAAAAATTAAAGTAGAAATGATAAAAGTGGCAGTTTGTTAATAAAAAATCTTGATGTTTTACTTCAATATTTTTTAATCTAAAAATGAACTGCAATAAAAACTTTTTTTTTATCTTATATTTTTCAGTGTTATGCTATTGTCATAAATAATGAATGTACTTCATCTGTATCTTATACATTTTTACCACAGGAACTTTGTTGTTCCATAAAGCTCAAAGAAATTCTTAAAAGTTTCTCATGTATTTTCCAATTAACTTTGGTTAGGACTCTAAAATGATACAATTTGTTTTTCTGATCTTTATTTGCATTTGATAAGATAAGAAAAGGACAGGAATTAAGGGTTGATAGCCTCCATGTATAAGGAGTGACTGCCTTCCTTCCACACCACACACTGCATCAACAGTATGATTTGTGGCTGAGTTTTATATGGCATCAGTAGTTGTTCAGACTGTTTCTGAGCTCTAACTCAAACCTCATCCCACCACAGAACTTGTAATCAGCCTTTAGTGATTAGATGTGTCGTGCCACCGTCGTAACCCCGCCACACTGACATTTCCTGTGGCGGGCCTCTGCTGACTGACCCCCTCCGGTTCTTTCACCGTCACAGAAAGCATCTGACGATTCTTACGTGGCCCACACGGCCACAGCCTTCTCTTCCTCCGCTGTGTTCTCTAATCATGGACGAAATGGACCCAGGCCCACAGAACAAAGGGCAGTGTTTGTTTTCATGCAGGCCCTTTCACGTTTCAGCCGTGTCCCCTCGGTGAGCGTGTGCAGGCCTTTGATGTGTAACACTCCGGCGTTCGCCCGATGAACAATCGGGGGCCTCGACAAAAGCAAGTCGAGAGGGGGAAGATGGGAGGAACTTAAAATACAGAAGTGTTCTCCTTACTTCTCAATCACTAATTGACCTTTCATAGTGTGATGGTTCATCCACTGGCCTTTCATTTCGCTCAACTCGGATCTGAACTCTTCATAATTTCTATTAACTTTTCACCTTTCATTTCGCTCAACTCGGATTTGGTTCACTGATAATAAACAGCTCAAAAAAATAAAGGGAACACTCAAACAACACAGTATAACTCCAAGTACATCAAACTTCTGTAAAATCAAACTGTCCACTTAGGAAGCAACACTGATTGACAATCAACAACGATTTTGTTGTCAGCACATTCAACTTTGTACAGGACAAAGTATTCAATGAGAATATTTCATTCATTCAGATCTAGGATGTGTTATTTGAGTGTTCCCTTTATTTTTTTGAGCGGTGTATTTAAAAACTAGTATCTTTTTTCCAACAGACAAATTACATAAGACCACTTTAATTCACAAAATGCTTCTAAAAATTAAGTGTTTTTTTAAATAAAAAATTGAGACGTTTGTTTTATTGTATTAATATTTTTCGACCCCTTTATGATGAGCCTGTTTCAGCACTTCCTAGAGCCTCGTTGTTAACTTCTCCAAGAAGTTGTGATTTTGCAACCATAATTATTAATGTAAATTCTTTCATCATTCGCAAATGCCGTGTGTATTTGTAACTTTAACAGTCATCACGACTATTCTGCAAATCTGACTGCTTACCTTAAGATTTTTTGCATGTCTTTCTTTATTGGTAAATCACCTTAGCCTCCTTCTAATTTAACCTTATGTCGTCTCTTGAAAGCGCAATCTTTGCATTTTGACAACTACTCAGGACAAGTACATTTTCTTAAGGATTTAAGAAAATATACTTAAAAATGTTATTTGCACATAAAATATTACCTTTCAAATTCCTTTTTGGAAAGGTGATGTTCAGTAATTTCCTACTTTTTGTGAGACTATGTTATGGCAAAAGTAAAGCTTAAAAAAATCCCAACCTTGACGGCAACCTCCTGAAAATGTTGCCACAAACTCATTAACTTTAAGCTGCAACAATCGCAAAAAAAACTTTGTAAACATCCTGGAGGAATTGACCTGTAAAGGTCTCCTTTTTAAAATTCCACCAAGATTTAATACTAGAGTTCAAGTCAGATGAGTCTATTGATCAAATTACTGTTTTCCAGACTTTGTCTTGGTGGTCATTAAGATATTTTGTGGATTAATAACTCCACAAATTAATTCCAAAGGCTTCCTCACAGATTGCATGACATTTTTACGAAATATAACTAGATACTTCATGAATGTAGTTCCCCACATGCTGCAGGTTTCCAGGAGGAAGCAACCCAGTCCTAGAACATCGTTGAGCCATGCCTCATTCTTCCTCTTCTACAACTGATCCATAGGTCTGAATAGTTCTTGTTGAGTTCTCAGAATATAATCCCATATGATCTTAATATACTTATATAGCTGTAAGAATGTCGGAGTCAACTTTTGTTGTACTTTTGGATCAGCAGTAGTGTGGTTTTTGTAATTCAGGAGTGAATAAAGTCAAACATTATGTCCCACTGCTGTGTTTTTTCCAATGTTTCTTTTTGTTGTTGTTGTTTTTTCTCTTTTCTAGCTTTTTTTTTTAACTAGTTTGTTGACTTAGCCAATATTTTAGTGGATTTCACACCAGATGAAACTGATGAAGTCCATTAAACAACACTTGATTTGCTAAAGTTTAGAAATAACCTTATTCAGGGGGTTTGACTTTTTCAGAATGAGAATTTATTGTTCAATTCAGATTAAATTATTCTAAAATATATATAATTTATGTAGATGTGCAAACTGTTATTGTCATGTTTTTATTGCTGCTCCCAATGAACCTCATTTTAAGAGAATTAAATCATTTTAGCTGCAGATCAGATTGTGATCTAGTCTGTACAAAGCTCTAAATTTGAGCTGGATGCTTCATGTCTGTCATATTCGTCTAGACGACTTCTGAATCATTGAAAAATCTTTGACCGCATAAACTGAGCCGGTTTCTAAAAGTCTGATCATTTGATAGGAGGAAGTCCCGTCTCTGCAAGAAGGAGCCTGTTAGACAGCTGACGATGAAGAGACACAAGACCATAGGTTGGTGTTGCATGATGAATCCCCCCGGCCCCCAAAAGTGAACACACACATTCACACACTTCTCCATCGTCTACTGAAAAGTACGCTTGAGCTCACAGGAAGAATGCCATAGCTTCTTATGTTCTGTGTGTGTGTGTAAAGCAGAGAAGGTGTGAAAAGTCTGACTTGTAATTCACCTCTTTTTGCATACGGGTTTATTATTCCTCTCCATCCGGCTTACTGGGGATTTAAGAAAGAGGGTGAGGGGACTGGGGTTGTGGGGGTCTGAAGTGGCAACAGATGCACAAATGAACCTGTGTGCCCTCTATTAGAAGGGAGAACCCTTCTCAGATCCCAATGTCTCAATAAAGACCTGGCCAAGATCCATGGACAGCCTAATGATTTTAACTCCCACAATCTCAGAGAATCTTTTTCTCCTCCCAGCTCCCGTGTTTTTACTGTCTCTCTGAAGAGGCCCGGAGCTGTTTGGGATAACACATCAGTAAAACAAACAAAACACACTCTTATCAGTCCTAGATCAGTGGGTCCGGCAGACACACGGCCAGCCAAAGGGTTCCTGTGTGTGTTTATTCCCAGCAGAGGTCCACAAGGGGGCAACGTTTGTAGGCGATACATCCAGAGAGCTTCTCATTTGTTGGCACCCATTGTAAAGACCTGTAAAAAAAAGTCTGACGTAAATTCTTTCTTTTGATCAAAGTATATAGGAAATTCTAATTAACGATCTACAATCTTCTGCTTACCTGGGATATAAATATGACAGGGCTCTGCTCACCCTTTGCAGTTATTCTTATTTATTTGTGAATTCTGCCACTCTTCAGAAAGAGTTTAAACTACATTCATGTAAGCTGACCTTAGTGTTTCTGAAAATGACTCAAAAAACCTATTTACTCACCAAAAAATGTCCCACAATCAGAGCAGTAACAGAAAGTTTAAAACAGAGTGAAGTGTGATGTGTATGATGGAGGGACTGCACATAGATCCGAAATACCCCAGCAAAACGGATTAAGCAAACACAAAACACATGATCATCACAGATACAAATTCATCATACTACTAATGAATTCTTTTATTTCATAAAAGGATAACATTTCCAAACATGTTGGAGAATGGCCAGGATAATAAAAAAAAAAAAGAACTCAGCAGATTGTTTAAGAAGAACCAGAAACTGTGACCTAATAAAAAGGAGATGTAGGAAACTGCCTGCATGGAGAAAGCTGGTCTTTGCAGGATGAAGCCTCACGCGTGCTGTTTTCTTCTCCACTTTATATTCTTCAGAAATAACAAGGATGGTTTATTTAGTCACTTTCATTATCTTTTTCATTAACTTTCATTATCTTCTAATGACACCTCTTCATGTCATTAGAAGTGTGCTTAGTTTTTCTTTGTAAACTGTGGGACATTAAACTGTGGCTCGGATTAAAGCCAATCAGCTGAATTTTGCTCCCAGTCTGCTTCTTACCTTCATCTTGTGGTTTCTCATATCTTGATGGAAGAATGAATAATGCAGTGAAGGGTACAAATGCATTATTTTTCTATAAATTATAATAGTTGCAACATTTGTCATCACTTTATTTATATCTTTGCCTCAGACAAATTGACTAGGTGTCCAAACGGTTCTAATTTAAAAACACATTACATGAAAAACAAATAAAATTAATAATCTGAAAGACCAATTTAAAGGCATTTTTTAATTTTTTTGTTTTAGTTTGAGACTGTTTTTTAGCACTGTCATAGTTTACTTTGCATGTCAGACAAGACCTGAATCTAATCCTCCTTAAATAAGACACACAAAAAAGACAAAGATGAAAACTTTTTTATGCAAATTTCCATTCCACTTTATTCCCAGCCTGCATGTCGTCAGATTCATTCTCCGATCACCTGCAACAGGGCTGATGATACAATATGGTCTGGAAAGGCTCACAATTGCCAAGTAATATTTAATTGCCAAATGGGATTATTGCTTCAAAAGAAACATTAGCTGCCTTTAGGAAGGAGTGTGAGGGATTGAGACACCCCTTTCTCCTCCTCCCTAATCTGGCAGGAGACCCCTACAGTCACACTCCTCCACCTGGCTCCCATTACCCCTCCACAAATCCCTAATCCCTCCGTTTGTTTTCCCGGATAGAGACCAAGAATGGAGGAGGAAGAGGAAGGCGGGATTTGGAGTTGTGTATGAGGGTGATAATAGGAATCTGAAAACTATTTGCCAGAAGTTATTTAAAGTAACTTTGTGTTAATAAACCTGGAATGTTCTCAATTTTAGGTTTACCTTGAGGAAAAAGGTGTTTCTCTTTTACTTTTGTGCGTGTGGCTGCCTTCAGCGGCCTCCTTTCTTTAATAAAAGTATTGTTTGTGTTTCTCCTGATTGGGAACACATTGGGCCTGGGTCGGGCCCTGATGGGGCCGGGGTTTGGGGTCTGGGGGCAGACCGGGGGTCCTGTTCTCCGGGGGTCTCTCCTCTGGTCCTTCCTCTTCTCTCCTCAGAAGTCCCGTCTGCTCAGGAGGCCACGAGGGGTGGCAGGGTCGCCCCTGAGAAGTGTCCCGCCGCGGCGTGACCCCTCGCTGCCTCCATAGAGGGTAACCTTAGTCCCCCCTCCAAATGCTCCCCCACCTGCCCTCCCCGCAGGGATGAAATATACACACACAGACACAAGACAGTCACCAAACAGCCACACAGGATGATGAAATACACGTGCACACATGCACAAAAAATGAAATACTCATGCACTGTTCTCTCAGGCTACGTTCACACTGCAGATTTTTATGTTATATTTTTGCTTTTATGCAACTTTATCTGATATTTTCATGACAGTCTGAATAACACACGCCCAATTTTTACAAAGGTGACCTGGGACACTTGGATATGTGGTTCTAATTCACATCAGACCATAATGAGAATTAAGGTGTTAATGTGCTGGCTCCGGTTCGACAATAACTTTCGAATCGCGCCACCATTACTGCCATGTTTACTTTTGCAAACATTGAGCACACTCATAACGTTACTGCGTCCTTTACTGTACATGCGGTACACAATTTGTGTTGAAATCCGTTTTTTTTTTTCCTCTTTTTTTTTTTTTGCATGGTCATTCATACTACTAATTAAACCTGACCTCAATCAAACTTCTGTGAGAACAAGATCCCCAAAGCTACCCCCAAGTGCAGAAGAAGAACGCTGCTGACACACAGCAGCACACTGTTTATGGAAGTAGTAATGGATGCCTCTATGGATTGCTTTCAACCTTTATTCAGCAATGAGAGCCAGCAGTCCAGTGACAAGATGATAACAACCCAAAGGAAGCTAATGTAAAGAAAGAGCAAAGAAAGAGCAATGGCCTTTTCTGGATCATTGACTGCAACTTCTGGAGAAAGTCTGTTAGGAGTAGTGGGGATTGTGATGTGATGTGCTTCAGAGACACAGACTTGTTCCATAAGTTCATAATGATTATTTTTAGTCATTGTTTACCTTGTTTGGCTTTTGCAGAATCATGACACATGTCTCACATCAATGACATAAAAGCCAGATAAAATGCGTCAGTCAGACAGCAAACACTTTGAAAACAATCGGATACATATCCAAATTAATTCCACATATGGAAGTGGCACTGATCTGATTACTGGGGGGTGAAAAGATTGGAGTGGGGAAATTCAGACTGAAAAACCCATACATGTGTTGCACATAGGCAAAACAAAAACAAAAAAAAACAGATTTGGATGGCATTTGCCTGCTGTGTGAACTAACATCATGCAGGTCGAGCCCAGCTCCTCCTGTGTGGCTTCAGCTTTGTTGTCCCGATGAAGACTCTTGTTTAAGTTCCCCATATCTGATGGTGTTAACATGATCATTTTGAGGCTGCAACTGGGGACAAAAAGGAGGAGGGAAGGGAAGATTACACAACTATCCAAATTAAGAGCTGCAACGGCAAAAAAGGAAATCACAGAATGAGAAAATGATTGGAATTTGAGATGGAGTGAAAAACAGCCCACCACATCTCCAAACAGAGCGAACCATGAACACATGGGCCCTATATTAGATCATGGAGTTAACAAGCAGCAGCAGCTCTCTGACATGAGCTCATGTGTTTGGACAGATCTGCTGAAGGTTTAAGACCAGCACCGAAGTTCCTTATCTGATCCAGAGATAAAGCCTCGCGCTAAGAATGAGAGGAAAACACGTGCACAGAGGCAGGCGATGTGGACGAGTGGTCAGAGGAGAAGGAGAGAGGAGGGAAAGTGGAAGAGAAGTGATTGGCGAAGCAAGAAGTCAGACCTGGGAGTCCCTCAGGCCGCAAAGAGAGAGAGGGTGTGTATGGGTGTGTGAGTGTGTGTGTTTGCTATTGGTGATGTCACTGTGAATTACCAAGGTGTGGACAGACATGAGAACACGGTGCTCCTCAGTAGGTATGTGTGAAATCGAGTGTAAGAGTTTGATTTCTCTATCTTCAGTCATTCTTGCTGAAATTCATGAACGGTTATGTTTTTCTCACTGTGTGTGTTGAAGGTACTGAAATAAAAGAAGCTTTGTATGAGAGTGTTTCACTCTCAAACTGTTTTTTCTTTTGTTTGTTTGTTTTAAAGAACCCATATGTTTTCATCTCTTTATTAAACATTAGTTTTTGTTTGTATTTAAACAATAGAAAGTCTTTTCTTCCACAGCTTGTGTCTTACATCCTGGCAGCAGGGAATCAATTCATTTCACGTGTGTATGTAGCACCAATTCATCTCAAATGTCATCTCAATGCACTTTACAAAAAATCATTTCATTTCAATCATTCATACACTTTGACTAATCCTAGTTATCAAGCAGTATGGTAAGCTCACTTAATTATTGAAAGTACTTGAAGAAAACTTTGCAGAGTCATTATGTTTAGGGTTCACAACAACCCTAAACATAAAGCAGGAGCTACAATGTTTTGTGTCCCAGTGTACCAATTGACAGGGTGTGGCAGGACTTAAAACATCAATATTGTTATTGATGTTCTCCATCCAGTCTGACTGAGGCTGGGCTGTTTTGTGAAGAAGAATGTGGAGACATTTAGATGTGCAAGGCTGACAGAGAAATCTCCCGAAAGACATAGAGCTGAAACTGCAATAAAATGTGGTTCTACAAAGACTCTGGGGGACTAAATTCATGCTCATACCACATTTCTTGCTTATGGTTTTGTATGTTTGAGTTGTAACATGCTTCCCAGACGCAGCATCGTGATCTTTCCGCGTAAACACTTTCAGCTACTTGCCGGCCTTCCTCAACTTCTCACGCCAATCACTTCTGACTTGTTGCACATCTGTCTGTCGACCTATTAGCAGCACATTACCCCCGTAGACGGCGCGCATCAGTACCAGACCTCGACAGCCAGGGCCTGCCAAGACTTTGGTGCCCAGCATGATGTTGCTTCCTGCAGGAAGAGGGAGAGCTGAGCGAAAGCAAAACAGGACATCTTCAGATCTGTCAGGGGAGCAGCCCCTCTCCTCCTCTCTTGCCCTCGGGGGGAAACCCACCAAAGGAAGTGCTCGCTCTCCCTCCTTTTATCCCCCCTGCTTTGCCCTGGCCCTGCTCTGCTCTCTCTGGGGCATGTTCTCCTCTTCTAATCCTCCTCTTTTCCTCCGTCACTCTGAATCAAACAGTGATGGATATCACCTTGTCAGACTGGAAACTCTGACAACCACCAGTTTCACACTGACAGAGGGCAATTCTTCATTATAGTTGGTGTATAATGTTGGTTTATTTTGCTTCGCAAACAGATCCAGGGCAATTATAAGAAAAATAAATATTGTTATTCAGACAAACTTTCCAGAGGAATTTGTGCTGGAAACAGGAACCTTAAAATTTTTTGCGTTTTCCTCTTATTCAACTGTCACTGAAACATTTAATAGTATTAATTGGGATAATTCGACTCCTGAAAAATTGCTAAGAAATGCAATTGTCAATTAATTGTTAACTGGCATCTGCAGACAAAATTTTAAAAAGGTCATTTGCTGAAAGAACAACACACTCAGAGAAACAACTAAGCCAAAATTGTACAAAAAATACAGGAAAACTTGCAAACCTTTGACTGTAAATCATGCAGAACTCAAGTGACAGTTTCAGCTCCACCTGGTTCAAATTCGATAAAAATCTCATATTATGCACCTTTTGCTATCCAATTATTAATTAGTTAACCCCAAAAATATGCAACAGATCAACCCTACTATTCTAAATCAAGCTGAAACAGCAGAGTTGTAAACATGTTAATGTTGGAAGTTTTTTGGAGGGCTACAAATGATGAAGCGTTCACAAGAGGAATGTTATTGTATTTTAGGCAACAAAATGTTTATTGTCTTATTTAAAAGAGGTATTTAATTATTTATTTGCATTTTTTAATGTATTTCTACTGTCATATTAGAAAAATCTGAAGAATGTGACAATGTTTTCAATCCGATTAACCGATTAATCATCAAAATAATCAATAAGTTGATAACTAAAATAATCATTAGCTGAAAATCTACTGTCAAGCTTTCTTGCAGCCACATTTTCTGTTGTCTGTGCTGTTCTTCAGTATTTCTTTTCGATTTGATTGATTTTGTCTCCGTGTGCGTGTGCCTCCCATTGAATGGCTTTCCTGTTTGTTATTGTGGTCAAAGCAGAAGCAGGGGCGTTGTAATCGGAGAGGTTCTTGTGGTGCGCTCTCTCTAAGCAGATCCTGCAGGGCGACACTGCTGGCTGAGCACACTGTGTTTTTGGTGGCGTGTGTGGTTTCCAGATACCATCTTCAAAGGCTGTTTATTGCATATTTATGAGGTTAACAGCAGTGGCTTCAAATGTCCTCTATGAGAATTTGACCATGGATACACAAAAAATGATAACCGTAAACAACATGTGGGAGTGGAGTTTTTTTGTTTGTCTCTTTGTTTGTTTTTATATTAGTTGTTTTACTCGCCAGACAAAGTGGAAATTACAAGTTTGCAAGTATATTGAAACATTGGATTATGTAGACATTTTCATGTTCATTATTCCAGTTTGTGTCTTATAATTATGAGCTATCAACAGCAGTTACTGCATGTCCAATGAGTCCAGTGTTGGCATTTCTGACTTACACCCAAAGCAGTGTATGTAGTGCAAAATTAACACTTTTAGCAGTTTTTTTCCTTGCAGTACAAAAGGATTACAATAAAACTGTCAGTATTTTTTGTAATTAGTCATCATGATATGTTTATTTTTGTATCATTTTTGATCCAACAGAAAAAAAAAATATTGTATGTTTATCTTAAAGATAAACATTGAGTGGATATTCTCCAAAAGAATTGCATTAGCAATTGTAGTAGTAGGTACCAAATACATATGTTGCTGTCTATCCATGTTACCGTGATACATTACTTTGAGGTAGTTTATTAAACTCCCAATAATGTTCATCAATATTTGTGGCTAAACCAGTTCAAGGGGTCCAGACACTTTTTTAATTATTATTTGTATTTAACCTTTATTTATGCAGGATGTTCCATTTAAAATATAGACCTGATTTGATCCCACAAAAAGTTACAAACATAGCAACAATACAAGTAATTTGTATTTGACTCATTTAATTAGCTAATAAAACATGACCTGAAATTGAAAGCAGTTCTAAAAGATTTCTCTTTTTTTTATCAAAAAACAGAAAAGAAATTGTCCAAGAGGTATCGACTTATGTCTTAGATCCTGAAACCTATTGATTCTATGTTTGTGCCAGGTCTTCCAGTTTAAGGCCAAAATGCACATTTATACATGTGTAACTACCTTCTCATGCAACAGTGCCTTTCTCACAGGCAAGAACAATGTCCATTTAGCAGAGTGGCATTGTGTGGACCCTTAGCTATATCTGCTTTTTATGAATAATAAGAAGATGAAGAGATAACAAAGACACACAAGAGCAACACAAAACAGAGATGAGAGTGTTGGGGAAAACAGGTAGTAAGGTCACAATGAACAGCTGGCGCTCAGAGAGCTCTATCTGGCTTCCCATTTCTCACTGTCCATGTGGTCATGAGATAACATCTCTTACCTTTATTCTGCAGCCCACATAGGCTCCGCTTTATAGTGCATGGGTAGGGTGGCGCTTTGTGGAAAGCTGGAATAACCTTGCCTGGTTGCCCTGGCAACATTAGGGTTCAAATGAAGGTTGTGAAGCAGAAAAAAGAGAAACTGAAAGAGCAGAAGTGCTTCTGCTGTACCAACGGCTGGCTTTAGGAATTGGTCTGAATGTGTTTTGTGAGATGTGAACCATAGACATGGAGCATTTTAACCTAGAGAGATGTTTTTTTTCAAATGGCTGTTACAAAGAATTCTAAGCTTTATCAGGCTATGATGATATATGATTCATGAAATATGAGGAACAAAGCATTAAACGGCCCATTATCGCAGACTTGTCATTACAAGAGTCAGGATGACAGGTACCACATCTACCCCATCCAGGCGGGTTCACATACGGACCACCAGAGCACAGCAGCCCCCTTACAACAGCATGTATAGCAAGTCTCTGCTGTTCTGCACCATTAACGCAACACCGTTCTCACACGCAGCTCAACTGTAAAGGTCACTTTGCTTACCTCTGATTCCTTCACATCTTTCATCTGCAGAATCTCATCTCTGTGTCAAGGAACAGAGTGAGGACCAATCTCAAGAACAGAGGAGGACATTAAGAGTCTGTGAGCGCTCTGAATGTTCTCGTCCCATTGGCTTGTCAGACCCTCACTTTGATCTGTCTTCGGGGTGTCAGCTGGCAGCCATGTTTGTTTGTCCAACGAGGTAGGCTACCTGTGTAATTACCTCTAACGAAGTGACTTGTTTTGATTTGGGATGAAATCTAATCCCTGGCTGGGATCAGTATGACAGGAAGAGGTCTGGGGTTACGTTGGGATTGTGATGCAGGAGTTTGGCAGTGCCAAACTGTTTCAGGGGTTAAATGTCTTTGGCCTTTGTGCTTTTAGGTGGTTTATTCTCCGAGAAGGGAAATGGAGGCTTGGTGTGTAATTTTTGTTCTTTTATTCAAATCAGCCAGGAGCTTTTAATTTATTTGTCAAACCCTGGCTCACCTTATTTTAACTCTTTCTCTCACTCTCTGAGATCAACACAGGTTCTCTCTTGGCTTTAATATGCACACTTCAGCTTCTGTTAATCATTTCAGCTCTGGCAGCGGTCCAGAAAAAACCTCAAAGAAAAGCTTTTTGGCAGGAGGCATCAGTGCTTCAGCTCCACAGAACACAACGAGGCTCACCTCCACTTTGTCCTCTGCTTTTACCTTTCTAACCTCTTACTCCACTTCCCTACAATAACTTTGCATTGCATTTGAAATAACGTACTTCAGTTTTTATCGCTCATGTTCTGACTTATACTATTTTTTTCAATTTACAACGTGGAGTTTTTACATTATGATTTACGTTTTGATTTATTGTGAGCATGTCACAGGACCTACTCAGCAAACTTCTTATAGGCTTCCTGGTATCGATAAGAAACGTAAACAGAGAAGGCTACTGACTGATTAAGCTAAAGGAGCTAATAAAAGCAACAGGAGGATATAGGTGAAGATAGAACAGCATGAATTGGAAAACAATGAGTTGAATAGTTGAAGGAGAAGGGGATGCATTTCACAACATGAGGAAGTGTCACACAACTAACACCAACCGATGGAAACTCCATGATGAACCTTATTTTTGCCTGACAACAGAACATACAAATACTGAGTACAAAGTTGCATGAAGTTGTCTCTGGTCTCTGAGAAGACAAGACCCATATTAGGGACGGTGCATGAGAGCGAAGGGTGCATCCTTATCCTTCCTCTCAGGGCCTCATAAAGATTCCAGTGAAGAGGAACAATGTGTTGTTGATGTTTATGATCATGCAGGCACTCCAGATGCAAATGATCCAGAGACTAACCCAGTCTGAAAAACTATGACAAACCAAGAGGTGTCTTCCCTGAACAGCTATCACCGCAATACTCCAATTTAAAAAAAAGAGTCATATTTATTAATACGATTTTGAACTTTTATATCTATCTTATTACGTGATGAACACCAGTAAAATTAATGTAACATGTGAAATTTTCACTTAGTTTACAAGCATTTAATACGAACTGCTCCATTTTATATAGCTCTTAATTTTATTCATGTGTAACTTACGTTGCTTAAACATAATGCAAATATATAAATTGAGTTAAACTAACTGCTGTTAATCTGCCAGCTTTGATGGAAACATATTAGAAAATGTAGCCAAAACAACATTATTATTATTATTATTATTATTATTATTATTATTATTATTATTATTATTATTATTATTATTATTAACAATACAGAATTACTATCAAAAGTAGTTTTATTTATTTATTTATTTATTTATTTATTTATTTATAAGGCTTATTTATGAAAACAATGCTTACTAATATATGGATAATTAAAAAGTACTAAGTATAAAAAAAATATATTAATAATAATCAACACACTTTTTCAGATATTTCACATTATTCTAACAACCCATAAGACATATTTCAATGAATAGTATGTCTATAACAAAATATAATATTTAATATAATAATGATAATAATGATAATAATGATAATAATGATAATAATAATAATTATTATTATTATCATTATAATGATAATAATAATAATAATAATTATTATTATTATTATTATTATTATTATTATTATTATTATTATTATTATTATTATTAGTGGTCTTTCTCATTGGCTCATTGGCGGACTGGAGCCTCTGCAGTCTCAGTGGGTGTTCTCCGGTCCCGACCTGACCCGGTGGTTCCGTCTGCAGCATTCCACCCGCACGCGCAATCATAAACATCCTTCTCACGGATCCTCTCGGGCAGGAAGTGCGCGCGCGGCAGCAGGAATTCCACTCTTTCAAACGCCATTACTCCACGGTTACAGCGACGGTTCAGGTCCCTCACCTCGGTGTCGCCTGTTAGGCCTGCGCCACATGTATGCGCTCTCTCGCTCCAGCATGTTCTGCCACACTATCAAGGGCGTTGAGAAAGGCTTTGAAATGCAGCTCCAGGCCTTCCAGCTCAGCTCCAACTTTGCTTCGATGTTGGTCTGACGTAAATAAATCGCTCTTTGGGACATAAAGTTGACAGCGGAGAAGCTAAGCATCCTCTCATACTGTAAGCGGTGCGGTCCTGTTGTGAGAAAATAGCCGAACTTGATGTCGCTGCTCTAATAATATAAGAGAAAATAGACTGGAGTTGATAGAAACACCTGGGTGACCTAGCAGAAAGAGTCCTAATAAAAACAGGCGAATTTAAGTTTTTGTCAACTTCCGCTCTATTGTCTTAAAATAATAGGCTACTTTACTCATCGGTTTTATTATTCGTGCAACAAAAGTCTCAACATTTAAGACGACTGGATTTCTTTTTATTGGAGCGGTTACTCGAGAGGATATCACTTTAAAAGGATGTATATTTATTTAGACTGAAAACACAGGCTATACTCTGACTAATACAGGGTTCACTGTGGAGAATGTGTAGACCCGCTGTCTCATTCATGCGCAGGCCAAACAAAAAAAAAAACAAAAAAAAAACACTGCACAGCAAACGTATTTTGATCCTCTCGCTCAGCAACAAAGAAAATATATCTAACAGAAATGAGAGACATAAATTAAAATTCAAAAACAAAGGATAAAAATGTCATTTTCTTATTTCTCTATATGCAACTTTTTCTGTGACATATGTGATCGAAAATAAAAGAAAATGTAATTGTTGGCTGTTTGTTGCTTGTTTTTGATAGTCTGTCAAAAGAAACATCCGGTGAGGCGCGTGCATGCAGCTGTAAGTTACAACCCCACACCCCCAGTATGGAAATCCCGCGAGAAAAACACCTTGAGACAGAAGTTCAGGAGGCTGGTGAGCAAGAGCAACACAAATGAAGAGGCTGCAAACGTTTAGGTAAAGTACGTCCAGGAACTTTCCTCTTAACAGGTAAAATATCCGATAATCCCCAAAGATACGTTCAGGCCGCGTCAAACAGATACTGCTAAAAAAAACAAAAACAAACCTCTGTCACGCAAGATTAAATATTTTATTAAAACAGGTTTTATTCCCATCGCTGTTTATTTAACCGAACAAAAATCAATGACTCCATTTTATTTGTATTAGTTATGTTGTATTTACTTATTAAATCTTATTTATTTTTATATCTATTCTATATATATTTCTTAAAAGCTAAATATAAATACATATAATTTATGATGTCATTAACTGAATCAGTACTTTCTTTTACACTGGAAGTCATTTTCACTTTTACCATCGACAACAAAACGTTTATATATCGAGACATTTATTACTAAGAGAACGAAAGTCTGGCAGAGCAGGTGTGTTTTATAAAGTTATTTTCATTTCCTGAATTATTAGGTGTTATTCTTCTGCACATTTGTGTCCCGTGTCATCTGGGAGATGGATTAATTAGCCGAGCACACTGAATGATGTCTTACTTTGGGGCAAATGCTTACAAAACAGAGGCATTAATGGTGGTGTTAAGATGATCGGGAAATGCTCTCCATCTTAAACATGTGGAGGTGGGGGAGGTCATGGGGGGCCCTGGCTCGGAGCTGTGAGGTGGCAGTAATAGCACGTTGAGAGATGGTTGGCTCTCACCGCTGTCCAGCTGCCGCAGCCTGGCTGCAGCCTGGCTGCAGGGTGATGACACACATGCGAGCGCTGTTCCACCTGCACAGGCTTCCAGAGCACGGAAATCCTCTCCCGAAGAAAGCCGAAGGGACCCTCATGGGTGGTCGGGGGAAACGGATACCGCTGCACGCACTGCGACCTAATTAAGAAGCGCCGACTGTGTCGTGGTTTTCCAAGAAGCTGTGAACACGCCAAAGTTTGCTAATGTGCGTGGAATTGTTGCGGGAGTACTGTCAGTTTGGCATTTGGCCACAACTTGTGTTTGAAGTAGTTGTAAGACTTCTGAAACAAAATAGAAACATCTAATAAAGCAATTTCACTGAAGAAATACACAAAAAAAAATTTTTGTTGTTGTTGTTGAGGTTTTTGTTTGTTTTTTTTTTGTTTTGGTTTTTTTTGTTCTACCAACACAAATGTTATTTTGGCAACAAATCCTACCTCAATATTTTCATAATAATAAATAACTATTACTCCCATTGCAGTATGAAGGCGATAGCAGTGAGGTGGCTGTGTTTATGTGAGTTTCATTGTGAATTAAAATGCGAAAGCAATCATAATATTTGGTTTACAAGCTTCCTGTGATGTAGCAATAATTTAAGGCTGTATCCAGCTTTAACGAGATTAGCCTTAGCTCTAATGCTAAAGCCGAACTTGCAAGCAGGTTGAGCTTTTTAACCCTGAGGCAAACCCAGCTGTGGCTCTGGGGAAAAAGTCCACATGCTTGTTAGAATAATGGAAAAACTTGATGAGTTACATTTTATCCATTAATCCCAACGCAACTCTCATTTTTATTTTTATGTTATTTATTTATTAATTTTGTTTCTTTTTAGCCTAAAAGATGGAAAAAAAGATTGAAATTATCCTAAATTATTAGTTGGAATACTGGCACATTTAGCTAAGTATTTAAAAATCGGATGAAATGCTGTTTATTTAGACGTGTTTATTTAGTTCAGTGTTTTAGCTGCTAATCTTGGATGACTTCTAATAACATGTACTGATAAGAAAACAAAGATTCATCAAATAAAATATAATTGCTAAACCAATTATTTTGTTAAATATAATTGGTCGTTTGTTGTTGATTAAATGTGAACATTTGTTTCACCAATGTGGAAACATATCCAAACCTGATTTGCTTAATTTATGATCCTGGTATAAACAAAGATAAACCAGGATCCTCTTTTAAACCACCAGAGTTTAACACTAGTGCATTTTGGTATCAATATTTTCTTTCAGATGCACAATTTATTTGACTCACTGGCTGTTTGTTTTTCTCTGTTTGGATGCACCTAGTTTTTTTTTTATTTTTTATCCGTGTTATTCTGTTTTGACTAATACAGCCAGATTTTAACGTGTGCTCAGGGGCTTATTATATTTTCATTGACTGTGACTGATGGAGGCGGGAAAAGAATCCAGGCGCAAATCACAGAGCGTTACGTCGCTCCGCAGACAGCATTGGAGCAAAATCAGCCGAGGAAGGGCTGGGCTTACGGGCTCCCAAACCTGAACCTGGGTTGCGCCTTTTGAAATCAGTCTACAATAATTTCCAGCGGAGGAAACAAGAAGGTGTCTTTACGCGTTCAACTCGAAGTGCATCCTGCGCTTCTGCGAACAACACTTTCTGCGCAAAGACGTTCGGCGTTTCTGCTCGTCGGACTGGAGTTGATTTGTGTTGGTGTGCGCAATGATGGCCACTTACCAAAGTCCTGAGGAGGACCAGATAGCCTTATTGATCCATGACACGAACACGAGCAAGGAGAAGGAGCGACCCAAAGAGGAGCCGGACCAGGAAAAAGCTGCAGAAAAGCCCGATCCGTCCCAGAAACCGCCATACTCCTACGTCGCTCTCATCGCCATGGCTATCCGGGAGAGCGCAGAGAAGCGCCTCACTTTGTCCGGTATTTATCAGTATATCATCAGCAAGTTCCCATTCTACGAGAAGAACAAGAAAGGCTGGCAAAACAGCATCAGGCACAACCTGAGTCTCAACGAATGCTTCATCAAGGTTCCGCGGGAGGGCGGCGGCGAGAGGAAGGGGAACTATTGGACCCTGGACCCGGCCTGTGAGGACATGTTCGAGAAGGGGAACTACAGGAGACGGCGCAGGATGAAGCGGCCTTTCAGACCCCCGCCAGCCCACTTCCAGCCGGGGAAGGCGCTGTTCGGAGGGGACGGCTACGGCTACCTGACCCCACCCAAGTACCTGCAGTCCAGCTTCATGAACAACTCCTGGTCGTTAGGCCAGCCGCCCACCCCGATGTCCTACACGTCCTGTCAGATGGCCGGTGGCAACGTGAGTCCGGTGAACGTGAAGGGACTGACGGCCCCCTCGTCCTACAACCCTTACTCCCGAGTTCAGAGCATGGCGCTGCCCAGCATGGTAAACTCTTACAACGGCATGAGCCACCACCATCACCCCCACCACGCGCAGCAGCTGAGCCCGGCCACCGCAGCACCTCCTCCGGTCTCCTCCAGCAACGGAGCCGGCCTGCAGTTCGCCTGCTCCCGCCAGCCCGCGGAGCTCTCCATGATGCACTGCTCTTACTGGGAACACGAGACCAAACACTCGGCGTTACACACGAGGATTGATATTTAAACTCCACCCGCTGGGACTTGTCCTCTGTACAAATGAAGACTCTAAGAGTTGATTCCTGTGATTTCAAAAGAGAACCAACAGTATTCTTTAAAGAGACCGTTCTGACGAGCTGTTTGGGTCCAGCTGACGGGAAAGCCGATGGAGAAATGCTAGCTCCAACTGAGGGGGAGCGTTTCACAAAATGGAAGAGATCGGCGCGTATCAGGTAGCATGATCTTCGGACTGATGACCATAACTCTGGTCTGGTCTCTGTGACGTGAAAAACAGGCTTTTGTTGCGGACATGCCGACACGACTCCAGCCGCAGCTGTTCGGTATGCGTAAAGGGTTCTTCAACTTTTACGCACGGCTTCTCCCAGAGCCCCCTGATGAGATGAGGGTATAAGATGCCCCCATTTAAACCGGTGCTTGAATCTGTAATTAGACCGGGATTGGTTCAGACTTAAATTAATCTGCACAGAGTGAGGCCTGCACAGACTTAGTCGGAAGCGGTTGTTTTTCAGATGGTCTTGGTAAAATATTCATCAGACATTTAAAGAAGAAGAAGAAGAAGAAGAAGAAAAAGAAAAACAATTCAGGGCTTTTCAAATTACTTCATTATTATGTTTTTGTAAAGATGTAAATTCTAGTATGACGCCAGTCAGTGCCAGGTTTTTGTTAATCTTTTTAATTATTATAGCATTTTTTTTTGTTAAATAAATGTGATTAGCTATGTCTCATCCATGTCGGGGCCATGTTACATCTTAATTAGCACTTTGCCCTGTTTTTGTTTTTTCTAGGCTTGTCAATTTCTTAATAAACTTGTATTTCTTAAAATAATACAGCGGTGGTGAAGAAGTCTGTTCTGTGCTTTGCAGGCTGTGTGGACGGAATCCACTGAATATGTTTGGCTGCTTTTGTTTTGTTTGTTTTTAGAAAAGAAAATAGCAATCTTAGCGGCGCACGGATATGGAAAAAATAATATGCGTAAATTAAGTGACTCATTTCTAAAATAAAAATGTAGTTTATATGCTTTACTGGTTATATACTGACGTCGTTAAATTTAAATACATTTATTAGCCCAATAGTAATAGCAATACAAATAATACATAATAGTATTATGATTTTACAATTTCTGTCCAAAATTGTGATTTTCCTTCTGGACTTCCAAAATATAGGTTTTGTTTGTTTTATTTATGGTGTAATATTTGCACAGGAATATAACTTTTAAAAAATTCACTTTATAAAAGATATTTTAAGTGCTTTGGGCTGTGCAATATCTTTACAGTAATTTCCCTGACGCTACATGAGAAAAGAAACAAATGAAATATATGCCGGGTAATTTGGATTATGGACATTTGAAAGGAAAAACATTATTTAAAAAAATATGAACATTACTACTTCTACTAACAACAACAATAATGATAAAAAAATAAAGTTATTACTCGCCAGTCTTGGTTCCTAAATGAAAATGCCACAGAAGGTCAATTTAAAAGGAGAAGTTCAGAAAAAGTGTAAATATCATAATTGCATGGCTTCAAAATGTTACGGATGCAGACATAAAAAGCACAGATGAATTAAAGATTTTTTAAAATGATAATATATTATTATAAAACATTCATAATATTATTATACAGTGTCTCTAAGGTTTCCCTGAACAGGTCTGGTTTTCGCGCGTTGCTTTTTGATGAGGCACAATCTGGTAAGAAAAATTTTGATGGGCAGAAGTCCTCTCTCTTCCGTTCACCAGTAATTATTATAATTCACTGTGGAGTCATCAACCCATTTGAATCGTGTTTTGACACCAAAGTACAGTTGCTCTCGGCGACAACATGCACGTACGGTGCATCCTCTCACGCCTCAGATCCCCCCGCTCCTTCAGCTCTGGGGTAACCTCTGCAGCAGGACTCGGCGGGCGCCATGAGATGCGTCCGCGCTCTCACCTCCATCCAACCCTTCATCCCCACAGCAACTGTCAAACACGAGCTCTTCATCCTGCACGAAACAAAACACGCACACACCCACGAAACAGACCGGGGCTTTGTTCTGCCGAGAGCATTTGCGGGTCGCGTTTTACATGTGTTTTTACAGTTTTATAGTACAGTCGCAGTCACAGATCATATAAAACCAGAGGTTGATTAACCCGGCGCGGATGGTTTGTTAATCTGTCTCTCCTGCCTGTTAGTGAAAGGAAACAATATTGAGAGCTTTAATGGCTGTTTAAAATGTATCTGGAGGTTAATCCGAGCTAAAGAAGGCTGCAGAAAGAAGCAGTCTGGCCTGCACTCAATGCGTTAGTTTTGGAAAGGGAAATTTCTTTCTTTAATAGTTAATAAATAAATAAGTAATTATGATGGATTTATTAACTTGTTAGGTGTAGTAAAACTCAAATTATCTCCAACATTTTTACAGCAGCTTCGTGATCTCAGCAAAAAAATAAAATAAAAAAATATCTTAAACGTCCGATAAATGATCCACAGATCATTTATAGATTCAACTTTAACCAAGAGTCGCTCGGAAATCCACTAAACCCACTTCGGATATTAAATCACACATGTAATGATCTTAATTATATAATAAAATGTGATTTCTTAATTTTGTTTTATTTTAATTTTTTTTTTTTGGGGGGGGGGTATCTCTGTCAGTTTCTGTAACATTTCACTGCAAAAGCACACGTGATCAGCGACGACCTTTATTTCTATTTTTTATTTAAAAGAGAGAGAGAGAGAGATTGGAGCGTCATCACGCAGAGGTTTGACTGACAGTCTCCGCGCCAGGCGGAGGAACAGCAGCGCTTTTTCATCCTTCTGTGCGCACGGAGAGGAGCGTGGAAGCGAGCCTGAAATGTAGCTGTGTGCGTCCCCGGCTTCCTCACATTAATGTTTTGTAAACAATAAAGAGATAAGGGTGCGTTTGAAAGGCGAGAGTATTCCAAACAAACTCCCCCCAAAAAAACAACCAAGAAAAGTTTCTTATGAGAAATAATATTTCGATGACAGTAATATTTGCGCAAACGCAAAAGAGATGCATAGCGTTTCATTTTCTTCATATATTATTTAAAGTGAGATGTTGATCTGCTTTATTTATTTATTTATTTATTATTATTATTATTATTATTATTATTATTATTATTATTATTATTATTATTATTATTATTATTATTATTATTATTATAGGTTTTCGCAGAGACGTCGTCGAAAGCTGACGCATCACTATAGGTGATAAGAGAACACGACTCTTTCTGTGACGCTTTCTGAGACTAAATGTATGTTTGCGCAAGCGCGCTGGAGAACCGTTGGGCTTCATGCAGCAGGTGAGCGAATCTGCAGAAAGCCCCCCGGTTCATCTAGGCAACAGGGAACAATGGGCCTGCGCGACTGACGGTGACACAGACAAGGCCAGTGAAGGTTCATGGTGGGAAAAGCCAAGTTCCTCTGGCTGGGCTGACGTTGTACTCCGACCCCACGAGTAATATTCACGTTCTGCTTTTCCAGAATGTCTAAGAGAAGTTTCACATCAAAAGTTGTTGAATTAAAAACTCTGAACGTATTATATCGACATATTGGGTTCATATTGGGTTAGTATTTAAAGTTTATAAAAGTTTAAAAAGAAACATACATTCTCTGATTTTGTATATATATAATTTTTATTTATTTATTTTTCTTTGCTGGGCATTAAGAAATTTGTGTGTGATATGGAATGCCTTGAATAAATACATCAATACAGTAATAGAAAAAGAGTTGAGTTTGAAGGCGTTTCTGGAGCAAAACATTACTTGTGTAAATGTTCTAAAGTTGGTTCATGCTATGGCAACTTGTATCCTGTCAGTCCATCTGCTAAGATTCACATTGAGTAAGAGTGGAATAATTTTTTTTTTTTTTTTTGTTTTTTGTGGTGTTTGTGCAAATACACAGACCAAATATTAGATTTGAAGGTAGTTCAGCTGTTTGGAAAGTGAAACAGATTCATCACATTCAGCTAATCAGGATGGTTGCGGAACGTTCTTTTGAAATTGCAGTTGTTTGAGAACTGCTATCAATTTAAGTTTGCAGCTTTATGAACTTAGCTTACCAACATAGTTGCTCACAAAAAAGCATTTGTTACCAAATGAAGGGTCCATCTCTGCTGGTTGTCAGGGCGTCAGTGTTTCCATTGTACCTTATTAAATAAGGTTTTCTTTTTAAATAATCTCAAACTATTTTAACATGTAGGACAAACAAGATTACTTCATGCAAAAAGAGATGATCATCCACATTGTTTGCACTGGTTTTTGCACAATAAACCTGGCTCCTAATTATTCAGCTGTTTTGGCATTGATTGAATGAACTGATTTTATCTTAAGAAATAGTAACTATATGTTGTTATTATGAATTGATGATTATTTGAGGGAGTCAAACAAGTGTCCATTTTGGAAAGGTGAAATCATGACCTCAGAATATTGAGGATATTTATTGATGGGTTTATTGATAAATCCACCAATAAACTGTTAGAATATGAGCAGAACCAACAGTACTTGTTTCTGCTTTGAAAAAGTATTTCTTACAATTATTAATATTGAACATACTTTCACATATATTTGGCTGTAGACAGATAAAAACGTATTTGAATTGAATTGAATTGAATTGAATTGAATTGATAAATGAAGATTTAAACACACAACAGTCATCTTGGATTTTTTTGTTGTTTTATTTTTTCTTTAGGTGGAACCACGATTATTCTGGAGTAATAATTTTTGAAGAGGTTACGTCATTTGGAAAACAAAATAGCTATCCTACACATCGACCACTGCTGCCTAATTTGTCAAAAGTTTAACTCCATAAAAAGAATAAGGTGACATAATTAGGTAGTAATTAAATGAATTAATGCAATGATCGTATTGGTTTTTTAACTATCTTAGATGAATACTGTTTTGTAAATAGTTTATCCAACAAATGCATTTCAGCTGTTTTTACACAACTTATACAAATCAAACGTATTTTAGTCATTGATATGTTTTTTTTTTTTGTTTTGTTTTTTTGCAGAGTTCTTTATATATGTTTGTCTCTATATACATAATATGTCTTGTCTTTATAAATGTGTGTCATTTCTTAAAGAGCGACAAAAAAAAATATCCTGCAGAGTTTCTGCGTCACGCCAGCGGACCTGTGCGGCTCAGAGTGACAGTCAGTCGCTGCTGTTTTCCTGCATGTCCCTGCACAGAGGGTCATGCTGATAAAAGCTCATTTACCCAAGGTGATGAATATATTTCTCAGAGTCCACTGTTATTTCTCCGCGAGGTGAAAAGGTTTAGCGCAATGTGCGGTTTGTTTTCCGCGTCTTTTCCGCAGAGCGCTCTCTGAATAACCATGATTGTATCCTTTGTTGCGCTCTCGGAGATGACAGATTATAATCAACAAGACGAATGAGGTCAACTTATTGTAGAGGCAACGCATTTGACCCTCGCTTTGTGTCCCCTCTCTTTCCCTTTCTGCGTGTCACACAAGAACACGGACGCAGCAGCAGCGTTTATACCTGGACTCGTTCCGCGCTTGACAGCCCTGCATGCTCCACAGGACGCAGGCGATGCGACCCGGCCGGTCAAGTCACACGCAGGTTGCAGGTTTCCCAACGCCTGCGCACAATTGAATTCCTAACATTCTGGCTGATGTTTGAGATCGAGGAGCAACTGTTTCCACCTAGAAGCGGCGCACATCACCCAGAACCCATTGAAAAGGAGAGTAGGGGGTCACCACTGTTTGGTATACATCTGCTCCAAACAGGAAAATATGCAGAGATTTGATTCGGAGAAAATCCGGCAATTGTTCAACAGAACATGAAGTTTTTTTTTCTCTCTCTCTCTCTGTCATTTTAAGGAGAAGGAACACTGAAGGTTCAATCTGCCTGCAGCAGATCTACGCAACTCCAGGCTTAATTTAGCCCTATTTATTTTGTGAACGCGTCCTCTGGGGAATCTCCAACTGTCCACGGCGATCTACGTGATGTTTTCACTGACTGCTGATCTCTATCTTAATGACAACCCCAAGAAACAATGGATTACATGTAATAATTCTTTAATAATCCCAAATTATTGCCGTGCTGTGTGTTGATTCACTGCTAGGGTATATAAATAGGAACATCACGTTTGTTAACTGGACCCGTGGTCCACAAAAGGTCCATCCGATGTCCAGAAACCCCGTGTCTAAAAATACACCACAGTGTCATCTATTCTAGGAGTCCAGAGAAAATCATCACGCATTGACCTTTCATTGCCACTTAGACGCCACATGTGCCACCCTGACCAGTCTGACAGGTGGTCAGACCCTGGAAACTGATGGTTTAGATTTAAATTAAATCTAAACCATTTCTTAAAATGTATTCACTCAAACAAAAAGATAAATTCTGAATTGAAGTTACATATTTGTGAGCTGATTCATTCTGTTTTATAATATGCTCTGTCAGTCTATTCCAATGGAAGTAGAAACGTATTTTGTGTCGTTTCAACACAAAAATCATAACTGTTAAGGTTTTTCCTGGCTTTTTCTCAGTTGACATCTTCATTGACAATATGCCACCAGATGAAACGGTGCACACTCTATAAGAACCTGAACGGATCTGTGCATTTTGACCTCATGCAGTTATTCATTCATACCAGCGGGTGGCACACCCTACCATAACAAACATAAATTAAATACGAACTGCTGTACACCAAAAAGGAATTTATTACAGTAGAACCCTGCATAATTCTAGCTTAATATTTGTAGATTTTTCTGTGGAATTAATTCAAAACTACTTGCGAAAATTCTCCTTTTTGCAAAGTTTTTTTTTTCTGTTAGCCTCTTGATACTTCATATGCTATTGGCTGGCAATTTCATAGTAGTGCTAAGATGTTTCCACTGAGTGTGACAATACACATGAAAGTACAGTTGATGTTAGAACTACTAAAATAAACAATTGTAATCCTTTTTAGGAGGAGTCTCAACTATTCATGGATTTTTGCTTTAAACAGGCTACGGTCCCTCACATCTGCAAACTCTGGGCGTCCAACTGTATACATACTTTGAAATACCCACTATGTAAATATTTTAAACAACTTCAAAATATTATCTTAGCATTGCTTCATTATGACTTCACATAAATTAGAAGATATTTACTATTCTGCAGCAGAATAACACACCACAAATGAATTGTACCAATATTTTCATCATGATGTTGATCAAAACACTGAGGTAAAATTTGCTTGAAAAGTAAACTAATTCCTGTTATATTTTAATGTTACTATTACAAACTAATATGCCTAAAACATTTATTTTATAGCTTGCTAACAATTTGGCTGTAGCGAATTAGACAAAACATCTAAACATATTTTTCTTAAAAGCTGGTTGAACCACCATCTTCAACTAGATTCTTGTAAAATTTTGTAATTGGGATTAAAAAAAATGTTAATGTTAAGGGATTCTTTTTAAACTATTACATAGTTAATGTGATGATTGAAATTAAAATTACTTGTTAATATTTAATTCCCTTCCAGATTCATTTTTAGAATATACAAATTCACTCAAGATCTAGGAACTAAATCCTAAAATGACCAACTTTACTTTAAGTCCTTGTATAAAAGCTGAGTCACCTCTGAAGGGTAACTTGTATAAACAAACAAATGCAGCAGCAGCAGCAGTCAGCCTGCATCGGCATCAGGCCTGTGGTCGTTCCTGCCGTGGATGTGGCGGAAAACTCACCAGTTTATACTGTAAAAGGGAAATACGATAAAATGCTTCCGTTCACTTGATTATGAGCAACAAACTGCTTTGTCGGGATCTAAATGGCAGGAGCTTTTTTTTTCCCATTGTGCCCTGATGGAGTCTATTTTTAAAGCCCCTTTCCTCTCTCGGGCCTCTAAACACTTCCGCAGGGCTGGCAACAAGAGGCTATTAGGATAACTCGTCTTTTGTTAACGTTCCAATTAATCAAAGATGAAACCGAGTTCCCACTGGGATCATTAAGGGCCAGCACCTGTTCTTCTGATGCTGTTGGATATATAATAAACCAGCTCAGGCTAATGGTCATTATTCAGCCTCTGGGGAGGGTGTGAGAGATGTAATTACTGAAAGCCAATTATATATCAGGCCATTAAGAGTAATAGAAATACAACCTCATTCGGAAATAAATGTCAAACACTGAGCTTATTTATACTGAAACGTCTCTCAGGAAGTATTTGAAATTCACAACAGAGCAAGAGCATGAGACAATATCCCCAAACCCAATGACATATTTTTTAGTCAGTCTGAAGAAATTATTATATTGGGTGTTTATCTGTTAAAATGTCACATTCTATTAGCCAAATTTTCTTTAAATAATAAGATTTGTGAAGTAAGCATCCCAACTGGCCATAGCACAGACATGGAAAACAGGAAGCTGGCCCTCAGGCCTGTCCCTGGTCCCTGCCTTCATGTGCATGCCAAATCCAGTCCCTTGTCGGATCCCAGACACTGCAATCCAACTCCACTCATACATCTTTGAAGCAATTACATACCTCTTGGCAAGGCTTAACGATTAAACAAATGATTATATTTTGATATCCACAATTATACGCATTCGCCTAAGGAATCCTTTCAAGTTGAATGTGCTTTTTATTACATGCTTATCACTGGTGATGAGATTACGCACAGTGTGGGTTTGGAGCGAGTTAGGGTACATTTAATTGAATAAGAGGGGCAGTAATGGAAGCATGCTGGACCTAACCTACCCTGCACAGCCTGTTCCCTTTGAGCCCAGTTCATGTTTAGCAAATTTCAGACAATGAGAACATTATGAGGAGAGAGGGGAGAGTCTGGTAACCCTGCCCTCCAGGTCAGGGAAAATGGCACATTTAGTGAGGTCCACTGAACATGTTTCCTACGTAGGTGAGACCAAATCCAGACAAAATGAGCAGTAATTCACGTTATGGTTGTTGGATCTGATCAGGCAAGTTTTAACAATATCAAATTCTACCATTTAATACTTGATAAGTACGCGTTAATGACAGTCCTTGCACTGTGAAGTAATTCTTAATAGTGCTGGTTGATGTGCAGGTTCGTTCTGAAGCTCTTTGCTGCCCTCTTCTGGCAAGAAATCTGATCAAATATTGTCACTACTACTTTCACTTTCACTGGGCTTTTTCATGGCCCTTTTGTATTCATAAAGCACAAAACAAACAGCAGTGCTTCTTCTTTTTTTTTTTTTTTTAGCATATTTTTTTAATTTTGCTTTATATTGTAATAAAACCAGTCTTTGTAAGATGTTCAAAGTCTCTCTTTTAAGTTAAAATCTAAAGGAGGATACTGACAAAAAGGATGCACCTGACTGTACATTTCCGGATCAACACTGTTTGGCAAAATCGCAAATTATTTGCTGTATGTCTGTGTAAAATTGTGTAAAAATATAGGTTTACTATTTAAGTTGCCAAAAATTCAAAGTTCTATGCTAATGTAACAGGCGTTTCCTGACTGGCCAGTGTGCATTTCCTGGAAAGTATTAAGTATTTATCACATAATCTGAGTAAAAGCTTGGAATTATAATGTAATGGATTCTTTTAATAAGTATGATGAAAAAATCATTTAGCTTATGTTATTTAGGCTGGTCTGTTTTCTCTTTTTCTGTGACCGTGAAGAATGATTAAACTTATTTATAATTTAACCACTAGATGGCAGCAAAACACATCTTTTGCTGCTTTTTTTGTTTTGCAACGTTTAATGAGAAGTAACCTGAAACAATCCATTTATTTTGACCAAACGACTTGCAATATAATGCACAAACATCATAACTGTGGTCTATTCTGGCCAAGCTTAAATATGATAAAGGATGCAGTGAAAAGTTTTATATTAATAATATTATTTTATATTGGAGTTTTGAATTGCAGGAATTTTCTCTTAAACTACTGCAGACCAATCAAGTGTCCAGTAAGAGCTACTTACTGGATATTTGATCCAGTAAGTATCCAGTAAGTGAAAGCTCTTCCATAAAGAGCTTTTGTGCTTTATGGAACCAGTAAGAGAGCAAAACTTGAATCTTAAATACATCTTGAATTTAAATAAACAAATAATTGAATACATACATGCAGGTTTCTTTTTCCAAATTTCAAATTTAAGAACAAAAATCTCCCCGTCTTTCAAGTATGAGGAGGAAAAAAGTCAGTATGTGAACTAAAATGATCAATAAAGCCAAACATGATGTTTCACCTGATGTTTCACATGATGTTCTAATTGATTCAGTTGACTCAAACCAAGGCAAGTGTTTTTGCAAAGGCACATTTAAGAAACAAATTGAATAAATATGTACCACGAAGCTGTCAGATTTTGCTTAAACCATGTTAGACATACAGTATGTGTCCTGTATTATGCAGCTTCCCTTTTTCTTTTGACTTTATTGCTGGCGGACAAACTAATCGCATTAGCACCAGCAGCTAGACAGGAGAGTGAATCTGGAGAATAAACAGGAAAAAGACCGTTTTGACTAAATAATCTAATTGCATTTAGATTATTAAATGCAATTAATATTGTTGCTTATGATTTTGCCTCCATGAGCCCAGATAATGTGAAGTCATCATGTTCTTCATTTGTTAGTGACTGAAAACGATGATTCCTGTGAATGTTGCATTTATTACAGTGGAACAACACCAGGCTCACTGTCTAGTTACATGTGTATGTTCCTGTTGGATGCTTTGTAGCTCTGGACTATCTCTTGACACATTTTGCTCGTGTCTGCTATTTCATTTTCTTCCACGCTACTGTGAAGTGCAACACTTTAAGAAACAATAACATGATTTTATCTCTGTCCACTGCAGAGCCAACAGTTCTAACAAATTATCTGAACGGCAATCTATGTCTCCATGTTGCCTTAGAAGTTGTTTAAGCGGAAGATGTCGCTAGTGCACGAGACAACGCGTGGCCTTCAAAATAAAAGTAAAATGTCAATTTTTTTTTTTTTTTAAAGCATTTCTGTTATGGATGTAACTGAACTTAAAAACAAGTTTATGTAAAGCATAGACTTCCCCTGGCATCTCTCTGCTCACTTACATAAACATTGTGTCTGATTTCTGCTGAACTCATGAAGTCCCAGAAAGATTAATCGGATACATTTTGCTGGTTGGTGCGTTTATGGACCAGGACTGCAGAGTTTCTTCATTTTCGTTCATTTTGGGACAACTTTTGATTTTTCAGTATTTGACGTTCGTCATCAATTGTGACAAATGCTGAATTGTGGTCAATTGATATGATCATTGCATCTCTTGTGTGCTGGTGGCCAAGCTCATTTTGAGACATAGTGCTGTTTTTAATTGTGGTTTTAGACTCCACTGTGATATGATTAGAAGATACTGAGAAATAACATCTGGAGAAGATAGTAGGTTTCTGTGACAATTGCTCAAATGCTATGGGACTCAATAATTTGAGGCAATATAATGTAATCTATCTATCTATCTATCTATCTATCTATCTATCTATCTATCTATCTATCTATCTATCTATCTATCTATCTATCTATCTATCTATCTATCTATCTATCTATCTATCTATCTATCTATCTATCTATCGTATGTCGTGGGGCTTTTATTCTTGGGGATTGTAGCGGATGTGCAGTCGTGCTCTTCCTGCCGGGACTTGACACAGAGGCAGTGGGGGTGGGGAGGAGTGGAGTTGGGGGCTGGCTGAGGGACAGAGGCTGTGTGGAGGCCGCTCACCTTGCGAAACAAACAGGAAGCTGACGCGCACCGCGACGCTCTCCACATGCGAAGCTCCGCGTCCCGGTGGAGAGACACCTTCGAGCCGCCGAGAAGTCCGTGACCCAGGCGCCTTTTCCTTTGAACGACACGTTTCTTCACGCAGAGGATACAGCAACGACATTTAACTTTGAGCCACCGGCACATTCTTCCACAAGCTGACCGCATTGAATGAAGGTGGGACTGAAGTTTCTCTAACTGGCGGGTTTACACCTTGTGTATTTCAGTAGACTTTCTACATCTGCGAATTAATGCAGGGTTCACTTTTCTTTAATCTGGGGTGACATTAAATTCCATTAAGCTTCCATGAATTCCTTTAGATGAAGACATTTTATAACCTGCATGTCCTAATTAGACATTGAAGGAGCTTCTCGGTGTTGTGGTAAATCAACTGCTGATAAACTCATATTTTCGCAGAGCTGCTGGTGCATCCATAATATGTTTAATCTTGTTGCGTTAGGGCTGAGCAGCTTAGTTTAGTGGTTCGATTGACTTTAGTTTTCAAAGAATGTCAACAACAAACTCATTAGGCTCCTGAGCCCAGTTTGTTCAGCGCTCCCTTCACATGAGAACGGAATGTAGCATTCCTCAGTGATTATACACCGACCAAAGTGGACACAGAGACTAACGGGATCTATTCCCTCACTTTTTCATAATCCATAGGATGTTTTATTTATATGGAGAGGGATTCACGCACGTTTCATTGCGAGACTGAAACGAAACGAGTTGTAGTTTCAGTGACGCTCCTTGGCTGTCATTGAAGAAGATGTGTCCACTTGTTGTCGTGAAATGAGCAGACAGCAGTGTCCCAAAAGGAGATGTGAAACCGCAGACTAATCAGCTTTTATGCAATAATAATTTCGACCTTTAAGTTTCCTTTCAGCCTCATTTGTCCAGGGTTCAGATCTGTGAAATCTAAGGGCTCTGGATAGGTATTCAGATTCCTTGAACATGTTCACACAGTGTAAGCCCAAACTTATGTGCTTTGATTCATAGTTTTTAATGCCGTTTAAAAATAATCTTTACTCATCCCATTCGAAAATTAAAAGTTGCCATGACTTGTATCGTTCAAATATCTTCAAAGATATTGTGGGTGACATCCTGTGGGCAGAAAGACTCTCCAGTAGCAGTCAGTCTTACAACAAATCTTAAAAAGCCTCTGACTGACAGTCTCATTACTGTCATGGCAAGCTAACGCTGGGCTGGAGAGATGAAATGTCAACATGCCCTGAATGACCTAAACAGCTGTTGGCAGGCACTGCTAATCGACCTCATTTGCTTTTGCGGCTCCTCATAAAGTTTTCTCTCTGTTTGTTGGTCCTTCCCTGCATCCATGAAACCTCCTTTGAAACTTTTCTGGAATTTAGAGTCAGCATCCAATACCAGATTTGTCTCTCACAAAACAAAAAAATTAACAACAGTCCTGAAAACGAACAAGTCAAATTTAAGTGTGGCGTTCATATCTATAGTCCCTCTTTTACTCTGAGACCCTCCAAATAAAATAGGGCAACCAATCTCATAATGAATATTTCAGTCCATTGTGTGTAATTTAATTAAAAGACTGAAACATCAGGAGACTGACTTCAGGCTGATGACTATCAGAATTGGCACCAGCAGAGGCACGAAGCATCTCTGCCGGTAAGACTAGGCAGGTACTAGTCTTACCTGGAACACGCCAGGCATTTCAGGGATAGAGTTACAGAAAAGTTTAACGCAGGGCTTTGTTTCAAAACAATATCCTCAGCCTTAATAAAGGACAGGTCTGGACAGTGACATATCACCCTGAACAGACTGTCTCTACTGTAAAACATGGTGCTGATGGTGTCATTCTGTGGGTTTGCTATTTTTTTGGCAGAAACAGTGAAGCTGGGTAGTCGCTGGAAAGATAGGCACGGTTAAAGACGGGCTGCAAGCTGATGTCTTAAACTGCATCCAATGTATAGACTGTTAACTTTATGTATGGTCATAAAGCTAACAATTGTATCACAAATCTTATATTGAGTCTCTGTTAAAATAAACTGAACTTGTCAACCATTTCATGTTCAATTGATGCTACATGGTTATCGGCATTATTGATTAGCTTGAAGCATGTGACTGAGTCTGATCAGGAAGAGTGCTTGATTTATCTTCAGCGCTCCAGCTCCTTATGTCAGCTGTCACTTTATCACTTTATGAACAATACTTCTCATACGCCACACAACCACACCCATCATGTTTGACAGACATTACAACTAGTTTGAATTCTTGTTTGTCTTCCGTTTTTGGTTAGAGAAGCTTTTTCTGTGTTTCTAGGGTTCTCTAGATTCATTTGCAACTTGCCTACCTGCTGCTTGTGATTACAAGCTGTTTGAATTTTCAGATCAACTGTAAGCAGAGACAGAAGGAGGAAGTTCAAAACTTATCTTTTTCCATTGATCATTTGGTCCCCAGGCATTTGGGTCTGGATCAAATCCCTGTCTCTTAACCATACAACTAGACAGATATTTAAAGAGGAGCAGAAAAAAACACAAATGATGTGGATTAACAGAGTATGCCAACCATAGATACTACTGTGGAAAATCATCTCTGCTACCTTGAAAATGAGCTGTTTGCATCTCATGACTGTCATGCAGCAACAGTCTTCAATCAGAGAGCTCTGCAGATTTGTTGCAATACAGACTGCTGCTGGAAATTCTTCCTCCCACAGCGTCACTATCCACAACACCTCTTTGAAGATACTTGCATGGGATAAATATAAATATTACAGTCCTCATGAAAAAGAAATTGCTCTGTTGAGAGAAGAAGCAGATTTAGTGACCATGTACTTCAGTTGTTGCTCATTTTCTTGCAGGAATTTTGTTTCACAGTACGCCAGAATAAATGGACCATGATTTATAGTTGACCAGCGCAAGCAATTTCAGATTCTCCCTATTATGTTGTCAGCCATATTTGTTTATATAATTGGTAAATGTGGGTTGAATGAATCTTTTTGCAGTAGCAAAGCTCTCACAAGGAGAATTCTAGAGAAGTCCAACTTTAATATCTATTTTTTGAGGAGCAGCACCCACACTCACTGTGTCACCCCCACACAGTGAGCAAGGTGGTAATGGACTGCAGCAAATATTCACATTTTCTCTCCTCTAGATGCTGACTCGCTGGTTGAGAGCAACACTAGAAAAAAAGTTTTTCTGCTCTACCATAAAATATCTATCCAAGAACTTTAAGTTCTTCTTTGACTTCAACAGAACAGAATATGGTTGGGGTTTTTTGGTAACAAAAACGTCACGGGTTTGATGTAAAATAATGAATTGGCACATGGAAAACCACTTCATGCCTACTGTTTAGTACAGTGGAGAATGTGGAATGCTGGAGGGTTATTTCTTGGTTCAAGCTTTCTCTGGGAAGCTTCTTAGCATGCATGAAGAAATGCACTCTTTGAAATAAAATAAGATTTTAAACAAAATCTGGTGGATTGTGGCTGCAAGAAGAAAACTGGCTGTTTGTTGAGTCTTTTTTATTAGGATAATTATCCAAAACAAATGGTCAAAATGACATTCAGCTGAAGAGAGGAGAGGACCAAGACTCGCTGCCAAAAATCTGTTGTAACTTGTACCAACAATTTATTAAGAACACTTGTATCTTAAAATTTGATTTTTTAAAACACAAATTACTCAAATTAAAGACTAGATTTTGTTCTTTCTTTCTTTTGGTATGAGATTATGCTACTATAATAGAACTCTGCTGGTTGCTTTTTCTTCTATCAACATGTTTTCTGTTGTTTTTCTTCTGAAAAGCTTACTGATCTCCCACCCTGAGGGGAGGCTGTCTCATATAATAAACTAACCAATCAGCTGCTGCCTACATGACAAGTCATGCCTTCCTTTAGTCACAGCTTAGTCTAGGTTTGTAGGTCAGCTAATCAGAAATTATGCCTTCTTAGAAATGAAATATTCACTGATATTTTTGTTTGTTTGTGTGCTTGCATGATTAGCTCAGGATGCTGCAGTTGTTGTTCGCAGAACATTTTATTTTTGTCGGCCAACATGACGGGGGTTTGCTAGGCCACTCGCTCTATTCGATGTTTACTCTGGGCCCTCTGCAGTGTGAGGAGGGCCTTGCTCTCAGGTCTCCTCTGAGGTAAAGTTGGACGACTCTGATAAGGAACTCTGACGTCACTCTGCAGTCATCAGCCAACAATGCAGCTATTTACCCCGAGCTAGATTTAGTCCCAAACCAGGCCCCTCAGAGAAACTGGGCTCCAATGAAAGCAGAACTCTAACCAAAAGTATTTATATATATATATAAAAACGAAACAAAAAAAAATGTAGTGCTGTGTATTGTGTAAAGAATCAGTTACTCTGTAGCAAACACCCCACAGTGTTTACTGATGAAGTGTGGAGAGCTTGTTTTGGCTTAACTTTAACTGCATGTGTTTTGTGGTTTTTCAGCTTAAACACAAGCATAAATGAGGAGTTTAATACATTGGCTCTATGGTGAAAGTATTGTCTTTACACTGTAATGGTTGAGCAGTATGAAAAGCTTTTGCTGCATGAATCTGTGAGATTTCCAAATATCTGAAATGCTACCCGACCTCTGATGACCTCCTTGTTGTGGGAAGGTCATCATCATGACAACAAAGCTTCTCCTGTCATCATTTAATAACATATCATTAGTGGTCAACATGATAAACATGCTTCACCGCTGTTTTCCATCGCAGTTTGTTTTTTACAGTTGCGTCAGTGTTTTGTTGATGAATGCATGATTTCCTGTTGCATCTCTGGTGACTGATTTGTAGGTTGATTCTCATTGTTTGCCTTGAATTTCTCACAGTTTTAAATATTTCTCCCAGTTTGTCTTTAAGCAAAGTGTCTGATGTTGTTTTTTTTACTTTAGAAGTATTTTTTCTACATATATAATTCATAATCTTTTGCAAATATTGCTACCATTTGAACTTTTTCAAACTTCAATGTATTTTATTAAGATTTAATGTTTACTACTTTACAACACAAAGTAGTTCATAATTGTAAAGTGGAATGAGTTTGTGTTTATTGACTCAGAGGTTGCCTATTTTGTAATGGATAAACTGGAAGGCTGGTGACAGACCTAAAAGTCTGGCAAAGGTAGAATAATTTGTCAATTAAGAGCCTGTGGCAATACTTTTTAAAATTTACTATAGAAATAAATGAAACCGGACAAAAATGTCAACCTGTCACTGCAATGCTGTTTGAGACATACCTTTAAAGGACTTGCAACTGTAGAGGTGCTTCTACAATTCAAATGTACTCTGCACATTTTATTTAAACAGTTCTAAAAAAAAAAAATGTACGAATCCTTTTACTTCCTTGTTATAAAAATACATGATTTGCTGTCATCAGAACTTGCACATTTTCTTTCGAAAACATGAGGTTTGTGGTAAAATGCGAAACATTTCAAGCGGTATTAATGCTTTTGCAAGGTTCAGTTTATGTTTTTTAGACTTTGTCATTTCAATTGCATGCTCTGCATAGCTTCTCAGTTTAAAGACAAGCACCTCTGAGTTGCTGCTGCTGCCATCTTGGTCTTCCTTCTTTTCTTATGTCTCTGTGTTTCTCTCCACCCTTTTGTTTTCTTAGCAACTCACACTTCCTGCTGTTGCACTTTAAAAGTAATCCCCTTCGCGTATATTAGGAGACTTGCATAACATCCTTTCAAAGATCACAGTGCAAGGCAGGCAATAAAATGTCTTTGTGTTTCTGTAAGGCTAGGTATAGCTTTTTCTTAATTTCTTTCGTGATTGGATTCATTATGTAAGGCATTTAGTTTCACCTACTACAAGAGCAAGTCAAGGTCGGAGCATGATTAATGCAGGTGGATGGAAAGTACCCAAACAAGGAATGCTTCCGACCAAGAGGGAAGAGCAGTCCGCGGCAATTGCTACACAGCAGGCCGAGACCTGCCAAGGAATGCCAGAAAAACAGTAGGAAGAGTAATGTGCAGAGAAGGTACAGTGAAGAGTGCAACTCCACGAGTCCCTTTATAGGAATCTGAACTAGAAGTGATTACTGACGTTTGGGTAGAAAAGTGTTGTGTCATCTGAATGGCTGATTAAATCAAATTCACACCTGTGAACATTCTCCCACTGTCTGATGTGTTCTTAAAGGGAATTCAGATTTCAAGCAATAGAAAACTCTTTATTGTTGAAATCTCTTCAGCCAGTTATTTTAATGGGAAGTACAGCCTGAGGTGATTCAGGCTGCTCTGTGTGATGCAGCCTCATGTTGATGTACAGTATGCCGTGGCTCTGGTGCAAAGGTGTGAAAAACGCTGACTCGATGATTAGCAGATGGACTGCATGACGCTGTGTGGTTCATCTGGCTGGATGCTAGACCCATAATAGAAATTTGGAAAAAGCTGTGATAAGAGTTCAGATTTAGTGGCTGGAAGATGACTAATGGGAAGTTGAGCAAGGGCTTGTGAAGGACAGCAGAACCACAGCAGTGGACCTAAGGAGAGCAAAGGTCTGTAAGTTTGCATCAAGATCCTGGTGCAGGTTGGTGACAATATGATCATCAACATATCTACCAGAATTCTTACAGAATTCCTACTACAAGAGCAAGTCAAGGCCAGAGCATGATTAATGCAGGTGGATGGAAAGTACCCAAACAAGGAATGCTACCGACCAAGAGGGAAGAGCAGTCCGCTGCAGTAAGACATCCCAGAAAAAACTATAATACAGAAAAAATGCATGTCATCCAGGACATCTCCCATTACAATTTACAATTTACACGTTCGACAATGTATTACTGTGATTATGTGTGTCTCTATGTGTCTCTATGTGCGCTTTGCACATTTAGAATGGGACGGTGGCATTTGGAGTGTGAAACAGCCTAATATACTTCATCTTTAGTACATGTTATAACTGTGTGATAAAATGGATTCCCATACAGGAACCCCAGAGGTTTTACAGGCTCATGGCTCTGCTGAGGGTTTTTATTGGGTTTTAAAATCTTAAATCATCTCCAGACCCTTGAAGAACTGTTCTATTACTTTAACGTTTTACATTTTATCATGAAATCTTAACACATTTTTTTGTTGTGAAACCAAAAAGGTGCATTGCCTTTTAATCATTTTTATTCTCTAATTAAAAGTTGACATGAATTTATCAGTAATTACAGTTTGTACCCTGGTGAAAAATAGTGGGGTCAGCATCATGCTGTGGGGGATTTATTTCTTCATCTGGAACAGGGAAACTGATCAGAAATGATTACAAGCAGGAGGGAGCTGTTAGTAGCTACAAAAGATACTGGAAGTTCATGAATTCTTATTCACGAGTTTAAATTACCTAGTCAAAGTAAAAATCAAAATCTAATTGAAAATCGGTGATAATTATTAAAAATGGTATTCACAGACTCCAACTTCAATGAGTTTGACAGCACTGGTTGAGACATTATTTCAGAGCACCTGCAACTTTAAATGCACAGACAGAATGCTCTACAAAGTACTGACTCAATGTGAATGAATGCAGATGAAAAATTTAAGGGTTAAAATTGCTTTTCCAGGTAGTGTACCTTTTGATAAATGTTTTCTTAGTATTCCTCATGGAAGATTGTTTATCTTCTCCTAGAAAGTCATCAGGCTCTGTGAGAGATCCTGAAAAAAACAAGAATTTCCTCATACCACCCAAACGTACTCCTGATGTTGACAAAACTGCTGATGCACGTAGCTGAGTTTTGGAATATTTCACCCTGGACTCCAGTGGAAAACAAAGACATATGCTCTACTGAAATGAGCGGTCTCATTATAGCCAGTCTTTTGCTTATAAATCCTCTGTTTTATGCTTTCTAAGAATAAATTAAAGGGGTAGGGCAGATTAAATAGATTAAGAATAAAACAGTTTGTGTTCACTGCTAAAGATCTTCAAAGGATTTTCATCTCAGAAGTTTTCTGGTTTATTATAATGCAAGTTGTCCGGCATTTGCTAATTCCCCTGGTTTAAATTAGTGGGAAATTGGAAATTGTCTGGAGTGCTTTAGATTTGAGAATATTCTCTTTCAATGATGGGATTCTGATGGTTTGAAAATGAATAAACAAAAAATGCATTTTTTGCATTTTTTAACTGCAAAAAAATGCATTTGATCTGCAGTAGTTTGGAACTATTTAACCTTCTGACTTCTGTGGAAGACTTCCATGTGAATGCATGGACTATTCAGTCTGTACTTATTTGTGTCTTATCTAATGTCAGATCATAAAACAGATTGGGGTTGTTACCTTTTTTGAAATGCATTCAGCTGACTAAGTATGTCGTCAGTTTCCTGCTGTTCTGATGATGTTGTATCAACAAGCACTTTTCCTGCCTGTTCCTCATTTCTTTTGTTTCTTTTTTGCACAGTAAAGTGTATGACCTCTGACTGGTCTAGTAATGTATTTGCAGAGTTTATGTGCAGTAGTGCTGGTGTGGCTGTTCTGTCTGATCACCTGTAGCATATCTGTGTGGGACCTTTGATCAGTCATGCAGCTGAAAGGTGACTTTCCCTGCTTTTTAAAGCAGGGTAGAAAAAACGTGGAGTACACACACAGCCATGCTTGCACACCACCCACTGAAGGGCAGCTTTACAATAGCAGCTATAAATAGAGGCTGAAGCTAGTAGCTAAATAAAGAGAAAGGAAGGAAGAAGTAGGTAAAGACTTGGATTTTCACAGATCTAGAGCGGTTGTGTGAAAACTTCAGATTTTCCAACAGTAAAACTCATCTGTGTGTGACTTACTCGTGGTTTTCAGTGATGAAGGGTTATAAACACCACACTGAGCTAATGAGCGGGTGTGCATTGTTTTTAGAACTGGACAGACAGTCGTCTTTTGTTTGTGGCGAGCCAGCAGTGATGCACAGTGAAAATGCAATGGCCACTTTTGGTTTGGAGATGTCAGAAATGTGTGTATAAGCACGTTGCCTTCTGCAAGTTCAAACTCGTCAGGCTGACTGTACAAGATAACTGTACATCTTATCTTGCATCTCATCCTATTTCAAGATGAGGAAACATGTTAAGGTTGATTCTGTACAAGTAGATCTTGATTAACTTTTATGTCCAAGCAAATAACCATGCCGTACATTATATTTTTTCTCTGAATAAATATGCTTTATTATTATTTAATTTTGAACAGTTTATTGACAAATGTACAGTATTTCTGAGTCATCCCAGAGGTTCTCTTTGCAAGTTAAAGAAAGGTGATAAGGGTGTAGTTTCATGCAGGAAGATGCCCTAGGCCACCTTATTGTGCAGGCCTCAGGGCTCGAATAAAGTCACCAGTTGACAAAATCATCACTCCATGGCCTTTTATAGCCTAACATTTGCTAACTAAGATAGCAGTTACCGACATGATCTATGCCATAAAAAGCAGGGCACATTTTCTGACAAGAGCCTCTAAGGAAAGGAGCTGTCTGAGTCTTGGGCAGCGATGAACCTTCAGTCATTTTAGGATTGTGCATTCTTTACATTCTTGAAGCAGAGGATGGGTGGAGGAAGGGAAGGGTGTTAGTCCTGAGTGTGAGGTTACATGGTGGAAAAAAAAAGACCATAGAAAAATAAGACTCTCGCTTTGGTATTTGCTACCAATGATGGTGACAGACATTTGAATGAAGGCGTCAAAATGTCAGGTGGAATTATTCTTGGCATCCACATCGATAGTCAATGTTCTGTTATTTGTTGTTTTCCTTCTACTGTTACCTATCATGGAATTTTTATGTTTTGTTTTTTGTTGTTGATTAAATGCTATTTTAAACAACCATCAGGTACATAATCTCATCTATGCTAAGTGAGGAGATTTGCGAGTTGAGACTATGCACAATATCAAATCACGGTCATTCTCACTGCCATTATTGCGCACACTTGATGTAGAGTTTCACAATCAAGATGCTAAATATAGAAATTAGTTTATTAGAAGACATTTTGCCATAATAATAATAAACGACACACACTAGAAGGCAATAAAATCCCCCAACTTGACACACATAAGCAGGTGTGACGATGCTGCAATGACTTTTTCTCAACTCACTCTACTGAAACAAAAGCCAACAACAGTATGCTAAAAAAATGTAAATGTTTCAATAATGTGCCCTTGAGCATCAGTTCCACCTTGACAATGTCTCATGTTTGTCACAAGTTGACTTGTTGCCCGCTGAAGCATGACATTCCTCTTGTCTTGAAGGACAGCCCTCAGGTCAAAATCCTTAACTTTTTATGAGTGCTGTATCTATTGACATTACTGCAGTCAAACCTTTTTATAGTTGCTGGACTGCATTTTGCATTTTTCCACTGGTATTTTGGCGATTTATCTTTGAGTTTCAACTCTTTGACATTGGAAAGTTTCTTTGCCATCACCCAGCATGTGCAGGCATATTAGCCGGAATATGCTTGCATATATTCTCGCTAACCTGCTCCAAAATGTTATTCCTTTCAGTCAGAAGAAAGTTCTAGGTTAAATTATAACAGGACTTTAACCCTAAACATGTTTGGACCAACTGCAGAAAACAACTTTGATGTAAGAAGTTGTCTGAAGGATTCTCATGGAGATTTTAGTTCTGGGTAAATGCAGTTTCTGCACCCTTGTCATCATTAGTCCATGATTAACTACAAATCCCATTTTCTACCTAATTTTGTGTGCTTTTGTGGAACCAAACCCCAAATTGGTGTTTGAACAGATCTGTCTGAAACTAAAAAACATTGACGTTAGTGTGAAGTTGTTTGTTGCGCTCTTCAACTGAGCTAAGTTTGGGTCTAGCCTCCAGCAACAAACGTCATCTCTGAACGGCTGCGTAGTGAATCCCCCGTCTGTCCTCGCACCAGAATGTTCCCCGAAAATCTCTGTAACTCTTTCACTTACTCATTCTCAGTCGGTCATGTGGTACTTTTTGTTGAATAAAGACAGGGAGAGTTAAACATTGACCATCTCTGGCCGGAGGTTTTATCCTTGTTAAAACAACACACTTCCTGGAACTGCTCACCCTATGTGTTGCTCCGCTGTAGCTGTGTGTGAAGCAAACATAAATGCCTTCCCTTGATATTTTCTTAGTAAAACCTGCCTTCTTCTGTGAATTTTTCCTTTTCTTTCTTCACAGCATTTGTACATGAAACCTCTTTTACCACCAGACTCTTTCTAGTTATTCTCGTGAGCCTCTCTGTGTCACACCCTGATAAACAAAGATAGAGCATCCTAACCACTGGGGGAAAACAGGAAGTTTACTGGCCTCAATCAGTCTCTGTGTTGCATGTCATCAGCTTGTATTTTTTTTGCCCATGGTATATTTGTTTTCCATATCTCTTGAGTCAAATCTTGATTTTTGGTACCACTGGCTCTTTGAACTACCAGCAAAAATTTCTGCTGGGGTTTACGGACTGCCTTGGACATCTTTTCATAAAGTATTTTCTGTAGGTCATGCGTAAAGTTTACATTCATGCTACCTTTTCTATTTAGTCTTTCAGAAATTAGAAGTGAATATTAACTGGCACAAACCTTTAATTTGAGTTTTCCAAGTTATTAATTGTCATATCCTGTGGAACTCTGGCTAAACTTTTACCATGTTCTTGTTTTTAAGGACTTTGTTGTTCTTACATTAACCAAAGTCAGAATTCTAGTGCACATACGCTTCATTGTGTCTTAAGAAATGCACCAAGCAGATTTGGACCCATTTCTGATCTCTACATTGAAAATTAAAGTCTGTTAACAAAGTGTTTATTGCAAAATGAAATCAGTTTGTGTTTGTTGGGTACATCTGCCCACAGTTATTTAGTGGGCAGATGTAACCACTAAATAACTGTGTTAAAGGTAAAGGTAACTGTGAAAAGAGTAAAGTGAAGTAATGTTGCTTACAGCAACAGACTGTAAGAAATCCAGATACTTTGGGTGAAATAATTTAGTTTCCAAATGCAACAAGAAAAAAACAATAATATCCTCACCTAAAGATCAGGAAAAAATTTGATCACAGGCTGATAGACCATCTACGAAGATGGGAATTGATGTTGTGTTGATGCTTTCACAGGAAGAGAGTGGAAGAGACAGAAATAAAAAATCTAAATGTGAATAAACCACAGGGAAGGGAAGGCTCAGCACAACAAGCATGATATATATTTGTGCTCCTTCTGTAAACAGGTCCTGGGTCTTCCATGAAGTCCACAAGCCCCCCAAGAAAGTCAGACCTTCTAGGATTTCAATTCTGTTCCATTACAAAATTTAAAATCCTTCTCATTTTTCATAAAGTACCTTTTTAAAAGTTAAATCCTAGTTCCTCTGAAAAACTTGGTCCTCAATGAGCAGAGTCAGACTTTCATTTTGGCTGCTAAAATAATTCAAAACTTTTAGTTATGACTCACTTCCAGCTTTGTCTGTTTTATAAAGTCCTGTTTTTGGTGCTTCCAATGACTTTACACTGTGACTCAGTATTACATGGCTAAAAGTATTGAAAATATTTCTGTTGAAAGTCTCAAAATATTGCGACAAATTTTCACACACAGTTTAAAAAGTGTCTAGTTTGAGACTCAGCTGATTAAATAATAAAATGTAGCATCAGCATCTATACAGAGCTAATAATCCATCTTCCAATCTCAGAAAGGTGTCTCCACTATGATCTAGATAGCAAAGGATGATTAGGTGTCTGTAAGGAGTCGGGGGGAGTATTCTGTTGCCTTATCACTTCTGTTGGGGCAGCTGGGATCACAGACCTAATCAGGTATGCATTATTTGTGCTCAGCTTGTACTTTCCCACATGTCCTGCTGTGTTTGTGTCCCTTCGGTTTGTTTCCACCCCCTCTTTCTCTAACATTCCTTGTGTTTTGCCTCTTCATCCATCAGATGCAGTGTCCCAGAATCTATCCAGACGGCCCCAGAGAGGAGCGGAGGCGCAGGAAATAAGTGACTCTAGGAAACGGCAGGTAAAACATGTGTCAGTGTGCGAGCAGGCTGGTTCTTGTCGTTATCTTGACCTATTTTGCATACAATGCTGCAGGGGAGGGTGTGTGTGCCTGTGTGGCACAGTGTAAAAGTTGAAAAAGTAGAACTGTGTGCTGGCTTAGCTGGAATCTGGGAGAGGAGGCGTTGTCTTGACAGATAGGGAATGTGTGGAAGTTTCTCAGCACATTATAGTGCTTTTTGAGTTTTGAGTTAGTTTTGCAGGATTAGAGCCAATGCTGATGCATCCTCATCACGATAAAACTTAGCAAAGTTGATAACGCTGGATTCATGGATGTATTATAGTGTTGAGCGGTACTGGAAAATCTTCCAATGGTGATACTGGTGAATATTACTATAACAGTTACTATAAATGCAGAAATTACCTTTAACAATTTGTGTGTCAGGTATGGATATTTAAAGCTGTAAGGCAATGTCCAGATACCTATTTTTATACTGGGATGACATTTGAATATGATTAGCCAGCGGTTATTGCTCTCCACACAGTCCTTTATGTCAATATTACAAAAGACTACATAGTCATGATATATCATGATAAATGGGTCTACATCTTTGTGCAAAGAGGAAGTTGAGGAAGGGCGTGAGCATACAGCCCTGTGGTGCACCAATATTAAGTATAATGGGGGTAAATTTACCTGAGTGGCATTTATTAGCTGCAATGTAAAAATATCCTAAGTTCAATGTTTTTAAATCTTAATTTTATACTTATATGGGTCATTTAGCATCTTACCAAATTTATCAAAATGAGAAATATTTCTGCTGAAAGAAGGCATACAAACAGAAAATTTACATGTATGCTCTTCTCCTTTCACAATAAACAGTTGGTCAAGTTTCAGACTTTCTATATGTGGCGCGGTGAGAGCAGCTTTGACAGTTGTCAGGATAATAATCACATTTTGTTCTCTCAGTCAGCGCAGGTGGCCAATAGCCACCAATAATCAGTACAGATGCCTCCCACCTGCACTCTGTTTATCTCCCCTCTTCCTGCACTCCTACTCGCATGTGGGAAAATAGCTTTATCCAATTATTCATGCTGCTCTGTCTTCCGCCACTGATCGCTCCTCCAACATTGTTTTGTTGCTGCTGCAGAGAAACTGAAACGAATGCAGCCACGCAGGTTTAATTATTTAGCCTATGAAGCTAAATGGGGGTCACATTTGCTTCCTGCTTTCAACTGAAATGACCTTTTTAAGTGTTGTTTCATTTGCTTGCATGAAAACTAAGCAGTCATAACCCTTACACTAACACAATCCTAGGAAACCCTTCCCTTCAGCCCGTTTGTTGGTTGGCATTATCTTTATTGCACCAACTTCACTACCTGGAGCATTATAGCAAAGAATAGACTTTGCTATGTTTGTAGCCAGAGAATGGAACAAGCAGTGCTGCCATGAACTAATTATAGATGCAAACTGAGACTGTTTACCACATGTATGCCTTATTTTATAGACTGCCCAAAAAACATGCACTATTCTGATCATTGTGGGGAGCATTAGTTTTTTTTCTGTGTCATGAGTTATACAGAAACCTGCAGTTTCTTTCATTTCAGATAGGTAGGAGAGTATGCAACTTGGAAGCGACAGATTTCATAATGTCATTTACTGCATTGTGGCATGTAAAGAAGTATATTTCCACTCACCTCTGCAGCAGAATGATTGCTGAAGCCAATAAATGCCTGGCATCTCTAGACACGTGTCCTTCCGTGCCAATGTGTGGCCTATTTGTTTGTACAGAGGATAAACATCTTGCCAAGATGCCAGGACACCACAGCTGAGAAATCAGTGTGTGGGATCCATCTCTGCTGCATTCAGAACTACTTGCTGTTATTTTTGTCAATTTCTTTCCAGTCCTTCCGCTCTGTCACGATTCAGTCAAGGGCTCTGCTATTCTGAGGGTTCTGTGTGATATTTATTTTCAAACATCCTACTTTTGAAGTATCCACATTATAATTCAGTTATTTAAAGCCTGCCTTACCCTCATCTATACAAACACAGCTTTTTGCCATATATTTCTCCTTCACAGTTTCTGCAGGATTTTGGATAAGATGCATTCAAAACCCTGATTGTGTTGCATTTACTTGCTCTGGCTGTGATGCTGTGTGGTTTTGTAGGTTTTCTTGTACATGTCTACCATTTATGAACTTTCAGCAGCAGAAATGTACATCAAAACATGTTAATACATCCTCTTATTCTATTCTATTTCCCCCCCTTTAATAATGCAATTAGCTAAAGTACATTGATGATCTGCTTCCCTATGTTTCACAATGGAAATATAACCACAACTTTCCTCAAGTAGAGGAAATGATTATTAAAAATGAGTTTGTTTGGGCTTTTACTAATTTGCATTAAGCAGCTACTATTTCCTGGAATGCTGGTACACATCAATAACCAGGAAGTTTATTTCTGATGTCATGTCAGAGACAGGGTTTGTATTTACTTCGTACATTTGCGGTTGATTTAGAAAGGAGCGAAATTCTAATGTTTTTGTTGCTTTTTCTTGACCCAACGAGAATGGATTTGTCACATTGGATTTAGTTTGACTTTTAGAGGATTTCTATGCAGTGTGGAAAAGTCTAGAATTTGATTAAAACATTTTCAAGCTCTGAGTGGATTTTTAAAAAGAAGATGGTGTATGGAAAATGTAAGTTTCCAGAATTTCTTCACTATCTCATTGTCTAAATATTACATTTCTTCAACCATAACCATGTTTTGCTCATTCATCAATATGCTTCAATGAATATTGAATGAATCAGTCAAAAAGTATGTTATGAAGAGAGAAAAAAAAAATATGTTACATCAGGCAAAGTTCTCTGTAAAAAGAATCCACTTTAAATTTATAGCAGTCTTTTGTTTTTAGAAATTGTCAAACTCAAGTAGATGTCATGTTAACTTCAGTGTGTGATCATAGCAAGCAATATGAGAAATGTGGCAGGTGTTAGGATGTATTTATGTTCATTCTTTTGGGGGATTTTGTCACAAGACGTTCATTTCCTCATCAGCAGCTTAAATGGAAAAATATTGTCAAGACAAAAGTGGCCATATTCCAGTAATAGGTATTCCATGCTTCCTCTTTGTCAGGGTTTATAAAAGATGGAGAGGAAAAAAAGGCATCGTCTCTTGTGGAATAATTACTTTTTTTATTCTTGTTGTTGCCCTCTGAACAGCTGTTGGTCTACAATGCAGTTGTTTCAAGTAGGAAGTGTCCTGTCTGTGTTTTTTGTTTTCATTTAATGGATGCTGAAGATGGGTGGAGCTTATGCCTAAGCACTCCAGCTATTCAAATAATACTGTTTTTAGAATGAAGCAACAAAGAAGTATCTACTTCTGTCACAAATAGACTGTTTGCTTTTGAAGTCAAAGGTACTTGGAGCCAACTTTTTAGAAAATTTTCTGTTTGTATTTCCTTATCCCCACTTTCACAGAATCTGATTGGCTTGGTGAACTTTGCATGTATGCGTGCCTTAGCTGCAACGCTTCCTCTTCCTTGTAATAGGAGTACAAATATGGGCTTAATTTGAATAATCTTGTGATTGTGAGAAGAGTTTGCATAGTGTTCAGTTCTTCAGAACAGCTATCACAAATATCAGTTATTTTTATCTGCTTTAAACTAGAAAGTGCTGCCTTGTAAAACTATTCATACATATTCAGTCACACTCCATCCAGTGTTGTCTTGCAAAGCAGATTAGACAAAGCTGGTAGAGGCACACCTGAGAAGAGCAGCATCAGAAACTGCAGTAAAAGGTGTTTCTCCAAGATGTAGACTTCATAGGCATACCACTCTTTTCAATATTCTACTCAAGAAGATACTGTATTGCTGAATTTGTAGTCTAATAAAGCTACATATTTTTAGACTTTGACCCCTTTTACTGTATTTTATATAGCGGAATGTGGGAGCTGTTGAAGGTGTGGGGAGACGCCTGAAGCTCCAGATCCCACAGCCGAGAACATGAGCATCCCCATGTGACCCCAGCGCTCCCTCCCAGCCGCTGTTTGGTGTTTTTATTTTTCCCCCTTCTCTGTGTCTCTGTGTGCGTTTGTCTGTAAGGCCAAGCTGGCAGGGCAAGGGCAGCACAAGGGCAGTGTTTGTGCAGGGCACGGGACTGGCCTTGATGGCACGCACATACACAGACCAACATGCGCACACGCTTTCCAAAAAACAGAGGCTTATTGTGGACACATGGCCCACTCGGCTCCACACTTCACAGTCACACATTGTATCACAATTTTAGACATCTATTTATTTTCTTTCTTTTATTTTTAGCTCTTCTCTGTGGTGGTCGGTACTTTATACCTTTCATCTGCCCTCGAAACCTTCTTTATAAGACACTTCCCGTTCTCCTGAATCATCTTGCAGTCCCTTGTTTTCACCTTCCTCCCTGAAGGAGGTGAGAAAATCCTGAAAGTTGAAGTTGTGGAGAGATTCATGTTGATGCTGCCTGTTGTTTCAGTGTTTCTCCTCACTGGTATCTGTGAAGTGAATCATGCTCTATGGAACATCACACTTGCAGGTTTGATTTATTAAAAAAATTCAGAGCCAGAAGATAAAATTAATTATGCATTATGAATTTGGTGTACACAACTTAAAAAAAAATTGTCATTTTTTTTCTTGAGCTTGTGAAGCTCTTAGATCAATGAAATATTGAACACATGACAGATTTAGGTATTTCTTATAATTTAAATATTTAAAATTATGTTCAATTTGAGGGAGAGCCTGCTATTTCTGGTCTGTTTGATCTGTCCAGCTCAAAGAAAAACTCTGTGACTGAGAGCAGGGAAGATCTCAGCTAAATTCTAGTAAGTACTATTTTTACACAGAGCTCCATAGTTATAAAGCCGAAAATTAGTCTTTTTTGCTTTAGCTTTACATGATCAAACAGAACGGCAATCAAATTGGTTTCACACTGGATTCTCAGTCATATCAAAACAGAGTAAAATGTGTTACTCTGTTTTACACTCCAGCAAACTTCTCCTCAGCTACTATACATGAGGACTGTAGCTGTATTGTCAGTCAGATGGGTATATATAGTAATAACTGATACAACTTTATCTGGACAGACATCAGTTGTTTTCTCAGCCTTCTGCACCTGTTTTATAGCGGAATGTCACTGTTGACCTGCAGTGTTTGTCCCACAGCAGGCTGTTTGTTGTTTAACAGCGAAATGAGTGACCTGGGTGGTACTGCCCAGGTCACTGGGCCCAGGTCATCGGGAATGTCGATGAAGGACGGCAAACCCTCATCAAACTGTTCACTGCAGAGCTTTCTGTTGGATTTAAACCAGAGGAGTGACATAATTGAAGCTAGTTTTTATTTTAAAAACTAGCTTTTTAAACCTCAACTTCCTTCTGGCCCAAAAAGTGACTACCCTAGAATATATATATATATAAGATTCAACAATAAAAATGTATTTGAAGTTTCTAATGGTACCCAAATCTGCCTGTGAATGACCTGGAGTCATGTTTGCATTATGGAAACTGAGTTTAAAAGTTCTGTGCAGTGTGCAGGCAACTGTTTCTGAGCAGAAACAGTTGCCTGAACACTGATTTCACAAACTGAAAGCTGCCATGTTCTCTTTTTTCAGAAGTGCAACACGAGTGCTTTTTATGGATTTCTTCGAGGTGACATAACACTGTCACAATGTGACATCTGTCATTAGTGTCTCACTGTAGGTGTTTTCCGTTATTGTAAGAATCCTGTGAAAATGTCTTAAGGTTTTAGAACAGAGATTAAGGCAGTGACTAACATGTGAAGGAGGATGTAAAAAAGACTACTATATTAAGGTCAGACTTTTATTTGTGGGCTCAACACTTCTAACTTTGGCACTGGCTACTAGTCCATGAAGCACTTTCTTGTCCTTTTACAGACTTTTACACAACCCTGAAATGAAAAGGATTGAAGTTGAAATGCTTGACTACCTTTGAACCTTTCACCACCACCAATACCGTTTCCAATTTCCAGCACCACCTTCTCTTTGCTACACTTATATACAAGTAATTTGCAACAATAACATCTTCTGGTTAGCTTTGTCAGAACAAACATTAATGCCTTTTCAGATCATCCTCTCCTCTCCTTATTGAATAGTCTAGTCATCCTGTTACATGATTTGAAGTCAAGCAGCCAATAGTTCCTCTGTATTGTCTTAAAAGCTTGCTACTGTCACAATCTGCTGGGCGGAGTGGTTCAACATGATGTTACGGGTATGTGCACTTTGAAGTCCATCTCTGTCAAATGAGGTTTCTCAGAGAGGATTATTAAAAAAGATGTAGCTTTGTTTAGATCTGGTCTTTCAGCTTCTTGCCTGCACTGTAACAGTGCCTGTCTGGCTCAGATGAATTGAGTGTCACAGTGGATTAACGTTGGAGCAGGCATAGTCTCTTTGAAGTACGCTTACAGTAACCGTCTTTACTGTAATGCAAGAGGAAGTTGGACAGAACAAAATACTTAATAATCTCTTAAACAGAACTGCAATGTGTAAATGGGACGTTCCAAGTTGACTCAAGCTTTTTTCTCCATTTCTCTCTTATTGTTATGGTGTTATGAAACAATATTAGCCTCATTGTGTCCAATCATGAAGAAGCAAATGTTTTTGCTTTCCATCTTCTTACTTAACCATGCTTGTGACTACTCACTTTATATTTGTCAATACGCAACAGTAGACACTTACAACCAATCGACTGTCTCTAACAAGTAACAGCAATATAAGCTTAAATATTACCACAATGTTTTCTGGAACTTATATTGCAAAAGGAATAAATATTAAAAATGTGTATTCAAACATCCATTTTCAGAATCAATTCTTTTAATGTTGTTGTGCACGAATAATAAATCTCTGTATCAAAAGTTGCATCAAAATGATTACTTCTCTACACCAGATACCTGTAAAGTTACAATCCAGACTACTTTATTTCCGTATATTTTTGTTGATGTTAATTTCTTTTTTATTTTAAGCTAGATGATTTTATTTCTCATTTAATTTAATGCAGAAATAATGGAAGTCAGTTTTTAAGTCCTGTTTTTGAAAGTATTCCTAAGAAATATTGCAGTCCAAAAAGCTAAATGACCTTTCATCCATGACCTTTTATCTTTATCTTTACCTTTTAGAGTTCAACACTTTAATGTGTTTTAGATTTGCAAAGGCATGTTTATCTGTCAGACATCCACATGACTTTGAGTATGGAGTAAATCATGCTGAGAAAAAACTAAAACTAAAGAGCCATGGCCTTGATTTGGATCAAGCTTTTTTTTTTTTATTTATGAATGACTAGTTGGGGAAATTTTTCCTGGTGACTGTTTGTCACCAACTTCCTGATTGGTGTCATTGTTTCCTGTCTGAGATGTGGGGCCAAGGGGGTTTGTCATACAGCCTCTGCCTGGACATTTTCTTGTTTTTTCTGTTGTTGTTGCTGTTTTTTACAAACACAGATGTGCTCAAATTCTTAGACCCTTCGTTCACTTCATTCATTATGTGTGAAATGCTAGACTTAGTTTCCAAGCAAATCTTCTTTTATTACCAACTGTGATGGGATATTTCTTAGCAATGATGATGTAAATTTGGTCTCGTCTTTTTTTTTTTTTTAAGTCACAGGAGCAGACCTTAAAAATTATTTTTCATACTAACTAGGTTTTTTGGGTAAAATGGTGCAAACACATATATTCGTATATGAACTTGCGAAACATGTTAGTGACTGCGACTAGTTGCTGGTGTTAAACTGACCATTATGACAGCTTGTTTACTCTTTTCAGCCACCACCTACATACACTCCTAAATACAGTGAGCAATAGTTTTCCAAGACAGATGACTCACATCTACACACACTCCCACCGCTGAAAGCACAAACCTCAGCTGACCGCTTATTCATCCACAAGCACAACAGACACAGGATTCAACTGATTATTATGCTTTCAGATACACCTGTCTGGAGTTAGGGGGTTATGAGCATAAAAGTAATGTCTTTGTGTGGAATAAGCACCTGCTGCCTGTATGACTGTCTTTTCTCTTGTGTGACGTTTAGATGAAGCTGTTTATGTATGAAATGAATGTGTGAAGTTGAGAATAAACTATGTCATTGTGGTGTGAGAAGGTAACGTTTTGTACCACTCTGGTTAGTGGCTGAAAGCGAAACAAGACTAGAGGTGAGGGTGGCAGAACCTGCTAAAAGGTGTGAAAATGTGGTTCTGATTCATTTGATTCTTGTTTCTGTTTTTTACTTGAAAGATTCTCAATGTACCGTTAAAATCAACAGTTATTTTTCTCTGTTGATCTACTCGGCTCGCATATTTAGGATTTGTTGAAACCCTTAAAAAAGATGTGTGGAAAAAAATAGGGTAATCTTCATTAAATCCAATTTTTAAGTTGAGTACATTTATTATTGTAACACTTATTATTGGAACAGTGGACCACAGTATACCCAGGGGTAAGACCCCCTTATAGACACTTAAAATTGTTTGTTTTTAATAGGTAAGACAGCAAAAATACCTCAATATTCCCTTAGCAGAACTGCAAAACCAAATACCTACAGCCAATACCATTTGGGTAGCATTGTGGTGTTGGCTTCCCAAGCTGTATTTTCTTTAAATATTTTAGACGCCCTCTGCAGAAGAACTTGTGAATAAACAACATTTTTGTGAATAATTTGGATTCGTGTTTCCTGCCTGTTTTCTGGGCGGGAAATGCCACAAATAACCTTCATTGGCCAACCATCACAAATTTATAAATGGGGAGTGTGCTAGACTAGTGAGACATTAACTAGAACAGTTTGCTTTGATTAGGGCAGACTGTTTGTAATAATACCAGAAGATTGTTTGAAATAATAGCATTCTTAGGCCAATAATTGTACGTCTGATTTTGCTAAAAATGCTAGCGCTATATTTATCACAGGGCTTTTTCAAAATGGATCTATAGTGTGAAATATTATTCTGCTGCAATAAAAGACTAAATTAGATTTATTTTCAGGCATCTTTATCCCTCACTGTCTAACTAGCGTTGTCCTCTCATGACTACATTGGTTTTGTCTTTGGAAATACACACTCTGAACTGAATGTACTTGCATGCACGCGCGCACACACTCACACACACAATCTTTCCCAGAAGTGGAAACGCTGACTTTGCCAGCCTCATTGTATATCTGAACTGTCATTTACGGTTGTACAGTGGCAGTTGAGAAGAGGTGAAGAGGTCTCAAATCCTCTTTTTTCCCCCTTTGTTTTTGTCAATCTTATTTTTAGCTGAAAGTGTCATAGGACCCTTAATCAGCAACCACAACCCATTACACACACCCGCCATTTGTTTACTCACCACCCCCTCCTTCTAGTCTCCTTTTTTTTCAATCACTTACACAGGAAGACGGGTGGACACACTCACTCCATTGTAGTGAACCTCACAGGACTTTTACTGTCACACACAGAGAGCTGTAGGGAGAGAGTGCTGTGTAACACCACTGTTTACTGTTTAATGCATCTGTGCATGAAAGCCTTCAAAACATGCCTCTGAGTTCAGAGGAAGCATAGACTCACTTTGTCTTTATGAGCTGAGTTATTAGTGAAGTGTGGCCTGTGTGTCAGAGGTTATGACTGAGTTGTAGATTACCTTTGTCAATGAAAGGCTATTTAAAGCAGTTCTTGTTTACTTCTTGTTGCATTTACCAGAGATGACAAATCAAAGATGATGCGTTTTTTTCTTCAAAGAACCTCTGTCTCTTGTCTATGTAAAGAAATCTTTGAACAGCGATGGCAACTGTCCGTTGAATTGGAGATGACTTGAAGTTGTTACTTAATCCTTGGACGTTTGCATAGAAAACAAAAGAAGCACATAAATGGTGTCATATTTCTGAATCCTCAAACAGCGGCAGTTCTTTGTAGTATGCCTGCAGGAGCCTGTATTTTCTGCCTGCATAACCCACTGTCTGCTTACTGTATCCCTTCTCTCTCCTCTGTCACATGAAACACCCTCTTCTTCATGATCCTGCAGAAGCACTTGTTCTGCTCTCCTCCATATGAAATCTGAACCCGACGGCAGACCTCTGGCTGTCTGCCACCACATCCTCAGTAACCCTGCTCACCTGTGCATGTACAGGCACTGAGAGAGAAGCTGTTTGAGTTGACTTATTGCAGATGAAGACATACCCGTTTGTCACATTACATATGTATTTCATTGGGGATTTTTCTGTGGTAGAACACCACAAAGTACATAGTCCATAATCGTGCCTAAGGACAAAATGATCGTTTTTGACAAATCGTTAAACTATGTCATGCATTTGAATGCCGGCATATCACTTATTGCACGTCAAAATGAAATTCAGGGTATCGAATTATCTTCAAAAGTCAGATAATCTGTAAATGGAGTCCATCTCTGTGTAATATAATCTCAGTCTGAATCAAAATCTTATATTTAGGCCTCACAGTTTTGTTGTAGGGAAGGACAGATATGAAAAATTTGTGCAAATATTTTTTTTCGACATTGGTATTCTTTCTGCAATGTGGGGAAAATTACCACACCACTGAAATAACTTCACTTTTATTGTTAAACACCCCACAATCCTGTGCTGCATCACTGAACTTCAGCTTTAAAATGCCCAATCTGACTGACATCAGCTGTAACTTCAGAGAAAGGGCTGAATATAAATTCACAGCAGACCTTTCAGATGATAAATCATTTTATTTTTATTAATGTTTTAAAAATCATGTTTCACTTTCCTCCCACTTCACAATTGTTCAGTATTTTTGCATTGTATTTAAATGTGATACAGTTTAAGGTGTATTAATGCCTTTGCAAGACAATTGAACTATATTTAAATCATCATTGTAATTGCTAAGAGCAACTCAAAAGCGGAGATGCGTCAGCACATGTTTTGTCTCATCACAGCTGTTGAAGTTTCACACAGTCATGGTGTCAAGTTACCTTTCAGGTTTGTAACTGGGCACCTTTGATATAACTTTGTTGTGTTTATGTCCAATTGAGTCTGACTGCATGAGCTTTGTCATCGCAGAAGCATTCCTGTTGTTTTTTGTTTCTGCATCTTTTGTCGTCTTTTATGACATAGCTTAAGTGGAAAGCCCTTTTTAAGTGCGATGTTCTGACAACAATACTGTTTGAACAGCACACAGACTCACTTGCGGCATTGTTTCCATTTGCATGGTTGATGATGTTAAGTGCCCCAGATTGTAGCTTCAAATGCACCACAGACATCGCAGCGTTTTGCAACTCATCTTCTGCTTGCTTGAGCACTTAACTCAGATGGCGAGCAGCCCATTAGAGGCAATCAGGGCTATCATTTCCTAATGGAGCCAAAATGGAGATGGACATGAGGACCAGAGGAGGAGTTGATATGGAAGGCAGCTTGAGAATGAGGCCATGACTGCAGGTGGAAGTGGTGTGATCGTACACCTGAGGAGATTGAAACCAGGCTGTTTTAAACTATATGTTGGGAAGCAGCTACCTGCATGCTATCTCCATTCAACACAGTGGACCTGCTGTGTGCGTGTTTGCTTGTCCACAGGTGAGCACTGAGGTGTTTGATTTCCCATTTTCTTTAATCTCACAACTGAGAAATAAAGAGAGAACTATTGTTCTATAAAGAAGACGTTGACATTTTGTTGCTGCACAATGTGACTCTTTCTAGGCGTAAAGAAGCTGTTTTCTGTGTCCTCACCCTGTCATGCTCTTGATAATTACCTTGGCAGCAGCTCGTATGTTGCCATGTGTTTTAAGAAATGGTCTACCTTACTGTATGTGTTTGAGCGTTTTCTGTTCGAGAGAGCTGGTTTACAGATGAGGGCAAAGGCAGGCTGAACTTTTTGTTCTGTTTGCTTAGCAGGCATTCCGCTGAGCACTGGACCCGATCCAGATGAAACCCAACCGCTTCCCGCTGGACTCGGCACAGTGCTGCCCTCACTGGAACACAGCGACACAAATTGTTCTTGGTTGCTTGCTGTTTTTCTGTCCAATTGAAACTCATCATTTATTACAGGCGCTGCGGCCTATTATTTTTTACATATTTAGTAAGGTTGATTGGAGGTAATTTGTGAACTGCAATTTTTGAGTGTTGCCAAAAATGTGACTAGGCCTCTTTTGATATAAATCGTTGTGTTGTATTTCTGGGTGGGCATTTAAGGTTATTGTCCTCTTGGAAGGCAAACCTTTGCCTTTGGGTGCATTCACACCAGCCCTCTGCTTTAATCGAACACTAGTTTGTTTACCCAGATAGCCCGATTTGTTCGGGACTAAACAAGTGAACTCCAGTCGGCCTACAAACCTAGGCCTGAGTTTGGTTGAAGTAAACTCTGGTGTGCTTCGAATGCAAATGTGGATGATCAAGATGATTGCTTTAATAAAAAAAAAAAAAAAAAAAACAGAAAACATATGCAGCTGTCTATTTTTTTTTTTCATTTCAGTCATTGCAAAAAAGTAAAAACTGTATCTTCTTCTGTTTTGTTTAGGTCCTTATGGTTGAGGTGGTCGTAGGTGCCCCTTGCCATGCCTCCTGCCATGACAGACCTCCTGGACATATGGGCGGCCCACTCGCCCCTGGCCGGACACGCTCCGGATCAGATCACCGTGGACTTCCTGCTGCCCACCGGCATCTACATCCAGATGGACGTTCCCCGCGAGGCCACAATTCAACACATCAAACTGGTGAGGGGGATTTCTGAGAATGTAAAAACTCGTAAAGCTCAAACTAGAGGCTCAGCTCTAGATTTTTTTACATTTTTTTATGCATTCAGACCCCATCTAGGTCACGCGGTGAAACAGGTGGCGGTGTAGCCCACAGAAAGTTAAAATCAGACACATTGTCTGTCAGTCAGGCATGATCCAATACTTGTTTCCACTGTGATGATCGCTGTGGTCTGCTTGGTGTTTTTTGTTTCTTCTGTCAGCATTTTACTTTAAATAGTGCTGCAGTGACTAATGTCTCAACTTCCTTGGAACATTTCTGGTTTTATTAAACATTTGTCACTTTAGCCTGATATTTTTTCCCTTACTACTTTGATCAACATAAAGCAACTTTCACAAAATGTCTGACAACGTCATGAATCACGAATCTGTGCCAAAGCATCAAAAAAGCTTTTCTTCTACATTTATGAAGGGCATCCAGAAGGAAAGCGTAGGGTACTCTGACTTTGCTAGAGGCTGAAATACTTCCTTGATCATTGATAAAATTATAAAGTACTTCTGCCTGCAGAGGTCAAACAGCTAAGAAAACAAGATTAGGCTTGACTGAGCATGCATTCTTATGCATTCACTTATGGTAAAAGTAGATACAATTCCCTGGAAGGCATACCTTTATGTTAAATCTGAAAAATATTATATGTCGTTGGAAGATTGATGTGTGCTGTTCTGACAGCCCACCCTGGGAACATGCATTCGGGGGACTGGCTCTTTAATCATGTCGATACTGGTCTGATTGAATCACCCAATGAGCTGATTCTTTAGTCACATGTGTTCCTGATTGGGAAACACATGAGTTACTGAAAAACTTTATGTGCTTTTCTTTATCTTTAATTTTAAAATAAAAAGCTCAGGATGCTTTCACACCCTCTTCACAAGGCATTGATATAATTAATTTTAGACTTTTATTGATGGATAAAATATGTAATTTGAATGATGACATCACCATGGTGAAACTACTATTGGGTGAGACTTTATTGTGATTTTTTTCTAATCTTAATAGAGTCCTACAGTGACTGATGTCTCAACATACAGGCTTGCACATATCCAAACACTAGAACTAATAGTTAGGCAAATATTGCAGATGCAACCAGAGACTTTTTTTTGTTGGACTTTAAAATCTCCTGGAATAAATGAAGCTCAATATTTCATTTGAATTGCTTGGTTTCCAGGCATGGGTCTGACTTTTAACCATGGTAGTTCAATTTCTATCAGTATAGAGAAGTTTAATCCAGAAGTTTGATGTTAGATTGCTTTATTCACTCAAAACCAAAATTAATGTATTTTGGGGATCATTGTCCTATCATTACACCTAAATATATCCCAAGTTTTAACCATCCAACTGCTGCATTGAAGGTACCAATCCACTACTGTGCCGTTCTGGACAGATAACTTAGTATTTGTCTGACCATAAACACTTTCTACAAAAGTTGTTTGGAGTTTTTTATCATAACAGGTACAAATTCCAGACAAATGTTTGACAGACTTGAGTTTTGGCAGGTCATGGATTGTTCCTCTGAAGGAGACGGTTCAATTCAGAGAGTTGAAACCCAGACTGTGTTGCATGGTCCAAACTGGAAATGGTCCCAAACCCACATCTAAACTGGTTACCAGTTTAACATTAATTTGTAAGAATGTCCAACCCTTTTGAAAATGCTCTGTGATTTTTGGTTTGAGAAAATTCCCTATAAATTTTAAACTGTGCACACAGTTCTAGTTTTTAAATAACATAAGTTGTTTGTTCATTTAAAAAAATGGTTCATATAAATCTTTAACAGCCTCAAATTAATTACAGTCAAGCTCATGACCATATTTAAATCTTAACCCTATTTGGAAAAACACAATATTTTATATATGTAGACACAAACACGCCGACAAACATGTTTATTCCACTTTCTCTTTTTTAACTTGGATCTCTTTAATTAGTTGTGCTGGGTTCGTTAAAGTGTTTTATTGTGTCTCAAAGCTCCTGGTGTACCTCGCTAAAAGTCTTTCTGCTCCTTTTCAGCTCTTATGGAAGCAGGCTCAGAACTTCCCACTGTTTCCGTCCCTTGGCGAAATGGAGAGCCACATGTTCGAATGTGTCAACCAGGCAGCTGTGCACGAAGAACTGGAGGATGAAACCCGCCGACTGTGCGACGTTCGGCCCTTTCTGCCAGTCCTGAAGCTGGTGACGCGCAACTGTGGGCGAGCTGAGCGCCAGCTGGACTCCAAAATAGGAGTACTCATTGGAAAAGGTATGGGAACGCTGCATGGAAGAGTTTCATTTAAAGTGCCGAATAAGGGAAGCTAGTGATTCACTGTCTGTCTCAGTTAGACATCTTCATTGAAGGAAAACCTCTTAGTTTGATATGTAGGGGAGCGAGTGATTTCCTGCACACAGTAAGTCTGACCCAGCAGATCTGTTTTAAAGGTGGAAAATGGGAAGACATGTTGGTTGACGAGATAAGTCTTGCATCACATTGAGTGATTTCTCCTTGCATTTTAGAGGAGTGGAGGGAGTTGCTTCAGATTCTGCAGGCTATTTTCCAGTAAATGGGAGATGAAAAAAAACTCTCCTTGGGCACTCAAGATTTATTCACTTGGACCTATTTAAGTTTATGTGAGATTTCTGATCTTTAGAATATATTCTCATACTTAAGTAACACTTTCTCTATGCAACACCTTTCAAGACTTCCTGGACAGAAGAAAACTGAAAACATCAAACATCAGTACATTCAAATATTTGAGGGGTTTACAAATTTGAACATTTGGACCAATATTGATTTACAATATATGATATCAATTTTGTTGTTATAACCTATTACCAATATTTGCTGATATACATTTGAAGAACTTTTGACTCCTTGAAAAAATTAGCATAACACTGACTTCACCAAATGTCCATTGCAAGTGTTTTCTGAAATAAGTCACCTCATCCGAAATGTTTTAGCTTTTTCTTTTTTTGTAAATGGTTTGTTTCCATTAAGCATATTTATTTTTGGAATTCCAATTTGACCAGTTTTCAAGGTCAGCTATTGTCATATGACCAAGCAAATAAATGTCTAAATTCCTCCATCCCCCAATCAAGATGAAAAAATATCAGCTGCTAATGCCCCAGTTTTATTTATTTTACCATTATGCTAAAATCAATTACCAATATCATTCCATATCAATGATGGTGTCAATATATTGTGCATTACTAACATTGGAAATTAAAAGTAAAATGAGTGCATTTTACTTCAAACTGTTCAATGTCCAGATGGTCAATTGAAACCTTGTTTTGGTAGACTCTACAACATCAGACATTGGAACGCCTATGATCAAAACAAACATTTTCACAGAAATACACAATGAGGAAGTGAAAGAGCTCTGAGTCAGTTAGATGGAGACTACACGACTCCATATATATTTAGTCTCCATCTATATAGTTGTATAGTCTCCATCATACTATCTTCCCACAGGAAGAACTAACTATTGGTAGTTCTTCCTCTCCGGCTCCTCTGTGGTCTGGCACATTCTTTTAAAGCCTTTTGTCAAAATAAAGTGGAATGCTGCAGGCATGAGTGGCCATTCATCCTGCTGAGCACACCAGCTCACACTCACATAATCCAGTGTTTTTTCAAATTAATCAGTACAGTCACACAGCTCCCCTATATTTTAACAGCTAATATTGACCATAGGTCTTGGCTGAATGCTGATGGTCATAAAACACTGAAAAGCAGTAAAAGGCAGCATGTTGTCATCAAGAGAGCAATGTTCTGCAATGATTTTTAGTACAAATAAGAAAAAAACTGGGTAGCAAAATGAAATATCATCTTTGACCTCTCCTTTAGGTCTCCATGAACTGGATGGCATCAATGACCAGGAGGTGAAGGATTTCCGCAGTAAGATGTCTCGTCTCAGTGAAGAGAAGATGCAACGAGTGCAAATGATGACGTGCAACGAGTGGCTGCAGGCATGTTTCTCGCCGCAGCTGGAGCCTGCAGCATTGACAACCATCACAGATGGGCTCAATGACCGGCCAGCCGATCTTAAAGTCATCATCCACTTTGACCAGTCTCAGGTGAGAATCAGACTTTCCCATATTGATATATCAACTAAGTCCCAACTCAAGAGATGGCCTAAACAAGTAATCCCCTGAATTAGGGATGGAAATTAATGATTGTCAAAAATTAGGTCCAATAGATCAGGGGTGTCAACATCCAGTCCTCGAGAGCCGCAGTCCTGCAACTTTTAGATGTGGCTCTGCTGCACCACACCTGAATAGAATAATTAGGTCATTAGCAGGACTCTGGAGATGACCTAATTAAGCCATTTCATTCCTGTGTTTTGTACCTGTGGCATATCGAAAAACTGAAGGACAGCGGCCCTCGAGGACTGGAGTTTGACACCCCTGCAATAGATTAATAGATATTCCCATGCATGTTCACTTAGAGCTTATTTTAATGTTATAGTTTGGCTGCCTCTGAGCATAGGGAGCTGCTTGTCATCCCTAAGCTGAGCCAGCTGATACAGAAACAAAGATGGTGGGGCAATACCAGAACGGGAAAGAAAAATGGTCCAAACAGTCCGGTGTGGAATGCAAAATCATCAATCAAATTTTTTTTTCCTAGCACATTTCAACAACAAGACATTTCAAAGTGCTTTACATCATAAAAACACAATATAAAGTCGTAGAACACACAGTCAACAATTGAAACGTGACATTTTGTCAAGTGCCATCTTTGCACACCAGATTGTTGATAAATGTTTCATTGATTGGCTCAAAAGGAACTCCAAAAAATCCACTTTATGTGGTTCTGCTTAGAAATGTAAACACTCAACAACATCCTGAAGTTTCACCTAAATGGCGAGCATTCAGCCGAGCTGCATGGCAGACAGCAGCAACTTCTCATTTCAAAATTACTGATGTGCTACAAAGGCAAAGGTGTGATGATAGAAAAGCAGATGGGATAAGACAGAAAAATTGTAACATGATGGAAAAAACATAATTTGTGCCAACAACGTAGGTTGACTTTGAGGCTGTTGGGAATAAACTTCATAGAGCGAAGTTTTAATATTCCTTCATGAGAAACATATGTATAAATGTTTCTTTTTATATTATTATTTATTAATCTGAGGTGCCTGTTTGTTGTGATTTATAGATATGACAAAAGTTAATAATGTGAGAAAACAACCATTTTATGGTTGTTTAGTTGGTACTCAGGTTTTTGAGAAAATGGCTGCTTATCATTAGTCAATCGATAAGATCAATCAACTTTAGATTAACTCATTAAACAATAACTTTCATTCCTACCCTGAACTATACATTCTCTGCTTTAAGAAATCTGAAAGCACATCAAACACAAAAAAATATAAAGAAAATAGTAGATATTTAACTATTTTCTTTATATATATTATTTTACTGATGAGCTAATTTTACTTTGATAAGATAATGCTGAGTTATATTTATGCTAGGTTACATTGAGAATTTCACCAATATGGCATAAAACACCAAGATCAATTAAATTGGTGTATTAATAGACCCTTCAGCCAAACCCGCAGGATGCCTGGGATTGATTTATTCCATCTCTTGGATAACAGTGTGACTTTCTGCCCTGCTGCACAACACAAACCCACCTTGTGTGAGTACAAAGGAGAAACCATGTGACCCCAGTAGCTCATGCTCATGTTACTGGAGCTTCAGCCTGTTTTCTGCCCACAGTTGGCAGCTTCCCACACATGACTGATCCCAACTATCAAGACATGTGACGGCACTAACTGGGTCAAAACCATCAGTGAAATTATGCCATTCTCTGTCACTCTCACTTACATTAGCATTTCAGCTCAGGGGAGCAGATCGCTGATTAAAATGAACTGTCTCTTCCCCGTAACTCTCATCTCTGTGTCCTTAACGCTGTCGTCTCACCACGCATACAGAAGCGATATCATCTTGAATTATAAACACAGAGTCGTGTTCCTCTAGACTCCATGCAGCAGCTTTGATTAGCACCACACACAAAGACTGGCCAGCTGTTCCTATGCGGTCAGGTGGATGTGGGCAGGAAGTTTTATTTTGGAGGTCAGACACAATAAGCTGCATTACAGACGGGAAGTGTGGTAGTGTGATTTATTGTGTGTGACCTAGATTTACCCTGAACTTTGTTTCGATGAAATCATCAGGGTTGCTTTAGCGTTCCTTCACATGTTATCGGAAGGTTTTTATTGTCGGGTATTGTTTGGAGAGAGCTACTACCCATAGTGGCTCTGGCCATGGTCTCTTAATTATTAATGGATGACATTTTTATTAAACCTCCAGGAAATTATAATTCTATCTTTGGTATCAGGTTAGTAGGCTATAAATAACAGTGACGAGCTTCAGCGGCCACTGTAATAGGCAACGTGTGGATGATGTGTTTAAGCACATTTTAGGAGAGAGAGAGTCCATTTTACTCTGGTCTGTTCAACACTTCTTGGCCCCTTATTCTAAAGCAGAAATAAAATCTCTATACATGAGTAAGTAAATAGATTAGTCACTTGATAAATTAAAATCATCTCAATAAATATTATTCTGATGGTTAATGTTGATGATTTAAAGGCCAGTTTTGTTCAAATAAACATAATTCGTTTCACTTATTGTTTTTGATTGTTCTGTTTTTTTGTTTTGTTTTTGTTTTTGGATACATAAAGTATCTTCTAGTTCCAGTGTTGTGTTCTTTATAAAATAAGTTTGTTGATTTTTGACAGGGCGAACTTGCTGTTATGTCATTATCATTACAATACTTGAAAATGGTCTCAAAACAACAATGTTACTGTTTATCGCGAAATTTGTCATCATGACAGGCATGAGCACAAATTTTGTCTGGCAGGCATATCCTCTGTAATTCTCAAGGAACAGAATTAAAGTATTTATTTAAACAAAGAATCTTTTTACACAACAGTAGACTCTTTTTTTACTTAGATTAATTAGGTTTCTTCTGGATGTTGTTGAGCACCATTTGTCTCTTCAAATGGTGCTCATTTGAAGAGAGAAATTACTTTAAAGTATGCAGCTTTGAATTAAACTAGCAAACCCACCTCTAAACGATAATTACCTTTGTTTTCAAGGAGCCTGGATTGTCTAATGGCAATGAGGAATTAATCAAGATCTTCCATCACCAGCATCTCTTTTCTTGCATCACTGAGATCCAAAGTGAAACTCTAATATGCCGATTAAGTTATTTTATATTCTATTGATTTATTATTTGGAGAGGTTATTTACCATAGCTTTATTTATTTTTTAAATGTTGTCCATATATAATTGATTTATCTTCTACTTGATGTGGTTTAGCTCTAATTGCTTCTTTAAATCCTCTCTTGCTGGCCTTTTCCTCTTTAGGACTCAACAAGTCTGAAGGTGTTGTCGTCTTGGACCCCCTCTGAGCTGATGGAGATGGCTGTGAAGAAGTGGCTTGTCACTCATGCGCCTGAGGAGGAGGAGTGGAGTGGTCAGTACGTTCTCCGAGTGAGCCATTGCCTGGAGTTCCTCTGTGGAGACCATCCTCTGATTCAATACAAGGTCAGTGGAGACGCACTGGACCTCATCAGGGGTCAAGAAACATTTAATTACTTTATTTATGTATCAAATCTGCAGTCAGACCAGCAGAGTTGAAGAATGGATCCAATTTATGAGTTTGGATCATTACTTAATGGAAGACATACCGGTAAATTCTGAGGCAACATTAATTATGTTGCCTCAGAATAAAACAATAAAATGATTAGCAAATGCTTTTTCAGGATTCATGTCTGTGTATTTTGTTCTAGCTAGTAAAAACAAGCTTATATCTGCGTTCACATATTCTGTAGCCATTCAGCAATAGGGCTGCATGATATTAGTGGAAAAAAGTGCCTGGAATTGTTTTTTTCTGACTTTGTGATATGAAAAAAATATACAGCCATTTTTAATAGATGACTTAATAATAATAATATCAGCTCCCAAATAATATCTTAAGTTATGTGGCACTCCTGGCATCTTGCACCAATCATTAATTGTTTTATAAATATTACAAGTATGGTTTTTCATTTATTTGAGAGCTATTATTATTGGTAGGATTGTAAAAGCAGTAGAAAATCCAGTACAATATATATCCATTTTTTGTCTTTTTTCTATTTCTCATGTGCTTCCATAATTCTGCGATCCTATTAGCCAATTATTTCTGGGTTTCAGTCAGTCCACTCTGATATGTGTATTGCACTCACTGACATTTCAATAACAATATATTAGCCATATCTTGTGTTTTTAAGTAGGTTTTACCTGCAGATGAGGTCACAGGAAAGGAGCTGTTTTTGAGCAGTTCGGCTAATCAAAATTTCCAACAAAGTCCATGTTTTTGCAGTTTCTGTTTTTCTTGACAGACAAATATTCAGATGAGATTTCATGCGTCACTCCAAGATATGGTATTTTTTAATATGGCAAATTCTAATGTACTTCCAGTTTGGACTTAGTTTTCTTACAGGATTATTTTCTTTAAAAGTTTTGAAGCACTCTTGAAGCACCTGCTTGGTTTCTTGTGAAAGCTATTGAAGTTTGAAAGTTTGTTTTTTCTTTTGTCAGATTTTATTGAATCTTGTGTAGTTTATGTTTAGAGTGAGTTTAAACTTGCCCTCTTCTCATCTTCTTCACAGTACATTCGCACATGCCTTCAAGCCAAGGAGCCTATTCACCTCACCCTGGTCCACACCAGCACCATTAAGGAGATGTTCGACAAGGAAATGTCTGCCATCAGCGCCGTAGTCAGCCGCAAGTCCTCCAATCCACCATTACCACTACCTCCCAAACGAAGAATTCCCACGGTTAGTCCAGTACAGCTGTGGACAACCGCCCTGTCTTTTCAGCCTTTATAATTCCCAAATGACCAGAAATGGATGCATGTCGTTTTTATTTGTGTCAGGTTCAAATAACTCATTTCCTTCCCTGAATTTTTTTTTCATGTTTATAGCTGGGTGCACAGGTTTGACTTGAATGAAGACAGGATGCTGACGCCACTATGAAAACATATTCTGTGTACTCTAGATAGTATAAATGTTTTAATATCCTGCAGTGTTTCCGCACTAAAATAGCTGAAACACCAGGGAGTGATTGATTCACCTGGGCAGAATGTTGCAGGTGCGGAGGTTTACTAAGTAAACACTCTTGGCAGCTGCCATCTGCTTTCTATGAGGCAGCATTTAAAGTATGTCAGAGCATGCCTGAAGCACCCTGCCAGCATTCACCACGTCGTCAGAGCGGATCAGCGGCTCCTGCTGCTGCTTCCAGGTGCACAGTGACATCGCAGCTCAACGCCAGCGCCCGCATTTCAAATGTCACGCTTGTTTTTAATTGGCCTTCATTAGAGAGACTCCTGGTGAGGTTCTGACGCTGGCTGGGCTGCTGGTCTTCCTGTGATGTTCAGCTTGGAGAGAAGATAAATATCACACTTTGTGCGTCGTTATATAACTTTTCCCCATTGCAAAGAATGGAGAGATCTGTAATTTCCATCGTAGATACACCTCAATTCTAAAAGAATGAATCTAAAAAGAAATCATTAGCATTTTATTGCATTATATATGTATTATGTACAATGCGATTTTTCTTGATATTTTAACATCCTGTCTCACAGTTGAGATTTCCTGAAAATCAGTGGCGTGTTAGATACTTATTTTCCCTACTGTAGCGTACAGTGAGGGTCTAATAAATGTTCTGCTGCTTTACTCTAAACAAACCTCACAATTTTCATATTCATTGAATGTGTGTTCTGTTTTATCATGAGTTCAGTCCCAATCATAATAGGAATTTACTCCAGATGTGGAGATGAAATTTTCAAGTTAACATGAGCATTACTCATTAACAAAACATTCTAATCCTGCTAACTCAACATAAACCAGAGCTACCAAGTTTTTGCAATAGAGCCCAGAAAGAAAACAGACAGAATGTTGACTTGTGAAAGTAACAGAAATGATAAAACATAAGATCTCTGAACATGTAAAAAAAACTTTGATGTTCTGCTTTGTAGATGGAAATGTGACAGATGATCAGAAAAATGTGTAGCATTTAAATGATGTTAATGGAACTACAGTGTTTTGAAAAAGAAGCATTCAGACAAATATAGTACATACATCTTCACCCTCACATGATAATTTCAGCCACACAGATGGCAGGAAGTGAGCTACTTAGTCATGTCCAAAGTTTGTAGTTGTCATGTGATGTTGTTTGCTCTGTTGACTGCTGACCCTCGCAAATCCACTTGGCGTAACATCATGGCGACCTGCCGACCCCCCCCCATTGCAACAGTGTGTCTGTGCTGGGAAGCCGTGGGTGTGGAGAAAAGGAGTTCTCCACATATTTTTACACTACATCATCATAATCCTGCTCCACGCTCTCAGCAACTCTCCCTTTCTGCTCTCACTCTTCCTCCTCAGCAAGCCCAGACATGTGTGTGGGATGTGACGAGCTCGTTCAGGATAGTCTTGGTGAAAGGCAGCAAGGTGAATGCCGAAGAGAGTGCAAAGGTAAACTCTCCATGAAACACTTCACTTTTTTTCAGGTTTTTCATGTACTTCCATGAAAAACCTGCAAACACAGCTGCACTATTTCATTCACAGTTATTAACCCAGCCATCCAAAATTATTCAAATACCTTGAATACTTCCACATTTAGGCACATTACCTCAGATTTTCTATGCAGTTTATTGGGTTTTTTATTTTAGACGAATGCATTTTAGAAAATTGACTATTTTGAGCTTTACATAATGTTATATTGTTATTCCCTCATCAAAAACATACTTGGTGTGTCATCTTGATTCTTTTATTAGTGTTGGAGAAAGCCTTTAGGGCTCTTGTGGCAGCCATTTGGCAGGGCCTAAAAGCTTGCTTTCACTGAGTGCCACCTATTTCCACAAGCTCTGCCTTGGCGCAGTAGCCGCCAAGCCAAGCTTCCGCCTCAAAGACTAGAAAAGACTTATTTGCTTATACCTCCATCTGTTAATACATTTTACTCAAAACTTCTCAAGTGGCATAGTTTTAGCTTTACCTGGTTCAAATTCAGTAAATGAATGCCATATTATTCCATTGTAGGTAGTAAAATGTTTATTTTCTTACTAAGAAAAATATTTATTTGCATTTGTTAAAAGTATTTCTAATGTATAAAAAAGACTTCAGTATTTAAGTGAAAAATCTGTTAATTTTTTCCCCCAGATCAATTGTCAGAATAATTGACTGTTAATATGATCACCAGTTGCAGGTTTTCTTGATTGTGCTAAAAAATGGCACTGTGTACCTGGAAAATACATAAGACTGTCTCTTTAAATACAAGTGAAGTAGTGAGAAGCAGAACAATAATGATAAATGGTTGACAAAATATTTTCCATAAAATTATAAGTTTGGGATGCATTTATGCTCAATTTTATTTTGGGGTATCAAAGTAAAGTGAACATCATTTTCTTCCCATTTTCCATTTTTACACAACCTGGAAACTTTGCAAAGCACTGGTGAATTATGTAAAAAGAAAATAATCAGCAGCACCAAATGATGGCATGCACATCTTCACAGGTCCAGGTGAGGGCGGGCCTCTTTCACGGCACAGAACTGCTGTGCAAGCCGGCCGTGAGCAGTGAAACCAGCGGGCGCTCGGAGCACACCTGGAGGGACAACGCTCTGGAGTTTGATATCTCCATCTCTGATTTACCACGCATGACTCGGCTATGCTTCGCTATCTACGCCGTCATGGATAAGGTCAAGAAGCAGAAGTCCACCAAGAATCCTCACATAAACAAATACCAGACTATCCGAAAGGCAGGGAAAGTGGTGAGTGCATCTGAAAGAGGATCCAGAACCCTTTCTTACTTCTCTAGTTTCTACCAGATCTGTATTGTTTCATCAATTAATGAATAACTGTTTGATCCAGCACTACCCCATAGCTTGGGTCAACACAATGGTGTTTGACTACAAAGGGCAGCTGAAGACTGGAGACATTATCCTGCACTGCTGGTCTTCTTTTCCTGGTACACTCATTTACATCGACTGTGTTTTTGATCCTTAAGTTGAGATTTATTGAGCTTCAAGTGGAGCAGCTGCATTCTAACCAGGAATTTGTTTGGCTCAGATGAACTTGAAGAGATGCTGAACCCAATAGGAACCATTCAGACCAACCCATACACTGAGAACGCCACAGCGCTGCACATCCACTTTCCAGAGTACTCTCCATATCCTATTGTCTTTCCCCCTTTCGACAAGGTTAGTCCTGTTATTTGGCTCAATCATGGTGCGTTCTGGACCATATATCACTATAAGCTCAAACTGTAAGAATTTTAACACTGCAAAACCCAAAGTCTTACCAAGTATTGTTTTGCTAGTTTTTTGAGCAGATATCTTGGTGCACTTAAGACAAAACTAACTTACAAGTAACTTTTCAGCAAGTTTTGTGAGCTTGTTTTAAGTTAATTATTTCTTAATATTCAGCATGTCATTGTGTTTGCAAATGACTGAATGTACTGTAAAGCACTTTTGGGTCCTATGGATTTGATAAAGCACTATAAAAGTACAAGCTGTTTCCCATTTTACCATTTAATTTTGGTGAAGAAATACTAGTTCCACTTGCAGATTTTCACTTTTAACATGAGAAAAATGTCTAAGTGGAACTAGTACTTGCTTTTATCAATACTAAGAAATGATTGACTTAAAACAAGCTCCAATATCTTGTTTTAAGTCAAAAGTTACTTGTGAGTTAGTTTTGTCTTATTTAAAGTGTACTGGGGTATTTGCACTAGAACCTATACAAAAATACTTGTTGAGATTTTGTGTTTTTGCTGTGAAATTACTCAAGCTTTTATGGCTGCCATTGATTTTTCACTCAGACTGTTACATTGAACATCAATAACTCGGCAGGTCTAGTGTGGCCTTCTTCAAAGATGTGACTTCAGCAGTCATTGTGGTGGCTGAGTGCTTTTCAGAATGCTACCTAGTGATTATGATGAAGTGGCGGCTATTAGCATGAGAAGATCGGGACGTGCTCCACTTGCCTAATGCACACTTGCTGGAAGTGCTGCATCAGAGCATGCGTTTTCATTCAGCAACTCGCTTTTCTTTCAGATCCTGGAAAAAGCTGCACAGATTGCCAGAGCCAGTGACTCCATGTCCATAGTGAGTAACTGCCTAATGAGAGATTATTGTGTGAGCTCACATTCATTAATTCAGAACACATACCAGTTTGAATTAAAGTGAAATTACATGCTGAGAAATTTCTCACACTCTCTCTCCTTCACACAGACACAGCTCAAGTTGAACCTTTCAAACAGGCACGCATACCCGGTTTCCTTGGAAACCCATTGTTATTACTTGGCAGGGTGTTTAGTAAAAAATCTTCACCCTCCACTAAAACTGGGGAGACTAATCAGATTACTTGTCGGTCTTCCTGTTTTTTACGCCCCTCAACTAGAAACCCACTGCTGGGTGTGTCACCGCAGGTTACGTAATCAGTGTTACACAGAGGGCATGTCTGCACAAAGCCGTTCAGTTTTATGTGTGTGAAACTGTGGACTTTCATTTGTTTCAGTTTGAATGCATCTCCTCATTATTTATGCAATATAACGACCGCATTCACATAAAATCTCCTCAAAGTAAATCTATTAGGCTTAGTTTTCTTCTGAGAAATTATATTAGTCCTGTAATCATAAGGCTATACATACTTTTACACTGCTGCCCTCTTGTGGTTCTTTACAATAACTCTTTCTAAGTTTCGTTTGATATCCAAACCTTGCTTTTAATTGTCAACCAGCAAGTCAGTCATCCTTTTCCTTAGTTGTACTTTTTAATAAAAAGAAAAATAATGCACAAATCCACACATATGTATCAGACAAACATCAATTTTAACAATAGAAACCCAATTTTTAACCCTAACTGTCAAAAGATCGAAATAACTGATGACAAACCACCTTGTCGTACCTTTTATTGTTTCTAATGTTAAACTTTCTCCAGCTTCTGAACTTGACTTCTTCTCTCATGGTGCCCTCAGGGTCGCGGTGGAAAGAAGTTCCACATAGAACTGAAGGAGATTATGGAGCGGGACCCGCTTTCTCAGCTGTGTGAAAACGAGAAGGATTTAATTTGGACACTACGCCACGACTGCCGTGAAAATTTCCCTCAGTCTCTACCAAAGCTGCTGCTCTCTGTTAAATGGAGCAAACACGAGGACATGGCCCAGGTTAGCCACAGTGTCTGTTGTTAAAAACCTTAACGTAAAGGTCCAGATAGGAGGCGTGTAACCAGATCTCGCTGTATTAAAAATCACAATATTTTTGTTGAGGTTTCTTTTATTTTGCAAGCACATGGCAGTTGCGGTCAGCATGACTTCACCGAATAAAGTTGCAGTATAAGATGCTTAAACTACTCTTAAGTCATTAATTTGGCAGCATTTTAGGCTTCCAGTAGGAAGAATAAATTGTAACAGAGTAAAATAAAGGAGACAAACAATATGTGAAAGTGCTTCAGGTGCTAACGATGCAGAAAGGATCCAACCAATTAAAAGCTGGACAGCAAGGTGTAACTTGAGCTACATCACAATCACAGCCAGTGCTGTCAGTAGCAGCTAGGAAATGTTGAACTGTAGACTATGCTTAGTTGATGCAATGTCCTACGGTTTGAAAAGGTAAAAAGAAATCAGAAAATGAACGATATCAGCTTGTTATATTTGTGGTAAAATCAATAAAAATGTGGAAAGAAGACCTATGTGCAGCATAAATTTGAATATTGAGGTTTTCCTGAACATTATATCTTGTCTAATAGCAGAATAGCTATTATAATTTATTTATTTATAGTTTTTAATTTACTAAAATTATTTAAATGTAAGTGTTTTTCCATTCTTATTGCCAACTGAAGCTGATTCTGCATTTTGTGTAACCAAACTTTTCCAATAAGCATGTAATTCTATCAGCTAACAGAGAACTCAGATATCAGCCATTTTCAACATATTGGTGTGCGTTTCTCAGCTCCAGGCCCTGCTTCAGATTTGGCCCAAACTTTGTCCCAGAGATGCTCTGGAGCTTCTGGACTTCAACTATCCTGATCAGTACGTCAGAGAGTATGCTGTGGGCTGCCTGCGGGACATGAGGTAGACACATTTATCAGTTTATATTAATACCCAGACAAATGAAAGTCAAATCCCGATATTTGTAAAAGCACCAAACATTTTTAGCTAATGGGTAATAGGTGATATTCCTTTTGGCATAAATTTGTGAAAGCCCTTAAGGTCAATTTAAGTATCTTTGTCAAATTATTGCCAGGAAACAACCACTAACCCCTATGCCTCTGTTTTTGTTCTTGCTTTCTATCTTCTTCCGCCAGTGATGAGGAACTGTCCCAATACCTCCTGCAGTTGGTGCAGGTGTTGCGTTATGAGCCTTATTATGACTGCGCACTCACCCACTTCTTGCTGGAACGTGCAGAAAAGAACCGTAAAATCGGACACTTCCTCTTCTGGCATCTTCGGTGAGTGAGTCTCTGAGCAACAAATGATATGCAACAAAAATAGTTCAATTGAACTGTCATGTTTAAAAAATAAATTTAAAATGCTAAATAAATGTTTTGGATGTCTGATGAGTAGGTTTAATTTAGGATTATAAATTAATTGTAAAAATATTTCCCAGCAAAAATTTGTTCTCTTCCTTAGAGATGTATTTTTGTATGTATCCAAAATAAAGACCATTCATTCATAAAAAAAAAAAATTAAAAATGCAGCATTAAAAACTAATGTAATGAATCTCTCATTTGTTTCCTCCTTCTTCTCTGCTGCCCCCTACAGGTCAGAGATCCACATGCCAGCTGTTTCAGTCCAGTTCTCCCTCATCCTGGAGGCCTATTGTAGAGGAAGCATCCCTCATATTGAGGTTTTAAAGAAACAGGCAAGATACATTCAGTCTGGTTTGTCCCTTTCAACCTATGAGTTGTAAATCTAATTAGTTATACCTGTTAAAAAGCATATTGTCCTGCAATGGGTAGAAATGTTGGTTTCTTTCTAGATTTATGTCTGTCAGACATTTGGATATATTCAGACTCTTGCTCTGCTATTGTTAACCCTGACGGGGCAAGATTTGTGGCTTTTATTGTCTGTGTCCTGCCCTCTAATCTTTGACCTCACTTTTTGCTATTTCCTCCTTGACTATCTCACCACTTTCCTGTTGCACAAAACAAACAGTCTGGTTTGTAGGAATGTGGGTTAGCTGTCAGGAGCAGAAATGGTTTAGTGCTTGTGTTTGGCTGCTTGCAAGCAAACAACACAACCTTCTAAAATATCATTCTAGTTGTTGAACTTGTTTATTTTCATTTCTAGGTAGAAGCCCTGACTAAGCTGAAGTCTGTCAATGAGTTAATCAAGCTGGGAACCCTTAAAAACGCTCGAAGCAAAACAAAGGAGGCCATGTTGACCAAGGAGGCCATGATAACATGTTTGAGACAGAGCGGCTACTCGGAGGCTCTGTCAGACCTAAGCTCCCCTCTCAACCCCAGTGTGCTGCTGTCTGACATCAGGTAAGTCAGCTGCTCACATTATGATCCCTCCTCTGGGTGGAAGCAAACAGCGCAGAGCCGCAGATAACCCTCAGTCCTCCATCCTTGTGCTTTTAGTGTGGAGAAGTGTCGCTATATGGACTCCAAGATGAAGCCTCTTTGGATTGTTTACAACAACAAGCTGCTTAATGGAGATACTTTGGGAATCATCTTCAAAAATGGAGACGGTAGGAATCTCACAATCATGAAGCCATGGTTGGGTATGAATACTTTTGTAAAGCACTACAGGGATGTAATAAAACCAAACAGCATATTTAACTTTTATAAATGGCTGATTTAATTCCATTCAGAACATTAGCTCATCTTTCATTGTCATTTTTATTTCCTAGACTTGAGGCAAGACATGTTGACCCTGCAGATACTGAGGTTGATGGATCTTCTGTGGAAGGAAGCAAATCTGGACCTCAGGTGAGTGTCTTTGTGTTTATGTTAGGGGTACAGCCATTTATTGGCCAGCCGATTTCCTTAAGTTTGGGAGTTCAGAGATCGGCTGATATTTGCATATTAAGCCGATCTTATAATCTCAAATCTTATCTACCTCAGCAAAGGTTTAACAGACAACCACTGTCCTCTTCTGTGCTACCATGAGAGAAGTTTGACTGAAAGACCGGCCCACCAGGCCGTGTCTGCTCATTTACAGTTTAACAGGAGTCACCCAACTGTTGCCAACACAGCAGTTTTCTTGCTATATTTAGCAACATTTCTGAAAAATCTGAATAACTGGTATCGGCCAAAATGAGAATCGGGAGGTCAGGCTTTTTAAAAGAGCTGTAATCAGGAATCGGCCAGAAAACGTCTAATTTGTGTTCAAATATAATTCGAGTGCAAACTTTGTCTTGTTTTGGTCCCTGCTCTCTTTGGTGAAGCAGAAGCTCTTTTGTAAGTTTAGCTGAACCACAGTTATATTGTAGATTGTACCACAAACAAATGCCACTGTCTGCTCTGTTTTTATAAGGTGTAGGACCGTTGAACCGCAGTCAGTTGCATAAAATAGAGCTTCTTTTATTCTTTTTGTCACCAGGCTTGTTCCACCCATCCTTACTCCACTTTTACCAATGTTTACACTGTGAGGCAACAAAATGCGCCCACAATCCATAAATAAAACACTCCTATAGGACCATTGCCCTGGCCATATTATCTGGGATTATTAATATTGTAAAATAGTAATTTTGGAAAGCAAAGATACAAAGTTTGTGTTAGGGGTTCACCATGATGGTCACACAATGACTACATGACTACATTTGGGGACTGCAGATCAGGGCTAGTTAAAGCTGTTTATTCTGAAGGGATTTTATTGCCGTTTGTCTAGTCTTATGTCTTCTACAACCCATAGTCAGATTGCGTAAAAATAAAAACACTTTTCCATGTTTCTGCCACAAGAAAAAGCAACGATAATCAGTTCTGGTTTGAGGAGCGTAATCGATGTGTAAAACATGCAAATCTCTTTTTTTCCTGTGTTTTTCTCTATAGTATTATTTTTTTGAAATAACAGTGCATTTTTTGCCTACTCTTATCTCCTCTAGTTCCTTCATTAAATGAAAAGCATATTTTCACCAGAAATCCACCAGACACAAATACTTTGAATCCTTCTTTTTCACATAAGCTCCATTTTTCTGTTTTCCATCCACTGGACCATTTTTATGGAGATTGATTTCATTTAAAATTAATTAAATAAATATTGTTGATAAACAACTAATAAATGCTTAATGAAATAAATAAATATTTGTCAATTTTCTCCAATAATTTTATTTCCCAAATGAATCTAAATATGACTGAGGCTGAATTTTTATTTTTATGTATTTATTTTATTATAATTTAGAATTAAATATGCAATTTAGAAAGGCCAAATGTTGTTCATATATATCTCATATCAAATCTCTCTTTTCTTCTTTCCTCAGGATTGTTCCATATGGTTGCTTAGCAACGGGTGACAGAGCAGGACTCATTGAAGTGGTCTCATCAGCAGACACAATCGCCAACATCCAGCTGACCAACAGCAACGTTGCAGCAACCGCAGCGTTCAACAAGGACGCTTTGCTAAACTGGCTGAAAGAAAGGAACTCTGGGTAGGAAGGAGTTGAAATGCAGCTTCTGGGAATTTAAAAGAATTTACATTTATCATGATCATGTGTCCTGTGTTCACAGTGATGCTCTCGACCGGGCTATCGAAGAGTTCACATTGTCCTGTGCGGGCTACTGTGTAGCTACTTACGTCCTGGGCATTGGAGACCGTCACAGCGACAACATCATGGTCCGCAGCACGGGGCAGGTGAGGCAAGCAGGAGAAACGTTTTCATCAGCTCGTTTCGTTCCTCATGTCAGTGCGACTCACCGTCTGCTGTGATTTCCTGTCAGCTGTTTCACATAGACTTCGGTCACATCCTTGGCAACTTCAAGTCCAAGTTCGGCATCAAGAGGGAACGCGTACCCTTTATCCTCACACATGACTTCATCCACGTCATTCAACAGGGCAAGACGGGGAACACGGAAAAATTTGGCAGGTTTGTTCCTGTCTTTTTTTTTTTTCCCACTTTCCGTTGTTTCTAAATCTACATCACATTGAAAGAATACTACTGAATCACTTCAAGTAAAAGGTGCAAAAAAATTTTATAATCTACCTTTCAATTAGACACACAGAGCTGTTAACCGTTATTGTGATGAGTAGATTTACATTTGCGTAAAAAAGAAATCATATTCATAGATGCAAAAATAAAGCAAACAGGCACTTTGTAATAATAATGGCTAATATAAATACTTCTTTAGTTTGGTTTATCTGCCTGAACACAAGCATCAAATACATTGCAAAGTATTCACCAATTTAAACTTCACACATTTCAGCTGCATACATCATTGTGTTACAACACCAGCTGTATTTCACTACATATAGATGGACTTGGTAACAAAGTATGTCACTTCTGAAGGCAGTTGGTTGCTCTTGAGTTTTTATTTAGGGGTGTCAAAGTGAAACGGTGACTAGAAATTCAAGCCACACTTTTTATATTTATTAGAAATTTGAAAAGCCATTTTGACCTATATGACAAACTATAACTGGTTTGTAACCAGTTATATTTTAACCTATTGACATATTTGTAACCATTTGCTAAACTTTAGCAAATGGTTACAGAGTATGGAGTTCAGTTGGAGGTTTTTTAAACATATGATTTGATGTTTTCTCAATTTAAAAATCCCCCATCCCTGCCAATTTTGATCATCTTCATATATGTATGATAAACTAACTGAGGTTTAACCTGTATAGTACATGAAAATGTTGTAATGTCTGATTATTGCTGTTGTCATGTTTGAAGAAAACTGGTAAGTTAAAACTCAATCCTATAAAGAACTGGCTTTTGTGCCTGTGAATGGTTTTAAAAAGGCTGAGGTCATTGTTGCAGTACTGCCTTCCACCACCAGGTTGAGGCAAAGATTCACAATTGGAGGACATTGAGGCAGGTTTGTGGAACAGCGTGCTGTTTATGTAAATAATGAAGATGCATTTTGAGGCAGTGGAAGAGGTTAATTAATTTGGTGAAGTAAAATATCTCCCTTATGCCTAGAGAAAAAGACTGTAAAAACTATTTATCAAATGCATTTAAAAGATAATGAGAATTAATGACAGAAAAATACAAAACAATTGGGGCTGGATTATAACTTTAGCACTAAACTAAAGTTAATGAAAATGCCTTTTTGTAATGCATAGTACATTTTTTGCACATGAATGTAAATTCGAGAGCAGGTTTCTAATTGTGGTGTGAGAACAAGAGCAAAACCTCAGCTCTGTTTACCTCCCTGCTTCCATTCATGCAGTATGCAACTGTGTCATGCAAAGACTTCATAAAGCAACACTGCCAACGCATTGGGTACCAGTTCATACTGGTTCTGGGTCAAGTCAGGTCTGTCTCTAGGGGTGGAATAACCCTTCAAAGCAGTTAGTCTTTGTTATTGTGGCCTAGATCCATACCTACATGTATATCTGTATTAGAGTAGTTGATAACATAATGTGTTATTTTTCTGTAGAAAAATGAAAATGTTTTTAAGATGATAAGAATCAAGAAAAAAAAAAAACATTTATTAGTTGTTACTTCTAAACCACATTATTTGGAGCTGACCTTGTGAGCTCCAATAAGTTCCCATATCTCATTTTGTTTATGTCAAAAGCTGCTAAATACAGTAGTGGGTGGGTGTTGCATCAGCACTTGTGGTGTCTGTGGGTATAAGTAGTCGGAACATTGTGTACAATGGTAGTTGGCACGCAGAGGAAATGATCAGCATTGATGACTGTTTTTGTTTCGATTTTTGTTGTTTTTGATCTTTGTCTTTAAAGTTTGGGGGTTTTTTTATTAAAATTCAGTGGACATTGGTACCAATATGACAAATAATAGGCATGTTCAAAAACTGCACCAGCTTTGAAGGCTGAAAGTTGCGTTCTATGTAAGAACTTTTTACTGACCTAAGAGAAGAAATGGTGATTCTATCTGCTTTCTTGGACTGTTTTAGAATCACATTTTCTTCTCCAGCTAGTTGAGGCCCTAGGAGTAGGCACTTGGCTGGTCTTAGACAATACTGAAGTGTTTGTCTCTTATTATGAACAGTTTGTGGTCTTTTGTATTTAGCTCAGTCATGTTTCCACTGATGACAAAACTCAAAACTAAACTTCCAGTAAGATCACACGGCCACCAAACCACTCTGGTCTACTTTAGCTCGTGCAGACAACATCGCTGAAAGGCCTTTTGCTCTCTGAGCTTGGTATGCATAAAATACAAACATGAACAGATACTGGAATCTTTTTTATTGTGTTTTTATAAAGGCAAAAAGTTTGCAAATCTATCAAATTTTTCCACAACTTTGGTCAAGAAATTGTTTTATAAAGCTTGAATAACAAAGCATTATCAGAAGTCTCTGTTTATGTGTGTTAAATTGTTTACCCCTTGAAAGAAGTCAAGAATTTGCATATCATGACAAACAACTGTGCTCATATGTCCTCCTTCTCTCTTTCTAGTTTTCGTCAATATTGTGAGGATGCTTATCTTATCTTGAGGAAGAATGGCAACCTCTTCATCACGCTGTTTGCCCTCATGCTGACTGCTGGACTACCTGAGTTAACCTCTGTCAAAGACATCCAATACCTAAAGGTACCAAAGGCTGAGATGCAGCAGTACATGTGGATTTAAAACTGATTTTATTCAGTGGCAAAATGCATGCGGTTACATACCAGACATGCTTCTGAAGAAATTTGTGTCAACAAGTGGTGGAAATGTTTACCAGTGGAAATTTCTACTCATTCTTGGTTAGATTTCACTTTTTCCATTTACAATACTGTATATAAGAATATTGTTGGAAAGCCGAGTGGAAGAAAAACACAAGCAACAATGAGGAGCACAAACTGGAGAGGATTGCAATTTTTTATAATCCTAATTTTTGTAATCTGATTAATAAATGTAAATATTTTTATTTTCTTTGATACATCCACAATCACGGGATCGGTTTGACATTTCATGACGCAATGCAAATCATTGTGGTACATGTGTGGTATCCTGTAAAAGTATTAACTTTTCCACCTGTTGTTTAATTTTCTGTACATACCCGTAAATAAAATTTCCTACAGTTGCTGATTGCTCTGGATCTGCATAGCTGGTAGAAACATTCCCCTAAGACTTCCAGTAGTATTTGCTGGAACAAGTACTACTTTGTCAAATTTTTATTTGCTAAAAAAAAAAAAAAATAAAATAAAATAAACTTGTCCACTTCTATGTTGGTGTTGCATTTAAATCCCAATAAAATAGTAGCTAGAAAGTGTAGAAATTCAAGAGGTTTTAAGACTTTGTTTTGAGTTGAGTCATCTTGTCTTGTTTTTCCTGTGACCCATTAAGATGCCCTGAGCTGAGCTTCAATATGATGATGCACTTTGAGTTATGCAATAACCTGTGGCTGGTTGTGACCACAGGTAGTTGGTGCACCCTCAGTTGTGGCTGCAGTGACACAAGTTTGCAACGCTCTATAAAGAAAACCCTCCAAAATTCATTCACCATATTTGTCAGTAACCACTGGTGGCACACATCAGAGCTCCATGCTTCCTGCTCCTTGATGATGTCCATTCAAATAGCTGATAGGGACACTTGTTAATTGATCTAGCAGTTGTGTGCACATGCAGTCTGGATTGTGAGCTGAGCTCAAGTTGATGTTGCTGTGCTTCAGAATTCATGCGGTCTACTGATGACGCAAGTGTTGCACGAACAGCGCATATTCCCATGGTAACAGCTGTCAACAGCAGTATATCTTAATGAGGAAGAATGGCCAAACTCTGAGGCTGTGGCAGGACAGAGTCATCAGTGTTGAGACGGCCAAAGAGACTGCAGCTGTGCTCACATCCAACAGCTTGACCTTTTTAACATGGAGAGGCAGGAGCTTTGCGAGGCATGTTTAACCAGCACTTCTGGTTATGTGATTTATGTAGGAGATCCAGACCAAAACAGCAGCTGTTTGAAGACCTGTGTTTTTCTCAATACCTGTTTCTGATCACCAGTCTTCTCCCTAACTATCGTCCATTTTCCAGTTAGCTCCATGATGATGGAAAATAGAGGATTCCATAGGTAATTTAATTCTATAAATTATCTACATTTCATTTGCGGAAATGTAGCTAATTTGTAGGTTTTGCATAACTCATACAGGTACTTTTAGCCTGCTGTTTATGTCAAAGTTTTGATTAGCTGATTCTAATTTTGACCTCAGTTCGTTAATATGATGCAAACACCTAATTTAACATTTCTAATCTTGTAGATGTGATGTTGAGTTTCATCTTAATAAAGCAATTTAGACCATAAAGTGAACCTCATGTATTATCCAGATTCACTCCCTGCACCAGTGATATATCAATGCTGTTACATTTTAATGTGGCTTACAGCTACACATGACTAAATTTAGAATCTATTGCTAAATTTATTTGTCTTCCTCTTTCCCCCATCAGGACTCTCTTGCTCTGGGGAAGACAGACGATGAGGCCCTGAAGCAGTTCCGCCAGAAGTTTGATGAAGCGCTGAGAGAAAGTTGGACGACCAAGGTCAACTGGATGGCCCACAACGTGGCCAAAGACAACCGCTCCTAGACCAGCTGGAACCACCTTCAAACTGGGGGTCTGGAGAAATGTTGAGGGAATGTGTGGAAGGGGGCAGATGTGCCAAAGAGACAGGGTGACATGAATATATTTGCCATTTACTGAATTAATTAATTCATTAATTAATTGAAGAAGGGAATCTAGCTCAAATCTGAAACCCAAGCAGATTCAACCCTGCGTGCTGTAAACTGGGTAAATGTACTCTGAAATCTTTCAGTTACCCTGCAACCTCATCACCTTCTTTAACTTTGGCATGGAAACCCCAAACTTTAAAATTATGGTCTGGAATCATTTCTGTGGAATCGCCGTCATTGACGACATTTGCAAGCTTTGCACAGACTGAACAGCTGGTGGGGAACCCAGCCAGAGGAACAGAACTGATTCCTGTTAGCTAAAACATCTGTCAGGACCTCCCCGTTCAGGTGCCTGCAGCATCATGTAACTACTGGAGTGTTTGGAGGGAAGCTGGATTCAGCAGGTGGAGACTCGAATGAAAAGGGCCGTCATATTTTTGACGACACCCCAGAAGAGCATTTGGTAAGATTGTAAAGACAAAGAAAATGGCGGAGGTTAAAACAGACATGCAGTTGTCCTTGTCTTGAAATACTGAACGCCACAACCAGTACAACATTGGACCTGTCTGCTGCAAAACTGCAAGAAGATTGTATTTGTTTTGTTTTTACTGTGTAAGAGAGATCTATGTGCCAGACTACTTTGTGAGGGAAACAGAAAAAGGTGACTTCTTGGAGGAAAAAGATTCTCTGAGCCTTCTGGTCCACAGTCTGACTCTTGCTTCCTTTGGACCTTCGAACACTGGAATGTTTTTAGAGACATACGAGTCATTTGAGTAATTCAAAAAGACTTTTAATAAACTAAACACTTCATTTTATTTTTAATTTTAATTTTTTTTTAACATTGTGGAGTCTGTTGACTGTCCTGTTTGACATCTATTTAAAGGACCAACAAGCAATGATGTCAAAGCCGATTCTTTTACATGTAATGTTACAACCAAAACATGACAGCATATGTTTAATAATTTTATTGTATTTTTAATAATCTGTTTCCAAACTGAATGTGCAAACATGTGCCGCTCTATTATGCGTATTTGCTTTGATAGAAGCAGCTGTGGGCGGAGTCAGCAGCCAGGTGGAAGGGATCTGTCAGCAGAGAGTAAGACTGTGATGCAGACCTACTTGTTTGGACAAACGGTGCTCTTGCAGCATCTGCATCTGTATTCCATGTTTGTGCAATATCCAAATAGATGCTCCATATCCTGTCATCTAAACCTCTGGGTCCAGGCCTCAGCCTATGCTATGTTCATGTTGACTCCTGGTTTATGTGCAAAACAGAACCACTAGCCTTCAGAAGTTTCAAACACTGGATATCGCAAAATGTACAGGCTTTTATTGTTTTGCCTTTTTTTTGTTTTCATAAGAGTTTTATTAAAGTTATTTTCCACAGTGCAGCATTTCTGGCTGGGTGAATATTTATTTTTTTCTGTTCTGGATGTGGGTTGCATGGTTGTACGCCTTCTCAGGGCAGCATCATGGATTTTGTTTCTGTTTAAGGAGTGATCCTAGCACTTTATTGATTTCAGAACGGAAATATCCTCACGCCACTTTCAGCCTGTTGGAACAACTCCACGGTATTTCAGTACCAAGCCAAAGATAGGGGTATTTATATTAATAGATTTGCACGTCGTGATGGCAGTTGCTCCCTTGGTGTAATTTTATTAACTTGTTGCTAAACTGCACAAACAATGCAAGAGAAAATAAAGGGAACATTCACTTTGACAGGGCACTTGCTTTGGTGTTTATAGTAAACGGTGCACAAACAATGGTTTTTAATGTCTTTTTAGTGTCGCAGTTGATGGAGCCTTGCAAAAGTAAAAACTCCTTTAAAATGTTGTTATGGAAACCAAAAATGTCACTTTTTTTTTTATGTGGTAACTCAAGGAAGGGTCTGCAACATGAGGCTCCAGAGCCGCAAGTGGCTCCTTGGACTTTCCACAATGGCTCTTAATAGATTTGTCTAAAGTGAGAAAGAACCAACAAGCCCACAAATATATAATTTTTCACATCCATCTTCTTTTTCTGAAAAAGTTGTTTAAGTTTAAAAGGTTTCAGTAAAATGGTCAAAGTATGACACATTTTTCGTTATCTTATTTTCAAAAGATAAAATAAGATAGAAGTTTTATTTCTTTGAGCAACATAAAAATAACACTTTTTGCTCCAAACAAGTTTTATTAACTGAACTAAGGGTAAAAATGGCTTTTTGGGATATAAATGTTGCAAACCCAAACCCCTATGATATGCCATAACAAAATAGTTTTTCTTTCCAAAATCATCTGAATTTCTGTGTATAAGCTGCCTTTACTATGATACTCCTAAATAAAATTCAGTGCAATCAATTGTCTTCCAATGGCACTTATAGTAAGTCATCTGTGTGTAGTATATTCTTAGTCGTTCTGTGAAGATTTTTAGAACATTAGTGAAGAAATGACAGATCTTGGAGAATGATGTAGAGATGTTTAATTAAAGCAGAGTTTGGTTATAGAACAATACCTTAAAGTTTTACATTAAGCTTCTCTAAATGCTCATTTCCTTTCTAGTTTCAACTAAGTTCATTTTGCATGCATTGCTGTCAGTTTAGCACCCTTTGCACATTTAGAGTGAAATAACAAGAAGGCCTTTTACTTCAGCAGTCATCATTTATTGATTCATGCCACTTAAAGCAGCAGCAGCAGTTTCTCAGGGTGACTCGTCTGCTCTTGGTTATGTAATAAAGTTGCCTACTAGTCCAGGTTCCTCACAGAGTGGACACAGTAGAAGTTAACCCACTTACATTGAAACTATGACTATGTAAGAGTCTTAAGGTTCACAAAAACTAAGTTTTCAGCAGCCTGAGTTAATGGGTTTTGAAAAAAACTATTCTCATGTTCTACATATAGTATGTCAGACAGCCAAGAAGGAAGTCAAAAAGATGTGCTTATACTTTGGAGGTTTAAAACCCTGGGTGTTCTGCATGGATTTAGTCAACTCATGTTTTCTCTCTTTGAACTGGTTGGCCTGTGAACTCCTGTAAATGTAGGACATGAGATGTGAAAATAAAACTGGTGTTAAAATACTGACCTCTTGTAGGTCCAAGAGGATCTTGATACCTGATTATATATTTAGTATTTTTACCTAAATCTTTTGTAGGAGTTGGAATTTTGACAAAATTTGTCGAATTAAATCTCTGTTCACGTTTGCAAGATGAACAGTGTTAAGTATGTTTAACCTTTTTCTCCTTTACGTCATTTTCCCCACCAAGGATTAGGTGTGTCGTTTGAAGTATCTAATACTCTGTGCAACTTCTGCTTAAACTAACCCAGCGACATTCCACAAGATGTCAGAGGTTGCTGTCTGGATTCTATTGACCAATACATGTGTAAAAATGTCTGCCATGGTCTCTTAGCCAGTCTTTCACAACTTCAGCCTACCAACTTATGGGCAATGTCATCTTGCAACATGTGGAAGCGTTTCAAATCTCAGCTGGGACCTTTTTGACTGGAGATTGCACTGTTGCCTCTTTTACCCCAACAGTTAGAAAACATACATAATATCTCTAAATTGCCTTAATGTGGGATTATTTATGTGTTTGCTGATTCTGACTCTGGTTCTTATTATTTAAAAATAGAGTGTGGCACAACAAAACAACCAAAGCATAGTTGTTCACCTGTAATTACCTCAGTGAGAAAAGTAGCTAATTCTGTCACCACAACAAATATTAGTTGTACTTTTCACAAATCTGGCCATCATAGAAGAATGGCAAGAAGTAATCTATTGTTCAAAACAAGTCATAAAAGGTTTTCATTGCAGCTCTGCGAGACATGTACGGACACAAACACGCAGAAGTGGCTCAAATGAGACTGATTTTAATTTCTTCTACGTATACTAGTATATGAAAAATGTTTTATGTGGACAAAATATCACAGTGAACACATTAAAATCGCATGAGGCAAAGTTTTTGACCCACATACAGCACTGTATGTGTAGAGACAAACTAACACTGCTTGTTACCCTGAACACAATGCCCCCACTAAGGAGAGAGAAACAGTGGTGGCAGCATCATGCTGTAAGGATGTTCTTCTTCAGCAGGAAGAGTGAAACTGGTCTGAGCAAAAGAGTATTCTCTTGTCTGCAATTTGACCGAGTTTCATTTTTTTGAAGACAAATAAGAAAACATTTTCATCTCTCGATGTGCAAGAGTAAAGAAGCACTCCAAAAGATTTGCAGATGAAATTTTTTTAATCTACATTTCCCTCGATCCATTGTGGAAGTGTGGTCATAAGACTCCATGCCATTTCTTGATAAGTGCATTTGTCAAAACAGAAGCCACAAGATTGCAATGCAATGCAATTAATACTTTGTTACACAAATAATTGTTGAATTATCAATTATGACATGTTTGCAAATATTTACTATTCAGATGTAGGCTGGAGGATTTCTGGTTATGTAATTTTGGCCATTATTAATAAAAAGCCACCCACACCATGACTAAGTTTCCGTCAGGGGACCCCACCTCCCTACAATATCCCCCTTCCAGCAGGTGAAGCATGTAATTCAAAAGAAAAGAGGGGAAATGGAAAAGTGAGGGTGTGATTCATTCAATTTACTGTTTTTTATATTATTCCACCCACACTGACAACAGATGAATGGATTTGCTGCTGGTTGGTTGGGGGGCTTTCATGTGTAACTACCCCACAATGAAAGGCCAAATATAGCAGCTGATGAAACTTCATCATCATAATACTACATTGTTTTTGAAGTGGTTGGCAGGGAGCTGAATGTGAATGTGACCGACTTTGTTCTCACTGATAAATTTAGTTGAGCATCATAAAGTAATGAGCTCGGTCTGTTGTGGCTGAAGCATCAGCTCAGGGGGTGAATGAAAAGCTGCCTCACTTAGCTGGCTCTTTGGGGCACTCAAAAAACTCCAAACCTTGAAACAGAGAGCCACTCTACTGAGGCGCTAGTATTGTGACAACCATGCTGGTAACAGTGCAATGTGTGCTCCAGAGCCTTAGTCACTCAAAGCTAATTACGATGATTCAAGTCTGGCACGAAGCAACTACATGATAACAACTACAAACAAACTTTTTTTTTTTTGTGCCGATTGTGACATTTCGCAAAGGTTTCAGTTCATAAATAGTTTTTATCTGTAATTTGTTTGTAATGTGTGATCTGTAATGGTACCCCCACTCCACTGTGCCATTAGTCTGAAAGTCTTACATCTGCACCTTACAAAAATGAAGTTTCCAATTACTTGCAGTATGTATTTACAGTTGTTATGACATTAATATTCCTCTGGATCATTTTATGATCCATTACATTGCTGTTTTCTTCCTTTCTATCTCTGTGTTGTCTGTGTGAACAGACAATTTTATGTCACTGTCATTAAAGTATGGCATATACCTCAGGGAAGTGACAGGTAAGTTTTTTCATAAACTGTAGATCAATTATGGATTGGTAATAAAATGCTTACATCTCACATGTACATCTGGAAACTTTTTTGTAATACACTATATTCCCACTGATTATGCTTCCAATTCCAGTTTTGTGACAGATTATGACTCCACATCAAATAGCTGCCGATCGATATTATTGATTGCAGTCATACAGTATATATTATTGCATTAACACCATTAATTTTGGTGTGTGTCCATTGTTTGGCATACCAAATTTAACAGTGCCCCGTCTGACCACCCTTTTTGAACCTCTGCAATGTCAGATGTGACGCAGCAAACGGTTAGAAGCGGTCGGTAAAACTGATTAAAATAATACTACTAATCAACTAAACTAGAATTAAAATGCCGTTTAATGGAGTCATTTAGTTTCATACACTATTAGCAGATTTTGTCTGTTTTGGGTTTCCCAGTTCTTTCCAAATGACACATTTTGCATTTATGTAATTGCAACGTTTGATATGTTTTCTGAACCCAACAGTTCCTTGCAGTCGTAACTACCTCGCTCCTACGCGCTGTGACACACACAACATGAGATTCCACGTGCCATTGCCGCCTTGTTTATATAAAACGACGGACAGAAGTCTGGACCAATGAGCTGCCGCTATCGCTGTTCCGTAATGCTCTCCATGGAAACCCCAAGCCGATGACCAATCGAGTCAGCCTGAAGGAGGAGCCCTGAATTGAGGTCGCGAGTCTGGCTCTCTGATTGGATGGTGGGTTGCTGTCTTAGAAAAGCCGGGGAGGTACCGACCGCTACCGTGTCAGTCAGTCAGAAGCTGCTTTCCCATTGAGGAATACTGGTTGCCTTAAACGTATGTTTTATTCAACTGCAGGTTTGGCTATTTTTCGTCCTTGGACAGAGGAGGAAAGGATTTTTCACATCAACAGCACAGGTTGGTTATCTTTTGTTTCAACCTCTTAGTTTAAGACTTGAGCTCAAAAAATAAGTTGCATAACAAAACACGTATGTGCGCATGCGCGAAATTCGCGACTGCTCTACTTTTCGCTCTTTTATCACTAAAGATGATTAGTTCTCGTTTTCTGTCCGTTCACATAGCAAGAAGCAAGCAAGTTTTAGTCGATTAACACGTCGGATGCTAAAAGGCGCTTTATCTGTGGCTTGTTTTTAACGATATCTCCACTTTTACATAACTGTGTCAGTGTACCGTGCGCTGGATTGCAGGTCAACGTGTGTGTGGATTGTGAATAGCAGGTCATTGGGAGCTAAAGAAGGGAGGGCTGAAAATATCTAACGAAAAAGCATTTTAGCCTTATTTTCTCACATCGAACTTCTATATCCATTTATCGATCATTATATGTTACCTATATTCTAAGTGTCATCTATTTTTCACTTGTTGAAACATTGGGAGTGCCAGATTTGGCTTATAAAATAGAAAGTGTATATGTGTAGTAATTATAATCTGAATTTTTTCCCCACTTTTTGTGGTAAATGTACACATCATATCCTCAGATTGTCTATATTTAAAGATGGATAAATTTATCAGAGTTTTATTTTAATCCAGTTTAGGGCAATCACAAAGGCCTGCTGATAAAATGAAGATGAGATTCAAGTATTGGTGATATTAAACATGATCTGGGTATTAATGCCATCTCACTTCGAGAGAGCCAACAATAAACCTTGAGCTAAATTTTAATCATCATATAAATGTGGTATTAACATTACCACCAAGAGGTTTACATTTAGGATGAATACTAATCATATTAGCTGTGTTACAGAAGTCATCAAGCATTAACAAATGTTTTTTTTAAATATAATATCAGAGGCTCCACATGAAAAAAAATAACCTAATTCTACAGTTAGTCCACTTTTATCAATATTCCAGTAAAGAAACAAGAAAATTAACAATAATAGGAATGTCTTTGTTTCCTTTTCCAGCTTCAGGTGAATATGTAATAAATTCCATTCAAAATTCTGTGTTGCTCAGATAATTCAGTTCTTGCCGTTTCTGTTTAAAATGATGTGCAAGAACGCACGCCTTACCAATGAGTTCTGAGAAAAAGGAAAGGAAGACATGTGGTTTTATGAAACAGGGCTTCCAGCTTTGTTGAGCTATAGCACAATCCATGTGACTGGAGCCAAGTTGTATAATGCCAGAGATCTGTGCTAGTGTGCTTGGCTGGATCAGCGCTCACTCTGAAACCGGGCTCTGATGAAAGCAGTGGCGCTTCGCTTCCATTGTGTCATTTATTTTACTTTACCTGCTGCTTGGAGAGTTCTGTCTTTGTATTTCATGAAATGCATCTGAAAGGACTTTAAAGGCATTTTTCTTTAAAGAGGCATTTTGCTTATTTTTGCCTGGTGGGATTTCCTGTGATATTAATGGATTTCAGTCTTTCTGGTGAGGTCAGATCTTGCATCTAAAAGTTTTGAGGTTGTTGAAAATGTAACATTATCCCATTTTGTGGTTGAATATATTCATAGATTTTTGAACTATAAGTGAGTGTGCTACTATGAACATTATGAAGGATTTTAGATATTTTTACTCAATTAAATCCACAATTGTAGAGACTTATAGTTGGAGAAATAAGTTACTTTCATTGCATATCTGCTGTTTTTCCAGTAACATCACTTTTTATATGATATTAACCTCATTTTTTTTGACTCATTTCTGGACTAGATTACTTTTTGAATCAATATTTTTTATGTATACAGCAGATCATCTGAGTGACTCTATGATCTATGGCTCCACAGCCATAACCCAGGTTCTGTACATTTCTTAAAACATTATATTTCTTCTTAAATTTACAATATAAAAAGTTGCTGATGTACTTTTAATTTAGCCACTCCCATGTCGTGCCCTAATTTGCTGATGTCATAACTACTAATGTCAAGACTCCTTGCTCTCTGATTGGCCGTGTGCATCAGCCAATAGGAAATCCATGCGAACAACTACTAGGCTGTTTTCACTTTCTAAAACTGATCAGCTGGTCATCTTTAAAGAGAGAGTGTGAGAGGTAGCTATAAAACCTGCCAGTTTCTTTGAATGCTTCCAACACTATTCTAAAAGAAGTTACATAAAATTGGCTTATGTAAAGTGTGCAGAATAGACAAGCTGCTGAATGTGCACCCTTACATAAATAGCTGCAACCTGATCCTGGCCAGCAGGAGAACAGTGAAATAGTTTGGATTTGGCTTCAGTACCTGCTGCCAGGGTTTCCCGATCGGTCCTGAACGGACATAAATAGATCCTGGTCTTTTTCGCAGAGGAAGATGTGGGAAGAAAAGGAGGGGGCTGAAATGTATTGCTGTAGTTTTTATCTTTGTCATTGCAGAGAGCAGTTATTTGACTGAGACTTTTGCTGGAAGTGGCTTATTTAAATATTATGATTAAGAAAAAGTAGCTGTACTTCACCTGCTGCGTGGAGAGTTCTGTAATCACTGTATAATTTCAATAATTGTAAAGTGAAAGTTTGTAACAGAAGGCTCATTTTCCCTGTTTGATTTTCAGATACTTGAATGATGAATGTCAGGTTGTTCACACTTGCAAGTTAGACTAATTAAAGCTCAGCTGGCAGCATCTATACAACTTTATCAAAAAGAAAAAAATTAAAGCATTTCCCAGCATTCAAGCTGGCACACATGCTTTGTGACATATCAAATATTTGTGTTATTAGTTGCTGGAAAGAAATTATGATGCTACAATTTAAGTAACAGGACAAAAAAAGCAACAAATAATGAAGCTGGTATAATGTCAAATTGTGATAACTACAGCTGTAATCATGTTTTCTGTAACATTTATTGTTTTAATTTTGAGGACAGAAATAGTTATTAAATTGAATTTTACTTTGGTTTATTGGGTTATTTCTCTAGGAGGGGTAGTGCTGAGTTTACATCAATCTGATTAAACTATGGTTGAATGAAGATGCCTGAAATTATTTTTAAAATCCTGGTTTTCCTTGAAAGGGTGTGAGCGCTCGTTCGTATTTTCAGAGTGTTATTTTCATCCCATTTTGAGCAGCTCTCAGTGGTGAGGGGCTGCGTTCCTCTGGGAAAGGTTAAATATGAACCTGATGGCTGCCTTTCTGTGTGGGGAATGAAGTGAACTTTACACTGCTGTTCTCCTTTTATCAGGCTCTCTCTGTGTCGCGACTATTTATTCAGATTCACTCAACAATCACAGGTTTTGTGCAGACTTGCAGTTTTCTCCAATTTTTTGCAATTTTCCCATAAATCTGACCAATCACATGAACTTTTTGCGCATTACTTTGTTTTCTGACCAATCAGAGCAACTTGGCTGAATTTTGACCAATCCTCTTTACCCAATTCTAATTCAACCTCCTGTTTCACAATGCCTGTTGAAAACTGAACCTTCCAGATGAAATGCATGAGATGTTTCCCTCCTTTTTTTTTTTCCTGTTTGTTTTGTACATTTTTTCCAAAAGCCATTTAGAGGTGTGGTGTATGTTTTCATATTGTGTGTACAGCTCATCCTGACTGGAATGACTTGAATGAAGGAAGGTATTTGGAAAATGTTGTATGCACTTTAAATATTAACAGTTAAAATCCTGTCTCGTTTTTTGGGAAGATTATGTGGATTATTCCAACACTTTGTAAAGACAATGTCATGACAAAACTAAAGCTTAACAAAAAATGTGCAACTTTGAATGCAACCTTTTGAAAAAGGTGCTGCAAAATTAGAAATTTTAATCCGCAACAACTTTTCTGGAGGGAGTGTTTTATTCACTGTTTGCTCTTTTAGCGATGCTGGGAGTGAAGCCTGTCTGCTCCGATCAAAGGGAACCTGCTATAGATTTGATGGATGCTTGGAATTGATCCCTATTGATTGCTTCTCTTTTCAGGACTGGTCCCCCTTACTACTGATTTGCTATTAATAGAAACGTACTTCGTTGTTCAGGATTTGGATGAGTAATTTTCATCTTTTTTTTTTCACCCCTCCTCCCTCAGATTACACCTCAGCTGCTGAGACATCAACTCTGTTTCCATCCCAATGCCATGCACCTCATGGTATCGCCATGTGGAAAGTAACCTAGTCTTGCATTCCCTGCCAGTTCATGTCTGAGGACAGCGACCCAAAGCTCTATAGGTTCTCCACTCTGGACGGCTGCAAACGGAACCGCGAAGACCAAGGCCCCCGGCGTGGCTCTATGAGCAAACTCCACCGCATGGCCAGCAGCTACAGCGAGGGTTGCGGCCGAAAGGAACGGGTGGAACTAGAACCCGAGCTGGGACTGGCGTCTGAGGGCAGCGACAGCAGCCATGAGCACCCAGCGACTCTCAGCTCCCCGCACGACGACAGGACGCGTCAGCGTACGCCTCTCCACGAGGACGTAGAGATGGGTGGTAGTGGCTCAAGCGGCAGCGGGACAGAATCCCACGGCAACGAATCGCACGGCAACGAGTCCCACGGCAACGAGTCGGTGGGCAGTTCGAATGGCAATGGAAAGGATTCTGCTCTGACGGAGTCATCAGGGAGCAACAAGAGGTGAGGCCTCATTAGATGCAGCGAATCACCACGGGGGCCGAGACTGACCGGGTCACGGAAGTGAGGTCCGTCGGAGATTCTGCAGGGTCTGCTCTCCTGACTGAGTCAAAAATCTAAAGTGAGAAAGCCAGTAAATGGAATTACGACATATTTTATTGTTCAATTTGTTTGAACAAGATAATTAAACCTTTTAAGAAGTTCATTAGTTCAGAGGAGTCAAATAAACCTGGTTCAAATTTGTTCCTCTGCAAAAGTTTTCAGATTGTTTTTGTAAATTACATAGATATCATTTCCATAACCAGCTTTAATTTGCTGGAGGATAAATTGTCTTAGTAATTATTCCAATAAACAATAATACTGTTGTTTTGAGACCATTTTCAGGTAATATGTTGATAATGACATAATAATGCAAGTGCATCTCTCAGATCAATAAACTTTAATTTTGTAAAGAAAAAAAACTGGAACTGGAAGAGATTTTAAACCTCCAAAGTGAAAGAAATAACTAAAAACAATAAATAAAAAAACACAGTCCAAACCAACAAAATAAAATGTATTGCAATGTCTCTGTAAACAAAATTGCCCTTTAAAAACATGAATCATCAGAATGAAAACGATCAAATCATTTTAATTTATCGTGCGATTAACTAGTCAATTGCTTATCCCAGCTGGGTCCTTGTTTCAACCACTGAGCTGCTGAAGTTGTTTTTAAGAGCATTTCAAGGTTTTCCTTGAATAACATGTGTTGTTGTCGTTGGTTACAGCTCCAACTCCCATAGTCCTTCACCCCCGAGCAGCTCCAACGCCTTCAGCCTGGTGAGCTCTGAGCAGGACAACCCTTCAACCAGCGGCTGCAGGTCAGTATGGGGCTCCGTCAGTACTGTACTTCACGCAGGATTAGCTGCCTGTGTGGATTTTTCTTGATGCGCTGTTCTAGGAAGCCCATCATGAGGCATGTTCACGTGTTTTCAGCCGTTCCCGGCAGCTCCCCCTCTCATTCCGCCTCGTCTTAATGACATTTGTGGTGAGACCTTGTCATTTCTGACACCTGCGCATCTTTCTCTGTCACGTTATGCAGCAGCGAGCAGTCAGCCAAAGCCAAGACTCAGAAGGAGCTCTTCAAGACTCTAAAGGAGCTGAAGATGCACCTGCCTCCAGAAAAGAGGAGTAAGGGCAAATCCAACACTGTGAACACGCTCAAATATGCGCTACGGTGTATCAAACAAGTGAAAGGTAAGGCTCAGTCACATCAGCCTTTTTGTTTTTCATCAGCATTGCAACATTAATATTTAAATATGTTTCGATTTCACAGCTAATGAGGAATACTACCAGATGCTGATGATTAATGACAGTCAACCACCTGGCTTCGACGTGTCTTCATACACCATTGAAGAAATTAACACCATCACTTCAGAATACACCCTAAAAAACACTGTAAGTGTGACACGTCACATCAAGCCAGTGGGTCTTCAATGTTAGCTGAAACAAAAAGCTGCTCAAAGTAGATCATAGCACTGATCAGTCCTGACTGCAGAAGCATTTTGAGAAAGTTTTACTGGAAAGACTTCTAAACTCCTTATTTATGAATGAGGAAGTGGCATTTTGCTGTAAGCTTTACAGAGACTGATTATGTCTGAAAAACCTGAGGAAAATTATCTGTGTTGCACCTTTAAACTATTTAATTTAAGAAACTGCATAATTATTTCCATAGCACTAATTTTTAGAGCTGCAACTAGCCTTTATTTTAATATTCTATTTATTCTGACAAATAATCGGATAAAAAAAATGCCACATTCTGATGTTTTTGTTCTTATTTAACTAATTCACCTTATTTTATACAATATTAGAAAACCATTAAAAACAAAAGATATTTCATTTCCTTTTTGAAATGAGAAATAAATGTATTATTGCCTACGTTTCAGTGGCATAGTATTTCTTTAGTGTATGGTAGTGACAGCTCTTTCTGCTTTTCTAAAAGTTGTTTTGTTTTGGGGTGAATCACTATTCTGACTGTATTGTTTTTCCAGCAAATGATCTAATTCATTGTTCTCTCCGTAGAGAATCACAGGTTTAACAGGTTCAACTTTACTTAAGTTATTTCTGCACTTCCCAGTGAAGTTATTGACCTCAGAGTCATAGCAAAAGTGGAGGAAGTTGTCTTGACTTGCTGTTTGAAGCAGCCAATCAGATGCCAGGGTCTGCCCTGATCCCACCCACTGAGTCTGATGGATGAAGTTGACAGTTTAAATTAATCCATGATGTGCTTCAGGATGACTTAATTTATTAAATCATTAAATATTCATGTCTGGTTTTCTAAATAAAATCAAACCATTTAGTTGAGAGCCATAGAAATAATTCTACATTTAATAAATTATTTCTGTATTTATTTCCAATTATTGACACATTGAAATAATCATTTCATAAGTTTTTATTTGGCTACGGCTTACTAACAAAATCTTCTGTTGCCCCTTCCAGGACATTTTTGCCGTAGCAGTGTCCCTCATCACCGGGAAGATCGTTTACATCTCCGACCAGGCCGCGTCCATACTGAACTGCAAGCGGGAAGTTTTCAACAACGCCAAGTTTGTGGAGTTCCTGACGCCTCAGGACGTCAGCGTGTTCTACAGCTTCACCACGCCGTACCGCCTGCCCTCGTGGAGCATGTGCACCGGCGCAGGTACCAAAACGTAACGAAGGAAGGAGGCTTCAGTACTTACTTGCACTGTGTACTTAGATCATACATTTCCAATGCCAATAAAGCGCACGTTGCAGGTCCACATGAAACACAACCCACCTGGCCAGGCTGTGAGAAATGAATCCAGTTCTTTCACAAGCCCCAAACGCCCACGCACACACATGCCGATGGAACACATTGCTTGTAATTAATTAGTCAGGGCATTTACATATTTGCCAGCACATGCATCTGTCATATAATCGTCTAGACTCCTAACATACACACCGGGGAAGTCAGAAGCTTCAACTTGAAGTAAAAAACTCTCAGTTTGGAATGTTAATGCTCAACAGACTGGAATAAAATGTTTTCTTGACTCTTTGTCTCTTCAGAGTCGTCTCCCACGGAGTGCATGCAGGAGAAATCCTTCTTCTGCCGCATCAGGTGAGTGACAAAGATTACAGCTGCTCTGATCCATAGTTTCCTGCTCAAAACAAACCTTGAGTCAGCGCAAGTGGAGAGAAGGGGGGCAGCAAGTTATTTGAAAATGTTTTAATTTATATCCCCACCTAGTGGCCGCTTCTGTTACTGATTAGGGTATAAAAGTGAGATTTTATGTGTTACAATTGAAAATTGTCTATAGTAGAAGTATTTTTTAGCTGCAGATGCATACTCTGCTACAAACAATCAAGTGTACAATAAAGGAATAGCGTTATTGCACTTTAGGTGATAAAATGTGTTTTCTTGTTTAAAAACAAAAATTGACAACTTGTTTGTTTTGCATTTTTAAGTATTTTTATTATTTTATTAGCAGGATTAAATAGCTTTATGAAAAATATGGATGACTTGCCAATTTTTAAAATCTGACTAATCGCCAGAATAAATGCTAAAATAATAGTTAGTTACAGCCCTTCTTTAAAATGTGTTCATTTAAGATTTTGACTCAAAAAGTGACCAATGAAAAGCTTGATTCCAAACATGTGTTGACGTCACAGTGGCGGGAAGGAGCGTGAGGGGGATCTGCAGTACTATCCTTTCCGGATGACTCCGTACCTCATGAAGGTTCAAGACGCTGAGCTGTCTGAAGAGCAGTTCTGCTGCCTCCTGCTGGCGGAGAGGGTGCACTCTGGATATGAAGGTGAGAACTGAGGTCCTATCAGTCCCTCTGACTAAATATCACATAACTCGTTGCTCAGTTTTGTATTTAATCATGCTGAACAGATGGCGAGCCTTATGTCATGCCCTGAAAACCAGTTCATATAAGATATTAAATTACTTAAACCCCAGATTTTTTGCGATGATTAGCTCAAGTGACTTTAAGCCGTAGATTACACTGTCTTATGCTGCCTGGGCAAAAAACGTGGGCAGTGCTACGATCTCTGGTTGCTGCAGTTGGTCAGGTCTAGGTTCAGCAACAGTATGTGCTCAAAGAATGAGGTCAGTTGACTACCTGAATATATTGAATGAGCAGGTTATTCCATCAACGGATATTTTTTCTTCCCTGATGGCACGGGCGAATTCCAAGACGACAGTGCCAGGATTCATCAGGATAGAATAGTGGAAAAGTGGTTCAGGAAGCATGAGGCCTCATTTTCACATATTGATTGGTCACTGCAGAGTCCAGACCTTAATCCTATTGAGAATCTTTAGGATGTGCTGGAGAAGACTTTGCACAGTGGCCCAACTCTGCCATTGGTTTAAAAAAATAATGCAATATCTTGTGACATTGCAGAAGCTTATGTGTTCCGTAATCAAAGATAAAGGCAATCCAACTATCTGAACGTGTGACCTCTTTTTTTCTGTTTGTTTTTGGTGGCAAATTTTGATTTTGATTTCCAACCAAATGTTGCTGTTTTCCTTTTTGTGTAGCTCCCAGGATTCCTCCAGACAAGCGGATTTTTACCACCACACACACTCCTAACTGTGTGTTCCAGGATGTCGATGAGAGGTGGGTGAAAGTGCAAGGTCATGAAGTACCTTGCATGTTTTGTTTTTCTTAGTTATTTCCTGAAGTTTTTCGGGCCGCACTTTCAAGCAGCTGTTTTCTGTTCGCTGAGCAGGGCGGTGCCTCTGCTGGGATACCTCCCCCAAGACCTGATCGGGACGCCCATTCTGCTCAACATGCACCCGAGTGACCGGCCTTTAATGCTGGCTGTGCATCGCAAAAGTAAGGAAGCAATTTCTGACAGTGAGATTATACTGATCATGTTAATGCATTCATTTTGATGAACTGATTACACTAATATTTTTAAGAAAATTCTTTCTCAATAAATCACTTTTTTTTTTTAAAATTATATAAAAATCCCAAGCTAGAACCTAAGTTGCATTCTTGTGGTACGCCCAGAAAACTGACCCACAAGCAACATCTTCAAACGATGTTTCTCTGTTTCTCTTTCCAAAACAATCTTATTGGAAACTGGACTAAAGACCATTGATAAAAGTTGTGCAAAAAGGAGTTAGCCTATCATTGAAGTTATTCAAGTCTAAAATACCTCCCTAAGGCAAAACATGTGGCAGCAGCAGAGACATCCCCAAAAGTAGTTTTTTAAAGGAAGTGACATGAATGATCAGGGGTTTAATACTGAATGAGTGCAATAGGTCTTTGGGCCAAATTTGATGGATGAAATATGTATGTAAAAAAAAAATGGATCAAAGTAAGTAGATAAATGAAAAGATATTCTTAATAATGTTTTAGATTACTATATGTAAAAACAATATTCAAACATCAATTGTGCAGCATTTTCGTCTATTACAAGAAATGATAAAAGATGAATTGAAGATTGTGATTGTACGTAGGTATTGCATGTAGCTGCAAAGTTTGAATCCAGTAAGTTAGAGAACTCATGTTCTTGAATTTAATCACTGTGTTGCAGTTCTGCAGTACGCCGGTCAACCATTCGATCATTCCTCGATCCGTTTCTGTGCAAGAAACGGCGAGTATATCACCATCGACACCAGCTGGTCCAGCTTTGTGAATCCCTGGAGCCGCAAGGTGTCTTTTGTCATCGGGAGGCACAAAGTGCGCATGTGAGTACCTCCCTCCTGTTGTTTCAAATGTGGAAGTTATTTACTAATCCATATGCAAGAGGGAGATAACCTGACATGTCTGTGGTCTTCAGGGGGCCAGTAAACGAAGATGTTTTCGCAGCACCAGCTTTCCACGGAGGGAAAATGATGGATTCAGACATCCAGGAAATTAGCGAGCAGATCCACAGACTGCTGCTCCAAGTACGTTAAACACACACTTTTATGTTATCTCTGTGCGCAAATTGGAAACCTTTTCCTTTCTTTTAACGGTGTGCTTCTTTGCAGCCGGTCCACAACATGGGCTCCAGCGGCTATGGCAGCTACGGCAGCAACGGCTCCCATGAGCAGCAGGTGAGCATCAGCTCATCCAGCGAAAGCAACGGGAACATCCCAGTAGGGAACACGACAGAGGAGACGAGCAAGACCAAGCCGTCCAGAACCTTCCAGGAAATTTGTAAGGGAGTCCACATGCTGAAGAATCAGGACTCTCAGGTCTGCATGCGCTCCTCGTCGGTGTGGCAACCCAAAGCCGAGCAGAGGAAGACCAGCGATGGTAAGTCCAGTTTCAGGTCCAAATACAAAACCACTTTGCTGAAATGATTAATGATTGTTAACCTCCTTAAATTTTAACGTAAATTGAAGTTTGGTACAAATGTCTTAATACACTTGACATCCTGTTCTCTTGGTTCAGGGTCGTCTGCAGCCCAGAGGAGTTCAGGTGTGCGTGGACGGGACGCCGCCCCCCACTCACACGTCAGCGACAACACTGGAGCCAACATGGACAACTTCACCTACAAAGACCAGACTGTGTGCTCCTACCAGCAGATCAGCTGCCTTGACAGCGTCATTAGGTGTGTGGCCAGGAACCTCTGCTCTCGCTACCCGACCTTTGAACTTTGTGGATTAAACCATCTTCCTGATTCTTCCTGTAGGTATCTGGAGAGTTGTAACGTCCCCATCACAGTGAAAAGGAAGTATCAGTTCTCATCCAACACCACGTCGTCCAACTCGGATGACGACAAGAGGGGGTCAGAAGATGGTATGCAAGTGCCTCAGGAGACACACCCAGGTTCGAAGACTTTTAGTAAACACTCAGCACCCTGTTTTAGTTCACTTTTTACTCAGTCTCACTGTATTCATCCCTCCTTATCTCCCGCAGATCCTTTGATGCTCGACGCCCAGCCAGCCCTGTCAAACATGAAAGCACCTAAGAAGCCACCAACTGGGGCAACTGCTGTGGTGGGGGGCAGCCTGGCGCCCCTCACTCTACCCAGTAAGGCTGAAAGTGTTGTCTCCATCACCTCACAGTGCAGCTACAGCAGCACCATTGTTCATGTGGGAGACAAGAAGCCTCAACCAGAATCTGGTCAGTTTCAAACTTTTTAAAACTACTGTAAAGCCAAAATCAACTCGTCTGACGGTCTTCTCCATCTGACGTTTGTTGCAGAGATCATCGAAGACGTTGCAGAGAGCCCAGCTCCCCCCACTGTGCCGGTCAGTATGGTGTCTCCACCCAGCCAGGAGAAGGAGGCCTACAAGAGGCTGGGGCTCACAAAGGAGGTGCTAGCAGCCCACACCCAGAAGGAGGAGCAGGCCTTCCTGAACCGCTGCCGTGAGCTCCGCAACGCCAGGAGCTTCCAGAAGGAATGTTCCTCGTGTCTGCACAACCAGAGAGGCCCAGCTAACGCCGAAGGTACGTCATGTTCAGCATCAGGCTCAAACTTAATCTGCAGCCTTCATGCATACCCAGTTGGCAACATGTCCAGAGTCAACCAGACGTTGCTGTGTCTTTTGTTGGGATTTTATGTGGTAGACCAAAATGATGTGAACAATGGTATCAATTTCATGCACCGTTTTATAATTGTAGTTTTAGTAATGGCAGTGGAAGAAGTGAACAAAACTATTCAGTTCATGTTGGCCATGCTTCCAAAGATAGAATTAACATCAACAGCCATCTCCTTGCACGTCTCCTCAGATTCAGCTGGTCAACAGGGAGTTTCCAAACAAGGCCCATCCCGTCCAGAGACGACCACCAAGAAAGGCAATCGCAACAGGAAGTCCAAGAAACCGCGGATGAAGCATCCCGACTCGTCTGACAGCGCCGTGTCCAATCGGAAACCCCTGCCCCCTCTTCAGGGTCTCAATCAAACGTCTTGGTCCCCGTCGGAAGCCTCCCAATCAGCTTTTAACGTCTCCTACCCCACCATGGTGCCTGCATATCCACTGTATCCCCCAACGCCTGCCGCGCCAGCTCAGGGGTCCCACCCCGATGCATCTCAGTCCTCCTCCTTTGGGGAGGGGCAGAACGCCCAAGCCCCCCCCACCAGCACTCCATTTCCCCCTCCGATTGTTTCACCGGTGGTGGCTCTGGTGTTACCCAACTACCTTTTCCCCCCTATGGGACAGTTGAATCCGATGAGCCAGCTGTGCGCCGTGCCCAGACCAACGTTTTTCACAGAGCAGACCCAGCCCCCTCCGACTTACCCTGCCCAGCAGGCCTTTCAGACGCCAGCAGCAGCGTACCCAATGCAGACCCAGCTCTCCTTCACCCCGCAGCAGCCGTTCCCAGTCCCCCCCCCCCGTACCCGGCTCCCCCAGACTGCCTACACTACCCAGCAGCCCTTCACCGCCCAGGCATCTTTCCCAGTGCAGACCCCCTTTGTGGCCCAAGCCCCCTACCCAGCTCAGCCTTTGCCCTACACCATAGCCTCTGAGCCCCCCAAAGCTCTCAGTACAGAACCCAGGGAGGGGGCAGCTTCTCGCTCCTCTACCCCTGCCTCGGGGGCCCGGGAGCCCACCGCCTCCCCTCCCCTGTTTGAGTCACGCTGCAGCTCCCCACTACAGCTCAACCTGCTGAGCATGGAGGAGGGGCAGCGCTCACTGGAGCGGCAGGACAGCACCGCAGCCCAGGCTGCGGGTCTAGGCAGTGGGGCAGCAGTTGGGTCGGGGGCAACAGGAGACAAGGGTGGAGCTGCAACCAAGACTGATAATCACCAACAGGTGAGAAGCGTAGAAAGCGCAGAGACCCCCTGAGAACTTCGTCCTGAGACTGAGATGTGTCCTAACTGACCTTCCTTTGTGTATTTCAGCTGGAACCCAGAGGCAGCGGGGCTCACAGCGACGGCAACTCCTCATCCTGCGACCTTCTGGACATCCTGCTACAGGAGCAGGAGGACGCTCACTCTGGCACTGGGTCAGCCACCTCAGGCTCCTTGGGCTCAGGTCTGGGTTCAGGTTCGGCATCGGGCTCCGGATCCAACGACTGTCGGACCTCAGCTAGCGGAGCGTCTGGCAGCAGAACAGGTGAGCCGAGAAACATCCAGGTTCTTTAACCTCATGAGAAAAATATATGCAGTTCTTAGAAAAACTCTTCTGAGCTGTTCCACATTTTTGGTTGGAGTTTTATATGACAGACCAACACTAAAAAGGTACAAAGGTAAAAGGTATTTTTAATCCAATACCCCTAAATGAAACTTATTTTTCGATTTCCAACGACTTGTAGGAAGCAGCAACACCAGCAAGTACTTCGGCAGCATCGACTCTCTGGAGCATGACCTGAAGGGAAAAGGCAAGATGAGGAACGAAGGCGTCTCGGAGAGCAGCAAGTCCGCTCAGGGGGAAGGGGAACATTTAATCAAATACGTTCTGCAGGAGCCTCTTTGGTTGCTCATGGCCAACGCCGACGACAAGGTCATGATGACGTATCAGATGCCATCCAGGTGCGTTACTGTTGGAGATCAAAATGCTATGATCTTTGAAGTCTGCGCTTGGGTTTATTTCAACAACTGCTTGCAAAACAGGGACATTCAGAGGGTGCTGAGGGAAGACAAGGAGAGGCTGCGGCAGATGCAGAAGTCTCAGCCTCACTTCACCTCAGAGCAGCGGCGGGAGCTGGTGGAGGAGCATCCCTGGATGAGGAGAGGAGGCCTGCCCTCCGCTATCAATGTGAAGGTCAGGATCACACACGGCAGTCTGCCTTCACCCACACAGGGCTGAAATGATTCATAACATTAGGCGATTATTGAAATAATTGTCTACTAATTTAGTACTTGATTAATCACTAACCAGAGCATGCACTCCCAATAAAAGGGCCATTTGCTGAATAAGAGTTGCTAGCCTCCTTAAATGTTGCAGATTTCTTACCTTATTGATCTCTAGTTTCTTTTCAATACTGCAAAATAGGCCTGAAACAATTAACCATGATTAATTATTTATTGACGTAATCATCAAGTCATGTAGTAATCGATTAATTGTTTACTAAAGTGCCACTTGCTGGAAAAAAACCCAACACATTCAAAGCAATAAAAAAAATCCAAAACTACAAAAAATACATTGATGTTGCATTTTAGATAAAAACACATTTGTCTGTAGATATGTTTTAGCCAAAACTTCTCAAGTGGAGTCGTTTCATCGTCACCCTGCTCAGATTTACTAAAGCAATGCATTTTCTTCCTTATTAGAAACAGAAATCGAATATTTGAATGTATTTCTAATATTGTGTAAAAAAGATTCAAGTGGCTAAATAAAAAATCTGTAGAATTTCTTTGTCTGATAATCATCAAAATAATCAATTACTAAAATGATTGTTAGTTGCGGCTCCGTCTGACAGAAACGGTACATTTAACATTGTGTGTGTGTGTGTGTTTAGGAATGTGTGTACTGTGAGGATGCTGCAGCTGCACCCTTAGAGGAGGATCTACCTGACATGGACATGGGTGATCTGGGCGGGGATTTGGACAGAGAGACCCAGAGAGGCCAGAGCCAATCAGAGGAGCCCAAACCTCAGCCGGACCTTGGCTTCTGAGGGGCCAATGAGAGGCGAGCCGTGATGGTTCGTGGACCTTTTTAGGCATATACACACACTCTGGACGTGCCTAAAACACACACACACAACAAAAAGAAGAGCTCAGTGTGGCCACTGTGATTCTCAAAGAGGTGTGCCAGTTGTGTGTGTGTGGATGTTGGACCATGCACAACAGCAGTTCCTAATTCCCCCATAAGGGGGGGTAGTAGAGCTTTGTAAGAGTTTTGTAGCCGGGACCTACCTATAGTATTTTTTCTGTTTCACAAACAACAAACTCACCGTCTAAAAAAATCTCCTGTCTCATTTTTTTATTGAACCATTTTTATGTCTTTTGTCAAACACAGGGCATTTATTCTGATACAGGTGAAACTGATGCTTAGTAATATATACAATTTTTTTAAAGATGTTATTTTTACAAAACAAACAAAAAAAAAAAGACAAAAAAAAAGAATCTTGTGACGCTCCGTGGCATTCCTGTTACGATGCTGTGCTGCTCCTCGTCCTGTTTGTGTTTCCCTCCAGACCCGCTCCCATCGGGATTTACCAGAAACAGTCGACCTTCGTTGGTTTTTGTGAGCTGCGAGTCTCACAGTTGTGTGTCGTGAATAAATTAAGATTTTTCTACAACCTTTGGACCTGTGTGAAGTATGAATGCTTGCAGCAGTATTAGCACTTTACTCAAGAGGACGACCGGTGGGCTGAGTGAAACTCACCTCAGTGGCCACAATCTGATATTGAGATGATATTTATTAAAAGAATATGACTATTTTTGGAAGGTGGTAGATCCAAAATGAATATTTTAGCTACACCAAATTAATACTGCTATGAGATAATAATATATTAACACTCTAAGTATGATTGCAAGCACTACGGATCTTTTAACTTTGACACTGAAGCGCATTCCGTCAGTGAGAGTTGTCACAGCTTGAAAAGCTGCCAAAAAAATATGTTTGCAATTAGAAACAATCAGCGTCTGAAAAAAGATGCTTTTAAATAAAGGTTTTAAAGAAAGAGGCTCAGTTTACAGGTGAATTTTATAAAGTTATATTTGTGCAAACTCTCAGCCTGCAGCGAAAATTCTTGAGTAATTTTTTCATCATGTTTAAGTGACGCATCACTACAGCACTGTGTAAACAAGGAGGTGGGGAGGTTTGGCGTTATGCACAGAGATTTCAGTTCAAAACCCCTGACTGTCTTTCTCCAAATTATATTTTTAAGTAATGCTACTATGGCTAGCTGTGTGTGTGTTGCAATTTCGCTCTAGCAGTGTTCTTTGAAAGCTGCGCTTCAGATCAATGTTTGACTGGTGGGAAAACATGAACAAGTGTAGCAAATCAGAGGAGCTTGTTTCCCTGATGGGAACTGCTCCTCTCTCCATCGTTTAACAAGAAGTCATAGGAAACTGTGAGCCTCGCAGCTGGAACAGTATCGGACCCAGGAACAACTTTGGTGCTACAATGCAGAATAGCTTGGGGCTTGAAAATGTTACACAGACTGGACCAATAGCTTTGTTCATGTTTCTTCAGTTTCTTATTCTGTTTTTTTTTTTATCCTACTTTTCTATTTTTCTTGTGCATATTTGAGGTTTTCTTGTGTGTGTGTGTGTGTGTGTGTGTGTGAGCGTGCGTGTGTGAGTGTGTGTCGACGAAGGTAAAAGCTTTTGGGGACGTACCCTACCTCTAAGTAAATCCTAGGCTACTGTGAGCAGATCATAGGATGTGTGTGAATGTAGGAAACAGAGCAATGAATGTTTCATGGAAGAGTCTCTGAACATGTGTTTGGACTCTGTCCTTCTTTCCCACTGAGTCGATGCACAGAAAATACTAGCAACCATGGCAACCACACTGTCTCGGTCTCTTTATTGTTAATTTATTTCTGTTCAGTTTATTTCTAAAGGGGCCTCCAATATGTACCTGTTTGTGAAGAATGCAGGAACATCAGAAGAAACGAGAGAAATGACGCTGTTCAGTATCTGGTTGATTGTCGGGGCCCCGCTCCCTTTGCTCTGTAAATGCACATGTGGTACCTGAACACAATGATGTTTATAGTTATGTAAACTCTCATTTCCATTGTATGAGTTTGCCGTATATTAAATTAGCACACAATTCTGTGCATTTTTGTAGCTGAAAAGTTCAAATGTTCAAACTTGTAATAAAACTACAGTAATGGAACCGTTGTGACTTTTATTTTTAGTTTCATGTTGTCATTTCTCAGCTCATCTCTAAATATAAATAGGAGTGTTTCAAATCAGTGGCAATTTAGCTACCTACAAAAACTGTTTGTAGGTAGTTAAACTGCAGGGGTTCAGACATGTGACCCGGATGACGCGCGAAATTCAGATGGAAGTCCAGAAGTGGATTTCTCCAGTTCAAAACAAAGCAAAGTTGATCATAACGAGAACGTTAATGCCTTACATAGGCTGAAAGAAATGAGGCGTCTCAAAAAAATATGCATATATGATCCACGGTAAAAAAGACTTCTCTTATAATACTGGGGATTTACCGGGTGTCGAGGCGATCCACATAACTATCTGGAGCTCCAGACCTCATATTATGCAACGAGCCAGATGACTGTTTTCAGAAGCCTGGAGCATTCAGTTATTTAGTTTTAGGTTGGGTCAAATTTAGGATCAAAAGAAGCATAAAATGGCTGTCGACTTGTTTCTGCTGGGTGAGTAATAATCGGGTTGGAGAAAAACTCAGATCATTAACCGTTTCAGATCAGGGCAGGACTCAAAGCCTTTTTTGTGACAAAATAGAGCATCTATTCATCCATAGCAATTGAGTACAATTTTAAACTTTAAAAGAGGACATTCCTCCAGAAAGCAATCGTTTCTCAGTAGCTGAGAGTCCAGGAGATGGTTTTTTTGCCAGGTTACAGAAATTACTAACCATAAGATATCTTTAAAGGAGTGTGACCCGTCTGAAACACAAAGGACTTTCTGGAATGCTATGGCAAACAGGTCAAAGGTCAAAAGACTGAGTTCAAAAAACAAGTTGATCTATGGAGTCCTGAAGCACGAGGAGACAAAACTGAGCCAGGATCCAAACAAGACATAAATGACGAACAAAAATAAAAAGGAAAACTACCCAGAGATCGAGGGAACCTCTTTATGATCAGGCTAAGAGTTCCTTGTAATTGGAACAGTGTAATAAACTGAAGTCCAGCCTGCAGAGCTTTATTCCTGAAGCATCTGGACCAGATGAACACACAATAGGAGCAAACGATTTTATGACAAGACTACAGACCGCTTCTGTGTGTGTGTAGGTGTGTGTGTGGGTGTGTGTGTGTGTGTGTTTTACTAGTGTGACTGTCTCAGTTCCTTGGAAGCCCTCAGTGTTGGACCTTGGACCCACACGCCCTCATATTAAGACGTCACAAATTTTTGCGACGCCTTAATATAAGAACGGTGCTCACAGCTGCAGCGTTTAAACACACAAGAGGAATTATGAACAAGAAAAGTCAGGAATGCTCCCGACTTGGGTTTATTTCTGGAGAGCTGTCTAAATAGCCCTTACATGGCCACATTTGGTAAGTTACTTCCAACAATTACTGAACATTATTACCTGCATTATGTGCATGAGTAAAGATACTGAATGTTGGTCAGGTCCCAGATCAGAGCAGTCCCAACTGGTGTTACTGTTGCTGGGTGAGACAGAAAGTGGGAAGAGCTCAGCAGGAAATGCCATTCTCTCAGGAAGAGCCTTTAAAGGGAAAACCACCCGGAGCTGCAGGAGGAACGCCACCGTCTTAGGGATCCAGGCAAATAACTCAGTTTACAGCCTTGCTCACTTCAATAGATAGTTATAGACACTAACTTTCAGCTCCCTCCACCAGGTGGCAGTGGTTGACACCCCAGGGTGGATGCCCACCTCCACTACTCCACACAGGGTGTCTAAGGAGCTGAGGAGAGCTCTCACCCTGTGCCACCCAGGACCCGATGCCATCCTGCTGGTGCTGACCACCTCCTCCATGTTCGGTCAGGACAGGTGGAGAGGCATGGAGGCTCACCTCAGACTGCTGGAAACACCCATCTGGAGTCGAGCTATCATCCTGTTCACTCACTGGGACCAATTAGGTAAACAGCCTGTTGGATGAAAGTGACATCACTGTCATAATCAGGAAAGGTTGAACAGCAAACATTCAGCTGCCATGAAAAGAATCATCAGTTATAGGGATAAGTGTTGCAGTTAAACACAGGTACTGTGGAAGTCATATACGTATGTCTCACTTTGAGAAAATGGTGACCTCCAGAAGCCTGTTGGAAATGTTTTTCAAGAATTTGTGTTTGTTGTGCGATAAATGTACAATGCTGTCCCAGCCATACAAAACCTAAAGTAGAAGTAATAAATAGTTTATCATAATTCACAATATCACCTCAAAATATTGCGATAAAATCAGAATTTTAATGATGCCCTCTCCTATAGCTTTATGAAGACAGAATCAGTGGCATGTTTAAAATCATACCTCTGATTTTCATAAACTACCAAACACACCACTGACCCTCCATATGCAGGGATCTGTCTTAGGTAACTTCAGTACTCTTCAAACATGTGAACTCATCATGACAACCTAGATGTGTTTTCTCTTTAAACAACAAGAAGGCAATAATTTCCTGACTCAAAGTGTCTTAAGCGACTATTATGGTGGGTTAACTGTGAACCAGCGCTTCTTATGGGTACACAACCTCTGTTTACATGTAATTAATGGTACTCAATGGGGATTCTGATACTTATTAGTTTGGTCGTCATAGAGAAAAACATAAGTTTCGGGCAATGTTGTTCCCGGATCTGATTCTGCATTCCAGTTGTTGGCCATTCTGACACACAACGTCTGTCTTACACGTCATAACTGGGAGTAATCAGCGTTGCTTTTTTTTTTCCCAGTGGGAAATCTGACTTTTCTGATTGAGAAGTCAGAATTTCCCAGGTCTGAAAACATTCTGGAACGCAGCATGAGAGCTAACCTCTCGGGTAAAAGCGTCAACCAGAGACATCTAGAGGCCAACAGTGGAACTGCACGTTTCTGTATCTAAGCAGATACATTGAACTGACACCTGATCGCTACTTGAAGTCAACATTCATTGGCGCACACAGTCTAATAATGAGTAAAACTGGCTAAAAGTCATAGTGTAATTTTTTTATTTATTTATTTTTTTTTTTATTCCATTAATCACTAAAATTCAAACAGTTCAGAATAAATGTTTGAAGTTAAACTTTGGAGGAGTCCATTTTCTCCTTTGGCCAGGAAATACACTTCTGAGGTTGTGTCTGGCTCAGGAGTGGCATTACACAAGGATTGTGACGGCTGTCGCCCAGGGACCGGATGCACGTTTGTGTGGTGACACTTGAAACATTGATTCTTGATTGTGCTTTGCACAAATAAAGCACACTGCCTGTGGACAGCTGTAGCAATAATTATATGTGCCTCAGCCTCCTGGTAAATGGTGTCAGTGACTGTCTGCTGGATAACTGTCAAGTCAGCAGTCATTTCTGTGTCAAGCAAAACTTTATTGTAACGTTTTATGGTATTTTATTTTTATGCACCACTGAGTTTTGAGGTTCCATTAGCTGTGAGCTATAAGAGCCACTTTTTGATGAGTCTCTCGTTCTAGTTTGTCACGTTCGTTCCTTAGCGTTGTCAGTTGAGGCTAAGTTCATCTGGTGAAGGTCTGCATCCTACAGGACACCTGTCAATCCAGGAGTATATACAGCGACAGGATGGGACTCTGCAGTGGCTGCTGGAGCGATGTGGACACCGGTACCAGGTTATGTCCAGCCAATCCGGTATGGCACAGATTCACATCGGACAGCTCATTTGGAAAATTCGGAAGATGGCAGAGGATTCAGAGCAGATCAGAGAGATATCCTGCAGAGTGAGAACCCAGCTTGCAGCTCTGAACGTGAGGGGGGAGCAGCAATGGAAGACGAGGCAGCAGATATATGATAATCGTCCAGGACAAAGACAAGAGAGTGGCTCAGCAGCACAAAGAGGTAAGAACTGTTGTCTTTCAGGCACTGCTGAGATTTGTGTGAAAGAACCTGACTGTGGGTGTGTGTAACTGCAGGCGCAGACAGTTTGAGGCCTGCACTCAGCCTCGTCCTGCTGGGGAGGAGAAAATCAGGGAAAAGCTCCGCAGGCAACATGATCCTGGGCAGAGAGGAGTTTCAGAGAGACAAAAAGACAGTTCAGTGTGATGCGGGGCACGCAGAGATCTCAGGGTGGCCTGTTACGGTGGTGGACACCCCGGGGTGGAGTCTGTTTGGTCAGGCTAAACCTGCACAGGTGAAGAGAGAGATCCTGAAGAGTCCATGGTTCTGTCCTGCTGGGAGCAAAGTGATCTTCCTGCTGGCTGTTCCTGTGGACTCATTCTCAGAGAAGGACAGGAAGGCTGTGGAGACGCATGTCAGAGTGCTGGGGGACGGCGTGTGGGGGAGCTGTGTGGTGCTGTTCACCTATGGAGACGCACTGAAGGGAAAGACAATCGAGCATCACATAAAAAAGAAGGAAGCGTCTCTGCAGTGGGTGCTGGACATGTGTGACCAACGGTATTACGTTTGTGACACGAACATGAGCGACTCCACACAAGTGGAACAGCTTCTTGAGATGGTACACACATACAATTTTAAAACCTGATTTTTTCTGTTAAATTAAAACTCTATTTATCTTATCTGGGTCCATGAAGACTCTTGTACTGACAGTTCTTAAGTTTCCGAGTCACGTTGGTTTCAGCGGGGTTCCCCTACTGTCTTTAAAAGTTTGAAACATTGATATCTGCAGAGCGAATTTCTCTTTATAATGGCCCATGATTTAATTTCACTCAATGGGAGCAATGATTTAAAATTGAACAAACTTTGGCTTGTTATGCTTTATGAAATATTTCATCCTATTTGATGATTGCTCAGGATATCGCCACATTCTGCAAACAAATGATGCAATTTGTCCAAAACCTGCTTTTCTTGTTAAGGTGGGATCATTTGTTTTTACAATGACTTTCTATGTAAATCTTTTTTTTTTTTTTTAATGCAGTAGTGGGCTTGCTTCTTCACTTTCTCAGAAAAAGCAATGAACCTACAGCTCTACAAGAAGAGCAGAGCCAAATTCTCTAGCTATGCTCCACCTGTCCTCTAGTGGCCACTGTTACTAGATGTAATTGCTGCATCTGTTTCAGTCAGCAGAAGGAATTTCTCCTTTAACCCCCCCAAAAAACAAGGACACGTTGCAAAACCACTGTGTTGTCGACTTTTATTTATATATATATGTATTTATATACTACTGCCACTGTTAAAAAGTGTGACTCATCACATCATCACTTGTAAGCATAAATAACTTTTTTTTCTCTCTTGAAACCTGGTAAATAAACCAACTGAAAACAGTTATGGGTCATTTTCAGCACCATTGAATAGTACATTCTCTATATTGCATCAAGATATAAAAATATACAGATCTAGTGTTTCGTCTTCTTGAAAACATTCTTTCTGTGTTGTTCAATGGTATGAAACAAGAGAGGAAGAAAAGAGCCAATCCCCGTTGATGAGGGTTGTTACCATTATTATTGTTTCCATGACCCCATCCTTACGAGCGCTTCACTGGACCGTCCATTCATTCACAGCACTTTGTAAAGCATCAGTAGCAGCCACACGTTTGGGGGAAACAAAAGAAATAAAAATACAAGTGAAACATTTAACGCTCACAGAGCCTCCGGCCCTCCCGACCACTGTTAGCGACGAAGTGAAGAAGATGCTGATAGTCGTGGGAGTGCTGCAGTGCAGTGGGAGGGAGAAAGGGGGCGCTGTGGGAGAACCAAGCAGCTGTAACCCTAACCATCTCTGTTCCAGTCGCTCTAAGAAAAGTTGATCCACATTTCAAAGTGGTGATAATGCTCATGGTGCTGTGCTAATATCCCCCCATGCCCTGAATGAAAAACAAACGTACTCAAAGGAAAAACAATGCAAGAAGTCAGGTTTAATCATCTGAGGCAAACGAGAAGATTAAGAAGAGTTGAAGGCGCAGTCAGGATGAGAGTTTGGTTTGCAGTGCATAGAGAGGGATTTCTGACATGGGTTCACCTGGTTGGTTGGAGCATTGGGGTTATTGCCCTGTTTTTTGTTTTTTGTTTTTTTTTTGCTGCACACACACATACACACACAGTAAACACACGCCTGCAGTCAAGATGAGCATGACACAGCAGTAAGACCAGACACAGAGAACAGAGCTGGTGGATCGGGTTCTTGTGGAGTCCATGGTGTTCTCTCCAGCTGCAGCTTCTTCGGCTGCTAGGTGGGGAGTCATCATATGTGTTTGTGAGGAACTAATGTCCAAATATAAATGTCCGTCCATCTGTGCAACAGCCAAAGCGGAGCCGTGTCCTTCGGGAGTCCTTACATTCGTGAGGACGTAGCCAGCTCGTAGAACAAGACATAGGCGTCGCTGCTGCGCACTTGGCTAGACGACATTGGCGTTACTCTAAAAAGAAAGAGAGAGAGGTCAATGAGGTGTGAACTATCTGGTCTAGACACTGTGCATGCCAGGAGATTTTTTTGCCGTTGTTGCTACAGGGGAAACACTGGGATTGTTTAGAGATGATAACAACAACCTTCCACACCACACAGTAAAAGCTCTCAGACTTATCATGTGATCAGATCTCAGTTTCCTGGATATAAGCTCAAGCTGACATTATCAGCAGGTTATTATCACGTCTGCTGATATTGTCCCCACTCAAATGCTTAAGCCAAGGTAATTATATATAGTTAGAGAAAAACGTGGGACATTCGTTTTCCTACCAAATCCTACTTTAAACTTCTCACTGACCTCTCTGCCAAGTTCCCCGGTCTTCATGATGCTGTTAATTCACTATTAGTACCTAATATAGTTCACAAAATAGCTGGACTGGTTCTCAAACTGTGCTTTCACTCCTGCATGTGGGAATGTTAAACTACAACCTGACAAATCTCTTCCTGCGCTGGTGTTCGAACCCACCTGGAGTCATTAAAGGTGTACCATTCTCCCGAGCTGGGATTGCGACAATAGGCTGTGTAGTGACCTCCCATGGTTGTGCCTGAGTGGTTGGACACTGCATACAGGTTATATACTGCATTTGCTGCACAGAGGAAGAAAAATAAAATAAAAGTTAGCTAAAAGGCTACTGACCACTACAAACTAATATGGTGTCATGTTTAATATGATGAAGAATGGGATGAAAGGGGAAAGAGCGTACTGCTGTTTTCAGAGGCAAACTCTCGAAGGTCGAGGTCCTTCATGGGGAAGTTAACAAAGGTGGACAGTTTGCTGGTTCGTCGTGCCTCAGAGAAGCGTTTCAGGTCTGCAGTGGAGGAAGAGTCAAGGAGCAGTTTGTTTTGAATACCTGCTCCCACTGACAGAAGACTGAAATACAGCACACTTTCTCTGTATTATTAAACAAACTGCTGGGTTTTTAGGCTTCCTGCAGCAAAATGTACATGGCACAAGGAAAGGATACGCAGCACTAGAATCTTGGGGAACTTCTGTATTGTGAACTTCTTTGTGCACCTCCTCCTGGCTTTACATCTGTAGCATGTCTGCAGAGAGCAAACAGAGGAAGTAGAGTCACTAGCTGCAAACAGCGGGAACAAGCAGCCACACAGGTGTTGGATCTAAAGGTGAGACGGAAACATAAACTAAACTCTAAGTAAACTCTCACAAAGTGTTTTACAAAATGCAAGACAGAAGAACACAAAAGACAAAACAGGAAAGATGTAACATAAAATAAAACTAATTGAATAAAAAGCCAATCTGAATAAATGTGTCTTCAGTTGCTTTTTAAAAGTATTAAGAGAATCAAAGTTAGAGCATTCCACAGTGTGGGCCCACGGGCCTAAAGGCTTCATCCCCTCTGGTCTTAAAATGAGTGTGTGGGAACATTAAAAGCCTTTGACTGGAATTTATGAGGTTTCTATCAGATTTGCTCCATAGAAAAGGGAAATGAGCCTTTAAAATGTGCAGCATTCACCAAACAGAGCTACAACAGGGTAAAAACTTTGAATGTGTGAAGCTAACACATCTACTGATATCAAAAATATTACAAGGTAATTTTATTTTCAGGGCCGAATATTTTCACTGTGATTTTTCTAATGTAGACATGGCAACTGGTCACATTTCTATTTCTGTCTGTTCACAGATGTTCAAACAAATAAAAACAGTGTGCTATAAATTCCACTCTTCAGAAATACTTGTACAGAATAAACCCGCACAATTTAAGACCAGGTCAATCATCACAAGATTAGATGGACCAGCAGCCAGTCGTTGCTATGGATACCTACCGGCTTCTCATCCCCATCGAGGACGTCCTCTTTGGTGAAGAGCCGCATGCAGTCCATCAGACTCACCTCGCCGTAGCCCTTCTGAGCACAAACACAGATGCATTCACATTAGCAAGCACCAAAACAAACGTAGAATAAAGCCCACAGAGCAAAGCACACAGAGAGACAGGAGAGAAACCAAAGAGTGGGTGTTAGGACGAGTACATAGTAAAACAAGTCTCTGCACCAATGGAGGTAGAAAATACTGTGTGTTTGTGTTGTCTAACCTTTGCGATAGGCAAAGAAAGATCCCAGAAGGGATCGAACACAGTGGAGCAGAAACCACAGTGGCTGCAGGTCAAGGAGCTCTTCAGCTGCCCCACAAACACATCTGGAATAGAAGAAGAGATGACAGCAAATAAATCTCTGAGGTCAGGATTAACAAACAGCTCCAGCTGGCCAGAGATCACCTGACACATCATCAAAAAAACAATAAATCCACTTTTTGACTCACCAACTATTTTACTATCCTCTCTTTCCAAATATTTACTCCACATCTTCTTCCCCTTTTCTTCATCTCTGTAAGTAGATAGGGTGAGAACTTATAAAAAAAATTGTTGATTTGTGAGGGGAGGTTGTTGGCAGAAACCTCATATATGATAAACATGAAGAGATATTTTCTTTGAGGTCCCTGGATAATAAATTATGGATGCAACAAGATATCCACACATGTATTTATTCAAAACACAAGTCTTTTTCTGCTAGTTTGACTTTTTTGTCTTTTGGTGATGCTGTGGGCAGATTGTGGGAAATTTACATCCACCCTCAGATCTTCTGCTTGAAGATACTCCAAAGGTTCTCAATAGGGTTGAGGTCAGAGGTGGATGGTGATCACACCATGAGTTTCTCCCCTTTTATGTCCATAGCAGCCAATGACACAGTGGTATTCCTTTCAGCATGAGATGATGTCATATGGGTCGACACTATCTGATGATTTTCATCAGCAGAGATCCTTTCTCTTTCCCATATTGCTTGAAACCTGTGGCCTGCTTAATAATGTGGAACATTCTTCTTAAGTAGATTTTCTTTAATTGAGCTCAGCAGACACACTAATCAACCCAGGTTTCTGAAATTAATTGTAGTGAATCAACACACAATACCATCTATAAATGTAATAGCACAACAAAAATGTGTATCTTTTTGACACTTAAATCCAATTTGCATAATAATTTGGAACACGGTGTAAAAGTGATGCTTTGTGTTCAGCTGACAGAAAAAACAAGTTTTGTTCTTTCAAACCTAAATGATGCAGAATCTAACAAGTGCACTGCCTGTGGAGAAACTGCTTGTTTTCCATAGATAAACATGAACCCTCAGGTGCAAGTTGAGGGTTGCACCTGACTCAATGCATAGTGTTGATTAGGTGAACACAGGGGACCTGACCTACTTTACCTCCAACATGTAGTTGACACAGTTCATTATCATGAGCGACATGAGGCTTATGAAGACTTAATGATTCATGTTATCTTGAGGAGCACCAATAAGGCTTTTTCATTGGCCAGTTCCAATTTCCTATTTTATTTAAGCTTTGACATGCTGATGCTGACCTTGTTCAGATTCTGATGGTCTTTGTTAGAACTATAAATTTAGCGTATCACGTGAGGAAAATGCGTCTTTCCTGTCATGTCAAAGTTGCTGTCGTCAGATAAAGCCACTCCAAACATTCAGTTTGCAGAGATGAATGATTTCATCAGCTCAGTGTGTCTGCACAATGCAGCATGAAAATAAGTAACATTATCTGGTTACTGCTGTGAGATTTGAATAAGACTTGTAGTATATGTGCACTACATTTGGTGCATCCCTACTGTAACTGGAGATCACAGGGTGTACGTTGCGATATCAGATGATCATAGATTTTACTATTCGCACAGTTTTCTGTGGCTGTGACTCCAAATTATTCATGGACATTTTTTTCATAGAGCTCATCTAAAACATACCTAAAAAAATTCAACTTGGAAAACTGAAATAGGACACATCATTGACTGACGTTTGCAAAACAACCAATTCCGAACCACAATTTTTTTCCTTGCCGCTGATAGGCTGTTCCCCAGAGAATAGAGATAAGGAAGGCTGTGGATGTTAGCTTCTGTGATAGTGCCAAGAAATTGGGTCTTCACCCAAACAGGGTACGAGTATTTCAGTTTAGGGACTTACCGATACTTTAAAACCGAATCCTCATAAAGTGGTCTTGGTTTCGACTTTCAGGTTGCTCTTACAGGTACAAGTACTTAAAGTTGGTGTTGGTCCGCCACCATCAAAGAGTGTTTCCAATGTACATATTTATGCATATTAAGGTATATTTGGTGTTTGAACTATTAAAATAGACAGTAATAAGCTTTCTGTTTTTGGGTCTCAAGTATTTGAGGTGGCTGTGGTCTCTAACCCTCACAAACCCTGGTAGTCCATTGAATCTAAACATTTGTTCCTAAGATTCTTTGTATTAACTTTAAATGGGAGTTTTCAGCTTTGATGCATAATGAACAGAGGAACAGAATCAGAATTTTCACTATTTGTTCTCTCAGTTGTTGCTAGAAGCTGTTAAAAGAAAAATGGCTGATTTTGATCACTTGCTGACTGGTCCTTCCCTAATTTTGCACTTATGCTTGTCTGTTTACTTACGGGAGGTGGTCAAAGTCCTCCACGGTGCCCCTCGGCCTCACAGTGACCCTGTTGACTTCGTTGTGCAGGCCGTCCAGCAGGAAGCGCAGGAACTCCTGAGCATCCTGTTGGCTGCAGCACACCAGCAACAATCTCTGTTACATACATTCCCTTTCTCATTTAGAAACCTGCAGAAATTCCTCAGTACAGTCCTGAATGTCTATCAATACAGCCCAAAAACAAATAAGTATTATAAAGAAATGCAACATACTTGTATCCTACAAATCTGGGAGCGTATCTCTGGATCTGTGTTTTGAATTCAGACGGGCTGACCGCCTCGCTGCTGGTCGACGTCCACATGATCTGGATCAGCTTAGCAAATTCTACCAACACACAAATACTGACGTTAGTCACATGACAGAAAGAAAACATCCAATCACTGATAACTAATATTGCCCTTTTTTAACTTTAGCACACCATCACAAAGACATTTTACCTCTTTGCTCAAAAAGAATCTACTTACATGCAGATCTAATTCAGAGCAAAACAGCTGCTGTGTGTGAGGAGTGTTCGTTCTGGACTCTAGGGGGCCTGTGTGACTCATGTCTCACCTTCCATGAGGGCTGTGTTGGTGCGGCTGTTGTTGTTAAGGTCTCTGCGGTGCGAGTTGTGCAGGCAGTAGTCACGCAGGCTCTGTGTGTTGCTCAGACATTGCAGGATACTGTTCATGAAACACTGTGGGGAAAACGGCAACATAAAACAGAGGATCACTTTTCATATCAGCATCATTTAATTTTACAGATTTTGTCACATTGTAAAATTTTTCTGGAAAACAGCCCTGAACTGTTTAGCTCCCCCAGCTCCCATCATGTATAAAGACCTATCACATACATGGCAGCCTTACGAGAGTATAAACAGCTCCCATCATGTGCCTACATAGGTCACGTGTGATTTGGTGAGATCAAACCAGCAAGAGAGGCAGCAAAAGATCAGAACATCTGATTGAGTTACAGAACACACTCTCCATTTATTTCAGGAGTTCTCTGTCTGCCCTAGCAGAGACCGTGCCGACCCACCAGACAAACGGCTCTCAGAATTTACACAAGCAGGATTTTAGGACAACCCCAGTGAATCAGATAAGAAAGACACAAGATAAAAAACATCATATCTCCCTGTCAAAGGGAAATCTGTCTCGTGAGGCTCTATCTAGTTGCTGTCAGCATGTGACTTTGCCTGGAAAATTAAGTGTAAACTGCTATTATGAGCCCTGTTATTATGTGCTTTACGCTTAACACCCTGTTGAGACTTTTATTTTGAAATAAGAAATTAAGTGGTTCTTGAGTAGCTCTGTTGTGTTGACAGAGGCTGGAGGTTTACTTACGGTATTTCCTAAGTTCTTCAATCCAACCAGGCCTTGGGCACTCTTTGAGTTCTGGAAAAAAACACAGAAGAAAAATAACATTTTTAGATAACAACCTAAATATGAGCATCTTAACCAGATGGGTTATGTGCTCTTTATGAATCTGGACTCTACAAGGGATAAAGTAATGTTCCTTCTACAAAGATATGGCATTTAAAGGAATTTCAGATGTTCCCACAGAGATCCTGCTGGGTTGATTTAGTTTGAGACAAAAAAAAAAGAGCCATAAATCTGCCCACTGCAGGTGAGTGAGTGCATGCTGTTGCTCTGGAGCTGACAGACAGGTGAACCTTCCTGCTGAGCATTATTCTGGCACGAGAAAGTGTTTTTTTTATATCTCGCAATTTCACTTGCTCTCTTGGTGCAGGCTACCAGATGGCAGAGATCTGATCAACAACAGAGGGTGCCATGGAAACGCTGTAGTTTAAGGGTTTTTCATTTTTTAACACTTGCTTTCCCCATAGCAACAAAACTCAAAGCACAGCGCAACACGTGAAAATTTCATAAAATCAACAAATGGCCTGAAATGCTTTAGAGAACTTATGTCATCAGTGCAGTTACATTTCATTACATAAGTTGAGTTGTTATATAATTGAGCAGCTAACGAAGAGCTGATAAAGACCACAGGGGTGGATAAGAAATGCGATGGTGTGCTTGACAACGAAGCAGAAAATATCAGATGACTCAACCTGAATTCATTTTTCACCAACGTTTGTGGAGGTCTCACTGTTTCTGTTTTAATACCTGTGACAATATGCAACATTACCTGCATCATCCCTCATTTCATGCATAAAAAGAAGCTAGCTAAGAGTGAAGACATGAAGTTGGCACGATGTTCTGTTATTCTTGTATTTTCTGGGCTTGGAAGCAACTGTGTAGAGCTGGCAGCCTCACACCGGTCACCTGATCTCGCCCACGGCTGAAATCTATCTCACTCACATGCTTCTTGTTCCCCGCGCCTGTGGTGTAGCTCTCTTAGAGTACCATGCAACAGGACCACCATGAAAACGGGCCAAATCCAAGGTGAGGCCACACAAGACGCCTGGTCATGTCACTGTAAACTGAGCGTGAGAGCTTCCAGGGTTTTTAGGGCATTAACTCTGACGAAGTGACACAGAACTGTATGTACAACAGCTGGTTATCTTATTATGGGAACAAAAAGAGACCAAAAAGTGCAATTTTTTTTAACACAAAGCTGAGCTGAAGTGCTCAGACGTGAAACACTGTGACCTGAGAAACAGAGTGTGAGACTCCCCACAGAATCGCAGGCAAACATGACAAACCACTGTTCAGACTTGGTGACCTTGTTGACGTGGGGGAGTTGTCGCATGAGACGACCAGTCGTAAAACTATCGGCACTAACACGCTTTCTGGATATCACATCTGATAAATGAGTGCTGGGTTCTCCCACATGTTGCAAGTTTTAAACACCAAACATTCAGGGTTAGGATTAGTTGGTACCAGATTCCAATCTGAAGCTAACTTCTCTTTAAAATCACTTTTGATACCAAAAATGTACTTTCAATGACTTTTAAAAAAGAGTTTTAGAATGTAAAGCTAATAAAGACTACAACTGTTGATTGGAAATCATGTCAAAAGCATGTATGTGGATCCATTGCCTCGGATTATTTGTCGCAGACTGCAATGCTGGGGACCCCAACTCTCTGTACACGGAAACACAAAGAGTTCTTTTAAATTGTCACTGGTTATAGTCTTATAATTAATAGTTTTTAGTGATAACAAGCAGAATTTTGATGTGGTTGAAATTCTAAACTGCATAAAAATGTATTTGTTTTCCAAGGTATACGACTAGGTATGGAGTACACCTAAGTACCTACATAAATATTGATAGTCAGTGTTTCATTGAAAAAACTAAAAAAACATCATTTGTTTTATTTTATATGATCTCAGTTAGATGTCGGCAGCAAAGTTCATAAAGCGGTTGGTTCTACGTTTTTGTAACTTCAAACAAAACAGAGCTTTGCTTAAAATTACAGAGCAGCTGGTCAGAGAAGTTCGAGACACCATAATTTACATCTAATCTATTGTTAGCAGTAAGGGACTGAGAGCTTCTTCAACGCTCATGTATTTATTTCTTCAGAGGGGACACTGGATCAAAGTGAGCGCCCTCCCTCTAAAGCGATCTGCCACTGAGCTCGAGGACGTCCACATGATTGCAAGCGTGTTCACTGCGTTTGTCCATACTGTGAGCCTGCAGCTCATCTAGTTATAACAACTGCAACAAAAAGAGCTTTTCACTCTTACATAAATAACCTCCTGCCATCTGTCTCTTGCAGAGGAGGAGGGCAGAATTGATGTGGAGAAGGAAAAAAAAATTCCACCGTTTAATTAACTACAGCTTATCTAAATCCTCCTTTCTGTTTATTCCCTGCAGTAAGGCGAACAGATTATTAGCTCTGGCGGAGAAAAGTGAACACAGAAGCGAACACATCCTGTCCGTCACAGGCTGACTGATGAACATCTCTGCTGTACTCCCGAGTTTGTTTTTTTTTTCCACACACACCAAGCCCTACCACTGGAGTGAGCGCGTCTCCAATCTGCTGCATTCTGCTGAGTGACGCCACAGTTGGCCCCCGAAATAGCAGCTCAGATTTTAGTAACTGTGCTTGTCCACACCCAATTGGCTGATTATTCAGTGGACCGTAGGACGTCAGGACGGTAACGCAAACGTCTCTGTCTCCGTGGTAACGCCCCTTTCTTGAAACATTTCTCCAAAATTTGTGGGAGAGAAAGCTAACGGAGACTATGGCATCACAGCAAAGTGTGTGACTCAGAGAATGTGTGTGTGTGATAACGAGAGTTCAGAGTAGGTGGAAGTGTCAGCGAGCAAATGGGAGCAGATGTGATGCACTTACGCCGGGAATGAAGTCAGAGGGAGGCTGATCACAGAAATCAGAAATAATGTGACTAAAACATAGACAACTGATGGCATTACTACTGGTGAGGTATGAAGCAGGACTCTCCTTGATAACACTCTTTAATTAATGTAAGAAGAACATTTCTATATCTCTAGTTGTGAAACTTTGCCTGAAAGTTACTTGTGTCTTATTTATGTTTCATCCTGTGTCGAGCTGACAGGCTGTAACATGGAATTACAGCCCTTAGTTATCAAGCCTTTCTTTATTGAGCAGTGTGTCTAACAGCATCTGTGTGTGTGATGATTCAGGAATACCTGGCTGCTGCTATGATTCCAGTTTGCTCTGGCACAGCAGTAAAGAAGGATAAATATATTATGGTAATTCTACTCTCTTTCTCTATGCGCTATAGGATACTGGGTATGGATTTAAGACCAAGCACATGTGAATTTTATTTTTGTTTTCTTGAGCTTGATTTAGTTAAAACTACATTAGGCAAGGGCAATATGGACTTGGAATTTTTATCACAATAAAAAAAGGATGGTAATGTATTACCTCTTTTCTAGGTACCTGTATAAACACATAGAAAGGGCAGGACACAGTTTATAACATGTAAGTTCTAATCTTCCCGGGTGGATAATACATTTTGCACACAAAAGAGAATAACTATGCTCTTTTTCATAAATGTCAGAAGCTGCTCAGGCAGCCAGCGTGTTATTTTTGAAAGGCTGCTCCATGAAGACTAAAAGGCATCACAAAAAAAAGCTGCATTAAAGCCAAGCTGGGCTGCTTTTTCTGAAGCTGGGAATAAGAGACAGAGGAAATGTCCCTCTGGCGGACAGCCAGGTCAACGGAGGTTAAAATCTGGCCATCCACTGTGCTTCAGTGCATCTCAAAGTGTGGGACCGGTGGTAGTGCAGGAGAGGAAGTAAAGGGTCAAAGCAAGGTGAGAAAAAAAGAAGGGATGAATAATCTTTGATGGTGGCTTGGCTTTTTGGCTGGACTTCACAGAAAATCAGAGGAAGTCAACATCAGTAACAAAAAAAAGACTTAAGGTTGGAGATTTTCTTCTGATACTGATTATACTCAGAATCAAGTGTGTTAATACTGAGTATAATCTGAGGAATTCAGCATGAAAATAACTGACATATCTTCAGTAAGCTTCAGTAATCAGCTGATATTGATGTAAATGTGGAAACTAAAGGTTATGAAACTCTCTTGGTTCTAAGGTAACTTTATTAATAATGACTGACGGGGTGTTTTGACCTATATGCTACAATCTTAAGATAACATTTTTTTCCTGCTTATTAATATAAAGATGACAGAGTGCCTCAGCTGGACTGCAGCTGCTTCCTGGCAATCTGAGCCTTGTTGAGGCTGGAGAAGGTGTGAGAACATAACAAGCACAGAGGACAAGCTAATGAGCTATAAGCTAATGACCCCTCGAGGGAGTGGTATATTTAGGACGACAGTTTGGGACAAAGAAGCATTCTACTCCTCTCTGTACCACCTTATTTAAGTCCAATACCAAAATCACAGATTAAACAAGCTGGCCTTTCAATTCTATGGAAAAAAATCTAAGATTATTTTTTGCCTGCTTGTTTTTGACTGGTTGAGTTTTTGTTTTGAACAAATAACAATAAAAATAATGCAATATAAATAAATGAATTAATGTGATACCTGGTTGTGCTAACAAAAATAAAGTCAGAAGAAGCACAGAGATATAAGAAGCTGCTAAGAGGGAAATGCGTTTTCTATAAGAAATTGGTTCACTCGGCCTGCAAGACAGTAAGAGAGCGAGACTTTCTGCAGGTATCAATCAGGAAGGCCGAATTGAAGGTTTTTCTGTTTTATGTTTTTTTAAGTTGCAATTTTTGTCTGCCATGGAACATAATGAATTTGAAAATATATAGAAAATTGGAGTAAGGATCAACAGCGTCTTAATGACAAAAAACAGATGAAGGCTTACAGTTAGAGAACATGTCCTCATTAATCAGGCATATGGCTAAACATGCTAAAACCAAAATGCTAAGTATTTTTTTTTTTATCTTTGCCAGACTTATTAAAGTGTTAAAGACTTCACACTTTCAGCAGGTGATGTAATTAATTGATGATTGCTCATGGCAGGAAAGTCAGAAAAAAAAAAGATAACAGCTGTTCATTCATTTTGTATTATCTTGCATTATAGTCCTTAAAGAGACATCTGGTTTGGAATAAATTGGTGTCAGCAGGACAAAGCCATGAAAAAAAAATACATGGAGCAGAGGTCGTTTTTCGATCTTGTCAGTGTCCAAACACAGTGAATCTGTGAAACATAAACACCACATGTATCTAAGTTGCCAACAATCAAAAACGCTGAATCAAAAATGATCAAACAGAAGCATTATAATTAAAAATATTGGTGTTATGTTTCTAGCAAGCTTCAACAAACAATAACAAGCTATCTGCTCATTCCTGTGTCTCTATGGGCTGTTAATCAAACTTCACACCTTCAGCAGGATGCTTGGCTCCACCTGGCAGCCCTGAAAGCCAACCGCTGATTGGCTGGCAAAGCGATGTGAACGTAAGCAGCAGAACAGTCTGTTCTGACCTGACTATCTGTTTGGCAGTTCCTTAAAAACAGCCTATCTTGTGATCTGTGAGCGACTGTCTTTGTCAACTTTCTCCCATGTGAGTGAAGGTGACACATCCTAGCACTTTTAGCTATGTGAGTGTTTTATTTCTCTCAGTAGGATGCAATCTGTCACAGGAGATCACCGAGTTACTGTGTACATAAGACAGGGACTTTACAAATTAATATATAACTCTGGTAGCCAATGTGCTGCCTTCTTGGCCAGAAACACCCTTTAAGCAGAAATTACACCATTGCTCTGTTAACCAGCAGGGAGCATGTGACCATACAGCAATCCACTGGTTTCTTATGTAACTCCTGTTCTGTCTCTGCTTCACACATCTTCAGAGTAATGCATGGCTCTACAAGAAGAACACACACAGAGTTGCGAGAGTTAACTATGAACTGACAGGCCTATGTTAACAATATTATGAAGGCTGAAGCCCAACACCTACCTGTGTTTAAGCACACCTCATCTATAGATGAGTGAGCGGAAATAATCAACCATAACTCAAAACACGACAGCTTCAGCAAAATTGAAATCAGTGATGAACATAAACAGCTTGACTGGCTCTGACGTGCCAGTCAAAAATTTTAAAAATCAATCTATCCAGTCAGTGAACCTGTCATACTATTCATACTGACAACAATATAGAGTGGACGTTGTTATTGAAGGAGGAGGGCTCAAAGTTAGATATTTTCCTATCAGCCAGGTGATAAAGTATCTTTTGACTGCTTCTGGTGAAGAATTGGACATTTCAGATGCAGAATTTCATGCAGAGTGAAGGCTGGTGGAGACATGAAATGACTAGAAGACAATAAAAAATGTTGGTTAATTGCAACCGGTGTTATAACTGCAATATCCAACATCATTAACAGAACTGAATATCAGTTTGTTAATGATCCAATTTCATCCAAGCACATGTTTTTGCTCTTTAAACATGTATTTGCCACAGGATATGCAGAATTTGAAATAGCTGATTATAAAAATGAAGGCTGAGGCACATTAAAAAACTATAAGGCTGAAATGTTGTTGAATATTACAATAATGATATTGATTGTGATTACCACATTTTTGCCTTTAATAATCTTGACCACTGGGGTGTAAATCTGATCTGCACAAAAGAGATGGAGAAAGTTCATTCAACTGGCCAATTAAAGCAAGTGAACTCTGGTACATGGCTGCAAACTGTAACATTTACCAAATATTGCATCCAGTCAGTCCTTCAGGATTGTAATATTATACACACAGATTCGCTCATACTAATTCTGTGATGAGCTATTAAATTATGCAAATTGAGCAGGCAAGGTGACCGTTTATGGGAGAAAAGCAAAACAAAAAAAACATTCATACTGTTGTTCCTAAAGCAAAATTATAAAATTCTGGTGAGTCTGGCTTCAGTCCAGAGTAACAGTCTGATTAGTTCAAATGTAGCTAAAACAGCCTGATATTGTTGTGTCTGCATTCAATGAAGTTCTGTAGAGGATGTGTTGGAAAGCTGTGGCACACAGCTGCCTTGAACCTTGGAGCCTTCAGAGTTGGTGCACCGTGACACCACCGAGCACACGCTGCAAGCAGCAGCCATTTAAAAAGCACAGACAGCAGAGAGACATTCAGGACACGTTTCCTTGTCAACGTGCATGCCGAGGCTTGTAGAGAAGGAGGTACAGAGGACAAACAAGGGACACAGAAGGACAGGGAGACAGTGACAGTCTTCCTGTCCTTCTGTATAGACAAGCGTGCCAAGCTGATGCGCCTGGCCAGCGCTGAAGTGTGTTCTAATGTAATTTCTCATTACATAACAAAAGCTGGCACACAAAGGAGCTCCACTCCACACTGTAGCCCTGGAGGTCACATGCATATACAAGTGCACGCTCTTTCAACTGCAAGGTGATCACATTTTCAGCATTTTTATGGATTGGTTTGTTCCTTTTTTTCGCCAGGACAAGTGCAAACAACATGAAATTCTGGTGTCCATGTTAACAATCAGTGCATTTCAGCCGCATCTGCCTACATAAGACGGAGAAAGTCAGATTTATCTTTTCAGCCAAATTATAAATACATTGAAATTAACCCAGTTATCAGCCATCTGGTTCCACTTTAGCCTATTCCAGCATGTTCCTAATCCACAGCTCCAGTTCTCTGAACATTATGTTCTCAAATCTTTTACTCAACTAAACACTCAGCTGCGTCTCCCAGCAAACGGGGGGAGCTATCACACACATCATTAACAAGGCAAAGCACACATAAAGCGTGAGCGAGAAAGAGGTCACATCTGTATTTATTTCCCTTCAAGAGGCACACAGGAGCGGTGTATGAGAGGGATTACAGTGCGTTATATAAGCAGTGACCTGCCTGTGCAGGCCCACTGATTCTGGAACAGCTCAGAGCGGCTTACCCCTGCAAAAAAGACTCACTTGTGAGTTCAACTGACTCCATGACGTTCTCATGTCCAGTGCTGGTGACCGGACTTTGCTTCACACCGAGTGACATGCACGGTGCACCAAAGTTTGTTCCTCCACACATGAATGTCAGCCTAACGGAATGTGAGAAATGAGTGGGCTTCTACAGCCAGCTAGTGTGCCGATACGCGAGTTATTACCCAACAACATATTTCACACAGTCATAAGACATGTCTTATGAACTCACAAATAGGAACACCTCAACACAAAACAGCGATAATTCTCCCTACTGCAGAGCGGAGCGTGTGAAGTTTTCCCCCCTCTTACCTTTGCTTGATTTATCAGGAGCCCCACGAACGTTGACACCAGCACCGACCCCGACATGCTGCCCTTCCTGCGCATCTCTTGCTTAAGAAACGGAAAGGCGGCTGCGGGAGGCTCCTCCGGCACTGTGACCGTGTAGGACTGTCGCATGCTCGGCATGCCGGCGTGAGGACAGAGGTCTTCTCCCGGAGCTTCGTGTTCAAGCGGCAGCGGAACTGCGCTGCTTGTCGTTGTCTGGTCTCGCGACGCTCACACGTTTAATGAAAAACTCACCGGCGGCTCACTTTCATTCATTCACCAACATTACGTACAGACGTCACAAATCACGCCAAACACACAGAACCTGTAGCAGTACCTACGCTATAATAACACTGAGGTAAAAAGGAGCGTGTAAACCAGAGAATAGGTCCAAAAAAAAACAACCACAGACTGCTGTATCATTCACTGTACGGCTCCATTCAGTGAAGCTGGTCTGGAAATAGCAATAGACGCGTATTTGGCTCTGATTCCGTTTTATAGGACTGCAGGTCCGCCTCTTTAAAGTCAGCCTCCAACAAACGTCAGAGACCGCCTCCGGACATGCTCCTTACGTCACACATCATCTCCATGAGCTGATGGACTGATGCTGGGTCCACGGAGACTACTCATCCCCTCCAGAAACGACTGTTATAGAAAAATGCGCTACCAAGACAAAGTCATACAAGAGACAGCGCTGTGAAAAACTTCTTAATTTCTTTCTTTTTTTTGAGTGTTTTTATACTTTTATATAGAACAACAAAAAAATTGTAATATTAGATGAAGACTCACTTTATCTAATGTGAAGTGAGTAATCAAGAGTAATCAGTAACAGAAAATAGATTGTAAGATGGTTAAATTTTCTAATGAATAAAACCTTTACAAATCAACATGGCTCTTTCTGAAAACAGTTAATGCCCCCAAAATTTTATTACAGGTTGTTGTGCCCTTGGTGGAAACAACAGTCAAAGCAAAGCAAGAAAAAAAAGTATTAATTCTGACCCACTTCTCTTTGTAAAATTGATTTAATTTAGGTACCATAGATGGATTTGTAGGACATGTGTAAGGTCATGCTTAACTTTGTTTAGAATTTTCACAAAGTTACTCCGATTTTTCATTAAGTTTTTTTATTTTTTTTTTATTTTAGCTAAAGGTGGAATTTGTGGGGTGCTTTGAATTATTGTCCTGATGCACAAATAAAATGTCTTGATCTTGAAGGGAGAAAGTAATAGCTGGACATTCTTCTTCAGATTACATTTTAATAACAAGATTTTTTTCCCCACACAGGGCCAGGTTGTTATACAAACACCAATAACATTCCTATACTTTTGTTTGTTTAAAATAAAAGTTTAAAGTAAAAATGTTTGAGTTTCAAGCCCACAAAAATGGTAGAATTCAAAGAAAGAAAGATGGATTTTAATCACCAATCCAGACATAAAAAAAATCCAATATGACTGCCATATGTTTGAATTGCAATGGAAGCTGCTGTTAAAAGGGGTTTATTAGTACTCAAGCAGTTTGAATCTTAATAAATATCTACCACCCACAAATCCATGTATGATTAATTTGTGAACATGTTCTTAGTGCTTGAGGAAACATACAGTATTTTGCCATTTGCTTTGCTAACAATCAGTAACTCAATGGTTATTCTGTATAACAGTTAAATATTCTCCACCACACTTCATATCTGAGTAGAATCTGATTGCGGCAGAGATCAATTCTTCAACTTCTTATCCTTCTGTTTTTTTGACAGATCAGCTCTAAGGATAATTGGCTTTGTTTATATATGAATTCTACTGAAGATGCCTTTAGTACCACCAGTTTCACCTCTATCACCCCTGGAGAACCATGAGAACATACCATACATAAATGTTGGGCACAATAGATGGGTCCAGTGACTTTAAAATTAGACTCTGCATCTTCAGAAGCAGTCTTTTTTCAGACTTTGGTGACTCATCAGTTGGCCAAACAATAGCAAGGATTGAGTGGGAGTTTATTTCAGGAAATCGTAATAACAGGTTGATCATTGTTCCAACACTGTCCAAGAACAAACAGTCTGTATCACATAGGTTCCGGCTGTAGGTTCATAGCATTTTAAATGTAACTATTGAAGGTGTTGTTCTTACCCAGACATAAAGGACAAAACTTTTTTACTTATTAAGATCGCTGACACTGAAGAGTGAGAGAAATCATCAAATATGCAAAATCAATAATTTAATATTTAATTTAATTTACCAGATTATAAGTGTCATGGAAAAAAAAAGAAACTACGGTATTCAATGGTATAATGTACACTTAAAGTAATCAAGGACATCGGGAAGTGAGGAAGGAAAGTCATAATAAAGGAAGGAAACTACTTTGAAACAATAAGATAGGGAATACACTTTGGAAAAAGTCATATTTTCCTAATCCCAGTTTCTGACTGTGATTAGAAATGATTGGTGACCAAAGAATTACCCTGCCCTTTTAAGGGGACTCATATTAGGAGCATCATGGTGCATTGGGACAACTGCTGTGTGCCAAGACAGAAAAGGTTACTGACCTTTAGCCATGAATAGTTTTAACAGAACTGTTGACACTTCTGCATGCAACTTTCTTAAAAGGCATAGTGTGCTGTCCAAAACCGGAGGTGTTGTTTAACAGGAAGTTGAAGCAACATATATTACTTGCTGTTCCCCTCCCAAGGCCTATTTTATCTCCTATAGTTGAAGGAATATTATTTAATCAAAATATCCTCCACAAAATAAAAAACACACTGTTGTTTCATTAGTCAGGTAAGGGGAACTTTTTGAATCTCTTAAAAGTACTTATTAATTGCCCCCTAGCCCATGTTATGTCATTTCCTATTGTTTAGCAATAGGAAATGACAATTTCCTATTGTCAATTAGGCAATTATGATATGCTAGATGATGGGATTGTCAACCACCAATGAAAAACTGTTTGTAGAAAACTCATTATGTATCAGAAAAGAAAAATAACAATTTCGTGCTTGGGTTAGAAATTTAGCAGTTTAAATAGAAAAAAGTTTAAACATAATCAATTTAAACTTTTTTCTGTGTGAGCTAAACATAGGAGTAGCTCTTGCAAAAGGTTAACTTGGAATACACAGTATACTTGACACCAGAACACATTGATGAAACAGCAAAAAATATTAGCTGTCTCTTAACTTGTTTACCAGACTCAAGAGGACACTCATCAATATGTCTCAGTTAAAGTATCATGGAGTGCTCAAATTTTCCCAAGCAAGTAAACAAGTGAGTTAAGAGACAAGGTGACAGAGGCTGGATCTGAGTCAGAAGGACTTGCGTTTTAAAGCCGTATTTGATTTATCTTAGAGGTCAGAGCTCGGAGACAGGAATAACGTCACACTTACTTGGTAACCTCATAGTTGCAAAATGGAAAACAGTGGGGCTGGCTAATAATTGTGGTAGCTTACTGCTTATCCCAAACAAAGCTGACAATACTGTATTTCCCTTATTAGTTAAAATACAAATGGAATATGTTGAGAATGTGTTGAGAAGTATGAGAATATGTTCAGAAGTAGGTGTTTAATAGCATTATATTTTCCAATGATTTAAAGATACCACTAGAAATGCTTATAGTTTATTTAAGCCACCTTTAGCAAATTTTTGTTACGTGCAGTCACGTTGAATTCTAAACTTGGAGTTACTTGAGGCCCTATCTATCCCAACCTTCCTGGCTGAAATCTAGTCTTTATTAGGTGTTCTCTTTTCACTTTCAGCAACTGGTAGTATGGTGTTTAGACAGGTTTGCTGATTCAGAGAATTGTCCTATAAATGATTCTTATTAATGAAAGAAATCAACAGAATATGCTGTATCTCCCTTCTCAGTTCCTGGCAGTAAGACTGAATGATCATACTGGGATCATCCAAGAATCCCAGTATGATTATTCAGTTTTGCTTACCCTGCATGAATTAATCACATGATCTAACGCTCAATAAAACAAACATCTGTGTGTGAGAGTGCATGAATTTAGTGGAACTCATGTGTAAAGTGAAGGAAGTGCAGCATGTACCCTGCAACAAGGCTGTGACCGTGGCTCTGGTGTGTACACAACAAATAACCAAGGAGCACATTCTATCAGCAGGTTGTGTGAGTGAAGGAGGAGAGAGTGAGACGGGCAGAAAGAGAGAGAGAAAGACCAATGTCTAAATCTCTGAGCTGGAAAACTACAACATCAGAAGGGGGCAAAGAGTCCGTGTGTGGTTTGATATCTGACGCAAGAAGCAGGTCATAGTGGTATTATCTAACAGATGTCAGACTACATTGCCTCTGGATATGTGCTTTTCCCCAATATATTCACATTACCTGACTATGGAAAAGTTGACTTCCCCCTTAAACTTTTCCACATTTTCTCATATTACGACCAAAAATTGCATTTTAAATATTTCTAAAATGGTGTGTGGTTTTTAAATATTTCACAAATATGTACATGTGTACACTCTACTTTCATTCGATAACTTGAAACAAAATCCAGGGCAGATTATTGCCACAAAAAGTCACACAATTCTCTTTGGAAGAAAACTAACATTGCAATTGACCTTGTTGTTAACCTCCATGCAGTCTCCTCCTTGCATTTGAAGCCTTCACAAACACTGAGTAGTGATCAGAACTTTACATGTAAAAATTCCTATCATTTTCCCTCTATTTCATAAAAATATACCACTCTGTCAGTCCATTCGATCAGTTATGAGCAACAGATTCCTTTTTGAAGAGATCAACATATTTTATAGTCATTTATGGAAGGCTCTGTGATGCTTCACTGTGAGGTACATTGAAAGTCCCAGTATGAAGGAGTGGTTCAGGCCAGAACTCTGTCAGGGTACCAGAAGATAATGAAGTATGCTGTACAGTCATGGGACAAATGGAAATAACAGAGAGAAGGATTTTTTGCTATAACATCTCTTTCTTTAAATAGTTGTTTGGATTATAAATAATGACCTTATTTGCTAATTATGAAGTGGAGAGAGACAAAAAAGTTTAAACAAAACTCAATATTAAAACTTATATTACTGATGGTATAATAGTTCCTAGACAGAATATGCTGTAAACTAAAAGGCCCAACGTTCTTTTAGTTGATATTACTGTAGTCAGATTCATTTAAAGAAGCAGACCAGATTTTCCTGGTATGGTGACCTTTATATCTGCTGGGGTTGGCAAAACAGCCAAATTGTTTATAATTATGTTTGGGGCTTTTGTCACAAATGTTGCACTGAGATAATCTGGGTAAGTACTTAAGAGATCCTTGGGCCATCACGCAAAGATTTTCCTACACTGATCTACCTTCATCAAGCCTTGACAGCATTGTTAGCCAAGCGATTCTGGGTGATATAACAGCCCTGATTTGGTGGCTAGACAAGCTGTGCACAAGTAGACTCTGCTCAGTGAGAGAAATTCTTGGTTGAACCCATGAAGTGACTTCAAGATGTTTAGACAGCAGATGACCACATCTGTCAGGATCACATGTACTGACAGGAAAAGTAGAGTTCTACAAGAAGAAGAGAAGTCAGAAAGTCATGCACAGGCTCCTGCCATAGTAACCCTGGACTTGAAAATAAGTTTAGGAATAAACTAGATGGAGTTTGTGTAGATGTGTAAGTAGTACTCTGTGTAATAATAGAACTCGGAACCTGCAGTTTTATGTTTTCAGTATAAACAATAGTGTGCCACCCTGGACATCAGGATCTTCGTACAGGTACACACAGTAAGTGGCGCTGTGCAAAGCCATACTCAGCTATGTAAGTGTAAGGTTTCCTCACAGACAGTCTACACTCTGACCTACAAACCCAATCGAACGGACTCACAATAACAGCTTACAAAACTCAGCCAATAAAATGTTGACCCTCTTTGCCTGAGAACAAAGAAAGGCTCAAACATGAGCCAGATTGTGGCTTTTCTTTCCTAAACCAAACCATAAGCTGTCTGACCAAGTGGGAGAATGGAGAGTCAGACAGTTTAAATATATTGTTAATGTTGCTCAACAGAAAGTCTAGACACAAGGCCCAAACAATGAAATCGAGGCTAAAAAAAAATCAAAACATGTTACACCCAGCTAAGCCACCTTAGTCTTACTGCCTGTCAGTGCAAGCTAAAGGAAGAAAGTGGGACCAAAAGGTTAACACTGTTTTTTGACATACTGCTATCAACAGCAAGGCGATATCACAGTAGTGCTTTTTGCAAAATTCCTAATCTGGTGTTCAAAACTGAATACAATCGCATATTTCTAAACAAGCAAAAAAAAAAAAAAAGTAGCCAAATTTATGATGGGATCCCAAAACTTTTATTATCAGACTGAATCAAAATCTCCAATGACTGCACTGTCTAAATAGGTGTCATTAATAAACATTTATTATTAATACAACAGTGTAATGAGACATTGTGACATGTGATCTCATGGTATTAAAAGGGTAAAACAATTCTCATCAAAGCCAAGTCTCGGGAAAGTCTAGTTGCCGTCAGCATGTGACTTTATGTGGTGAAGTACTGTCAGCTTTTGAAGCATCCCTGAGATATGGGTGACTTGAAAAATCTACTGTACATCAGTGGAGGAAGCAGATTTTTTTCTGTAGCTTGCCAGTTTTTCAAGGGTGCTGTGAAGTGATCAGAAGTTCACACCTTTCTCTATAACATACTAAATATACTCTACAGTCACCAACAGTGTGCCTAATAAATGTAGTGTATTGACAACCTCTAGTTTCTGGAACACACCAAACAAAACAAGACCAATGCAAACCTTCAACAACAAACCTCATCGGCAGGTAAGAGAGAGGACATTTTTCACTTTGTGTCCGATCTCACAATAGGGAACGAATCTGCTGTGGTAGAAGGAGAAGATATTGCAAATTCTGTTTTGATCCAGGATCCTGGAGGTTTTTTTACTAGGTCAGTGGTACAACTGAACCTGTTACTGTTCCTGAGGGAGGTTTTTCAAGACAAACCGATGAACTCACAGCTCACTGATGAACTGAAAATTTCCAAGACACATATAAACAAATGTACCCTTATTTGCTAATCAAATAAAGGTACATTCATTCTCGAATTTGCTTTGCAGCACGTGATTAACCTGGTAGAGCGCTGTCTCCTAGTTCTCCTCGCTGACAATATAGTGATGCAACTAGGACTGAAACGATTCCTCCAGTACCTCGATTATTAAAATTCCGCCTCGAAGCTTCATTAAATTTTATTTTGTTATTTAGCGCACAGTGTTCCAGCCGGGTAATCAGTTGTGCGGCGCTCTCACTTCCGCCTGAGTTGTTGACGAAAGCTAAGTGTTAGCCGCATAACGTCCAGTTTTCAAGTTCGGCCTGGGAGGATTTTATTGATTGATGATGTCATATATAAAAAGATATCCCTATATCTTTGGATATATATAAAAAGATATCCATATATCTTTTTATATATGTATATATATATCTTGATTCCTCTGTATATTTTGTTAAATATAATCAGAATCAGATTTTATATAAATATTTTCATCGCAGGAAAAAAAAACATTTCTTGGAGGGGAGTGCTATGTCTGATCCAGGGAAGAGCTATTACATTTCATAGTGCCTCCATGAGCTGCCATTGTTGTACACAGATTCGTAATCTTTAAATCACAGTTTGAAACTCATGAGTTGTACACTGCTGTGAATCTAATGTGTATCATTCTAATGATCGCAATATTATGCACTGCCTTGTCTCGTGAGTATAAGTGTTATACCCCTGATTATTGCATGTTTTTATAGTAAACACTCACAAATGCTGTTTACTGAGTAAAAATACTGTACCTAATCATTACTAAATTTCTAAGAATTTTAAAGCAACAACAAGAATGTGGACTCTGACCAGGGTTGATCAGAGGATTTGATTAATCTGCAGAAAAAACAAAGATAGCTGTGTCATCCACTTTGTCTTACTCATCACTGAAGCACAACAGCACATGCAGCTGCTGTTTTTCCGCAGCAAAGTTCTAAGAAACCACCAGGATTGGATTTACCTGGCTCTGCCAAACCTATTTTAGGATAATCTTCAATCCTGGTATATGTGGCTGTAAACATTCATGTTCTAATGAGGGGAGGACGACTGTATGGACGCATCACCACTGCAGTTGCTGGAAAGTTGGAAAAAATAACAAGAGAAATAGCATGTATTCCACAAACTGTGATTGATAAACTCGGTTCAATTATTTTTGTGGAAGAATGAAATTGAGACATCTATTACATATTAGTGGTATAAACATGGAGATGGAGGAGTTTAAATATGGATACTGCACAAGGGAAGTGACGAATGGACTGAAGGTGGAGTCCATTCGTCCGATGCACACAGCAGGAGTGCTTTCGGACAGGTGATAGTTGCTTAGATGACAAGATGGCATTAAAAAAAAAGGCAGAAGAGAACAAAATCTGAACCATGAAAATCTGGTACATATTTTCATATAGGACAAGATTGGAAATGGTTTTATCAGTCATTGTAATTTATAATTGTCCACATGGATAAAAGGTTGCTGCTCAGACAAGACAAGGATTTTGCTGTTTAGACACAACGACAAAAAGAATGTTCACTGCCAAGCAAGGTAGTGGAAGCATTGTGTGGTGCTATTTTGCTACCAGTGGTACCGGTACAAATGAGGAATAATAAAGAAGGAGGACTATCCTTTAATTCTTTATTTCAGATTCAGTTCAGAATCTGAAAGCAAATATAACTACTCTTTTTTTTTACATTCTTATTTTAATATTTGTGACACACTTCTTTAAATGTCAACATATACTAAAGGATATAACTACCCTTTGGAAAATGTTCCTGTTTCTTATGGGCAGGAGATTAGTCCTACTATTTTGATAGTGGAGAACTTTTGGATTAGCAACTCTAATTCATGTGAGATTTGTCATCTTAAAATGATTTAAATCTCTACCCCTGTGTGAGTTGCACCTTTAAATTAAATGGTAATCATATGTTGAAAAAGACGAGCCGCTTCCTTAAACATGGAAGGCATTTTCAGCTGTACCTTGTGTCTTAAAGCAAGTTGACTAGAATGAGGCTTGAACTATTATTCTATGTGCTCATTTGTTGGTATGGAATATGAACATGACACAATCTACAATAATATTTGTGGGAAATGGATCCAAGTGCTTGTTGGTTTTTAATTGGAACCTATTTGCTAAGGTGCAAAAATCCACAAAGGACAAATGAGCTCATATTCCCAATGACTATATCTAAGTAGCTGTTAAGAGTTTTGGAAAATTCCCCTACATTTTGGACTGGTCTTGGCTGAGAAACAATATGTGGTACAGCTGTCTGGTGCTCATATGTCCTGCAGCAGCAAATCCACCACCATGGAGAGGTGCACACTGCCTTGAATAAGCTGGTGAGGGTCACCTGTTGGTGTGAAGCACAACAAGGACAAAGAATCAAGGAGAAGCCTCCTGAGAGAGGGCACAGTTGGACGTTTTTGGATGAAGGCCATCTGCAGCAAAAGATTTTTTTCAGAAAGGGAAATACTCCCCCTTTTATTGAAATATGGTGAACCAAACTCCTTTTACTGTGCCAGCTGACCAAGAGGGCATGGACTGAGCTACCAGGAGAGACGTTGCTTTCCAAAGAAGTCCAGGTAAGCTGACCATGACATTGTTTCTCAACCCTGCTTAAGCCACTTTGTGACTGCCATTGTTTCTTTGCCTGTTCCCATACAGAAATGTAATTGTTTTGTTTAAGTTTTTGACATTATTCTGCTTTCCACTCGTTCATAATAAGTAAAATGCTTAATATTAATAATTGTTAAAAAAGTATTTGTTTGGCTAATTTTATTGTTTCTTTTGACAATAACAGTTTAAACTTATCAATGGAGTTTTCAATCTTAGATTACTTTTTATGATCATTATTGAATAGCTTTTGAATGTTCTTGAACTTTAAGGTCTTTATTAAGCCTTTATTCCCTTAATGGTCATTGATTCAACACTGTGGTGGCCTCTTAATGAGCCATTAAACCAAATTAAATTGAGAATATTGCTTATTTTATCACTTATATAGAACTTTGATTCAAATGCAGTTAGCTCCATAAACATTTTAATCAAGTTCCACCAGGAACAAATTGTGTTGCATACAGTTCTTAGTTAACACATAGTTCTTACAATTAAGATTAGCTGAAATAACTTGTTGAATAATCATTCCAGGCTCAAATAGGACAAATAGCTGAATCTTCACAATCTGGTTGAAACCCAGACAATAAACCAACTTCAATATATTGCTTGGAGATGGCTGATCTGACGTGATCCAGCTCTGGTTTCAGGAACCAGCCGTACAGTGGATGATCAGATCTTACAGATGCTCTTCAGACACAAGGCAGCAACCACCACTGGTCTCCTCAGATTCACCTGCACATTCATCAGTGTGGGACAGTGCACATCATATTGGACAACAACAACTCATTTAATCTGCATGACACAGTGTCTCCCATATATTTGCACTACACACAGATGTATGGTGAACCCATGCTTTTGACACCAGCGGGTGTTTCTGTCTGAAGCTATGCTTGTTACCAAGTCTCTATGAGGACCACCGTACACTGTTAGCTACTCAACAAGGAAATCACACTAGATTTCTGTTACATGCTGTGTTGCTTCTGAATACATGCTGGAAGCCTAAAGTTGAGCTGTTGTTTACACAGACCACCAGGTGACATTTCTTAGTTCACATGACAGTCAACAACATTTATTTAGAATGTGCAAAGCTCAAATATAAACATATCAATTCTACTACACTGGCAATAGACCAGACAGCTCCCTCACCGGGCAACCATTATCCATAAAACACAACAAACTACATTACCCAGAATGCCACTTTGCTCAATTAATGGCTAGACAGAAAGCCATTAATATACTTCCAAAAACTTGCCTTTAAACCTAAGGAAGTAACAACTTCCAAGGTAAAGGAAATGTGCTATTAAAATATCAAATAAAAGCATGCAATCACATGATACATAAATAAGAACACACACACACAAACTTCTATCTATCTATCTATCTATCTATCTATCTATCTATCTATCTATCTATCTATCTATCTATCTATCTATCTATCTATCTATCTATCTATCTATCTATCTATCTATCTATCTATCTATCTATCTATCTATCTATCTATCTATCTATCTATCTATCTATCTATCTATCTATCTACAGAGATAGATTACCCAGAAAAAAAATAAAATATATATATATATATATATATATATATATATATATATATATATATATATATATATATATATATATATATATATATATATACACATCTCAAGAAAACATTGGAGATGAAACTAAATAAATTCAAACAAAGAAATGAAGCAAACATTAATTAATTTCAGTTGGGTGTGGTACATTTTCAAATAAGCTCACACGGTACCCTTAAATAACAATAACAGTTATATATATAAAAAAAAAACAACATACAAAATAATCATTAAAAAATATTTGTAATAATGAAAAAAATACTTTCCAACTCTTTCATGTACAATGTTGCCACCCTGTGGGCCTGATTTCATGTTTGCCAAAGAAACTCATAAATACTGAACTCGGTGAGGCCAGGGCGGCCTATAGACCAAGCTCACTCAGGAAAGTAGAGAGTTAGATAATTGCTGGCTTTAACAGGCATCAAGTGTCCAAGAGGTCATTTTATCACTATGTGTACTGAAGCTACTTACACACTCAATTACTCCACACAATATAGAGGGGCAGGACAATCTGGACTTTCTATTTAGAGGTTGAAAATATTTCCATAGAAAGTCAAGTAAATCAATATGTTTGGTATTCAAAGGAAACTCAAAGTAATTTGACCAACAGCGCCCCCACCTGGTCAAGAAACACTTCTATCAATTGCAATGTGAGTACACTAAGATTTCCCTTACAACACGGGGACTCGATGAAACAAATGCAGACCTGGGCAGAGGACATCGGTGGCAAAAACCGCAGCTTGGATTCTATTCAGCCTCCATCAGCTTGCTTATTGATCATATCTGGATGAGCACACATCATGTAAAAGCAGAAGAAGAAGAAACAAGAGGACTTACTGTGGAGTTCCTGCTCGGGGTGTCAGACATCCCGTTGCTGCTTGGTTCCCATGACGAGGAGCTATATGCTCTGCTGATGCTGCTGCTACTGAAGGCCTCCTGAGTGGAGCTCCGCAACAGGCTCGAGCAGCCCGGTCTGGAGCCTATGTCATACGACTCGGGGACGTCTTTAGTTCGACTGTGGTAGCTCCGTAGGGCACTGGTGGAGGAGGACGGGGTGGAGGAGGAGGAGGACGCATCGCTGAGGCTCAGGGAGGACAAGTCCCTGCTCAGGTCACTCTGGGAAACAGACTTTTTTCTATTGAGTGAGATGCTGGAGGCCGCCGGTGAAGAAGCGAGGTAGCTGGGCTGGTAGGCGCTGTAGCCTGAGTAGGCGGACCCCCCACTCAGACCTGACGATCCGTAGCTCTTGACGGGGGTTCTACTGAGGCTCTCGCTCCGTCGGCTGTTGATGCTGCTGCTGCTGCTACTCCCGAGGATGTCGGTGCGAGGGATAGTTCGACCCCGGTCTCGATCGGGGTCCGAGGAGGCGCTGTAGTTGCGGCTGCGAGCGGCGGAGCTGCTCAGGTAGCTGGACGAGTATCCAGAGGAGGAAGTGGAGTTGGGGGACCTGTAGGTGGTCAGCCTGTCCCGCTCGCTATAGGTGCTGAGGCCCGGGGTCAGAGAGGGGCTGTAGGAGCTATAGTGGCTGGTGTAGGAGGAGCCAGCATAGCGTTTGGGGGTGGAGGAGACGCGGGACATGGTGCTGTTGCTGCTGGTTTTTCAGCCAGGGGGAGCCTCTGGAAGACTGCATCGACTGCAGACACAGCAAAGAGACACAAGCACTGTATTAGTTCATCAGCAACAATGGAATCAATACAAACACCACAGCAACACAGCAGGCAGGAGTCAGGCCATTATTCATCTGTGCCTCCCCTGAGCTCTGAACGAATGATTCAGGAATTTATCTGCCATCACATCACATCTGCTGTCAGCCTGTATCATCCCAAGCAAAAACTGACCCATTCACGCACTCATCACCCTGCCTTTAGGATCCCATCAATATTGGAGCCTCTTTACCTACATTTATTACTGATCCCCATACTGCAGCCCACAATTCCTCCCAATATTCATGGCACATCAGCTTTTATCCAGCTGTTTTTTATGACTGTTTCAAAATACAGCAGGAACCGGATTAAGATTGGAAGGACAGACAGGTGAAAGGTGAGGGAATCTCTTCCTTAGCTCACTGGGGAGTTGAAAGAGCAAGCTGGTGCATTTATACAGCTGGCAACTGGACAAAACCTTGGACCTGGCACTGCAGATTTTACTCCACTAACCACACACTTAGTAACCTTGGCAACCGCACACCAGAAATATCGCAACTGCAGCTTCACAGTTCTTGAAAGGTATTTAAAGCAAAAACATCGAGGTTTGACTGGAGTCTTCCTGCTGAAGAGTCAGTTTTTATCAGAGTTCTCCAACCTCTAATTCTGGTTTTGCCCAGATGCATTATAACTGTGACATTTAAAAAAATCACAGGGCTGCAATTTTCAGAGTCTTGTAAAAAAGTCTTCATACTTTTTCCACTTTGTCATTTTGGATTTTTTATGCACAAAGTATGACATATTGGCATTGTGCATAATAGGGCTTAGCAACTGATCAATCTAAATATCTATATGCTATTGATATGCTAGTAGTATCTATTGCATAGATACTAACATGATGACATTGATACTTTTGTTCTCTTCTTCATATCCAGCAGATTTACTCTAGTTCACACCAGCACATATGCAGGAATTAAAATGCCAAATATCACGAGTTCACATTTTCAAATTGAGAAAATACTTTTATACTTTTATAATGTTTGCAATTAAAATTTCGAATATGATCTGTTTAATTACCCAATAATCACAACTTCACTCCAATAGTGCTGCTCTCTCTCTTGACTTTTTCTGATTTCACATTATGATCAAAGTTGCGATTTTAGCAGACTTGTAACTATCGATGTAGCAAAAAAAAAAAAAAAAAGATATTCATGTGTTCAGTAAAAATCTATACATAATCTGGAGCAATTTAGCAAACGTGTAGAAATGGAAAAAGGTCTGCCTACAGTAGATGTGAAAGACTGGCAGAGATGTACTGGACTTAAAGATCCCTAATTTCATGGAAAGGTGGTTCAGCAAAATATTAACTCATGGGGCTGTGTGCATGCAGCTACAGAAAATGTTCCCTTGTGATTTAAATCTTGTTTACTGGAAAAGTTCTGTGAAAAAAAGACCCTTTTTCACTTTAAGCCCAGATTAAACAGATTATTTTGATGCATCAAGCTGAATGTTTTTTCCCCCGTCACCAATCGTCGAGATGTTTCTCCAACAGATGAATACAGGTGAAGTCTGTGTGTGAGGTGGAAGCAATGGCAGGCAGCCTAGAGTGTTACTGTTGCAGCAAAGCCTCAGAGAGGCTCCTGTTCACATGTGCAGAAGCATCTGAATAAATAAAAGTATCTGATGTTGCTGATCCGTGTTGAGTTCATCCAGGGAGGCTCCTATTTCTTTAACCTCGCTCTTCCTGCTCTGATCTCGCCTCTCTTACTGCTTCCTATCCTCTCCTGCTCTTCCTTCATTCCTCTGTGAGTGTGGGCTTCCTTTTCCTCAGAATAGTCTCCTCTGTATTGACATAGCCTTCTTATGGTCTCTCTCAATCTGTTTTTCAACATCAAAAGGTTTCATCAATAATTCAGCCAATGGATCCGAACCAGGTACATGAGCACTCAGATGGAGACAGGCCAACATATGCAGAAGCAGGCCATGTTCAACCAGACGAAGCCGGATGAAGATAAGTAGACTGATCCTCTATAATTTGGCAGGGTTGTTTTGGTTTTAGCATTCTGACATAATAAGGAAGAATTATATGCCCTCTAATGTTACCAAATCTGAGAGGACAAAGTCGTCGTCTGGCTTCACTTTTACTAAGCTATTTTAGCTATTTTAAAAAAACCAAACATTTTTGCACAATAAAAATATACCAATAATTATCAATCACTAGTTAGAACCGATAGAGATGAAGATTCCAGTTACTTAAGATAACCATACTAGAATAAGGGTTGCCATATTATGTACCAAGCATGAGAGAACATCTGCGCTTTGCCACCTGGAGACAGATATTGGACTAATTACAGCACCCCGTCTCACCCACAGGGTGGCTCAGTGACTGGCTTCAGCCTTGCTGCAGGTTCCCTGTCCCATGATGTGCAGAGCAAAGCAGAGATGGCTTTGCTCTGAAGGGTAGGACTGGCGAGTGGGGTCCTGTTGTTTTCAGTGATGGCTCGCTATTCTGCATTAATTACCACATTTTATCATCATGTGGAAAGAGGATAAAAATGACCAATAATGCTGTGAAGGGACACATTGGCTTTCTTCTGGTAGTACCACACTGTTCTATATTCTTTCAATTTTTCACCAAATCAAAACATGTCCACCTGTCTAAGGATTATACTGACCATGTTCAAAGTCCCAGATCTTTGAACATGGTCAGTATAGTAACTGGGTAACAAGAACCCAGTTCCTGTAAGTGTTCAGATGATCAACTGTCAAGTTATGTTTGACATGTACAGCATTTTTATAACAACCTACACAGTTACTTGATAGTGCTATAAAACGGAAAGTTCATAGAACTATCGCTTTAATAAGGGTTTAATTTTTGCTACAGTACCATGAAGGTGTGACTTCTAGAGTGATGCTGTCCTATGGACAGCTTCTCCCACCTGAGCAGAGAATCTCTGCAACTCCTCCCGACTTATCATGGGCTTTTCTTCCAAAAGGCTGCCCAGCCTTCTTTTGAAAGGAATTAGTAACAATAACTTTTACTTAAGGAAATAGAATAGAGTCAGATTTGTTTGACTTTACCTGTCAACATTTTTTTAAATCATGTATAATTTTCATTTTACTTTGCAGTTATGTGCTGGCGCATAAAACAGCAATAAACCACATAGAGTTTTTCACTGTAACAAGACAATGTGAAAGTATTCTGGGGGTGCGACTACATATTACTGTAGTAAATTGGAACACGGACCCACTGAATTTGCCAAATAATCATTATAGTGTATGAATTGCACATGTTACAACAGAAACAAAAACTCACTGCTACACATTCTGGCTTTTCTACATTTTCAGCCTCCCCTGAGGCAGTGCTAACCGGCAGTTACCATGGCTACAGTAGCAACAAGTTATGGCCAATTTAAACTTCCTATCAGAACTGCAGACTGGTAGCTACATTCTTGTTCTTTCTTCAGACAAATTAAATTACAGGTTTCTGACCAGCAAGCCTCTATCCAGCTGGACAAAAAAAGAGATCAGACCACTGGCACCCATTACATAAGAAATGTAATGGGTGCACCAAGCTTTTAGGACATTGCGATTAAAAATATTTCAACTGAGTGGCAGAGATGATTGCATTGGTGCAGTCCAAGAGAGGTTTCTAGCAGCTGCCTACTGGCATTGGGATGGAGAGATGAGGTTTCACCTACGGGGCAAGTTTCAGAGAACTGGGCCAAAATCTTTTTACGAACCTCACTTTCAATATGTGGAACTGGATCCCAGAGCAATGCTCAGCTAGTATGAATCTACCCAACGACCAAGAAAAAATAGAAACCAGTGAACAAAGTAACGCTGCGTCTGGCATTCAGCTCATCCGCAAAAATATTTGTGAGAGAGAAGTAAATTCATTCAGACCAACAAGGCCGTCAGAGAACATGACTCATTTATGATCTCCAAAAGGCCAAAAATATACATCCATGTGAAATTGCACTAACCAATGATAAATATCACATTATCACCAATGGCTTTTATATCTTGGTCCTCCGAAACTGCAGAAGAGCAGACATGAACTTCAAATCCTGCTTCTTTCTTAATATTTCCTCAGCATAATATTTGCTCAGAGTGGGTTGAACAGATAGGCTTATGGTCAACTCAATGGCAGGAGGACACTTTGGACCTGCAGCTGTGAAACCAGCCTCGACCTTCACTCCTCCACCACTGTGCTTTGACAGCAGCTGTTTATTCCAATGTAATTGGTTTGGTTTTACCCAAACAGCACTATGCATGATAAAAAAAAAAACATCTTGGTCTCATGTCTCAGCAGATATTGCCATAGTACTTTTGTAGTTCATTCAAATGTACCTCTGAGATACCTTTCCTAAAAGCTATACTCTGGGGCCTGATCTACAAAGATTCCAAATAGAGAGCGCTAAAATGTGTGAGCAAGCATACGTGCGTAAAAGTGGTGCCGAAAACTTTTCCAATTAAAAGCTTAAAACTCCTTTGAGCTTTATTTTGTGTTATAATGTTATTCTTCCATCAAGAACATACCTGGAGTGTTGCTTTGATTCTTTCATCCATGTTTGAGAAATCCTTTAATCTCTCCCGGCAGCCATTCGCGGTGCCTGAATGCTTGCCCCCACAAAGCCCCAACAATTTCCACAAAGCTCCTACTTGGAGCTGCAATCTCCAGCTGAGCTTCTGCCTCACAGAACACCCCTTCCCTCACCTCCTCCAGAGTAGCAGCAGAGTTAGCAAAAAAACTAGTGGAACTGAACATTTGTTGAGCTTATGCGAACTTTTCTCAGTCCGACGCTCCTGAGAACGGTTGGAAACACTGTGAAACTTAAGGCTAGAAAATCACCTTTCATTCCAGAAGGTGTCTTTCCTTTATTGTTGCCTTAACAATTACAACAGATGTTTGTGTCACCAAAATCTTTTTAAGTATGTTACTATGGCATCTTTCTGAGGAGATCATAACTAAACAATAAAGTGTAATAGTCACTGTTACAAAATAATTGGTTCAACTTTTATTGCTTGACTCTGTTTTTTGAGCCTTTCCGAGGCTGTTGATCTGCCCCACCTCCTTGGCTTTTAGACAGCATGGCTGCTTTAATTTCACAGTTTTCTAAGTCAGCAATATGTAGGAAGATGAAGAAAAACATTGCTTCACCTAAAGAGCTGTGACAGGCACGGAGCTATCACAACATCTGGTTAAAGTTGCTGGTAGGCGATGTATTGTTATACAAACATGTCTGTGGCACTGATTCAGCCAGACTCACATAAAACGGACTTTTCTTCACCTCATCGACCAGACCTTCATTGAGCCAAACATAAAAACACTGACAGGTGGATTACATGATATTGATCTTCTTGTTAGACTGAAATGCTTAACTGGGCTCCTGTGGATTTACAAACCCATTCACATCAGCAACATGTGACTTGGTGCAGCTTTATGCCACGCTTGGCTCAACAGAGTATTTTTCCACCACTGACTTTGACTATTACTAAGATATATAAATTCTAACTGGTCATAATGGTTCTCACCTTAAACCTCTGAAAACACCAAATAAACTTTAGCGCAACCATTTCCTAAAGAAGTCACCAAAGTAGTAAACTGCTCCCACCTCTGAGTGAGAAACGGACATTACCTAGACCACTAATTCTGCTGAGCAGGAGCCTGCCTATGTGTCTTGATTTCAAGGAGGAGACAAATTGAGTTCAAACAAACTTCACATCAAAAGGCCTTTCAATACCTGAAAAACAGAACATATGCTCAAAATCTTCCAATCAAATTTTCCTGAATCGCCACCTACTACAGTCTTCACTACACAGCCTAGATTTGACATCAATAAGAACCTGGAGGGGAAGACGACAATTAGCATTTTTCACTACCATCATCTGTTAGTGACTCACGCACGAGGCCATGACTACAGTGCAGAGGACAGGATCTGTGGGCTGCAGTTCCTGCTGCTGCCCCCTCTGCACATGACCAACTTCATTCTTTATTCATTGACTCAATCATTTGGTCATTTACACTCCGTTACTAATTAAAAAGCTTATCGATCTCTGCTGATCCACTTACTGATGCTGATGGATGTTATAAGCTACAAAAGATTAGAGACAATAACCTTAACAACTTCTATTAACATCTTCTCAAGTACAGATGATTTGGACAAGAGAATTGTAATCTTCAGCTTTACAGAATGTGTCCTCTATGATTAAAAAACACGAGTCCTGCTTTCAATTAAAGCTGTTGCTGACATCAGTTGAAACAATCAGGTGGATGAGTCATTGAACCATCCAGCCTGTCAGAGCTCTCACTGACCTGATGTACATGGAGGATTTGGTACTGTTGGGTTTCATAGATTATGAGGGAAATGTCGCTGCAGTAACTTGTCACTTTTCATCCAACACGGTTTATATTGACCGATTGTTTTGCTGGACCGGGTTTTGTTTATTTGCAATGTCAATAAAAAGTATATCATGATGAACAATTTTTTTTTTTTTTTTTCTTTACAAAAAATACAAGCCCCTTCATGTCTAAATCAGAAAACTAATATATGCCAATTAATAACAAATAAATAAAAAAATATGAAACCTAAAGTAAGGGTTTGTGAACATATTCACCGGCTTTAAAGCGACCTTTGAATCTCCAGCTATTCAAGAGCTCATGGTGCCTCGCACACTAAGCATGTTTCCAGGGCTTTTGTAGAAAAAGGCCCTGGAAGCATCAGCATCACAGACCTTCAAGCATACGCATTAGCGAACAAGAAGTGCTTTTTAACATTTTTAAACCTTTGTTTCAGCCCAAGTCCAGCTGAAGTGCTGCTGAAAAGCTCAATGTGAGTCTCAGAGCACAAAGTCTTAGGACAGCATTACACTTGTGATGGCAGACATTGTTCTGGCATCACTCCCAAACAACTGGTTGTCATGTAGACAGTGTCTGACAGTTGTTATAGAGACTTGGCAAGAAGAAGATGCTACTCTTTGCTGCAGTTCTCCTAACAGTGACCTTTAAAGCTTTTTGTCCCAATCTGGCTCACTGTGTGTAGAGGCAAGATAAATATGGGGCCCCAACCAGCCTAAAAGAAATACACTCTCTTCCCCTTCGTACTTATGCTCCAGATAAACAGTCATGGGTGACCAATTGGAAGCTCCAAGAAACTCTGACCAACTTTAAAAACTGAAGTATAAATGATAAAAACGCTTTACTTCTATTTTTATCATTTATTTGCTTGGGAAGCTGGTACCTGCTATATTTGTAGCAGTGTGCGTCAGACTTCATGGGTTTAGGGGCAGCTCATCCTACTGATGCCACCCCACAGTTTAAACACAGAGATCACCCCTGTGAAAAAACACAGACATGCCAAATGAGTGAGAACACAGGATCGGGGTGTAAAGCAAATACAATGAAAACGAGTGAAAGTAGAGCAACAGGTGGACTTCTGGGTGTTAATCCAAATGTGATGGAGTTACATAAGGTTACAAATTGATGGTCAGACATTCTGCTTTAGATATTTCTGGTAGAGGGAAAAGAATTGATGGTTCCATCCATTACAAACAGTCCTCAAGCTTCTGAAGCAGCCTCATCCAAAACGCTGCTGCTCGCACTAAAACCAGGAAGATAGATGCCATCACCCCAGCTCACTGGCTCTCTGCCTCGGAGAATAGATCATAAAATATGTGTTAGTTTATAAAGCACTGAATGTCTAGTACCAAAATACATTAAGGAGTTGTCGTCGTCGTATCAACTCTCAAGACCACTCAGGTCTTCTGGGTGTAGTTTACGCTGCATCCCCAGAACAAGAACCAAACATGGAGAAGCAGCATTCAGCTTCTATGCACCACAAATCTGGAACAAACTTCCAGAAAACTACAAAAATGGTGAAATACTGAATTCCTTTGAATCAAGGCTAAAACCCCATCTGTTGTCAGTTCAGTTGACGTGATTTCTTGTTTCTCGTGGTGACCACAGAAACTGAACCAGAAGAAATGTGGTTTCTCTGGTAAATTTATGATTTGAACAGAAGTGAATAAATCTCTCATATTTGAAAAGGTTGTTTTGAAGCCCCTTTTGCTTTAATAAATCATTTGAAAAGTGCTTTTTGTACTTAGCACTTTATCAGAAACTCAATCAGAAACATTTAAGTTCTAAAAAAAAAAATCATAAACAGAGAAAATCTAAAGGAGGAAATGCTTTTCCACACCAAATGTATGTGGAGAATGACAGCTAATCTGGCTTTCCATGAGTGATAAATATAGTGTGTGAGGAACTTCATATTGCCTGGAAGTCCTATAAATAGAGAAGTGAAGCTGCTAGAAGCTTAACTTTACAGCAGACACATTCAACTTTAAATGAACGAGCGATAATTAGAGAGTGGTGATGGACACTTGAGATCCTACAATCAAATCTAGAAAAGTTGCTCCTGAAGAGGACTGTTTAGTCAAGTTGGTTAGAAAGAAAACATGCAGCAGCTTATTACCGTGGTACTTAAAGCGAAGCTTCTTGAACTCATGCGAGAAAAATCTGGAACTCTGAAATATTGTCCCCAACCCTCAGCCCAGCTCCTCATAGAAGATCACTACAAAGCTGAGCAAACAGTTGAGATCAGAACCGAGCAGGTTACCTGCAGGAAGATAAATGGAGGTTCACCCTTGTTGTTCCGAGCAGCCGGGTCTATGGACAGAAAGCAATAGGGGCGCCACTCGGAACGCTGCGGACCCACAGAGCAGGAGGATAGATAGTGTGAGCACGGCTGTCCAGAATGCCACGGATCAGGTTACAGAGCCGGTAAATATAGCAGACGCCCGTGACCTCCACAGGTCTCTCGGCGCTCCTCTGGCATTCCACTTTACTCTTAAAGGACTAGCGTTAAAACGTTCTGGAAGCCAGGCGGACCAGAAGTGATTTCCAGAGCTCTGCTGGAGCAAATACTAAAGACAAGTCAGAAATCACTTTGAAAAGTTAAGAATGCGCTTCAGTGAATTGGGATTCATCCACTAAGTTCCTCTGAAAATTCATTATTATGTGTTCTGACTGTTCAGCGACTCGATCAAACCTCTTTTTGCACTTTTAGAGTTCCTGGCAAAAGTATTCAAATATTTTTTTTCCACATGTTGTCATGTTACAATCACCATCTGAAAATAATTGTATTAAGATTATATATTGTAAATCAACATGAAGCAGTGCCTTAATTGCTAAATGGAAGGAAAATAACACAAGGTTTCAAAAGTTTTTACAAATAGCATAAATATGTCACACTGGACGAAAATTAAAGTATGCACATCTGGGTTTTGGTAAGGTGACTTCTGAAGGTAGTTGTTTGCACTGGATTTTATTTAATGTTACTGGAGCAAAAGGGGGTGAATACAATTACAATGTACTATTTGGTCTTCACAAGTCTGTTTTGTTTTTGAGTTGGTGAAACATCTCAAATAAAACATAATTTACAGAACTTTGTGTTGGGGACGAGATGAATGTGGTGCACTTGGAAGGCTCCCGAGTGTCCGGAAACGCATTCCTGGACTGCGACACCACGATCCAAATAAAAACGAGTATTCTCTGGCCAGAGGACATCGCTGACGTATGACAATGGAAAAAGACAGTCGGAGCTCTGCGCCGAAGTGGCTCTGAACCGGCGTATAGCGTTACATGACACCGAGAGGAGACGGGTCTGTGATGGTTCCCGAACACTCAAGGCGGTACTCTGAGTGCCGTGATGTCAGCAGTGCACCAAACAGGCTGATTTGCATGCGAGCAGAGGTGGAATGCCTGATGGAGACCACAGCAGATAACGTTATTCCGCGCCTTAGCAAGTAAACCAGTCGAACAACAGGAGTAGTGATGGCAATTCCGTCTCTATTCCCGGATCCGACTCGTTTGGCTCAGCTCACCAGCAAGATCTGGCTCTTTCTGCTACACAATTCTAATTCAGAAACGTTTTGATATTTAATTTTGTATGAGCGCAACTCCGTATAACAACACTTACTAACATAATTTTTTGAATTATTTTATCACATTCTCTGGGGCTTTTTTTTTTACTGCCATATTTTCTTAAGTTTTAATCAGGTGACTGCCGAAAATTTTCCCTGTGGGGATTTTCAAAGTACTTCTGTTTCTGGTTATTTCTCCTGATTAATATAAATACAATTTTAGACAGCAGATAGCTGATATTTCTAAACAATAATTTCTAATTGTTTAGAAATTATGTTTTCTAAACAATCTCATGGTTTAGAAACAATCTAAACAATTAGATTGTTTCTGATGGGCGCTTCTTTCTATAAAAATGTAGTTGTTTTCTCCACTGTTGCCACATGCTTGCTCAGGATGAAGGACTGATGCCAAGTCAAAAAGATTAAATTATCTTGGCTCTTGAGATGGACAAATGTTTACTGGCCACCATAAGATAATTAATTAACTTCGACTGCACAGTACTAAAATTAGAAACAAATTGAACATATCTGATATGGAAGTTACTGTATAATAGGATTGCATGGGAAAGACTTGAATTATTTTAAAACTGAAATTATATTTTATTGTGACATGGATTGAAGTTGTCTCGTAAAGGGCTTTGAGATTACATTTATTGTAATTTGATGTTTTTGAAACAATGTCTAGAATGAACGCCATACAAAGGTAATAATTACATGGTTACTTACTGCTTATGTATATTTTGACATGTGCTGCTATTATGATAATAATAATGATAATAATAATAATGTCAATAATTATAATTCCATTGTTCATGTGAATGAGTCACTCATTCATTATGAGTAGGCACAAGGAGCCGGCTCGGCTTCGGGCGCCACATCACTAATCAGCAGGGTTGCCTGGTGATGGAAGCGGGTAGGCTCGCAGGAATGCAGCGCGAGAGAGGGTACGAGAGAGGACATAGAGGCAACCGTAAACCCAACGTTCCTCTAACCTGCCGCTGGGAGATGCTGCAAAGTTAATACACCACTTATAAACTAACCGGTATACACTTTACGGCTGTGTAAGCAGGCCGAATACGCCTCAGTGGTAACTCATGGAAACGCATTCAGGACAGCTGCATAGACACACAGCGCCAAACTGTGCTGTGACAGCGAACTGAGGCGCTGCTGCGGGACACACTGTTCATACTTTAGCCGTATAGATATGACCAATAAAATCACGAGGATACATTTTACTCTACACATAATAAGTGCAGGTGAAAAAAATAAGCAGGAATAAATCGAACTTTCTCGAGTTTTTCCAATCAAACATTCTGTTTCATTCAAATCTAATGTTCTTTTAACTTATAAATTCTGCCCCAGTACTTGGACTAAGCTAAGTAGCTAAGTGTCAAGACTAAGCAGAAACAGCACCTATCAGGGTTATGGAGGTAGAAGGGAACTGCATTCACTCACCCCGCAGTTGGAGATCATCCCGATCCAAACGGGCACCGAAACGCCCCCAACAGAGTCCCCTTTATCTGGTCGGTGCTTCTATCAGACCACAGGGTCCAGGGTTTAATTGTAGTAAAACGATAATGTTAAACCGACGAGAAATCTGCCAAAGGCTTTAACGACGCGACCGTTGGTGTTTAGCCATATCTCCTGTTCGCTGCAGTTGTAGAGTTTCAGCAACCGAGTAACGGCCCATTTCGCTTTAACGGTGACGTCAAGGATGGCCACGGAGCGAAGCTGTGATTGGTCCAAAGCAGGCTCAGCACGTCACTGGCCATAAATGCGAACCGCCTCCTACACCGTCACCATAGCGACTAACGTAAACATCAGAGAATCCTTTCATTGAAAATATGCCACGTCCGGTCGCGTGGGAGATCTATCCCGTTCCTATTTATGTGTTTTTTTACAGGAGCTTTTTATTGGAAAGCATAATAATAATAATAATAATAATAATAAAATAATAGTAACAATAATCGCCCTGTTTTAAAACAAAAATATAAAGATTTAAATATACGTAACTTTGAGCTAATATTTAAAAATAAAGGGGGTAAATTGGCAGTTTTATGATTATATTTATTTTCTAAATAAAATTCTCACATTGCCTATAAATGTAGTTCATTATTGCTAAAAAAAAAAATCACTCAACAGTTTAAAAAAAAAATATTTCTCAAGGTTTTGTATTATAATTTATATACTGAATTATATGATTATGCACAATTGCTATACTAAATACATTTTAAAAAACTGAAATTATTTCTGACTACTCATTCCCAAAAAGCAGGGCCACCAACATCAGAGAATAGCTTTTCCATAAAAAGGTGTCACAATGCTTAGGATATGTCAAAGTAATATTCACATGAACAACAGCATCTTAAAGTTTTCCAGAAGAATATTGACCATGGCACTGCCTTCTTCTCGTGGTACATCTTAGTGCCTTTCCATTTCCAGGTAAACAAGGTCGTCTAGCCATCCCAAATAGGCTCTTATCAAAATATCTCAAAACCTCATTTGCTCATTTTCCTGTTCTTGGTCTTTAAAAGTAAAATACGTGCTTGCTGTCTATATATCATGTCCACTAATAACCATGCCATGATCAAAAGATCATCAGTGATTTCCACTTCATCTGTCAGTGTAGTTACAATCCATATTTAATCAGTTTATTTCCTTAGCTGCAGCTTTACAGCAAGAAGTGACTGGCTCTCTGCATCAAAGCGAATGAGTAATGGATGCTGAGCTTTGCACTCCCTCTACTGTGCTATAATACTGAACATCTTCCAAACAGTGGGCCTGGGTCCAAAACTGCAACTGTGAATGAAACGGCATCAGACAACAGAGGAGGGAGACGGCCATTTATTCACATTCAGTGACGCATCTTTCATCCCAAGAAAGATGACTCACTCTGATCTTTAAAAACAAAAAGACTTTCTACGGGTTCTTGGAAAGCAAAATCATGATTTAATTGCCACAGATGAGACTGTGTGAAATGACTACCTTAAATACTGGTGTGTATAAGCCTACCTGCAGAAATATCTCATTTGATTCAAAATAATTCTATAAATGTAGGGAAATATAAGCAAAACAGACATATTATGAAGTGTGCTTGTTGATGAATCCACAGAAGCAAGTACTGATTTAGTAAAGTAATTAGTGGCATGATGTACCATACAAAAACTGCAAGATGTTTAACTGTATAGATTGAAAATCTGAAAAGATAATACCTATGGAGGTCCAAATGTATCACAATCAAATGAATAAAAAATTACACATAATTAATAAATGCACAATTAATCCATTTATAATTATTTGACTTAAATAATTTTTGGCACTTAAAAACAAAGGCCAATCAGTAAGTAAAAATAGTAGTTCTATTGTTCAAATAATGTGTCCTGTAGTGAACCTGCTTGGCAAGTGAGCCATTAATGTTGGGGTCTATTTGCCAAAGTAGTCATGGTGTACTGCAAGGCATTTATCAGTCTAAAGCAACTTATTTTTACAGGGTTGTGGGCGGTTGGTGCCTAACTCCGATTGTTATTACACAAGGTACTCCTTGGACAGGTCATGAGGGCAACAAGGAGAAAAACAGGACAGGCAACCATGCAAACATAAACTCCCTCCAAAGGGTATTTCAGAAAGACCAATTAACTTAGCATGAATGTTTTTAGACGAAAGACAGAATCAGGAATTAACCCATGAATGCATAGTTAGAAACTTAATGCAGAAAGACCCCAGGCCCGGAGTCAAATCCACAACCTTCTTCATTACAACTGTACCCCATGTAGCCTCTGCAGATGGGAGAGATGAGATTTATTTTCCAGGACAGTGCTGCCTTAAACCAGGAATGTCCAACTCCAGTACTCAAGGAACAGTGTCTTGCATTTTTTAGATGATTTTCTGCACTGAAAATTAGCTTCTCAGAGCGTTGTTGAGTTCTGAAGGAGTACTGGTAATGAATAATTCAACTGATTCAGATGTGTGATGGAAACATCTAAAACATGCTGGACAGTATTCTTTAAACTCAAGACATCACCGGTTTTAAATAAAGTTCCTGCACTCATGCGTCAGGCAGATCCTAAAATCCTGACTAGTTTGAAAAGATTCATTGTGCAAGTAATTAAAAAAAAAAAGAGAAACGTGAGTTTGCTAGTTTTGCTAAGAGAACAAAAAACTAGCAGGGATATCAATAATAAACTGTTTAAATCAACAATTTTACTGAAGCTATGACTTTACATGTGGCAGCCATATTGGATTTTGAGGTCAAGGTTGTTAAGGCACCTCTAATTGATCTTTGAGACTCTAAATTTGAGATTTCTTACTTCCAGAACTAAACAGAATCCAGCATCAGTGGGATGGTACCCAACTTCTTAAATGACATTACCACCATTTTGTGCTCTCCATAGGCTTTATTAGCATTTTTTTCTAACACTCATTGTGAATTCTTTTACCACATAATATTTTAAGATATGCCTGTTTTTAGGATATTATGTAGGTTTCAACCAGATGGGTAAAAATCTGAGATTTAACACCACAATTAGGTCTTAATGTTAATGACTAGCTAGTTAGGTGAATCTAGTTAGGTGCTTAGGCACCTAACTAAATTCACTTTGCACAAAATCCTGCAAAAGGGGAACATAAAAGTTAGAAACAATAGTCTCTACTTATAAATAACTGTGATCTAAGATCAGGGTTTAACAGAGTCAGAAGAACATATTCTTTCCCATTTGCGTCCTTTCCCCATTCTTTTTTTTTTTCCCCATTCTTTTTTTTTTAACAATCTCCAGTGTGTAGAAATATATGTGGTTTAATCACCTCATGTTATTCTTGGCAAAAAACAAAAAAGGCAGATAAAGAATTTCTTTTCAAAGAAAAGAAATTCTTTAGCTTCTCAGAGCAAAATTTTGTACAATGTTTTAAGTTACAGTACATCAATGTGCAAAAAACATGAAACACACATATTTTTAATAAAAGTAAAGATATCAATAATAAAGTTGAAGTGCATTCTGATCTACTGAACATACTGCTGGTGTGGTTTTGGTTTGTGTCGTGGATGTCTCCATCTTGAACTGCTGAATAATTAATAAAAGATGGTTCTTGAAATAAAAACCTCTCAGTTTGATTCTCTGGAAACTGATGCTTGATTTTGATGGTTCCCTTACTTTGATATATGCAAAAATTGCAGCACAAAACAGTGAACCAGACAGGTAAAGAGGAACTTCAGAAAATAATAAAGGCAAAACGTTGCAATTAAGGACCTATATGTGTGTGGGAGTTTTGTTGTTTTTAAGCCTTTTACTTGTGGATTTTAAATATGAAAAATTTGATGCCAACGTCTTATGTCAATCAAATATAACTCAAATCTTTTTTTTATTACAAAAAAATCTGTATGGTACTTTAAGGGGCTGTAAAAGGCAAAATTTTAGCTCACAACAGAAGAAACATTACACCAGAATTTCAAGAAATGATCAATCTCTACATAAAGGCTTGAAATCATCCACTCTCTGTTAAATTAAGACACAGTGTCATGAAGTGAATTTCTCTATGGATCTAGGCAGGTGTAAAACTTTCCTTGTGATCACACAATCAATAAATAGATAACATGCATATCATTATATCATACCTCGCTGCAAATTAATGCAACATTCTCTTATACCAAACAAGCTCACGTTGATTAAGACACGTTCAGGTAGTAGTACTGGAAACCTGATTGTTGGTGCTTGCACTACATTACTGCCTCTTTGTTCTGTTTACTATGGCTGAAATTCATGCTACACTAACACTGATTTCAAAACTGTCGTGATCAAATATGGAGAAAAGGGTCCGACTTTGTTTTTTCTTCTCCATGAACACCTATTCAAGTACAGCTGTAGATTTGAAGAACAAACACTCTAAGAGAAGGGAAAAACGTTCGAGCATCAGCTCTAAAACGGAGATTCCTAATTTACTCACATATAAAGTTTTCTCTAGTTTTCAAGTGGAAAGTAAAATACAGTTAACCATAGCTTAGAGAGCTAAGAATATCAATGTCAAAGCAAATTAGACTTCAACATTTAAAACAGTTTCTTAAAGAATTTGTTATTAATGTCAAATAATTTAATTCAAGTTTATCCTGGGTAAAAATAGCAGTTTTATTATCGTCTCAATCTTATGTGTATCTGATGGAGAAAAAATCTTTTCAAATTTCCCTTTTTTCTTATACAAATAGAATGGAGAACTGAAATAATTTCTAACTTTGTGCTAAAGAACCGGTGAATAATGTAGCGTATTACACAAGCTTGATCAGTTGAAAGATTTTGAACTTCAGACGTTGAAATGTAATTCAGATTTCCTTAAAAGAGAGCCGAATCTTTTTGTTAATAGACCACAACTAGAGATTTGTCTCCCAGGAGCAACTAGGAAGGAATATTTCATTTTGAAGCTCAACAAATCAGCTTTGTTGAGCCGATTCTTTGAGCAGTAATATAGCATTAACATAGCTGTCCATAGCTGTGACAATATTTTGGGATTCTGTAAAGTAGCTTGTTAAAGGAAAATCATTAGCACCAAATTCCTAAGCTCAACGCTTCTTGTTTACAAGAAGGATACGTTCTCATAAAATCAATAACTATTGCATCTATATATATATATATACTACATTGTAATGACTTTAATCACAGTAATAATATTGATTCTAAGATACTATTCAGTGTTTGGTGAAAGTGTTTTTGTGCAGAACGAATGGAAAGGTAAAATACATAAATGTCCCCAGCGTAGGTCAAAACTGTGTTTAAATGCCACAACTAAGATCAGCATCTGCTTATGCACTGCTTATATCAGCATTTCAAAAATGCAAATAAGATAACAAATGAAGTGCAAACCTTCAATGAGGAAGGTTTTGCATTCAGTGCCATTTATTATGCATTTCAAGCCTGCAACACATTTAAAGACAATCTATGAATGGCTCTTTGTAAAGTGAAAGAACAAATGGGATTTAAAATATGTGAAGTCATCTGATTTTGGTAGATATGATTTCGTGTGAAGATGCTTCTGTGACAGGCTAGCTTTTCTGGTTTTCTATGTTCACCCTAGTTTGCAGGCTCCAGAGGTGGTGGCGGCTACAATGCAACCTTGTCCGGTCTCTTTGGGCAGTTTTTGCAACCATTCACAAATTGAGATGTGAATAAACACACAGGGGTTGCATGATTACCGGTAGGTGACCTCCTCAGATCATCTTCGAGTGTGACTGTTCTTCCTGTAAGCATAAGCAATAATTTAAACTTTTGTTCAGAACTGAAGAAGCTTTTTGGATGAGAGATGTAATGTTTTTTTTATTAACTAAAATAAATCTTCCTCCGCAGTCTACTACTTTGGTTTGGTCACACAAAATCCCTTAAAACTGTAATTGCAAATTTGCTAACTATATAGAAGTGTGTATTATATTGCAAGGCACTAAATCAATATTCCTTTAATATAAATGGAATTTGCATATTTCTCCCTTAACAGTCCAGAATATCATGGAATGACTATGGTGTTAGTGTATAGGCTTAAACTGCTCGTAACCAACAGTAAAGCCTCATACTGTAGGTTCTGTACACAGACTGAATATGAAAAGGAGTATCAACATCTCATCCCAAGGCCAGGGTTATTTTTAATGTTATTGTAATTTTTTACCTAGCCCTCATTTTCACCTCTGCATTGATGCACAAAAGTACTGCAGAGATTTCAGAACAACATATGGGTCTTCCCCGAGGAAATCCACACATTTCTCAAAAAGGCAGTGTAAAATATTATTTTCCGCACCTTACAAAGTTATGGCAAAGGAAGAAGAGAAACTGACCCAAATACGATTATGATTTGATGTAAAAAACAGAATTAGTGGAGAAATTTAAAACTGAATGTTTGAAGAGGATGAAAACTCCTCACTGTTGTGCTGTTGTGTTTAAAGAAAACTGGCTGATTCTCAGATGCCAGAACATCTCCACTCTGAAATACTTTAAATGTCTAATTTGGAATGTGTTGCAGGCTTATGCAATAAAAATTTAAATGTATGTTTAAAATATGATGATACTGATCAGAGAAACCAACATCCCTCAGTCTCTAGTGTTTGTAGAGGGATAAATAATTCTGCTGAATAGAATCCCTTTTTGAATTATAAAACATACAAAACTAAATGAGAACTGTTCAAATCAAACACACTTGACAAATCATGAAGGCTGATCACAAAGATTGTCATTAAAGTTGTGTTTATGCATCAAGTTTTGCCTTGCAAAGACGCCTGCAGGGGGCAGCATACAACATTAAACACCTGTGGTTGTGTGAGTGAATACACCAAAGCAAAGGTTTGTGATATCAAATGTCAGATCTCAGTGTTATGTGATTTCACATAATATTGGCAGCTGAGGATTTGTTGTGATAAATTGATATAATTAAGCTCTTTCTATTCATTTCCTATCAACTTTCTTATTGTTTGTTAACAGAAAACACATTTTACATTTAGTTTATATCAATTTTGAAATCAGTTTGGAAATTAGCCTGTAACCGCGATTATTGTTTCATAACAGCACCAATCGTGGACCATCAGTCTATGTAAGCTACACAATACTGGTGGGGTGGTCAGTTTAATATTACTTGTATTTTCATATGGACTGTAAAAACATGACTATAACACCCTTCATTTGAATTGGACCCAGTTTCATCACCCTTCCTGCATCTGACATTTCAATTTAGGCAGATTTTCTGTAGTATCGAAGGCCAAAGTGCACCTGAGAGCAGCCGTCCGTCTCCACATGGCAACAGGTTCTTGCTATGCCAAAACCAGGGTAGGTGTTGAACAGGTGGGCAAGCGACCAGTGCTGGGCATTTGTCCGTGAAGGTGCTTTGGTGGATGCCGTGTAATAAATAAGCAGCTGAGATTTGCTGCAGTGCCCTCCTGTCTGCTAACACTGCAAGCAGAATCCATGTTGCTCTCTTAGCCTTTAGCATGAAAAATCTTTCAACTCACTTGAGTGTCTCTTTAAATAAAGCTGAAATATATAACCTCTGGATTTTCAGCAAGAGCCAACCGGCGGCCCACCGTAGTTTCTTTTTCCAGTCTCCAGGATGGCGTACCTCCTTTTACTCTCCGTTCAAAAAGACACGCCACCTTTGCTGTTTCAGAAGTGTTTCCAAGCAATAACAACTAAGCAATCAACATAGTCCTAGACATCTAAATCCTTCTTATCAAGCTTCTAAACAAAAGGCTTCTACTTGGTCTTGGGCACTACGAGTATTTCATCACCATCCTGGATGCTGTAGGAGTGGAGAGCCCGGTTGTTGTACTTCAATTCTTCTGGACCAAAGGCGCTGTCCTTGTCGATGTAGTAAAGCCTCATACTGTTGGTGGAGAGCTGGACCACAGTCGTCAACTGCTTTTTCAGCTCAGCAACGGTTTGGTCCAAACGGATGCACAGCTGAAACAAAGCCAAATGGAACCAGACTTACACCTTTGTTTCATCATAAACCCCTGCACAAAGTTTCAGTCAATATACAGAAATATGACCTTCCAACTAAACAACATGAGAGGGGCTAACCAAGACTGGCTTAACATTTTTGCATAGTTCAATTTGATGGAAGCTAGGAAATAAAAAATGTCTTCGATGGTAACAGAAAGTTTTGGGTTCAGAAACATACAATACATTTCTGGTCCTAATAAAGACAAAGACTGGCTAACCTTAAATGGCTATAAGATTATTTCAGTGCTTGCTCACTGTTTAGAGAAACTTGTCTATAAAGTAAATCTGTTCTGAGCTATCAGGTTGTTTGTACACGTCTACATTGAATGCTCATCCATAAACATGCAAACATAGATGCTATTACATTATGTTTACCATCTTAGGACAAATTAATTTAGCATTTAAACAAAGCAACAAAAACAGGATTTTATGATGCTCTCAGTTCATGCTTGGAAATCTACACAAAAGCTGTTTTTATTTACACAAAAACAGCTGGATAAACTTTCATGTATTACTTTTTTTTATTGTTGACTTTCAATGCATTCAATAAAAAGTTATGCAATGAGCGGTGAGCTTGTTTACCATCAGATAAACTTCTGTGACACATAGTTTAATATTTAATCTGGCTAATCACATGCTGGCTTTCGTAACATCAAGAAGCACCAAGTAACCAGAGCAACAGACTAATTAAAAATTCTAAATAAATTTTTTAAAAACTGCCATTTTGTTTTGGAATTGGCTTGCTCTTACTTTTACAAGTACATATCACACAGTAAGTTTTATTGGTAGGAAAACCTATATGAACTTAAACAGACACATTTTAGTCACAACGAAGTTGTGCTTGAATGCAAATTACTTCCTGTTCCCAGTTCCTTCAAATTGGTTTTGGTCTAGCAAATAAAATCCAAATAAAAAAGGTTGAAGTTTGTGGTTGTTCTAAAGTAATTTGTTATGACTGTATTTTTGGTATTAAATCATATTAAATCACTACCAAACTAACCTGTTCTACTTTCTCCTCGCAGTGAACTTCGACCTGAGCCCGGCAGCGAGGTCTGAGGTCGATCTCAGCGAGCGGCTCCAGCTTGCCGTATTTGGTTACCAGGGAATGGTATCTGCGCTCGGAAAGAGCAGTTTGCTTTACTATACAAACAAACACAAAACACACTTCACTTTTGAAGTTATGATAAAAGAGAAGCAAGTCATGCAGTTTACCTGTATGGCAGCTCCTTCTCAGGGCAGTCTAGGTAGTGACGGATGAAGAACCTCTCTGCATCCTCTCGCTCGCTGTCAGTCACTACACTGCCATTTAGATGGGATACCGAGGGAAGCCTGAGGAGGGCCATATAAACATGAGCAAGTTATGCACCAGGAAGGACATGAGTCTAAACATCAGGAGACAAAAATTGTCTCAAACGGTTTTATTCATGACAGATGAGACTCACTGTGCTATCATGAGGTTGCGGCGTTCTGCCTTGGTGTAAGGCTGCAGTAAGGGAATGCCCTGCAGTCGCACCTCCTCTAACTTTGGAAAGAAGTTCAGCTTCTCAATGTCTTCCCATCGGTTGAGACCTGCCAACACATACAGTATGCCAAGAAGTTGAGTGAAGACTTTCAACTGAATGGACATGACATTTTTACGGAAAACTACAATGGGTTTTCAGGTGTTGAAGCGGTTCAATGCAACGGTTTTTGTTTCCGGCAGAATTTCCAGTAGTTTATTCTCATGTTAGAAGAAGTACTTTTAAGATAATTTTGAAAAAATTTAATAAAAATTAAACAAAGTATTATAAAAGGAAATTATATTAATACAGTATTGCCTGCCTGCACGCACATTGTCCTTGTGCAAGAAAACTGCTTCAAATATTTTGATATGCTACTGAATACACTTTCCAAATAATGTTTACAATATACACATTTGTCATTTAAAGAATAACTGTGACTAAGGATGTCTTTCAGGTGGCAAACACGTCAGACATTTGCAGTCTGATACATGAATGGAAATAGATAATCTGAACATTTCTCTGATGTTGATTGTGTCCTTCTCCCTCTGAAAACAGCTCTGCATATAAACCCTCATTCTGTTTCTGTAAATAGACACACTGCTTGAGATTAAAGGCTATGTGGAGAGGACTCTTAGAAGAAAGTTTTTATAATAAAACGACCCATGCTTGTGCTAAAATTATCTGCTGCCATGATACTAAAATCTAATTTTAAATGTCTACAATACAAAATGAAACCATTCAGCTAAAGCAACATTAATGCTCAAGATATAACTACCGTAAGAGACTAATTCAAAGAGTCTAACAGTGAATCAAAACAAGCCCACACTGCGACCCACTGACCTGAGTTCTTTAGGTTGATCCTGCGCAGGTTGGGGAAGAGTCGTGCCAGGATATCTTTGCTGTCCTGAATGGAGGCCAAGTTGTTGTTGGCCATGATCAGAGTGTCCAGGCTGGGGAACATGGAGCCAAACTTGCCCACTTCGGCCCAATCGTGCAGGCTGTTGTCGGTGATATGAAGTAGGCGCAGGGTGGGGCAGGCCACGCTGGAGGCACTCACACTACTGTACTCATTAAGGCACAGGAACAGTTCCTCTAACCTGCAAAAGAACAAAGGGAGAGTCCAGCTGTAGCTGAGGAAAATATACACTGAAGGGAAAATCAGGGAGAGACATACAGTACAATGGATCTCAGAAGAGTGCACACACCTGGTTTCTATTCGTAACTGGTATCTATTCATCTATTGCTTTGGGTGTACACTTAAATTTACAGAAATAAATAATAAACAATAAAACAATCAACCAATTAAAAGCCAGTCAAATAATCAAATGCATAATATCACTCCTTTAAAAACAGGGATTTAGTACAGCTGTTCTTACTGAGGAATGTTCTGGGTCAGCAGCATCACTGTATCCCAGGATATCTGAGTATTGTTGAGAACAAGGCGTCGCACTCGTGAAAAGGCTTCAGCACACTGCGGCTCAAGAATGGTTCCTGCCAGTGGGTTGGAGCTCAGGTTGAGGAACTCCAGATTAGGGATGCTTGATGCAATTTTACTGATCTGAAAAAAGTATGATCAGTATTTTTAATCTGATACACAAAGAAAGCTTTAAAAACTATGAATCTGAAAATATATCACACTGTTTTCTGTCTAACCTTGTTTTCAGATTTAACACTGGAAAGACTATGAGGAAAAGTCAGAATCCTACTAAACACAATTTTTCTGTTTTTTTAACAGTTGATTCACCACAATAAAAACAACTATAAATAGTAATTGCTCAACCTAATTTGATATTACTGATCTAATGCTATCTACAGTCAGAAAGGACTGAGAGATTTCAAAGTTACCTCTTGCCAGTCTTGAAGATTGTTGTGCGATAGATCCAGCTCCACAACATGTGCACAGAAGGCAGCTATCTCAGCCTGGTCTCCTGCTTTGCTGATCCCACAGCCGTTCAGCACCAGCACACTGGGCAAGTTCAGACGGTCTAGTGTGAGGGACAGAGGGACATTTTAAAGTTTTTCTAAGGGTTTTGAACACAACTAGGCCTGGAAGTTCAGAGTGAACACTAGAAGTTCCAGGAGTAGTTCACAATGCAGAACTGGACCATACAGCTATGGTGGGGAAAGAATAGTTTTTCTACATAAGTCTGTTTGTGAAAAAAAAATGCAGGCCTTGTTTTTAAGTTGCATAAATAGTTTTGATTTTTAGATTATCCCTCCTTACAGTGAGATGGAAGGAAAACAGAATTTGTGGCTGCAGGTGATCCATCGTGAATGACATGAAGATACTGCTGAAAAATCGAAACTCCTGCAGGATGTTTCTGTTTGTGGCATTTTGAGCTCAGATCCAAAGGTGTCAAACAGGAGCTTAAATATGAACAATGTGGACATCAGCAAGTACGAAAAGCCAAAAGGACCACAATTAAATACAATTTAAAAAGTCTCAAAATTGATACTTATATGTTTGAAAATATTATTAAAACTTCAGATGAACGCATCAAAAATAATTTTTCTTTGAATTATTTACATTTTTTAAATCTATATCTTTACTTCATGACAATGTGTTAGATGCAGAGTAAATTTATTATCTCTCCACCCGTCAAATTAAATCATTCATGTAAGGCGGTTGTTTCTGTGCAGTTTAAGCAGTCAAATATTAGGGCGACAGCAGCAAATAACTGATATTTAACAACATATTAATGGCATTTAGTGACAGGAAATGGACAGAAAGAGAAGGAGGAAAAATGCTCTGCCGGCTACACCACAGAAAACTCTGTGACTGGAGTTGCTTTTAAAGTGTTCTTGGTCAAATATACTAAATGCCACCTTGCTTCCTCAAGGGTGTGGTTCTTATTACTTAAAAAAGCCACCATAATACTTCATATTAACATGTAAGACATAGATGTGACAGAACATGTTGTTAGGGCATCCATGTAAATATGATTATTATCAGTGGGGGAAAAAAATTGACATTTTCTTCTACTGACCTGTCAGTGCTTTCAGGAAATGTAAAAACTGAATCAATTCACAGCCAAAAAAAGGTGAGGCCTCATAGAAATAATGTTATTGGTTTGAGACAGAAATAATAAAATAAAAAAAAATAAATAAATAAAATAAATGAATAAATACATAAAATAAAAATATAAGAAAGTAAAACTTGGTGCCAATAAATAACCAAACGCCTCTCTTAGCAGAAATAAAATAAGTATACTGCGAGCAAGACAAAGGTGACGTCTCCATCTCACCCTTCATGGGGGAACCCTGGAGACCTACAGTGGGAACCACCACCACTCCCATCCCAGGCCCTCTGCGGTACGGGAAGTTTTCTGGGCTGTACTTCTCATTGATAACCTCCACAAAGGAACGACCTTCCCTGTCTTCTGGAGGCTCCATGACGCTTTCCTGCTGAGCGGCCTCCTCTTCAGCTATGGAAACGAATGTCAGGTAAATGTCACAACCTTTCAAAAACTTAGTGGAATCATTATGGTTTGAGGCTTTATTATTGTGTTTCATTTATATTTTTTCTCAATGCATTCTGTAAACAAACAACATAGTGTAGTGGTGGTGCTTACGGCACGCTCCTACACTATGTCCTTTAAATCTGATAAGGATGGGTTCAGAATAACTATTGCCTATTTTTTTAATTACAAATGAGCAACTGTAAGAAAATGAATTGGATAACATGGATGATAGTCAGGGCGGTGTTGAGCACAGCACTGCTTTTTTCTGCCAATGCCCATTGTACCTCCCTTTTTAATGCATGTTTTTCTGCTTAAAACATGCATGAAGTATGTTTCAAGCAATACTTTTTTTTAAAAAAAAAAGTAAAAAAGATAGCACCTTCCCTTATGCCTTAAGATGATGCACAGTTTCAAAGCTGATGGAACTGTATTAAACTTGTTTGCTATATAAAGCATTTTTACAAGCGACGGTAACATATTTAATTGATGGTGCTGGAAAATGTAACTATGTGCCTAGAAAATACATAAGGCTTCCCCTTTAAACGTAGAAAAAGAAACCGCAGCACGTGGACCAGGATAATCACTTGACTTCCCATAATTAAAATGACCAGCATCTGTTTTATAAGGCTTGGCAGACAGAGCCTCTCCATGGAATATGCTGGAGGGAAACATAAATTATGTATCAGTTGTTGCTTGAATAAAAATATAAAGGATCGTATTACAGTGTCTTATGCAGCTGCCTAAAGTGACAGCACAGTGTTTTCCAACGGTGGGGGTTCAGCCGCCATACCTGAACCGACGTCTGCTTTGATGAGGCTGCAATCAGCTGTTTGGTGCCGTTTCTGTACGGGCGACCTGTCAGAAACATCGGAATGAGTGAATTATTTTTCTGATCTAATCGTCTACACAGATCATTCCTTGTATGTCCTACCAAAGTGGCGACTAATTAAATAAGGGGTTAACATCTTACTCCAGAATGGATGGAAGGACAGAGGAGAATCTCCAGAAAGAAAAAGCTGCTCCCCTTGTTGGCGCTCTTGTCAGACCAGATAAGGGAGTAGGATCACCACATGTCACTGCAGAACAAATCATCAAGGTCAAAAATCAGTCTGCTCGCTGACATGCTCACCTATAAAAATCATTAGTGCAAAACTGCAGTACTCTGTATTGAGCAAACCAATAGAGATGCTTTTATTCAAAAACCTTTTCATACATTAAATATCTATTTCTGAGTAAGTGACAATGAACCCGTAGGCTGTGTTTTAATGAAATGAATCAGTTACAAAGAGACTAATCATTAAACTAGCTTTGTTGATTTCTATTGTAAATCAACAATAGAAATGATTTAGAATAGAATAGAATAGAATAGAATTCAACTTTATTGTCATTGCACTGTCACATGTACAAGCAACGAAATGTTACTTCTTCAGCATGATTTTCACATTTGCCATAACTTCTAGAAAACAGTGATAGCCAGTTCATAAATATAAATGAGATATTAATCCATTAATAAATGTTTATTTTTAGACTATTGGATTTTCTAACCCATAGTTAATATTTTACTGCACAAAAAGTTTCTTTATTTTTAGATTTATAACCACTAATATGGAGTGTCTGCTCTTGGCCAGTTGTGTATCAAAGTAACACAAAATGTTAAATAATTACAATCTAAAACCTCAAAAAAACATGCTGTCATGCTGTTCCTATAGTTCCTATAGTTTAAACCATTTTTAATAAGATATTACAGAAAGTGGCAGAGTTTTATATAACTGGACAAATGGTCGTTTCTATTCTTTAGTGTCTTACAAGAAAGCCACTTCTGTATTGATTTTGAAGTGTGAAACTGGTGAAAACAACATATTTTCAGATGGAATTTACCACTTTGGGCATTTTCCTTAGAATAGCAGTATGATTTTCTCTTTTATTATTTAATTTCAGTGTTAATGGAAAAATATATTTTTTGAACAGGAAATTCAGCATAGATAATTTTACAAATCCTTCACTGTATAGGCAAGCTTTTTTGTTTTCCTGTTTTTTCTTCCATCTTCATTACAGTAACATTGCAATGAACAAACATGCAAACAAAGGTACAGTACAGAGGCCCCCCACCATTTAATGAAACACAAAAAACTGTTTATTTTTGAAAATTCCATCCACTGACTTGAACATATTTACAGTATTAAGAGAACTGGCATATGAAGCACAGCTCAAGTTGGGTGTGACGTCAATACGAAATCAATTTTCCGATTCCCTATTCGGAAATCGGAAATTCCGACAATCGAGTTCGACTCGAACGCACCACACAAAATCCACTTGGCAACTACGGATAAATCTGACAAAAAAGTTACTGACTTAAGCATATATGAAATGTTTCTTTGAAAATTAATGATGCCGATCCCATGTAAACAATTTACCGGAAGCACCGCCGCCTTATGTTTATGGTGTCATTTCATAAATTGGATTAAAAGGCCCCATCGAGTCTAAAATTCACCGATTTCTTAAAGGAATCTGGTGTTCAAAAGCAGAAGGATGGCGAATCTTATCTGAATGCTAACAGCTCCCATTTACACTGAAAACATAAACAGGGGAATGACTACTGCAGGCAGAATACTAAGCTTTACATCTTGCTTGTATCTCACGGTCACAGTCCTGTCTACTCTGAAAATAACCAGTCTGACCCCCAGCAGCAGGAGCAACGGCTCGATGGAGCCCGAAACGGAGAACAGATGGAAACCGTAGAAATGCGGTGTTAATGTTCTCCAGGACGGTGATAATACTCTGAGCTGGGCTCAGACAACGACGCGATGGTAGGTGGTCGCAGTACGTACCTTTACTGGCAACACTGGATCCCCCTTGTTGATGAAAACAAACCAGCTGTCATTTGGTCTCCCCCCCCTATATTCAGGAAGTGACGTCATGTTGCTGAAAGCCCTTTCCCGGTTTCTTTTTCTGCACACTATAATCTAATAACGCTCAGTGGCAAATGTTTAAGTGTTTCCTTTTATGGGGCCGGTTTATGTGATGATTTTAAAGAAAATACAGAAAGAAAACCGTTGAGGGAAAGAGATATTTGTGTGCAAGAACTAGTATTGTAAAGTAAAAAAGCAAAAGTACTTTGTTAATGAAGTAATTAATTAATTGGCTAAAAGTAAAGTAAGTAAGCTTAAGCAATGTCTCGTTTGAAAGAACAGAGCAGAGAGAGACAGAAAAAGAAAAGGAGATGATCCAGAAAAGAGAGTTAGTTGCTGCAGAGTAGAAACTAATTTGGTGGCTTTATCAGAGAAACAGCTGAACTCTGATTTTAAAGGCTGAACAGAGAGAGAGAGAAAAAAAACACAGTGAAGGGCAACAAAATGTCTAGGAGAAACTGAGTTAAAAACTCAGACTTAAACACTGACAGACAGGTCCCATCTTGGAAGGAAAACATGGGGATTCAGATGAAAACCTACAAATATAAGAGATGGATTAGACAGTGTGACCTCTGAACAGCAGTTTCAGCACATCTCTCCATTGACCATCATCGTCCAGAACGGAGGAAATGAAATTGCATGTAGCCAGGCATTTTTGCTGATTCAGTGCAAAAATGAATCAGCTCTCACGTTTAAATTTAAAGTGTTGTTGAATGTTCTTTTGAATTATTCAGTTATGGACCTGAACCTGTTGTGAGAGCCAGTGGTGGTGCTAACAGGAAGGAATGCCCTGGACAATCCCCTCTTTAACACCACACATCACCCTGAAAACACCATGTTAGTGGCCGTATCATTCTGTGGGTATGCTTTTTTAAAAGAAGGGACAAGGAGATTGATGATGAGTGTTGATGGGATTATTATTTTATATGCTAACACAAGTCATCTGATAATTATTAGCCAATTAATATAAAAGTGTTAAAATATGAAGTTTCACAACAATTGTTATTATAGATTCATATATAAATATTTGATTTAAAAGATGTTTATTCTTCAGCTGAAATAGAGGAAGACAAAAACAACTTGTTTTTCTCTGGGAGGTGATAGAAGAACAAGGAAAGTCCTGGTATTATGTAGATAACACAACATGCTGACATGCTGGACATTTGCAGCATGTCAACAACTAACGTTACAGACCAGCAACAGTCAAATATCATAGTCATAATATCTGACAAGAACGGAATCCAGCATATTAATAAATTAACTCATTTTACAGTAGTCATTCTGAATTAAATGAACAGTTAGGCATATTACTGAAATGAAAAGTTCATATTATTTTGCAGTGCTTCAAAAAAGACTGAGTAAGAATTCATGCAAAAGCTCAATTTTTCCTGTGTAAGTGTTTGCCAAACAGGTTTTTTTTGTCTGTACTGAGCATATCAGTGGCTGCATACCCAGATTATCTTGGGAAGGTTTGATTAAGTCTCTTTGAGTCCTAATCTCAATCTTTAGCCGACCGCTGCAAGAACTCAGGACACGGTTTCTATCACATTTATTAATATTTACGTAAGCCAAACATTGATGCAAAATTTGATTCCCAACAGTGCATAGTTACAATGTTTACATAAAAGCAAAATGTAATAAATGAATAGATTGTGTCATTATTTGTAAAACAATTAATATGAGTACTTTGATAATACAGATACTACACACAAAAGTATCCCTAAGAAAACACATTTTAGTTCAATATAATAGAACAAAATCAGCAAACAACTTCAGGACTGATGGGACGTCACACTTTAAGCTGGAATAGAAGAAGAAAAAACTTTAAATATACACATATATGACATTTAAGTTATACATAAAAACACTAAAAGTCGAATCTTTTTTCCACACTAAGACAATATTTTCAGCTGCACTGACAATACGTTGATCCTTCCAAACACTTTTGTCTTCTAGAAGATTAAAACTCTAAACACACGACAAATTCCAAATGACATCATAAGATTGAGATGATAAACATGTTAAGAAACCTAAAAATATGTTAGCTTGCAAGAAACTTGTTTTTAATGTCACATAGTCCAATTAACAATTTGTGAAGTTAAAATGAAAGGTTTGTGGCATCTTAATAGGACTGTTTTACTATGATGTTGTAATATTTTTACCTTGATTAGCTGCAATATATTCTCTTTCTGCCCGGTCACCTGGGAGAGAATAAGATAGTGTTGAAAATTAAGAAATAACCTTAGGTAAGTATGACTCAAAGTGTGTTCTGTGTTTACTGGGCTGGTAGTAGTCATAGAGGGTGATCACTGCTGGTTTAAGGTTCTGCACAGGGATCTGCTGTAGGAGAACCAAACTGTGGTTCACTGGTACCCCTTTTGTAAGCTAAAAAGAAGACCAAAACAGAAATTTAAACCAATGACAAATTCATCTGTCGTCATGTCTTTTTCAGAGCTGCTGATCGGTCTCACCTCCGGTAAGTACACCACAACATGGCCATCCTTGTGTTCAACCCGATCCACCAGTTGAGCTCTTTCAAGCTGTGAGGAGAAAACATTCAGCAGCCTTATTATAACACCCAGGGTGTTCTATCAACACCCAGGTTTAATAATAAGGCTGAAAATAAGGTTAAAGTCACTGCTTTCACTCACATTCTTCAAAGACTGTGGGTCAGGGATAAATCCTGAGAGAAAGGCGATATCCAGGATCACCATGTTAGTACTGGCATCTTTTCCATTGTACCTGGAACACATCAACCATTATGATGGTGGAGTTAATTTATCTATTTACACTAATAAATTCTACCATCACTCATCCCTTAGGATGTGTGACTCATGTATTCCTATTTCTAATAACTGCACATATTTTTTGTTATAGTCTTGAACAGTACATTATTATTGTTAATCTTACTTATTTGTTTTTTTAACATTTTAAGAAGTTTTTGTGCAAACTTTTATATCTGATGCTGCTGCTATACTGCAATTTTCCCTTTGAATAAAGGTTGTTTTCATTCTATTGTTTTTATAATATTATTTAGCCAGGGCATTAATCACTTACTGGGACAGGAGGCTCAGAGTGACTTTAGGCATTTTGCCAGAGGAGTCAGTTTGTGGTTTTACCTCCAAACTCAGAGTGGAGGCATCAGTAGGAGGTGGGGTGTTGTACCGCAGAGAAATCTGAGGAGCAAGTAGCCAAGAAAGGTTGGTTACTTAAGAGAATAAAACAAGACAAACAATAATTTCTTTAGGTCATATTTGCAAAAAGGTTGACTGTGTTTTACAATTTAAAATAAAATCTAATCATATAAAAGCCAATAGTTAAATCTATTGCATACAAAGTGTTTTGCAGCAGAGTTCACATCTCTTGAAATATTTTATACAAACACAAACTTTATCATAATTTTATGTGACAGCGAGAAAATGACATCCGTCCAACCTGACTTGAGCTAATTTACACAGAAGCATGAGAAAAATGCTCAATGACGAGGCTTGAGGAAAACAAAGAAGTTTTGCAAGTCTGTTTGAATTCAATCTCAGAGTTGAATCCAAGCAGACACTGCACCTGTCAGATTGTTCTCTTTCACAATCATGCGCTGCTTTGTGTTGATAAAGCAGCGCAAAGCAGCTGGTCAGTGACGTGTTCAGTGACGTGTTCACTGACCTGCACTGAGGCACATGCAGTCCCCTTTACCTCCAGGCTGTACCTTCCTGTCACATTCTGCAGCAGCATTTTCTCCTGGTAGAGCAGTTTGTTGTCTGGGTTCATATCAAACGTCATCTGACCGCTGGGAGTCTGGACTGTCACTGTGCTGGAACCTTCAGGACTGAACACCAGACTGGAGTAGAGGGCCAGAGCCTGAAGAGCCACCACCGTGTCCTACAACACACAACGTACACGATGTCCCTCCAGAACCATGACAGGAAATAAACAGAAAAACATAAAGTGAATTCATCTTGATGAGTGTTTGTCTAGTAAAGAGACTTCAGAATATAATCTAAGCAAAACATGTACTGTTATGTCCAAAATGGGTCAACAGTACATGTTGACCCATTTTGTATGTATGTATGTAAAAGGCATTACATACTTTTAAAGGTTCACTAAAATGCTAGTGTACATCAACAAAAATTTGCTTACAGTAAAAAAAAAGGCCTTTATATAGAGAATAAATTCTGATTGTTACACCTGAGTGGAGGAGAAGCCACCATATTGGTTCTGTTGGGTCGTCAGCCACCTAACAATGCCTGAGGCGTAACCCAGGTCTTCAGCAGTGGGGGAGGAAGAGAGTTTGGCCAGCAGCACATAGGAGCTGATTTCCACAGACAGAGAGGCATATGTTTCTGCTGCTGTCTGAGACCAGTGGATGGAGCTTCCTAATAAACAGTCACCCACACAACAAACAAGCATTAATGGAGTCATGGTTGTGAACTCTGAAATATTTCCACCAGAACTCACCTTGTTTTATTGCGACTGAGTCGAGGTGCTGCAGGAGGTGATTTCTGGTCTCTGTGTCTCCAGCCAGAGTGAAGACGTACGCCAGCAGAGCTGTAGTGTAGGTGTTGTTGAAGATATTGGCGGACTCTCTGAGGCATGACAGACTCTTCCGGACAACAGAGTCCTTTAACAGAATACAAGACCATAGAAATATGTTCAGGTTCAAAGCAACAAGTTATCTTTTCATACACAGTGACAATCTTCACCTTCTAAAACCTACACTGTGAAGTGTGGCGTTTGCACCACACTTCAAATACTGCCAGTGCAATAAAAGCACTGGCAGTACTTCACTTCCCTCTAGTGGTATTTGGAAGAAATGTAGATGTTTTTTTTTTTAAGTTACAGCTTTAAAGCTAGATTGTAATGCAGGGATATTTACAAGTTATTTTTCCCAAGACAAATGTCAAGTCTCTAATAACTGAAATAAACATTTTCTCAAATCTCTGTTGTCAATCTGCATTGCTTTATGTTAAGAATTCAAACCTGTGCTTTTTGCCTTTATGTCTAATTTTATACATTTTCATTCAGCAATTTTGATTATTTAATGATAAATATTTCTGACATTAGAAAAAAAAACTTTAGAAACCCAAAGACTTAAGGAAGAGAAAAACTTTAGCCTGATTTCATGTTAAAGACATAAATAAAGATATAAATAAATATTAAAAATTGCAAAAATAAGTGATTTTAATTGTAATATCATAAATGACAGACTAAAAGCAGCCAAGCAAATTTTTATTCTTTTAGGATTTGTTTACTTACATTCGTGGATATTTTCATTTCCAAAAAGGCAGCGGTGATGTAAGCAGTAAGTGTGACTTCATCGGACACCCCACCCTGGGGAGACGAAGCATCACAAAGAGCATACTATTAGTGGATATCCACAATACAGGGAAAAGAAACTATCAAGAAATATGTTTTTGTTGCAGTAACAACTTTAAAAAGTAATTGTGACTTCAGCAGAACTTGTGCCTATTCAGGTTGGAGGGCTCTTCATGGTGTCAAATACACCTGGAAATAACTGACTTACCTTCATACTTTTGTGAAAGAGTTGTCCCGACTGTTTAAAACAGCCACTGCTACGTTGTTTTTGTTCCAGCCAAGTCTTTGATTGGTCAATCTTTGTTGGATCGATGTAGACGAAAGATTGAGCTTTGTAAAAAGATCTCAGGACAAAAGCTGTCAGCCTAAGAAAGAACAAGATAAATCAGCATTTACAAAGTAAAGACAGAATCTAGATAAGGAAAGTAGATGGAAACAAATAAAAGTAATAGAAAACATGGTGATGGGTCAGTGATGTTCTCACCAGGTGATTCCAGGCCCTTTCCCAAACGTGCTATAAGCACCATTGCTGTCTTTGTAGTTCAACTGTCTCTGGTAACCTAAAGAACAGAAACGTGATGAGGTGTACATAATCTGGATAACAAGCCAAATCTTGGACATACAAGGAGCAGAGTCTAGAGATTCTGATTCTAGAGATGTAGATCGACTCTTTACCCTCATGGAGCTGTTGAGAAGGAGTCATAATTGGGTTTATTTTCAGAGTAGGTTATACCACCACTCTCTGGGGACCCAACAGATGAATGAATTTGAGCGTCTTAAATATTTGATGACAATAGCTACATTATTAGACTTGCCGCTGGTTAAGAAGTTGGAAGCCTTTTCCTTAATGGCTGAGGTCAGCTGCTGTGAACTTTGTAGATATTGTAGAATATAGATGTTTGGGGCCAGAAGAGCCATGTTCTGCTCCCCACATCCATAGGGCATCCGCAGCAGGTCATCAAGGTTCTTCAGAGCGCGGCCCATAATGTCACCTGTACAGAAATCCAGACTCATTTAAACATAACTCTGATCTGACTTTAAGAAATTAGCGCATTCATTAAATTAGCTCACCAGTCTTATGAAATATCTTGCGCTTCAGATTTCTATCACTTCAAACTGATAGTAATCTAGATGCAAGTGTTGGAAACATTAATAGTCCTACTTATTCCTATGTGTTAGCTTGCCATCATTTAGAAAATATGTTGTAAAATAAGCTCAGATGTTTTTAAGAAATTTCTAAAATGAGTTTACCCAGCACTGACACCGTCACTCTGGCCGATCCCTCGATCACATTTTCAGGGAGGCGTATCTCTGTTTCTTCTGTCAAAGCTTTATCTGTGCAGACAGAAACTATATTAAGTCATAAATAGAAAACAAAAATTAAAACAGACAATAAAATCTATCTGATATTATCAGTTATAACCAACTTTGTGTTGAAAAACTTATATGTGAATCCCAAGCATTCTTACTCAATAAGCAAACACATTGATAAAATCCAATGCATTAGATTGCAGGTGATCTTTATCATCTGGGTCTCATGTTTACTGTTCGGTGAAAAACACACTGACCTTTGGGAAATACCAGCCAGTTGTAAGTCTTTGATACTTCAATTCCTTCAGCCTGAGAGATATGAGGAAAACTTCAAGATGAATTCCAGTTTTAGTTTTATTTGTTGAGATTACTTTGAAATCTGGTAAAATGCCAACAACTGTTCCAGTGTCATTTAGTGGATGTCTTGTTTCATGCCACCAACCTTAACGATGAGAGAACGTGTGACAACGTCAACACGTCCTCTTTCAGGAACGTCCACAATCTCATTGCCACAAGAAACGTGGGACGGAACAGCCTCAGCAGTCACAGTCACATTCACAACCCCTGAAAAACATCATTAGAGATCAAATGTTCAGCTGCTGTAACTTCTAAAGGTATCACAAAATGAGGTTGGAGGAGAACGGAAGAAAATGAAAACGCAAAGGTTGAATTGTGATCAATTCTTTCCGCCAGGCATCGGTCAGGAATGTGATCCTCACCTAAGGTGGTGGGATTCATGGTCCAGCTGAGGGTCTTCCGCTCGTTGGCACAGAGACAGGATGTGTATTGGTCCCCAGAGAGGGGGATGAGGCTGTAATCTGAAGAGGGCATGGCTGACACTCTAACCTATTCAAGAGAAATATAGTGTTTAAATTAGTTCTACAACCACAGAGAAGGAGCTTCAAATATTTTAAAACTCACTGAAAGATAAATTCATATATTATTTAAACATTTTAAACCAATTGATTTTAGATATGCTAAAATGATGGGACATATCTGTTGAGCAAACAAAGAAAGCTTTTTCTTTTCTTTATTATTTGAATTAATTATGTTTTATTTTTATTTATTTGTTATTTTATTTTGTCATTTATTACTATTAGTTACTTCATTATTTATTTCCTTTATTTCCGGTTTATTTCCTGTCTTATCACAGTCGTACGGCATGCATTATTCAATAACTTGGTTCCATTTGTTTTGTATCGACTTAAGGGAAATTACCATAATGCATTTAGTCAGGTAATTGAAGACGGTTGCCTTCAGCTCAAAGTTCTCCCCCCGGATGATGGAGTAGGGCAGGGTGAGCTCCAGGAAGAAAGGCTGGAAGACAGTGAGCTTCTGACGAGGAGCCAAACCAAAACCTTGAGGGGACAAACAGAAAACCTCCGTCTCCCAGGTGGTGATGGTGTCTGGGACTGTGAGGGACACTTTCTTGGTTCCAGAAGATCTGGATCAATAGATATGTACAGAATACACTAGCACCCAAGAAGATTAAAATGTTTCCCAATTACTTCCTTATAGTTAAGCATAAATGCAAACTGCTCATGTTAATTGAATAAAAATAAGATGATGTCTGGGCAATATGTCTATTGTATATGAGCTGAATTATTATTACCATCACTTCTAAAGACTCACCCTGTTTCCACCATGTCCCATATCCAGGTCTCAGGGAAGAAAGTGCGAACTGTTTCCACTGGTCCCGAAACCACAGACCCCATTCCACCTCCAAAACCAGGTGGTGTTCCAGATTGCAGTAATGGGACTTAAAGGAACCAGGAAAAAGAGAAACAGTGGCACACTTTTTTTTTTCCATTTTAGAAGTGAATTAAAAAACTGTCCTACTTGACAGCTCTGAAGGTATCACAACATACCGTAATTATATTCTCTCCCCTTGAATTTGAGACATGTGGGTATGCTCATCAGTAAATTTGTGGCTGTTTTCAGTCCTACTCTCTACACAGTTTAAGACAAACAGCACAACATACATAGAACAATATGTTTACATGATGTATATTTACCGTAATATGTTTGTATTGTATGGTTGTTGCATACTGGGTACCTGGAAAACTGAATGGGCTTCCTCTATTTCAGTAGGTGAAAAATATCTCTTCATCCTCACATTCAAGCATTTTCTGGGATCATGAACTTTGTATGGTATGTATAATATTTTCTTGACAGGAAATGATGCAAAAATCTGTGGAAAAAGAACATAACCATGTTCTTTTTCTAAAACAAGAGCTGGGAAGTCTTCAGTAATTTTGCTTTGGTTCTGTCTGACTAGGAAAAAAGAGCTTAAGAGCTTCACTTTTATCTCAAATCATAACCATAGACAGTATGTCTCTGAAGGAGGCTAAATGTTGTTAGCTGTCACCTTGTCTTCATCCAGAGTCTTTCCAGGCTCCTTGATGAGGATGCTCTGATCGATGGCACTGACGCCACACAGGGAGTCAGGCTGGGCCGTCAGCTGCAGCTTTGTCTCCTCTCCTGGAACAGCTGATGATGGGGAAAACTCCACCGACACCTGATGAGGACACAACATTTAGACATACAGTTGGAACCAGACATTTTCACACAAAGAATAACATTTCACATCCAACTTTTCTCTTGGGGGAAAGCCCAGATGATGATGTCATAACTTTGGAAGCTACTTATAGGTTAACTGATACATATATTTATACATACATACACCTGAAACAAACTGCTTTATACGGAGCCCCCTAGGGGACATGGGGATTTTTTTTTTCTTTTGCGTCCCCTCGCAAAACTTTTGCGTTCCCTCGCAATACTTTTGCGTCCCCTCGCAAAAGTACTGCGTTCCCTCGCAAAACTTTTGCGTTCCCTCGCAATACTTTTGCGTCCCCTCGCAATACTTTTGCGTCCTCTCGCAAAAGCAAAAGTATTGCGAGGGGGACGCAAAAAGTATTGCGAGGGAACGCAAAAGTTTTGCGAGGGGACGCAAAAGAAAAAAATCCCCATGTCCCCTAGGGGGCTCCGTAGCTTTACGTTTTTGACAAGTAAGAATAAACAAAAAAAACAAAAAAAACAAAAAACACAATATATATATATATATATATATATATATATATATATATAGAAAAGTTTATAGAAAAGTTTGGTCTGAGTTAACTTCAGACAGAGAGAAAACAGTAGATATATCTTTTTGCTGTGTGTATCTAATTCAACTGTAACATTATTTACCCAATAAATTGTCTTATTCTGAATAAACGTTTTACGTTGCAGTGTAAAACAACTGACGTGCTTCGTGCAAAATATATTGCTTCTTTAGAAGTTAATATAAGGACTAGACATAATGCTAGTGTATTTTATATTTGCGGCAGCTTGTTCTCTTATTTGCTGACCTTATTACTGAAGCATTTTTCTGTTGAGAACTCGGCATTGTGAGCAATCACGTTCTGGTTGGAGAGGACAGCATAAGCCACAACATGGATCACAGGTGCCATTTCTGGAGAGACGTACAGCCTGAAGGACACCACTCCTTCATTCACTGAAAGAACAAACAACGTCCAACTGTTAGTCATGCTATGAGAGATTGCTGCATTTATTTACTTTCTGTAGACAAAATTAATTAAAATTTATAAATACATTTCTTTGGATTTTTGTTGATTTAGTTGGGAAGAGTTTAAACCTGGATGATCAGTTTATTAGTTTAACTTTAAGATGTTGTTTTTCCTTTTCCATTATGTCAGCTGCTTCTGTTTTGCATTGGAAGCGTTTCCCTTAAGCAGTTCTGACAAGGAACTGGTATGTTCAATCAGCCTCCAGGGGAAAAAAAATAAAAAATCATACTAGCTTTTATGGTGTTTCCATCGACCATAAAATTCTGTAAATTGGAATTACGAAAACAAATGTGCTTGACTGAAACATGGAAACTAAAATAAAAACAAAAACACATTTTTCAATTAATAGTTTTTGTGCTATGTTGAGTTTTTTTTTTCTTTTTCTTTTTAATCATAAATTGGTGTATTTGGCACTTGCGTCCTTGGACAGTGCGCAGCTGGGTTTACCAAAGGTCTGACAACATTGCAGACTTCATCAAAAGTTGAGTTTGTAATGCAAAAGTGATGAATTCCTCACTCCTCTACAAAACTGCAGACTCTATTCTTCCTGAAAACTCCCCATGTCCTACGTAACAATTCCCAAGTATAAGGGGCTTGTGGCTCCAAAGGTTCAATTAATAGTTCCAACATAACATGATGACGTTTTCTTTTCTTTTTGGTGTGTATATTATTCTGCCATTTTGAGTCCAAAAGGTGTTTCTTTGTCCTAGAACCTATCACTTGGACTGACTAAGAAAGACCATCCAAGCATTGGAAAATTAAAACCTGAAATGTTTTGAATCCATGAAGGGTCAGTATTTACACACCTGGTTTATCTTCCACTTGAACTTGTGTTTGTCCTCCTCTGGCAATAGTTCCTCTATATAAGACCTGTTGATTTTTAGAGGAAATTAATGCAATGCATGGTTGTTATGCAAATAAATAACAGGTATAATATCTGTTTTCTGTGTTGTCCTAATAGACAACACAGAAAACAGATAGGAAGAACAGTTGGCTTGTTGATGCTCTATTGAATTGAGCTGCTGACTATGTAGGTCATTGGAGTCCAGTGAACTCCAATTCATGATGATTTGTTATGATTTGGCCTTTCGCAATATGAACAGTTCTGAATACCAGTTAGTTTTGACCCCAAACCTTCATGTGTCTGCAAGACACTGGAGAAAGAATTGGACTTTTCAGTGCCATTCTCCATCCCATCATGCATCAAAGACCAAAGTTTTAAAATGGCTTAGTCAGATTTCAAAACTGAGTCTGATAAAAGTTTATTGGGTCACGTTAAAGGAGTTTTGGACAAGAGATGTCCTCAGTATTGGAGGACTTTTGCTAAGTAATATAACTGTGAGTTCCTGCAAAGAACACTGAATGGTGCCATTCATCTGAATGTGTTTAGTTTAGATCTGAATAATCTACTAATCCACTGTGTGTCTCATCCATGTGATTACAGGGTAACAGGTCTATAAATCTACACATCCCACGATTGAGATTCAGAAATTTGAGACAAGTCAAAGTCTTCTGATAAACATCACATTGCAAAGCAACACTGTGTTTGAAAGTATAATGAGAAGTTTCATTTTTGGCTGAGTTTTTAATTTTGTATAATTTAATTGAGCCATATAGTGATGTCATGACTATTTGTAAATCTAAACGGTTTATCCAAATTCAGCTATTCTCTTTGTTTTTTTTTGTCTCTTTTGTGTCACATACTGTACAGGAAAACTTTTATGGATCACAATAAAATACATTCTTTGACTCCTTGGAAGAAGTTAATGCTGTGCTAAATTGAAAAAAAGCAACACTCTTAATAAATCAGATTTTTTCCTATGAAGAGTTCTAAGCTCTGACTTGCAACAGCCAGCTATAACCAATTTTAAAACTTATTTAAAAATCTTCAGTGGTGATGACTGAGAAAATACTCACCAGGTACATAATATTCACAGATGGCTGTGATTCAAGCACAAACGTGTAATTAATGGAGATTTCCACCTCTTTGTCACACAGAAGTGCTGCTTTGCTCTTTTTTATCTTCAATGAGCTGGTAGTTTTAATATCAGCATAGGGAGGTGAAAACTCCTGAACTACGTGATGCTCTGAGGGAATGTGAGCCGTTCTGCTCGGAGGGAACCTCAATCTTGGTAAGCTGCTTACCTGATTATACACAAAAAATATTTTAGACAGAGCCGACGGTGGTTAGAAGGTAAACTGAAATTGTATTTTATTGTTTTTGTAGTGCAGTACAACTGCAAGTTGAGAGCCATGATTTACTTACACCTAGGAAAATATCTCCAACAAAAGTGTCTGTGCTGACAGTGAAAGAGGCGAAGCCATTAGAGTCAGTTGTGAGGTTCTGCAGTAAGCGTGAAGACGAAATATGACCCTCAATCAAGTACAGCGTCATGTTATTAATGGGCATCCCATTATAGTGAACAGCCTTAATCTGTCGAAAGCACAAATCTGGATTATAAATAGTGCAATAGACGCTGTTCATAAATTTAACACATTTCTTCTTGTTTTGATTTTTTGTCACATTTAAATGCTTCAGATAATCAAACAAATTTTAAAGTGAAAGATAGCTTGAGTAAATACAGATTGCAGTTTTCAAATGATGATTCCTTAAAGTAGAAATCTATCCAAAGGTTATTCTTGTCTGATATTAACATTTGTTTGATGAGCTAACATTTAAGTGTGACAAATAAGCAAAGCACATGAAGTCGATGAGGAGAAACATTTTTTTCCACTGCTCTGAATTATTCTTACTTTTCCCTCCAAATTTGAGCCTTTGACATAAATCTTGGGAAGACCAACAAAAGCCAGCTTTCCAATAACATATGAAAGTTGTATTTTCATCATCTGAGAATATGAAACACCTAAAAGTAAAAAAAAAAAACTGTGATCTGATGGTCATATCTGAAGAATTATCTTGAAAAACGGCTTTAAAAAAGAAAGAGTTGAGTACTGTAGCTGGACTAACCTGTTCCCTCCTCCTCCATGGTGGCAGTTATCTCAAGTCTATTTTTTGCTAAGTTTGGTCTAATTTTGGTGAAACTTGACATTATAAATTCAAATGTAGTACAACCTGTTGTGTCCACCTAAAAAGTCAAAGTGAAAAAAAATAATTGAGATGAATGCAACAAAAGGTAAAAACAGTCATTTTAGACTGATGTTTTCTGCGAAACGACAGACCAACATCCTGGTCCACTCAGCAATAAAGAAGTTAGGATTTTTAACCTGCAATGTTTGTCCTTAGATCTAAATTATTGCATGCACATGTGATAATTATTTGTCAATTTGTTTTTAGCATTATTTATGTGGTGTGCATTTTATTATCGATACCTGTAGGTACAGTGTACATGTGGGTAACTTTACCTGCTTTGTCATTGTCTCACATGGAGGTGTTGTCTGAGGTTCCTCTAGATTCCTCGACCTCTCAAGAGGTCGGCACACCTTCACTGTAACGTTTCCTGGTACAGGTTGTCCGAATGTGTACCTGGTTAAATTAGAACAGATTCATCAACAGAGAATAACTGTATTATTATTATTATTGTTTTTTAAGTTCTGATATTTATTTGCCAGAAAAAAAAACAAAACATTACTTACTTTGAACATACTTTGGTTTCAAACTTTTCTTGCGCAATACAGATTTCTTCTTTTACATTCATGTTTACGTCAAATTTGGGCAAGACTGAAGACCAAAACAGCACATGTTACCAGGCAGACTTTAAGAGATTAAAGATTTTCTTAAAAAAAGAAAACATTCCTAACATACCATATTTCTCCACTTTGAAGGAGTGATAGTTCTTATGTCCACCGACTGTAACTATAATGTTGTACGATCCTTCAGGGGCTTCAGAGTTTAAGGAATAAGAGAGCTGCAGTATTTTGGTGGATGTTTCATTGAGCCACTGTCCGATTCTGTTCTTGTTTGGATTCTGTTCAGTCAGATAAAAAAAAACAATGAGAGACGATAGATCAGAGATGAACTGTCAGAACCATTTGGACATTTCGATGAGCGACCATTTAAAAATTTTTTTAAATCACTTTTATAATCATTATTTAATTAATTTCTAATGAAGAAAATCAACCAATAATTAGGCAATGAAGCTCTGTCGCGAGGCAGAAAAACATCTAATAGCTGTATGTGAATCCCGCAACTTGAAAATGCACTTAAAAAGTTTAAAGTAAATCTGAAATATGTGCAAACAGGTATTATCTGCAATGGACATCTTTGGGGTAAAAAAGATGAAATACACTGCTCAAAAAAAATAAAGGGAACACTCAAATAACACATCCTAGATCTGAATGAATGAAATATTCTTATTGAATATTTTGTCCTGTACAAAGTTGAATGTGCTGACAACAAAATCATTGTTGATTGTCTATCAGTGTTGCTTCCTAAGTGGACAGTTTGATTTCACAGAAGTTTGATGTACTTGGAGTTATATCGTGTTGTTTGAGCGTTCCCTTTATTTTTTTGAGCAGTATATTTAGTTGTCCATATAAATGGAAATGTGGCTGAAATAATCTATGTCATAAGAACAACACATTTCATGCAATGACACAAACAATCCTCAAAATGATTGAAAAAGAAAGCTAAAATGTGATCTGCACTGGCTCATTGTGTTGTTTCCTTCTAATTGCAGAGCTGGATATAATGAAGAAATATTAGCTTTGGCAACAAAAACAAAAAAACAAACCTACAGGTTAAACAGTTTGTATTTTCTTACCTCTAGTTCAATGACCGTGTACTGTTGGACAGAGAGGAAAAAGAAAAGTCTGAGTAAAGTAAAAATGAGAATAATATAGAAAGTTTCATTATCATTCTCTGGTGCAAGTTATGCATTTTTCATGCGTGACAGCCTCATTGGATTATGTGTACTGATGCGTAGACAAAGAAATAAACTGAATTTAGAAACTTGTTACTAACAGCTACTTGCTCAAACTATCGACCTTTCAGCAGACTGACTTAACAGATCTTTAGTTAAGCAGCACACCAGGCTAAAAATCAAAATCAAATCAAATTTTATTGTATAGCACATTTCAGCAGCAAGGCATTTCAAAGTGCTTTATATCATAAGCAACATATAATAAACAAGACATTGCTACATATTCATTTCAAATACAATTCTAAACAAGTGTGTTTTTAGTTGCGATTTAAAGGAAGTCAGGGTTTCCGCTGTTTTACAGTTTTCTGGAAGTTTGTTCCAAATTTTTGGTCCATAGATGCTGAAAGCTGCTCTTGGTTCTGGTTCTGGGGATGCAAAGCAGACCAGAACCAGAACCTTGGTGTACCCCACATGTGACCTTTGACCTCTTTGGTGAGAAGTTTCCAATTGAAACAAAGAAATCCTTGTTCTTTAAGTAAGATTCAAACCAGTCGAGCACCGAACCGGAGAGTCCAACCCAACTCTCCAGTCGATTCAGTAATATGTCGTGGTCGACAGTGTCAAAAGCTGCACTGAGGTCCAACAGAACCAACACTGTGGTTCTCCCACAGTCAGTATTTATATGGATGTCATTGAATACTTTTGCGAGGCCAGTCTCCGTGCTGTGGTGAGCACAAAAACCAGATTGGAAAGAGTCAAAGCAGTTGGTCATCATGAGGAAACTAATTTTTTACACAGTTTTTTCAATAACTTTGCTGATGAATGGGAGGTTGGAGATCGGCCTGTAATTCTGCAGTAGTGATTTGTCCAGATTGTTCTTTTTTAGCAGTGGTTTGATTACTGCTGTTTTCAAAGCCTGGGGGAAAACGCCTGATGTGAGCGATGAGTTTACTATTTGGATCAGATCAGTAGCAATAACAGGCAGGACTTTCTTAAAGAAATGTGTGGGTAGAACATCCAGACAGCAGGAGCTTGAACTGAATTGACTTATAATTTCTTCTAGGGTTTTATAATGAAGTAGTTGAAAATTGGTCATTTTTTCTGTATTTGTTTTGTTTGGGTACAGCAATGGTTCTGGCTTTAGAGTTGATTTGCAGATTAATCCTTTGATTTTTTGAATTTTCTCTGAAAAGAAGTCGGAAAACTTGTTTCAGGTGGTAATGTCATAGGAGGGTTTGTGAGCCTGTCAACTGTTGCAAATGAAGTTTGAGCATTGTTAATGTTTTTGCTTATGACATTTGCAAAGAAAGCCTCCCTTGCATGTTTCAGTGTTAAGTGATAGTTACGTAGTCTTTCTTTATAGATGTCATTATGAACGTTTTACGCCATTTTCATTCTGCTCTGCGACAGAGTTGTCTTGCAGATCGAACTGTTTGTGAATTTCTCCATGGAGATTTCTATGTACTAGACACAACCTTTACTTTAATGGGGGCAATGGAATCAATGATATCTGAAACTTTAGACTGAAAATCATCTACCAACTTATCTACATCATTACAGCTTAAGGGTGAGGAGGAAGAGTAGATTTGATTAAATGTTTCTGCTGGAAACATTTAATCTGCTGGAAACATATTAAATGTTTCCAGCAACGTTCTTTCAGAAAACGTGAAAGAACGTTTTGTGACAGTAGCTGTTTGTCCAAGCGGATCAAAGAATAAAGAGCCTTTAAAGATAACAGCAAAGTGATCCGACAGTGAGACATCAGTTACAGAGACATTGGAAATATTCACACCCTTACTGATAACCAGATCCAGTGTGTGTCCTTGAGTGTGTGTTGCTTGTTTGACAAGTTGTGTTAAACCAAAATTTTCTAAAATATTAGAGAGCTTTTTAGCCCCTTTGTCTTGGGGTTTGTCCACATGAATGTTGAAATCACCAACAATTATTAAACAATCAGTGCATATGAGAGATAGAAGATCATTCAAGTCAGTAAAGAAATTTTACATCACCCCCACCAAATAATTTTAAAACTCAAAGCTATGAAGACACAATGAAAATGCTTCTGGTAGCAAACCAGGCTGGCCAGTGTAGCTGTGAAAGTTTGAGACCAGAAGCAACATTTTCTGAAAACAACTGGCAGATTGGATACATTTCATGTTCCCACGTCTTTTTTGAAATTATTTGAAACTATTTTGTGTTTGGACTCCTAATCCTGCATGTTTAAACATTAACATGACCCACTTCTAGGGTTTGTGTAATACATGCAGAACAGTAATCAAATAAACCCTTTGATTTGTTTGTATGCTAAATTGATTTTTTAAAAAAAAACAATTATATTTAGCTACTTACCAGCTGATTTATTGGTCTGAACTTTGTATCCATTGAGAACACTCTGAAATGAACTATGAGAAGTTTCAGATCATATGGATGTTTTAGGTGAACAGCATTAACTTGTCAAAGAGAGCATTGATTGATACATTTCTTTCTGGTAATCCCAATTACCTGTCTGTCCTGGGAGGTAGATTGGTTTGTCCGTTTGGATTAAGGTCATGGGTTGGTAGGCTTTGATTAGGACTTTCCTGACTTCTTCTGAGTAAAATGTGTTTCCTCTCACCTTCACCTCAAATGTCTGCACCTTTTCTTTTTTTACTAAAGGGACCTATGTCAACAAAAATTTTGCAATGATGTGAAACATGAAACTGTTGCTCGTGACAGTGTTACCTTTGAAATAATAGATGTTTGCGTTTTAATAAAAAGCATGCAGTGCCAGGTTTTCTTGAAAGTTGACCTGAAACTGAATGCATTCATGAAACTCCTCCCCAGAGGTCTTGTCAAGAAGGATGGTATTATTTTCTTGAGACCTCAAAGTGACGATCATGGTCAGCGTCTCAATGGGCTCCATGAGACTCGCACAGAATTTGGTCTGGGCTCCAGCTTCAAGGACAGCAGGAATGGTCACCATGTAATATCTACAGACAGATCCACACATACAGTTGTAATTTTAGTGGTCTGAATTTTCTTGGGAGTGAAAAAACTACCACAATTTATATTCGAATTAAATTAATTATAAACATATTTCTGAAAAGTTCATATAAACTCACGGCTCGGCCAAGGTTGGACCAACACATGTTGCACAAAGAAGACCCACAGAATCCGTGTCCATGTCTGGTTCCCAGGATGACCCATGTCTGACTGCACTGATCCTCTGAGTTACTATCAGCTGCAGATAACAAAACCCCCCGCCTAACTTCACTCCATGTGTGTTTCTCCTGCAGATATCTAGAAAATAACTCATTCATAAATGTTTCAAACAGATGTTTGCTTTGATCATCAGCGCAAATAGCAGATAACAGAAGTTTAACATAGCGTTTACCAATTTTACCAGTCAAATGTCTATTTGCAATTATGAAACTTGCATAATTAGGCTTTGATTAGGACTTTCTGAACTTCTTCTGAGAAAAAGAAACTAACTTTAGCCATTCAAATATAAAATAAGGGAATTGAACTTAAAGTAAAGTGAATGCAAGTAATCTGCACTTCTCTGTTTACTCTGCTCAGATATTGCAATGTCAATGTTGAAACTGTCTATGGGTCAGTTATGAGACAGAAAACACCTGTTGGCTGTTTAAACAAAACTTGTTGAAATGTTCACTTAGTCTTCTTTTACTGGTTTTAATTATTTAGATTTTTCCATTTAAAATGGTGAGTGGGTTACACAGGTACAAAGTTAGTAGCACTGCTGCCTTGCAACAAGGGTTCAAATCCCGGCTGCAGTCTTTCTACATGAAGTTAGCATGTTCTCCCTGTGCATGCGTGGGTTCTCTCTCAGTACTTCCTTCCTTTTAAAAATACCTATCAATCCCAAGTATAATGAAATGGAGCCTAGGCGAAAATTCAAGCTGGGAGACTCGACCCAGCTGACACTCATCTCTCAATCGCCACGTCCTACCGCAGCCAATCAGGTCTGGAGAAACACATCGCTGCAAGCCAATCGTCATCTCGGATAGTCCGGCTCGCTTCATTGCCCTCAACACAAAATATAAATGTTCCCAGATTTCGAGAAACTCGGGAAGCGTCAAAGTTAAGCGGACGTGGCCGCTTAACTGAGGCTGATATAGATTCAGAGTCAGACTCTGGGGAGGAAGACAGTGAAGCTGATCAAAAACCACCTTAGAACAAATATGGCTGATGACAGGTTAAGTCATCTTGGCATTCTCAGTGTTGAGTCAAGGAAGGCACATACCCTCAACATGGATGACTTTGTAAAACATTTTGCTTTTTCCCACCAAAATCGGAGAATTATGCTCTCTTGAGTGAATCCTGGCTTTGAGTTTGCAGTATGTTGTTCCCATTCAAAGCTTATTTGACCATAGCAGTGTTTCTCAAACCTTTATAAATACCACCAGGGTAATGCTGGTCAGCTCTGGTGGTATTGTCTTGCAGTTTTCTATTTGGAGCCAGTTTATTTATTTATTTTTGAGAATTTGTTTTTGGTCATATTCTGGCCTCTGAGTTTACATTTACATGTTCACTGTTCCATAGAGCCGTTTAACGTCTTGTTTGGTCATGGCAAATCTTTGTTAAATAAACCATTTTAATTTGAGTGTGTGTGAGAAAATATTTGTTTCCTTTCGTTCATCATTTGTATATGGACCCCTCTGATAAAGCCTTGCTCACCCTTTGGCCACCCCTTGAAAAAAAAGTCTAGCTCCACCACTGAGTCCAAGTCACTGACTGAAATGTTACTTGAGTTAAAGACTTAAAGAATCTGAATCGTCTTGTACTTAAGTACGGAAATTACTGTAATAATGGATGTACTCAAGTAATGTAATGAAAAGTATAAGTAAAAAGTAAAACAAGGCAAATGCAGTTTGGATGACATTTTTTATATTTTGGTAAACTTGTCAAATACACTTAAAATAATGTGCACAACCAAGTGCAGGCAAAATGAAACCTGCTAATAGATCAACCTGCAGGCATCATTTGGTTAAGAAAATTAGGTGCTTTACTTACGCCACAAGGTTAACTTAACAGTTTTTACAACTGAACCAGCTTCTTTGTATGCCCTTCAGGACATAAAATACAAGGTTTTTGTAAGCTTTAAGTTTTCCCTTTCAATAAGGTCAGTGCTGAAAATGAGAAAAATAAATAGTACAGAAAATGCGGCCAGCATGAAGAAAAAAAGCCATTACGATTACTCTACTTCACAAACTATAGGTGCACACAACTGGTCATTATGCAAAAGAAAAAAAGAATTGGGAGGGAAATGCAGCTTATTTGGCATCTGAAGAGGGAGAGCTTTTTTGTTAACTTGGTGTTTAATAGGAGAAAAGTAACAGACCTCCGTGAAGCTGACACACGACCTACTCAAAAAGTCCAGCAAATAGTCTGATTGGTTAGAGCTCCGTTTGTGCCATTAAAATTTTCGTTTGTGCAGCTTTGGTTTCCGAGATATTAAAAATGATTTTTTTTAGGCCATCCAAAATATATTCTTTTTAAGATTACAATTACTGAAAATATGGAGTATGACTAAGAATTCACTGGAGAACAGTGTGTCTTGTGTAACAGCATGAATTTTTGTGTCAGTTGGTCACAAGGCAAGAAATCTATTTCCATTAGTTTCTCAGGAGAGTTTGGATGTAAAATTTGTTGACTCTCCCTGAGTGAACCTCCGACAAATGGAGCTCCCCCTTTGTCGTTCTCGAGATAGAGACCTCGAGAACGGCTGGCCGAAATTAGCGTTCATGAATCGGATCAACCTTGAGCTAGACGCCGCTCACACCGGATATTGGAATAGCCAAAATCCAAATTGAAAACAACTTTGCTGCGTTTGCTTTAACGGCACAAACCTGCACAAACGGAGCACTAACGAACCAGCCCACTTTGGTTTGTTTTGGAGCAAAATGGGGGGGATGGTGAACTCTGAATGGCCTAAAAAAATAATTTTTAATATCTCGGAAACCAAAGCTGCACAAATGAAAATTTTAACGGCACAAACCTGCACAAACGGAGCACTAAGCAATCAGACTATTTGCTGGACTTTTTGACGTAGGTGGGAAGGTGAAACCTGTGCATCCTATTGGTGGTGATGAACAAGCCCAGGCAAGCAGGCTTTGTTGCAGTCAATCAGTAGGTGGTCAAAACATTTGAGTTTCTCTCTCTCGCTTTTTTGTAACGAGTAACTCAACCACACATTGAAAATGTATCGGAGTAAAAGTATGCAATTAAGTTCGGAAATATAGTGAAGTAAAAGTGAAAGTTATCAAAAAATTTTCATACTCAAGGAAAGTATGAAGTACTCCAAAATATACTTAAGTGAAGTAGTTTACCGTACTTTGTTACTATACAACACTGCTGAATTGTAAACTAAATCAAAAATTATCCACACACACACTAATGACAAACATAAAAAACTGCACAAACATACAGCATTAAAATAAAAAGATTTAAAAATGTGGATTCTTGATGGCTTCCTCTAAAAATCCATTCAATCACACACCATCTCACCACTTTGGAAAACACAAATCTTTATGTTAAGCACAACCATTTCAGTTTAAGTACCGTTTATAGAAGTAGGAAATAAAACCACTGGATACTTTGAATATGACAAAAACATTACCAGTTTACAAAAATGTAAACTGTTTAATTGCCTCATGCTATTTACAGAATATTTAAATAAATGTTCAGTTCAAGTTCGACACTACAGGAGCTCTGGTGTAAAGTTCATAGAGCTCTGGTGTAAAGTTCATAGAGCATGATTGCACACAGCAGGGCAAGGGAAATGTGTTTGGAACTCAGTGCCTGGAAACCACCTGCTGCTATAAATACAGGCTGATTCCAACAGAGAGTTGAGCAACATGAGAGCCACTCAGTGGCTAAAGAGCAGCTGAAGAAACTGACGTTCGAGGTCTTTATTAGATCAAGATGTCAGAGTGTACTCTCGAAGGTGGCAGGAGTTTCGGTGTCATCTTCACTTCCGGCCGCGATGCCTAAGGGATGAAAAAGGAGGGAGAGATGGTGGAGATTTTACAAATAGTGCCTGGATGATGCTTACATTTTTTATGAAAAAACATAGAAAAAATAAAGACAAGCTTAACTAAAAGAAGCAATTTTAAGCTATTGACTTTTCAATATTACACTGGTGTTATACTAATCATTAGATCTAATAATATGCAAATTCTTGCAAAGATATCAGAATGGTGAAATATGGAAAGCAGAGGACTTGTATTCACTACTGGAAGGTAGCTATAGGACACTGGGTCACACAGGGTTGTCGAGTTGAGCTGAATTTTCAAATAACAGATTTTACCCACCTAAGAAAAATGCTGACAAATTGGGTTTGACTCGCTCACCACAGGTGGGGGTCTTTGGTCTCTGCAGCAGGCGGGGCCCCAAGATCCCGATCATCAAAGCCCCTACCGGGGCCGTAAGAAGGATGGCGAGCACAGCCACAGTCAGCACGTCCATGCCGTACTTTATCTGCTCCATGTTAGCCTTTGCTCTGGCCATGTCTAAAGCCGTAGAGCCTATTGCTGCCTGAGGAAGACCCAAAGACAAGCTGTGATTTGTTGCTTTACTCGCTGATAGCTTTCTACTATCATTAAGTAACGATTGAAATGTAAACATGTCAGTGCATGTACTTTTAATTAGTTTTTCTGACACCTGCAGAAGCACACAACAAGAAAAAAGTTTACTAAAGAAAAGTTTACTGACATTTCCCAGCACTGACTCACCTGCACTGTTGCTTTGGGCATCCAGGCAAGAGCTATGAACACTTTTTCTTTTAAGTTGAAGCCCGCATGTAACACACACACAAAAGTGAAGAGCACTCTAACCACCAGAGCAATGAGCATGGAGGATATACCCAGACCTGTGGGGACATAAGAGTTACAAAGGTACAGCACACCACTGACGCTTCTACTGAAGAATGCATACTTTAGGTTTGATGAAGCCGAAGTTTTCCTTTCTGCTTTAATCTTTTTCATACTTTGTCATATTGTTACTGTAGACTTTAGTGTATTTCAATGGGATTCAAAGTGTCAGTGAAATGATTCATGCCTTTCCTAATTTTTTTTCTTTTCACAACTGAAATCCAAAAAGCCATTTGAGTCGACAATCAGTTTCAAGTCTTCTGGGGTTTGTTGAATCCACCTGGGCTATTTGATTTAGGTGTGTACTTCGACTGGGCCACACGATACTTTGAGGCACATCCTTACACTGCAGCTCTGGATGTATGTTTAGGATTATCCTGCTTCCTCCCTGGTCTCAGGTGCTTTGCAATTTTATGGACGTTTTCTTCAAGAATTTACTTTTATTTTGCTCCAGTCATTTTCTCATCAACTCCAATCAGCTTCCTGGTCCCCGAAGGAATGTCTTTGCGACAAATATATTTTAGTGTTGTTCAGTATCATCTGCAGTGTTCCTCTCTCCCACAGCATTTTGCAGGAAGGCTAAAATTCTCAATTTCTAATTTGACCCGAGCGTCTCCCTTAGATTATGTCCTACATGGCTTCTGGAAAACCTCCGTCATTATTTCAGTATTGGCTTCTTTTACCATTTCTTAAGCGAGGTGAGATTTGTGGAAGTCTCCTTTAAACAGATTCTCTGATAGTTTCTTGTACCTCCTCCAGAAAAGGCTTCTTGGTTGCTTCTGTAACTAAAGCTTTGCTTGTCTTGTTGGCATAGTTGGACAATATCCTACTTGGTTTGCAGTCATTCTATATTCTCTCCATAAACAATCTATAAATCATTTTCTAATGTGTTGCATAAACTGAGATACAATTGGGTACAAAATGGTATAAAATAGATGAAATGGGTACAAATAAGAGGTATGAACTTAGAGCCATTATTCTCTCTTTGTAATACTGTTTGCTCACTTATGCATTTTAACAAACCTCTCAGGTGTTCAGAGAGCAGCTGCTTTGATACAGAGATTTAAACTTAAAGGCATTAATTTAATGCAATTAGTTTTTTAAGGTTATCAGAATAAAAGTTTCTTAAAAGCCATATATACATTCCTTCTTCCACTTTACCATTACCTAATATTTTGTGTACATCATTATATAAAATTCAACTAAACACACTAAAGTTTGTGGTTGTAATTTCACAAAATGCGAAGAAGGTCTAACACACTGTTCAATGTTTTCTATTTAGTTTGCAAGAACCAGACACATTTTATGGAAGATCTAAAGGGTCTAGCTGGAGGTAAATGACAGCAAAATAAACACATGAAATGATTTTAGTACTTGCAGAACAGGTGAGAGTGCTCACATCTGTCATGTCTCGTTTGGATATGCAAATATATTTACATACATTCATACAGTCACATTTGAATTTTTCACAATGATGACACTGTTATTTTAAAGACACTGGGCATCCATCTCACCAACTGTAAGTCCCTCCAGCTCATTGACTCGAATCTCAGCTCCGATCAGTCCGAACAGCAGAGGCTGAAACACGTCCCACGCCCAACTAATCACTTCCTCTACATGGGCCTTTTTGACAAACAGAAGACAGAAAATCGTATGTTTAGCATAGAGCAAAAGAAATGTTTAATAACTTGTACACTGTATCAATAATTAACATGTAAACTACACACACCTGCTGTGGTAACATACTCTTCAAAATCTGGGTGGTATCAAACTAGTGGAAGAGAAGGATTGGTGCTTGACTATGGCTTCCATGTTCTATTACCTTTTCTTCCCCCCAGCCAAGTCCAGCCAGGAAAGATAACACCAGGGTGCAGAGGCCCCCCGAGCCTGGAAACCCTGCCACGTTGCTGCCAAACACAGCAAACACAGACAGACCCAGCACCAAGAAGGAGCGCTTCATCACCAGGTGTTTCTACAAGAGAACACAACCGATTAAGAAACAGACTGAAGAAATCGAATCAACCAACATGAAAAGCTTCATTTATCACATGTGACCGCTCACATGTCGACTGTAGGAAGGTTCACCTTTTAACGGATGGTAACTTTAGAAATCCTGAACTATCCCTTTAAGAAAGGCAACGCAGCATAAGATTGCATACCTGGTCGACACTTGGAAAATACTGAATAAGGAAGCCAAGGAGGATCCCAGCAACCGTCCCTCCTCCAACCTCCAGGACACCTCGCAGGAGATTATACAGAGTGGATCCTGAACCAAAATATTACAAGCAAATTAAGCAGTAAATTATTCTTGTTTATTAAATACATGTTTGTTTGTTTTTTATTTGTATATATACTTCACTGAAGTATAAATAATTCAAACAATATGAAGCCCTTCATAGAGAATTAGAAGTTGTGGCTGCTTTAAATAATATAAAAAAGTTATTTTTAATTGATAACATAGAAATACATAAAAATACAGTCAATCCGGTTAGCATTTACCTCATAAATTTAAAAGTTTCTAATTACTAATCAGAATAATGTGCACATTTACGCCCTCTACTGTGTTGCTGATAAACTACAAGCCAACGTTAGTGTTCTTTTCTCCCTCAGTGTGATTCTCATTATTGACCTCCCAGCTGCGTCTCCCTGGGAGACAATACAGGCGTTTTGTTTCAAAAAGCACAAGACTGACTTATTATACTCTGAAAACATAAGGTACCTTCTGCAAAGGCCATGCCCAAGCATGTGGTGAACCCTGTGATGGCGAGAATGTCATCAAAGCTTCCAGCCGCCATCAGCAGGGTGGGGATGCCCTTTTCCACCCCGTATCCGTCCGTCTGCAGCCGGAGCATCGAGGGCACCACCACGGCTGGGGTCACGGCGCCCAGAACAAAGCTGCAGAAATATGGATTTATTTTACTGTTGCAAAAATGAAAGAAATTAATAATTTGTCTTTTCTGCACAGGAAGGTAATGAAAACAACATAATTAGATTCAAAAGAATTATGTTTGCAGTAACTGAAGGAAACAGGCCATGTTTTTAGATCTTTAACATGACTGCAAACAAACCTCTGAAAACTAGAATAGAACATTTCACATGTTCTAATGATAGCAGAGAATACTATTTATTCACAAGTAGGGGAACAGTTTATTAGTGATTCTAAAGTGTAGTGCCTTGAAAAAGTATCTCTACTTGTCTTTTTCTACTAAAGTAAAGTGTGAGAAAGTTTGTGGTTGAAAATCAATTCAAAATGTAAATAATTTCATTGGTTGGACTGGCAAGGGTTTCTAGTCAGATGACACAATAACTCAATCAAATGCGAAAACATGGTGTATTGCAGAAAACTAACACTGTACATCACCCTGAACTCACCATCCCCTAGCTTTAAAACTGATGGTGACAGAATCATGATGAGTGAATAATGTTTTTCAATGGCAGCTAGTCAGAGTAGATAAAAAATGGAGGTAAATATATGGCACTCACTACTTTTGCAAGGCACTGTATTTCAGATTCACTTACAACTTTTGTAAGTAAAAAAGTTGTAAGTAAACGTTTTTCAAAAGTTTAGATTTACTATCAACTTTGCTCTTGTCTTGCAACACAATGTAGAAAAATAAAAAGGTCGATAGGCATTTAAATTTGACCCTTTGCCACTTAAATGACAAAATTGTAAATTATGATAAATTTAAATATATGAACACAGAGTGCAAAGAGTTGCATTTACCCAAGAATAAAGCCCCACTCCCAGGGCAAGCCCATGAGGAAGTGAGAGATGAGAGCAGCAGTGCTGGCTTCGATCAGGCAGGGCCCAGCTGTTACACGTATACACACGGTTTTGAGCTTCCTCAGAGCCTGACAGTAGAAATGTACATGTTATAATGATGCATGACTTCTATTTCACAGAAAGCAATGGAAAGCCCACGTTAGTTAAAGTTCCAAAGAACTTTAACTATTTCAACTGAAATATGAAGCTTTTATTAGCTATCATTGTGAACCAAACTTCCTGTTATTATTTCAGGGAAATTTTAAAACTTAGAAAAACTGCAATAATTGGAAGATTTGGCCCGATGTAAATAGAATCTGCCTCTATTTTGTACAGTCAGTGTTCTTAATTAAAGCCATTGTATAAAGATTTGAGGTTAAACTATTAATAGTTATGTAGTTTTTCTTAAATACTCTTATTCCATTTAACCCCTAAACTTTCATATGAGGCCGCACAGTGGCGCAGTGGGTAGCGCTGGGTTCGATTCCCGGCCCGGGGTCTTTCTGCACGGAGTTTGCATATTCTCCCTGTGCATGCGTGGGTTCTCTCCGGGTACTCCGGCTTCCTCCCACAGTCCAAAAACATGACTGTCAGGTTAATTGGGCTTTCCAGATTCTCCTTAGGTGTGAGTGTGTGTATGGTTGTTTGTGTTGCCCTGCGACAGACTGGCAACCTGTCCAGGGTGTACCCCGCCTCTCGCCCGGAACGCAGCTGGATAGGCACCAGCACCTCCTGACCCCGTTAGGGAGAAGGGTGACCAGAAGATGGATGGATGGACTTTCATATGCGAATGAGTCATACCTTGGGATCCAACCCCAGGCCAGCTCTGGCCAGGATGACAGCCAGAGCAATGTTTCTCAGGGAAGCAGACCATCTGAAGTTAATGTACACCAAATCTGTTACAACAGGGATGTTTCTCAGCAGGAAGCCCATCAGCATCATACCTGCAGCGCAGCAGAAAGTGTGGGAAAGAGGAAAGAAGATCCTCTTTAACACTGTTTTACTTGGGATTGTCTATCGCACAATACAGATACTGTGAACAGATTTTAGGTGAATGTGACTAAATGGGGAAAAAAACTGAAGACTAAGCAGAATAAAAATAAAGCTTTTTGAAAAGGTTAGAAATAATCACAGCTGCTACCCAAAAACTCTTCTAGATCAAAAGTGAAAAAACTGAACATAGAAGCAATAAGCTGGCTCTCAACCCTGGGTCTCAGGGACCACTGTCCTGGGTGTGTTATATGTCCACCACACTAAAGTAGGGAACTTTCATTGACGTATCTGGACCAGTCAGTCAAAATTAGCTCTGCTGTCAGTTATATCTAATATGACGACTGCAGATACTGATTTCTAGCTAATATTATTTATTTAAATTGATCCAGTGTATAAGAGCCCCATTGTCCTTTCCATTCTTAAAAATAACTGATGCATTATTATGCTAACAGGAACATTTTTGTGCATGCTTGCTATTAACAAAAACAAGCATAACAAATTTCAATTTCACCATAATAAAAAAACTCATTATGAAATTGACAACTGTCATAAAAATGAAGTTTGTGTTTTATAAAATTGGTAGCTGCATTTTCTAGGTAATTTGGGTTAGTTCAAATGTCAGCATAAAAAACTTTTTTTTTACTTTCTTACATTTTGGTGTAAAAATGTCAAATGTACAATAATTTTGTCACTGTTTTAGAACAACAAAAATCTTGTTTAACAGAACAAAGTGAAACAAATTCCTCTCAGACACAATCTATTGTTGCCTGTGCAACAATAGATTGTAACAGATTAGAATCGTTCAAAACAGGAAGGCTCGTTGAGGCTCTTGCCCTGCTACCTTAAAGGATGCAAGCACACATGAATGAATTAATAGCTAAAATTACAGACCTTTCTCCATCATAAATGCAGTATTACATCTGCAAGAAATCTTTAAGGGATATTATAGAAAAAAAAAAATCTTACATGTTGCACATTTAGGTTTTGAGGTACAAAAAATTTTATGTGTATATTTGGAAGTTAGAAATCAATGCCTAAATGACAATAATTTGTTTAGCTTACCAAGGAGTGGTGGAAATGGTGGAAGTGTTGGCAGCTGGACGAGGGCGACTGCTTTGCCGCCCAGGAGCGCACAGAGAAAGAGTATGGTGATGCCAAACAGATTCCCCCCGGGAAGACATTCTTCCTCTGTGATGGACACAATCACCCCAAAGAGTACAGCTGCCAAAAGGACTGAAGAGGGAAGAGAAAACAAATGATCAATTTTGTCACTTTTGTCAGTTTTTTGAAAAACAGAAAGGTACAATAAAAAAATTAAAAAAAAAACACTGCCAGATATTTTAACCCACTGAAAACCTGCGACGCTTTAAATTTTGTATATTGAATACACATCTAAATATGTGCGAAACTAAATCATTTGCAAATCAGTACCGTTTACTGTTTACACATGCAAAAATGTAAGTTAATGTAATATATGAATTTTTAAAAATTCCAAAAGGAAAAAACAATAAAAACACTTGGCCTACAAGTGAATCCTTGTGGTTACCTTCGGTAATGAGAGAAGCAAGGAGGCCTCGTGGCGGACATGGGCAAAACTTGCGAAGAAGCAGGCAACAGACCACTGGTGGGTCTGTGTTGGTGCCAGCATCTACCACAGGATGGTGAGGGATAAAGTAGGTCGTCTCCTCTGTTACGTTTGGAGTCGAGCAACGGTGCACCACCACCTGGAACTGGTTCACGTTGAGATGCTTTAAGGGAAGAATCAAGACACACAGAAAAGAGAGTTCATAACATAGCAGACAGACTTTAGAATCTAGATTATGGTGTAATATAGTCCCGTCGCAATAAATCGTACGATAAATTAAAGCTATCGACCTCATTTTAATTATCGGCTATATCGTTTCTTCCTGCCTTTTACTCTTACTGTTGATGACACTGAATGAAAAAAGGCTCAACTCTGCTGGACTTCGGGTTGCTCCGTGTCAGCTGTTCAGGATTCCCTCCGTGTTTCCCCTCAGAAAGCAGGAGGAGAATCCGCGCTTTTTCATTGGGTACGGGTCGCATTCAACAGGCTGCGTCACTCTCCCAGTCTGGATAAATCCTTGATTTAGATCGGAGCGGCACAACGATCTACCGTAACACACAAGTGACAATCTCAGAACGAATAACGTTGTAAGATTGTCGTTTGGGGTAAAAAAATCCTGTAATTTGAACTATTGCATCAGGCAGTCGGATGTCTGCTCTATTTAAATCTAATGATTACTGAAGGGCTATATACAATACAGACTTCATAATCTGCACTCTTGGTTGAATGCAGAATTTATTTCCAGTTTGGCTTTATGTTGTTTAGTTTTTATTCAAGTACATTTATTGTTAATGGAGACTAAGAATCTATTTTATTTTTGATTTTGGTTGTTTTATTTATTTTGTGTATCAGTCCCAGTGATAAGTGTTCCTTTGAAAGTAAAGTGTATCTATCTTTGGCAGGAAATCGCATGTATTATTAAGTAACTTCCATTAAATCAATGTAAAAAGGTTTTCAAACAATATTATCGTTTATCGCAATACTTTTTGAGACAATTTATTGCCCAGCAAAATCTGTTATTGTGACAGGCCTATGTAAACATGCTGAGATATGATGTTTTTAACAGTTATCTTTGGGTAAAAATGATTGATCGCAATATTTACAACAGAGCACAGCTTGTTATAAATAAATACTCAGTTGGGTGTGTGGGCTCCAGTTTTTTCCTTTTACCTCAACATGATTTGCAGTAGGAAGAGTGATTCTATCCAGCAGTGGGCTGGGTGCTGGGCTGGGTGCTGGACTGGGTGCTGGGCTGGGTGCTGGACGGGGTGCTGGACGGGGTGCTGGACTGGGTGCTGGACGGGGTGCTGGACTGGGTGCTGGACTGGTTGTAGGACTGGGTGTAGGACTCGGTTGAGTTTTTGCAGGTTTCTCTGGGTTTTCCTCCATTCTTGTACTACACCATTTTTCTGATTCACGGTTGAGCTCAACCATTTGAATTTCCTTCACTTCTTAGTGTGCAGCCTCTCACCTGGGGCTCCTGCTCATAAATCTCATGTTCTAATGAGAGTGAAAAAGGAAAAAAAAAAAAAAAAAGAATACATAAACATTAAAGCAAATAGCACACCATTACCATTATAGGAAACTGTTTTACATTCAGAACAAAATGTCAAGGTCAGTGTTTGTAGTTGTAAGCCAGGATTTAAACATATAAAAGTTTGCTCTTTCAAAAATAACTTGTACTCCTGCCGCATTATCAGTATTCTTTATGTCAATTTTACTTTCTTTTTTTTTTATCCCCACCTTTTTTTTTTATTTTTTTAATCAAAATATTCCTTTAAAAAGTTACGTAGCCTACTTATGTTTTATATCCTTGAGGCCTAATCTTTTTGGCTCTATCTGATACAACTACAATAAAAAAACTTAAAACAGTTTGTGAAGAGGGTCCAGGCAGACAGGAATGACCAGATTTCATTTTCAAAAAACTTGAATGATTTATTTATGCCAAGTTTTTGTTTCCGCCTGACAACTTTTATGAAAAATTACCACCAGGCCTAAAGGGCTGTAATGCTCCAAATCCTGCCAGTTAGCACAATCCTGCCTCCATCAACAACCTCAATCCAGTCAAAAGAAGGAAGACGCAGGAAAAAAAATTCCAATTACTCAGCAGTTAGAGAAAGGTTGTCGAGGTAAGCTAATTTTTTATTGTGTCTGTTTATGCATTTCACAATTTAAGTTCCAGAGAGAGATGAGGGTGATATAGATTCAGAGTCGGACTCTGGGGAGGAAGACAGTGAAGCAGAAGGAAATGGCACTGAACTCCCCCCACCCAGCACAACCTATTGCACACCAAAAGGACCAGTTGGTAGCCACACACTACCCATGTTATGCTACACAAACTTAACTAATTACAACTTAACTTATTGAGATGTCTGCCCAAAAATACTTAATATAATTACCTAATATTTATTCCAGTCATATTCTGGGCTCTGAGTTTACATACTGTTCACTGTTCCATAGTGCCGTTTAACGTCTTGTTTGGTTATGGCAAATCTTTGTTAAATAAACCATTTTAATTTGAGTGTGTGTGAGAAAATATTTGTTTCCTTTCGTTCATCATTTGTATATGGACCCCTCTGATAAAGCCTTGCTCACCCTTTGGCCACCCCTTGAAAAAAAAGTCTAGCTCCGCCACTGAGCTCGACCATATGGCACATGTAGCTAGCGTTAGCTCAAGCAGGTAAAGCGGTAACTAACGACTGCTACCAGTAACAATACAGTTAGCAGACTAGAACATTAAAGACATGTCTGTTGCTACACACGGGTCAGTGACGTTTTTGTACGCTGCATTAGTTCGTCTAGTATTGTAGCGTTAGCCTACAGAGGTCTGGTCACACAGTAACATCCACTGTAAACTGTTGAAGCTTTCGGATATCGACTAGCAATACAGCAGTCATACATTATCGGACACATTCATCTACATTGTGACTGCTAAAAGGTTATTTTTGTTAACTAGTCGAAGTGTCTTACTTCATTGACCAGTTTGTAATGTAACCATGTGTCAGTGACAGCGCTGTAACGTCCTAAAACCGTGCTTCGTGTGTTGAAAAAAAGCATTCCGGTATAAATAACAGGCATGATTTCAGAGAACAAAACTAATCTAACATAAACACAAAAACAAGGAAGCTCTTGTCGGATATTGTGCGCCTCCTCAGCTGCTATAATTGACCATGCTCCGTCCAGACTCTGAAACCCCCGTGTCCCATTCTATACTCAAAGTTGCCACGGAGACCGCTTTTTAACGTGTCTGTCAAAACTCTCTAAATAAGCGCATCGCAGGAGAAAACCCGCTCACCTCATACCGTAAACACAGCCATGGTTTGCAGAGTGTCACTGACGGCGACTGTGGTTGTGCTGAAGAACAAACGCCAGGTGGGTACTGGGAATGAGGCGGATTAGTGATAGACAGGCAGTGGCGGAGCCAGAAGGGTGGCAGGGGTGGCATTTGCCACCCCCAACAGAGCCCTTGCCACCCCTACTGCCACGCCGCTGGAAATAGTCATTTTAACATATAATACTTATGAGATCGGCAAAGATTTGCCAGGAAAACTGTAATTTCCGACTGTCCCTGAAGGCAGCCCGATGCAGCCGCAGCCTACATGCTGCTAACTGACGCTGTTCATTGGTTAAACTGACATGTGATTCCTGCTTGATCCAAAACACCCGCGGCTTCAGAGTACACCGTCGAGGAGTTTTGCAGGTATTTCCAACATTTTACTGGTCAGCGGTAACCGCTGTGTTACCTTCCTAATGAGAGGCGGCACTTGTCATACATTTCTAAAAAAAAAAAAATGGTTGTGCACCGCTCCGTAGTGCCTCGTTTTATTATATTAGCCATGCTTGTGCTGATAGATCGTGTTTTAGAGAGATTCTTTTAACATGTTTTAGTGCGCATGCTGCCCTGTAATGTTTTATATCTCCCAGCTCTTGCTTGAAATGTGTGTGGTAAGAATATGTGAAAAACCATTAAGTTTTATAATGACTGATATGTAAGTAGGTTATGTCATATGAAAGCTTTGAATTATAACCTAACTAGTTATATTAATGAATTTAATTAATCTATTTTTAATTTAGTATTATTTTAGCTACAGAAAACTGAAAACTATAGTTTAAATAATAGTTAAAATAGTGTTGTCATCTATAGACTCCATGACATTTAGTCATGGAGTCTAAATACTAGGCTGTCTTATTTTGTGTAGAGCCCAAATGAAGAGAAAAGGGAATATCTCCCAGTTCTTCTTAAAGAGGCAGAAACCAGGTCTGGCCCTGGAAACCAGAAACCAGTTGGTCAAGAGTTGGTCACCCAACTGCTCCAGGTTGGTCACCCTGCAGCAGTGACCAACCTGGAGAAGCCAGCCAGGAGACACCAGGCCCAAGTGTATCACCAGCAGGTTAGAGGCTGTGACAGAGAGTTTAAGTCGTAAAATCCAATGAGCCTAATTCTAAAGGTTAGCATGATGCTTTTTGCATTTTTTTATTGTGTCTGTTTATGCATTTCACAATTAAGTTCCAGAGAGAGATGAGGATGAAGGGTGATATAGATTCAGAGTCAGACTCTGGGGAGGAAGACAGTGAAGCTGATCAAAAACCACCTTAGAACAAATATGGCTGATGACAGGTTAAGTCATCTTGGCATTCTCAGTGTTGAGTCAAGGAGGACACATACCCTCAACATGGATGACTTTGTAAAACATTTTGCTTTTTCCCACCAAAATCGGAGAATTATGCTCTCTTGAGTGAATCCTGGCTTTGAGTTTGCAGTATGTTGTTCCCATTCAAAGCTTATTTGACCATAGCAGTGTTTCTCAAACCTTTATAAATACCACCAGGGTAATGCTGGTCAGCTCTGGTGGTATTGTCTTGCAGTTTACTATTTGGAGCCAGTTTATTTATTTATTTTTGAGAATTTGTTTTTGGTCATATTCTGGCCTCTGAGTTTACATTTACATGTTCACTGTTCCATAGGCCGTTTAACGTCTTGTTTGGTCATGGCAAATCTTTGTTAAATAAACCATTTTAATTTGAGTGTGTGTGAGAAAATATTTGTTTCCTTTCGTTCATCATTTGTATATGGACCCCTCTGATAAAGCCTTGCTCACCCTTTGGCCACCCCTTGAAAAAAAGTCTAGCTCCGCCACTGCCACCAGCACCTATCAGTCTTGCCAGACTGCAGGCCTAGCAACGCTAGCCGAGCTTGCTGTCGGCGGACCACGCTCCAGCGACGCGGCTGCTCCCAGTCCTAATGACTGCAGCGCCTTCCGCCGTCGAGCCGGCTTGCCAGACAGTAGGGTAGACAAGCGCTGCCAGCCTATCAGTTTCATCAGCGCAGGCCGGCAGGCCTCGGCCCGACACCTTCTTTTGGGGGGAAGACTGTCCGAGCTCGGCCGAGCTGATGTCCTGCCCGCGGAGATCCGCCACTCACAGTCTTCTGCCGGGCCCGAGTGCCAAAGAATTCGTATCATTAAGTCTTCTAACTGCTATTTTCTTCTCTGTGTGAGTCTATCCAGATTGAAATGAAAAGTAAATGTGACTAAAACTATCCAAGTTTCTTCAAACAGTCAATGTAGATGCTAATGGCTGTGAAAGAATCTCCTGTAGCTGTTGGTACTACAGCCAATCTGAGAAGCCTCTGACTGAAGACATCTGTTAAAGGATAGAGTCATAAAGGGGATGCCCTGGGTGGACTATTTTATCCAGCATTGCAGTGAGGCTCTAGAACAGCCCCTATTTTTATTTTATTTATTTTTTCTTAAGGAAAACCAAATAACTCAATAATCTGTTAGTATGGTACAATTATTTAAACATGCAATATTATGTTCACATTTTTGCTGCTTGTTGAGCAAGATCAGATTGAAGGTTTTCAAGTGGCCAAGATCAATTTGATTGATTTTAAAATGAATTTTAAATTTCCTGCTGAATTGTTTTGATCCTGCTGTTCCTGTTCTGCATTCCTTCTGGTGGTGAAAATAACCTACTTTCTTTTCAGTGTTTCTAAGTGAAAACTGTGAGATTAGAGTTCGCAAAGTTGTGCAACAGTGCCCTTTAAACAGGATCGAGTGTTTGAGTTTGTTATGGAAACATTACGTGTGGAACAAATAAATGCAGAGATGCACAGATTGGTTGACTGACAGATTAGATGTTAGATTATTAACACCGGTATCAAATCCGGCCCTTTACAGACCGTGGATTAATGGAGAAACAACTAATGGTACGGATGCGCAGAGTTGGACGTAATGGCGTGAGAGATATTAACTCCACGGAAAACATCTGTGACGTACAATCATGTGCAGAGGCAGGGAGCCATCTAGTGGACACAATAAAGCATCGCAAAACCCTTCAAGAGAATCATTTTCCTGCAGCAATCCTTTAAATTTCCTATTTTTCCAGTTTATAGGGAAAAATAATAAAAAGGCTCCTATTATTTTATACATTTTAATATATGGAGTCCAACAGAACCACTATAGTTTTCTTTTTTTCCTTCTAAATAAAAATGAATAAATTCTGGGAACTACTGAAATGTAATTTTTTAGATCTCTGAAAAGAGTTTCACTGCGACAGACTGGCGACCTGTCCAGGGTGAACCCCGCCTCTCGCCCGGAACGCAGCTGGAGATAGGCACCAGCACCTCCCGACCCCGTTAGGGAGAAGGGTGACGGAAATTGGATGGATGAAAAGAGTTTCATATACAAATAAGTAGATTCTTAAGAGGGTGAGTGTGGCACATTTGAAGTGGCACAATGTAATATGCAATACATTTACTGTTATTTTAAACAAGCATCACTGTTAGTGTTGTATTCCACAGACAAAAGGTGTTCCTCCGTAACGAATACTTTATTAACAAAACGTAACGCAAAAGGTTCAAAAGACAGATAACATCTGACTTTTGTCATCTATGGCAATCTGGAGGTATGTGCAGTTCTATTGGCGATCAATGAAAGTAAGTTTATTCTTGAGCAGAGAAACTAATATTATTTTGGGTTTAAATGCCTATTAAAAATCACAACTGGAACACCACTTCCAGGTCAACAACAATATGAATAATATACTTTGTGAAAGATATAAAATTCTTGAAGCAATTACTTCTGAGGATGTATTCAGATTACTAAAACACATATTATGTACTTTGACAACATACAGTACTTGCTGTGCTTGATGTCAAAGTAAAATTTCACATCACCTAAAATAATGTGTGAAATTGAAGGCAACCATAAGTCACATTGGAACAAAAGCTGTTTCTCCATCCATCATGTATATATGTGTGTATCATCTGTTTGCACTTGACTGACATTGACTCACTTTAAGCTCTTAAGTCTTAAGTCCTTATGAAAAAATGTGGAAAAGCCCATCCCAATCTTCTTCAACAGGTTTGCTGCTGTCGTCATCATGTGGTTTAGTTCCGGCACATTTATCCTGCTCATCTTTAGGTTCTAGTCAGAAGTCTTTGTCCTCAAAGGAGGAAATGACCACAACCTCCCGACTCTTGAAATCCCACACTGCTGTCAGATGGAAGGCCATATTGGAGAAGACGACAAGGTACTCAAACAGCGCAAAAAAGGTGTAACCTGTAAATAACACATGCATGTGTTCGTCAGCATTTTATAGTGTTTATAACACAGATACATTACTTGGCAAAAATATTCACTATTTTTGTTTCATTGCAAGTTGAAATTATATATCCATGCCACACTTTTCCTTTTTTTATTTGTTGAAATAGTTTCAAAAAATGTATAATTTTTATTTCCCTTAGTAATCATCACCTTTTTTGTGATGTTTATGCAAAACTTTAGGTTTATTTCTTGTGTGAGTTTTGTCAACTCTTGTGTCAGCGTTTTAAAATACTAAACATAACACAAGGTGAAACTTACTTCCTGATTCACAGTACATGTTGTGTTTCCAGTAAAAGAATCCAGCAAAAGCACAGAAGCAAACATTGAGGAGTAAGAAGCGAACCTTCCAGTGATGAGACTTGGCATCCTTTAAGGAGGAAATGACATCACAAACAAGGCTCAAATACTGCAGTTAAAGTGGATAGCTTTAATTGCAGTGTGGTGTTTTATATTTACTAGTCTTTACCTCGGGACTTAATGAATACTTCTTAATTGATCTCCACAAACGGCAGGTTATCAGCATGTAGATAAGTGAACTCACAATGAAGAGGACAAAGCCTTCCTTATGCACAACTGTACAGGGAGGAAAGAGAAAACATGCTCAGAAACAAGCAGCAAAAATATTTTACATGATGATTCAGTAGCAAAATAATTGCTAAATTCATAAAGAAATGTATGAACCAAAAGACAGACTGCCATCAAAAGAAAAAACTGGATGCATGCCTGGTGGTATTTTATAACTGGGTCACTCACAGTACGTCTCACTCGATGACACATATGTAAGAAGCAGCAGGCCCAAGTTCTCAAAAACGGAAAAGGTCAAGTTCAAGCAGCTGAGTGCGCTCTCGGAGGACCTGGCAGCAAAGCGGGACTTGTAAAACCTGAAGTAGGTAAAGGCCACCAGAAGCCTCGGAGCAGAGTGCAGTCCGATGCAGAACCGCCAGATGTGGCACTCAGGACTGAGGCTGATAGAGGCACTGATGGATGGCAGGTAGTTGGGAACCTAAAGACAAAGAAGGAGGAATGTATTCTACTTTTTCACATAGTTGTAGGATCTGAAGAAGAAGATACAGTAATCCCAAAGAAAAAACTAACTAATAAATAAATAAAAACATGGTATTCTTTATGAAAAATGTACTGAAAGGAAAAGTTTCATTAAAAAATATTTAAGAAGTATTGAAGCAACTGAAAAAAAAAAACTTGTTTATATTCAGACACCTTTGATCTTGAGACAAAAGGGCAAAGGTCACATTCTTTTCACAAAAGAAAATGATTTCTTATTACTACCAGCAATAATGGTAACAATAATGGTTTCTTGGTAACAAGAAACAATTTCTAACATAGGAACCATTTCCAGAAAGCTGATGGAAAATAACAAATTACCTGGCAATGTGTACCAGTCGCATCTTCAAAGTGAAAGAGAGAGGATATGGAGACGCAAGTGATGAGTCCTAACAGTGGCAGGCACACAGTAACTACAATACAAGTGGCGAATGATATCCTGATGACCAGGGGCCTCTCATAGCCCAAAATGTTTGAGCCTTGGATCATTTTACCCTGCAAGAGGAGAAACATTAAAAAAGATAAATAAAAATAATAATAATCACACTGTCACAAAGTGGCAACATATTTCTATTCACAGAAAATTATGCATGCATGGTACATGTTTACTGTTATGATAATTAATAGTGTGCATGCCATGCCCAGCTAGGATTTGAGCCATGAAGTAGTCATCTTCATTCTGATAAATTCATTCATGTGTGCCTTGTTTCTAAAAGGATGCCCTCTGTAAAACCCTTACCTCCACCCAGCTCACTGCTGCCCAGCAGGGGCTGCAGCTACAACTGGCTCAACAATAACAATGTCAGTGTGCGAAGGAGCTGCAAATCTCTGATCCCATCGAGCCAGGAAGAAGAGACTGGGACGTCATCCAGCCATCTTCAACATCGAAACGTCCATCTTTATAATTCTATCCAGATGTTCCTAACAGATGATAGCAGGCCTAAGGATGCTGCTGTCATCCTTGCGTGGAAGATAGGAGGAAAAACACGAGTGGGAGGAGAATGGCAGCTTCCGGAAGAGACGGCGAGCCGTGAGCAAAATGTGTCAAAATAGTAGAAATCGTTTTAATAGTCAACGAAAACAAAGCAGAGCAACTGATCAAAGGGATGCAACGTAATGAAGCAAAAATGCTGCGTCAGCAGCGCTTTGTTTCTGGACGCTCTCCGCGGTGCTGAAAAACAACGACCAGTCTGTTGTCCTTCATCAGTTAGCTCTGGGCTTGTGTGACGGCTTGTTTAACAGTTTTACGCTGTGCAGTATGAGTTTCATTTTTTTTTCTTTTTAAACCCCCTGTAAATCCAATGCTCGCGTTATCCCACGCCTTCCGGAACACTGCGTCATGTAATGGCATGCGTGCGTGGGATATACTAGTGCAGTTATCAAAACTGACAATCTGCATAAGCCGAATATTTGCGCTGAAGAGGGGAGCTGACATTACACACGCTACAGCAGGAATAAGCGCTTTTACTGTTATTATTATTATTATTATTATTATTATTATTATTATTATTATTATTATTATTATTTGCTTTGGAAAATGATACGTTGGAGAAGTCCGACTTTACTTCATTCATTTCTATTCATAGGTGCCATGGCAAGTAAGTTTCTATTTTTTTATTTTAGATTTTTTAGAATTTAAACACCTTTACTGTCGTATAAGAAGGGGATTACTGTGCAATAGCTGCAGAGTGACGGGCAATAACAGCAAATAGAGTCTCATATATATATATATATATATATATATATATATATATATATATATATATATATATACAGTATATTACCTAATGTATATTTTTTTTCATTTCAGTTTTTCAATTTGCAAAATAAACCCTGTGTTGCATTCAACAGAGTGAAATATTGCAAGCACTCATTGGGGTCTGCCATAGCAATGCAGGGTTCCTGCTTGATCTCATGATATTACCGTGGTACCATGGCGACATAATTGCCCGCCAAAAATCCCCCAAGAACTTCACAGGAATAAAGCCAAGTCTTGAAATATCAGGAAATCTAATGATTTTTAGGATTTTCTGTGTCATCATAGTTTCAGCTGGAGACACCATTTAAATTCCCTTTTGTAAATATGTCCATGTTGGGTTAAGATAAGATGGTATATTATTAATCTTACAGTTTTTCCACAAGTTGCCTTTAAGTGCCCCAAAGTTTATTGGAACTTTTAGATTTCATAGTGTAACTGAGTGTAGATGATGATGAGCTAGAGCTGTGGTTTTCAAGCCTTTTCTGCTTAAGATAATTCCTGTCTCCCACCCCAACAAGAACTGTCAAAAACCAATCAGTTATGCTTTGAAAATGGCAATGAGTTGCAATAGTCGATTGGAACCAAGACAAAATGTCTGATTGTCCCAGAGTCGTTCATGTTTTTTTATTTTAGATTCCTACATAGTTGATTCCTTCTGTGGTTTAACTTTAGCACCCTTCATAAGAATAAAGAAAAAACTGTAGAACTGCTGAATTGTTGTTTTCTGCTTTTTTAATAACATGTGATTTACATTTATTCTCTTATCCCCTCCTTTTATCCTCAAGCCTTTTTCAGAGTTCTCAAACGTGTGACCTGTTCAACCTCTCATAAGAGATTGTGCTGCAATAATCCCACAGACAAGCTGTCCAGCTGAGGGGCTTTATTTAAACTGTGATTTAGGGTTGACATCTGGACTGCACAAACCCATTTCTGCAGCCAAAGCTGTAACTTTTCATCCATTGTTGCTGCTGTAGATACACCTTGTCCTACTAAATTCATTTTCAAATATATTAACATTTCTGTTTAACATGAAATCAAATTTTCATAAACTCCTATTTTTAGACACTTACAGAAAGGGATTGTGTCAGGCAGTCACATTTTCTGTCACGTTTCTCTTCCTGTCCACTCTAACGTGTGTGTGTATGTCAATGCCCTGAAATGCAAAGAAACACATAATTTAATCTCCCTTTGTGCAATTTTGCTTAATGCAAAATTCTGTGTTTTTATTTCTGTCGAAGCGTGTGAGGGTGCATATGCCAAATATGCCCAAAAGCTCCTGACAGACCTAATGACCAACTACACAAGTGCGCTGAGGCCTGTGGAGGACACAAATAACATCCTGAATGTGACTCTGCAGGTTACACTCTCACAAATCATCGACATGGTAAAACACCAGAGCACAAACATTAAGGATGCATTTCAACTTAATTTTTCCTTGTTTCAAAGGATGATATAACATAATTCTGCAATGAGTTTTGAAAGCAAAGATTTGGACAAATTTTATTTAATCCACACAGATTTGTCAGGTTGTGCGTACAGGTTCGTATGGTAACATGAAAAACACATTTGCTATCTTACAAATTTTAAAAACAGATAATACCAGCTAGAATAAAGTGAATCAGTAATAGAACATCTATTACTTATCCAGATAGGATGTAAGGCTGGAATATTTTATAGCTTGGAGTCAGGTGAGAATAAAAAAAATTAGCTGTTAGGATCCCGTGACAAGGATAGTGTTGGATGGAAGAGCCAACTGACTGAAATGAATCTCACCATTTAGTTCTTTTATTATTTAACCATGAGCACCAAATGCTGCCATTCATTTATTATTTTGCAGAAACGATTTATGTGTCATGCCTTTTAACGCCCGTTTTCTTTTGTAACAGGATGAGCGAAATCAAATTTTGACTGCTTATTTGTGGATAAGGCTAGTCTGGTTTGATGCGCATCTCAGATGGAATAAAGATGAATACGATGGACTCGACACCATGCGTATTCCTGGTAGTTATGTATGGAGACCTGATATAGTCCTTTATAACAGGTAGGTTGGACAGGCGTTGATAGTTCAGTTACTTGTAAATTTGGTGAACACATCCTGCCAAATTTGGCAATAAATATAGAAATAAACAAACGGCCTGATGAAGTAAATTATGTGCCAAATGTTGCATCCAAAAAATAAAGAACTTTCCCAACATATTTGATTATATATTTTTTCATAAATTAATACTTCTTTGTTATTTTTAACAGTGTAAATTTACTATTCTAATTTTTTAATTTATTTCCAATCTTACTCTTATGGGTTTATTTTTTTATTTCATCATTTATTTTTTTTCATTGTTTTATATTCTGCATTGATTTAGTTATTTTTTAGTAACTGTAACATTTTATTTTATTTATTTTTTTTATTTTCTATTTGTTTATTTAATATCACTTCAGGAAAGTAATACATGCATAAATTGAAGAAAAGGAAAGTAATACATGCATAAATTGAAGAAAATAAAATTGATTTAGGTAATAAAACATAAGGCAAATTTTTCTCTTCTTGTGGATTTTAAGTATATCAATTTATTTATTGGGTATTTTGAAAATTTCTGCTTTTATTTTTAATTAAGTCATTTTTGATCCTCAGTAGTTCATAACTCATTCGTCAAAAAAACAAAAAAAAACATCAAAAACATTACACTGACTGACCAGGTGTTGACAAAAACAATAACTGAGAAATTCTAAATTACAGAAACACTTAAAAAGTTAACAGTCTTACAGATCAAGTCTTTTCTTCTGGAATGGCTGTGAACTATATGGCCCACTTGTTGAGATAAGCTAACTGTTTTTCCAGTGCAGACAACCATTTCACCGGCCCGATGGATACCAACGTGGTGATGCGGCATGACGGCCAGATGATGTGGGATTCCCCTGCTATCACAAAGAGCTCATGCAAAGTGGATGTGTCCTTTTTCCCCTTCGATGGTCAACAGTGCAGGTTCACTTATGGCTCCTGGACCTACAATGGAAACCAGCTGGACATCCTGAACGCCATGGAGAGCGCCGACCTGGCTGACCTGGTGGAAAACGTGGAGTGGGAAGTTCTTGGCATGCCGGCAAAGAAGAATGTTGTTCAATATGGATGCTGTGCAGACCCATACCCAGACGTGACCTACACGCTGAAGCTAAAGAGAAGAGCTTCCTTTTATGTTTTCAACCTTCTCATACCGTGTGTGATGATCTCTTTTCTGGCTCCACTGGGTTTCTACCTGCCTGCTGATTCTGGTGAAAAGGTTTCTTTGGGTGTCACTGTGATGTTGGCACTCACCGTCTTCCAGCTGCTGGTTGCAGAAATTATGCCACCTTCTGAGAACGTGCCACTAATTGGTGAGGAAAATAATGTATGTTCAAATCCCACTTTACATGATTACAACATACAGACACATAGCACAAATGTTTATTTTTCTTGCTTTTTTAACCTCTACAGGAAAATATTACATTGCAACGATGACAATGATTACAGCCTCCACTGCCCTGACCATCTTTATCATGAACATTCACCACTGCGGCCCAGATGCAAAGCCCGTTCCCAAGTGGGCTAAGAAAGTCATTCTGCAGTACATGGCCCGGATGTGTTTTGTCTATGAAGTTGGGGAGAACTGCATGTCGGCAGAGACAGAGAGACAGGAACCTGCATTTGTTAGGAATACCAGCTGCGCCATGAACGGGCAGGTGTGTCCAGGAAGAGAGGACGACTGCATCATCAAAAGTGGTCAGGAAATGGTTGGATCTGTCATCACAGAGGACAGAGAAGAAATGGATCAAATCCTAAGTCCACTGGGATCAGTAAGGAGGAATCCCACAAACCAAAACGGCACTTGGAGGAACGGCATCTTCTTGGACTGCGGGGAGTCAAGGGATCCGGTGAGATGCAGAAAGGGAGGCGTGAGTGATGCAGAGAGAAAAGATGACGGGATTTCCTGTAACACTCATCCTAACGATGGGCCACTGCTGCATAACATTGAATACATCGCCAACTGTTACAGAGATCAGAGGGCCACACAGAAACGAACTGGGGAGTGGAAGAAAGTAGCTAAAGTTTTAGATCGCTTTTTCATGTGGATGTTTTTTATAATGGTGTTTTTCATGAGCCTCCTTATCATGGGCAAAGCTGTTTAATCAGCACTACTTTTATTTGATTGTTAAAATTCTTTTAACGCCTCGAGTCCAAATAGTAAAATGCAAACTTTAAGAAAGATGTGTAGCATATTTATATTTATATCAAGAACAAAAGGTGTATACTATATTTGTTTTTACCTCAGGTAAATTTTCTTCTTGTTCCTAAATTTTAGGGTACCAAGCTCTTTTTATAAATTATGTACAAAAATGTTTGTATGTGACATAAGAAAGTTGTGTCTGATATTATGGCAGTACCTTGAAAAAGTATTCATACACCTTACATTTTTAGAGTTTTTTTTGTGTCATGTATAACTGTCATGTTTGGCGTTTAGAAGAGATTAAAATGCAACAAGATGGAGGCATATGTATGATGAAGATGAATTTAATTATGAACAGAAAAACTTACATTACATGAGACCTCTGTCTCAAGAAACAGAAGCTTCAGGGTGACAGGAGCAGAAAGTGTAAATCTAACGGAAATTTATATGAAAAACAAAGAAAGCCGATGAGCTTACATGCATTGGTGGAAATGACAAAACAAGGACTAATTAGAGGCAAACTGAGCTGAGAGAAAGAGTAGACACAGGTGAATCAGGTGATAGATATGACATAGAGCAAACTGGCAGGTGAAACACACCTCAAACACACCTGAATAAAATGAAAGAGTCATTGTTAGGCCTCTGCAGAGCTGAATGGCATATAGATGAGTTTATTGAGCTACTTGATTCAGGTGTCAGAGAAGAGATGCAGCTCAAAGTTGCAGGATTAAATGATGGACATTAATGGATAAAATGTCTCATGGAAATAGACATCAGCACCATGTTGACTGTTTTCCCTGTTTTTTTTTTTTGTTAATAATCATGAGAGGTTGGTGATGGGATAGGCAATGTACAATTTCTAAGTTTTTGAAGCTCAGAAACTCAAAGAACATAATAATTTGAGTTTCCAATCAATCAATCAATCAATCAATCAATCAATCAATCAATCAATCAATCAATCAATCAATCAATCAATCAATCAATCAATCAAAATTTATTTGTATAGCACATTTCAGCTACAAGGCATTTCAAAGTGCTTTACATCATAAACACAAAAAACAAAGTCATGCAACACAGAATAAAATACCAAGAATTTTTTTTCCCATTCATATCATTTTGCCCGTGCTGTTTAGTGAATCTGACATTTACTGACATGTTTACTCTTGCAAACAAAGATCAAAGAACATTATGGTTTATTGCATTAGTCTAGGACTGTTTTTCTTAATATATAATAAGAACAAAAATATACTAAAAATGTATCTGTAAGTTTCAATAACAAAAGTCGTCAGTGACTTTCCCTCTGGTTAACACAATGTTGTCAATGAAGAACAGCAATAAGGAAATTATATTACAGTTTGAAATAATTTTTTTTTGCATTTTCTGTACGTGACTTGAAAATAATTAAAAAAACGTTTATTGGTGTGATAATAAATAAAAGAACATGCACAATACATTTAAAAACCTTGTTATTTCACTACTCTGCAAACTATCTGCTGATTTCAGAAGTAAAAGCAGAAGGCATAAGTAATAAGCAATGTGTCAGAAATTATTTATTAAGCTGTTGCTGTTGTTGCAGAACACTCAAATTTAACTGACAACTCACTGAGAATTATCAGAATGTTCCAGAGGTTTGAGAAAAGGAAAGTTTCTTGCTGTTCCTCAGATAATTTAGCTAGATATGGAGTTCATCATTTAAAACAGTTCTTAGAGGTCATAAAGTCTCACATTTAACTACAAATTTTTAGCCGCAGTAGTACTCCATGGCCGACAGCTCATACCGACAGGCTGATTAGTCATCAAAACTCATTTAGTAGAATAAAAATGTAAAAATGCAGAGGGAAAAAAATCTAGAAGGAAATGATAGTTTTCCTTCTGAGTATTTGATTAATCTTATCTCGTAATGATCTTGTTTGTAGTCCATAAATAATAGGATTTAAATTGGCAGGGACGACATGGAATAAAATGTATGCAATCTTCCTTAAGTCTGGATAATTTGGAAATCGATGCAGTATAATAGTTAGGAACCCTGACCAGAGCATAATCAGGTAAAGAATGAGGTGGCTGGAGCAAGTTTGAAGCGCTCGGTTATTCATCTCCTTGTTTTTCTTCACCCAGCAGATGAGAGCTATTCTGATGTAAGTAGCACTGATGCCTCCAATCGAACAAGTAAACAACAATACTGTAAAAAACAGTCCATATATGTTATTAATGGACACGTCCTCACAAGACAGCTTGAACAGCGATGCATTGTCACAGAAGGCATTTTGTATAACTGATCTGCAGCGGGACAGCCTGCCTGTGAGACCTAAGAGCACAGACACTAGCAGTAAGGAAACGCCCCAGGCAGTGGTAGACAGGCCGATCACAACTTTATTAGTCATGATGGAGTTGTACCTGAGAGGGTGGCAGATTGCAACATATCTGTCGATAGCCATGATAACAAGAATCATGTGCGATGCAGATCCAAAGGTGTGGCTGTGAAAAGCTTGAAGCAAACACTGGTTGTAGGTGATGAAACGTTTGGTGGAAAGGACATGAGCCATAAGCTGAGGCAGCAGCACTGTGTTACCGATCAGGTCATTCACAGACAGGTTACAGAAGAGGAAGTACATGGGCTGGTGCAAACTCTTTTCCTTTATGATAAGTGTGAGAACGCCAATGTTAGAAAAGAGCAGAGTGGAGTACGCAAACAAAAGTAAAAAAAACAGAGGGTATATATACTCTGGAGATATTTCAAATCCTTGGATCTCCAGGATATCAGATGGCATTGAAGAATTTTCCTCCATTTTCATTCATATGGTGAAAAATCTAAAAATAAAAAGAACATTGCAACAAGTAAATTTATATAAAACTATTGCACACTGACCAAAGTGAAACATGTAATTGTGTGTACTAGATTTTTACAAAATGCTACTTCATTTATTCACTCAGTAAAAACACTTTCATATCATTGCATGTACTTTCCAACCATCATCTGAGAAGAAATGTTATCTGTAATATCTTATCTATTACATTACAAATATAAATTAGGAGAAAAAACATACATATTAAATTGATTTTAAGTAAAAAATAATAATCAGAAGCAACATGCTTACCTATTTTCTTGACATACATGTGTAATAGAGGTCCTCTACAAAACCCCAAAACTGCTGATGCCAAACTGAGGAATGTCTGCAGTCATAAATACTTTGCTGGGGTAGGAGTGATTCCCACGTTAATTGGATGTTGATATTTTATTTCCTTTTATAGGTTAGTGCTGGATTATGTCCTGCCGTTAAGAGAGAAGGATTTTCCCACATGTACAGATGTGGGATTCTTTATAATGTATGTTTTCCTCATTACATTAGCTAATTTTTTACTTGTTTACATTATTATCAGTTTAGAATAACAAAGCAGCAAAACAACAAAACAAGTCAACACTTGCCATCTTTAAGTAAACTTACAATAACAATGTGCAGAAAAATGCTTGGTTTGGCTACAAATTGGCAAAATGAGTTATCAACAAAGGTGGCAATTGTTATCAAAGTTACTAAGTCGGGCATCACCTGATATTAAGGGAATTTGTAATCAAACACCTCTCAGTCTCTGTAAAATTTGACTTTTTGAATACCTTCTTACCTTCCTGGCAGTGTGTGGTTTTATAAAACACACTATGTAAGATCGTCTTATTGAAACACCGGCATTCTGAAACATCAAGCACTACTTATACATACACCATAAACACAAACAGCTTCTTTTCCTCAGAATATGAGTTTATTGACTAAATACCTCAACTTACAGAAAGAATACTGTAACTAGCTAGAAACATTAAGCTGGACTTCTAAGTAAAAATGCAACAAACAAACAAACAAAAGAACAAATGAGAATAAACCGAAACCAATAACCCATTAAATGATCCATTGATGTCACTGTGAATATGTAGGTTTAAAATCCAAGGTTTGATATGAGGAATTAAAATTTTTTTTTAAATGGCATTTTGGGCAGTTCATTTTCAATGTGTCAACTAACCATGACAGTGACTGATTTAATGGAGTAATGACAACAAAGATGACAACTTCAAAAGTTAATGGACATATGACAAGATGGTGAATGAGGGGGTATGATAATGCGTGTGTCCAAATTCAAGGGCTGCATCCTTCGAAGGGGACATTTGAAGGCCCCGTCACAGTGACGCAGCAAAGCTGTCCAAAATCAAAGGCTCCTCTAAATGCAGCCCACAAAACCGTCCCAGGTTTGAGGGATGGGTTTGGTGAATTCTTCTCAGTTCACCCTTTCTCAAGATTACTTGCAGGCCTAAGTAGAGATTTTTGTTCTTAAAACAACGAAGCACCATTTTGTCAAATTCATTTCTGCAGGAGCTCAGACAAGCCAAGTTTAGACTTATTTTTATCTGAGGTACAGTCAGAGGACACACAAACTTCTGGATCAAAGAGATCTTCTTACTTGAACAACAATATTACAGTGTTCACATGCATGCTCTCAATGAGCGAAGCGAAAAAGAAGCTTCTGTGCGTTACAATTTTGTTATTTAATGGCATCACAGGGATTGCCAAAAATAGGCCACTTAAGCATTTTTGTTTAAGTGGCCTTTGTTATGGCCTTCTGTTATGAGAACTCCAGATATATTTTCAGAAAATGTCTGGAAATAAAATCTACAAACAACAAGAAAAAAAAATGATCTGAAATTTGATATGACACAAGTGGTAAAATGATTCAATGCAATAAACTAAGAAAGAAAAACGAGTAAAAGATCAGCATGACCATGAAATAATACTCGGTTTAATAACTTCAGTTTCTCTGGGGTAAAATGATTAGCTTTTCCTAATGTCCCAAATGTGCTTTTGAGGTCTCTGTTCCCTGTGGACTAAGATGACCACTTCAGTGCTCTGTTTCAATTACTTATGCTGCTGGGAAAAAAAGGACAGAAATGCTCTTTTTAGTGAGACAGTGTTGCTTATTTTGTAACCACTGTTGCTCATTTCATTTAGTAAATGACACACTAGGAAGTTTTCAAAGTTGCCAACATTTGCCAACTTAACAACTGATTTACATGTCTCCCCCCAAGAGGTTTGTCGGACAACATCCCTTAGTGGGAAATAACATTCACATTAGATGGAGGTACGAGGTGGTTAGCATTTGTCCAGGGATTAATTATTTTGTGACAGTTAATAACAATAATTTAATCATATCTCAAAGGGCCTCATTATTAAGAGTGTTTTGACAGCAAAATGAAACAAACGATTGATGCAATGTTTTCATGTTGAAGAGCATCATGTCACAGAGGTCTCACAGTTTGCTCACGTCAAATGTTTTTCATAAACCACAATTAAAAAAATAGTAATAATTGTGGTTTATACAGCTTATGTAATATGTGAGCTGATGTGTAAATTTGATGAACAACATTACTTTAAAGCAGGGAGATCTCAGGTTTCAAAATGTTGTAATTTCTGTAATGTAGAAGTGTCCAAAAGTTTTACCCTCAAGGTCAAAACTGATTAGTTTAAAGCACTTGGATGCCACTTTTTTAAGTTAGCCAATACATTTCTTGTGTCTTTATTTTACTTCATCTGTGCAATAACAAACTAAACATACAGCATTTTATTTAAATGAACAAAAACAGATTTTGTAGAAGAGAGAAAATCTGTAAATCACTTTTAATATGTAAAAACATATAAAAAGTCTTTAACATCTGTTTTATTAGTAGACAGACATTTTCTAATTTTTTGAGCAACAACACTTGCTGTATTAACCAGTAGGGCCAGATGCACTCAGGTGTGCGTCTGTGTTAAAGTTGCTGAATTTTTATACTTCCAATAACAACAAAATTAAGATGGATGCAGAAGCCTGGTTAACAAGTGAGAAATGCTTTTTGTTATTCCTACAATGTTGTTGTTTTAAGAAGATTTTAGTTGTCTGTGAAAAGATGGGGAAAAAAGTGTCCACCTGAATCAAACACTCATGCTTGCAGGTCAGATTCGCATATTTCTATAATTGAGGGCCACTCATAATCCTTCAGAGGGCCTCACTTTGGACGCTGTAATAATCTGCTGTCAATTAAATGACAGCGCAAGCAACACACGCTCCAGAAGAAGTGAACGCAGTAATCTGTGGGGATTCATTGGAAAGATTTTTAAACTAATTTTAATAGTGAATTATTCCTAATGCACTATTAAAGAGCAAAAATTACCAGCTATGTTTGTTTGGTCTACAACAGCTTTCTGTCGACAGTGCAGTCAGGTTTAACTTTGAAGTTTCCCACTTGCAACTTAATTTTTCCACAAGAAACTTGGACATTTAAACTTCTGAGGTCAAAGCCATAGCAGATTTTGACTCTGGATAAATTACATTCTATAAAAATTCATAGAGTACCGATGTAGATTTGTGCTTCTGCTATTTAAAAAAAGTCAACCAGACTGGAGATACATAAAAAGATGATTGCTGAGGTAATCCTTGTCCTAAAAAGTTGGAGAAGTGCTAATCTAAAGCCCTTCAATTGTCATGTCATTGTTTATCCTGCGAAGCCACTGATAATCCCTGAGGTAAATAGTGATGGAAACGAGGAAGTGAGAAACAATAAAACAAGCGACGCAACGGCAGTCATCACCAGTCCGACCTGCCATTTACTGAAAAATGAAGTATGTCAACTGTTACTTCTCCAAATTCTGGCTTAATTTCCAGTAAAGGGTATAAATGATTGTTTTCTATCTCGATCAGTCTTATTAAAATGGAAAACAGCTCATTTGGAATTAGTTCTCCACTAACACTGGAGACATTTTTTATTCCACCTGGAGGAAAGTATCCAATATTTTTGGTCGGTCTAGCCATTTACTTGTTTGGAATGTCATGCAACCTGACTCTGATATCTTTGATTATTCTGAAGAAAAACCTTCACAAGCCTATGTATTTTATCTTGATTAGTCTGCCAGTGAATGATCTAATAGGAATAACTGCCATGCTTCCAAAAATACTTTCAAATATTGTTACAGAGACTCCAGAAGTTTCCTATCCGCTCTGTGTTCTACAAGCTTTCCTTTTGCACATGTGCGCCGGTGGAATTTTGTTTATTCTTGCAGCAATGGCGTTTGATCGTTACATTGCCATCTGTATGCCTTTACGTTACAGCTCTGTCATGACTCCAAGGATCGTTGCTCTTATTATTTTCCTGGTTTGGAGTTCCGACTTTGTCTGTATCCTGTCACTATTTTCTTTTCAGTCAGGGCTGTCCAGGTGCAGATCTGTAATACTGAATGTATTTTGTGACAACCCATCTCTCCTGAAGCTCACGTGTGGCAACCTAATTCTCAACAACATAATTGGGCTATTTATCACAGTTTTCATACAAGTTCTAAGTATGTCGATTCAGGCCTATTCTTACTTTAAAATTCTGGTTGCATGTTTGAGTAGGAAGCAATCTGATGCAAAGGCAAAAGCAGTGAACACATGTGTTGCACAGGTGGTTATTCTTGTCATGTTTGAGATTGCAGGAACTTTCACTGTTTTATCGCACAGGTTCAAAAATATTTCCCCCGATTTACAAAAGGTAATGGGGATGCTAATGTTTATTTTACCTCCACTGATTAACCCTATTGTGTATGGCCTCTATACCAGTGAAATACGCAGAACCTTTCTGAGTGTCTTCAAGAGCAGAATATCTTCCTGAATTTCACTCAGATCCTGGAGTACTTTTATTTACTAATCTTGTGCCTTGGGTAAATGTCACAAATTTAACAGGGCAGAAATCTAAACATTACATTGTGTGGAAAAATAATCAGAAACATAATGCGAATGATCCATAATAAATCCATAGTTTATAATGTTTTTATTAATGCATAATAAAAACACAGTGTTTTTATTACTGTCTATGAAAAAGTTGTTTTCATTTTACTTTTGATTGAAGAAGGTATTTCATGGGAAGTGTCATGTTTTTTTTAATCAAAACTTATTGTGGTTTATTATGTTTGCAATTTGCTATTCTGACATGATGCTATGAGAACACAAGTTTATTTTATAGAACTGAAAAAAATGGTGACCTGTAAAATGTTGTTAAATGTTCTTTTAGTTACATGTATGACTTTTACTGGCTGTGAAAATTATGAGTGATTTGTCCACAATTTAATATTTAAGACCTTTGAAATTATTATCTGTAAAACATCTAAAATGCTACTCTCAAATCTTATTTTTCAATGTTGTTTGAACCATGTTTTTCAAATAAAAGAAATCTGTGTGTTTTAAACAAATGAATGTAAATAAACACAAAGTCAAATGTGATGATTCTATAATGAAACCTGACAAAGTCCAAAGTCACCATCATTTATTTTTTCCTGATTGCTCCAGATCCCTACAAAAAGGTTCACATTGTGAGTCAGTACAGTTTTGCTCTTGAGGTAAAATTAGGCCCTGAAACTCAATTCACTTTTGAAATGATACTGAATCATAATCGAAAAATCAAAATTAGTAATCTGCAAAGCAGATTAAAATCTAAAGAAAGAAAATCATATCGTATGCTCCCGTGGATTTACACTGCTGAAGGGAGTCCTCTCAAAATATAGTAATTTTCGTCATAGAAAATGTACTTCAAGGAATGCATAGAAAATTCTACAGTGGACTGACATTGGATGATTTTCAGTTTGACTGGCTCTGTCTGGTAACTTGCCAGAAAAAAATAAAAATAAAAATAATAATAACAACAACAATAATAATAATAATAATAATAAATCCAATCTTCTTTTTCCAAAGGGAGTAAATGACTAAAAAGCTAATGCTAACATGCAAACAGTTGATTTGGGCAGCAAGAGTGAGAGAGAGTTACACTTTCAACAAAACATGAAGGCTAAACCAAGTACAGCAACGTTGATCTGTTTTATCCACATTAGTCTTTCAGCTTCTGTTATAAAACATGTGGGACTTGTAAGTTAAAGCTCTACAACTTTTGGAAAGTAAATACCATGTCTCTTGCTTTTATCCTGTTAAAGCCAGATAATTATACTGATTGTTAAAATAAAATGCCAAAGGTTTCTAAGGTCACCACAGTACTGCCCTTCTCAAAGCGTTCAGTGATTTCCACATAAATACAGACTATGGAAGAACCACAGTGGGACCTCAGCACAACATTTGACATGGTTGACCATGACGTATTATTGAAACGACCAGAGAGCTGGGCTGGATTCTGTGGTACACTGTTTCAAGTGTTACCTAAAGAACGTGACTTTCTTTTTATCAATAGGTAACTTCTCACTGGAGCAGATATTAATCATATCTGGGGTATCCCAAAGTTCAGTTTATCTTTGAACCTAAAGAGGAACAATCAAGAGTCAGCCGCTTCAATTATTAAAGACAGAAACTTGTGACCTGATCTGAAATCTGGGTGCAGTGATGGACTCAGACCTGAACCTTCATGGACACACAAAGGCAGGTACAAAGTCAGACTTCTGGCATTGCTATTGTCCCAGTAAGATTGTTAAAAACGCATCTATTTAGTTTAAATGATTACTGATCACTTGAATTGATCACAGGTCTGTCTTAAAGTCAGACAGCTGTAGCTGATACAGAATGTCGCTGCTCATGTTCTAAAACTAGGAAAAATAGAGCGTACCGACCCAGTCCCTACACTGGCTCACTGAAGTTTAGAGAACAGACTTTAGAATACTTTTGTTAGTTTGACTGAATGGCTTGGACCCAAAATACATTAAAAACCTCTTGTCACCGTATCAACCTTCAGGTCTTCTGGTTCAAGTCTACTCTGCATTCCCAAAGTCAGAATTAAACACGAAGAAACAGCATTCAGTTTTTATGCGTCACTAATATGGAACAAACTTCCAGAAAACTGCAAAGATACTAAAATATCTTGGGTTTACATCAGGGCGAAAAACCCAACAATCAAAATTGTCTTTGATTAATAATAACAGAAACATTGACTAATTTTAGTCTTCTTTTCAATATTTGATGATGATCACGTCTGATAATCTTGATAATATTTGACACAAAGTAATGTTAGTTGCATGTTTGCTCTTCCCAACATAATTGGTTATTTTGTTGTTTATAGACATCATGTACAGCATGTTGAACTGCCTTGTAGTAAATGTGCTATACAAACACATTTACTTAACAAAATACATAGAAATATAACATCTTTAAGTAAGATTTTAACAAAATTAAATTTGGTTTCTTCTGGTATATAGAAGGCACATTAACAAGTCATACTTTCTGGTTTAAATAAATACTTTTACATAAATGAAGCATAAAAGACTTGCTTCTGAACATGTTGTTATTTGTTGTATTTGAATTTGTTGAATTCATTGTTTTGTCAGGATTTGTAACTTTCGAGACCCTGCAAGGAAAAGTTTGCTATAATGTATGGATATCAGGATTTGTTTGGGTGTCTGTACTTGATGTTGTTTTTAGTGAGTCAGGTCTTTAATCTCACACACGCTCTCATGGGTCGCTTGCGGCTTATATAAATGGCGAATAATGTCCATGACAGAACTGGTGAGGATGACAAAGCGGACTGCAAAGGGTAAGAACTCACAGGTGTTAAACATTTCACTGAATGTAGGTTTTGCTTTGAAATATATTTTCCATTTCAGGTCATAATACCATATTTTCAGGAAAGACAAAGGCTGCAATTCTTCGCAACAACAGTGATACCAGAAGAAAGAATACAGGAGACATGTCTGCCAATTCATCTTCAGTGACATTTTTTATACTGGCAACCCTGGGTTTACCTCCAACACATATTTATCCAGCATTTTTATTTGGAACACTTACCTATGTCATTATTGTATTCTGCAATTCACTGGTCATATTGACAATTGCAGTGAGTAAAAGTCTGCATAGACCTATGTTTCTCCTGCTCATTAATCTGCCCGTTAGTGACATTCTTGGTGCATCAGGTTTTTTCCCTCAGCTTGTTTTCAGCATTTTGACACAGAACAGAATAATCTCCAGTTCTGCATGTATAACTCAAGCTTTTCTCATTCATGTGTATGGTGCTGGAAACCTTCTGATACTAAGTGCTATGGCCTATGATAGATACATTGCAATATGCAGTCCACTTAAGTATAATACTATCATGACTTCAAATTTTGTTATCAGAATAATCTTTCTTATATGGCTTTTAGATTTTTTGCTTATGACCATTCTGTTTGCTTTAACTTTACGGTTTAACATTTGTAGGACAAAGATTGAGGATCTGTATTGTAACAATCCAACATTTCAAAAATCTTCCTGCAGGGACAACAGTGTAAGCAACTATTATGGACTATTCATAACATGCTTTTTAAATGGAGGTTCATTGTTAATAATAGGTTACACATATGCACAGATTTTGCGTACATGCGTTATGAATAATAACACTGACAGCAGAAAAAAAGCGTTTCAAACATGTGGAACCCATTTAGTCGTTTTTTTAATCCTGCAAATGAATAGTGCCTTTACAATCATCGCTCATCGCTTTGAGAATGCATCCCCTTTTCTCAGAAGGGCCTGTGGGGTGTCTATTCTGATCTTTCCACCACTCTTGGACCCAATAATATATGGACTTAAAACCAAAGAACTAAAGAAAAGTATCATAAAATTTCTTAAAAGGCAGGTGGGACCAACAAAGTAGCTTTCCTCTTTTTGTGTGGGTCAAAGGGTGTTTGTTACTTCTGTGACACCTATTTTATTTTTATTGATTCTTTGGGTATACATTTTGATAATTATGCTGGTGCTTAGAATTGATTGTCACATAATTTTCTTTTTTATTTTTTTCATTATATTAATGCTCCTCAGGACTTGTGTTCCCATTGCCTAACCTACTGAAGAGTTTGTCATAGTAAATGAGACTAAATTAGACTATGGTTAGTTGCTGTGTTTGTTTTTTTTATTTTTGTTTTATTTACGACTGTAATGAAAGTTTGCTGAATGCTTCTGTACATTGGTTTCTCATTAATGCAAAGTTAGTGTCTTGGGATTCTTTGGTGGTGAGGAGTTTTTCACAAGTTTTGTTGTTCTGTTGCTCTCAAGCTGAACATTTTGTTCCACTCGGAGGTCAAGTGAAGACATGGTGAGCACCATGTATTCTAACTGGAAGTACTTAAAACATACATCACCTACCTGAAGTGGTAGTTTCATCTGTCTAAATTGAAAAAGAAAAAATAAATACGGCTTAGAAAAATTTGTATACTGTTTAAATTGATTTTGTAATTGCATCATTTAATTTAGTCTTCAAAATACCAGCATTTGCACATAAATGTATTCTTCTGTCTGTATATGACATAATTTTAAAATATTAAAACAGATGATATGATCATTTAATTGGCACGTAAAGTTATACTCACTCCCAAAGTAACTGTATTTCCTGATGAACTGTTTAAATAGGTTATTTAGGATTCTGTCTTTATGTGCCTGTGAGAATTTTGAGAAGGAAAATTCTTTTAGTTCTGCATTATATTTCCTAAAACTGTCTCTTTCTTCGATCAAATGGTTCTCAGGCAGATGCATTTTTCTGTTGGTTGCAGCAGTAGGTACAGCTTAGTGCAACTTTGTCACTTGGTGTATAAAATCACAGCGCTTGCTACGCCTCTTTTTCTCTGGGTGTACAGTAAGTTCCTGGCCTGCACAGCATACACAGAATCCCATAACCAAAAGTCGTAAAGGAGCAAAGAAGAATATAGATTTGAGGTTCACAGACAAAGAGGATGACACTGAGACTATAATCTCCAGGCATATTATTGCACTTGGTGGACTTTGGTTTAAATAATAGGTTTTATACCTGGGGAAAAATACATTTATTTTTCCCCTTCTGCACCCAGAACCTCTTTATTACTCATAGTTTGAGAGTCATAAGTTCATGTATCCTACGTGGTCAATAATGGGTTGTTATTGTTTCAGTCATTAGCCTCAATGAGCTTTTACAACCATTTAGAAACAAAGCAGTATTTCTATATGTGTTAAGATGCAGAAATCTGGTTTACTAACTGTTGTCATGTTTATGTTTTCCCAGATTCCCTTGAGAATCAATGTTAAAGAAAAACCCATTGAAAACCCATAACACCTCTGAGAATCAGGTGCTGTTCAACCGTAATTACACCTATAAATATGGGAGTACTTCTCGACACCATTTATTCATTAAAAACATGTGCACTTGCTCAACTGATCACCAGCCACACCACAAAAATAACAGATTTGTTTTTCTTTTTTGGTGAAAGAAATTTGTTAGGAGGGGTTGCTCATCTCTGCTTGTTTTAGTTTTTATTGTCGGTCTAAAACTTTTAGAGGTATACTCAAGATCCAAAATGTGATTTATGGATTGCAATGTAAATTCTGTGAGCTGAAAGAGTGGTGATATGCTTAAACTGTGCTTTGTTTTATAAACTTGATGTTGTGATGCGATGAACAACTTGAAAAATGTCCAGTCTATATAACTCATCTGTTTTACAGCTAAATGGCTACAACATTTCTTATGAAGGCGTCTTTCCTGCGTTCCTTTTCGCTACCCTAAATTATATGATAATCCTTTTCTGCAACCTTACTTTAATTCTTACCATTGTTATGAACAAATCTCTGCATCAACCAATGCATCTGTTCCTGCTGAACCTTCCTATTAATGACCTGATAGGTTCTTCAGCACTCTTTCCACAACTCCTTAAGGAGATATTGACAAACAGCAGAAGGATGCAGCTTTCCGCTTGTATTGCACAAGCTTTTTTCATCCATATCTATGCAGCGGGTACAGTGTTCATTCTTAGTGCGATGGCCTATGACAGATACATCGCCATATGTCACCCTTTACGGTACAACACTGTAATGACTAATGCTCACATAATGAAAATAATCACATTAGTTTGGTCTTCCTGTGTGATTTTAATAGCTGTGCTCTTCATTCTTCTTTTACGCTTGCGTCGCTGTAGATCTGAAATTACACTCTCTTACTGTGATAATCCGAGTTTGTTAACTTTGGTGTGTGAAGATACAACCATCAATAACATCTATGGTCTTTTTATAAGTGCTCTTTCACAAATAATAGCTAATGGAACGGTGTTGTATACATATCTTCGGATCCTCATTGCATGTTTTAGATCGAAACAGTCAGACACTAAAGCAAAAGCTCTGCAGACATGTGCTACACATTTATTAGTTTTTCTCTTACTGGAGTGTTTGGGTCTTTTTACCATCATATCATACAGAATAAGAACTGTTCCGCCACACATAAGGAGATTCCTAGGAATGTCAACATTAGTTTTCCCTCCAACATTAAACCCAATCATTTATGGACTTAAGACAAAAGAAATTCGGGAAAAAATCATGACATTTTTTAGAAGGAAATTGTTTTTTTATTAATGCACGGTGTTAAAACTGGACCTTTTCAAAACGGTAACATTTATTTTTAAGGTTTTTTTATTCTCACCAATTTTCACTGTATCTTGTATTAAATTGACTGTTATATTTTTTTTATGTTCCTCAAGTATAGTGTGTATTTCTGAATATCAAAGTTACATTTGAGGGCTGCCATTGTGTCACAGCAAGTTTTACTAGAATATGTACTAACGTGGACATGTTAATCAATTCTTCGTGCTAAATATATTATTCGCTGGGCTATTTAGGGAGCATTAAAGAACAATATGTGTTCAGTGTGTGGAAACATTTGTAATAAAAATGTACTTTCTGTTTAAGAATAAAAATAGTTGGGGCAGATTGTAAATAAACTGGTATTTAGGTTTTTTGTTAACATGAGTTCTGCATTGATTTTTTTTTTTTTTACAGATGCATTGCATTGTCATAAAGGCTTGTGTTGGTATATATGCACCCTAAAAGGACAATTTGTTCCATCTTTATGTTTTCCCTTACCTCATCTAGTCCTGCAACAATTTTCCTGCTCTGGCATCTGAAAAACAAAGTAATGATTGCTAATAATAATTAAAATAAAATTAACTGCATGGTTTGCGTGTGGTTTTTGAATCAGAGTCTAATCTTAAAACTACAAACACATCTGTTTCTGAAGGAGGAATCATAAAACACTTGATTTACTTTAAAAGACAAAGAAATTCAAGAAATGATTCTCTCACCCCAAAAAACAGTGGGAGCGCATAGGAGTTCTGGAAAAAAAAGGTAATGATCAGCAAAGTTTAAAATTCCCTCAGAAGCCATCAAAGAGAAGATGAAGAGCTTCAAAAGAGAGCGAGGAAAAGAAATGTTTTACCAGTGAAAAACTGAATTGCAAGGCGTCATGCAGGGGCCACAGTAACTGATAAGGATTTTATGGAGAACAATCCAAAGGCCACACTGAGCTATTGGAGAAAAAGTAGCAAACTTTTTCACAAATAAAGTACAACTGTTTGATAATTTATTACAAGTTTTAAAGATGTACTTGGGATGATTTGGCTTTCTTTCTTTACTTTGTAGATGTGAAAAAAGCCTGCAGCAGTGAAGGTTTCAATGTAATTATCATTTGAGTGATAGTTGGAAAATGTAATGTTAGATAATTATCCTTTATTTAAATTCCACTTCTCCACATCTGACTTATTTAAAAAAAAAAAAAGAGTTTCTTCCAAACATTTTAGGTGTAATTTAAGACTCTTGCTAATTTTCTTGTTTTTGCTGCTCTCAAATTTATTACACATCTGATTATGACAAGCAGCATTTTCAAACATTTAATAAAAAACAGTTTTTAATAGTCTTTCTCTCATGAGGGCTGTTACAAATGCATTAATTTGCTTTTCATTTGTTATACTGTGCAGCTTCCTAATAACTTTATTGTTTAACAGCGTAATATGAGAATGAGAACAAAATGTCGTCTTTAGCTCATGAGATATGTGTCCATTTATTTTCTTTTTTTCAAATAAGTGATTGAATTTACTGTGTCAGTTTGGCAAAATTGTAACAATAAAATTAAATCCTTATTTTAAGTACAACAACTGAATAAAGTTCTCATGAAACAACTGTTTTTGCTTTCATTTTGTGGGCCCTTAATTTGACATGTTTATCAACTTAAGTGTTTGAGGCACAATTCATAAAATAAGATGAAATTGCTTAAAAATTACCACTAAATAAAATTAAAGGAATAATATATAGTCAACTACAATTTATGCACACCAACTGTTGCACACTGATTACCCATTGCATCATTCACAGTCATGAAAACATAAGCATCTCCATTTTACTTTGAAATATGCTGCCCTCTTGTGGTTATTGTGCAAAATGAGCAGGTATATTTTTGGACAAGAATGCATAAACGTTTTATATTTTCTTTTAAATGACTCAACGCAGTTGCACATTTTTTCTGTTTTATATAACATAAGTTTGAAAGTGCATGCCTCCATTTACCTTTAATTTGTTGGTATAGTACAGCTGTAAATTTGTGCAAGTGATCCAGAGGTCCAGTCACGTCCCATATACTTTCCACACACCATTTCAGATCACAATAAAGAGCAGAATTTTTCAAAACCCAGCCATCTTACTGTATTCATGCTGTAGTTTTTACAGCCTTATGTTACAGTATAGTTGAAAACATTATCATTTCAAATGCAGTAATGCTCTTCAACAAAAAGTATTAATTGTTTAATTGTTAATGTTCCAAATACATGTTTTACATTCATGAAAGGTCTGATTAAACCAAATCCTTGTTTCCCTTTGTCATTGGAAAACATATGATCTCAAGAAAAGTTGAAAAATGTGGATTTAATTCTAGCCATAGCAACCTACAATCTACAACCGTCGTATTATCTAAATAATTATGTTCTGTGGTCATCCGTCTCTATGTGGTTTAGCTCAATCACAAAACAGGATGGGTCCAAACAGCAATGAACAATCATGTCTGCAGACAGGATTATCTGACCTTTCCTCTACTCATGACCGGAACAGGGCCAGCAAAAGGGCAGCTTTCTGTTGACCCAACACATCCCGGTCATCCCCCTCAAGGCTGTATTACACAGCACTAGTAGCAAAAGTTAGCGTACACAGAGACAGTTTCTAACCTCTGGCCGTTACCCTGTTAACCACATATTGTAAGAAAAAACACAGATATCCTGTGACTCCCATGGGAGTTGTATCGAAAATAAATATCGCACTGCCTCCAATGTTTTGCCTATTAGTTATAGAAAGTTGTACATCAGCACAACTGGTCAATAGGCAACAATGCAAAAATGTTCTTTGTTTTATGAATGAGTGCAAACTATGTGATTTTCCTGTTTCCCTTGATTTATTTGAAATTATGTTCAAGCAGTAATAAGTTAAAAATCGTGTGCGAATTGTTTGTAGAGTCTGGAAATTTATCAGAATTAATGTTATTTTAAGGTTTTACTTTATGCCACCACTCTACGTTCTTCTGCAGTCTTCTGATGTCTTTTTGCTTGTAAATGTGATATTGTAAATACAGAGCTTGTTAAACAGTTTTTTATTCACACTTTGAGAAACTGGAAGGATGGACAACCTGTATAATACATCAGATCTCTTACAGCTTAAAGGCTATGATCTCCCTCATGAAGGCGTCTTCCCTGCATTCCTTTTTGCATCCCTGAACTACATGATCATCCTGTTCTGTAACCTGACCATTATCTTCACCATTGTGCTGAACAAATCTTTGCACCAGCCAATGCATCTGTTCTTGGTGAATCTTCCCATCAATGACCTTATAGGTTCTTCAGCGCTCTTTCCACACCTCATTAAGGAGATTTTGACAAACAGCAGAAGGATTCAGTTCTCAGCTTGCGTCATCCAAGCTTTTTTTATCCATATCTATGCAGCTGGTTCAGTGTTCATCCTGACTGCGATGGCCTATGATAGATACATCGCCATATGTCACCCTTTGCGTTACAACACTGTAATGACTAATGCTCACATTATGAAAATAATCATATTAGTTTGGTCTTCTTGTGTGGTTTTAATAGCTGTGCTCTTCATCCTTCTTTTGCGTTTGTATCGCTGTAGATCTGAAATAACACACTCCTACTGTGATAATCCAAGTTTGCTAACTTTGGTATGTGAAGATACAACCATTAATAACATCTATGGACTTTTTATAAGTGCTATTACACAAGTGATAGCTAATGGTCTGGTTTTTTATACATATCTTCGCATCCTTATTGCATGTTTTAGATCCAGACAGTCAGACACTAAAGCGAAAGCTCTGCAGACATGTGCCACACATCTTTTTGTTTTTCTTCTGTTTGAGTGCTTGGGCCTCTTTACAATCATATCTTACAGACTGCAGAATATTTCACCACATTTAAGAAGATTTATGGGAGTGTCAACATTAATCTTCCCCCCAACATTAAATCCAATAATCTATGGGTTGAAAACAAAGGAAATTCATGAAAAGGTGCTTCACTTTTTCAAGAATAAACTGATTCTTTCTGAATAATTTACTTAAACAGTGGCTAATGGAAACTGCTTTATTTGTTGTGTGAAAAATCAGTTTTTGTAATGTTTCTAACCTTGCAATGTTTCTTCTTCTATATGTGATCATTGTAAAATAGAGCCACAAGATATTTTGAACATTTTAGAAACATTTCAGTGTGTGATTAAAAAAAAAATTATTGAGTAATTCAGTTCATAAATTTAAGTTGAATCCATCTAGACTTGTGTACTAGTAAAGTTTGTTGTAACAATGTTAGTGCATTAATTAGCTTTTTTTTTTGCTATACTGTGCACCTTTCTAAAATCTCTGAATGATACTTTGCTTTTGCCAGAACAATTTCATTGGGATTGCAATAAAAAAGTTTTCATCATCCTACTATGTTGAACATTTTATTAACATGTTGAAAGAACCTGGTCTCTTGCACTTAAAGCTTTTTTTATATTGCATTTTCATGTTATGTTGTTGGCTTGCAAATTTAAATGATGCATACATATCTTAACTTATAAATCAGTTTTCTTTTTGTTTAAATATGTAACTTTAATAAAAATAAAAGGAATGGAGGTATATTTCAGTTTTTACTACTTTTCAATGTTTGGCAAGGACAAATGTTACACTTCTTACGGTCATTAAAACTACAAAATAAAAAAAAAGCTTTTGCAAAGCAAATTATGCCGTTCAAGAAGTAAGCTGAAAAATTAATTTGTTTAAAGAATAATAATAGTAATACTGCTACTACTATTACTAAAAATAACTATGATTGGTCCAGGGTAATTAACAAGAAAATGTTTTTGTTTCCTGATTGCTCAATGAGTGTTTGAAAACTGAACTGGTGTCACCTCACTGTAAAGGTTTTATTCGGTGTATAACGTAATACTGGAAATACCACAGTACATCAAATCACAAAAATAATGAAATTGAAATCAGATGGTTCTTTGCCTTTCACTCCGGAACTGATGAGAACAAGCAGCCAGCATTATGTTCTTTTTAATATTTGTCATCTGATTGATTGGCTCTGAGAAAGTCATCACCCAGTATGGGAATTAACTCCTCACTGAACTTTGGTACTTTGAAAAGAAAACTGTTGTGTTATGGTTACCAACACTTGGTGACTGTTTCCATATAAACTTTGCTCATTAGGTTAATGATCTAACTGTTTACAAAGAAGTAACACTAGAAGTGCCACAGTGAGCCCTCCAGAGTGGCGTCTCCTCTGTACTTTTCCCTGGTAATGAACCTCAGAGGGTGTTGTGATGCAATGCTGTAAACAAGCTCTATTTGCTTTCACAACTTTGGTTGAAGTTGTCTGAAAGAGTCTTTTGAAACAACATTGTCTTGTTGGTTTTATTTATTTATTGTAGATGAAGATACAAATTCAACATAATAGATTCAGTGGAACTCTAAATTCAGGTTTTTAATTTGATTCATTCAACCAATACAGTTTTCTGAAAGTAAAGGAGACAAGCCTCTCTCAAAAGACTAAAACATTGTGCTGATTTAAAATATATATATGTATTTTATTGAAACAATGTCACTTCTTCTCTGCTCAAAAACAACCCTTCTCAACAATCAATGGAAAAAATGAGAAAAAAGCAATAAAGCTCTTCAATGCTGACCTACTTTTTACATTTTTACTTCAGCACTTTGATAATGAAGCATGACACTATTCACCCTGATTTTTTGTACGCTAAGGAAAGTTTATTTGCGAAGCACCTTTCAGAAACAAACCCTTCATCAAACATTGTACAGAAAACCAAAGAAACAACTATCAAATGCCAGTAAGACAAAACAACATATGGCACACGATGAAAATTAATAGCAAATGGACTGAGCTTAGCTTTTTCCAGTCATTTTGACCACTCAAAGTGTGATACACTAGAGTCATATTCACCCATTCGCACAAATATCAACCAATATGCAGATTGGTAGGCAACTTGGGGTTAAGTGCCTTGCCCAGGGGCACATCAACCTGGGGCAATACAAAGCTGAGATCGAATCTACCCTCAGAGTCAAACACTCATTCAAACGGTCAGGATTTACCAACAGAGTCACCCTAAACGTTTAAAATAAAGTCTATTCGGACAAGAAAGATTTTAACTACTTTTTAAAGTATCCACATAATCAACTAAGCACAGCTGTAGTGGTACACCATTCAAAATTCTTGAATGCCTAAATGGTTCGATTCACTTTCAGTCTGGTATGAGGAAGAACCTGCAGATTCTGAGCAACTGAATTCTTTTTGAAAATTAGGATAAACTGATTGAACCGAAACAATTTTTTTGTAAAGTGCCAGAAGATTATATTTGTTGTGAATTGTATTTATATAGATATAGTGAATATAGTTGATCTCTTTAAATATAAGATAGAGCGGAAATTCAATAAAAGGAAGTTGTTAGAACTGGACAGGGGAGGAAAAGTGGCCTGTTAGTTTTTGACAGACAAGCCCCCTTTTAACCTCTTGGTTGAAATTTTTATGGGAAATTTGATATTAATACACATAATTACAGTGCTAATGTGACAATTCATGCATAATTTGTAACACAATTAACAGCAACTATATGCAAACATACATGACCTGTAAGGTCAACTATGACATAAAATCTAACTATTAATCTAAAATGAGCTATTGGCAAAGATGAGATACAGCATCTCAAGCTATAAAACACATTGGTGTTGTTAAAGTGTAGATCACTCTAACAACACCAAAGTGATCGAAACGAACAAATTTCATGCTGTGTCAAAATGGAACAATGAGTGTTTCCTTTTTCTCCCAGCAGGTGGCAGCACTGGCATTTGTTATTTGTGCTGAAAGGGAGGCTGGCCTAAGCTTCAGAGCTCTTCCCAGTAAAAAGCATTACTTTTATAGGCATTTCACATCAGGTTGCTCAATGACTAAACTTTGCTAACCTAAGAAACTACATTTCTTAATTGGAGAAAAAGTCCAACTCGACAAAAAATGGTTGATTATCGTTAGACATTACCTAAACTATTAGAAAGATGAAGCAACTTCGTACCAATTGTGAGTGGTTAAAATGCAAAAACACAAAACATTCCTTACGTTAAATCCTTTTTTTCTTACTTTTCCAACACTTTCATAAGTGGAAAAAATTGCTGGTAATTTCACAGACAGAGTGATCCACTGTTTTAAAAGTACAGCATTAGAAGAATGTAAAGACAGTCACATTTTGCTACTTTTTTAATTTCCCATATTTTTCATAAAGTGCAGTAAGTACAAAACAACACTGACTCTGTGGCATTTTTGGAGAGTATATGTGACCTAATCATTTAATCATTTCTTTTCAGTTGTGTTAATTTCAAGACAATTTGTTGTCAGGTTATTCCATTCAGAGCCAATTTAAAGATTCAAAGTCCATTATAAACATTCCAAATTGATTATTACTAAAAAAAACATTAAGGCCAAGTTCATTATATTATTCCAAATGCTTAAGTTTTCTATATGAGGAATCACAGCAAACAGCTAATTCATTTCAATTCAATTCAATTCATTTCATTTCAATTCAATTCAATTCATTTCAATTATCACAGTCTTTCACTGTAAAACTTTTGCCCCTGGTTATCGGTGGCATAGCAAGGCCACCATTCAAACACAGGATTTATCTTCACAAATAAATGTACATGTATATACATTTTCTTTATCAATAAATTCCATGCTAAATTATGTTTTTCATCCCTTCTTCCTCTTGTTTAGGGGCCTTATCCATGTGACTGGTTATGTGAATCCAATTTTTCATAAATAAGTTTACAGTAGTTCAAAGTTTTCATGTTTTGTTTTCAAACCTTACACAATAAAAAAACACAAAACAGCACACATGAATGTTATGAGCCAGCTAATTGAGGTCTCATGCCAGTCGTCATCTCAAGGGTGTAATTAGTCTGCTAGTTTTCCCACAATGCACCTCAGAAAGTTCTCAACTCAAAACAATCTTATGCAACATTGTTCCTTGTTAAACTTTTGTAGAAACATAGTTTTTTCCACTGATACATATTCGCAGATTAAATAAATTATTTTCTTTAAAAATTTTAAACATTTAACATTGAAAATATACTTTCACTGGCATTCTAGTCACACATACAGAGGAATGTTTTTCTCAAAAATGGTCAGTTTCAAACATCCACATTTATATCGTGTTGATTCTAAAAACATTTCATCCATACAGAAACATCAAGAATGGCTCAAAACACAATTTTTACTCCTGTAAGTGGTGCTAAAAATAGAATATGGAACATGTACGTAAATCCTGGGCAAGAGTTTAATAGTCAACACAGCAACATATGTGTAAATAACATGTACACTGCTATGAACAGTGTACATGAACACTGTTCATAGCAGTGTTCAGGTACACTGCTATGAACACTGCTATGAACACATGCAAACATTGTTTGCATGTGTTACATGCAAACAATGTTTGATGTGTTTGGAGTTATAGGTCAGGTTAAAAGATTAGCATTTTCACAAATGCAAAGTTGTGAAAATGCATTTTGCAACTTTGCAACTTTGCAAACACAAAGTTGCAATTTTGCTATCCATGAGATTATGCAAGGGTGAAATTTTCACTCTGTCACCTGTTTTACTCTTTTAGTTCCCTTAAATACCTTATTTCCATGTGGACGCACAAACAATTGAAAACTTGTAGAGAGTGACAAAATGTTTTGACCTCAATTCCTTAATAAGAATCTCTAAAAATGTTAAAAAGATGGAAAAGTTTTGAATCAATTATTAGAAAAAAAAATCCACTGAATAGTTGCATAAGTCTGTTTTTTCTCTTCCTAATTTTACACCTCTACCAAAGAGAAGTCAAATATTTCACCAAAGTGAAATAAAAAAAAAATTTTTTTCCCATTTAAAATGTATTTTATTTAAAACTGCACACTTGCTCCGGGTCACTGTTTGTTTACTGGAAAGTTCTTGTCATTTCATAATGGCTTTTCAGGTTAAAAAGTAAAAATAAGACAATGTAAAACTTTTAAATGTGGTTAAACATTTCAATCTGTCCAACAAACACGCTTACGCTATTAGTAGGCTAAAACTATTGCTCTCATAAATAAAGACAATCAGAATGTGTAAAAGCTATGAAAGTTGAAAATTCTCACATTGTTCCCATCCTGCACTTATTACTTACATAGACTTTGGGTGCTGTGTGGTTCACAAAATCCACTCAGGTAAGATGAAACATATGCTCTGCGACCTCCATTGAACCCTGGGGATATTAGCAGTCCTCTATTACCATCACTTTAAATACTCACTGGGCTGATCATAAAATACAGTTGTTTACTCTAGTGGGATTCCTAAACCATTAGCGTTATTAAATCTGTGTTTTGCCTCCATTGAGCTCTCTGGGGATTTGTTTTCAAAGTCCTGTCGTTCTCTACAAAGTATTTTAATGTTAATTTCAAGGAAAAGTCCAAAAAGATGGATTACATCAATTAGGAAATTCTGCAGATTTTTTTCTACTTTACCCCTTGTATTTGTTCACCTTCATAAAAAGTCATTATGCAGTTTACAAATCTACTTTTTATTCACAGATGAACTTATAGCTAAGCACCTTCTAAGCATGTATTCATCCTCTATAGGTGATGAGGTTAGCATACTAAATGACTGTGCAGGCAAAAGCTATGAAAAGGAGATTTAATTTTCCCTTTGGATCTTTGCTAGAACATATTAGATACTTTCTCCAAATCTGTAAAAGCACTTGCAAGGTATCTTCTAGAATTCAATTAAGAAGTTCTTTCCTGACACTTTAGAAAGTATCAGACAAGTTAGAGGAATGCAAGACAAGTTGTGAAAACTATCTGGTGTATTTGAAAGAGTTCAGTAAAACACCAGAGTCCATGAATGATTAGGAAGAAGAAGGTTTTAATTCCAAGCAAATTTTTCAAAGATACCCAGCGAGTTCACAAAATACTCTGTAAAGCTCCTTGTAAGAAAGTAAAAATTAAGGATAGCAACATGGAGTGCCATCCAAATTTTTGTTGTGAGAGAGCAGTTAACAAATACGCAGCGGAAATATCTCAAAAGTTCTGTTTGTCCGGCAGTTAATTTTTCCATGGCTTTCAGGTTGTCTATAAGCATTTTAATAGCAAATCGTTGAATTTTTATGGGACCAATGTAATATTTAGAAATAATGAAAAAAAACCAAAAAAACAAAACTGTGTAGCAGACAAATGGCAACAATGTAAGAAAACTGACTGCCTTGTAAGGTAGGCAAGGTATTATGGAAAGTCTTGAGAAAGCATCACATCTACTATAATGATTATCAATAAATTATGAATCTTTGTTCATGTTAGGGATGAAAACTATCACCCAAAAATAAAACATCAGAAATCCCTAGAGAAAGCAAAGAGGATGAACAATAACTCTGCCTGCATCAAAAGGTGTCTTGAAGGAGGGGTTTTAAGCAGACAAACAGCTGGTGAGAAATCAGGAAACGTTGGTGAACCTTTTGTGAAAGGTACGTGAGAAACAAATTTAGTCTTCGAAGCTACATCTACGTTTATTATTAGAATGACAACCCATAACTTAACACAATAAATGTAATAAACAAGGATATCAAAATTGACATCAATAATCATACTATGAATAGTTTATAACAGAACAATAATTTGTGATCAGTTATATCAGAACTTATTACTGCAAAGCATATTTTTTTGTCGAATAAGAATTCAGTTTGAACTATTGTGTGCTTTTCAGGTTTTGAAGGTATTTTCTTCGCGATCATGTCAGAGGGGAATAAAAGCAGAGTAACTGAATTCATTCTTACTGGATTTCCTGGACTCCATCCACAATATTACGGTCTCGCTTCTGCTGTACTATTCTTAGTCTATGTGGTAACTGTGAAAGCAAATGCTGCAGTTTTTTTCTTATTTGCAACCAACAAGAGTCTTCACAAACCAGTGTACTACATCATTTTAAATGTGTCTGCCTGTGACCTTCTCTTTAGCACAACAACGTTACCTAAAATCATCAGTAGATACTGGTTTCAATCAGGGAGCATTTCTTTTCCTGCTTGTTTTGTCCAGATGTACCTTGTTCACTATTTGGGTTCAGTAAATTCTTTTATATTTTCACTGATGGCTTTTGATAGGTACTGTGCTGTCTGCCATCCACTGAAATATACAGCTATTGTTACAAACTTCACAGTCCATATCCTCAGTGTGACTGCATGGATTATTGCTATTGCATCCCCTTTAATGATGGTGATTAGAGCATATCCTCTTCCTTACTGTGCATCAAACATAATCAATCACTGTTACTGTGATCATATTGGAGTAACAGTTCTGGCCTGCACAGACAGAGCCCCTTATTCTTTTCCTGCTTTTGTGGGTGCGATGATTACACTGTTAGGACCTCTGGCCTTTATACTTTTCTCATATTGCTCAATATTTATAGAAATAAGTAAGGTAACAAATCGGGGAAACTGTGGAAAGTCTCTGTCAACATGTAGTACTCAACTGATAATAATCTCACTTTATTATGTACCTCGATGTTTTGTGTATTTTGCTAGTCAAGTGGGGATTCAGTTTAGTGCTGATCTACGAATAGTAATCATAATGCTTTATAGCCTTGTCCCTCCAATGATAAACCCACTCATATATTGCCTAAGAGCTAAAGACATCAGAAAGTGTTTGATGAAACAGTTTTACATAGAAAAGTTCAGGGTTCAGCAATTCACATTGAACAGACCGGTGCATTAATTATAAGTGGTATACTTATCTTTGTATGTTATAATATCATGTTAAAAGCACCATCTCCATTATTCATGGAATTAAAAAAAAAATAAAATGAGAACTATATCAGCAAACAGTGGCTTGTTTTTTTCTTTTCAGCATGTGATTTGATAGATCGCATTACTCACATACTTGTTGGCTGTAAGAAAAATAAAATATTTTCATAAGTTTTGTTTTATTTACGTGTCTAAGTTAATCAGAAATACTGCAGTGATGGTAAAAATTGAGATCTCACAGAGAACATTACCGAACAAACAGCATTGTGAAGAGAAAGAAAAACACCAGATAAATATTGCTGGATTATTCAAACTGAAGTTAAATATTGTAGCTGTCGTCTGCAGAACAGCTGTCTAAGGTTTGTTCCCCTTGAGATTTCTCTTTGTTTACTGGGAAAAAAAAAAGGCAGTTGTATCAAAGCAAATCTTTGAATAAACCAAAACAAAAAGAAAAGAAAACCCAACAAAATCTCACATTAAGAAACAAATAGCTCAGACAAATAGAATAATTTTCTGCCATGTTTTAATGGTTTCATGGGGCTTGGACAACAAGTTACATCAACTTGTCCAAGTTGGGACTAAATATGAACCTTTCAGAATAAAGGTCATGAACCTCGGAGTTGCAACAGTTGTTTTTTTTTTTGTTTTTTTTTTTGTTTTGTTTTGGTGGATAATTTTGAGACCTGACCTCACACCCTTCAATATGCACAAAAAGTCAGGATTTTGATAACTTTAGATCCCCCATGTCTTATGAGAAACCTCAAATTTTCATACCTTAAAACTTCTAGGAGGAATTTGATCATGCATAGGTGATAAGCTGTCAAAATTGCAAGAACAATTCAAGATGGCTACCTTCCTGTTTATTGATGGACATGCATCCAAGAGAGTTTGGTGTAAGTCTTGGGAGGTTCAACGGGCATTTTGAAAGTGGCTGAGGCCACTTTCAAAATGCCTATACCAGGGACTATACCATGTCTAATCAAAGCCCTCAAAATATGAAAATTGCATGTACCATTGACTGGTCTGCAAAGTTTGGTATGGATATATTTTTGGTGCAAAAGTATTTGTAATTTGAAGCTGTGAAGTTGAAGTCAGACAGAAAACTCCTCTAGTTTATATTTTGTAATTGTACATATTTTTTTTGATCTTGCACAAAAGACAGCAGTTACATTTCTTCAAATTCTTAAGTAAAAGTACTGTCGCATCAACAGGCTTGTGTAGGGCTTCTTGGGTTCTGCTTCTCCTCTTCCTCTGTAAGGTGTTATCAACAGGTGCAGCTTCCAGGTGGTGTGAACTACCCTGCTGTCCGTAATGGTTGCTCGTGCCAGAGGCATTCAGCATCAAGTACACAAATTGCATTCTTTCAGTCACACTTCCATAAAATCTTGCACACTTTAGCTGTGTACCATTTTGTCATGCTGAAAAGAAGCCTGCCCATTGCCTTTCTTTGCAATTCCGCTTGAATAACATTTCACTTAGAGCGCAGGTTGTGTTTTCTCCCCTTTGCTTGGAATCCTTCTGGCAGATTTTCTACTGGGCCAATCAGTGAACAGAAGAAGTTGTGAATGCTGGCGTCAGTTTCTAAGAGAATGATCAAAATCCAGTTTTTCTCAACCTTTAATTTGTGATAGTTCAATAAAGGTTATTTCCAGTACTCCCCCAGCCCCCAATTACTGTCTGTCTTCCCTTTTTCTCTTTTTCCTTTTTTCCTGTTCAGCCATCGGGTCACAGCCAAGATCTCTTGAGCTATACAATCCTTATAAAAAATAAACACTGCTTGTAAATCCAAAATTAAAACTCTTTCAGTCTAAATAAAGCCTTAAACAAAGTGAATAATCTTCCACAGTGAAAGTCATTTTTAAGGGTGTAGGAACAATAAGAATGATATAAAAAAAAAAAAAACATATTCAAAACATCTGAGAACTTTTACTGTTCATATGGGAATAAGACCTTCTGAGGATGCATGTGGTTGGATAAAACGAACAGACATTAGCTGTAAACCAGTCTTTACTCCACGTCGTCACTTGTTGAGCTGCCTTATTGAGGTAAGATTATCTGTTATTGTATATAACATTCTCAGTTACTATCAGGGACTATACCATGTCTAATCATAAGTTTGTAAGCAAAGAATATTTTCTGGATTGTTTGTTTCTAAAAAAACAAAATAGTTGTATTACAAAGTGTCAAATATTATTTGTTAATTTTGCATCTGCATTAATGTGTCGAGTTTATTCATCAATAATAGGTAAGGATATAGAGATTTACAAATTTACTAAAAGTATAGATGAAAATATGTATTTTTGTAGAAAAGCTCTTAGTTTTCATTACTTAGATACTGTGGAGTACTAATTACTTTTACAAATTTAGAGCACACTTAGAAAGCCCAGAGTATACTTACTTATACTTATCCAGCAACTCAGAGCTCCAGAGAATACTTCTACTTACTTACACTTATTTAGCAACTCAGAACAGGAATTAGAACAAACTTAGAATCCAGAGAAATTACCTTAGCAACTCTGTATTAGACCCCTATTCTTCCAACCCAAAAATGGATTTAGACCACAGGATACTTAGCAACACTGAACAGAAGCACCCAGTTTACATACATTTGATTATTTTTCTTCTTTCACTCTTTCCTCTGGTTTGTTGTTTTGTTTGTATTTTCTTTTAATTCCTATAAAGGACTTTGTATTGCCTTGTTGCTGAAAATGTGCTATTCAAGAAAAATTACCTTTACCTTTAACTTTTTTACTATTTAAAAAATTACTTCAATGGTTTAGCTGCATAAAAGGCATGATAATAAAGATTAATTATATCTTTACTAATGTTGTGGTGACATTGAAATACAATTAAAAATGAATACATTTCTAACACTTCTTCACAGGAACTTGAGATAATGGTGCTCAGCTCAAACATCACAAGGATACACAACTTTTTCATCCTTGGGTTTCCTGGACTCTCACCATCGTACTATGGCCCTGCATCAGCTGTATTTTTTCTAGTCTATCTAGCTATTTTAGTAGGAAATATTTTCATCTTGGTGTTTGTCAGCTATGAAAAATCTCTTCAAAAACCTACATACTTGGTCTTTTGTCACCTTGCACTGACTGATTTATCATTTGGCACTGTTACACTCCCAAAGATCATATCAAAATATTGGTTCGGAAACAGCATCATTTCCTTTTATGAGTGTTTCACACAAATGTTCTTTGTTCACTATTTAGGTTCAGTGATGTCATTTTTGTTACTGGTAATGACTCTTGATAGATTTATAGCAATTTGTGTTCCACTGCGATACCCTGTCCTAATCACTAACAATATTATATTTGCTCTCTGTGGATGTGCTTGGTTTCTACCCCTGATTTTGATGCTGATTGTAATATTCCAAGCACTCAGTTTACCTTATTGTCGGTCAAATATTATTACCCAGTGCTACTGTGATCACATCTCAATAACAAATCAGGCATGTGGAAATGATCTGAAGATTGCACAGATTGTTGCCCTTTTTATCGCTATGTTTTGTCTCTTGGTGCCTCTGGGATTTATCCTGATATCTTATGTTTGTGTTATTGTAGTCATTTTAAAAATGTCTAATTCTGCAGGACGCAGCAGAATTCTGGCAACTTGTACTCCACAAATATTCATAACATGTCTTTTCTATCTCCCTCGGTGCTTTGTTTATATAGCTAACACAGTTGGATTTTCTTTCAGTGTAGATATTCGCATTTTATTAATCCTGCTGTACAGTCTACTCCCTGCTGCAGTCAACCCAATAATATACTGTTTTAAGACCCAAGAAATAAAGCAAACTTTGATGAAGAGAATAACAAAAGCTAAAATTGGAATAGAGTTAAAAATCTGGACCAGTAACTAACAAGAATCAGAAACTGTGATGATGCAACAGGAAATGAAGAACATTTTGTGCTCATTCAATATATTAATATCAACTGAATATTTTGTTTGTTTGGGTATGTTTGAGTTGAAGCTCCATTTGTTTATGTTTTTGTGTTGTTTGACTGGCCGGCAGTTTGTGTGGAATTGCATTGATTTGATCAGAGAGTACTCAAAATGTACTCAGGAATGAGTAACACGTCAACGTGTTTTTACTCATGTGAAAGCGAAAAGTAACCATCCCAGAAATTACTAACAGAAAAACAAACAGTATTTTGTAAAATGGCTACTCTATGAGTCACTGAGTAAAATGTGGCTTAATATTTTAAAAGGACACCATTAAATAGAAAAACTATAGTTACATGCAAATTCTTGTATTTTAGACAGTAGAAGAAATACATAACAAAGTGCAACTTTTGCTCCTGTCAGATTTACAAAGAACTCTCATTTAATAAAAACCAGCTTTCAGTTTATTTTCGCCTTTATTTTACATGGCATCTTAGCTTTAATAAAACATTTCTTGCAATCAAACTAGAAGACTATTTTAGTCTAAATGCAAGTAATGCTTGGTCCATGACTTTTCGTTTTAAAGGAGTTAAGAATGATAAGAAAGAATACAATCGAAACATCTGACAACTTTTAAGGTTCATTTGGGAATAAGACTTCAGAGGTTTCACCTGGTTGGATAAAAGAGGCCATCAGTCTTTTGCAGAAGCTTCAGCTGTTGAGCTCGCTTAGTCAGGTGAGATTTGTAACTATTTGCCTTTTTGGATATTATAATGAATGCAATATTGTGACATTAGATTCATGGATAGTTTAGTTTAAAATTGATAACACCTCCATTAATGTGCAAATTTCATTAACAAAAAACTAAAAGCATTCATGTAAATTAGTATTTTGAAACACAGAACATAAACTATTTTATTATAAAATGAAACAGTTAAGCAAACTGAGTCATGGTGATGCATAAAGATTATTATTATTTTTTTTTACTAATATCTGTGTTGTGTTTCAAATACAATTGAAAATGTATAATTTTATAATACTGCTTCATAGGGACTTGAGATAATGGTGCTCAGCTCAAACATCACAAGGATACACAACTTTTTCATCCTTGGGTTTCCTGGACTCTCACCATCGTACTATGGTCAAGCATCAGCTGTATTTTTTCTAGTCTATCTAGCTATTTTGGTAGGAAATATTTTCATCTTGGTGTTTGTCATCTATGAAAAATCTCTTCAAAAACCTACATACTTGGTCTTTTGTCACCTTGCACTGACTGATTTATCATTTGGCACTGTTACACTCCCAAAGATCATATCAAAATATTGGTTCGGAAACAGCATCATTTCCTTTTATGAGTGTTTCACACAAATGTTCTTTGTTCACTATTTAGGTTCAGTGATGTCATTTTTGTTACTGGTAATGGCTCTTGATAGATTTATAGCAATTTGTGTTCCACTGCGATACCCTGTCCTAATCACTAACAATATTATATTTGCTCTCTGTGGATGTGCTTGGTTTCTACCCCTGATTTTGATGCTGATTGTAATATTCCAAGCACTCAGTTTACCTTATTGTCGGTCAAATATTATTACCCAGTGCTACTGTGATCACATCTCAATAACAAATCAGGCATGTGGAAATGATCAGAAGATTGTACAGCTTATTGCTGTCTGCATCGCTATGTTTTGTCTCTTGGTGCCTCTTGTATTTATCCTGATTTCTTATGTTTGTGTTGTTGTAGTCATTTTAAAAATGTCTAATTCTGCAGGACGCAGCAGAATTCTGGCAACTTGTACTCCACAAATATTCATAACATGTCTTTTCTATCTCCCTCGGTGCTTTGTTTATATAGCTAACCTTGTTGGATTTTCTTTTAGTCTAGATGTTCGCATTTTATTGATCCTGCTGTACAGTCTACTCCCTGCTGCAGTCAACCCGATAATATACTGTTTCAAGACCCAAGAAATAAAGCAAACTTTGATGAAGAGAATAACAACAGCTAAAATTGGAATAGAGTTAAAAATCTGGACCAGTAACTAACAAGAATCAGAAACTGTTATGATGCAACAGGAAATGAAGAATGTTTTAATGATTAACTCCAAACTTTAGGTAAATGAATTTCTTTGTTTGCTTGAGTATGTTTTTAACATGATGCCATTTCATGCTTTGTGTATTTTAGTTTTAAAAGTTTGAAAAAAATATTAAAATACACAGATGGAAATTGTTGTGCCAGTCAAGCAGTCGCAATGGAAAATGTTATTATTACAATGAAATGTGAGGTTCTATTAATATCTTGCAGTCATAACTATATTATCTAGAAGGTAATTAGATTAAAAAGTGTGAACTGAAAGTGTCTCTTAATTTTTAGATGTCAATCCTACACCTTTTATGTGGTTCAGAGCAAAACACTAAATGTAATTATTTATGTATATTAAAACAAAATTTTCGTTTTGGGCTCTCAAAGTGTTTTTTGACTTTGTATTTTGTCATTAAAAGATTAATTAAAAACATCCCAACAGTCAATGTGGTGAAACCTTCTCTACAATATCTCAACAATATTTTTCATTACAAGGGAAATTTCTCCATTTATTAAATATATTTAACGTTAACAAATGTGACCTCAGAATGATATGAAATTAACAATTACATCTGAAAAAGGCCTTGAAAAGAGGCTGTTAGAATGTAAAAAATATATATATTTGGCGTGGACAGCTCTTTTTCTTTTAAAATGTATTTATTTACCTTGGCAGTTTAGAGTCGCACTGATGTGATTCATTAAAAAATCCTTTCTGGCCAAAAGTTGTTTTTCTGATTGAGACTGCTCCTTTATGTCTTCTGTTCACAGTGGATTTGAAATCAACAAAGGCAGTGAGAGGACAGATAGTTAAGCACTAAATCGTTCCAGGCGCCATGATGGAAGTTGGAAGTGATTGTTGAACAGAGTGACGGGAATTGTTTTCCCTATTTGATTTTGACAGCTTAGCCATACTGGTTCAAGTCAAATTAATTTGAGAAAATTATCTTTAGCTTGAGAAAAATCTTTAAAACATCTTTTAATTCTTGGTTCAGATGTCAAAGCAGTTCAAAGTAAGAGAAGAAAACTCAAAATACTGTGAAAACTGATTCCATTGGTAGAACAAAATGTGATGCATGAACAAGAGGCTTTGTTTTGTTCTGGAGCACATGGCCTCCAAGCACAATAAGCTCCTTCAGAAAGTCTTGTGTCTGAGAAGATTACTCTACTTTAAGAAAAACAAAAAAAACTTTAGCATATTTTCATTAAAAGTCTTTTTCTTATATTTCAAATAATTTTTGGCTTACTAAAGTGCATTTATGGGCCTTTAGAGCAACCAGAGTCATCCCCATCAAATGCATATCTACTCTGCAGAATTTGAACTATGGTATACCCTTTCTTTCCACTTCAGATTTTAAACTCTGGCCAATCTCTGGTCATGCTGAAGCTCTTTTTATGTATTTGATATTATTATACTTGAGTTTTATAACCCACTGTGTTTCTGAGAGTAAATTTGTTACATTTTTGAAGGAACATGGAAGAATATTATCTAAAAAGTGCTATAATGTTTAATACAAAGTAACACAACAAAACTTCAAGCAGAAATGCAACAACATGCATTGTACTAATGGCAATCATGTTTGTTTGTCAAACTGGAAACCATTAGAGATCATTGTCCATTTGGGATCTATTATGCCTATTTATGGTGTAGTAACAAATGAAATGCTGAACATGTTTGAGATAAAAGTGCAGGGAGGTGTTGAAGATGTAGTGGATTTAAATGGAAAACGTTACATGATTTTTTTCTGTCTAATGCTTTTTTGTTTTCTATATGCAATAGCAGGAAGTATGTTAACAGTTCCACGTTTTGTGAGTTCATTTACTGTTTTCCGTAACTTGTTCTTTTCTGCTTTGACACTTGTGTTTGATATTTAGTCACTGTTTCTGCTGTTGTAATCACAAGGATTATGTTGTACACTAATGTCACAACGATAAAAAACTTTTTTATCACTGGATTTCCAGGTCTCATGCCAAAGTATTATGGCCCCGTTTCAGCGACACTTTTCCTGCTTTATTTGGCTATAGCAGCTGGAAACATTTTTGTTTTAGTTTTTGTTAGATATGAAAGGTCTCTTCACAAACCCTCATATATCATCTTTTGTCACTTGGCACTAAGTGACATAATGTTTGGAACAGCAACGCTACCAAAGACAATATCTTTGTACTGGTTTAATGACAGAATTGTATCATTTTATAGTTGTTTTGCCCAAATGTACTTTGTTCACTTTTTAGGAGCAACTCATTCTTTCATTCTGATGGTGATGGCACTGGATCGCTTCATTGCAATTTGTTCTCCGCTGCGCTACAACTCACTTTTCACAAATACAACTGCTTCTGCGCTTTGTGGAGTCTCGTGGTTTATGCCGATTTCATGGATGTTTGGTGTCGTTTTTGATGCTATGAGTCTACCTTTTTGTAATTCAAATATAATTGTTCACTGTTACTGTGACCAGATAGCAATAATTAACCTTGGATGTGAGAATGTACAAAGATCAACAGTTCTGGGATTTAGTCTTGCCATGTTCAGTTTGTTGTTACCTCTGGGATTTATTTTTCTGTCCTATTTTATCATCATCGTTTGTGTTCTGAAAACGTCGTCCTCTAAAGGACGAGTTAAGGCTTGGTCGACTTGCACGCCTCAGCTAATTATCACCTGCCTTTATTATCTGCCAAGGTGCTTTGTTTATTTGGCTTACTACGTAGGATACACGTTCAATGCTTCTGTTCGAATTCTTGTTGTAATGCTGTACAGTCTTTTACCTGCTGTTGTCAACCCAATAATATACTGCTTCAAAACAAAGGACATCAAAGAAAGCTTAAAAAGTAAGCTTTTTACCAAATGAACTAATATAGCCACAAAAGCTGATTAAAATTTAATACAAGAAGAAGAAGAAAGTCTTTTTACAGATGTAGCTGAGAGACTAAAAGAGATGAAAGAGTGCCTTTTATTTTGTCAAAGATATTTGCTCGAATGAAAATTTCACTCTTGATTTTTGTTCTTACTCTATTTCTTGTAGCCTGTTGTCAACTTGATTTATAAAATAAATGTATCAACCTTAAAATAAACCATGTGTAGATCATTTCAAATGCAAATTGTAAAGTGAATTTATCATTTCTGTTTCTATTTATAACTTTGTTTAAGATGTATAATCAATAAATCTACTTGTGTTCAAAAATATATTCAGGTGGTAAAAAATATATTATGAATTTCTCAAGGCAACAATAAGGTCAAATTAATTAAGTTTTTTTTTTTTAATACAGTCAGATTTTTAAATATATGGCACAAAATTTAAAAATGTCAAATTTGCAAGACTGAATAAAAATGAGGAGTGGCTTTGTAGAACCATCAGTTTTCTGTGAAAGTAAAACTTGTCAGTTGTAAATTACATGCATAATTTGTTTCAGGATTAAATGAGAGATGAGATTTATTTATTTATTTGTGAATTTGAAAAGTCTATTTATTTCATTAACTCAAGTCACTGAATGAAACAAATTTTGAAAGATTAAATAAACACAAACCAATGTTGTCAAGCCTTCATTTTTGTTTGGTATGATGATTTTCCCCTTGCAGATAATGAAAGTATAATACAATATTTAAGATTAGAATAGTTTATCAGACAAACGAGAAACATTTAAATAAAAAGTGTGGGCTAATAGAAAGTAAACCATTTCCATTCAAAATAGTTTTTTAAATGAGGTAAGCGTGAAGGTGCCATAACTCTTTGGGGATATTGCTCTTCAGAGTTTTCTTCTCAGTGGACGTCATCAGAAAAGTGTGTTGGAAAGCCTTAAATAGAGAGACAGGATCAGCAGGTGCAACTGCAGGATTACATCACCTGAAGGCAACAAGGTTCTGTTAAAGGCACAAAGATGATGTCTACAAATAACATGCAGAGAAATTAGTTCACTTGTAGAATAATATAGAGATATTTTGAACAATTTATTTTGCGATTGCAAGCTCACTGTTGAACTGAAGTGGTTTTTATTGTGTCTATTTTATTCCAACTGAAGGTCTCTTTCATATTAATTCTGCTTAAATTTTTTCTCTTTTTTTTGTACAAATGATCAAATACAGAAATGTTACAAATGTGAAAGAGTTTATGATCATTGGCTTCCCTGGACTTCCACCAGAGTACTATGGCATAGTATCATTTGTTCTCTTGCTTGTTTTTATTGCTATTCTATTTGGAAATGTTTTTATTGTAGCTGTCATCGTATGTGAGCGGACTCTCCACAAGCCAACGTACATGATCTTTTTAAACCTTGCAATGACAGATCTGTCCTTTGGCATTGTAACTCTCCCAAAGATCATCGCCAGATATTGGTGGAATGATATGATGTGTTCATTTGGAGTTTGCTTTGCACAGATGTATTTTGTTCACTCTCTGGGAGCTATTCACTCTTTAATTTTGCTGATGATGGCTCTAGATCGCTTTATTGCTGTATGTTTTCCATTCAAATATCCAGTTTTATTTACAAACAAAAACATTTCTATTTGTTGCAGTTTGTGTTGGTTGCTGACTTTTATACGAGTAATGGGACTTGTGCTACATGCCTTGTCTTTGCCCTACTGTGACCGTAATACCATCATGCAGTGCTACTGTGATAATACTTCCATCACCAACCTGGCATGTGGGGATGATGTTGCATATGTAAAATGGGTTGCATTTGCAAATGCTATGGTCACTCTCTTAGTTCCTTTAACATTTATAATTATTTCTTATGTTTTTATCATCATGGCTGTTGTGAAAATGGCTGACTCTGGAAGGGATTACAAATTCATGTCCACATGTGCCCCTCAACTCTTCATTACCTGTCTCTATTACGTGCCAAGATGCATTGTGTATCTTACAGACAGTTTGGGAATCAAAATTGGCCTTGATGCTCGTATTATCATAGCAATGTTGTACAGCCTCATACCTGCAGCTGTCAACCCTGTGATATACTGCTTGAAAACTATAGAGATCAAAAATGCTTTGACGCAGAGATTCAATAATAGAAAAGTAAACCTTGCATTTCAAAATGTGACCAAACCTGTGATGAGTAAACATACATAGATTTGTTGCATAAAATTGAATGTTGGTTTTAGTTCATGAAAGTTTTTTTTGTTTGTTGTTTGTTTGCTCATAAAGTATACAAGATGTTTGGCAGGCAGCACATGTATTCTGTGTTTAGCTAAATTATTTTAAAAAATGAGCAAAGTCACCATTTGCAAAAATAAAAGATGTCTAATATTTAAAGATTGAACATGAATATGCTTTAGGCGTTTAAAAGACAAATGTTTTTTTTTTCCTGAAACTAAAATAATATATGAGTGCAAAATTTCTCAGGGCAACAATAAGGTCAGATTAACTGAGGTTTTTTTCCATGGTCATATTTTTACAAATATATGGCACACAATTGAAAAATTTTAACTTTGTAAGACTTTGAATTAAAAATGAGGACTGGATTTGTAGAATCATCAGTTTTCTGTGAAAATAAAACATGTCAGTTGTAAGTTACATGTGTAATTTGTTTCAGGATTAAAGCTGTTAGTTGTGGTCTGAGAAAAACAGCCGTCTCTATTGTGAGTGAACACCAGAACATGAAATCAATCCCCACGGATGGTTCTGTGACACTGCAGCTTAATTGGAGCTCTTCCTTATTTGGGTTGATTGACACCAACTTTACTGCTGAGCATCCTGAAAATGCAGTAAAAACAACCTGGTAAAATCCAGGAACTTCTCTCAGATGTGCTTGGGGGGAAAATATTGATCAAAGTTGTGAGGCTTCCTCCCTTTATCAGGATAAACAGAGTGTCTGTTTAATGAAAGGTGGTGATGACTCTGCAGTAACTTCACATGAAAAACAGGAAACCAATTCAGTGCTCAGCTGAGAGATGAGATTGATTTATTTATTTGCGTATTTGAAAAGTCTATTTATCTCATTAACTCAATTCACCAAATGAAACAAATTTTTACAGATTAAATAAACACAAACCAATGTTTTCAAGCCTTCATTTTTGTTTATAATAACTATTTTGCCCTTGCAGCTAATGAAAGTAGAATATTTAAGATTAGAATAGTTTATTAGACCAATGAGAAACATTTAAATAGAAAATGTGAGCTAACTGAAAAGTATGGGTAACTCAGAGACAGCTGACTGTGAAGGAAGTTTAAAGGGGTTCATGTGAAGAAATTTTTTTAACCAATATAAACTTTTATGGTATTACCTTCCAAAATATTTTACACGCTTTAGTACTAAGGCATATTGAACATTTTAACAAGTTAGTAGATCAGGGGTAAATTAAATAAATTATAATTTATTGTATAAATAATTTTTATCTGGCTGTCATTTACTTTGCATTAATCTAGTTAAGACATCATCGGTAACATCAGAAGAGAAAAATATTGTGAGAGAACCCAGTTTCCAGTTGTTCTTGCATGTTCTGACTTTTGCTAAATCATTTTTGACCAATACTTGACCACAGTTTATCGCTTCTCCATTCTACAGAAAAACCTGTACAATATTTTCAAATAAATTTGGGCATTATATGTTTAAACAAATTTTCTTTTGCTGATTTTAACAGAAAATGTTAAAATTTTCTGTAAAACAGAAAAAGGGAGATTCAGTCATATTACTTGCTTAAGTGTTGTTTTTCAACTGCAGGTCAGGTGTGAAAGATTGCTTTATCTTTGTTTGAGCAAATTAAACGTTTCTCTAATATCGCACAGAATTTATGACAGATCACAAACAACCAATTCCATTCAAAATAGCTTTTTTAAATAAAGAAAGCATGAAGATGCCATAATACCCCTTGACTCTTTGGGGATATTGCTCTTCAGAGTTTTTTTCTCAGTGAACGTCATCAGAAAAGTGTGTTGAAAAGCCTTAAATAGAGAGACAGGATCAGCAGGTGCAACTGCAGGATTACATCACCTGAAGGCGACAAGGTTCTGTTCAAGGCTCACTGTTGAACTGAAGTGTTTTTTATTGTGACTTTTTTATTCCAACTGAAGATCTCTTTCATATTAATTCTGTTTAACATTTGTTCTCTTTTTTGTACAAATGATCAAATACAGAAATGTTACAAATGTGAAAGAGTTTATGATCATTGGCTTCCCTGGACTTCCACCAGAGTACTATGGCATAGTATCATTTGTTCTCTTGCTTGTTTTTATTGCTATTCTATTTGGAAATGTTTTTATTGTAGCTGTCATCGTATGTGAGCGGACTCTCCACAAGCCAACGTACATGATCTTTTTAAACCTTGCAATGACAGATCTGTCCTTTGGCATTGTAACTCTCCCAAAGATCATCGCCAGATATTGGTGGAATGATATGATGTGTTCAGTTGGAGTTTGCTTTGCACAGATGTATTTTGTTCACTCTCTGGGAGCTATTCACTCTTTAATTTTGCTGATGATGGCTCTGGATCGCTTTGTTGCTGTATGTTTTCCATTCAAATATCCAGTTTTATTTACAAACAAAAACATTTCTATTTGTTGCAGTTTGTGTTGGTTGCTGACTTTTATACAATTAATGGGACTTGTGCTACATGCCTTGACTTTGCCCTACTGTGACCGTAATACCATCATGCAGTGCTACTGTGATCATGCTTCCATCACCAACCTGGCATGTGGGGATGATGTTGCATATGTAAGATGGGTTGCATTTGCAAATGCTATGGTCACTCTCTTAGTTCCTTTAACATGTATAATTATTTCTTATGTTTTTATCATCTTGGCTGTTGTGAAAATGGCTGACTCTGGAAGGGATTACAAATTCATGTCCACATGTGCCCCTCAACTCTTCATTACCTGTCTCTATTACGTGCCAAGATGCATTGTGTATCTTACAGACAGTTTGGGAATCAAAATTGGCCTTGATGCTCGTATTATCATAGCAATGTTGTACAGCCTCATACCTGCAGCTGTCAACCCTGTGATATACTGCTTGAAAACTATAGAGATCAAAAATGCTTTGACGCAGAGATTCAATAATAGAAAAGTAAACCTTGCATTTCAAAATATGACCAAACCAGTGATGAGTAAACACACATAGATCTGATGCATAAACCTGAATGTTGGTTTTAGTTCATGAAAGTTTTTTTTTGTTTGTTGTTTGTTTGCTCATAAAGTATACAAGATGTTTGGCAGGCAGCACATGTATTCTGTGTTTAGCTAAATTATTTTAAAAAATGAGCAAAGTCACCATTTGCAAATATAAAAGATGTCTAATATTTAAAGATTGAACATGAATATGCTTTAGGCGTTTAAAAGACAGATGGTTTTTTTTCCTGAAACTAAAACATTGTGCTATCATTAATTCTCTATGTTCTTTTAAAATATGCTTTTGTGGTGAATTATGTAAGCAGTGCATTTCATAAGGTTCTGATGTAATTTGAGTAACACTCATTAATATATGAGTGCAAAATTTCTCAGGGCAACAATAAGGTCAGATTAATTGAGGTTTTTTTCCATGGTCAAATTTTTACAAATATATGGCACACAATTGAAAAATTTTAACTTTGTAAGACTTTGAATTAAAAATGATGACTGGATTTGTAGAATCATCAGTTTTCTGTGAAAATAAAACATGTCAGTTCTAAATTACAAGTGTAATTTGTTTCAGGATTAAAGCTGTTAGTTGTGGTCTGAGAAAAACAGCCGTCTCTATTGTGAGTGAACACCAGAACATGAAATCAATCCCCACGGATGGTTCTGTGACACTGCAGCTTAATTGGAGCTCTTCCTTATTTGGGTTGATTGACACCAACTTTACTGCTGAGCATCCTGAAAATGCAGTAAAAACAACCTGGTAAAATCCAGGAACTTCTCTCAGATGTGCTTGGGGGGAAAATATTGATCAAAGTTGTGAGGCTTCCTCCCTTTATCAGGATAAACAGAGTGTCTGTTTAATGAAAGGTGGTGATGACTCTGCAGTAACTTCACATGAAAAACAGGAAACCAATTCAGTGCTCAGCTGAGAGATGAGATTGATTTATTTATTTGCGTATTTGAAAAAGTCTATTTATCTCATTAACTCAATTCACCAAATGAAACAAATTTTTTATAGATTAAATAAACACAAACCAATGTTTTCAAGCCTTCATTTTTTGTTTATAACTATTTTGCCCTTGCAGCTAATGAAAGTGGAATATTTAAGATTAGAATAGTTTATTAGACCAATGAGAAACATTTAAATAGAAAATGTGAGCTAACTGAAAAGTATGGGTAACTCAGAGAAAGCTGACTGTGAAGGAAGTTTAAAGGGGTTCATGTGAAGAAATTTTTTTTACCAATTTAAACGTTTATGGTATTACCTTCCAAAATATTTTACACGCTTTAGTACTAAGGCATATTGAACATTTTAACAAGTTAGTAGATCCAGGGGTAAATTAAATAAATTATAATTTATTGTATAAATAATTTTTTATCTGGCTGTCATTTACTTTGCATTAATCTAGTCAAGACCTCAACGGTAACATCAGAAGAGAAAAATATTGTGAGAGAACCCAGTTTCCAGTTGTTCTTGCATGTTCTGACTTTTGCTAAATCATTTTTGACCAATACTTGACCACAGTTTATCGCTTCTCCATTCTACAGAAAAACCTGTACAATATTTTCAAATAAATTTGGGCATTATATGTTTAAACAAATTTTCTTTTGCTGATTTTAACAGAAAATGTTAAAATTTTCTGTAAAACAGGAAAAGGGAGATTCAGTCATATTACTTGCTTAAGTGTTGTTTTCCAACTGCAGGTCAGGTGTGAAAGATTGCTTTATCTTTGTTTGAGCAAATTAAACGTTTCTCTAATATCGCACAGAATTTATGACAGATCACAAACAACCAATTCCATTCAAAATAGTTTTTTTAAATAAAGAAAGCATGAAGATGCCATAATGCCCTTTGACTCTTTGGGGATATGGCTCTTCAGAGTTTTCTTCTCAGTGAACGTCATCAGAAAAGTGTGTTGAAAAGCCTTAAATAGAGAGACAGGATCAGCAGGTGCAACTGCAGGATTACATCACCTGAAGGTGGTGTTCAAGGCTCACTGTTGAACTGAAGTGTTTTTTATTGTGTCTATTTTATTCCAACTGAAGGTCTCTTTCATATTAATTCTGCTTAAATTTTTTCTCTTTTTTTTTGTACAAATGATCAAATACAGAAATGTTACAAATGTGAAAGAGTTTATGATCATTGGCTTCCCTGGACTTCCACCAGAGTACTATGGCATAGTATCATTTGTTCTCTTGCTTGTTTTTATTGCTATTCTATTTGGAAATGTTTTTATTGTAGCTGTCATCGTATGTGAGCGGACTCTCCACAAGCCAACGTACATGATCTTTTTAAACCTTGCAATGACAGATCTGTCCTTTGGCATTGTAACTCTCCCAAAGATCATCGCCAGATATTGGTGGAATGATATGATGTGTTCAGTTGGAGTTTGCTTTGCACAGATGTATTTTGTTCACTCTCTGGGAGCTATTCAGTCTTTAATTTTGCTGATGATGGCTCTGGATCGCTTTATTGCTGTATGTTTTCCATTCAAATATCCAGTTTTATTTACAAACAAAAACATTTCTATTTGTTGCAGTTTGTGTTGGTTGCTGACTTTTATACGAGTAATGGGACTTGTGCTACATGCCTTGACTTTGCCCTACTGTGACCGTAATACCATCATGCAGTGCTACTGTGATCATGCCTCCATCACCAACCTGGCATGTGGGGATGATGTTGCATATGTAAAATGGGTTGCATTTGCAAATGCTATGGTCACTCTCTTAGTTCCTTTAACATTTATAATTATTTCTTATGTTTTTATCATCATGGCTGTTGTGAAAATGGCTGCCTCTGGAAGGGATTACAAATTCCTGTCCACATGTGCCCCTCAACTCTTCATTACCTGTCTCTATTACGTGCCAAGATGCATTGTGTATATTACAGACAATTTGGGAATCAAAATTGGCCTTGATGCTCGTATTATCATAGCAATGTTGTACAGCCTCATACCTGCAGCTGTCAACCCTGTGATATACTGCTTGAAAACTATAGAGATCAAAAATGCTTTGACGCAGAGATTCAATAATAGAAAAGTAAACCTTGCATTTCAGAATAAGACCAAACTTGTGACAAGTAAACATACATAGATCTGTTGCATAAACCTGAATGTTGGTTTTAGTTCATGAAAGTTTTTTTTTGTTTGTTGTTTGTTTGCTCATAAAGTATACAAGATGTTTGGCAGGCAGCACATGTATTCTGTGTTTAGCTAAATTATTTTAGGAAAGGAGCAAAGTCACCATTTGCAAATCTAAAAGATGTCTAATATTTAAAGATTGAACATGAATATGCTTTAGGCGTTTAAAATACAGATGTTTTTTTTTTCCTGAAATTAAAACATTGTGCTATCATTAATTCTCTATGTTCTTTTAAAATATTCTTTTGTGGTTAATTATGTAAGCAATACATTTCATAAAGTTCTGATGTAATTTGGCCTAGTTGTATGTCAGATGAATTGGATTTGATGGAAATGAGAAATGTCTCCTTCATTGTTCTCACTGTAAAGACTTAAAATGTTGTTTTGTCTTTACAAGTTTGGAATATTATTTATTCCAAGTGCATTTATATATTATACATATATATTTCCTTTCTGCAGGAATGAGTTCTGTCACTTTGCCTCACATGGTTTAATTAAAGCTCTCCTTGATTTAACCACTAGATGGAGTTAAACTCGCAATATGCTTTTCAAAAAGTCCAGATTCACAATATATGTAATGCTCAACACTTTTTACATTAAATTGGAGCCTTGTGAAAGACCTACAGTCTGTCCAGGGTTTATCCCACCTCTGTGCTTTATTGAACCAACAAAATTACAGATTTTAGTAAATGTGCTTGTTTTAGGATTTATGGAGTAACTGCTGAAACATTGTATTAGAATAAAATTAAACAATTTGACAGTTGTATATTTTCAAAGCATTTATACTTTTCTGCTGTGCAAGTATGACTTCTTATGGCTTTTGTTCTCACAAAGAACATTTATGTAGATTATGTATTTATTGGTGCAGAGAATAAATTTTCTCAGTTATAAGTGCTTAATTTTCATGAACTACAAAATTTATATGGTTTCAACTCCATTTGAATATTGACATACACAAATTAGTTTGTCGTGGACATTCAAATTTTAATACAATGAAAGCCAACATGTACAGGAATCACATATTTCTAAAAATGATTTCATTTTAGTTTTATCAGAAAAGCTTTCAAGATGAAAACCTCATCACTCCCCTGGCTCTCATTGCATTGAGCAGCATCACCTCATTGCGTATACCACACACAAATATCTATACAGCTGCTACTCAAGTGTCACAATAATAACACAATAACGTCTCTAAATATCATGCAGCACAGTCCAAACAACTTGTCTGAGCTGATGAAGACTCATCCACCTTGCAATGCTGAAAACCTAAAAACTGGATGTGATCTTGAATGATTTGGTAGGGGGGCACTCATCGAGCATTAATTTTCTGTCACAGACAGATGATCCCTAAATACAGGAAAAAATACACTAAGACTGCATGTATAGAGCAAAAAAAAAACATTATGTAACTCATTTTGATATAGTTGAACACTGGATTACATATTTTAACAATGCATTGTTCAGAATGGTAATGCAATAACAGCAAAAGATGAAAGAGATGGAAGGAGTTCATATTTCACAAAATCAGCTTACGCTAGACCTGTGTAACAACACTTCACAAAACAACAACATGCATCTAAAGACAGGACTCAGCTCTCTTGTCCTAGAGAGTTAAATACATTAGAAAATGATTTTCTGCAAGTAGTGAATCAGTTATCAACTACTTCATCTTCTATGACCTTTCAAATAATTTCTTCCTCATCACTTAGCATATCACTGCTAAGACTGAACTCTATGGGCATGGCTGCAATGTCCTCAAACACTGCAGCGTAGCTTCCAAAAGTCAGGGGCACATTTACATTTTTTTCCCATTGTTCAAACATAGTAAAGGGATCCGACTTGGAAATATCCTGACTTAAAGTGGAGTCAGGATATTTAAAGACATCCTGGCTTATTCTGCACTCTGATGGGAATGGCTGCTCATCCCTATATTTTTTGCCAGCAATGATGTTAAAGTGGTCATTGTCAGACTCAGAGCAAGTAAACGTGCTGTCTGTTTCACAGTCAGATGAGGTCTCTGTTGTCATAGTGGACTCAAGGGGCCCAGGCTCTAAAAGCGCTTGATGTAAAAAAACTGGCTCACGAGGATTGTTCAGTTTGCTAATTTCTTCAAAACTAAGTGGCTGCGTTGGCTCCAGGAGCTCTGGCTGTGGGAATTCTTTTGCATAACAGGACATATTCTGTCTCTGCTGCTCTGCATCAAGCTGACACAATGACTGTTTGTGAAATGAGGAAATATTTTGATGCTTTGGAGGGCATTTCTGTTTACCAGGATTGTCTTTCTTTAAATTACCTAGCAGCCGCCTCAGATCCCCCCACTGGTTTGAATCATTTTTAAGACGTTTTGTACTGCATAAATGCTTGTGCCAGCTGAGTCTTGGTGAGTTGTTGTCAGAATTAAATGCACTAGAGATGCTGCCGATCTCATAGTACTCCAGCTCACTTGGAAGCATCAGCTGCCCATAACTACTAAGCTTCTCATTTGACTGACATGGACTTATTCGATCAAGACGTTTCCCTTTTGAAGTTGAAAGTCCAGCTTTAGGCACCTGATTGCCATCGAAACAAATAGTTGCGTTTTCAGTTTCTTGCCCAGTTTCATGTGTAAGGTTCTCATTTTTAACAATTGAATCCTGCTGTTTCAGTCTGTACAGAACTGCAAACATACATACAATCACCAGGATGGAGATCAGAGGGAGAACCACCGCTATAATCCAAAAAGGCCTGTTGTGCTGTTTCTCTGAGCATTCTTCGTGGACAGTGGAAATGCAGATATCACAAAAATGATTGGAGACATTCTGCAGACACATGCATGGCCTGTCCTGTATTGCAGGTCGGCACGGCCTCCTGCTCTGGCAGTCTGAAAGACATGTTCTCAAATAGGCGGTGTCTTCAGTGCATGGTGAGAAGAGGCAGACACCTGAAGAGCTGCAGCTGGACTGTGGGAGAGTCGAGCTCGGCCATACCTCCACCATTAAACTGTGTCCACTGACAGGCAGAGTGTGACCGCTCACGTTCAGATACTCCACACATCCGCTAAATCCTGTGACAACAAGAAAGTTCAGAGACGTCATGTTCACTCTAGAAAAGCCTCTCTTGATACAATACCGGAAACTTCATTAAGTGTAGCTGCTCAACTGTTTAATACAAAAAACAACTCAAAATCTTTTGCAAAGATAAGCAGCAAAATAGAAAGATTTAGCTGATTTTCAAAATAACATGGCTGCCAGTGTAAAATGACTAAAACATAGCATTTACATTTGGCTTTACATTGACTTTCTTACCTTTAGTTGCATATATCAAATATAACTTGAAAGAAATTTGAGTGCATTTTGATGCATTAAAACTGGCCTCAAAAACATGGAAAATATTGGATCTTCAACTGACAAATCTGTAGAAACTCTGTGAGCCACCATGTCAATATTGATCAAAATCTCTGGAGGATTTTTCTGACACCTACTTGAATTTGTGAAACTAAGGCTTAAGACTAGTCAGGAATAAAAAGGAGTCCAACTTGTTACTGGCAAGGTTTATACATATAATGAAGAAATCCCTGCAAAAAACAATCAAACAAACAAACAAACCAAAAAAAAAAAAAAGACCTAATAATTCATAGTATTACCTGACTGTTGGAGCTTTCTTTGTCTTGGTGCGGCAGCCCCAACAATAATCTTTTCCAAACTAAAAAGTCTTAAGTCCATGTTTTGTTGGGTAATGTTCAAGACCATTTTGCCATCAACATACAGTGAATTGTTATGCCCATTGGTCAATAAGGACAGGATGTGCCAAAGACCATCAGCAACTAACAGCTCCACTGTAAACTCTGACATATGTCCTAACAGATCAGTAGAAGTGTACACAGGTTGTCCGTCTCTTACCTGAAAATAAATTAAAAAAGATTACCATAGTTTTTAATATACTCAGACATATGAAAAACTATTAAATATACTTTTCACAAACCATCAACACAATATGTCCTTTTCCAAGAAGAAAGAGCAGGGTTCCATCTTCTCTTGTTTTGAACTTGACAGTAATAAGAGTTTGGACTTTTGTGTTTTCCTGTTTTGCACCATCCTTCAGGTCTTTAAGCAGAAGATCTCTCTTAAATCTCTCCTTAATGACATACTCAATGTAATCAGTCTCCTTGAAGTGCAATACAAGTTCTTCAGATATTTCTGTTTCAGAAAGGTAAGAAAACAAGCATTCAGTCCTACATTGGGCAAAGAAAAATCTAAAAATCCACATTTCCGCTATAAAGCTATCAGAGTTAATGAAAAGGCAAACTATAGAAATTACTGTCAGGATCTCTTTATCACTTTACAAATAAAATTTACCTCTTTTTCCTTGATCAAATCCTTAAGACATTGATGGAAATAGTATTTTAACTGCTCATTTGTAGCCTCTGTTCTTTGAATTTGTATTGAATCCTCTTGAAGTATCTCAAACCAAATTTACATTCCTATTCCAGCAGGTGGCATCTTAAGATCTTAAAATTATGAAGACATGACCTTGCTGTATTGCTGCAGCATTTGTTTAATCACCAGTGAATACAATGTGTTTGAAGTGTTCTTAGGTAAATAAGGTTTTTCAAAAATAAATTATGGGTTTTAATTTTAAATACTAGTAATGAATTCTGTCAAACCTTGAAAATGTCTGTGGCTAAAATGATAGTCTATTAGATGAATTATATTATTCCTAAGGGGAATACACAGTGCAAACATAGTCGACTAAAGTTTAAATTTTCTTAGACTTGTATGTATCTTAAACCGGCACCTGATTGGCTCTTCCGGTGCCACCTGACTTAGTTACCCCAAAAAGAAATAATTGTCTTCAATATCGCACTACAAGGTGGTGAGAAAACTAGTGATGAACTAGTCCCTGTTCAAATAAAGTTGGAAGATTGTTTGTCAGCCAACAGTCATTAGACCACAGTGAATCTGTCAGCTAAATCTAATAAGCTCTCCTTTTTTTTTTGTTTTATATTTCCAGTTCGGTCCCACTGAAACCCAGACTCATAACCAAACCACCAATATCTCTGCCTGAATTGACAGCCTGTCTGACCCAGTTGCTCTCACCCAGACCAACCCTGCATCTTAAATGGCAAATAGACTGAATTACTGCAGCGCTTTTCCAGTCATAGAGTTTTACAATCTGCTATGGCTCCAAATCCACAGCAAAATGTCTTGGAATAATCCCCTGGAGACGCTCTGTGGAGGATTTGCTATTGTGTGATGAATCATAATATGAATTCTTGAGGATCATTACCTGTGATTGATAGTACAGTACTCAAATTCATTTAATGAAAATGATAGTTTCAGTGTTTATTCTAAATAAATAACAATTTAAAGAAGTTCATAGAAATCTCGTGATTTTTTTTTTTTGAGTAACAGAAAATAGTTAGAAAAGGTAGGGCTCATCCTACAGAATGATTTTTGACAGAAAATGGACATGATTAATTTATGGACATTAATAAATAGCGTTTCGTAGCTTAAAACTGCTGTAGTAGTTTTTCAGAAAATATTGTCGGTTGGCTTGTCAATCTACTTCTCTATATTTACTTACGTATTTATTTACCTGTATCACAGTTTCGTCCTCTAAAAGGATTTTTGCACTCACAAACATATTCAGACCAAAGGTCATGGCACACTCCCCCATTCTTGCATGGGGAGCTGTTGCATCCTGACAATGCTGCTCGAGGACACCTTCGTTAAAGGAAAAAATAGAACATGTCGCTTGAGAATAATTCAAACACATTCCAACAAAATAATTAAAAAGATAAACATGCAGCATTATAATTGCAAATTTAGTGGTTAGTTTATCATATCTTTAATGCATGAAACATTACCTGTTGAAAACATTATATGTTGCAAGGCCAGAAGAAGGTCTCAGCAAGATGCCATTAATCTGAATATTTCGAATGCACCCAACAAAGTCATGTGTTTTTATATGACTTGGATGTTGCAAAATTACTTCCAGACTTCTCAGTCCACCAAATGTCATATTTGTGTTTCCAACATCAAGAGTCCTAAGAGATGCAAAAGTGAAAAGAAATCATTTACTCAGGTTAACGTTGTTCAGATAAGGCTGAAAATGACAAAAATTGCCATCTGTTCATTTATGAGTACCTCTCTGAGATAGTGCCATCAAACTCTGAAAAACAAAATCCATTGTTCACAACATCTGTGCAGTTGTCCACAAGCAAAGTCCCCAACTGTTAAAAATATACAGATACACATCAATATTTTAATCAACTTATGACTGGTCTAAATTATGTAAATAGTTATAGCTCACATTGCCAATCCTTCTGACAGTAACGCTGTGAAAATGTCCATCTGCAACTTGCTTATGGGTCTGCAACTTCACAGGTCCGGAGCCAAGGTCATAAGAGAGTTGTACTCTGCTGTCAAGTATCTCCAGTGCAAAAAATTCCCTGCTGGATAATATTCCTGAATTGTACAGGAGTAGGGAGTCCCTCTGCACTGTCGCAAACTCAAAATAAATTAAATTAGTCCTGCGATCCAGTGGGGGAAACTCCACAAAGGACATTTCTTCAAAACCATAACTGAGTTCCTCACAATGGACTCCACTGACTCCTGAAAAGAAAATAATTTGCAGTAAGTTGATCATAAAATCAACATAGTTAGTCATTTGATTATGTTATTTAATGTTTTTTAAAAACAGATATTTTGGTGCTAAGGTACAATAATACTAAAAACTACTCTTAGCATGCCTAAAATGTCTTTCTAGACCTAGATCACGCAGTGATCAGATATGTAATACGCCAATGCAGAAGCATTATTTTTGGTCATATAAATGACTGTGATCTTGGAACTTAGTCGTATGATAAAACGACTAATACATATGTTATTTCCATTCTTCCATGGAAATAACATGCATGAGAATGCCATTAAAATGATCTATTTTTACATCTGCAAATGCACATATTTAAAGTTTGTACATTTAGTGACGTTTATTGTTATCAAGAATGGATATGTTGTTTGATGATCAATGAATAAACGAAGCAAAAAATACGACATAAGCCTTTACTTCTAAGAATGAAGTAAAGGCCAAGAACCCATTGGTCATTATATAAAATAGATCAAAGGATTGATTATCTGAAAGGAATAAAGCTTTCAACTGACAGAACATTAAATGACAGAAGAAAAACTATCAATTTTGATATAAAACCTTGTTACAAAGCATTAGCTGTTATTAGTAAATAGTGAGGTAAACTGTGAGCTTTTATTAGCTCGTATTTGTTTATGCTTCTTTAACAATCTCCTCATTTTGCATCATGTGCCTTTATGTTTGTTCTTACCAAAAGGACAGATACAGAGGAATCCTGTTTGCAGGTTAATGCATCTTCCCTGAAAACATGGTGTAGATCTGCAGTGATCTTTGAGCTGTTCACACCTTTCTCCTGCAAAAATAGGTAAACATACTTTTTGCAAGGATTCTGGTTAAGGTTAGTATAATGAAACACGTTTAAGCTTGTTTTAATGATCAGTTCTACCTTCAAATCCAGGCGCACATTGGCAGTGGTATCCCTCCTGTGACTGAATACATGTCCCACCATTTTGGCATTTCACCTTAAGGCACTCATCCACGTCAGCTGAGCAGACTGAGCCAGAGAAGCCACTCAGACAGTGACAGCGGAAACTTCCTGCAGTGTTTTCACATGTACTGTTGTTCTGACAAGGATTCGCCTCGCATTCATCAATGTCATCTTCACAGAGTGAACCACTGAACCCGACCGAACAGGTACAATTAAAAATCTCTTTCCGTGGCGACACAAAGATGACAGCCATGCTTTCCAGGACAGCAACCTCCTGGCTGATATAAATGTTTTTGTTGCATGTGGCCCCATTCTGACAGGGGCTCATGAGGCATGGATCACTGGTGATGTGAGAAATTGTCATATTGCTTTGGGACTCCAGTAACTTCTTATGTCCAGCAGATATACTACTCGCTACCTCTCTGCTTAGATATTGCCCATTGTAGTTTTTCACTGCAGCAAGTAGTAGTATCTCCATGCCAATATGTTTGATTCCAAAAACATGAGTCTTTGAGGCCTGCAGATTAAACAGACTATCCAAGGCTTTCACAAACCGCAAATACCTGTTAGTCAAGAAGTTTTCCATTGAATGTGAGGCCACATAGAAAAATATACAACTGTCCACAGATGCATTTGTAAAACCTTTGTAGTTCACATAGATACTGTTATTTACAGGAAAATGAACTTGATCTGTAGCTTCAACTGTGACATTGAATGTGGCCTCGCCTTGAAAAGGGGATGACCATAGCTCACATGTACCATTGGGTATCATGAACATGTTAATTGGGCCACTTCTAATGGAACAGAGGAATGCATCAGACTCATCATGATCCTCGGGATGCACATTACCAATCATGCCACCATTAAAAGAACTACCAAAATATTTCACCTCAATAAAGATGTTTCGTGGTAATGGGGGGTTATCGTTTTCATCTTCCACCGTAATGTGGAGTGTTGTTGTTGAAGACAGTGATATAGGAAACCCTGCATCTTTTACCACCACCAGTAATCGATATTCAGAGACATGCTCCCGATCAATAACACGTCTGGTGAGTAAAACTCCATCTGGAGTGAGAAAAAAAGCACTTTCTGCTGACAAACTTGACAGCCAAAAAGTAAAAGGACCTTGATTTGGAGGTAAATCAAAATCAAATGCATTTAATCTGGCAACGATGGCTCCTTCAGGTTGATTTTCCTTCACTTGAATCTTGTTTGTCACAAGTTGAGGGGCATTGTCATTAATATCAACTATATTCACAATGACATTTGTTGTCCCAGTGGCTGGGGGAGAACCATGATCAGTGGCTGTTATAGTGAGATTATAAACTGGCCAGCGTTCCCTGTCAAGATCAGAGTTTACTAACACAATGCCATTAAGTGGATCAATGGAGAAAGAGGAGTTTATGTTTCCGTCTACAATCCTAAAGGTGAATTGATTCCAATCCAGTACAGAGTCCTGGTCCAAAGCACTTACAGTTAACACAGATGTCCCAGTTGGTGTGTCTTCTTTAACATCTGCCTCGTACCATGTGGAGGTGAACAAGGGTGCATCATTAATCTCAATCACATTAATATTTACCAACGTCTCAACTATGTCTGTTCCATGAATAACACCAGCGTTTTTTGCCAAGATTTTCAAAATGACTTTACTGTTTCCTTGATCCTTCAAACTACGACTCGTATATATCTCTCCAGAAAGTAGGCCAATGTCAAAGCCAAAATTTTTGCCTTGGCCAAACGTTAGATAAAACACCTCACCTTCAGGACCACTGTCGTTATCAGTGGCTGTCACTTTTCCTATTGATGTTCCAACAGGAACATTTTTGTATACTGAAAAGCTAAAACTTTCTTTTGTGAAGGTTGGGCTAAATTCATTAAGGTCCAGGATATGGATGACAACGTGAGCTAAACTAAAGAAGTTGTGTCTTGCAATGTTTGAAGCTTTTATTGTTAAATCAAACATCTGCTCTTGCTCATAATCAAAGACATCCAAAGTAGTGATACTCCCATTTCTTGAATCGATTGCAAATTTATCCAAACTGCCAGCAATACAAGAGTAAGATATTTGTGCATTTATTCCTGAGTCCATATCGGTGGCCTGTACATCTAGAATCTTTGTCCTGACTTTTGAATTTTCAGGCACTGTTGTGATATACTCTGACGATGAAAAGACAGGTGGGTTGTCATTTACATCCATAACAATCAGAGTTACATTCAACCAGGCAGATTTAGCTATCCAACCACCATCTGTTGCTATGATTTGCAGATTATATCTGGTTATTTTTTCAAAGTCAAGCTCTCTGGTAAGAGTTAGCAGCCCAGAGAATTCTCCAACGGAGACCGGAAAATATTGATTTTCAGGACTGATGTGGTATTTAATTACACCATTGGGACCATAATCCCCATCTTCTGCTTGAATTTTCCCAGCCACTGATCCAACAGGCAGGTCTTCAGGGACAGAGAACGTGACTTCTGGTTCACTGAACCTTGGAGAATAATGATTTTTCCCAATAATTTCAAAGGTGATTTCAGTTTGAGAGGTCAAAGGAGGAAAGCCCTGATCTTTGGCCACAACTAATAAAGTAAGTGACTCATTTTCACTTTCTTCTAAAGTTTGACTTAAAAATAACTTTCCATTGTCAGCTTTAATCCAGAAGAAATCAGAAGCATTACCTCCACTGATGTTATACTCAATATAATCACTGCTATTGACATCTAGATCTGTTGCAGTAAACATGGCCACTTCAGTTCCCACCAACAGGTCATATGGAACAGCAATCTCTGTTAGAGAAGGCAAAAACTTTGGAGGGTGTTGGTTCAATTGTTCTAATGTCACTGTAACAGTAATGTTACTGTGTAGAGGAATGCTGCCACAATCAAATGCAACAATTGTGAAGTTATAGATTTCAAAAGTAGAATTATGTAAAAGGAGGGGCTGCTTTGAAAAAACGTCTCCAGAAGAAGCATCTACCCAAAATAATTCACTTGGAGGTTCGACAATATAGACAATCTCACTGTTTTGTCCAATATCTGTGTCTGTTGCAAAGACTTGCAAAACAAAAATCTCTGACTTTTTTGTTTCTGGGACAGCAACTGAATACAAATCACGGGAAAATACTGGTTGGTTATCATTGAAATCTAAAACAAAGATACTGACGTCAGTGCTAACACTCCATGCTGAATCATTGGCATTTATTTTCAAGACATAATGGTCTTGTACCTCCCGGTCCAGAGACCTTCTAACAAAGATGCAGCCAGTGGTGGATTCGATGTCAAAAGGGAAGATCCTGATTTTGGTCAGGTATGTAATAATTAATTACTGCATTAGAATCAGCGTCATCATCGGTTGAGGTTATCTGCACAACTGTGTGCCCTATGGGGGCATTTTCAAAGACCTCTGCAAGATGTATCTGAGAGAATCGAGGTGCATTATCATTCCTGTCCAAAACAGAAATGATTACCGTTGCTTGGTCTTTATGAAGGGGGTTGTTAGGTTCTGCAGCCTCAATTGTTAAATTAAAAAATGGAATGCTTTCTCGATCTAAACTTACAATGGTGCTTACCAAACCGTTTTCAGGGTCAAGTGTAAAAAACTCATCATAATTTCCTTCTGTTATGTTGTACCATACTGTGCTGTAATTGGGAGAATCTGCATCGAGAGCAAGAACATCGCAAACTCCAGATGGTGGGGAATTTTCATAGACCTCACACCTATATTCAGTCTGGGTAAACTGGGGAAAATTATCATTTACATCACTGATGTTTATGTGAATTTCTAAAAATGATGAAAATGGAGGCAAACCAGAGTCTCTGGCTTCTATCAACAAAGAAAATTCCTTTTTGCTTTCATAATCCAGTGGGTTCTCAACTGTCAGTGCTCCACCTAATTGGTCTAGATGGAACATCTCCTCAAAGTTTCCAGAAGCAAGATAAAAAGAGACAGGTTCAGCTCTGATGCTTGCCGCAGAAATAACAGCTACTACTGTTCCCACTGGCTCGTCCTCAACGAGAGAATAACTCAGAACATCCACATTCATCTCTGGGAAGTCAGAAATGTTGTGAAACCTGATACTGATAGTGGTGATGTCAAATTTTGGGTTTTCTCCAGCATCTTCTACATACACATTGATGACAAAGTCATCTGTGCTCTGCAGTAAGCTTGAAGTGAATACAGTGCCGCTGTTCGGATCAATCGAAAACAGGTCTGAACTTTGTCCATACAGAGAGTAATGCAGCTCTGCATTCATGTCAGTGTCTCCATCGATTGCTCTCACTGCACAAACAACTGAGCCTGTGGAAAAATACCAACAGAATATGTAAATTTTGTTCTCAGTCTCAACAGTGTCACCTGTCATAAGGAAGCAAAGCATCTCACCTGGAGGAAACTCTGTGGGCACATAAGCCACAAAGGGACTGTCCTGAAACTGAGGCCAGTGATCATTGATATCACCAACCAGGACAGTAACAAGTACAGAGCTTGACAGCGGCTGTGTGGGATGCATATCCATGCCAATCACTGTCAGCGTGTAAAAGGCTACAGTCTCCCTGTCCAAGAAATCAGTGGTAAGCAGTTCTCCAAATGTTTCCTCAATAGCAAATGGCACATCGTGATTTTCCATGAAATACCTAATTTGAAGAAAAAGTGGAACATTTTTAGTACACAGTGACATCCAAAACAATTATGCTGTTAAACGTTTCCCACAAGTTACAACTCCAAGCCTCATTATATTTTATTAGGTTTGACAGATCATTAAAAAGTGGATTTTTATTTTTTCACAAATAAAAATTAAGCACGGCATAGGTATGTATTTAGTTCATTTCATTCAATACTTTGTAGATCCACCTTTAAGTCTTGTAGTAGGTCTCAGTTGGAATTAGGTCAGAACATTTAATAAGCCATTCTAACACATGATACTTAGATCAAAACCAGTCCATTATAGCTATGTGTGTTTTATGGGAGATCAAATTATACATATCATCAATAGTTTCTATATAGCAATCGGTTTGAAGGCAATCGGTTGGACTGGATTTTATTAAGAGGTATCAAAGTAAAGAGGGGTAAATATAAATGCAAACCAACCTTTTCAAATTATTTTTTGTTTGTCTTAATCTAAAAATCAGGTATCGTTTTCCCTTCACCTTACAACTATGCAACTACTTTGTGTTGGTCTACCGCATAAAATCTCTTTTAGATGTGTTTCTTCACCTTACTTCTCCACTCATGCCCTCATCAGCATCAAATGCAGATATCATTGCAAACACCGTGCCTATTGGACTGTCCTCAGACACTATGGTGTTGTAGACTTCCTCTGAAAACTCAGGATGGTTATCGTTGACGTCATCCACAGTGATATGGATAGTCAGAGTGCCAGTTAGTGGTGGAAAACCTTCAAATTTACAAAGTGACATTCATTAAGTTATACCTGTGTGAAAAATTTTGGATAGGGTGTTATTTACATATTGAATCTAACTTATGTTGATCTTGAATATTAATTACCTGAATCAACAGCCGTTATGATAACAGTGTAAAATGGTTCTCTTTCCTTGTCCAAGCTGTGTAAAATTTTGAACACACCATTGGGAGTGACAGAGAACAGACCATCACTGTCTTCTTTTTGCATAAAATAAATAAGCTGACTGTTGATCCCCAAGTCTTCATCCAAAGCTGAAACCTGGTCAAAAAAGAGTTGAAAACATTAATTGAATAAAAGTAAAAAGATCTGTTGATTAGACGTGAACCAGTTTATCTGTATCTAAGTATCCATCCTATCCCTGGCAGTGGCCCTGTAGGTCTGATTTTGGAAATTTTGGACTTTAGAGGATAGACTGCATTTTCACACTGCAACAGAAAACATAAAATCAAAGACCGTTTAGGTCATTCAAAGCTTCTACAAGCACAGCAATTGAGTTGACGGAGTTGCTAAATACACTTTTATATGTAATCAGTTTCCATTTCTGAAGGTCTTCCTAACAATCTGTGAAAGGTAAAGGGGCAGTACCATGTAATTTCTTGTTCAAGCTGAAAAATGAGATCTTCCCTTATATTTTTATCCATGTTTGCTCTGTAGAAAATTATACTTCTACATGTTGTCATGCAGCTACAATTCAATGATAGAAAGATGCACCTGGTAATTCATGCAAATCACAGAGGCATTTGATAGTGTTTTATATTTTTTGTAATCATTTCTTTGCAGTGAAAATCTCATCTGGGCCCATGCCTAGAAATGATTGCACAAAGTATGAACCAAGAGGTCCAGCAGCACCTGGTGTGTTAGCTGAGACGGATCGTTTTCATTTTCTTTGACATGAATGATCAGGAGTTCTGGAGAAAACTGGGGTGTAAAGTCATTAACGTCCAACACTGTAATGCTGATAGTAACAGTCGCAGATCTGGGTATATTCCCTTGATCAGCTGCAGTTAAAATCAAACTGTAATTTGAGTCCCTTTCTCTGTCAAGTTGATCCCGGAGTGACAGCACGCCTCGAACTGCGTCAACCACGAAAGGACCAGCTGGTGTCAGGCTGTACCGGACTTGCCCATTTGATCCAATGTCTTGATCCTGAGCTTCAAAATGAAACAGGCTTGTCCCTCGCTTAATATCTTCTTTGATGAACAAACTGTCGTTGCTGTGTGAAAACACAGGGTCATTATCATTTACATCCTCAACATGCACTGTGAAATTCATTGAAGTGGCCAATCGAGGTGAACCCATATCAGTGGCTGTTACTGTGATATCAAGAGTGTCTTCCTTTTCTCTGTCTAATATCTCCTCAAGGAACACCTCTCCAGTTGTGTTGTCAATGCTGAATGTCCCACCAGAAGAGTTGATTAAATAATACAAAATCTTTGCATTGGATCCTGCGTCTTCATCCTCAGCATGTAGAAGCATAACAACAGAATGCAATGCAGAGTCCTCTGGTACACCAGCATGTTGGGCAGAAACAAAAAATGGAGCGTTGTCGTTAATATCTTCCACTTCCACAACTACACGAGCAGTGCTGGTGAGCTGTGAAGATGCTGGCTGTGCACAATCCTTTGCTGTCACAGTCAAGTTATAGGAAGATTGGCTCTCTCTGTCCAGCTCTTTGTTCAGGCATAAACTACCTGTTGAGTGTATGAAGAACATGCCAAATTCATCACCGCTGACAACTGTCAGTTCCAATTCTCCATTTTCACCTAAAATCAAGATGACAAAAACAGATTCATCTCAATCTCTTTCTACAATATCAAAGTTTTGATCATATAGATCACATTGAATTTCATAAAATAGCAGTTCTGATTTTTAACTATCATGCACAAATTATGCACAAATGTAGGCTGCAAATGACTGATTCCCAAAATGTGTTTTCTTGTCATGATCAAGAATTTACAATAAAGAAAAAGGTTCTGTTTAGGTTTTAACATTAACTTGGGAAATTTATTGTACTATAAATAACAGTAAAAATCAGGTACGTTTGGCCTCAGAGCAACTTAAAATGTTTGATTCTTCAGACAGCTTTCTTTAAATCCAGGACAGATGAAAAGGAGGTTTATTGATTTACTGATCTCTGAGGGTTTTAACTGAGCATAAATTCTGCAAGTTTTCAGTGTCAAAATATGCCTCAACTAAAATGCTGGTAAAACATCAACAATGATTATATTTTTCTTTATAATGTTTTTGTTACCAATTATTAAGATAGTCAGATGTTATTCCTTTTATATGTTCAGGAAGAAGGGAAGCAACCGGTAAGAGTTTTTTTCTTAATCTGCAGGTATTCTACACACAGTCGTGCAGCTTCTTTGTTTTTATTTGTTTCATTTGCATTTTGTTGGAAATGTTTTAACTCTTACCATCGTCTTTGTCTGACACATTCAGTGACAGGAAGCAAGTTCTGATACGTGTGTCTTCCAGCAGTAATGCAGTTAAGTTGTTCTGACTGAAAACAGGAGGGTTGTCATTGACATCCAGCACATTAAAGTAGACTCTGACACTGGATACCTGCTGCACCTCTACGGTGAGAATGTAGAACCTTTGTGCTTCAAAGTCCAGGCTGCGGGATAATAGGAACTCCCCTGATACAGGGTTGAGGAGAAACATGTTCTCCCCATCGTCCTCTTGAACTGTGTATGTGATAGGCGTGGGACTGTCCATCTGTGCTTCCACCTTTCCCACAACTGTTCCTGTCAACACAGTGAACCAGAGCTAATTACTCTTTGGTTTGATAACAGTGGATTGAAAAGACAACATCTGGCTAATTACTGGGGGAAAAAGTAATTAGTGTTGTGAATTAAAGATAAAATAAGAAAAAAAACAAGATACTTGGAGAATTTTATGAAAAAGTCAAATTAACTGTTGTAAACAAACAAGCGTGTTTGCTAACAGAAGAAGAGATGATGAACCTGGCACAGTGTCTTCCTTTACTTGAAATGAATAAACAGTTTGTGAGAAAGCCATCTGTGTTTGCCATCTGCTATGAGTGAGAGAGCTGACTGCCCCATGCTTCAGCGCTGCATCAACAGATGTATTATACCAGGAGGGAGGCTTGTGTTGCTCGACAACAATACCAGAAAATTCACTTTCAGTCCTCAGAATCCCTGGATTGTTTTCCTGAGAGACCACCATCTTAAACACCTGTGTAATTACAAGATAAAAAATAAACAACTTTTGATGTATTTTCCAGTATTCACACACAAATATAGCATGCTACTATAGTGGAGTAGTTTGGAGAACACCAGTGCAATTCAAGCTGTGATATCGATTAATCCTTTTAAACAGAAGCCATTATTAGAATATGTTAACCAGATAACCAACTTACCATAAGAAGCAGTAATGAAAGCATGACTTTTCTTAGGTGTCTGGTAGTTTCCATTATAATGTTTATCTCCTAAGTACCCATTTCTTTGATGTGATTACAAAATCAGCTTGAAGGAGAAAATCCTGTTCAAAGCAAAACAAATGTGGCGTAAAAAGATAAGGTCCTGTAAGTTTACTCCATATAACTTCTCCAAATGGTAAACCTTGTATCCATAGAGAATGCTCAGTCTCCTCAGTTCGTAATCCTGATTGTTGTGACTCATCAACTTTGCCTTTCCAAATCCTTTAATTGCCAAAATCAAAACACTGAAATCTAAAGACTTATGCTATTTGAACAAAACTCAAATAGCATTTGCAAAGCAGTTTGGATGCATTTTCCTTATAAAATCTACTCAAACACTGAAACGTAAAAGAAGTCATAATGACTTATCCTACCATGTATTTTACTGCACCGGTTTTGTGTTCTTTCCATAGAGTTTTGTTGCAGATTACTGTGTGCAAAGGGGACAGCAGCATGTTTCTCAGTGGGTTTGGACTGCTTCTTGGACAGGATTGGTTCGGACACAGCAAGGCTTTCATTCAGAGTAAAATGAGAGAAAGTTGAGGGGGTGGGGGCGGCTCCACCTGGAATAATAGGTTTTAGAATAGAGCTGACATTAAATAGTACAGCATAGCAGAAATTCAGAGATCTGACTGACCTACATTCAGGATTAGTATTTTTAAGACTGTGGAAAAAAGGACAATGATCTCATTACCTTACTTGCAAACACTTCTGAGAAAAGCTGACTTTTTTTTACAGTGCTGCTGAGAGGAGTCCAATAAACAGACATCTGAATCCCTTCTAAGTGATTGTGGTCACTGTGACTGCAAGATTTTTCTCTCCAGTTACTCCAAGTGAGAAACTAAAACCAGGTCATTACTTTAACACTAAAGGAAGGGAGAAACACAAAACACAGGAAACACGATCCTCACTTCTTTTTTTAGCCTTTGAGTAGACAGAATTAGACACACTTTGTTTAACTTTAAAATGTCACAGGTAGATTTTTATAAAGGGTCTTTCTGTGTGGAATTTTAGGTTGCTGCAACAAGAGCAAATGACTTTGTTCCTCAAGGGGAAATGATGATGTTTGCTTGTGCTTAGTTACTCACTTATCAATCAAGTCACAATTGTTTACTGGAGAGTAGTTTTGCTTTTTCAAAAATCCAAAAGCAAAATGTCATCATGACTTTTATGGTGTGGGACTGTGGGCGTTTTTGTAAAGATTTGTACAGAGCAAATCTCTAAGCTCCAAACTAGCGTGTCCCATTAAACATTATTCCTTGTTCTCTATTATTAAGCCCCAGTTGAACACTTACATGCACAAACTTGGCAAGAGGGGCAACTTCACTACAGCACCACCTTCTGGACAAAGGATTTCAGAACATTTAAAAAATATAATAAATCCATAGGATGTAAGTTGGAGCAGTTGGTAGCATTGCTGCTTTGCAGCAAGAAGACTTCAAATCCTTACCATATTCTCTCTGTTCATGCATGGGTCCCCTCTGGGTAAAAAGGCAGCCACCCTGCTAGGTTAAGCGGGTGTAGAAGTTGGATGGATGGCAACAATCCAGGACAAGGAGGTTGTATTGTTGTAGCTTTATGGCTCTAATTCACTTTTATTAATAACATGGGAGCTCAGTGTTATGTAAAATATTAATGTGTTGCTATCTGCTACATTTAATTTACCTCTGAAGTCAGCATTAAATACAAGATCTGCATGTATGAGATTTGATTTGTCTGTTTAACTTGTACCATCTTGCAGGGAAACAATCAGTCAGACTTGTATTATTCAAAATGTTCAATGCACACTGTCCCTCATAAGCAAATAAATTAGATGCAACAAATCACATTCCTGATCCACTGTTAGAAACCAGTGGGAGTTCTAATCTGTTTAATGAAAACTAATTGCGTATCTATCTAGGTTTTATGCTTTCAAATACTATGGCAACATGTTCACTAAAGAAAGTAGCACTAAATATTTTAGTGCAAACAATAAAAAATAAACAATAGAGCCACAGCTGTGACTATTTAAGCAAAAAGAAGTCATGGGCTTGTAATGACAATTCTGACATTCTTTCACAAAATCCAACATTTAAAGATATTTTCACTTTTACTTATTGGTAAAAGTGATAAACATTTAAACCATAATCTTGGAGCAATCAAGCAATGCTGATGGAAGACAATATTTGATTTTGTTTTGTTTTGAGGGATAAACTCCAAGTAAAAAATCCTGTGGCTATGCCGTCCTAAAAATGTTTCAGGAGTGATCTTTAGGAAAATCCAGTAACTGAGATGCTGCCTTTCATAAAAAGTTTGACAATAATTCAAATACTTATTAAATAATGCAATTAACATATGCTGCCATCTCAACTCGTTTAAGTATTTAAGTTTTTACAACCCCCCTATTTTGATGTTTCCAACCATTAAAATAAAAGACCCAAAATGCAGAATGAGGCCATAAAACTGATTCTTCATGTTGGGTTTTTTTTTGTAGCTTTTAAGGAAGAGAAATAAACATCTTAAAAAAGAAATTTTTATTGAAGACATTCTTTAATGTCGACAGCTGCATTTGATATTAGAGTGGTATTCAAAAGGACAATAAAAAGACACTGGGACAGCACATAAAAAAATAATTTTAAAAATAAAAAAAAAGATACACTACCAACTCATCAATCTCATTTTTGAGTTGTAACACCTAAAGACTACTTACTGTCATAGTGATGTGTAGTCCTTCTAAATAGTTACATAATATGGCAGGAATACAGAACTACCACTAGAAAATTTTCAAACTTAGGATATGTAGTGTTAACTTTACAAAAAAAGGAGATTAACACTGTACATCATAAAAACATTAAATATACACATGATCTTGTTCAATTTGACATGATTCAAGATGGTGAACTGAGTACATTAGGATTACATGGCATAAACAAAAACTTCCGGTCCCATCCTTATGAGATTTACTCATCATCGTCTTCTTCTTCCTCTTCCTCCTCCTCATCTGCCTCCTCTTCGTCATCCTCCTCATCGTCATTGGCCGCAGCAGCTGGTGCTGAATCCACTCTGCCCTTTGTGCGGTATGCCACAATATCCTGTGGAGAGCAGGACAAATATCTTTTTAATCACAATCATTTTCTGTATCAATAATAAAATAATCTCTAAACTGTATCTAGAGAAAATAGCATGGCCATCAGATCTGAATCAGACTCACTTTAATTACAGCATAGTTACCACTCACCTTGTCATATTTCTCCTTCAGCTTGGCAGCCTTTTTTTCGTACGGCTGCTTTTCTTCTCCAGACAAGCTGTTCCACATCTCTCCAAGCTTTTTGGCCGTGTCCCCAATGGAGAGTCCAGGATTCTCACCTTTAACCTTGGGGCGAAAGTCGGCGCAGAAGAGAAAGAACGCAGACCTATAGGGTGTGGGATCGTGAGATTTATTATTAATATAAAAGCTAGAGGCAGAAAAACAACTTGTGAAATATAGAAGGAAATCGAGAGTGATTTTATTTCAGGGTACATACGGTGGTCTCTTTGGGGCATTTGGGTCCTTGAATCGCTTCTTTTTCTGGCCCTTAGGGGGCACGTAGTTCTTCATTTCCCTCTCATAACGCAGCTTGTCTTGTTTGGCCATGTCTTCAAACTTTCCCTTTTCCTTTGGTGACATTGTCTTTAAGACAAAAAAAATTATAAAGCATAATTTTTTTGCAGACACTGAGGTCTGTTTTTAGAACGCCGTACAAAAATACCTTTAGGACATAAAGTTTATTTCTCATAGATTTTTATCAAAGAAGAAAAAAAACAAGAAATGGAATCTTGACCTGACTCGGATGATTTTATTCTTTACCAGCCCTAATCAGGCTGTCAAAAACTAAATATTTGACTTTATTTTTTACATTTAACTGAACAAATCACGCATTACCAGGCTGCATCATCAGCAACACTCTTCTGCATGCAAGTTGTTCTTGTTGTAGAAAGGCTTGGTAGTTTCAGTATTGGTAAAGTGTTTAAACACAGAGGCAAAAATTGCTGGAAAAAATCAACTTTTCTTTTTTCATTTTTCTTTTGCCTTTTTTACAGCAGCATGTCAGATCTCGCTCCAGGCTGCTTAGAGAGAGTTAAGGAGCTAAAACTCCGACATATAACCAGAAGCTAATCATTTCACAGGAAAGATGCTCTCTATTATCATTTTAAGGATTCTAAGTCGATTTGTTACTGAATATCTTTTTCATATAGGGGCCTGTATATGTTTTGAGGTGACCAAACTTGGGGCCCTTGGCCAAGGCACTCAGCCCTTAGCAGTGTAAGCTGTGGGCTATTTTGGTGAATCATTTTGAGTGGTCCCAATGAAAAGTTGGGCAGATATAAATGTCAATACTGGCAACCTTTCTAAACAATAAAAAGCAAAAAAACCAAGAAAAACCATCCCGCTAACGCTGCTTCTTAGCCTCCGTTAAACACCTTGAAATTCTGCGGCACATCACTGTCACATGCCTAAAACATGTGAAGGGTTTGAACATGTTTTAGGCATGTGAAAACCCTTCACATGTTTCCATTCGCTTACACAAATGGAAACAATATAGAAATATACACTGCTTATTCATATCAATCCAGTTTTACCCATTGGACACATATGTAAAAAAATAAATAAATAAAGACTAAATTGATTGACTGATGTTAACTGAACATCAGTCAATCAGACTGAAGTCTGGCCAGTAAAGAAAGCATACTGTATTGATTTACGTTGATATCTTGATTTAAGTATTACAGACATGCAGTCCAACAGTTGTTCTTTCTGTACAGCATTATAACTTGGAGTTGTTTCAACCATAAAATATTTTTTTGCATATTTCTTAAGACATTTTATCAAAATGCATTATGTATATTTTTTCTATCTAGAAAGTGGATTTCAATTTCAAAAATTGTTTCAGAAGTCAGAAATGGCAGATCAAAGGTTTACATAAAAATCATTGATTTAGGAATCATCCACAACTTTTACCTTCCATCGTTCAGAGCATTTCTTGGAAAACTCTGAGAAGTTGACAGAGGCATCAGGATGCTTCTTTTTATGCTCCTCTCGGCAGGTTTGCACAAAGTAGGCATATGAGGACATTTTGCCCCGGGGCTTCTTGGGATCCTTCACCATCTTGTCTTACTAAAGAAAAAAAAAAAACGACATAAAAAATAGTCATCTAAGTGGAGTCACAAAACAGCAGTGATATGCAAATTTCTCTTTGCTGAACTGTCTCCCTCCTGCTTTGTCAGTCCCATCTATTGTTTAAACAGGGAGGATATGAGGAGGAGGGAGGGCTTCTGGGGTGACTGATGATCCATTGTATAAAGGGCCAACATTTAATTTATGCTAACTACAAAATGCGTCTCATTACTGTAGCTTTAGCTGTCCACAGCGATGTAGTGCTAACTATGTGAAATCAGGCAGCTGCTATATTTTATATGAAGTATCTTGATGACAGCGCTGCTGTGAGCCGGCGTCAGCTTGTAAATGAATACATTAGCAATGGCCTCCGCCTCCTTTGATTTTCCGCTAGCCGTTAGCCATTATGGCTCCGCTCTTGCTTTGTGTCCTCTTGCTTTTAGCATTAGCTTCGAGCTAAGCTAGGCGCCCTGCTCATTTTAAGAGGCAGTCATTAAAATGGCTGATTATGCTTATTAAAAGGGAGAGACGTTCTGTTTTCACAAACATTTTGGTTTTCCACGTCATTATAACTAACAGCTGTGCTCACTCTAGTGTTTTGTTTTTAATATTTGTATTAAAGTTTTGTTTTATGTAGGCATGATGTAGGAAAGAGATGCTCCGCCCGTCTCATCGCAGGCGGGCTGCCTCAGCACCACTCAGCGCTAACCGACCAGCAACTAGCGTTAGCTTCAAACATACCAGCACAGCCTCAATAAGCATCTGCCGTTAACAGGCTAGCACAGTGGGCTAACGTTCAGGGGAGCCATCCTCTCTGTCAGCTGCTTACACATGAGGTGACGTTGCTAACGCAGAATAAGTAGCTTTTAAATCAATCACTGGATAAGTTATCCTTTGTCTCGTTAGTAGCAGCTAATGGCAGCCTAGGGCGTCAACGTAGTGAAATGAGCATCATAAACCAGCTTGATAAAGGGTAAGCATCCCATCCAACACAGCTTTATACTCAAACATACAATGCAAACCACAAAACACCCCAGAGTTTCTCTCATATGTGCCACACAGGATAATACTGAGGAATGCTTACCCCTTTCGCTAGTTGTATCTCTCAAACAATGGAACAAGTAGCACCGTGAGTGCGCGGTCTTTTGCCTACGAGGATTCCTTGTTTATCCGGTGTATTCGGCTCCGGCTGTCGGACATTGGCTGCCGCCAACTTCTTGGATATCTTATTGGACACTCGCTGCCCGAGCCCCGATTGTTGTGCGGTTGGCTGCCCAAAACACGACGGGACGGTGGCGCTAAACTTAAAGTTTGAAAATCAATGTCTCTAAGTGTGAGGATACAAAAATAATACAAAGGTCCACGGCAAAGCCGTTCGTTGCTGAATACTTTGTTGTTGTTGCATTCGCAACAGGAAGTGTAAGGTTACAGAAATGAGAGAATGCATAAAAATAACATGCATAAATGAAAACTACTACTACAAATAAATAAACATTTATTTGTAGTAGTAATATATATATATATATATATATATATATATATATATATATATATATATATATATATATATATATATATATGAAAAAAATAAAAAAATATTAGTTATTTTAGTTTCATGTTATTTTTCCACAAGCTGGTATCAGCAATTAGGGAGAAATACAGTTTTTAAGCTCATTAATCTTGTTGCAAAATACTATACAATATGTTAATAAAATGTATATAAAAAACATATCTATTTTAAATGTATCTTGTAATGTCACCACACCGAACACTGACTTTTGCGATATAATAACTCAATAACAATCAGAGATTGTGTGGTTTGTTAGGTGGATTTTGTCATATTTTCTCTTTAAGAACTAAACAATGACTATAATTTATTTTGTGATATCTGAATTTTTTTAAATCAAAATGTCTTATCAGCATATATTAACAATAGTGTTGATTTCTAAAATAATACCCAACTTTATATAGATATCTTTTTCTGCATCACTGAATATATACAAATAAAACAAAGGTCACCAGATTACATGGCAGAGATATTTATGTAGATACACCCCAAATAAAACAATTTATAGCATAATTAATTTATTGTTTTACTACACACATTATAGATCACAGCCTTAATTCTTTTTATTTTGTACGCTTGGCAATTTTAGTCAATATCAACTTTGACCAGCTTAATATTTAAAACAAAAAATTGTAATGCTTTTTAGGTATTTAAATCATTTATTAATTTATTGAAACTTCAGGTAAAGCCCCATAAATGCAAATATTGTGGAAAAAAGTTCAGTATTTTTCTTATTGATTTCATAAACCTAAACTCACATATTATACAGATATGCATTAAGATAATGAAAACCCCAAAGATTAACACAAAAGGATAGTTTCAACAGAAATATCAGGCTTTGAAAAGTTTTTTATTTGTCTACGTTCAACATGGTGTCATGGTCACATTGTTTAGTTCTTGTTAGAATTCAGAAGGACACAGTTAACGTTCAGACAGATCCAGTCCAATTTACAGTTATGGTCGTCCACACAATATCAGATAAAGCCAATCCAATATTAATTGCCATTGTCACACCTGATAATGAAAGATAATTGTTATGAAAGATAATTATTGTCTTATGGAGGCTGTAAAACAGTGATGTGATGAGCACTCTACGATATATCAGAAAAGACTCAAACACCAAAACCTGAGAAATATGCACAGTTGTAAAAGTCAAAAGCCTATTTTCCTGATGTTTCACATTTTTACAATTCCATTTCCCCCCAGGACTTGTTAAGCTCACTTCTGCCACAGCCATCCATCCATCCATTATCCAACACCCTTCTCCATTGTGGGGTTGTGAAGGGTGCTGATGCCTGTCTCCAGCAGTCAACGGAGGAGAGGCAGGGTACATGCTGAACAGGTCGCCAGTCCCTCACTGCTTTAATTGTCTTGTCTAAGGTATAAGTTTTCTATTTTTAACTTAAAATCAAGTTCCAAGCTGCTAATTTCTGTTTATTTATATGCCATTTCTTTTACAATCTACAGCGTTTAGCCCTTACGGAAGTGTATTATTATTATCTTGCTCAATAAAATGCTTGCATTACTTTGACAGATCTGTATATCTATTATTTACTTCATCTGTAGAGTGCTAGCAGTGGTGGAATTCTAATGAAGCGTCTCTCAGAAGACAATTTGTCTCCCAACCACACTCAGCTGCTCATATCCTGTTGTATGACTAATTCATGGCACTAAATTAAGAATGAATGCTAAGACTTTATTTACTTGTGTAACTCCATGTTAATACACACATAGGCACACTGTTTCTATCTGAATGGTTTATATGCTCCTCTTCACATTCTGAACTTCTTGGCGCAACTGTATACAGTAGGGAATGTTACTGGAAACCACATTGTAAACCTGATCACATTTACACAGGAACAGCCTCAGGATATCTGAGAAACAACCCACATCCTACTCAGGTCTGTTTTTAGACTGTGCTAGCCTGAGTATTAAATATCTGAATGGTCCTTATTTACATAGCCTTTAAAATAAGCTGTTTTTCCCCAGGGTATCTTTTGAATGGAGGTTGCTAAAGGGATGCTCCACACTGTTCTGCAGAAATATCTCTCATTGATTGGGAGACACGCGTGTCAGGCCTTTAGCACAGTACCGTTCCCCCTACACCCTGCTCATCTCAACATACACCATACATGGTTTTGTGAGCATTGATCATGTAGTAGAAACTGAGTAAAGATGAAAAAGCACATACTCAAAACCAACTTCCCATTTCTCTAATTAGCTCCTTTTCTTTAGTTTTCTGAACTGCTTTTTTGACAGGACATAATGACAACAAAATAACAAGATGAAAAGCTTGCACCTCTGCACAACAGCCTTCACAAGGAGACAACTCTTCCTACTGACACTGAAATGACAGCCAATTACTGGCTCCCAAAGTGAAAACCTGAACTTTTGGCAAAATATATTCTGGAACAGCAGCACATATTATAGAGTTATCTGCCATGGTATAAGAACTGTCTTTTCTAAAACTTCTTAACATGAACATGAACACCAGTTGTAGTTTTTTTATGCTGCTCTCTGATTTCCATTGCAGTTTCAATAGTTATTCAAAGACATGTCCACATTCAGTAGACATCCTATGACACGTTTAACAGAAAGAGAGTCAACTATCCTGTACCTGTTGTTACCCGATGAAGGCAAGCATAATTTTCTTTCCTTGACACTGCAAGTAGTTTCACAAGTTAATTGTAAAAGCTTGGTTTTCTTATATTTGTATGTCTTTTGTGAATTTGCAGATCACAAAGCTGTGTGAATTGCTTTAAGTGACAAACATGTTCAGAAAATCAGAAAATGTAAAGAAAAAACTTGCTGTTGTTTTGCAATATCCCCAATCACCAGATTGGCTATTAATTAAGCTGGCTCAACCTTTCTCAACCTTTCAAGTAAATTGGTTACTTGAAAGGTTTCTGTGAATTTTATAAAGTGTTTCTTTATGTTGACCAAATGAACAGAATTAATACTTCTTAAATATTTTGATATTTATTGCATTCCAGCCTCAATTGGGATTGATTTTCTTGGTGAGACCAGCAGAAAGTAGAACATATCTGTGAAATGGAAGATATGAAATATATTATTTTCCAAATGTATAAAGCTGTCAAAGATATACTCCAACTCTTAGCACCAGATGGAGCGAGAGAACATTTTACAACATATCAAGTTAAAGGAGTGAATGCATAGAACTGATATTCCAAAATTCCTTTTTTGCTATTTCATGTTTCTAATGTGACAAAATCTAAAATTGTTCATGGGATGTGAATACTTTTGCAACAAACTGTGTCTGGTGCTTGTCTCTACATTATGTTATAAAATACTGACCTACGTATCATATGTCTTTTTAGTTTTCCTAATTCTTTTCATTTTATTGTGTGTCTCATTAAATTAACAGAAAACAATACAATATTTTAATTTGATGTAGCTTTTTTATGTGCAACAGTACAACAGTTTCTCATTGGATGAAAAATTATTTCTTGAGATTCCACCAGGCATGCTTATTAACTTTTAAAATTAAACTACTGTGTTGTAAGAAAGCATAAAAGAATAAAATATAAAAAAATATTCTCACTTTTGGTTGTTCAATGTGCTCTGAGTTTGATGGTAGTTGTTTCTTTCTTTGTATGTCGAGGGGCAATGCTTTCAGTTTTGTGGTTTCAGTTGACACTTGGTTTCTTGGTTACCATCTACCATCTGCTTTGTTGAGGTGTAATACCAGATCCTGTGTCAGGTAGCCAAAGGTAGAATCTGTTTGCCTAATGGCTGTTTGTGGATAGACTAAAGAAATTTTTTGTCCCTCAATTTTTAGATCACAAAAGCTTTAAAGATTTTTGGAAAAAATGCAACTGGAGAAAATCGCCCGCCCTTCATCAGCTTTAGGAAGATTGGAAAGCACACATATGTCAAGGTATTCCTTATTCTCATGATATAGACAATCATGTGTGGGAAAAATCTTAAAACTTTTTTTTTTTACTTTTGTTTAAATCTAAAGAAATGTTTTCTGTTGTCATGGTTATTAAAGCCATACGCAGAGTTGCAGGAAATTTGATCTCTAGAGAATACTTTTGCAATGTGTTGATCTTTTTCACGTTTTGTCATGCTACTACAAACTTAGATGTATTTTTATGAGATTTTGATGATGAGTCTCTCAGTTGCCCCTCTGATTAAAGCTCTCTTAGTTTAGGTGGACCGTGGGACAGTGTCAGTTTGCTGTGGTTCTTTATATTCACAGATGATAAATTGAACAGTGATCTGTGAGATGTCCAAAGCTCGGTATGTTGTTTTGCAGCCTAACCCTGTCGTGATCTGTGGGAGTTTGATTTTTGTGTTACTGTTATTGTTTCATACTTGGCATATTGTTTATCCCTGGTGTTTATTTATGTTAAGGGACATATTTCCAAAACAAGCCTTGGAAATTGTATGTCATTTGCCTTTTTACCTCACATCTTTTTCTTTTGTTGAACACAAAAACCTCAATGAAAACAAATCTTTCTGGCTGTGACATGACAAATTGTGAAATGGTTTAAGGGGTATACACATTCTGACCGTATATTTCTAATGTTAAACACGATAAGACTTCATATTTCCTAAAAAGGTTTGAATCAACACAAACTGTTTCATGAACTTCTTTCACCTTCTGTAGGTAAGAGTTTTAGCAAGTTTGTCAAAAGATGCAGACAAACATCTGATTATAATGTAAAATCCCACAGCATCTTCTCTGAACTGGGAAGTAAAAAGCAGAGGATCAGGATAAGGGAAACACCAGCATGGCTGGAGCGAGAGCTGCTGAAACAGAACAATAGAAGACACTCAATAGAAGAATCTAAAATCAGGAGACAACTGCAGCACTGTGCATTTTCAACTCATCACTTTGAGGTACAGTTCTGAAACACGTCTCTCTGTCTCAAAAATCTTGTGCTAATGTAGTAGCACTGTTACTCAGTCCTTAGAAGGGAACATCTTTGAGGAGCTGCGGCTTTTAGCCAGAAGATGTCACTAGTATGCTGCAGCGCTTCAGTTTCCAAGCTTGGTCTCAGCTATCAGAAAACGATATAATGCTTTACTAATTTACATAAATAAAGTTCATGACCAGTTTGCACCCAGCATGACAGCACATCAGGCAGGGCAATCTTCCCAGACCCCCAAAGCACTTCAAGCTATAGTCGAGCCAACTACATATGAGGTTTCCCAGGAAATTCGAATTTGAGCTTCTGAGCTGACAGGAACGATAAAATGATGCAGGAGGCTGGGCTGCCAGTGCATGGCTCAAGTTTCTGGGTTTCCATTGCGGATGTCAGTCACACTCTTCTGCTTAATGTAGCAAGCAATGTGCCATAACAGATTAAGTGAAGCAGGCTCAGGAGTTCAAAGTTATGCATCTCCTATGAAGGGATTTGGAAAGCAGTCAAGAATATGTGAATGCTCTCACCATTTCCATCACTTTGAGTGATTAAACAGTTATCTTACAAATTCAGGGAATACCGTGGGGAGACTTCAGCTCTAGTTACATCCTTGAGGAATTAAGCTGTTTATCCCTGTTATTTATTAATGGTAGATCAAACAGTTTCCAAGATGAAGAATCAGTTGCTAGGAAACAGCTGAAAAAAACTTAGAAGAGTTGTTAACTAGGAGAGGGTGGCCTGTTATCTGGCTGAGGACTCTGATGCGCTCGTTAGGGTCATTGATATGCAAAGGTGAATCCCTGTCCATATCTGCAGATTATTAATGATCAAATTAAGTCATTAATTTCTCCTTTTAGCACTCTGACTTTATGAACTGCCGAGTGAGTGGATCTGTCTGGACTCGAAATAAATATTCAACTAAAATCCTTCAAGTGGCCAAAGTGTTTCATGAAGTTATCTCTATAATAGTGATTAATGCTGTAACTTCCGTTTCTCCTTTTATCTCAAGATCAGTGAAAAGATATCGTTAGATGAACTCCAGGAACTGAAATTGTCCTTTGAGGTACTTTTAAAATTATGCCTTTCATATTTTACCCATGTGAAAATTTTCACATCACATTATAATTTTCATACAAAGGAATCTGATGTGAGTGGGGCAGGGTACACTGATGCAAAGAATTTTGGACATATACTCAAGAAATGCTTGGATGTTTCTGACATGGTAAGACAATAATTGTTTTTATATCATTTCACCATAAAGTCACAAGTTTTACATACAATCTGGGAGGTGATTTAATTATTATTATTTTTTCACATTTTGTTTTATTAAAACAAACACTATTTCCATAGATTTTATTAAATTTATTTATTTATTTTTACATGAAACAGCAACACAAAGTAGTGTAAAATTTTGTAACACAATCAAGATTATGATTGTCAGAAGTCACCTGAAAGTAAGGCAAAAAATAAATCTCATTTGCCACACACCTTATAAGAGACACAGCAAACAGGTCCACAGTAAAACATGGTGGGCATCATGTTGTGGGGATACTTTTCTTAACCACAGTCAGGGATAATATGAGAGTTGATGGGACGATCAATGTAGCTAAATATTTAGTTATATTAGAAGAAAACCTATTAGAGATAGCAAAAGATTTGAGTCTGCTGAAGAGGTTCATCTTCCAGTAGCATAATTACCCTGAGAAAACAGCTTGTCAGAAAATTGCTGTTGATATTCTCTTCATTTAATTTTACTGAGCTTGATGTATTAAAAAATAAAATTAAATAAAAAAATGTGTCTCCATGGGTAAAACTTTCATGAAAACATATCTCCAAGTGAGGCTAAATACAAACTCACATCAAACTTTTTAAATTTAATTTGTGATTTTTTTTTTTTTTTTTCATTTACATTTGTGTTGGTCTATCTTATACAATTCCAATCCAATATTTTTTCAGTTTGTGGATGTATCAAGGCAATGTAAGTTTAGATAAAAGGTTAATTATCTTTTTTCGGTTTTTGTATCTCACAGAGCAATGAAGAAATATATAGTTTGTTTAAGAAGATTGATTACTCTGAACAAGGAAAGATTTCATGGGTGAGTCCTATTCAAGTTCTGTTTGAGTCTAAAAGAGCAAAGTATGAAATAAATCTCTAGAAAAATGGCAACTATATTTGAGCTGGTATTTATTGATCAAATGTAACTGAGACAACCGTCAGCATCTTTGGATATAGTTGCCTCAGTAGTGTCAAGATCAATGTATAAAACAGTATTTGAATTTTACCTTGCAAGACATCTTATAATACAGAGAAATAAGTAGTTATTTACACACATAAAGTAGTAGACAAATCATTAATGATGTATCTCAGTAAATCTCCACATGTTCAGACACTTTTCACAAAGGAAGGAATGTGATGTGTGATGCAGATGGAGTTCTCCACCTATCTGCTCCAGCAGTACGAAGCAAAGATGGAAACTATGAGACGCAGGAAGCAGGTGGCCTTTCACTTGCCAGCCCTCATGAACGATGGCGGACATGGCGTTCCTGTAGTCAACATCCACTCCACCCACGATGGCGAGGTGTTAACAATGAGAGAAGATGGATTTGTTTGTCAGTGGAGTCCTGACCTTAAACCTCAGAGGAGCAAGCACATGTTTGTAGGTATTAGCTTTTAGAATTGCTCCTGGAATGTTAATTAATTTATTAATGAAGAATTAAAAAATAAAATAAAATCTATTCTTAAAACACCTAAAGTGCTATTTCCATAGCTCAATGTACACTGGGTAACTCAATATATTGCTTAATTACACAATGCTTATTGCATATAACTGTAATTATTTTTCATTTACAGATAATAAAAACATTACATTAAGATCAGAATATTAAATCGGCCCAATGAAAATAGTTTTGCACAGAAATCAGGGCTTAATAAAAAGTGTGTTTAATACCTGTTTTAAGGTTTGTTTGTCCTATTTCCATGCTAACCAAACAGACCTTTAAAGACATTGATCCAGATGACAGTTTGTTATTCAAATATGGTTACTGATTTATTATCTACTTTAACACTGAAAGTAATAAAATTAAATCAAATTCAAGTTAATTTGTATGACACATTTCAGCAACAAGACAGTTCAAAGTGCTATGCATCATGTAATCATAAGTCATCAATTATGAAACTAGCAATAAACATTATTTTGACAAAATGTCATATTAAAAATAATGACTCAAATACACATCAAATATGTTGATCAATGTTTCACTAAACAGGTAGGGTCCAAAGCCTTTAAATTAGTGGCGGAGAACAGTACCGATACATTGTAATTTGTTTGAAACAAAACTCTGATCTCAATTCTTACATTTTAATTGGTCCTGTTTGTAGAGTCAGGGATCTGGCAAAAGAAGTTCAAAGTGGATAACCGATTTTACTGTGTTGTCAGAATACAACAAGCTGATGATCGGAACAGGGTGAGAACTTTTTATTGACCTCGCTGATGTTTTTTTTTTTTTTTTTTTATTAAGGAGAGGTTGGATTTAGATTTAATCTGCTTGAGCACTTTATTTTTCAGGGACAGAGAGATTCAGTTTTATGAACTTTCCACTTTAGAGCCTTACTGCCAAATCAGTGGCCTGGAAACTATACCTTTAACTTTAAGCTACAGGTGAGCTGCATAAGAAGATCTTAAAAATTCTTCTACAGTTCTTTACCTGATGTTTATTTTGTTTGTTTGCTCTGCAGCTACATTGGCTCTGATAAATGTTGTTTTCTATATGGTGACATGGAGGTAAGTCCTAATCAAATTACATAACCAATATGCAGAGGTGTGATGTCACAAGCCATACTTGTAGGAATAGTTTTACTTCAACAACTTCATAATTTTATTTGAGGATTATTTTTATCATTTCACTTGAGTACAAGTTTTGTTGGTGAAGGGAGACGTCTCAGATGCACAGATTTTGTCTTAATGTTATTTTCTGTCTTCTGAGCCTGTTGTGCCATTTGAAGGGGAACTTAATATGTAATTTTTCTAATCCCTTGAAGTAGTTTGTATTTCAATACATAAGTCAAGAATGACAAAATACAGTGAGAAAATATTTGTTTCTATGCCTTAATTTGCTCATTTGTAGGTAAGTTATTTATTTCTGTTTTTTTTTATACAATACTTAAACATATCAGATTTTGTACATAATTCCATATTTTTGCACCTCAGTTTGCACTGTTAAGCATTTTAAAGTGAGGTTTCTTTTACACCACTACAGATTTTTGTATCACTGTCAACTTCTGTAAAAATGTAAGCTCTTTGCAGGAGGCTGCTAATGTGTCTGTGTTTCAGGGATGTGTTGCCATCATTTTGCTGTTCCCTGCCGAGGACACCCTCAGGTAATGTTGCTTTTATGAAGATCTACTACCTTATTAATATTCATTTAGCACCATTACACATTTTTATTCTGCAATCAGAACTGTAAGAGACATAAGTGGCGCACTAATTTCCATTTGTATTGGGTTTGATTATTCTTAAGCAAAGTGACCTTTCATAGCAGGGGCCAATGGCACTCAGAGAGGCCTTTCATGCAAACTTCTACATCAGAATCAAAAAAGAATAATTAAAAACCACAATTAAAAAAGAAATCTTGATACAGCGACATAAAAAATAATTCATATTATTGTCTTCAATGGGCACTTTTATCAAAGGTCAGTATTCATTATATGTTTAATCATTGTTATAATTGTGATGCTAATTAAAAGATAATTCAGAAATGACCATTAAAACATCATAGATATCATTGAACTGAAACAAAAAAAGAAAGCTTAAGTGATAAGATAAACTATTTGAGTTACTACCCTTTAAAAAAGGAGAATAATGATTAGTTTTCAAAAACAGTAGGGACAACTTCTTCCATCATTTCAAAATAATATTTTTGAAGGTGTGAAGGCAGAATCTCCTGTGTGTTGGAGCCTTAGGACGGTTGGAAAGCATCAGGGTAATTGAAATCACACAGCATGATAATTAGGAAATATGCAAATAAAGTAAGAACCTCAGTCTGAACATAGAATCTGCCAAAAGAGAAATACTTTCACCTGCGGTTTTTATCTTTGACTTGTGATGTATTCTCAAGACGCAACAATCTTTGGTACAAGAATTATCAGTAAATTATTATATAACTGTTATTAAAATGAAAAACTGAGCTGAATGTCTGTGAACCCCTAGATATGAGTCTGCTAATCCATCCCAATTGCAATTTTTCCCCTAAATATTTTGAGGATCTGTTAAAAGGTGAAATGAGCTATCAATAGTAGATTCATTCATGCCATGTCTTCCACAGCTGAGAAATTACTATGAGGCTATACAGAGGATTAGTGGAAGACCTCATAGCAAAAAGTAGAGCCGATGGTTATGTCGCCACATCCACACAAACACAGTATGTGATGGAAAATTATACCTTTGCCTCACTGCAGGTCTCACCAATCAAACACATGTTATGCGGTGTGCGACGCTGAATCTCTCAGATGATCAGATTTCAAAGTTGAATGAATGACTGAACTTCTCCTCTCACAGGTTGTGGAACAGATTATCAAAGGCTGAAAATGTGCCCAATATTGCTATTAAAAATGCTGTGATTTCCAAAAATGTGACATTTGTCAGATGGAAGGTTCATCATGACTGGGTGACACAGGTACGGTTATATTTGTTTTATTATTTTGTCTCCTTATCTTGGTTGTTTCAAATTAATCTAAAATTTGAGTTCTTTTAAAAATACCTTTCCAAATTTATTGACATTTTAAAGAAAAATGCAGTTTTTATGAGTTCTTTCATAATAATTTTCAAGAGATACAAACATTTTTGCTTTTGCTTTTGGCTCTAAGTCAAATCAAAAGTCTCCAGAGGAAAAAAAGTTTTAAACAGTTTTGCTTCAAGTATTTTTGCAGCAAATTAGTGTCTGGTCTCTCTGGGCAGAGCCATCCTGAAATTGTAGGAGGCCCAGAGAAGAATTTAATTTGTCGTCAGCTTCCAGTTCGAATTCAATACATGCTGTGCATAAAATGCCTTTTTGAATTGAATAACTGAAAAAATTAGTTTTTGATCTTGTTATTCAGCTATGCTTGAGGGGCAAGGCTTCATTTCATTTGCATGCATTATAGAGATTAGTCCTGACCAAGCTACGAATGATTCAGTGAGTCAGTCCAGTTGGGCCGTCGTGTGTCTTTATATTTGATAAAAATCTGTCAAGCCAATAATATTTCACAATTACAAGCCTTCTTGTGTTTTGGATCTTTTTCTTTATATGAAATTCTCTCACCTTTGGAGTCCTTCTTTCACCTTAAAAATAACTCACTTTGTTTTCCATTTTATTTTCAGCCTGTCCTGATTCTTAAGCCAAGTCAAATATCCATCCACCTATTTTCTAAATCCCCCTGATCCTTGTTTGTTGAGTATATGTGCCTATTTCTGGTCAATGGTCGAGAGGCGGGATAAACTGTGCACAGACTGCTATTCTGTCACAGGGTACAAAAGTACTCAGGACAGAGCTATGCATCCAAACACTTACTCAGGATGGATCAGACCACAGGGCCTTCTTACTGTGAGACAGCAGTGCTCCATTATGCAGCTCCAAGTTAAAAAAAAAAAAAAAATAGTGCTGGAGATAAGTTTTTGCAACAAATTAAAAACTAAAGAAGTTTTGGATTTGAATGATTTCAGTGCACCGAGAAACGTGGTGCAGCCGCTAGCTTTGGATTGGTTAATGGGGGGGTCTGGTTGGGATGGAAGAGGGTTTAACATTAGGAAGGGGTTTGAGGATTCGCGAAATGCTTTGTTGGACCTCCCTGGTGCTTTCTGGTTGTATGGGATGGCACCAACTGCGTTCCAGCCAGTTGGTCAGGTGTTCCTCTCCGGAGTGTTGGATAGTCTTTCCTCTGACACTGAGGTTCGGTGTGGGCACCTGGCTGCCATGGTCACTTCTGAGCTTGGCTTGCAATAGGAAATGTGGCAGTGGGCCTGGATCAGGGGTTTGGTGCTCTGCAGCTCTCACTGTGCCTCTTTGGCTCTGGAACTGCTGATAATGTGCTTCACTGCTGCCCTTCCTCTCTGTCTTGTATATAGCTAATCTGTCAGGGGGCTTAGAGCTGCTACCTTCCCTTTGTTGCTCTTGGCCACTGTGTTGCGGGGTTTCTGCCAATTTCACCGTTCTAACAAGGTTGCACCTTCAGGTGACACGTTCATGCACACACACATGCATCCACCTACACACACACCTGTACAAATTGCCCAGATAGTTAAAGGTCATTCAGACACCGGTTTCAATTTAATCAGTGAGCCTGTCCACTAAATCACATAGCTAAGAAACAATGAGATATTACTTTTGTAGATCAAAACTTTTTGGATACAATGGAGTCTAATAGTTTCTTTACCTGTTATGTAACAAACAAGTACACACATGTCTACTGGCAACAGAAGTTACTAAAGTCCAACTGTAAATATTTTAAGTTCCAGGTTTATTCTCACATTTCCACACAATCCTGTTAATTCTCTCTGAAGGAAAGTTTCCATGTTTGACACCTGCCAAAAAAAAAGAAAGAAAAAAAGAATAATCAATTTAGCTGTGATAATTCTGAAATACAAATGCTTGTCTCTTTTTTTTTAGGTAAAATATTTTCACAATTTTCAAGCTGTTGTCTCATCATCAAATGAAGATGCCTCTTCCCTTGTTGTAGGTAAAGCCTTTTTTATGCTGATTTCTGGCTTTCTTTCTTCTCACAATAGAAAATAACCTTGAGTAGTAATTTAGCTATTAAACACTTAAAGTTGTATATTTACTTTGTTCTCTTTGGGCTGTAATGTAATTAAACATAGTGCAGGACACTGGTCAGTCTGATTGGAGATCTATGAGGGATGACTCATGATCTATCACAAATTCACCAATCAATCCCAGTCTGTCTGTTTATGTGAGAGTGTGATCACCTTATATGTGGGCATGTCCGCTTGCAAGCTTGGTCATTTATTCTGATAATGACTTATACTCGCTCCAGAAGCACACTTTGATTGATGTTAGCTCTTGTGTGATGCTTTTCCCTTTTTTCCTCTTCTTCTTGAGGCTGCATGCTGCCTTCAACAGATTCTGCACAGCAGCTTAGGGAGATCAGAGAGGTGTGCTACGAGGGTAAAAACAGGAAGATCCAACTAAGCTGGACTCCACATGTCCGCGCATCTGAGGATCAGACCATTTTTTCTATCTACAAAGGTGTGAAGGCTTTTGACCTTTGTGAGAAGCACAGTTTGCTGGTGACGGGCGGCATGGACAGACTTATACGCCTGTGGAACCCACATTCCTCAGAGTGAGGAACCTGAATTCAGATGGCCATTTTTCAGACAAGCATCATTAAAATTAAATGCACACCTCCTCCTGATTCAGTTAATTTCTCCTTAGAAAACCCACTGGTATTTTAAAAGGCCACTCCGCTCCCATTCTCTCCCTCTTCATCTCATCAGAGGATGGTCGGATCTTTTCCATCTCTAGGGACAACACTGTGAAGGTGATTCATGAGTTTTTTCATTCATATTTTAATTAAAATCTTAAATGTGTTCCACATGTTAAAGATTTGCATACAGATATTGCTACAAATAATACAGTAGTTGTAAAACATCTTATTTAATTATAGTTGTTTTTGTCTAAAATAATCATGCATTTTACTTTTCACCTTTTACAACAATAATACAGAATCAATATTTCTGCTGATCCCCAAGGAAAAAGTGTCAATGTGTCAAATGCTATTTGACAATTACAAATGTAACCATTTCTGATGTAAAATTCAGTTTAAAAAATGCATGCAGAAATATGAAAATCAAACTTAATTGTTATTTAAATAATAACAAAATAAAATAAAAAAAAACAAGTGCACCTTGCAAAAAACCCCTTTTTTTTAAATATTTTGCAACATAAATACTCTACAGACATCAATGGCTTATAAATGAAAGACCAAAAGAAAGCATCATATAACTGTGAAGTGGAGCAAAATTCACTTTTAAATTTTTTGTCACAAATAAAACCTCTGAAACTGTGGCTTGCATTGGTATTCAGCTCCCCTGAGTCAATACTTTGTAGAAACACATTTTCCTGCAGGTTTTATAGGCCATGACTTTTTGCAGTGCTTGCCATTTTTGTCCATTCTCCTGTGCAAAATGTCTAAAACTTCATCAGATTTCATAGTGACCTTATGACCACTTGGAAAAAAAAAACCCTTCACACAAAGCTGGGCCACCACCCAGTTTCATTGTTATTATGTTTGCTTATTGATTATCTCTAACAAATGTCTGAGGCATCCAAAGAACAGAACAGTCATGTTTAGAGTTAAATCACACACAGGGGATCTCTGTTGAATGATGAGGCAACCTCTGAAGGGAATTGCTTGCTTTGGATTTTATTTGGAGTAAAGGGGGACTAAGTACAAATTCACACAAATATTTAGAGATTATTATTTGTAAAAACAGATAATGTATTATTCCCTCTTCTTCACATTCACTCACCACTTCTGATGAGATAAATACATTGAAAATGTTACTGGTTTAAAATTTTGTTGTAGCCTTCGTTATATTAGTAATTTTCTAAATCTTGCTGTGCTCTCTGGTCAGATTTGGCTCATTGAAGATCAGCGTTGCCTGTTCACAGCTGACCCCACAGCCAGTGGGATTCATGGCGATGTATCTGCATGCTCCTATTTCCCCTCCTATGAGATCTCTGTACATCGCAGCAGACTGCATGGCTGTTCTCCCCTTGATGTTGAGGTTGGTTGTTTTGCCTTTACACTCAGTTCCCTTCTATTTCTAGATACCACTGTACTTTAAAGTACATTGAAAATGTCCCTTGGAATAACTGATCTAAAGGAGGTATCACATTTATATTTGATAGTGTCTGCTGCTCCCTGATCTTAACATCATTTTCATTGATTTTATCTCGTCTTTGCCCCGTCAGGCCAAAACGTCACAGTCGCATCTCTGTTTCTCACGATGAGGCTGTAACGTGCTGCGGCTACAGCGAGGAGTTCCGGCAGGTCGTGAGCTGCAGCGAGGAGGCTGTGAGTTAATAAGTGTCGCAAAAATATTTATACCCCCTTTTAATTTCCTTTAACATTGTTCCACATTAAATTAGAAACATTAGTATTTCTCCATACGACCACAATAAGCCATGCACTTCTTAAAACTGGGCTTTATGGATAAGTGGCCAGAGTAAAGCCTTTACTTACAGACAAAAACAGAAAGGCTTGTTTTGAGTTTGCCAAAAGGCATCTAGAAGACGCAGTGGATTTCCTATCTCCAATGGATAACATTGGCAACCACCTGGGGTGGCGTCTTGTGCAGGGCAACAGACATTGTGTGCACCATAAAATTAATTTTGATTCCAGGTTATGAGGTAGCAAATCACAAAAAAATGCCATGTGGGATGAATAAGTTCACAGGGCACTGTACTTTGTTTTTCCCTGTCACAAAATGCAGTGGTTGTAATGTAAAAAAAAAAAAAAAAAAGGATTATGGAGAAGCACTTTCTTTTGGCGCAGAAACAGACACTGTGGTAAATAAAAAATGTATGTATTTTACAGTATTTTTGGTTGCAGGTGGTAAAAGTCTGGGATTTTGATACTGGGCGGCAAGTTTTTGAGTTTAGTGCAAGACCAGACCTGACCAGCATCACCTGCATGACATTTGACATTAAGGGAAGAAGGTTTGGATAAGGAATATTTTCCCTTTTATTTAAAAACAAATATGTATGCATCGGTTTTATAATATGCTCTGGCTTCTGTAGACTTATCACTGGAGGAAGTAATGGATACATAAAGGTATGGAACTGCAACAGTGGCCACTGTATAAAGATATTAAAGAAAGGTGGGTATAGTTTGTTTCATCACTGAAGAAAAGGATATATATATATATATATATATATATATATATATATATATATATATATATATATATATATATATATAGAAATATATATATGTTTTTTTTTTCATTTCCCATCAGAGGGTAAATGCCATCAGGTGTGTGACTGCACCTTTCTTAAAGTTCAAGGAAATTTGTGAGTAATGATGTGATATTTTACAATTGATCAGTATAACTTTGAGTCCATGCTGAGCTTGTGCAATTTCTGTCTGAAGATATGTGGTTGCTGTCGGAAGAGACCGGACGATTGACATTTACTCAGTGAGTAAATGTCAGAATCCAATGTATCTTATTTTTGTGTTTGTATTTTGAAATCTCGTTCCAATAAGTTTTACAATTGTAACAATTCTTCCATTAGTTAATTTAATTTGCATTTTTGTATTGTTATTGGGAGCTTATTCAGAATACAAGCAGAATTTGATTAGGAACTACTCAACCGAGAAAGCTGTGCACACTTTCATCCAACTCTTTTTTTTTAAGATCAGGTTTTGTCCCCAATGATTTTACTAATCCTTTCTATTCATACTGGGAGATAAAAAAGCTAAATGACTTATACTGAATATCTGAATTTTTTCAGGATTCTCCTGAGGAACTTCATCATATCCAGAGACCACAGCCTTCATGGAAAGACGATTTGGTGAATATAAGCAGAAAGTTGGTTCAATAATAACTTTATTATTGATGTTCATGTGGACCAAAGCAATAATCCAGTTGGATTTCACAGTTTTTCATACCAAGTAAAAAAAAAAAACATGGAGCCCTTAAGTGCTGTTTACTCTGAGCTCTGAAAAGCAGTAAACGGTGATGCTGACTGAGAATTTGCTCTAAGATGTAGCAGAGAAGCTCATTTGTACGCATTGTACTGTGCAGGAGAGGTAAAGGCAATGCTCTCCCTCCATTGCTTCAGTTGCCTTTCAACCTGAAGGTAAAGCCTCATTAGATAAAGCGTCATTGCTCAGTCTTTTACACAGAGGATACTGTTTGAAAAAATGTCCTGAAAATTGTATTTTTCAGGACATTTTCAGTGGAAAACTCAGTGAGGTTAAGAAGAAAAACTTTTCTTGTTTTCTCTCTAGTGGAACAGCAATGAAAAGAATTTAAAAAGAACAGTGAGACTTTCATCACCACTTCACTGTTTTCTTTTATCCAAGATTATTTATTCCTTGTTACATATTCATGACTTCTGTGCACAGTCGCTTCCCTTTTACTTGCATAAAAGCCTTTCATTCAGAAAACAAATATTGCTTTTGATTGGATTTCTACTTCTGTCATAATTTTTTTTTTTTGCAGTTAATGTGCTTTTTAAATGACTGATTGCTCCAATGTCCAATAAGGTTTGAAAACTCGTAATGATCATCTTTGTGTGGTTAATTTTCACGTTCTTTTTACGAGATACTAATTTATTTTGTTGATCAAATTCATGAAAGCTTAAATAATATAAGTCTTTAGTTGGAAAACTAAAAATAGTGAAAAGAAAATCCTCCAAAAACTAGAACCAAAAGAGTTTTGCCATTTCTGGGAAATACAAAATATTGAAGAAATTAATTTTTTGGACTTATTTGGTTGAATCAGAAATATATTTCATCATATATGTTGCCAGCAGCAGAATCTGCAGCAAATTTTGCTGCAAAAATCTTTTACTGTTTTGTCATTTCTTGAGTAATTTCTTTGAAATACATTTAAAACACAAACTTGAATTGACAAATACTGGATGAGTTGTGCTTTGCAAACCACCAAATACATTTTCTCAAGCGTCAGACAGCAGACTATGGTTTCTCTATCTGCTTTTGCCTCAGTAATGCATTTAAGTTATCTTTGTCTGCAGGCCGCTGCTCTCTCTGGAGGGAGAGCTGATTCTCACTAATGCTGTATGATCCATTGGTTGAGGTGACTTTCAGAGACCTCTTTTACATTGAAGCTGGTGGTTAGATTCACCCACATATAAGCCCATTATTAGTTCAGAAATATTGCATTACTGACACTGAGAAGCAAAGTGACCCCGTTGATTATCTACAGAGGGCCTTACTGAAACCTTTCATTAGTGGCTTGCAGGAAGAAGATCAATGTTTTTGTTTTTTTTATGTGTATGACTCTTCTTTCCTTTAGCCTCCATGTCTCACTCTCACTGTGAGTTTTTCTGTTTGGTTTTGAGAGCCCAGTTTCAAATCATTTAGTGTAAACCCAGCAAGCTCTTAATCCAGTTGTCATACACTTGAACAGAATATATTAAGCACATTGAAGACTGGTTGGCATTTACTGTAACGAGAAAAAAGGTATTTTCCATGACTGCCAGTTTGAAAAAAAGCAAATGCACATTTGCAACTTCCTATGGATTTAAGGGAAAATAGCAGTTAAAAGATGCCAATTAAATCAATGTATTAATTATTATCAAGTGTGATCAACTTTGTAATGGCACATTACACCATGCCTAAATGGAAAGACATCAGCAATGACGATTAGAGAAGCAGTTATGTCTTCGGATCAGTCCAGACAGGGTTATGAGGCCATTTATGAACAATTTGAAGCCTGTTATTCTGCAGTGAGAAAGGTCATTGGAGTGATGGGGGGGAAGAGTGAAAGGAGGAAGCTTCTTCTCTCTGAAAACAATATGACACTATGATTTAGTTTTGTAAAGTTGAATCTTAACAAACCAGAGAAGCTTGTGCCGTTACACTAATGGATACGATCAAAATAGATTTGCTTGGCTACGAGGTTATTATGCATTATGAACATTGTAATGCTGTCTGTTATGGAAAGCAAATGTGAAATGTGAGGCCATGTTTTTGACAAGTAAAGCTTGGTTGATATCAGCTCATCAACAGGGCAATGACCCCTAAACACAGCAGTGAAATCTACAGCAGAATGTCTAAAAACAAACAAAGATAATGTGTTGCAAACCTCCATGATATCAAGGAGTTCTGTAGAGAATAGTGTACCAAAGTTTCCCCACAACAATGTTAGAGATTTAATAAATCATACAGAAAAAAAAAAACAATTTCAAGTTACTTCTATCAAGCTACAAGCTATGGCATCATGATTTGTTATGCCCATAAACTGAAATATTTTTTCATCCAGCAATCTTTTCATCTGCACAATAAGACAGAAATTTCAGTTTTTCAATAGTAACTTTGAAGACTACACCTCATGCGCTTCTTTCTATTCATTTCTTATATAAAAATATTTTGATTGACTTTGTGCTTATTTTCTGTATTCACAAAGATAAATGGGAAAGTCCACTTCTTTGAACACGTAAATTGGAAAATTAAAAGATAAAATAGTTAAACCTGTTTTCTACACAAAAGACAGATGAAGTATGTCAAATGTTTGAGATGCAGTAAACTATAAAATCTATACTTATTACAAAAATATAATAACTCCTGAAAAAAGTGTTCTGCTGAGTGTTTGATAGCGTTTGCATCATTACCAACACAACAGACTTTATGTTTTCTGTCCACAAGCTATTTTATGCTATTAAAAAGTTACTTTCCAGTCCATTTAAAGAGATTTCTTCTCCCCAGCTTAAATGCACTTTCACGTTTTGTTACAATGACTCATTGTGATAAGAAAAATAGTCAAATTCAGCACTGTAGAATAAACTGAACTGTTTAAACAGATGGGTTTTTGTCTGCCTGCAGAAAAATGGCCATACAGAGGACATCCTTTGTGTGGTGCAATGTCCTCCCGCTCTTCTGGCCACCGGCAGCTACAACGGAGAGATCATAGTTTGGAACACAGATTCTGGGTCTATAAACTATCGGTTTGTTGGCCCTCTTTCAGCTGACGATCACAACACTAAAGGTGATTTAGAAGCTATAAAGAGTATAGGTTGCGCAATAAAATGGGATTAAACCTCTGAAATATTTTTTTTTAACAATAGGACTGGACACAAGTGTTCCAAGCATGGTTTTTATCAGAAACTCAAGATTGACACAGCTGTTTCCAGCTACTGCTCTCCTGACGTCTGGAGTCAGAGGTTAGCCTTGGAAGAAGCGATAATAATGCATGACTTAATTTTACAACTTTCTATGGTTTATTTCATCACAGGGTTATTTATTCATTTGGTTTCTTACAGGGTGGGTAAATCTCTGGGATGTGCTCAATGGACGGAAGCTTGTGAGCAGCTTCAAAGTTGTGAGACATTTAAAATGTATCTCTTTTTTTTATGTGTGTGCATTTTTTTCTTATTTTATTTTTGTCTCCCAAATGGCAGAAAAGAGACATAGGAAATCCATTATAGATTGCTTTGCTTAGCTTTACTATTTTTTGTTGAGAAGAACATGAAGATATTGTTCCTGCAGGTAAATATTGAACATCTCATATTCCCTCTGGGTTTTGTGAGATGGGTGAAGTATGAGGCATAGAGAGTTACTAAAACTGAAATGAAAAATGGTGCTATGAGAAATTCCACTGATGAAAGAAACATTGTGAAAATATGAAAAATTAAAACTAATGCCGCTGCTTAGTTTCCCACCAGCCTTAGTTTAGTCAGGGTCAAAAACTCACCTTTTAGATTTTAAATCTTTATCAGGACTTAGGAAGGATTGTTAATTAGATTTCAAATCTAGCTAAATACAACCCTTCTATGAACAATACTAAATTACAGATTACATTGTTCTATTTTATATAAGTCTAGCTAAAACATGGAGTCAGTGTGTAATTCCCCTTTTAAATCACTTCTTCAGTCTTTCTTTGTGGTGGTAAAATTTGACCCACTTTTCTTTGTGCAGTTCTGTTTATTGAACTTTGAACTTTGCTCTGTTGCAACACTTTGCCTTTTTCATTTATTTATTTAATTTTTTTTGCCATACCCCAGTAGATTTTAAGACATGCTTGAAGATAGCTGACTGGTCGTGTTTAATCTTTATTGTATGTGAAACATTGTGTTATTATGTCTAAACAATTTTTTATTTGTCTTGTCTTTTCCAAAGAAATGTGTTCAGCTGTGACCTTTTCGCCATACTTTTTTTTTTTTTTTTTGCTTGATCTGTTGAGAGTTCTGTCTTATCTTTCTCTCTTCTTGTTTATCATGTTTTCTTTAATTTGAAAGATTGATTTGGAAAATAACTCTCTTTTATTCTGTTAATCTTTGTTTTATAAAACTCGAATGACAGTTACAGTTTGCATTAATGGACTCACATGTAATGCTTTTTGTTTGGGGTCTGACATTACATGTGTTCCACGCAGTCAAAATATCAACAAAAAATAACAAAACTGTTCATCACGGATGAGAAGACACTGCTATATGCTGCTGACAGGATGGGTTACATCTATATTTACAACATGGAGAAGTTTGACCCAGAGCAAAGGTCACCCAGAGGTTGGCTTCCCATCTTCCCTCACTTTTGACTCTAATTAGGCCTGCAATGAAACTGTGAGGATAGATATTGTTTATGAGACATTTTTCTCAGACTTTCTGTCTCTTCCTGTTGTTTTTTTTTAACAATTCACTCAGCTGAACATTTCTGGCGTGCCCACACCAGCTCAATTACCAGGTATGTAAAGTTCAAAAATACACAGTGTACCATAATGTTTGTTACAAAATCATTATGTCAGGTGACTGGTTATGTTTTTTAACACCTAACTTTTAACTAATTCCTCCAAATTGAGCTAATTATTATACAGTGTCAGTAGCAACAGCAGGGTAATGTTGTTCTGCAGCTGTAGGCACAGTGTGGGAAGGTCTTCAGCTGACAACATGAGCAGCCTGTGACGCTGTCTTTAAATGCTAACTAGAGCTGTCGGGTTTTCACACTTTTTGAGAGCATTGCAAAATCTGACTTTGTTGTTGAACTCTATGTGGATGATTGAGTTTTCAATAAGAAAACTGCCATCTGGTGTTTTATTATGTTTTTCTGTTTTGTTTTGTTTTTCTGGTCCAGTTTACAGGTTATCACCAGTGATCAAGTGGTGCTTACCTCATCCACTGACCACACTGTGAGGCTGTGGAGTGCACGAGGAGAATTCATTGGTGGGTGTCAACAGTTGCATTTCAGCCATTTGTTCTAATCTGCTGAATTATTAACAATGACTTCCCAGCTGAACTTTTACCCCTTTGACCTGGACTATTTATAGTGCAAATCACTCACAGCATTTATCACACATTTTCTGTCAGAAGTATTCCTCCTGTAGAAACTTTCTATATCTTGTAAGGCTTCAGCCACAAACATGGATGTAATTTTAGGGGATTTTATGTATGGAAAGAGTAATGGTTTTTGAAACATCAACATAAATCCCTTAAAAATTCTCCATTTGTACTCGGCCCTTTAAAAATCTTGGAGGCTACAAAAGAATTGAGAAATGTTATAGTGAAGGGGGGATAACTGTAAAGACAGAGCTAAAATGTGTTGGTGTAGGTCAAAACATATGTGTGAGTTAGAATGACCTAGTCAAAGTAAAGATTTTAATTCAATTTAGACACTCTGGGAAAAGCTGAAAACAGATGCTCAAATATAGTGTTGATTCAATCTAACTGAGCTTTAATTGTTTTACCCAAACCAAATGTCAGTGTCTAGATTTTCAAAAATAGGTTAAATCTTAATTAAAATACATTCAACTGTAATGTTAGTTTTGACTGTGTAGGTCTGTCTGTCATATAAAATACAATTAAAGTATGTTTAAATTTGTAGCTGCCAGGTGGTTGTACTGACAAAAAATATTAAATAAAATAAGGGTATGAATACTTTTCCAAATGCACAACATGTAAACCTGCCTTGCCTTGAATCTATTTTCAGTATTTGCATTTTGAGCAATAGACATAAAATATACACCTGAATGGATTTCAACACCTTGAGGCTGAATAAAAGCAGCCAATAACAAAGCTCTGACTTTGTCACACTAGAGAAAGATCTGTTCTAAACCTCTCAGCCAAACACGAATCAGTCATCAAGTATATAAATAACGTGTCAAAAGCATAAGAACATGAGCTGTATTATCTCCTTTGGCAAGCCGGGAATGTGGCCGATAGGGAGAAGAAAATTGACTGATTTCTCTAGATAGTGAGTTTAACAACTCTTGAAAGATGAATGAATCCATACACCTTTAAAAAGAGCACAGCTGTTTATGATGCATGTTGCGATCCCACTTTGAACCATTTGTCAACTAAACACCACTCTATTGATTTTTGCATGATAACCAGGCTGAAGCACACATTCTGCATTGAAAGTAATCAAACCCTTAGCATTTTTATTTTTAAATTAAGATTCAGATTAAGGCAAAAGTCAGAAAAAATTAATTAACCTTTAGTAGATTTATGAATGTATAGAAAAGTAACATTTTTATCTAGGACAGCACAAAATGTTCTGCACATTGCAGGGACAGTCATTCAGAAATATGACATTTTAATAAGCTGCAGTTTTACAGTCAAATTTGTTCAGCACCATTAAATGCAATTTATTGAAACATACGTTAAAATGTGATTTTCCATCTGCAGGGACATTTGGCCAGCCTGAGATGTGGAGCGTCCAGATTCCCTCATCCTGGATTCATCCAGGTGTCCCCTATGAGGTTCTGATTGATCCTCTCAGTATGCCACATCATGATATTCTGAAAAGAAAGTCTCATCTCTGTATCAGTTCTGACGGGATTGCGACTGATGGAGGCGAACTAAAGGTGAGCTGCTATATTTCAAAAATGATTACCTGAGCTCTTCCTTTTGTCGTCTCTTTTTTCCTGTCACACTGCACTGATTATCCTTTGGATTTCATCAGTTACGCTGACAATGAGGGAGATTTAGGAGCACATTTCACCCAGAGGAATAGGAGTCTGGCCTGGATTATAACCATTTCAATAGAACAGACCTCTTCACACATGTACTACCTGTTTAACACCTGACTCAGACTAAAAGAATGGATTGGTATTTCGAGGGACTGTATTTTCTGCTTTATTTCAGACTGTGTGAAGAAATTGACTGGAATACCAACATACCATTAAACAACTTCGCCCTGAATGGCTTCTGGACCTTGGAGCAACTGAATACCTGCAAACCACCCAGACTCTCTCTCTGGTATTGATCCATTTGTCAATATCAATACCTCGTGAGGGAACTGGAATTAACAGACTGAGATGAAAACATGTATCAATATATCACATCGTATCAAAACTAAGAAAGTGGGTTATTTGCAATGTTATGAATCACTGTATGTTTTGTTGTTTAACACAACTCGGATGTGGTGGGATAAAGCTGTGGGCAGAGAAACCAAAATCCTGGTGACCTCTGACTTGGAGAAGCACATTTCCACAGATGTCCAGTTCAAACTCAGTTTAGTGACTTTCAAAAAAGCTGAATTGAATTCAAAGTAAACAACCTTTCTGTCTTATTTTCATTCGGCTTGTGTGCTTGTTAGTAATCATTGCTCCAACACACTCCGACTTCCTCCCAAAGTCCAAAGACATTATTGTTGGGTTAATTCATCTCTCTAAATTACGTTTAAGTTTATGAATGTGTGTGTGCACGGATCTCTGTCCTGTGAGTCTTTGGGTTGTGAAGTACTGGACACCAATGCCGCTTTTAAATCACCTTCAGGCCCTGAAGATGCCCTGCAACTAAGAGGTAGCTACAGTTCATACATGGATGAATGGATGAAATCTCTAACACTTAAAATTTGAATGAAATACACTTACATTTGTGACTTTAATGTTAAAATGCATAATGATGCAAGTTATATGAATATCTCTTCAAGGAATTGTAATACTGTTTATATGAATTAGAGATAATTCATATATAATTATGACATATAATGTATTTTATTAGCAGTGAATCATTATTTTTATTATTCATTTAATTATGAAAATGGATCATTAATAAATGTCCTCATTCTTTCAAAACCTTGGTTTAGGTTATTAGGTTTTTTTTTGCTGCTGCAGTGACAGTAAGACATGTATTAAGTGGATTCGGAAGATTTACCCATGCAGATAGAAATGTATACTTGAGCATGTCAGTGGTGAATATAATAATTCCAGAAGGATATAAAGGTAACAAGCATACAGGGTAGGTGTCATTGTCTTGAAAAAGGAAAATCCCCCTCAAAGTTTGTCATGGAATGAGAATGGAGGGAGTGTGATGTGGTATATAATGTGGGAACCTAACTAGATTTTGCACAGTCCATCAAGTAAATTGTCAGCATGGTATTTATTTTTTGCTGGTCCGACCGTTCATGGGAACCATATCCATGGAGATCCTGAAGCCTGCAATTTATCATCCCCTGCCCACCCACACAAACACAGAGATGCATACACCTCAACTCCCCTCATCAATCCATTACATGGGAAGTATGGAAGGTGTGCAACTTTGTGAAAGCAAGCATTAATTACTTGAAGGGAGGCTCTGCACATCTAATTTGTTTTTTGATTACAATGACTATTAGCACTTTGCTTCACTCTAAAACATAATTACTCTCACACTCACAACTCGGGCTGCATAGGGACTGAATTATTAAGGGAAGCTCGGTAAATACGAGCATCTACAAGAGAGGAAGAGAAAGGTCATCTTGAAATTGGTAGACGAGATATAATGTGACTCTTTGTTTTTACTAACATTAAACTTGTTGTGGGCTGCACAGTGGCACAGTTGGTTGAACTTTTGCCTTGCAACAAGAAGGTCTTTCTGCATGCAGTTTGCATGTTCTTCCTGTGCATGCGTGGGTTCTCTCCGGGTACTCCAGCTTCCTCCCACAGTGCAAAAACTCGACTGTCAGCTTAACTGATCTAAGTTCTCCTTCGGTGCAGCTGAGTGCATCCATGATTGTTTGTCCTGTCTGTCTCTGTGTTGAGCTGCGATGGACTGGTGATTTGTCCAGGCCAGGGTGACCCCGTCTCTCTGCTGTTGACTGCTGGAGAGAGGCACCATAAAATTCTGCATTCAAGAGGAAAGCACAGACAACAAAGTAGAATATTTATGAAGGAGGAGGAGGAGACCTTGAGCCTATTCTATATTAAGTCTCACTCTAGTCGGTTGATGCCTGGTTCATTTCTAACCAAGTTGTGCTGCAACAGTGCTTTTCGTTCATGATAGATTATTATGCAGTATACAGCTGTTCTTAGGAGCATAGCACTGAGAAGCAGTCATACCAGGTGTTTGCTGATTGCTGCTGCTGCTAGTCTGAAGGAGCTGAGGGCAAATCATGAGTAGAGGTGATGTGTGAGATGGAAGCGCGGCTTGGAGACTGCAGCTCTGAGGAGGAGCTGTGTGGAAAAGGCGGCGCTCGGTGACAGCAAGTTCTTCAAAACCTCGAATGGCTGCTGGGGGGAGATTAAAGGATTTCTCAAACATGCATGAAAGAATCAAAGCAACACTCCACAGATTTTTTTGATGTGGGAATAACATTATAACATATGAAGCTCAAAAAGTCTATTTTAGATCATACATCTCCTTTAAGGTTTTTAGGTTATGTCCTGTCATAACCTAATCCAGTGTGATGCGGTTTCAATCCCATTGTTTCCTGCTCTGCCTTGAAGCAGATCTGTTCTGATCTGTCAGATGTTATCTGAAGGTTTTTCAAATTATATGAAGTTGGCTTATAAATGTTCCTGAATCAAACATGAGAAAATATACTGTCACTGATTGTGAAACAACAGTGCCAGAAAAAAAATCAAGCCTCATGTTCCTGTGACACTTCAGCTCATTTCTCAAGGATCATTACTTTGTCAGCTTCATTACAATGATAAGAAAGGATCCTCATGAATATTATGCAATCCACAATAGTGAAAGCATAAAAAACACAATGCAACTTTCATAATGAATCTTAATGCCTCTGAAGAAAAGGCACTCACATGAAAGAGCGTGATCAGAAAGGGCCTTCAGAATGTGCAAGGACTAAACAGCTCTTATGATGGTTACTTAGACTAATTGCTATGTTTGTGTTTAACAGTGGAAAAATATGCACTTGGCTTTCAGATACATTCACAAAACGCTCTTTTGTAGATGTACAAAGCAAATTAACACACAAAAAAGTTTTACTTTTATATATATATATATATATATATATATATATATATATATATATATATATATATATATATAGAATATATATATATATTCTCTGCATTATTATATCCTCATTTGTAAGTCGTTCAGGATAAAACGTCTGCCAAATGCACACGCAGCATCCTATTTCTATTTTGGTATCCCCATGTTCAGGGTCCAGCTATTACAGCAGTATGCTGACTAAGTGGTGAGGTTAGACCACTTACCTGAAATCACACATGCGCTTTATTCTGCTTATTCTCTTTAGCTACCTCCTGGTCTGAATAATGAGGCCTGTTTGAAAATGCAGAAAAGCCTTCACTTTTTATGCAGAGAGCCACTTGCATCCTTAGGGGAGTTCTTTCTCAATCTTTCTAGATTCCCTTTTGAAAAGGTTAAATTCCTTCTTTTCTTTAAATGGGGCAAATCCAAAATAATTTAGTAGTTAAAATTCCTGAAACCAAAGCAGGGATTTTTAAATCAATTATGAACACTTTTGTGTTACTCCTGTCAAACTGCAACATACAATTTTGAGAAACTTGTTGGTTTCAGCTTTTAAACACCACAGGGAGCCAACATGTCAAGTAACTGAATGCACAGTGCTTTGCTTTCTGAAACCGTATTCATAAAACTGTTCACATTCTGCTATGCAGCAGTAACAATTTCAGCATATTTTCCTTAGAGTTCATATGACAGATGAGAAAAATATGAGTTATGATTGTGAAAATGAAGGCAAAGAACACATGGTTTTGAATTGTCTTCACAAATAAAAATGTTTACATTTTAAAGTGCATTTGTCCTTAGAGTCAATACTCCATAAAGATTTACACATGGTGCGTCTCTTCAAGCATCACACACTTACGCAGTGAAAGTTGCATTCATTATTTATTTCAAATAATCAAGGTCAGTCAGATTGGATAGAACTTCAATGTTCTTGCTACAGGTTCCTAATGAGCCTGAGTTAAATAGTGAATTCCAGAAGACAAACAAAGTTTGATCTAAACCTCAAGTCTCAAAGCGTAGTCATCGAGAGCTCGTCTTACAACTTCTAGATGTGTTTCTGCTCAACACACCTGATCTAAACCAATAATTGTAGCATTTTTTTCTTTTCACATCACAGCTAAAAAATTTAATTATTCACTCTCCCTGCTAGTTTTAGGAATAAAATTTCAATGAAGACAATCAGTGTAGAGACCTAAACATTATAGTGATGGAACCAGGGGCCCTTCCAGCCACAAATGATTGGAGTTCAACAAAATTACAGTAGAAACATGGTTTTATCTTGGTTAAAAAAAAAAAGAAAGCAAATCTAAATTGGATGGTGTCATGAATGAAAAATAACTTTAAATGCAAATCTATCAGGAGTAAACAATTTGGGGTCTAACTGTACATGCTAGTATCATGCAAAATATAACAAAGTTTGAAGCTGTAAAGTGATCAAACGTGAACAGCATTAAGGAGTATGGCTTTTTCTGAGGTCACACAGTTTTATTACTTAAAACACAGCTACTTTGAGTGCATTGATTGTGTTTTTGTTTTTAAAAAAGGTAAACACACAAGAAAAACTGTCAACATGTACAAAATTCAAAAGCCCAAAGTAAATTAGTGTCTCTAATACTAAAAACAGCTTTGATTTTCACGAGAGCACCTGAAGTCAGCAGCAGAAAGCACCGTGTGGGTGTGTATTTTTTTTTTGTTTTTTGTTTTTTTCTGATTTTCTCCATCTGCTCAGACCTTCTGTCAGTTGAATTCATCCCGCCAGCAGAGCGCGTCCCTGCGCCTTGGACAGAAGCTTGAGGATGCCTGCTAGCTGAGCACCAACTCCACTCCCCGTTTGCCGTGAAACTGTGACAAGGAATAACCCTGTCCTTTTTTTTTTTTTTTAATCGGGAAAAAAAAAAAAAAAATCCACTGCCAGTAAGCTCAGGCTCTGTGAGCTTTCTCCACCGCCTACACCAGTCACAGGACTCTCTCAGGATGATGTCGAGCAGCCCACACATCGGGCACAAAGTGGCAGTCTGTGGGATTTTTCTCTCCTTCCGTAAGTGCTCACTTTACTTTCTAATCCTTGTGTCAGGAGGTTCGCAGCAGGCAGCTGCGAGGAGCATGCTGGCGGTCCACACAGCGAGCAGTTCCGTGTTGTTTAGTTTCAAAAGGCGAGGCTCGTGTTTTGACAGAAGCCGAGCAGAACATGAGCAGAGCAGGAGGACGAGAGCCGAGCGCATTAGAGAAACTGTTTGAGAAAGTGCGGAGCCATGATCCGCCTCAACTTCCTGAGGAGTTTCCAGGCGATTCGCGCTGCTCGGCGAGCATGCGGCTCTCAGAGTGCTCTAAGTTTGTTCTGGAGTTAATTACAGGGCGAAGGTTGAAAGGTCTGGCACTTTAAATCACAGACTTTGTTTTTTTTTTTCGGAATGTGACCCTCTTCTCGCTCTGCTTCCTCCTGACACATCGACGTTCCGCTGGCAGGACTCTTGCCCGGGATCAGTGCACCTCCGCTGGTGCCTCCCTCCCCCCGATCTCCAAGTGGGTTTTAATTTGTCAGTTGAGGTCTGAGCTCTTCATTTGGTCATACAAAAATGCAGTCGAGCCGGTTTTTAGCTTACTTTGAATAGGCGTGCACAGACTTGAGCAATGCCTTGCAAAAGTGTCTTTCTGCTTTACTTGGACATCGAGGCTCACTTATTGCATTAAATATTATGAAGAAGTTATTTTTAGTTAATTCAATGAGATTATTAAAACCAATAAACTATATGTTTATTGGTCACTGTGACATAACATTTATTTGTTCATTTTAAAGAGCATGGCTTACAGCTGTGGAAAATCAGAATGCAGCTTCTCAAATACCAACATTAGGCTAAAAGTAAAAGTTGATCTTTATTGAGATATTATGACCTAAACGATAATGACTTTGTAGCTGGCCGTCAGACAATCAATATGTTCTACATTCATGCATGATAATAGAAGATTAAGTGGAAGGAAAAAGTCTGGTCAAAAGAGATGAAACAGGAAGATAATTCAAAAGCAAACTATTCAAGAGTTTGATATTCAAATGGCCAGTGTGAATGTCACACAGCCATTGAGGATTTTCTGGTGTTTGTGCCCTCTCTTTAATACTTTACAAAGTCAATGCAGTAGCTGATAAGGAGATTTTAGAGCACTATGCTTTCCTCTGCTTAAACGCACCAATACAAACTGCCAATAATACCCGATTTAAGTGACTTTGTTACCACTCTGCCTGATCAGTCAGCAAACTGGCCTGATGTAAACCCCAGACTTAATCCATGAGCATTAGGCTGAGGATGAGCAGAAGGCCTCCATTAAAGCAACATCTTCTTTTTTACTCTAATTGTCCCACAGGTCAATCGCCTCCATGCAACCCTGCATTGAAGTAATTAATAGAAAAGAAATCATCACACTTACAATACAAGTACAAAGTTTGATTCACTAATTCAAATTCACCAATTCAAAATTCTATGCACTGCCACACAATATATTGCAGAATATAGTCTGTGATGAGCCCAGTCAATCAAATTGAAGGGGTTATTGCAAAATATGTTGCTGCAATTAGAAAGTGGTTTGTACAGAGTGACTCGAGCAGCAGTGTGGAGATCCATTAGAGCATGAGAAGAGTGCAGGAGGATGGTGAGCCAGGGTCATGGGTGAAAATGTAGTCATGACAATCAAACATAGCAAAACAACTAAGATCTGCAGATGTTGATTGTATACTTTTTAAAATAAAGCAAATGTGTAACAGCCTTTTATGTTAAGAAAAAAAAAAGCCTTTTCTACAGAAATCGGTCTGCTTCGTTTTGCTAAAACTTTGCATGTTTTGTTTATTATTGAGCAAGTGAAAAAAACGCTTGGACACTACTGATGTACCTAATTTATAAAACTATACTATTAGCGATTGTATAGTTTTTTGTTGTAACTTTATTTAATAAGCTTTATTTAATACCACATTCTCAGTCTGGTGCCATCTTTAATTTAACCAAATTTAACCAACGTTATGCTTAAAACCCCATTAGTAGACCTTTTTCAAACATGCATATAACAAATGATCATAATCAAATTCAATATTGTGTACAATTTCAATGTTTTCTTGCTCACCTTATGCTCACAACTCATTTTCAAAAATGTTGATCTCCTTAAAATTCAAGAGATTTTGTACCGATCACGATCACCCCTTTATGCTCTGCTATAAAAATCACTTAAGGCAGTTCTTTACAAACTTTAATGATGCAATGGGTTTCCACTTGCATGGAGAAAATATAAGTTCAAAACATGAATTGAAACTGGGGTTAAAAATGAAATGTACTGTGTTTTCTGTGTGCAGCAGTGATATTATGTCTCAATCGATCATGTGTACAAACAGAAGCTGTGTTTACTTGCTTGGCACTGAATCAAAGGATGTTTAGCCGGACTTCACACTCTGACAAGTTTGTCACGACTCGCCCAGAATGCAACATTTATGGACTTGACCATTGCAGCTCCGGAGACAGAGTTGTTTGGTGACATAAGGTTACCACGTCTGCCGCTTTTCAGTGATGTTGTCCGAGAAGTTTCCACCCACTGTCATTTCTGATGTGCACTGGAGCGGTTTGCAGCTGAGTGTGACTCAGTCTGGATGGGGAACAGCACCTCCCAGTCTCAGGCCACAGCACTCTGCCTCTGTTTGCTCAGAGCGCATTTCAATTGTGGTTGCTGGGGTAGCTCTGCAACGGTCGCATATGTCTTTTTTTTTTTTTTTTTATTTATTCAGGCAGGAAATCATTCAGTAAACAAAGTGTAGATCCAACTTGTATCAAAAGCTGTTTTTTAATGATATGTTGTTTTATGTAAATGTTACGAAATCCTAAATGGTGGTTGATGGTTGGTGGAGAAGCGGTAATGAGAAATATTAATTGCAGCAGGTTTCTTCCCAGATGTCATTTCCATTTCAAACATCTCCAACACGGTTGCTGTTTCAGCCTCCCTGTTTGAGTTGTAAATCGCCCGTTTTCTTTGAAGCCTTCCCTCTTCTCTTTGCTATATAGCAAAGACAGATGAATTCAGCTACAGAAAACAAGTCTGGGAGATTGATGTAAGAGACGGTGGTGAAAGGTGAGATGCAGAGCACACCTTTCAGACAGATCTCTTTCTTCTGACCCTCCGCTAAGGTCACGTTGTCAGACTTAAAAATTTGATCTGAGACAGTACGTTGTGAAGAAGGTTGGTGTCAGATAATGTTGTACAAGATAATGGAAACACTTAATTCAATTAAAACCTACTTAGAAATGAAGACATATTTTATACAAGAGACAAGTTGCAAGCGACTTGACATGCCCCCATCGGGTCTTTTCAGGCTGAGGCTGGTTTATTTTGAGGTCTGACCTGCTGAATCTGATTTGGAAAACATTGCATGAATGAGAATAAAATGTGTTCATTAATAGAGATAGTATTTTTTTCAATACAGTAGAAATTATGGAATTACAGGATTTTGTCTCAATATAGCAGATTGATGCTGTTTTAAGTCATATCAATACATCAATACTTTGTCAGTCTTATTAAATATTGATGAGTCTCTAAATATCCCAAGATTGTCTACTGTAAAATCGTTCTGATAGATAAAACCTCCCAGTTAGGGAGCTGTTAGTATCTACTATGTGAACAAAGTGTGCATGATAATATTTTATATACAAATATGATTTACTTGTAATCAAATTAACTACATGTGATCAAGGACTGTATTTGTCATTAGTTGCTCTGAGGTCAACCTTATAATAAATCATTAAATAAAGAACATTATAAAGATACAATAATAAACAGAAAATCTAACAATGACGATTTTAGGACTGGAAATGAGCATTTCCAATATTAAGCTGAATTATAAGTGGAGCTAGCCACCAGCACCCCTCCTGACCCTGCTAGGGACAAGGGTGTACTGAAGATGGATGGACGTCATTATAAGTTTCTAAAAAGGGAGCATCTGATCTAATTTAGAGTTATCAAAAGGTGCTTTTCCATGGAAAGAAAAATAAAGGAGGAATGATGCCACTTTTGATCCGTCAGTTCCTTAGACCGGAACAGTGAGTTATCAGAAGAGTCAGAAAGCCATACCTTAAGATCCAGATCTTAATGTATCACTGTGTGTCACTGAAGCTGACTGGGTCTCCTGATCTTATTTTTCTGAGCTCAGTAGAGGAAAGAATCTCTGCCCAACAGCTGTTCAAACGAGCTTCAAGGTTGTCTCGTGGAAGAAAGGTAGCGGATCAGCTTTTTGATCCAACTCTCTGAATGGTTTTCTGCTTTGGATCATTCTGAAGCTAAATTGGACATGGGAAAAAAAAATGATATCACTAGTCTTTGTTGTGACTGGAAGTGACATTGACAAAGAGTCAGTCAGTCTATCGTTGAGAAATCCAGCAGAAACATGGAAAGAATTGTTCAGGAATCAGAAGAATGATCTGAATGCCAAAAGGTCAAAATATTTTCTAATGAGTATTAAGAAGGGTATAATTATTTTCAGCACTACTGTTTGGGTTAAAAAAAAAATGTAAATAAGCTCACATTTCTTCTGCTATATTTTGATAATCTTTTAGAGATGTCTGTTTCAATTTTATCAGGTAGAAACCAGATGAAATTACCAAAGAGAATTAAGAAGTTTGTGGTTAGCTCTACACAGAAAGGAGATTATTTCTAGTAAAAAAACATTATTCTTCTATACAACACATAATAAATACAAATAAATAATGGTGCACTCAACAGTGTATGCAGTCTTATCATTGACATGATAAAAAGCTTTTTTTTTTTACCTCGGCCGAGAAAATTTCTGGACCTTTTTTGCAATTTGAGAAGAAAAGCAAGTTAAGTTTTCTCTGCAGGCCAGATGGAGTCACTCTGGGTGATGAAATTTGGAGGACTGACGCTCAAGGTAAATTTGCTCTCCAGCTGTTGTTACTTCCCTCAGATTACCCAGGCAGTACAACCCTGAATGAGCAAACCTTAACTAAAGAACAAATAGGTTTACATGCCATAGTTTGATTAAAAGAAACCCTTTTCTCTAAAATGTTATTGGTTTCTTTCACACCTTCCATATCCTGAATGAAGATTTCTTTACAAAAGCAAATTATTTGAAACAGCTACCCTATTAAAGACATGTGGCTAGAGGTATTAGACCTGTTAGTTCTAAAATAAGATTAACTAAACTGGCAGTAATAGTTCATATTAGTTTCACCAGTTTCTCCCAATATACTGATCATTTTCAGGCAAGGCATTGTGGGCTCCTTACATTAGTGAAAGCACATTAAGCTTTCCAGCAAGTCATGAAAGAACAGCAACAGCAGGACCACTCCTCGGTGGAATGCAGGACGCATTATTACACCTGTGCTGTTCCTACGGTGACTCACAATGTCTGCAGGGAAGAAAGGTCTACCCAGGCTCAGAATTTTTACCAAGAAACTTCATGTAAAATTTACTTTATTTGCTTATTTCTAAGTTGATATCTTACATAGTCAGAGGAATGTGAATTTATATTCTGGTGTTCAAAAAGCAGAGACTAGATTTTATCCACAGGAGACTTCAGAAGTGAAATGAAAGTCTATTCTTTCTATAAAAATAATTTTTCCAAGCAGATGTATGTATAAACAGATTTTAGTTGAATGCATAATTGCTCACAATTAAATGAGTCGGTTGTATTTTTGGAAAATCACATAATTTGTACAAATCTGTTTAAGATCAAATATCTTATATACTCTGATTTTTTGTACATAAGGCATTGCTTTTCAAATTTTCCTTTCAGTGCAATTCTCAAAAAGTTTAGGATCATACTTTAGTGAAAAACTATGCTTTTCATGTTGCACAGAAAGCATGCATTTATGCTGTGCAAATCTCAGTTATTTATCTTTCGAGACACCAAGGCATCAGCTTGAGCTACATTGACATCCGACTGGTCTGTGAGGAACTTGGAAATCTCATCTTTATGTGATCACAGTGATTGCAGTATCTGCGAATGGAGAAACCAACACTTTTCAGTGTGGAAGTTGCTTCTGTTGGAAGAAGACTGAACGTTAGTTATTTGCAGTATCAGAAAGCGGTTTGAATATTAAGCAGTAGTTGAGTTGTAGTTAAGTAAGTTTTTAATTTCCTTATGTTACAGAACATAATATATTTTCAAATGGCCATTGTTATAGTGGAAATCTCAGTTAGGGTTAGTGTCTGTTTTCGTTAGGAAATGCACATGAGAGATGTTTAGTTAGTGAATCGTTATAATATACAGATTCAAATAGTATTTTCTAGGAAAAAGCTTTACTGCACTTTTGCACATAGTGAAACATTGCCTTTGTTCCTAATGTAAATTATTAATGACCACTGACAGCAGGAAGGATAGAAAAAAATACTTTGAATTTCATTTTATTAATGTTGTTAAAGTCCCTGCCTTTTGACGTACGGCTGCTGGAGATGGACACAGAGTCCTCTCGCGACCCTGCAAGCATAAAAGTGTTCAGATAATACACGGATGTTCTTAAAGAGAATAGAAATCAGCTAAAATCAGCGTTGACAGATCGAGACTCGACTAAAACTGTGAAATAGAGTTAGGGCTAAGGTTTTCTAAAATTGTGGCCTTGTCGAGCCTTTTTTAAAGGATTTCATGATGATTCTTCAAAGTGAGAAGCAGCACCCTGTTGTGCCACGGGCCATGAAGGACCGAATACAGAAGGCGGGGATAACTATTGATTCAACAATGCACTGCATTAACCTACTTTCTTCTTCAAGAGGAAGAGGAGGAGTTGCAGGAAGGAAGCTCTGTGATGTCATGTGAACCTGTCCATAACTAGGACAAAGACGCCCACTTCTCCAGCATCGCTGCATTAAGACAGGATCCCTCTTCCTCTGAAGGCAAAGTAATCAAACCAACCCTGCTGTCCCAGAAGGCATGCTTCTTCAACTCCAGGAACTCTGGATCCAAAATGATCTATAGTTTACTGTTCTATGTATCGACTGCCTGTACTATCTGGATGGAGGAATACACTTTGATCCTGATTTAGTCATAATTCTGCAGAAGGATTCTTGTAATCACAGCTTTCCAAAGATTGCTGTCGGCAAACAACGCTGGGTTCTACTTCCCTAAGGGAGAAGATGTGAGATTCACAGCTTTACTGCACAGCATAGCTAAGAAGTCGCCCCTTTTTTACAAGTGGACCTGTTCTAGCCACACATAAACGCTGATAACCATTCTGTGTGTTTCTGGAATCTGAGACGACAAGGTGATTCTCGGTGCAGCTGTTTTAACCACCTGCCTCCAATAGGAAGCAAACACTTGACCAATTGTTGATGCTAACATGTGCTAACCAACAACACTTCTTCTACCTGTTGGCATAACTTTCCCCCTGGCACCCAACACCGGCTTAGCTGGTGTTATTTTTAAGACGATCCGTGGTCTTTAAAAATGTGTGTTCATACTGAACTTTGACATTGTTGCATATTTATTTGTTTTATTTTTTTCAATCTATTTTTATAATTTAGTGTTTAGTTTTAGCTTAATCAATTAAATTTTTTTTACTCGTTGAAATTGAGTGTTACTGGTTTAGTGACTTTGTTTGACTAGACAGTTGAATTCTTTCTTGTTGCATCTTGTATTTTGGAGAGAAGTTATCTGCATTTAAATCCATGCCTGCTGTTCATTTTATGTCAGTGATGGACTCATGACTTCAGCTGTTATTCTTAATCCTAAGCATTATCAAGCAGACATAAACAATAACTGAGACTAAACTATTTGGCTTTTATTTCCTTGATAACAAAGTGGTGACCCGATTTAGTCTTTTTGATCTAAATTTGTATTTAATATTCCCCCTTTTTGCATTAGAAGCCATGGTACTTAGATTCCACAGAGGTAAGTGTGGTTCCCACGGCTGATGGAGAAGCTTGAGCTTTAAAGTTTAATATGGCACATTTCCAGATGAGGCTTCTGTGTTTTGCATACATAACAGTTTTGAACACAGTTTAAGAAGGTGCAAATCAATAGCATTATAACTAACGTCTGTGAGAGTCAAACTGTGTGCCATCTGTGCCAACCTCTTGATAAAGTGCTTTATAATAGATTTTTCTGTTTGTCAGCTCAAAGTGTGTCTGCAGAGAAATTACTGGCATTTATAAGCTGCCAAACAACAGTCAACAGGCTTACAAGTTTCATAAAATAAAAATTTTTAAGAATTTGTGTTCAACATAGAATCATGCATTTAAGGTTTGATTAGCTCAACACCCGTGTCACATTATTGTGTATCTAGCATGTCTGTCAGACAGGCATTGGATGTCTTAGTAAATTAATATTAGTTTGTGACCTCATTATACTGTTGACACTATAAAAACACACTATATCATCAGCTAAGCCAGGTAGCTGCAACATTTTAGGACATGGTTAAAAGTTCAACCACAGGCCTCATTGCACATGTGTGGCACTGCTTCAGAAGCAACGCACAACTCAAATGTTGCATAAGTGACAAAATAATATCAATCTCATGCATAACATTGGAAACACTTTCCTCTTTAGAAATGCATATGCTTCAAATTAAGAGATCTGACCTATTTTATGATTAATATGGCTATTATTTTTCCACATAACATTTTTCAAAAATACATGTACCAGTTTGAGATGCTCACAATATGTTAGACTTGGGGAAAAATACAATTGTTTTACTGTCACAATAATAATAAAACAAGAATCTTGATTTAGGGTTTAGGGCAATAATCTTGTGACATTAATATTGACATTCTAAAGTATAAATGATATTTGTTGAATCTTTATAAATACTAAAAATTGCTAAAAATGTCCATACATTTGTTTTTGTTGCAAGCGAAGTGTCAAAACCTTCTCTAAGCCAGCTGACTGAAACTGTGCAACAACAGGTGGGCCCTGGGCATTATTGTGTTACTAAGTCCAATTTGATTGAATTTAAAACCCTAATTTTAAGATCTTCACCAACTTTTATGCAAGTAATCAGCACAGGCTTCATCTAACTTTATTTTATAAGGAAACAGCAGGCTTTAGTTGTGTTACTTTGGCAGCACTTTTAATAGCTGCCAACCTAACCGACTGAGAAATGGAGCCTTTAATATTTTGGTTGGAATTTAAAATTTTTCCTGCCTCTAAATTGTGCTGTATTGTGGCACTGCGCGGGTTCATTTCTGTAAACTTGAGGGTGCCAGGTGCTCCCCGTGATTCTGGAGGAGATGAGTATGAGCTGAATCGAGGTTTAATGGCCATCAGCTATTTGTTTATTGGTCCCAGAAGTGATTTGTGAATGTGACACTTCTGTGGTAAACTGTACAGGCGTGGTGTTGCTAAAATTATTTTAGTGATGTTTTCACCAGATGATGATTTTTTTATTTTTTTTCATAACAGTTGCAACTGCAATTTTAGTTTTCCCTTCTCAGCCTGTTTGGCAGTTTCTGGGTGTTTCATTTAGCTTTGTGTACCCCACATAGACAAAATGATCATAGGATTTTTAATGCTGCTACTGTCCTACTCATTTGCATATTGCACACCTACATAACTGCCTTTGTTAATAGGATTGAGTGACTTCAAAGGATTAACATGTGATTTCTCCTTTTCTTCTGCACTCATTAAATTCTGACAGAAATAGAACTCTGAATAAGAAACTTGACATTTTAAACAAGCAAACTAAAATTTTATTTTAAAAAAAGTTCAATAGAATAAGAAAAGGCTTTAAAGTTGGCATATATTTTTAAATCCTTCCTTTTCACATTTAATACATTCAGTGGCGGTCTGTATAAAGTGGAACTGCAATGCTTTGGTGTTGACTCCTTGTTATTAGAAATTCACTATGGGAACGAATTCCTGTCATAAATATTATGTTATTATTAAATTGTGTTGTGGCAAATTGCAGTTTGTATAATGATAGCATAGAGTAGCAAAAATATCTGATTTCACAATGGATAGATGTAAATGTGTGCATGTAAAAAGTCCATGTAATTTAGGCTTGTAAACCAGAATATGTAGTTGTAAATAAATTTTGTCATGTAAACCAAAATGTCTGAAAATTTTATGCTTGAGCATCCATAGATCATCATTTGTTTGTGTGTGTAAAGCAAGATTTGTATTCATAAAAAGTAATTAAAGTAACTATTTTTCTGTTGTGATCTTTTGCAAATACAAAGCAAAACATGTAAAACTCTATGCTGAGTCTGAGTTTTAACCTGGAAGAAACCATTTGGGTTTGTGACTTAGCTAACAATGGCGACAAGAACTTCTCTGAATGTATTTAGATCATGTGTTCCCCAAGACAAGAAGAGCCAAATCAATGGCAGAGTTTTTATGTAATAATGCTATTCAAAACATGCAGCTTGTTTATGTCCTCAAGGAGTTGAAAGCGTGCACGAAGTGCTTACAAAAGTAAACAGCATGAAGCTACTGCTACGAAAAATAAATTAATGTCTAAAGTAAAGTTTGCTCTCATTTTAGTATTAGTTGCATCTTACTGCTTTGCTGTGTATGTCATTTTTATAGAGAGAAGAAACTAATCTCTTAATCAGATAGTCTTTTGGCAAATCCTTTCTGATATTTATGAAGATGTTTGATGAACTCATCCTTGAAGGCCTTTGTGCAAACAAAGAGGACTTTCCCCACTTGTAGATAAAATTTCATGAATTATAGCATTTTCTTCCCCAGGTTCTGATCCTGGGGGACGGTGTAATGGATTATGTGAGTTACTAGACTCAACAACCAAACGTTTTGACTTCTAACTTCAGGATACTTGAGGTTGGACTATAAAATTGTTCTGGGAAATAAAAATATCAGATTTGGGAAATTGATCTGTTGGACATCCTTAACATTGTTTAACAATTCAGCAGCAAATACCATGATGGAATTGTTCAAAAATTTAAATAGGGAATAGAGAAAACTGGAACAATTGAAAATCATGTCACAAACGGAAAATAAAAATATCTACTCAGCGCCAGGAGAGACTAAATTAAACTTTTATGCACTACTAGAGACTCCAAGTACACATATAAATGTTTTTGAGTAGTTAAAAATGAATTGTGTATTTAAAGTTCCCTTTAACTAAAACCAAACATTCTCATTTTAATCAGATTGTTTGTTTTTGCAAGATCTTTATAATTTCTCTTACTTACCTGCTCTTATAGTACCAGGAATGAAGCTTTTTGTTGGAACGTATACAGCAAAACCAGTGATAGTTTCTATCCTTTGACATAATTTCTAAAATTTCATATATGAATGCGAGAAAGATACAACCATCAAGCCCCTCGGCATGGTTTGCTAGTTGGAAACAACCACTCTGATTATGCAGCATGAGGAGGCGATGAAATGGAGGTGCTCCCTAGTGCTCAGCATTATGTATGGAGTTACTCCCCCCTCTCGCTCACTGGGGTAACCCATGAAATGATGGAAATTCGGAACCATTGTTACAGAATACATTATTTTGAATGTGACTGTATCCCTGTAGGAAGCCTGGATTTGCAGCAAATGCTGCATTTTTAATGATATGGGAAAACTGGGATACTGTGATATCAAGATGACAAGAATTGGATTTAGCTCACTCTATTTTCTTTCAGAGCAAAAGTGAAGACCTATTTGATCCAAAGTAGATTTTAGAGCTCATAAACAACTTTTGACCTTTCTTTCACAACTGGCACACTTTTGTCTTTTAGAAGCCAACACTCCCGGTACTACATGTAAAAGGACCTTCAAACACTCAAAGTAGTAAAGTGTGTGAATTTGTGAAAACATAAGTATTTTCAAAGGTTTTTATGTATTTCCTGGCATTAAATGGTCTTATTCAGTCCTTTGCTGATACTGGCACTGCACAAGCCACAAGCATAACATTACAGAGATGACACTAGTTATGACCCACATAAATCTAATTAATGAGTAAAGCTCAGTGCACTGAGCTCTTATTTTGCAAAATGTGTCAACAATTGACTCATATTCCTTCCCTCTTCCCTCACAATGAATCTGGATTCATGGCATTCATAATAGGCATCAGCGGCAGTCACATAATCACTCATTTATAACAATAAGTTTCTCCAACACAGTCTGTTTTATGGTGCAGGAGCAAAATGTTCAGCACCCCTCCAGTTTGCACAATCATTGAAAAGTATCCACACTCTTGTTAACATTCCCAGTTTTTCAGACCTTTAAAAAAAGGGAAAATGACATATTGTTAATCATTTTAAATGTGACATTCAATTGATCAGTCCACAAAGACATTTGTCAGATAAAAATAGATTGCAATTAAAGGTATAATATTGATGCATAATGGTACACATTTTGTTGTATTTAATAATTAAATGCAACTTATTTTGAACCAATTTCAGCATTTCTGCATGTTATCTTGTTTAAAAAAGGAATTACGGTACATTATCTGTTGATTTATGTTTTATGTAAATGAAAAACTGTATGTTTCATTAGGTAAGCTTAAGTTAAGGTTAAATGACAAATCTGCAGGATCAGAATACTCAATGGTCAGAATGATTAATACGGGTATGTGTGTACAGTATATACTGTATGTTTATGCTTTCTTGACTAAAATATTTGAACTTTTAATGCACTAATTAAATTGAAAGTGCTTCGAGCTTAGAAGATTGTTTAAAAAATCGACCATGCTAGGAAATGGATGGCTTTTAATTAACAGAGTTATTAATTGGCTCATTGAAGTCATGGATTGTATTAATTGCATAAAGCGGGGAGATCATATTGAACTTTTTTGAGTACATATTATAGTTTTGTTTTTGTGACATATAATAATACCAGCCAACTTTTCTCTTTAAAAACTAAACCACTGTGTTTAGGTTAGGAATGTCACCATCAGCAACTGTGCAATAATTTTTCTGCTGAGTCAAACGAAGAAATTGAACCATTCCCTTTTTTAAATTAATTATCCTTTTTAATTATCAGGGGATGCCTGAGAATGTTTTTGATGTATTGATTTGTGATCACTCTGCAAATTTGTCTGCAAAGGATTTTCTGTCTCCTCATCAGCAGCAATGTAATTAGATAGACGCTCTCTGGGCACTAATTGGAAATTATGATGGATGAATGATGTAGTATACTCTGCAATTCAACTGTGACTCTTGGATGTCACATTTTACAGTTTAGTTACATTTGAAATGTTAAGATAATTTGAAAGCATATTTCTTTCTTTTTCTCTGCAGTTTCCGTCAGTGTCGTTCCAGCTGAATCAGCTGAACAGGTAAGAGAAATGCATTCATTAAAAAATATCATCTGAATTTTGTTGTGTTATAATCTTATGAATTTGTCATTTACTTTTTTAATATTCACACCGATAAGCTGATCACTTGTTTTCAGATTTGTCATTTGCTCAGCAGAACAAACCTATTTTCTTTTGATGTTTATTCTGCTCTCACATTTCCTGTAATCTGCAGTTGTTGCCTGATAAAAAATTAAAATGTTCAGTTGCTCTGTTTCTTATTGGTGTGAGAGCATGTTGACAGTATGCCTCTTGGCAGATGTGCTTACTATAACAGAAATAGGAAATTACTGTCTTGCCTTTTTACTGATGTCAACTAATTCTCTTCTCAGTGAGGACGTTTTACTGCTTGTTCACTTTGCAACTGTTTTGGTGTAAAATAAGGAAAATGGTGGGAAGAAGCCTGACTGATTGAGCTTATGGAAATCAAGCAAAATCTCTGGTCACTGATATAAACAGAAAAATACAGTTTCTCTGTTTCCCGTTTTATTAGTTGACATCTGAAAACTCAAAGCTTAACAGCTGTACATGATAAATCTACAGAATAACTTAAACTATTTTATATATAGCTTAATTGAAACATTTGCAAGCATAGGTACTGTGGAGTGATTAAAAAAAAACTATTTCAAGTCTAAAGCTCTTGCCTTGCAAAAAGACAACAGTTTCAATCCAGGATACATAGTGTGTTCAAACAGCAGATTTGCTTTCCCACTGACAAGTAATAAAACATACAAACATTCCTGGTCTTAATGGCTGTGTCAAACAGAGCACTGACAACGTTGCAAAGCTTATCTGACCATGAAATATCCAAGACAAAATACTCTCTAGTTGAGGGAGAAATGAGTCAACATAGGTACCTCTGCAATGACCCTTGAAACACTACTGCCAGTAACAAGAAGGTAGCAAGTAGCACGAAACATGCAAGCAACTCCTCTAGACGTTTGTTTATTAACAACCCTAACCATCCAAGAGTTGACAGAAATCTATACAACAAGTGGATTTGCTGTGCTGTACTTGTCACTACAGAGAGATTTCCAATTATTTTTATTCAGCCTAAAAGTTGGAATGGAAACTAGAGCGGCATCTTTAAAGATAACAATAATAAAGTGGAGGGTCAATTTAGATAAGTCTGCTTTTGGTTGTATTTCTTTTAAAAATTGCTTCAGTATTTTAATATCCTGCTCAGGATATTAAACTTATCAAAGTTTTCTTATAATTGCTGACAAATTTTTAGGATGTTTCATCTGCCTATTGTTTGTGGGTTTAACGCTGACTTTCAGTAATATTCAGCCAATAATATTATCAAGGAAACTGTTGAATGATTCTTCATACTACCTTGGTAAATTCAATTTTAATTTCTTAACAGATAGGTCTTAACAGATGTAGAAAATGGTACAATGTCTGAGTATCATCTCTTATCCACTGCGTCTCCCCAAGGATGTGTTCACTTGCCTTACATTGTACGTCCAGTACACCATGAACCTTAATTTCCATGAGATGAGGTATGTATTCAAATTGCCAGTCAATAATGTTTGTTGTTAGTGTGTTGCATGGTGACAAGCGTGAGCCGGTGGTGAAATTATGCAATAAAGACAACTTTTCAGGCTAACTTGGAAACCGTTCTTAATAAGAGTCAATAAGAGTTGTATATTCTTTGGAGGTTTGAGGTTTTTGAGGTGAATAGATTTATGTTAATTCTTCACTCTAAGTTTATTTATTTATTTATTTATTTATTTATTTTTTAATAACAAAATCCATTTCAAGACTTTTTAACATTGTCTTATTTGGACATATCAGAAATAGGGATTCTAAAAAGGTTATTGGTAAATTAGCCAGTGAACTATTACTGGCATGTATTAATAATGATACACAGGAAATATTCCACATTTCCTGTGAAAGAGCAGCAGGTGTGAATAGCCAGAACCATTATTGGAATCCAAATTTACCCTCTACAGTGCTTTATGAGTTTGAAATTCCTCCCTCAGGCAGTAGGTACTGAGACACATGAGTCAAGGGGAATAGAAATAAAAAATCCTTTTTTTTCCCAGCGAATTGTTTTTTTTCTTTTCACATCAGTAAATGTAATTTGATTGATTTTTAATATTTTTCTGACGTGAGATAGTTGTGTTGTGTGGGATGTTGGACGTGAGTCTAGGTTTTTATTGTTGTACCGTATTTCTGGAAAACATGTTGCAAAATGAAGAGCCCATGTGGAACAAAAGGATGCTGAAGGATGCAATAATAATATTGATGATGATAATAATGTGTGATATTCAACCTATTCGTATTAGGTAATGAGTGGAGGTGCACCGATTGCAGTTTTGTGGCTGATTGGCCATTAACGATCTCTCACATTGACCTGGCAATTCCAATTTTGGCGAGTATCAATTTTTTTAAATTTTTTTTTTTTATCTGAAATATTAGTAAATTTCGCAAGAAAGCCATTGGGTTGGCATCAGTGGGGTGACTATTAACTGCAGACATGCAGACATGACCTAGTGGGCCGGTCTGTCAGTCAAACGTCTCTCACGGCAGACCAAAAGAGGACAGTGGATGATTTTTAGACCTTTACGCAGGTAAAGGAGATAATGTCAGTGGATAAAATCAGCTTCACGTGCAAGCATTGGCCGATCACCGACCTCTCAAAGTAAAGGAAATCAGGGCCGATTTGTTGTCCAGCAGGCTTATCGGTGCGACCCTAGTAATAAGCTCCAAGTTTTAGAGGCCAACACATCAACATTAGTTGCAGTCAGATGAAACATATTAGTAGGATTTGAAGTTGGCTTTAGGTCATGCTATGAATAATTTTGTGTTTACTTAGTATGTATGCTTTGCACTTTACGTATTGGTTTAATTGTCTCATTTAAATTCTCATAAATGATAACCTTCAAGAGTTCTATTTTTATATTCATAGATGATGATGGAATAGATTTTTTCGGTGAAAATATTCTGACATATTTTTGTCATATTGACTACTACTTCTACCAATCTGCTCTGTTCACTCCCTAAGCATGCAAGATTGGAATGCAAATTTTTTTATCTTTACCCCATCAAGTACATACTTTGTATTATTATTTATACATGCCTATTTCACAGAAATAAAATGTGAAATAAATTGTCTCTTTAGTTTTTCTGAATTGCACCAAATGGCAACAATAACAAATGAGGAAGGAATACCAATTTTTAGGTCAATGAGGCACTTGAGTCAGGTTGGAAGGGTGGCTGCTGGGGCCACTGGGAAGGGGTTGTCATTGAAATTGGATCTAGGCCATGCATATAAAAATGTTGCAACAGATGTTTATAAATTTGTGTCCTCTAAAGCAAACCTAATTAATGTATTATTCCAAACACTACGATGCTTACGAATAAAGCCATTAATTATGGATCATTCCATAGGGTGTTGTTAAATTTGTAAAGGGTTTTTCAGGGCTTTACTGTTCACCTTGAGAGGTAGTCATATGTTGACGAGATTAAAACAGTCTCAAGAGACTATGTGTTGCCAAGTTTCTAACCATCAACATCTGACAATTAAAGAAAATCAAATCAATGAACTGCTTTTAATAGTATTTATTTATTTATTTTTTAATTGGTTAACCATCATAGATTTGAACTTGTATTTCTTTTTTTTACATAAGTGGCTGGATTTGTTTTCTAAATACAACATTATTTTTCTTTTAGTCATTACAATTTATATTTAAAGTGTTTTTTCTTTTCTCTGTTCTTTTCACGATGCAGAGAATCTTTCAAACCATGAAACGCATTAAAAAGTTTTGTTCTCATTAAATAAGAGGTGGAACATTTATCTCTATAAATAATAATTATAAAAAAATAGCAGCAGTAACTATTCAAGTTATACTTACTAAAGTTAATCAAAGTAATGTATTAGTCTTGTAACCTTGCAGCATAAATATGCAAACAAATAAGATAAATTGCTATTCACATAATTGCATTTGTATGATGATCTCCAAAAATAAGGAAAGGGGTATAAGAAAACAGCCACTACTCTCAGTAAAATGGTTCATTTCTATAGTCAGAGGAATTGTTAATAGATGTTTGATTGAGAAACCAAATTTTTCTCGCAGTTAAAAACAAAGACAAGATAATGATCAAAAACCATTTGGCCAAATCAGCACTGAAATGGTTGATCAGGCACCTAATCAGCCTTCCTTCATAATTATCTTGGTCTCAGACATGAAACCTATAGAAAACTTGTACGATTAGCTTATATGAAAAGAGAATATATGAGAGAACAGTAATTGATGAAGAGAGATTGAGCAGAGCACTGAACATGGATCCCACTTTCTGTACGGTCCATTAAAGTGATAATGGACCGTACATTATCAGCAGCAAATTCTTTGCATTGGCTACAAAGAATTATTTGTTTTTTAGTAAACAGCTGTTTATATTATTTTAATCCCTGACTGGTTCTTAAGCCAGATTCTTTTTTTTTTTTTTAGATTATCTCCATGACCAAACCAAACCCAATCATCAGCATAAAGAGGTTGCTTCCCATCAGACTTCAAAAAGTTGCGCTCCTATTCCCATCACATAAAGTACGGTATATAGTGTGTGTGATCTGCTGTGGGGAAAAGTTTTCTGTTTATTGTGCCTTACTGGAAAATGTTTTCATCAGACATACTGCTTTGATCAGTGTTGCAGCAGGTAAAAAGGTCATGATAGGTAAAGCACAGTGTATAGTAGCAGCTGTAAACATTGCAGTGGCTTGCATATCAAAAATAGACCCTCGTCGCCTCCTCTCTTTGGAAATAACCTGAAGCCCTTGATGAATGACAGAAGTTTGAACTGTGAGTGACTTGAAGATTTAAGAAAAAACTGCACAGGTACTGTGTGTATCTGTCACTTCAGGGCTTGGTAAAGGGTCTAAACAAGAAGTATATGCTACATTTTTGCTCATGTAAGCAGAAGTGCCTTGATCTTGTGTGCCTGGGGGAATAGTGAGATTATGGATTCAGGAGGACAACACAGGGTAGAAAATTGCTTTCAAACCTCCTGCTGACAGTCCTGCTAAGCCAATAAAAAGCCTTGGTAGTTCTCACTGCTTTGATCCTTTTGAGTTTTTGCAAGGTATATGAGGACATCCTTGAAGGAATTTCAAGGCCCAGGTGGCAGGCTTTATTCTGAAAGGGTACTTTGACTTTCCTGTGGCTCTGTTTAATATTGATGAAAAGTAAAACCAAAACAAGATGTTTTTGTTTGAAATACATTAACAGTGTCTTTCCAGATTAGCTAGTCTTTATGTGTTTTTGTGAAACTGTGGTTTTCCCTTGAAATCTGACCATTTTTGTCCTTCAGTAGAGATCATCTGTGTTGAGGCTCCACTTATGTTTAAGTGCTAAATGACCAGTATTAATGATCCAGAGGCAACACTCTCCATATAAATGGAGAGTACATCTGACTCTGCACTAACTTGTCATTGTCACGATGTTTTGCTTCCTGCCAAACATCATTCATTAATCCGAACAGCTGTCACTCTCAGGCACAAGAACTTTTTTGAATCTCCTCACATCTTATTACCTCAGGGCAGTGGTTTTAAGAAAATTAAGCTGAAGAGGGGATGTGCCAGTGTATGAATCATTGGTGAAACCCCTCTGTAGCAACTGCATCTCAGAAGAGAACAGTTATTTAATGGACCCACATATCTGTGTGAAAAGCTGCTATTAGTAACCTAAAGATCCCATTGCTATCAGTTAAAAAATCAGTTCCAGGCTTCATGGTGGTACATCTGTCCCATCCATCCATCCATCCATCCATCCATCCATCCATCCATCCATCCATCCATCCATCCATCCATCCATCCATCCATCCATCCATCCATCCATCCATCCATCCATCCATCCATCCATCTTTGAAGTACCAAATGTAAATACAGGAAGTAGATGCTCTTTTAAGAGCTGGTACAACCACTGAGAGTTTAACTCTGTCATTCGTGTGACTTTGGATACTATTTCAGACAAAAATATTTGAAAAGTATACCAAATGATTTTAGATGATGTTGCATTGGGTTTTATGCTTTATGAAACAGACTTTGTTTACTATAATGGTTATGGAAATGAGTTTGACTTAAGCTTGCGGTGCACACCTGGTAGTTATGTTTTATCGATGTTGGGCCACATTCACGCCATGAACGAACTATACCAGAGTTAATGTGGAACCGCACCCAGACGGTTGTATTGGTCGGCACTGCAGAGCTCATAATAGAAAAATACTTCATGCATTAAACCTCTGGAGGAGTGTATGTTTACTTCAACACACAGATGGAACAGGTAGCAGTGATGCTTTGATACAATCTCCATGCTTCACAACACACTGCTCTGCGATATCCATACACACTGGGCAGATCAGCATCAAGGTGTGTCACTCTGGAGAGTGGTGGATATACATTAGAGGGACTGGAAGTGGTAGACATGGAGTTCTCTAATGTTGCAGCAGCAGAGCTGAGCTGCTTTTGTTACATGATTAAACTGGAAGGGTTTTCAGATGGTTTGGTTAAAAGCAATGGGAGTTGTTTTCCTTTTTTTAATTTTTAATCTTTACAACTGCGTTTGTCAAACTTTCATTTTTGGTGTGTTGATTTTGTTTTAGATGACTTTTTTGCCTTTGTTGATTTATAGGTCAGAGTAAAGCCTAAATAAAAAAAAATTCAGAGTTCTGTACTTTGAACTCTGATGTGTACAGAAACTTTACAGATTTCTCTTTCTGAAAAAATAAACTCAGTTAATAACCTTTTTCAGCTTACATTCAAACTTCAGTGAAAACACACCAAGGATAATGTGAGACAGATGTGAAATAATCAGTGAAAACTTTTCTCTGATGAGACCAAATTCTGAATCTGAGATTCTGAGGTCCTGTTCTCTTTTACACTTCCTGTCCCTATAGCAGTACATCAAGTGTACTGCTATAGAAACAGTACACCGAACTATATTTCATAGTCCCTGTTTCTTTAGCTAAAGAAAACTCCATTTGCATGTGGATGGAAGGTGTAGATCTCAAATTTTCAAGTGTGACAAGGGCTAGACAAGACTTTTAAATTCAGAACTTTAGATGGTCAGATGCAATTCAGAGTTTTTAAAAAAGTTGTACTTTGGACCCTTTTGAGTTGTTAGCAGCTAACCTTTAACCACTCACTGTTCTTGTAAATTCTTTGTATTTGTGTGACTCTGTCACAGTTGGTTTTTTCCTACCCATTACCCAAAGTGCTGCCTCGCAAATGGTTTAAAAGTGTTGGGAGCCACCTCAGTGCTTTTGAAACATTGTGTTGCCAGCTGGCTTTATGTCATCTTTATTGGCTAACTTGGTCAACATAAGAGGGTAACAGCTCAGTGACTACTTCCTTTCTTTCTTCAAGTTAGGAGTCCCAAACATAGATCTAGGCTATCAATTTTTAAAGATCTTCAGATCTGGGGCTCAGGATAACTGCTGACATCAAATGTTATCTAAGTCACATAGTCGCAGAAACCGAACAGTGTTTTTTTTTTTTTTAGACAGCTTTAACTTTGAGAAATATTGTCAGATCTTGACGCAAACTGTTTTAGAACCACTCAGAACTTCAACTGGACTTGAACTGACCTTTCTTACAGAGAATTCTAGACAATGCTGGACGATGATGTCTGGACTTTATCAGAAATGTCAGTAACTGCACCTACTCAAATCCTGCCACTGATAAACGTACAACTTGTTCCCTCAAACACAATTGAGGGCATAGCTGCAAATAAACTACCTACTTCCACTTACATGTCTGTATCTTCAGTCATTTAATAACTTGACATCTAAATTAATTGGATTTCTTGGTTCAGTTTGTATTTTATCCTTTATTTCAGCTGCTGCTAGTATTTGAGAACCTAATGTTGATACTGAAAACCACAGTATGATTTGCTCATCAAGCTGTGGATTCCACTCATATTGCTTTTTGAGTAAGTTTATAAAAGGTATTACTGGCACACTGAGGCATTTTATTTCAGGGTTGGGGGAAAAAAGACAGAACAGTTGCACCCAGACATACAACTTATTGGTGTGACTTTTTTTTCTCAGAAGCATTTATGGACCAATCTTCTATTATTATGACTTGAGTATAATATGACCATAAAGTACTTGCACAGCAGGGTCAGGTAGGGATGGTTGTATTTTCCTCCAGACAGTCAGATTTTGATAACTGTCAACGATTTTGAACAGCTGGTTGTCTCAGCTGGCAAGAGCTCTCCATGGCGCAGAAGAACAAAGTCAAATGCTTCCCGTTGTGGCCGTCTGCAGAAGTTCAGCAAGTCGGAGAAATTAAAAGAGTTTATTTTTATAGCAGTCCAATAAAGTATTTATTTGAGAAAATAAAACATTTAGTTTTTGTTTGTTCATGCTTCAGTGCAACATTTAAGAGAGGAAAATCTGAAAACTGCAGGAATCCATTGAGTTACAGTTTACACAATAGAGGGCTTTCTAACATTAAGAAATCAGAGATTACATATTTTACAAGCTTTTAGTGCTGTTTTCAACATCAAGGAAAAAGGTTTACTTGTGAGCTAATTTATGATCTTGTGTTAATACAATGTATTAATGTAAAACATCCATCTCTTTCTAGAATAAACTATGTTGACGACATTATCTTGCAAATTTGAAACTTAAATATCCCTTTTATTCTCACTGACTGATTAATACTCATGAGCTTCTAGATAAATATAAATTTGGATATATATCTCAAGATACTGAAAATACGGTACTTACATATATATATTACATCACTTGATTTAGATATGCAGATTGAAAAGAAAGTTGTTTAAAAGCGATAGTGACGTATAGAAACAAAACAACTGCCATCTTCAACAAGTATTTTTTATTTTTTTTTTCTACCTGCTTAATGCTGTTCCTCCTAGTCTAGAGGCTTTTATTGATATGCTGTATTTGGACAAGGTCACTGTCGATTATAAGCTCTTTTGTTGTGTATTTCCCACAATATTTCTGAAAATAAAAAAATATATATACATTAGTTCTATTATTTTTTTAAAGTATTTTGTATTATTAAGCCTAATGTACAGTGCTTTGTTTTGTCATTCGCCTTGTCCTTGAGAACAGTCAGTGGAACATACTGAGTTAGTTTCTGTACATATTCTGATGAAACTCAGTTTGGATTAAAAAAAAATGTTACGCTTAATTTATCTAGCATTGGTATTTATTTATGCTCCCTTGTTTTTTTTTTAAGATTTTGTGGTATTAGCAGTGTTTGTTGACAGTTTTCAGGTAGTAGAAAGGCAGGAACATTAAAGAAAGATGATGTGCAGCAGAAAGTCAAAACCCAGACATCTGTTTGAAGGACTAATAGCCTCCAAATGGAGCCCTGCTCCACCACAATACCAAAAGCTGCCTCAAAACACTCCTTTGGCCTTTCTGTTTTGGATTGGTGTGCTCACATCATGTTTTACAGATCATTCATTCAGTTATTTACATTATTTAATGTCTTTTTTTGTATCTATGCATATACTGAATATGATGCACATTCAGGGGGCTTGTTTTTTGTTTTTTCAACAGATCATATCCTGAAATCAACTGTTAATTGTTAAAACAGTGATTAATGTGTCAACTTGAAATAATCCACAATTCTTGCACTAATTTAAATTTGAAGAACATGATTTTACTTTGTAAAAAAACCAAGAATTTTTGTTATGTTACCAGATAGAGCAAACTCTGCTGTCTCTCGCTCTCTGTTAAGTGTGGACTAAGAATCTCTTGACAATAGAAGCAGTAGGGCAAGATGACCTTCCTAAAAGGAGCCTGCTGGTTGAGACAGAATAAAATTCTATTTATCTGGTTCAAAAAACCTGCAGGCGGTCTGAAGGCAGGCATTTGTGTCTTGAATTTGATTTTGCCTTTCTCAAGGTTGCAAATGGAAATAATATTGATGCTATAAGGTGGAGTCAAACCTGGCACTTTTCATTGCTGTGCTTCTTTTCCACCATAAAAATATAAGGTGCTTGGAATATTCTAGCTCACCAAATTGCAATATTCCAATCTCCACTGGTTCCCAGTTTATTCCGATCATAACTCCCACTTTGTCACCTATTCAACCCTTAATATTACACTTACTCATGTTGTGATGGTGACAACATTCCAATAAATTGGGCAAATTTGCAAATGAAAGATTTTCTTAATAGATTTTCTTACATTTCTGACTACAAGCAAACATTAGGCAGATGGACCATGGTTAGAAAAGGACAACTGGTCACCACTTATAACAACCTGATTTGTCGCAACCTTTGCTTGGTGTATGACAGAGGCCTCAATGTTATGTCACATAATAGACTGCCTGGCAAAGAATTATGTCTTTGTTGTCATCATAAGGAAGTGACTTTGGAGAGGCTAGCTCTTTCATTTTAATATCTTAGAGAGGCCAGCTGCTCTTTCTGACAGGTGCATTTGTCAGTCATCCATACAGAACATTATGTTATTCTGGTGGCTGAAAAAGAAAGCGTCCTACAGCTGTGCCCTGGAGGACCCATGTGAAAGATACTCAACAGCTTAATGTTATACCTTGGACTTTTTACCTTGGATTTCATTCAATGACAAATGCACCATGTCTTTTATGCCTGCCTCTAAAAGAAGGTTGCCATAGTTTATGTCATATAAAGAGAAGCCACATAAGACAATACCAAGGACACTGGTGAGCTTCTGTCAGGCAGACAAACTGCTTTGACAGAGAGGTTTCTATTAAAGTTTTTCTAATTCAGATAAAGGAGTTTTTGTTCCATCATCGAAAAGAAAGCATTTAAATAGTATTGATGTATGTCATTAGTGTTGATGATTTTGCTCTCATTAAAGGCAAGAAATGGTTAAAATCAATCCATAATAGAAATGGGAATGTTGACAAGGCTGTAGTATAATTGTCTTATAAATTTCCTTTCTCTGAGCAGAGATTAGCATCTGGAGGGAGATGCATGTTTATCGCGGGATGAATCAGAAAGTCGACTGGTGGTGATTATCTTCTTTGTAAATACATTGATTAAAGAGAGAAGCAGAAAGGTTACTTGGCTGTGAAATGTATAGCAGTAGACTTGTTTTTCTGAGCTGAGCTGGAGAGCAATGTGAGAGGAGGCACTAATGTTGTTGTAAATATCAGTTTTAAAACAAATCAAGCAGGATGTGACAGGAATTCAGTTGTTTCTCAGTTTGTGCTATTCATAGTAATTCTTTTAACTGTCAAAAGTAGATTTTCATCTTTCTAGAGAACTTTTGGTTATTCCCCAGAAAACTTTCTTCTTTTAGGGAAGTTTCTAATCAAAACCTTGCCATAGGAATGTGGTATGATTGTTTGGAGTTGGTTTGTTCTCTCTGTGCCTGTGTGGGTTTTAGTTCAGCTTCTGCAGTTCTCTCCCGCATGTTTGAGTAATTGGTTATTTTTACCTCGACTCTTGTATTAATGCAAACATGTATGTTTGTACTTTGTATTTGGTCTTCGATGCATCAAAAACCATTAGCGATGGCAGACGCCACTGATGTATCTCTGTTTTTGAGACAGAGAAAAAAATATGTTTTCCCTCCAAACACACTGTGAATTCCTGCCCTTGCAAGCGGATACCTATTAGTTTTAATATTTGCATGTACATGCTAATTTTAGCTCAGAAAACTGTATTTAAAGTAGTATAACAAGAGATGTTTTGTGACAGTTCAGTTGTGGGCTGACAATGTTCCAATGTTTCGCTATAAGTAATGTTAGTAATGCATATTTTTTAAGTTATGCCATTCAATTTATTTTCTTAAATTTGTTGTATCATGTTTAAAGAAAAATGCATTTTAATTCCTTGTTGCAGAGCAGAGAAATTTGTGATCTAGTAACTTTAAATAAAGCCAACCTATGTATTTGATTTTTAAGAAACAAGCGTACATTATAAGAAAAGAAGTAAAGTGGAAGACTGAGTAGTTTCAGCTCAGTGGCAGAGTTTTATAAAATTATAAAAAAATTTTTACAAAAAACTAAAATATATTTGGTCTGATTTTTAATTCTAATATCTTAGTATTCTTGAAATAAGACTAACTTAAAAGTAACTTTTAAGCATGATTTAGTCAATAATTTTCTAATATTGATTTAAAAAGTATAAATTACAAGTGAAATAATCTGCCAATGGAGCAAGGCATTTTGTCTAAAAATCTGAAAAATTATATGCATCACATAAAATGCAATAAAATATTTTAAAATTTGTAGTTGCAATGTTCACTGTTCTGTGGTCTTTAGGTCACAATACTGCCTGTGATGTAAACTGAACATCTCACTCAGTAGGTTGGGTTTTTAATGCTAAAAATATATTTTAATAAGAGTGTAATTTGCATTTCAAGTTTTTCTCATAACCAATCAGCTTTCAGTCATGTTGTTGAGTGAGCAAATTGGACTGTGCATCTGTGATTTCCAAATGAAACTAGCACAGTGCAGGAAAATATGTAAAATGAAAACTTCACAAATCTATATTCTGCTGCTGTTTGCAAGGAGAAAAAAAATCTCAAAGTCGGTCATTACACATTGGTGAGGCTTGGTGAGTGCAACGTGCTTACCGAATAAAATTTGAATCTATCAGTTTTCTGGTCTCTCTCCTGTGGAGGAGGGGTTTCTTTTAATAGCTCAATATGTCTTCAAGCTGCAAAATTAAGATGACCTTTCAGGTGCTTAGCCTGCTCAAAGTCCTCTTCTGTGTCAAAATTCAGAAAATCCTGCAACCTTCAATAATTCTTGCCATCAGTGAATAGGAAGCTAATGTGAACTGATGGGTCATTCACATCAGTGCAGCACTTGTGCTCTCTGGGGCTCAGAGATAGAGCGAAGCAGAGAATGTGAAGAGGTTCTAAATCAAAGGCAGGGATTAAGGGGTTGTCACTGTGGGTGCCCTTGATTACATAACAATCATATTAAGTAGGCTGAACATCTTTCTCGAAGATCAAGACTTTTAGTGATGCATCTTTTATTTTTTACTTTAGGTGAGGTTCAATCTTAAAGTTTGAGTTCAAGTCTGTTGTTAAGCATTAGATTAAAAAGATGAAAGTTTATCTTGAAAAAAAAAGAAAAAAACCTCTTTCTCATGTAGCTATGTCGACTCAGAGAAATTTCTTTTTAACACCAAAGGGAGTTGGAGTCTCTTTAGAAATAGCTGGCAGCTTGCTGTAAAAATGAGATTGAAGGAGGGTGTTACATGGGTGCAGAGCCGGAGATGGCAAAAAAAAAAAAGAGTTAGATTGTAAGGCAAGACATTGATCTCTACTTTATAATGAAAAGCAATATATGGGGCGTGATCTGAGATCCCCCAGCTGCAGAATGAGATCATTTATCAGAGAAGGATCTGTTTCCTACGTTGTCCAACCCACTAGACAAAATAACTGAACTTTGGTTTAAATATTTAAAAAAAAAACAATCAAAATAAAATTATTTTCTGCTATTTGAATGTGATAATGCTTTAACTTGTTCCCTAATAGATTGTAACTTTTATTTTAAAAAAATGTATCACCTAAAATATTAACATGTGCTTTTATCCAATACTCCCTGATTTTTTATTTTTCTGCCCTTTCAAGAATACCTGAATAGTGAATGCAAATGAATGCCGCCTTATCCATTAATGCCTGTCAGTTGTCATAAATACCTTGTGAAAGTGAATGTAATTAGAGAAAAATTATGTTTAAAGTTTTTTCAGTTAAATGAGGTGAGCCAAGGCATAAGCAAAGTAAACAGCTGCTTAGGACCCCCAGACTTAGAGGGGTCCTAATTATTAGAACCATTTATTTTCTAAGAATTATGAGGGATGCCAATAATTTATCAGTTATACGACTGAGTAATGCAAGTTTGACTTTTCAAAAATGTCTAGAAATGATGTCCTGGCAATTAAGAAGATAATTGCATTTTAAGTCTTTTCGCACATTGTAGTTGTAGTTTTCTTCTAGTTAATAGTATATTAAAGTCAAAAACATCAATTTTGTCAAGTTGTTCATATTTTTATTAAAACAAGTGCATATTTCAACACTTGTGTCTTTATTAATTGAAATAAAGGTTTAAAAAATTCCGAAAGATATATCTTGTTAAATAGAAATAAGAGATGAACAAATTGACATAGCAGTTGAAACAAAAAGCAATTATTGTTTTTAGGGGAAAAGTTAAGGGCAAAGAAAAAAACTCAGATTCACTGAGTCTGGACTGAAAAATGGATCTGTGAATTTGATAGGTGAAAGAAGATGCAAACAGTGCACAGAGAGTTGTCACATTGTAACAAACTATTCTGGAAAATGATCACAGCAACTTTTGTTTTCCTTCATCACAACATTGCTGCGAGGAATTTGCCAAAAGTGAACACATGCTTGACTAAGCACTGTCTCACTGGATGATGTTGCACTGCAGAAGTCTGTGCCAGGTCCAGTTTATTTACCTGATGACCCACTGCTTTTATTTGCCTAGGGTTCCCTACGGCTGCATCCACGCTGTGCCAAAGTAGTATTCAAATTAAAATAAACACAGGGGCTTTTTATGACTCGATAATCTGACAGAAAGGTCTCAGACAAAGGTCATACATCACTACTCTATGACATAACTGCAAATGATTTGGAAGTCAAATGCAGCTCATGGTCAAAATACAGATTTGACCATGGCACACCATGATGTGCGCCTTCCTGGCAAATTCCTGGCATGTTTTCAAAGAAGTGTATTAACAAGTGCTATGCCATTTTTTTTTAAAGAAGAAAGGAAATTAGTTGAATTGATGTTCTAGAAGAAATTCAGAGCCCCAGACTTCTCCTTGCTCAAGCGAAGAAGTGTTTATACTTTACGTCATCAAACCAGATGTGCTCTTAATGAAGCCTCGGGCAAGTCAAACTACTGCTACTGAGTGGTGTCTATCTCCAGTGGTCATTGGATGTGATTATAGGTTACCAGTCCATCACAGGACAACAGTGAGACACACAGAACAGCCAACTACACTCAAAAGGCAACTTGGACCTAACAGTCATACAATCCCACTGTGAGAACATGCAAACTTCATCCTGGCATCAGTGTCACTAACTTCACCCCTGTGCAGCTCTTCTCTATAGTGATGCTGTCCGTTAATAATATTTTATGCTTTTAAGTGTGTATCTTTTGCACTTACAAGATTTGTGTTGCAATTTTAGCTGGATCGACAGACTGTAACATCTCAAGGTTGTATGTGCTTTTTGACTGCAACATACGCAGTTCTGTTTACTTAAATAATTTTGGAACTTGTCCCCAAGGTCTGTAAAAGACTGTTGTGTTTTGCACAATTGATATTTAGCAAATCACAGCCACTGTGTGACTCATTCGGTGAGATTGAATGTGCTGAAGCTGGGAAACATGAAAAGTATGCAAGTCGGTGTGTTCTTGCAACAAACGGGGGATTCTTTCCCCTCTGTGAGTGTCTGCCTTTGCTTGTCTGTGCAATTTTGACTTATTAATTAATTAAAACATTTATAAGCTTTTAAGTTACTGCAGGTCTTATGAAGTGTGGTGAAGTTAAGAAGGAGGAGAAAAATTGTAGGTCCACACTTTTACCTTTTCATATGGATTGTTGCTCCACAGCAACATCAGTCTTTCATTCAATTTTTCTCCCTTTTTTGAAAACAGATATTTTAGTGGACCTGGAGGCATTATTTCAGTTTTCTTTCCACTAAAGACATATTAAACTTGAGTAAAAGTTAAAGCAGTTTGCCAACAGCCCCTATTAATTAGATCCCGACTTTTGCTCCACCACTGTAGCTCTTACAAAACCAAAAAAGGAAATATTTTTGTTCATGAACACAAAATAAGAAATTGTAATTTTTAAACAGTTTTTCTGTAAGTTCTTATGCAAAGTCTGCATGTAGTAGCTACAACTACCTTTAAGCAAATTATATTTCCTATAGAAAAGGCTCGCCTCCATTTACAAAGTAGCTTTTCCCTCTTGTAATAGAAGATTAATTTTGTCTTAAAAGCTGAAAATAGAAATATATTTTTGTTTCACATTGCTTCTGTCTTTAATGAAACACTTGATATAGTACACATTTAGAAAATATTTTTTTGCAGATCCGGGAAAGTTTTATTTTGTGGGCAAAAGCGGCTCTTTGACTGGAAAGGTTTGCTGACCCGTGGCCCAGATGGATCCTCAGATCACTTTTTGAATTGTATGTCTTTAACAGTCTAAACCACAGGTGGACAACTCCAGGCCTCGAGGGCCGGTCTTTTAGATGTATCTCTACTTCAATACACCTGAGTCAAATAATGAGGTCATTAGCAGGACTCTGGAGAACTTGACTGGACTTCGGAGATGATTCAGCTGTTGGATTCAAGTGAGTTGGACCAGGGAGACATCAAAGAGTTGGAGGACACCGGCCCTCAAGGACCAGGATTGCCCTCCCCTGCTCTAAACACTGCTTGTCCTGAAACATCACTAGCAATATATCCAGCTTACAATTTGATTAAAAAAACAAAACAAAATGAGTTTTAAAATAATTATCCCTATTTTGATATGTGTGTTGAAAACCCAAACATGTTGTTGTACACCCACTGTACAATCAGGTTAATTAGTGATGTTTGACAGAGCAGTAAATTGAGTGTTACATGGCTGTCACAACACTGTGGTTTACTGTTACCCTCATTTTGAAAGAGATATGATGAACAACAACTGCCTGTCCTCTTCCTGAATTACCATGTACATCATATTCCAGGCTGCTTAATTTGTTTTATCAGTACACGCTTTCAGTTTTTGAGAATTTTCCACCTCGATAATAATAACCTGCAAAGTGGGATGTATTTTCTAGTTGAAGAGATCTTATGGTAATTATCTGATAAAGTGTCATGTTCTTGCATTTTCTGAGCAGAAAAAAAAACACTCCTTACTTTTTTTTTTTTTCTGGAGGCATCTTCTTTCTCCAGTTTAAATCGTGATTTCATACGCAGAGTGTCTGATGAGATGAGACAGAAACCTTGTGGCCATGACTAATGCTACTGAGTCCAATTAAGCTGATGTACCCTCTGAATAAAATCACCCCGATATGATCTTGTCTGCCCATGCATAAATTTCCTTGTATCTCTGATTACTTGTGGGGGGTGGAGTGAAGAAGCAAGGCCTCACACAAATCACTGCAATGAATACGTCTGCATAGGTGGTGAACTTATTGTTTCTTCATCTCACTTGAAGCCTGTCAAAACATCCAAGACTTAAATTAGAGGAGAGATAAAAAAAAAAGAAGGAAAAAAAAGACGTGTCTAGAAATAAATTATAGAGGACAGCAATAAGAGCCAAGTGGAAGAAATACAAAGTTGTTTTTTAGTTGAAAAATGACTAATCTTTTCAAATTAAGTGGTGCTTTACAAGCTGATTGGTGCTGCTGTCATCAAACTGTTGGGATTCCCTGTCACTACCTCACCACATACAAGGCAGAATTTATGACTTAGTTAGGCTTCCTGAAGCCTGCAACAGCCTGCCAGTGAAATGATTGTTAGTCTAGAGGAAGTCATAAATCAAACCCAGTTTATCATTATCTATTAATACTGTGCCGCTCTCGCTCTGCCGCTCGTGCTTTCTCGCCTTCTCCCAGGACTGAACGATCTTATCTGAAAAGCGAAGGTGAAAGCGGTTCGTCAAAAGTTTCGATGGCCTGTGATTGATTTAGTCATTGCTCCATGGTCTGCAGCTTGTGCTGACAGCTCTGAAGGTGGAACAGTGCCTTAATTGAGCTGAATACTCGGAGCTTAAATGCTGCAGGCACAAAACCCACACAATTAGGAAGGACTAATGACATGGGTATTGCCCATTATTTCTGCAAATAAGCCATAGGGGATTCAATACTTTGTATCATTAATTCTTCATTAGTGATTAGGAAGAGGAGCTTCAGTACTGGCTGAACACCAACATCTTCACATAACCTGGTTATGTGTTGTAACAACTGGATGTATTCTTGTTATTTGAAGAGAGTTGCCTGAATTATTAATTTCTTTTTTTGTTTTGTCTTTTCAGAACCACAGTGGCATGCATGTCCCTCACAACAATAAGCTGGGTGAGTCTTATTTTTCAAATACTAACAGTGTGTGCTCACTTTGTTAATTAGCAGTTTATGCCGCCCTGTAAGATAGATGAAAATGTGTTGTGTGCAATTTTGGGTGCCAGTACTTAAAGAAGCAAAAAGAAGAAAGGGGTAACACGTTTGTATTTTTCTGGCAGAAATTTGTCTTGGGCTAATGTGAAAAGCAGGATAATAGGATAATGTGAGAACTACAGCATCCAGTTAGAGAACTGCAGGCTTAGCCTTTTTGTTTTCAGAGCAATAGCCGTGGTAGCTGTAACGTTTGGCTTCAATCCCTTCATTAAGTCCTCTCAGATGTCGTTTTGGAACAGCCTGGGTACACTTTGAGCTTTCTGCTTCTCACAATAATACTCTGTCAAGCTTACAACTAAAGACGTCTGTTTGGAGCTTTCTTCTTCCTGACACCAGCCCCAGTGATTTTAAATCAGGCACATCAAGTCTCTTTTAGACACTATGTTAATAAAATCAGCATGTTGTATTTGTCTGTAAATTCAGTTCAGTTAAATATATCATTTATCACTGAATTTCATCAGTTTTACACATACTCACCAATGACTTTCAGAATGATGCAGTCTGCTCTATGTGGATATTTTTTGTTTGAATGAGAAATATATTTTTTGCAAGATAGCCATTATGTGCTCCAAATCAGGGTTAGTTATGGACTATAATGTGAACGTAAGTAATATGCACAGCCCAAAGCACAATTTTATAAGCATCAATTGTAAGAAACAGGCTGTGATTTTCTAAAACTGAACTGTGCAAATCTCAGTTGCGTGGCTTACAAACTAGTAAATCACAAACAGCAGACCAGCAACGTGTGTCGATAATTTTGTTTCATCTGAGAGTCTGGCACTGATCTATTAAAAATGTATTGTTCTGGAATTCCCTATTTACCACCATTTAAAATCATTGTCATTAAAAAATGATGGCGTATACTCCAATCGATTAACTAAACATTTTTGTCAAAGGCTTTCTTAAATTTGAGTGTCTGATGTTTGCTACGCTATTTTAATTTCAGGCACAATTTTCAAGACGGAAAAGAATATGAAAATCATGAAGTATTTGGATTGTATATATTTACTAATACCTATCTGCTCTAAAGAATACTAGTGTATTTTTCAGGCAGCATATCTGCCACTTATTTACCTGACATGTATAATGTACAATGTGTGAGAGCACTGCAACAGACAGAAAAGGGTAGAGTGTGCACAGACTGCAGAGATGTCATTTTTAGTGACTTGTGGCAGATTGAGTAACAATAAAAGATTAATTTTCAAGGTACAAATGGCTATGGGGAGGGGCAGTGAGGCAAGAGGTCACGTTCTCTCTGCTGAAGTAACAACAAATCAGTCACGACAACAGAATGCCACTGTGTCTTACACAGTAGAGGCCGGTGATAAATACAGTCTCAAATGTTTCTAAAGGAACTGAGGCACTTTATTATAGTTATTTGATATTTTATGTGTCAACCCATGACACTTTTCTATAATGTCAGATGGATTGAAACAGAACTAAAACTGAAATGAATTAAAACAGCACAAGGCAAAAAGACTACAATTTGTACTTGAACTCAAAATAGATCACAATTAACTGACAAAGAAAAACTTATGAATAAATAAAAGTCAAGCACGGTTTATGCATGTAAGGCATCAAGACTCTCATTGTGACTGTCTGCAGAAGGCAAGTAAATTAAAACAGAAATCTTCTCATCAAATACATGAAGACTCATTTTTAAAGAAGAAAGAAAGAAGTTGACTTGAGTTTCCCTGTTGTGTTGAAAGTTTGCTTGTTCACATTGGATTACAGTTAAATTACACAAAAATAAAAGCAGCAACATTATGCACTAAAAAAAACATTTTCATATTATTTTGTGCTTATGAATCCAGTTCCGTAATATGTATAATTTTGTGTTGTGGCCTGGTTGTATGATTACGAAACTACATGTACAGTATATGTTTTTGTTTGGCTTCTTGCAGTGATGTCTTATACAATGGAGTCTTGAAAAAAATGATAACTGACCACAGAAGAGTACATTTCCACCCCAAATCTCCAAAACTTTAAGTAAATTTAATTTCACATACTTCCAAGAAAAAAAATACCAGTACTCAGAATTTGTGAGAAATCCTAATTTACCATAATTAAAGGCTCAAATATTAAAACTCAAATATTCTCTGACAGTATAAAACTATTTTCAACAAGCCATGCCAGAAGACCTCAAAGACAGACATGGTAATAATAGGGGATGCACATCTCGATATTTTCCAAAGTGTATGTGAAACATCCTGGGTCTTTCCCAGTGTCAGAACATCTCCCAGATGTAGCGATGTCACAGCTTCTCCCTCTGTCTCAGGCATGTATTCTGGATCTAGTTTGAAGTTTGATTGCATGACTGCAGCTGGGAAATGTTGTTCTGAAACAGAAAAATAGGTTGGGTGTACCATTTACACTTTGGAAGATATTCAGGTGTGCATCTCATAAATTTACCACTTATACATGAGAGCACATCTGTTACTTTCTAAAACTTGTGAAATTTTAATTCATGCCAATTTCTGACTTTAGAATGTCAGAATAGTTCCATAACTGTAAAATTATGCATTGAGCTATGAATTAAAATTTCTATTTTCATATTTACGTCTTTTCAACTCCAAAGGATATCTATATCCACAACTGTTTTTTATTGACTTTTAGTAGGACCAAAATCGACTTGCTCTACACAATTATTACAATTCAGGAACAAAAGAATAGTAATTTCTGGATGTTGGTATCTTTGTCAGTATGATGCTTTGAATTCATCATAGTGACATTTCTACTGTTTTCTCTCTTTCATTACTGTATTTAATGTTTGACCTGTATTTTCTGGTAGAAGGAATTTGCTACAGAAGTAATATTTAAATAAAAGATTATTTCTGAGAATTTCTTATCAGAACATTATGCTTGTAGATTTTCAGTGCAACATTTTAAACTAATACATTGACTGGACAGGAAGAACAACATTTATAAAGGAATAAGAAGATTTCAGTTCATACCAATTGTTTTTGAGGAAGCTCATAGAATCACCAGAAAAAGAAAACTTTTTGTACCTCATTTCTTCTGGACCTCTGCCCTTCCCTTCAAGTAGGTCACAACAAACACAAAAGCAACTTCGTAAGTCTCTTATTTGGCACCTCAGCACAGAGAGGAAATACAAACAGCCATCTGAGAACTGGAGCTGCATTTTCTAACACCCTCATTGTTGCTTCCTTTGTTATAGCTCAAAAGAATCCTGCTGAGAGTGTTGTTTGTGTGGTAGGAATGAAATAAAGGCAGAGTTCCCTTTGACTTATCAGTATCAAATGGAATACCCAACTTATTTGGTTTTGAAAGAGGTTATGTCTAACAAGGCGCCTGGACTGGACACATCCTTCCAATAATTTGACTTCAGGACAATGCTCGATTTATCTTTACATGCATAAGCTAATTTACACAAAGAAAATGGATATCAAGTCAAAGATGATTTTTTATCTTCTTAAGATCAAATTTATCTTTGATTTTTTTAAACTTCATAGTGTTGGTGTTAGTTCGTCTTTAAGGATTTTTTTTCTACATGGTTCTAATCTCTTTTCACACTTCATCTGACTTCAAGGTTTATGTACAGAGTTTTGGTGATGTTCGGTTTTTTGACTGTGTCGGTCATTGAATATAATGTTTAGAGCAACCATCTGTCTGTGAAGGACATTCCGCTTTCACAGTTTGATACCAAGATATTTTAGAATCTCTGACACAGTTAGCTCATATTTTATTAGTTTTGTGTTGATTTGTTAATTTAAACTTTATTAGTCAATTATAAGGATGTAATGTTAGGAAAAATTTGCATCTGCATTACTATTTTTATTAATATTATCACAATTTTGTTCAAATGCATTGCACTTTTGCAAAAGGTAAAGGTAAAGGTTTGCTTAAGCTAAAAATATTACACTGAGAAGCAACTTTTTCCCTTTCCTGCACAACTATTGTTAGTGTTATTATATTCATGTTTTTTTAATTTTACTCAATCAAATTAATTCTCTGCCCGATACTTCAACCATATCTCTGTAATTCATCATATCAGCTAGATTTTTTTTTATTGCTTAAGTACAGTGACATGCTTGAGTCAGTGACATTCCCTTTATTAAAAAGCAAACAAAGTAAGCATATGAATAATAAGTGTGATAAGAATATACTAATTTATATATTTTCACATTTTTAACCAGAATAGTTTAAGACGATATTGGTTCCAATTAAATAAGCATAGGCCTAACATCAGATATTAGTTTAAAAGTGAGCATTTACAAGAACTTGACAACTTTTGTACGTTAGAATGTAAAATACATATGTACACTATTACTCCGTTTGCAGTTTATTAAAAAAATAAGATGTCAGAATTAGTTTATACTCTTTTCAAGAATGGACCAAAAATCTGTGTTTAAAAATATGTGTTTAAAAATAATTTTGTTTTGGCCTTAATTTAGGTATACTAAACACCAATCATACTGTAGTATTATTTCTAGTGTTTCACATATAATTAGCAAAAATAACAAGCTTGCAATTACCCCACATAAACTGATTTTATGAACAGCTTATAGTACAATCTAAGCACACAATGCACTTAGTATTTTGTGTTTTGTGACTACTAAAATACTTTAAGATGTTTTAATTAGCTTTAAAATATGCTATTTAAAGGTCAGAGGTCAGTATAAATGCCTCAGGCTCTTGTCTCCAGTGTTGTGTCCCGGTTATTTGTCAAAAGTCTTCAGGCATACAGTCCCAGTGTTGTTTATTTGGCATTCTTTGCAATTAGAAGCAGAATCTCAGCTTATTATAAGAGTGCTTCAAGACATCTGTGAAGCTTGTAAGACATTAAGCAGTCAAACCAGAGCTTTGTAAAGAACAAAGCCTTAAAGTTGACATACTGGCAATGCGGTATTAACAAGTATTTAGCCATGCTAATAGGAAGCTATAGTGGGACCTGGAGACAGAGGACTCATTAACTCCTACTGCATGTTTTAATGAAAAAAGAAAAATAATCATAGACTGGATTTTTGCCTAATTGTAAAGTTAAAAATAACATGTTTTGGTTTTACTGGTTGAAATATTGCTACTGTCTTCTTTTGCTTGTGTCTTCTGTGACACGTCTAAAACAATTCATCTTTAATCATGCGATTTCAATGATTTTGATTTTATATGGTAGCCCACAGAAAGATTTACCACAGTGGCAAATAAAACTCGTGAATTTTAAAAGAAATGTCAGATTTATTTTAACAGTTTTCTTTAGAAAGAAATTTTACTTGCTGTTTTTAGGAGTAAAGATGTGGGAATGATTTCTTTGATTTCTTTTAAATGGACCTTTGTGAATGTTGCAGCTGGGCTGACACGATTTTTCTTAAAGGCCAGTAAAAATGTTTGAGTAGCAGTTCTCCTTGAAAGCTAATCAAGCCATGCCTGTTTCTGTGTACATCAGTTATTACATCAATTATTTAATCAATGATTTCAGATAGCTTCTTTGCCATTTACATGACCCCGATGACAATAGATTGAGACCACTTTAAGAAACCATTCAAATATAAATGATGTAGTGTTTGCAACAATTGTTTAAAAGAGATTCTTTGTATAACCAACTAAATAGAGTCTTTATAGGATCACTCTCAGTAAACTAAGATTAAGTATTTTCCAAACATGGACAAAAAATAGAACATGGGCAAAATGTCTATATTGTTATTGTTTTCCATGTGCCACTGTCTGTCCATCCATTGCGGTTCTATCAAAAATGTCTTTTGACTTTCAGAATTTTTGAATTTTGAGTCTGGGACAGTATAAAACTTGGAAATTAAAAAGATGTTGATCTGTACCTGTGTTATAATGGCAGTTTAATTTCCTTTCGCATAAAACGTATTATGAATTAATTTCTCATATTGAACATGTTTGGCAGACAATAATCAATATATTAGTATTTTTCATTTTCATTTCACTTCATGGTACACAATATCTGACACAAAGCCCTTTTTCTGCTATGCCGCTGATTGTTGGGCACAGACTAAAAACGAACAGTATTCATGTATTCATATTCAGCAGCATAGTCTTATTAAAAATGCAGCATGGTTCATCTCAGCAAATCTGGGAGAAAGGGAAAAAAAACCTTGGAGAGCATATTCTACCTGAATGCCTGGGGAGAAGAAATCATTCACCCAGCTGCAATAAAATATAAAGGCCTTTTTCAAAAATAAGTGTTAAAACCTGCAGAGATGCATATCTTTTCCAATTGTGCCAAAGGCCTTATAGAATATAACCTTCTCACAGCACAGTCAATAAATTGAATCAGAAATGATATTTTATATTTTTATACAACAGCTGGTGCGTGTTTGTAGCAAAACAGCAAAAACTGTGAATCTTCTATTAAATATCTAGGCCACACGTTTTTAGCTTATTGAATTTATTCTATTTTAAAATGTGATACCAATATTATTGGAGTATGCATATGGCAATGAAACAACAGTCATTTTACTAAATGAGCACTAATTGCCCTCATACATCATTTAATTATGACCTGTGTCAATTATTTGTAGCTTAAACACAGCTGCTTCATGGACGTTTCAGAGGTTTAATAGTCAACAGACATCACTAGACAGTAGAGGTGTACAATACTGCATATTTTGGTATTGATCCAATATCTCGTAAATATAGCACCAGTTTCGCCGATGCTGCTAAGAAGCAGCATCGGCATCTTCACTAATACTTTGTAGTGAAGATGGAGGGAGGTGCACTAAAAGGCGGCTACAAAGTCTTCAATGACCACAGCACCTGTGGCCTGTTTGCAAAAAAATTTTACAAATAAAATAAAGCCATAAACCATGGCTTTTGTTTTCCTTCCACTTTATGTGCTACTTAATTTTGATCTAGTCAGAAGAGGATTTTTAATAACGAAAATGCATTTGTATTTGCGATTATGAAATAATGTCAAACGGCGGAGTAATATTTTTTGTAAGAAACTGGTTGAACTTGTGAGAGTCATTGACTACGTGTCACTTACTCACCAACCCTGTGATTCATGTGAGTCACTGACCCTGAATGCATTTAGCATGTTTCAAGGTTTAAGTACCCATAAAAGTTTCTAAGTCGAGGTTTCAAGCCCTGATTGTATGAATAAATACTTGCTGAAGCCTCTTGTTCCGCTGAGTGTTGTTTTGTTTACCACTTAACATACTTGACTCAGTATTGATTCCTTTATTGCTGCTTCTTGTCTTCTTTTTTATATTCTCTATTTTAAAGTCCTTATTAGTCTTAAAAGAAGGAGGCAACCCGTCTGTAATCTGCCACATGCTTTTCAGTTAACTTCTCAGTTTTCTCACACTGTGGTCTGTGCACGCCTCACCTCTCCAGGCTGCATATACTACACTTGTCCCTGGGTGTTTTTTCATGTGGACAAGATTCAAGGATGCTGAAAGAGTTAATGTCCCAGCAAAGGCTTATGAGCCTGAAACCTTCAGTCAGTTAGAAGTGAAGAAGCCCTTCAGATGAGGGGTGATAAGGCTTTAAGAACCAGGAAAAGAAATTGCAGCTACCTTCCATTCAGGCACTTAGAAGTAAACTCATGCTATTTGAATTTATGGAGTGTGGCACCAAATAGATGTTTAGAGTTGCTGGTGTGGGAAAATAAATGACTGGGAGATTTTTTTATCCTTGAGATAAAAAGAAATGCACATAGGCGAGCAGATTAAACTGAAGTTTTAAGAGGATTTTTGTAAGAATACTTTTTTTTTTTTTTTGCAGTTTTATAGTTTCATAGTTTTAACGTGCTGTTATCCCAAGTTTTAAGATCTCCCTTCTCATTTTTGTTTCATTTTATTTAGAGATGTACCCAAAAATTGGGCGCAGCCTCAAATTTGCCTATTTTCAGCTTGAGTGAATCCGCCATATTACTGGCTTTAATAAAATCTGCATTTCAAGCTAAACTCAGTCAGTCATCAGGAGACACACCAGAAGCCCCGACTACATCACTAGACAGTAGAGGTGTACAGTACTGCATATTTTGGTATTGATCCAATACCTCGTAAATATAGCAGCAGTTTCGCCGATGCTGCTTCTTATAGCAGCATCGGCGAGAAGCACATCTATTGAATTCTTTTTTTAAAGAAAATAGTTATCATTTAAACCATGTTCCATACTCTTTCAACTAATCCACGGGTTTTAGGAGTGATAAATGGACTTCATAGGCAAAAACTGGAATCTGTTAAGAATTAATTGCTTGGACTCCCTGAATTATTGATGCTAAGTGAGGTTCCGAGGTTGAGTTCAGCATTCATTAGTCTTGAGAATATTCAGGCAAAAAGTCTTGAACTCTAGAGAACCTCAAATAAATGTAATTATCGTGGGTTGGAGGCAGCTTTTTGTCCCTTTAGCCACTGCAGTGCTTTCACACAAAACATATATACACGCATTCATACACATTTATACATATTTATATATATATATACTTATGTATAAAAATATATATAGTATAAGTTGACATACATATATATGTAGATACATAGTATAACTTGAAAACATGTCTTCCGCTTTTCTTTCTTTGACGCCTCGGATGATTCTGCTTCTTTGTCGCTCTCCCTGCTGATTCTTTTTCTTCATTTTACTCAATTTCGGTTTGCTTCCTCCTTGATATTTTGTTCTCTGTGTTTTATTAGTTGATATTTGTGATATTGATTTTTTTTTTCTGCAGCATGCTGAAGCTTAAATACACTATGCTCTGTATTGATCTTTTGCAAGGCAATTAAAAGTATGTATTAACAGAAGAAGGCGGCTGATAGAAAATCATTGCACTTACTGCTTGATCCATAGGCTTGTGCCACATGAGATGAGTGCTGGTGGGAGGGAAATAAATCGTTTTTATATCTAAATCAAACTTTCAACAATTCCCAAAAATGCAATGTGTTAAATATATGCTTTAAGACTTTAACTTCCTAAATCTTTTATTCTCAATAATATGATTTTACTGTCTTACTCCCCTGCACTGTCTTGAACATGATGTGGGGAAAAAAATGAAAGCTGTCTTTTATGGTGAGAGATAATTCTGCACCATCTTGTCTCCAGCTGTCCAATCATAAGAGGCATTGGAGTGGATCAGGTTTTCACACCAGCACAATTGTCTACTGGATTGGGAATAGTATGGAAATAAGCTATTGACATCCTTTCACTTCTCTGCCTGTGTGCATGCAAAGACATGCTGTGGACCTGATTTGCTCCCACAACAGCCTAATGGCCCCATCCACTGAATCTTATCCATCAGGCTTTCTGCAGACATTTATCATGAAAATTGTTCTACTTATCCACTTTTTGCACCGAGACTCCTCATTACTCTTGCAGAATTGTGAGCCGAAGTTGAATAAGTTTTGCATGTTTGCAGTTCCTTCCCATATTGCATTTTTGGGCGGTGTAGATACTAATACTCTAAGCTAAAATAAACCATTCCCATGACTACACACACCTACTTTTTAGTCCCTGGAGGTCGGTGCAGCCTCATCTCTTCTACCACTTGGCGACATCTGGAATCGGCTCTAAGGAAGTGTCACTATCAATTTGCGTCAGAGGTGACAACACTGCATCACAAGTGGCCTGGAAAATAAAGTCTTTCTTTACATACAATCACCTAGAAAAGCAGATACTTTGTAGATGACTAGTACTGGTTCACTCTTCAGGCTGATTGTGTAAGTTCTCATATATAAAATTTTGAAGCAGCATCTGCACACTCAAAATGTTTATTGAGCTCACTATGAGCCAGATGGTGATGGCATTTAGAGAATAGCTCTGCACCTTAAGAAGAGCATCAGATAATAACAAAGTTGGGGAGGGAGAGTTCTCCTCTTTCTTATTTCATCCAGTATATTTCAAGATGCAGACTTTAATTTTTTTTTCATGAAGTGCCCCCTGAGCAATGCTGAATTGGTAGACATAATTGAACTCTGGACTTATGCTTTCTAGTTCCATCAACCTGGCAAAATAACATCATTTGCACTGAGGAGCCCAGGGATTTAACTGCATTTCCCACAAAACCTCCAATCTTCTTTTTTCCTCCTCTCTTACCTGATCCATGTATGAAATAACTGATTTTTCAGTTCTATGGTTTAACTTGTTCTAAGGTTTAACATGCTATGAAAACATGTTTCCATAGCAACTTAATTACTTAATTTGGTTATCATGTCTATCAAAAGTATTCACTATCCTTGAACTCTTTTCTATTTTGTCTATTTAAACTCTGTTTTTGAGGAGTTTTATGATAGATAAATATATAACATTGAACTTGAAGGAAGACTATCCAGTTATGTAAGTAAATCTCTACAAGTTCTCATTTCTATTTAGCCCCACTTACTCTGACACCTGTATTTAAAATGTTAATGCAATTAATTACATTCTGAGTACTTCAGATAATCAAACTTTGTGTAATTTAATCTCTGTTCTCTAGAATTCTCAGAGCTTTGTTAGAGAATATTAGTGAACAAACAGAAACATGAAGTCCAAGGAACACAGCAGAAAAGTTGAACATCTGACACTGTGACTGGCCAGAAGCTTTTCAAAGTTGATAGGAGATGGATGTAATTCTTTGAAGCTGCAAAGCATTTGAGACTGAGGAGGATGTCAACTTTCCTGCAGGGCAACCTGGACTTACAGCCAGACCTGCAGTGGAATATAAATATATTCCACTGCAGGTCGAATCATTCAGACCTAGCTCAGGAGCACTGAATACTAATGTTCCCTTCATTTTAGCCATTTTTATTTGCAAATATTTGCCAGCTGGTAGTCCTTTTCCTTCCTCTTAACAATTATGCTCTACTCTGTTTTAATCCACCACACTAAATCCCAACAAAATACACTGAAGCTTGAGTATAAGCAACCCTTTAACTTATGCATGTTAAAGAGGTGCTTATACTTTTCAAAGGTATTATAAACTTTGTTGAGCAGTAGGACACATTTCTAATAATTAGGAAATGTTTCTAAATTGTACCATCTTCACTGTTTTCACATGTGGAATTCAATCAAAATAAAATCTGTTCATTGTGTCAGACTTTACTGAACATGTATGTATCAGTATTTGTTCCTCAAGAGCAGATACCATGAAAATGTATGACTATATTATTGAATTATATAATTACTGTATTAGACTTATTGTAGTGTAGCAAGAAGAATTATAATTGTGTTTTATAGGTGACTCATGCTGAAAGATTTGTGGGCTTAAATGCACTGGTGGCTTCATTTAAAGTTTGCAGCATGCTGTCAGAATCAAATAGAGCAAAGGCGTGCCACCACTGGGAGTTATTTTTGCCCTTGGTGCAGTTCTGGCTCAGAGGATCTTAAATATAAACTGTTTGTCAGATTGCAAAACAAACATCTCACAGTGAACAACCCTAGTTCAACTCTAGTGCCTCACTTTTTCTGCACCAGTACAGTAATAAGCAAAGTTTCATAACATTCATCCCAGCACTGATCCCTGTCACTTAAACCACATCGTCAGTCCAAACTGAACCATTAAGTCCCAACATATATATATATATATATATATATATATATATGCTTATATATATATATATATATATATATATATATATATATATAAGCACTTTACTGTAACGTTTCAAATAACTTTCTTCCTTCAACCTTTTAAATATTTACTGTATATTTATTTTTTATTAAAAATAACCTGACACATATTTGCCTCCAAAGGCATTGCTACAGTCCTGTTTGTCCTCCTTTTATGGAGGACAAACAGGTAGCTGTATTGACTGGATAGTTGCACTGCCATGATTATCAACATGGTGCACAAAGGTGATTTTGAACAAGCGGAAGGACACAGGAATGATAGAGATGGAGGAAGAAGGGCACAACAACAGGATTTTTTCCTTTCCCCTTTTTCGCCTAGTAGTTGGATGATTAATCGAAAGCCATTAGTGTGGAGTCCAGACCAGTGAATTCAGCTTTAATTAGTTTCTTTTTTTGCCTCTCATTCTCCTTTGCTTTGACACAACGTATGCATTATCTACACAATGAGAAATTGGCAAAGTGCTTATCTGATTTTGCCTTCAGTGTCTTTTAGCTGCTGTTGCTGTACAGTGCAGTATCAGGAGGTTGATGCCCCACTTGGGATCTCAAGAATGGCTGCTTTAGGACTAGTTCAATGCACTCACACGCTCACGCACACTCACTCATTTAGCACCAACAGCAGAAGGACATTTAGAGGTGGCTTGGTGGTGTTCTCACTACATCAACTCTTGAGACTGGATCTGTTTTGAGATGGACATGCAGAGATTTAGAGAGTAATTTTTCGCGTCGCCAGACCTTAAGGCTCAAGTTGATATTTGTTATTAGCTAGATAAGGGTGTTATATTCCTACCTGTCTTTTTTAATATATTTGAAAAGATCTAGCATAGATACTATACTGTGACTTATCTGTAACCTTGACCTCTGATAACTGAAAATGTAGTGTTAGCAGGGCAAGTAAGGCCACAATTGAACATTTTTAGTCAATTTAACAAATCAAATCAAAATCAACTGTGCTTATCACTCTGAACACACATCCCTACTGTTTAACAAGTCCGCCAGCATCATGGCTGTTGGGATGCCATTTATCAGTAGGGGCATGGGAACTGTTAAGAGTTGATGTCAAGATGGATAGAATAAATTAAATCCCTGAAGAAAACCTGTTGGAGGCTGAGGATGGAGTACAGGTTCAACTTCCATCATTATAATCGCCCTAAGCTACAGGCAGTTACAATAGAATATGCATGTGTTACAATGGTCCAGTCAAAGTCTAGATCTCAATCAAGCTTAGATTCTGTGGCAAAACTTGATAATCACAATATATAGAAGCCATCTTCTTCCACATGATTGCTGTGTCCTCTTCTTGGCTTGTGAAAAGCAGGAGCTTGTTATGGATTTCTGTTTCTTGGCATTGTTGCATGAAGGCCCAATTTAATGTTGACTGTATCCTCCCATCTAAAGGTCGGATCTCTGCGACTCCTCCAGAGTTGCTTCCCTGATTGATGCTTGCCTTGTGTAACCTGTCAGATAAAGTAGGCAGCCATGTTTGGGACGTTCATAGTTCTGTCAAAATGCTTGACAGTTAGTATTGCTGCGTCCTATTAAGGTGCATCAGAGTGGAGTATACAGATTCCAGTGCAGGCTACATTTTGTAGGTTTGAATTTATTCATAATCACATTATTTATTTGTTCAGTTACAGTCAAAATACAGTTACAAAATACAGTGAATTTTGCAGCTGCCACATTATCAATTCTGTAAACGTAAAGCGGATGTGATCAATTTTGCAAGTCACTGTTCCTATTTAACTTTTGAAATGTTAAAATTCTGTTGGTAATCAAATTTGGTAGTCTACAAGGAGATCATTCTGTAAGGTAATTAAACTTTATTACACTGTACACAGTTTATGACCATATGGTGTGCAAATACTCAACTAACCAATGAATTTTGCTGAGGAATGTGGGGTCATTTTTCACCAAGCTGGCAGTTTTCATTATTCTTCTGGTCTTATATTGCACCCCACCTCCGAGCTCTAAATTACTGTGCAGCTTTTTTGTTGTAGCAGTCATTTCTGTCAGGTTCTGCAGATTTTAAATTGACATAAAGGACAGCTTGTAGGATTGAAGAGTCGTCCAATGTAATTGCACAGAGCCAAAGACAAAATGACAGACTTTTTTTTATCCCTTCCCTCTGGTCTTTTGTTTTTGTTGTCGTTGTCATGAGAGCTACAGGGTTTATCTGGACTTGTTTGTGAAGATAACAGGATTCCTCCCTGAGCCGTTTTCTGTTTACAGTCCTGTGAATATATTTCACACAGAGACGACCTGCAGCCAGTTGATTCAATGACGAAAATAGAATCCTTGCATGATGTCAGAGCAGCCTTTATTATCAATTCACAAGCTGATTTTATTATCTTAAAGTCTAAACATTTCATTTTCATGGCTGACTTTTACTGATGCTGCAACCACTTTAATTGCAGCAGAAGTGGACAGCTGGGCTTTGTCAACCTTTTGGGTATTACTGAACCTCACCCCATCTGACTGCTAATCTTTTATTTAATAAAACAGTCTTTGCTGTGGCATTTACATACTCTCTCCCAAGTCAATTACGCTCATGGAGTTGTGGTTATTATCATCAGGCCAATAATGGAGATTAGGCAAAGTCACCTCAGCTATTCAGGCTGTGACTCTTGTGTTGTCTTACTTTCAGAAGGTCATCGATTGCCATGATCCACTTTCACAGTACGCCAGCCGTCCCACATCTCTGTCCTTTGTGTTCCTCTAGAGCTGCAGGAGATAGTGTTTGTCGTCCAGAGTCAAAGGAACTCCTTCCACGTGAGGCAGGCGGAAGAGCGGAGAGCAGATTTACTGAAGCAGGTGCATGGTCTGACAGAGGTAAGACTGAAGTCTCTGTTACAGTTAGTCTGGCACAGAAAATGGCGTATATAAACTCAGAGAGCATTAATGTGTTGAAATTAACCTTTGATGTCATAAAAATCAACACATCCGTGACTCTAAATGTTTATGCCCCATGCTGCCAACTGTGGTTTGTAAATATTATTTACACACTATATATTTCCACTGAAAACAAATTAATTTTCCATCTGTGATAACATAAAGAAATACTGCCAGATTTTAAATTAAATGATAGCATTGAGAATTATTTATATCCTCTACAGCTCCTGCGTGTGAAGCACATCTAAGTCTTAAATATGAAAGCACGATGTAAAATATTTAACACTTTTTGCTTTTGTGACATGTGGTTTCTTATAATTTTATATAATTAGGAAATCTTGAGCAGCTCTCTAAAGGACACTGAGGACACTGTATCTGAATGTGCTGCACTTAATGGTGCTGCAGAGGTAAAATGATGGCAATGCCCTAAAAGGATTTCCACATTTTCGGAACACTGGGAGAAATTTACAAAGCAGTTCCATCTGCTATTTTTTTTATTTTATTTATCTTTTTGTTTTCTTTGTCCATTGCTTTGCTCCTGCTATTTGCTTCATTTTTGCTCTGGATTTACAAACCAGTTTGCTGTAAATACATGCAGTAGCAGCTCCACCTATCACGACCAGAAAATGTGAGCAATTTGCACCTGTTCTTGTTTATAATCACCGTTGTTCCCTCTTCAGCTACAAACACAAGGGGAGCAGAAATAGCTAAAATTTCAAATAATTTACCCTTTGATGACTATTTTGATGGACCTTACAGAGTTTGATGCAAATGACATAACAATTGTCATTTTTCTTCTGATATTTTTCTGTTTACCTTTTTCCTGTTGACTCATATTCAAAATATTGTAATGTAATTTCCATTTTTATTTGTGGTTGCATTTCTTGGTACTCAAAATTTTATTTTAGGATAAAAGGTTCTAGGTTACCATTTCTGTGACTTCACAAATTGATTAATTTTTCAAATGCCTCTTTGGATGATAAGTGTTGCTGAGCCCTGGCTTAGACAATTTATTTGAATCTTTAGCTAGTTGCTGAAATGTCAAAAAGATTTCATCAGAAGAAAGGATTAATATCCTATCCTCATGTTTTGCCTCATTTTGACAAACTGCATCAGCAAAGTGACATTTGCTTGGTGATGCAATTTTAGGAACAGATCTGCCTTTGCATCTAGATTCAGAATTAAAAACTTGTGCAGATTAAGATTTGCAAACTTTTAGCACTATTGAATTGCTGTCTGAATCGAACCTTAACGTCTCATGTGCCTTACTGATGGATGTTTCACAGAGGGAACGGGTTGGAGTAAAATATGCTAAACATTGAGATTTGAGTGTCTATCCTCACCAAACATTTATTTGGGGGAAAGATCCCAGTGCAGTAAGTGGCCCTGATTGACCCATCTTTTCAAAATTATGTCAACAGAATAGTGATTCCAGGTCTGGTAGATGGTGTTTTTTTTTTTTTTTTACGTAAGATTTATTTACCAATATCAAAATTTCTGATAATAAACGAAGATATTCAAACAGAAGAAGATATTGGCAGGCAGATTTGGAATTGGTAAATAAAATGTAAACGCTAGCATATTTCTCCTCCCTTTCTTCTTAAACTGATTATAAATTATACTGACCTTTCCATGACTTCCTCTGCTTCCAAGTCACAGAGTGGTTTTGCAGAAAATGCTCTCTAAGTCTTACGTTGTGCTTCTTGAACACCATTCTCATCCTGTGGATTTTAGTGTTTTGCATTATGCATTTAAAATATCTTGAAATTCATGCTGTGATTCAGAAAAAGAGAGATTACTGGAATAAGAAAATCTGTAATTGCTCGTCTTGTGAAAAAAAAAAAAAAAAAAAGCTGCAGGCAGCAATTAACCAGTCACAAAGAAAATCAAGATCATCAGATTTGTCCAACCAAATCACGAAGCTATCTTTTGTCTGTAATTAAAGTCAACCTTATGCTGTACAAAATGTGAAAAATGTCAGGATGGTATTAATAACGTGTTCAATAATTAGACTACCTAATTAGTGACGTGAAATTGTTCTGAACTATAAATATTTATACCTCTGGGTTTCTTTCGTCCATAGCAGATGAAGATTATGTGATATCTGCTTGTTTAAAAACAGAGAGATATAAATGAGTCTGCCCACCTCCTGTATTTTTGCAGTCCAACATTCTGCCTTCTGGGAAAATTCACATCACATTTATGAAGTATGTTTGTCATTTAGCCAAGGTTGTTATCCACAGAGACACAGACCGGGAGCGGGAATGAGATGAAGCAATGCAATTTTTTTTTCCATCAGTGTTGTGAAAAAGATTGTTTTAAACGTGCATTTAATGCAGAGGTCGGAGTACAGCCATTGTTGAGTCAAGAAACAGCTAAAATATAATTTAAACAAAAACAAATCATTGTCCTTTTTTACTTATTTATTTATTTTTTGTTTGTTTTTGTATCCATTAAGGTTCCGTTAACCTTCATTTTCTTGATTGCAAAGCACTTGGTTTGTTCATTGCAACTTTATTCTCACAAAGCTTTTATAGTGTTTGAGGGTAGCCACTTTATCACAGCCATGTCAACAAAAAAATGTTTTTAAAAAATGTGTTATCTAAAGGTTTCACTCCTTGTATTGTATTTTTTGTCATTGATTTCTTTATAGATTAGCAGAGATAGACATTACAGACCCATTATATTATACAATCATTTAACTCGCTAATATAAATGATTGAATTTGATGCAGAAGATACCTGACTGACTAATGCTAATTAACAAGTGTAAGCAGCAACATCAGATTTGGTGGTTGACACAAGCGTCAGACAGACAGACTGGGTCAGTTTTTGTACTGGCTTGCTGTCTGACAACTGGACCGTGATGTAATGAACCACTGGGTCAGACTTTGCTGCTTTTCCCTTCTCTGCCAACACAAACTCGCTTTGAAAATCCTCGCATATTTTTCCTGTCTGTACAACAGAAAATTGTGCTCAACATATTCCTCTCATTTGCAGGAGACTGTGAGCTCTGTCTTTTTTTTTTTATGAAACATCTTGTGCTTGTTTTCAGATCTTTCTCTGTTTTCGAAGTTCACCCCTTGTTATGAGAACAGACGGCAACAGAGCTCAGTGACGAGATGTTACGACAGTGCGCTGTTAATCTCTCAATGTCCACCGCAAAAACAAAAAGGAGTAAATTAAACGATATACTAAATATTATATGCAAATAATAATTAATATGTTTTCATAGCATGAATAATGCACAGTTAAAGATAATTTTCAAACATGCATATTATGCAATTAAGAGAAAGAAAAGACATATCAATGATGTATGCTTCACTATTGATCTAAATGTTCAGATATATTTTACTCCATATGTAGGGCTTAAAAAAAACAGAACATCTAAACAAAATGCTAATATTATCAGATGACTATTAGCTGACTGGTTGAGGGTTAACAATACACCAGATATTTTGTTCCCAAGAATTAGTCGAGACCGGATACTTACTGTATATTTGTGAAAAACGAACAGCCCCCTTTTCTTGTTGTTCTTTTCACAAATGAAGCCTTTACAAATCACACGCTTCCAAATTACTTTAAATCTGTATTTCCAAGCTCTCTTGAGGATGGTGCTGTGCAACATTCAGTAAACCAGCACAGTGTGGTTCGCAGGTCAAACCATACTTTATCTACTTCTTTATTTCACTCTGTCAATTAGAGCATTTTAATTAGCAGGCTCCACATTATGGTCAGTTTGTACAGCAATAGAGTGGTTTTGGTGAAATCCTCTCAAGAATGCAAGTCAATGTTACAGGTACTATAAATGTAATGTCAATAAGAGCTGCTATTGAAGAAATTACAGTATGAGGAAAATATTCAATAATATATATTATAATCTCCTTATTGACTTATTGCATGTACTACATTGCTACATGCAGACTCTTCCCAGAGGAAATACTTTCTACAAAATAAATAGTTCCCTTTTCTATTTTCTGCTGTATGCTTGTAGCCAGTGACCCCGACCTAATTGGATGAAGACTTCTTGTCCTCACAGATTCGCAGATTCATCTTCCTTTTGTTGATCTCATAACTCCTACATGCCCACAAGCAGTTTTTCCACACAGAGCATGCACTGCTTTCATAAATGGTCTACAAAACAATAGCTGTGAAGAGCAGGAAATGATACTTGTGAAAATGTTGACACTAACGCTTGAGAGGTTGATATGCCCAGAAAAATACAGTGCAAATTCAGCTCTAAAACAGCAAAAACATTCAAAACCATGCGGATGAACATTTTAAATAAAAGATCTTAGCAAACCTTCACCAGAGCATTTATAAAACTGCTGGCCTTTCAGTTTCTGCATGTCTCTTGTTAGTTCATCTTTAGCTTTTCAAAGTTATTATGAATTCTCTCGTTTCTTTGTGTGTTTCAGAAGCCACCTGCGGTGTTGCTTCTTCACACTTTATCAGACAATGAAGGTGATTGGAGCATTCTTCCTCTTCTGCCTTAGTAAGTATCACTGTTCATATTTTATAATCACTTAAAAACCACATTCTCACCCAACTCCACTGTTGTTGGCAAAGTTTTAAGATTTTATTAAGATTTTCTGCTTATATGTTCACTAATTTTGCTTCAAAGCCCCGCAGTAATTGTTATTGATGGCTTCACATTATGATAAATTCATTTTTAATTTGTTTGTGGGTTTTAAAATGGGCCTATTAGTGCAGTTAATCATCAGCGTTAACAGCAGGATAAAATTCTCCATGCTTCACAAGAATCTTGCAACTTCTCTGGTTCTTATTCATAACAAAGATTCAGCACTTGGAGCTTTAAAGTAAGATCACAACATTATGCAGCCTGACTGTGTAAACTTAGTTCCCTCTTTTTGATTTTATTTTCTCTTGCATGAAACTGTGACTGCCTTGATCTGATTTGGCTGAGAGGGAGCCCCAGTTGGATTGTTTCTCAGCTTTTTGTCTGTTTGCGTTGTGCATGTCACTGCTCTGTTTATCACTGCTTTATTATGCAGCTCTCACTTTGATTAGCCTGTTTTATTCTTCTTTCTATCTGTTCAGTTTGTCCCGCTCTTTTGGGAAAAACTCATCCTGGATTGTATTTCTTGAGGAGGAAACAAATGTGAAGATAGTTACTCTTCTTCAAGTCCTGGCAAAATTTTCCAAAAATAAGGTGAGCATGTTTAATTATGCCAATCGTGAAATTATTCTGTTCCATGTTTTAAACTTTTCATTCCAATTCAGAGTTATTTTCAAAATTATTATAGCTTATAAGCTACAGCAAAGGAATTATATCATGCAACTAAGTACACAATGAATAAATTATTTAGACGACTACAGAATATTTCAGAGGTTACATCTAATGATTGCAGTGCAATTTTATAAAACACGATTTAAATTGAACAGAAATCATTCGTTTTTTTGGAACAAGAAAAACCTTCCAGACTGCAGAAGTTTCTAACACTAACAGCAAAATGCATGTTTATTTTATGAATAACTGAACACAAACTTGTGTTTCAAAGCCTTTTCTTTCAAAACTTATTGTGTCATAACTTATAACACATTCAGTGCTAAACCAGTAGCTATAATTAGGCAAACTGTAAGGATAATGTGTTATAGCTGTGCAGGGAATTATGTATTGAGGTACTGAAAGTCTGTAAGACTGGATATTTTTAAATATAGTGCTGACCTGTGTAATTGTCTTTAAATGAGTGGAGGCGTTAGAAAAGAGGATGTGAACAAAAGAAAAGTTAGAGAGCCTCACCAGAGACAAAGCTGTCTCACTAGCAGCTTTACAGAATGGCCTTGTCTCAAGTGATTGATAAGGTTAACTACACTAATTTATAGTTGGATAGTTTGCTGATGATGGATCATCAACTATTCTTGCAGTTGTTTATCCAACCCATGGTGCCCATTCAAAGCATTGCCAGAAAATGTCAATAGGAGGAGTCGTCTCCTATATCATAAATCTGAGTGGATAATGTTAAAAATAAAATGCATGTGGAGTATCTCACTAAATGGATCAAATTTGATAGATGGCAGATCGTAAAAATCGATGGATATAGATCTAATCTCTTCTTTTCACAGCTGCCCTTGTGATGCACTTACATCTTCTACATGCGCACCCACGCATGAATGCACACAATTCAGCCTGACATCTCTAATTCATACCCTTATGACCTATTCATATTTTGCCACGAAATAGTCACAAACTTCAATGTATGCTATTGGGATTGCATGCAAAACACTAAGACAGAGTTGTTGGTTTATATGTCTGCGAAGTGGCACAGACAAAATGTAGAAAAATATCAAAGGCTGCAAATACTTAATTAACCCCTTAACTGACAGCGAAAAAGGCAGAGTATTCAAACAAACTAGATTTGTCCCACGGACGGGACACAGCCAGTTAAGGTGTTAAAGCATAATATACAATCTTGATGACTGTAGTTAATCAGTGCCTGTTAAAATCCACAGAGCTCCTTCAGCTTATTATATTAACTCTTCAATTAAATGTCTTAGATGCCATCTAAACACTAATTAAATATTACAATAAGTTAATGATGCAAAAAACCATCAGAGACACTGTAATAAATCATCTGATTCCCCTCCTCTAAGTTGCTTTATTTGAGATTTTTCAAGATAATCCAAATAACTGGGGCACATTTCTGTTTGATCTGTACCATTAACATTTAATTATTTGCATTTTCATTGCTGGTTGCACACCGTCTGAAACAAGAGCATACATTTTGTTCTAATTACACTTTGATGTGAAGCCAGCAGGATTTAATAATCACTCATTTCCATCACCAAATTCAGATGTTAGCATTGCTCTGCTCCTTTTCTGTCTTGTATAAATCGTGCATGGTGTTTTACATCCAAGGAAAAGATGGTAAATATTGTATGCATATTAACAGCTTCCTCCTTAGGAGGAGAAGACAAAGTACAACATCCGGATGACTTGATTCATTACAATATGCCCTACAGCTAAAATATTCTCTCTCAAGTGTTACAGCCCTGTGTGGTCAGCGCCAGTTTCAGTCGAAGAAGGCAAGCCAAGTTTTCATTTCAGATTATTTAAGGAAATTAGTCACTCTTACAAGAAAAGAAAAAGATTGAGTTTTATACCAAACCAGTTTAAACAAACATTTAAACAAAATTAATTTATGTATTGTTTTCTGAAAGATGTGGTACTTCAAATATAACCAGAGACGTGTAATAATTATGCTAAACTGAGTTAAGATACATTAAAAACATTTATACTCAAACATTTCCATGTGGTTCACATTCATTGCCTAATGTTTTTCACCTCTGGCTGAGCATGAGAAACTGAAAACTATTATTTAACTATTCACTATTGAATGATTTCAGTGCTGAGTTTGAGCTAAGTTGACATTTTTTTCCATGACCTACTTCATTTCAGAGAGTCGTCTTGACATTTTGCTTGAAAACTAATAAATAAATTCATAAAACATCTCCAAAGTTGATGGTTCTGACATAATACAGATCAAATATTATTTTGTTGACATGCAGTGCCCACTAATTTAAATTTATTAAAAAACTCTTTGCTCTTTTATGAGTTTATTTTGTCATAAATAATATAGTTGGGCTTACAGCATCTCCTTTAAAGACTTTAATGACATATATTTTTATCAGGCATAATTATCCAGGAATAGGTAATATTGGAAAGGTAATTATTTTCTCCAGAGATATCAAAGATTACACTCAGCATTTTCTCAGCTGCAATATATGACATATTTTTTCCTGTCTCTGCTGTGAAAACCTACTCACTGGAAATAAATTCAAAAATTTTGACAAGTGCAGTATGAACGTTGCTTAATTAGGCCAGAAGCTGGAATGTTGTTTTAGTTTTTATAACATGTTAATGGTAAAAGTAAAAAAATGAATAAATAAATATAAAATTATTTATTTCTTCTAACAAGATGAAATTTGTCTGTCCTTGAATTTTTTGCTATCAGGAGTGGTTTCTCGGCAAGCCTCTGCATGATGAAGAGTCGACCATCATTCATCACTACGCCTTTGCAGAAAATCCCCCAATCTTTAAATATCCAGACTTTGCTGCTGCTTGGGCCTTAAGCATGCCACTAGTTGTTCGGTGAGTCGAGAATTTGACAGATTTCACATCATACAGGAGTCAATAGACAAAATGCTTTGTAGTGGGTATTTCTTTTTTATGATTTGGATTTTTTTTCTTTAGGCTTGCCAACAAAGTGAGAGACGAGCCACTGAAATCTGACTTCACTATTGACCTACAACATGAGGTAAGAACATACAAGGGTTGAAGATTTACCTGCAGACTTTTTCAATGTTTTGAAACTTTTAAGTCTCAGATTCAACTCTATGCAGGTCTGCTACTGTATAATCTATTTGCACAGAAAGAGAAAAAGCATGGCAGCCATCTAAACCATGAAGTAAATCTTGTTACTTTGAAGAATTATCATAGTGTGGCTTTGAGGCTCTTTTTTATCAACCAAATTCAGTCAGGGAAACATCATGGGATTTTGTGGAGTAAACATGACATTATCAGAAGTCTGTTTAAGATGGTTGAATTTTAGATGACATGTGTTCTTTCCTGCAGATTTACATAAAATGTGCTGTGCTTTCCTTAGGAATACAAACAAAATATGGAAGGTACTCTTTTCGTTAAGAAATGGCATATAGGCTTATTTTATCTCGAAGACACGTAACTGCATTACTTGTTACTGCCATTGCAGCTTGTAATTATGTTTTTTTTTTTTTTCTTGCTCATTCATCTTTTCAAAATAGCTCATCTCTGTCAGATTGAATGGAGAGTGAGCATGCATGAATCAGTTTCCATTTCTTTCCAAAGAGTCTCATTCGATTTAAGTCTGAGTCACTCCGACACTCTGGAAGTTTGTTCTGGGTCGTTGTCCTGATGGAAGGTGAAAGTCAGGCGCAGTCTGAAATTATTTACAGCCTCTAACAGTTTGTTTCACCCAGGGTTGTCCTGTGTTTGGCTTCAACCATCTTGCCTTTAACTCTCACCAGTTTCCCTGAAAATATGTTATTACCATGTTTGTTACACCATAATGGTGTACATACTTAGTACTTCCGAAGTACGACGCAAGTTAAATCCAGTCGGTACCACTGGATTTAATTTAGGTGTCAAAGTAAAGGAGACCAAGCACAAATGAATGCTACATTTTTTGGATTGTTTTTTATTAGCATTATTGAAACTGTGTGGGATTTTTCTTTCCATTTCACAGTTCTACACTGCCTTGTGCTGACTAACCAAGATTGTGAAAGTAATGTGACAAAATGTGATTACTGTTCAAGGAGTGGGAATGGTTGTCTGAATGGTTGTGTAGTTTTTTTAGAGGCATAAATTGAAAGAGACATAATAAAAACAGCCAAATAAATGAAGAGAAACAGGAAAACTGTACAAAAATCTTCACAACACCAAATATTAATGGATACAAAGAAGAAAAACGCTGGCCAATAAAAGCTTTCTGAGTTGATTTGTATCATTTTCTGCAAGATTTAAGAATTTACTGTGATTCATTTACAAGCTGAGCTAATAAAAGAAAGATGCGTTAAACTATCAGAGTTTTGAAAATTGTACATTATCTAGATCTTGATATGATGATACTTCAATCAGAGTTTTTTGTGCACTAACATGACAGCCTTTAGCGCTGACTGGTAACTTTTGGAAAATCCAGTTTTATTTTAGTCATCTTAAAAACTTTGTAACATTCTTTTTTAATTGGGTCACAGATTATTTTTACCAGCATTTATCAGCCTCTTTTTTTCCCCTTGTGTCAGTCAACCTTTCTGATATTTATTTCTACTCTGTACATTTGTTGAATTTGATTTTGTTGTGAATACAATTTAGTTATAAAACAACCCTGAATGTCATGTTGTTGTTTTTAATGTATAATTAATTTAGGTCATTTATCTTAATTAATCTTTTTTTTATTGTCTTTTCAGATTGCTTTGTATATCTGGGACAGTGGGAAAGGACCCCATCTCACTGCTGTCCCTGAATTGTGTACGGACCCAGAGGGCTCTCCTAATGCTCGGCATTGTGCAACCACTCTAAGAAAAGACCCTCCACTGTGTGTGAGTATTTACTCCTTGTCCACATTTGTTCAACTATCCTAAGATTACATTAAAAATTAAATTACCACCAAACATCAAGAGTAGGATACTGTTTGTTACTGGTGGACATTGGATTGATCCAGCCTTGCTTTTATATGACATTATAAGGAAAATGTCTTGATTTTGTTTTACTAAATTAAATTTAGTTTTGTGCCAAGATTGAAGTCACCTCCTGTTGCTAAGCAACTTCCGCTCTTATTTTTTCCTGGTATTTCCCTTTTATTTTCTTTAATCTACATTTTTTCAAGTTTATGCTTTCTGTTATCAATTAATTTTTTTATAATAAGCCTGCCGAACTGCACTGTAGCTTATCTCCATTATTTAGATTACAGGACTTAAAAAGTTTTAATTAAAATGTAAATTTTGCACAATGAGAGACAATTGAAAGAGGCTTCAATTTCCCCATCTCTTGTGCTCTCCTAACAAGCATTCTTATTATAGGATTTATTTATTGTTAAGCACTTAAAATATGAAATTTTCTACATTTGTTGCTATTCTGGTTGAACAAAAATCACCATCAATGCTTTATTTATATGCAATCTGTGTTTTCTAATGAAACATTTTTACAAAGGATGTTCCACATGGTAACTTGTTTATGTTTGGAAGATGTGTGTTCTGTGATCTATGTGGCTAACTTTGTTTCAATGACAATGGAAGATGCAATGGCTTAATTAAATAATTCTCTATTATTGTGGTCCCACATATCTGATGCTTTGGCTTATAAAGTGCCACTGCTTTTTTTGGAAATGTAGAAAAGCTCTATGGCATTATAGTCACAACTCGTAGGTACCATACAAGTGCATCTCAGTAAAGTAAAATATAATACAAAAGTTGGTTTATTTTGGTAATTTATTACAGTAATTGTCTATTCAATGATTGTCACCTGCATGGCTTTGTTTACAAATTGTAGTCTTCTTGCTAAAATGCACAATTTGAATGTAAACCGCAGCAAACAAAGTAAACAGTTCACTTTTGTACAAACAAACAGACCAAAGGACTCTCCTGGTGTGAATACAATTTTAGAAAAGAAGAGTAATACACAAGACGGATAATAAAATTTATTTGAAGCACATAAATTAAAGGGCAGAATTCTGACCTAACAACTGACTTGACTATTAATTGACACCCTACACAAGAAGCATAAGGCCCATAAGGTCACTGTTTAAGCGGCTGGCTATTTATAGCGGGGAGACACAGAATCCACATTTCTTGAGGTTCATACAGCGATCAACCAGCACTTCATGCTGCTTTCTGCTTAACTATATGGAGATAATTTAATTTTTCAGATGGAAAATTAAATTATTGTTTTGCCCACTCCACCAAGTGTACCAGTATCTGTTTTTTTATTACGTGGTATCATTTTTGCTTGACTGGTCAGCAAACTGGCCAGGCCTAAACCCCATAGAGAGGAAGATGAAACACATAAGACACAATGTAGAAGAGATGAATTCCCACTTTAAATCAACAGCATCAAAAAGACAATTTTACATAATATTCCCACATTAAAGGTGATGATTTTGGTGTCCATCAGAAAACTTGTACAGAGGAAAGATCAGTTTTAGCTCCAAAAGTAACAAAGAGTAATTCTGTAATTCTGTAAGACTCACATTGTTGACAACCCTCAGAAAAAGTATCAGTAATGCTGGAAAGATGCTGAAGTTTTGCTTGGATGTGTTTGTGTCTCTGGATTTATTGACTGATGAGTTGAGATATATTTGGACTGTCAGAACAACAGTGGAAGGTGTCCTTATTCAATTTTTCTTTCTTCCCTATAAGACACTTTTGACTGAAACAGGAGTGACTATCTTTAGCATTCAAATGACATACACAGTCACACACAACCAGTGCAACTTTAGTTTGAGTCTGCTTTGTTTGCCATAATCCATTCTATTTAAAGGCATCACGGTCCTCATAAAATTTGTGTCTTGTAACAGAAAACACTACCGCAGCACTATCTTCAACATAAAACAGTAGAGGTCATGAATTTAATAACTATTCAGGGAGAAGTTTCTCTTGGAAACAGAAGGTGACGTGGCATTTTCAGCCTTTTTTATCAAATAGTTGCATGGTAAATTGCCAAGTACATTGAGAATGGCATCTGGCTTCACCGTCAGCAAAAAAGTCCAGATTCTCGAGAGGCAGATTTTCCAAGATGAAGGGCAACTTTCAGAGGACTGTACAACAACACATCCTTTTTGTTTTTGGCAGTTACTCATCAGGTCCTGTATGCTTTTTCTCACTATGCCTGACATTTCAGGACCGGCTGGTGGTAGGTTTCCCATTATGCATTCATGGTTTTCAGGTCCTTTTATCTAATATTCCAATGAGGTCTTGGCAGGCAAACAAGAATGAGCAGAAAAAGACAGATTAAGAATAAAAGGAATTTGGTCTATGAATCTTCACCTTTGCACTCAGTGCCGTTATCTTGGAAGACTTTTAAAAATATTTCGTCTGAAAGTCTTGAACTTAAGATCAGGGAAGAATAATTATGTGGGTGATAATCCTTTTTAGATTCTCCTGTATATTTGAGAGCTAATAGGTCAGAAATAAATTATGCATTATGTGTAGTTTGGGTTTGTTTAAAATTAGATAGAGATTACAATGCAGGTTATACATTTTTAACATAGCTGTGTTTTTAAAAGTAAAAACACTAATAGATAAAAGTCAGACCTAAAAGTAAGAAATGTGATGATGTACTTAAACAATAAAAATATATCATTATCAATGACACTCCTGTGTTTACTTGTCATCTGATCAATAACCAAACATGTAGTGTTGCACACCTTTGGAGTTCGACTTCTGCACAAGTGAAACATTTTGTTGATTTCAAGTTCTTTTACTTTTTGAAGTATTAGCATCATAAAAATTCCTTTTGTTTGTTTTATTTTCAGTTTTTACTCCAGTCTTCTAATTACATGATTTTCTTAGGCATGTAGTTCCCCTAAAATTTGCTAGGCAACATTTAGTCATGTTCATGTTACTTGATGTTTGAATCTTGTAGCAAAGTTTCTTCAGGATAAATATCCTCTAGTTGTTTTTTTCAGCCCTAAGCTTCTCTCTCTCTATCCGATAATAAAACAAATTTAAAAAGCCCTGACTGTAACACACACACAAACACAGAACAGGACTTTGTTGAAATGTTATCTTAAACTTTACACACTGATTAAAATGAACTGAACATCTCCAGGACATCTACCTCTGTTCAAATCAGCCGAATTGGAAAATGGAAAAATCTTTTGAGTGAGAGGAAAAACAAGATGCTGCTACGCTTTCTGTAATGGCCAAATAGGATTTCCTCTGCTGCTTTGCTGTCTATTCCACCACATCTGCACCAGGCTTACCTTAAAATATACTGATTTTCTCAGAATATGTGATGTGTGCTCACCTCCAACCTCAGTTATAGTTCATACCGTGAGATTTGAGCTTTGTTTGTGGCTAACACCAGCAGGACTCGATGCCTATAGCAACCCTGTTGCCAATACAGTAATTTGCTTGGAGCACAGCCAGCATGATTTAGTCATGACGAGGTTGCAGCTTTGGCATCAGTCTAGCATGGAGAGCACCACTTCAAATTCTTTCAACTGCGCGTGGGTCGGATGTCATGGATAATCTTCCATTGCTGCTAACAGGCTACTCCACACCACATCAGGGACCGCGGTGTACTGAACCACTGATCTCAGTTCAAAAGTTTTTTGGATGTTCAAAACAGTGCTGGGGGCTCCCGAACTCTTGTTGCACCCCAAAAGACCTCTCCGAAAGCCTGAAATGTCCATTCACATTCTTGTTAATTTTGATGTGAAGGAACATTCTTTTAAATATGTTTTTAATTGTGTTTTATGTCCCATATTATAGACACAATGATAAGTTTGTTTTAGCACTCGTGTCATATTTTCCACTCAACTTTGATCTCTTCTTCACAAGGTGGAGCCTGTGAAAAACAAAGACATATTTGTTGCTGTGAAAACCTGCAGAAAGTTTCACAGTGAACGAGGTGAGTCACTCTCTCACTCTGAGAAAAAGGCCACTTAATTTTTATGTAAATATTTCACATTTATGCCCTGCTGTTTTGGGTAATGGATTTGCTTTACCCCTGACATGTGAAACTGTATGAGTGCCTTCTCTTATTATACTAAAATCCTTCACTAAATTACTCTACCATCATGTCTGAAAGGATTTATTTGTACTGAAATAAAAAAAAGAAAAAAAAAAAACCTGTGAAATACTTAATGCTGTGTTTCACCCTGGAAGTACTTAATGCTGTGTTTCATGCTGGAAAAGCACACTCATCCAACAGTAACTCTTATTGGCACACTCTGGCCACCATTAAGCTTCTCACAGTAGCTCTGCTGCTATTTTAACCTGATGAAAATGGAGTAGGTTAAGTCAATAGAGCAAATGGCAAATTAATTATAGAGAGATCGGACAAATTGTGTGTTATATTTAAAAGGAGTGCCTGAAATGTAATTTCATTGATTACTTTAATTACTGCTTCCTCTCCCAAGCTGTTAATATTACTTTAAGACTTTGGCAGAATGGAAATGATCAGGTTACTAATAACACAGATTAGTTCAAATTTATAAAGTAAAAAACATGGAAATGTTTTGTGTTTCATTCAGTATCTCACTTCGTTTAAAAAAAAAAGAAAAAGCCGAATCCTTTTCCCTGCCAGATGCAATGATATGCTTTTCAAGCACATTTAGAGAATGACTGCTGCAACAACAGTAAACATCCTATCTTTAAGATGTGTGTGACATCACACAGCTACAAAAAGTAATAAAGCTGGCTAGACTGGAGATGCTTGATAAATCCCTGGATCAGATAACAAAGGCTTCCAAAAAAAGATCTAGCTCTGACAGATAAGCTTTGGTGGTTATTAATATTTTCCGTATTCCGTAAAAGTACGGTAATGCTATTTTACTGGGCTATTATTCTTTTCTTATATTAGAGTATAAGATTTCTATTACACTCTAATATAATAAGAATATTATATGAGAGTAAACGCAACAACTTTTTGTCATTTACAGTAGAATTCGTCTCTGTTGTCTCATTTACTGAGAAGTCATGTTTTTGCTTTTGGCAATTGAATGAACACATTTTGAAAGTGGTTTTTGTCTACATATGCCAGCTACCATTCATTAAAGGAGTAAATATGAGATGTTCATTTGGAAGGAAACAATTTTCTCTGCAGTTAAATTAAAATAGTCAATATTTCAGTGCATTTCATTCAGTCTAACGCTTGCCTTTAATTTAGAGGACACCAAAGCGCCTTTAGTCATTCATACGCTGAAGGTGGTGAGCTACATTGTTGCCACAGCGCCTGCGTCACTGGCCCCAGTAACCACCACCAGTAGGCAAGGAATGTGAAATGTCTTGCCCAAAGAAAATGACAACTGAAATAGATGGCAGTGGTCTGAACTGGCAACCCACCGTTTTCTAACATTTTTAAGAATTTAAGATCATTATGTGGAGATAATGAAGCAACAAGACATCAGTTAAAAGTTTGGCACAAATGAATAATGACCCAAAGCATACCACCAAATTAGGTGTGAAGTAGCTTAAACACAGCAAAGCCAAAGGTTGGGAGGCTCTTTGACAAAGTGCTGATATAATTTCCTGAGAAAATTTGTAGGAAGGGCTCATAAGCTTTTGGAAGAATAATCAAACTGTTTGGCTCAAGTCACATAATCTGAAAGGTTGTTCAAATACAAATAAATGTATTTGAGCATTTATTTGTATAAATAAATACTCAAATACTTTTGACTCTAAAAATTCAGTCTTGCACTATTGGAGTATTTAGCAGATATGCAAAAATTTTATAATCCTGGCTAAACTAAAATAGGGAAAGTCTAGCCTTATTGTATGTCAGACAAGGAGGCTATAAAGCTTATTTGCCTTATAGTGTAAAAACCTGCTTCAGCCGTAATGAATTGATTTAAAGTTTTACCAAATAAACTTTAGAAAGCATATTAAATCAAACAGCAACGTGTCTCTGCATTGTTTCCAAATGAGCTTTTTCTGATCGGGTTAGGTTTTTCAGTCAATAAGTAAACATTTCACCAACACCACAGAAAGATAGGATACTTCTATGTCTGTGCTTTCACTTTATATGAAATAGTGATTAGATCAGCTGCGAAATGAATTGTTTATACCCCTCAGAGAACAAAGACCTGCTTATTTGATAAACTTTGTGAATATTGTATTGATTTTTCCTGCCCTTTGCTCTAGTTCCAGTAATAAAGAAGACTTGGGAAAAGGATGCCTTATTTTTAGAGTACTACAGCGACCACGCCGAGCCTTCCATACCAACCATTAATTTAGGAGTGCCAAACACTGAGAGAGGTGAGTCCTCCTTTTTCAAGCCTCAACACCCTCAGCCTCTCCACAGTAGATGCAGTTAGTGGCCTTGGCTGATGCTGTCAGCTGCACTGCACACATTGGTAAATGAAAAATGATCCAGCAAACTGAGGCTGAAAGTTACACAGTCTAAGGCCTTGTGAAGGGAATGTAATTCAAACCAAATATTGGAGTAAAATTGGAAGTAAATGAAGTGTCAGCAGGGAATTTCTCCACAGATTGTTTCTAAAATTGTGTTTATGTTACCTCTGAAAATGAAAAAATAATAGGCTATTAAACTAGCATTTTTTGGTTCAGTGTGAGTTTTTTGTAGATAGATTCACACCTATTTTTTCTTTCTTTCTTTTTTTTTAGTATTTCAGAGGAAAACTGATAAATGCATCTCTGTGTCCCTTTTACTTTTGAATATTGGGAGGGTCTTTCTGGCAGCTGTGAACTATAACACAGAGATGAAACAAGTTGTTAAATTATCATCTGCTATTTTTCACAGATATTTTTATTAGACTTCTAATGTGTTTCATTTGGTTCTGCATAACTGCAGTTTTGTTTTTATATTAGTAGAGGAAATATTTAGTTAATTTGTATGCAAATTTTATTGTTTTCACCCAAGACATGTCAGCCCTTTCTCTCTTTTCTCTTCTATTAAGCTCTTATTTTATAATGAAATAGTACAAATTACCTTACAGGATACCTCACATCCTGTAAAAACCATACAATCCTAAGGGTACCCTGGGTATAGAAGAAAAAATACAATTTTTAACTCCAACAATGAAGATAAACAATCCATCTGTTAATTATTACATAAACTCAAATTGAATTTTTGATATTAGAAGATTTTAGATGAGGAAATTATAATTCAACTTTCTTAGAACAAACATAAACCCAGAGGAAAACATTACAGTCCAGCATTTTCTTAGTTGTTAGCAATCTCAAGCTGCACCTGGCAAGAAAGCCCAAAGGAGGCTCCCTCTGGGAATGCCCTACAGATGACTGACAGGAAGAAGGAGGCCTTGGGACATAGCAAGTGTCCCTGTGATGCATCTTATACTGATGGATGGTTATATGGGTGGAATGGAGGACAAAATGATGAATATCTTTTTTTGCCCTCATTTCTGGCTGAATACATTTATCGATATGCTAATTAGTATTTTAATATGGCAGAGTCAGCCTTTCCTTGTGTAAACCTTTATATAAGCTTCACCCTGAGGCAAGATTTGGAGTGCGAGTCACGTCATTTCTGAATGAACTTGTCAGGAAGGTCTATTTTTTCCTGTCTCTGCCACTGAGCCATTTTAACTTGACACCTCACATATTTTAGTCAAATGCCAAACATTTTCAAATTTAGAAATTCTTTTTAACATTAAATTAAAGCAGATCAAGAGAGCATTCTCTAATTTGTTGTATAATAGGTGATATTTTGAATTCTCACATAAAACCAGCACAAGCTCTCTGCCTCTGTTCTTGCTGGAGGCTGGAGCCAAACTTACTCTACAGTGAGATTGCCGTTGGCACAAGAATTGCTCTATGGACCTGTGATTCATGTTGAAACTTAATGGGATGTGCAATGGCTGTAGACATTTTCAGCCTTCAATAGAGTGGGAAAAGGTTGCACTAAAAAAGTCAAGTCCTTTCATGCCTCTGCTGCTTTCTTCAGGCAGCTTAGCCCCCTAACAAGTACATGCTCTGCAACCTGTTTTCAGAGACTAAAGGAGGTAGGTTGCCACTGGCCCCTTGTTGGTAAATATGAACTTGCAGTACTGAGTTTTAGCGATATAAAGGTGCAGCATCTCTTAATGGCTCTGATATTTTTATTTAAAACCTTTTAACTCAAGATGTTAGTGATGATATACATATTTTTTAATCACATTTTTCATATCTTCTTTCTTATGACAGATCATTGGATTAATTTAAAAGTAAAACATGTCTCTTTTTTCCTGTTTGCATATTTGTACTTGAAAGTGCCTTCTTCTAACTGCACTTTAACAAAAATAAAAATAAAAATCATCTTGAATTTTCTGTTTGTTTGTGTATTACATTACCTTTAATACTGAAACCTTTTATTCATCCCACCTCTTAAGTTTTCTTCTCAAGAAAAAATCCACACATCCTTTGTGCCAGTAACTGGTGTCGGTATTTTTGGAAGCCAATGTTGGGCCAAGACTCTGCAAAAGATCAAGCAGTAGAAAGTGTGTCCTGTGTAATCTGTCTTCTGTAATCTGCCAGGTTTTTTTTTGGAAAGCAACAACTTGGTGCTGGCAGCAATCCACATCCCATCATCGACTGGTTTGGTAAAATGCCAGACAGTAGAGCTTCTGTCAGAGCATTGTATTAAAACTTAAAATCAATTCTACATCTTAGAGAATAAACATTCCATTGGAGTTACAAAGTGATTTTAGATTGGAGTCCAAACAACACAAATATGTGTAAGAAACAGTTTAGTCTATAAATCTGAGTGACTAATTGGCAGAAACTCAGTGAAGTGCTCCTGAGAGCCATCTGAAAATTACAAAAACTATCATTCTCTTTGCTTTTATTTCAGTCATTCCTATTTTGAGTAAGGATGATTCACTTCTCTTCCAAACAATGCACCATGCTGTAAACCCTAACCCTAGCCCCTATTGCAAACGTTGAGTCAAAAATTTCAACCGACAGCTGCTGTGGTTAACGTAATGTAATCTATAAATTAACCAACAATAAATGACTGGCAGAAAAATCAAAATGAGAATAATTCTTATTAATACCCTACTTAATGAAGACAGAGTGATACCTCAGGAAGTAAATACTAAGGCAACTGTAATTAAACTCATTACAAATCCGAGCATTACCAGAAGCTTATTGGATTGTTAAAAGTAATGAGGAAGGACATTTCATCGCTTATTTATGAGACATAAGAACAAAGTCTGAACAAAGAAAGGACAGTGAATAAAACTAAAGACCTCATAAGTCAGTCATAGACAGCAACAGCAGAAAGAATCCAGCTTCTATGAGGTCCAATTTGTCACTCCAGATTCTCTCACATTTCCTTTTCAAATTTCTAAATCTCACGTCTAGTTTTGCGGTTTTGCCACTTATTTCTCAGCTCACTTACTGTTGGGTCTTGGCAGAAGCTGCTTTTCCATCATTCTAAGGTCACTACATGGAGAGAAGGAAGTCCTGTTCTGTTCATTCTGGCAAATCCGACTTTTGGATCATGACGAAAACTGGTGCTACGTTGATGGGAAACGCAATTTATAATCCCTAACTGGATTAAGATGAGCACGCCTGCACGTAGGAGCTATAATTTTACACAAGAAAAAACTTGTAGAGCTTTCATTGTAGCTAAAATGAACATCACATTGTAATTGATTATTAATCCATGAAAACGTATTTGGTCACTAATTTTTCAGGGTTAATTTCAGCTAAAATTTTCCTTGGGTTAATGGGTTAACCAATGAGACAGACTTCAAACTCTTTAAATTCATACCTACTATTCATATAATGACAATGAGACAAAAACAACTTAGCAAGGCAGTTGATTTCATTTGCTTTAAAATCCCAGGCCACTACTTGCATATTTAACTATATACTATATAGAAATCTGAGGTTGAACAAGGACCTATGGAGTAACCTATAAAACCTTAGTTCTGTAAGTTATTATTTACACCCAGGTGTTTGTTTTATTAAATTACTCATATTTAAATCACAGGTTTATAACAGTAGCTAACACTCACTCAGATGAAGTGGTATACTGAAAACAACTGGAAAGTACTTTGCAAAAGGATTTTTTTTTTTTTACTTTTTTGTGGTACCAGCAGCATTTATTCACAGTAATCAGACAGGAAATGGGCAAAGAGAGAAAGAATGAAAACAGTAAAGGTCCAAAGGTCTGTAATCAAACCCCAGACAGCTGTTTCAAAAAAGTAATATTGCCTGTGAATATGGGGTTCCTGCTCTACCAGTAATGCCACACATGCTTAACCGTGACAAAGAATATTGTGCAGGTTTTATATCATGAAATTTCACGCTACGAGTTCTTGCTACATCCTTATCTGCTCCTTTAAAATAGGAACATGACAGCGAAATAGAACGTAAACATAAACATTCATTGCAGTTAATCAGTACATGAAATATAGCCACTGTCCTCAGCAACAGCCAGAAAAATACTGAATGAAAAAATGCTTTCATTTTCTAAAACTAAGAAAACAGTAGATTTTATATCCTGGAGTTAGATTTTTTTTTTCCCCTCACATTTGCTGTCAAAGTCAGTTTTCCTTTAATGCTTCAAAACCCTTCTCAGCTGTCACTTGCATTGAGGTGTAAAATGATAAAATATTTTATCTAATTCGTGAGACATAACCTGCAGGTTAATTTCCTCTGTTAGACTAAGAAAGTTCATTGTTGCAGCTAGCATCCATCTACACAACCTAATGTTTGTATCGATGGATTCTCACCTAATTAGCGAGCATTAATGCTTACTAATGCTTGGAGAAAAAAAAGCGTATTAATTTTGAGATGACATTACAAGTGCTCACTTTGAAGACTCATATGACAGGACTGAAAAGGGAGGTGACAGCGAGGTCCCCTGGGCCAGCAGAGTGCCACTCTGCAGCATATAATGCATTTCTAATAGGCTGCTGTTTATAGCCAGTCCACATCTGAGTGAAAGGAGCCTCCTTTCGGTTATTTTGACTTTTTTTCTTTTTTTCGAAATGATCCATCTCTTGGATCTTTATCAAAATAAAACCATCCTTAATTTGTTTTCCACTATCTGTTTATGCAATGGGAATACCATTCTGCTGCAACTTGACAGAAAATCTTTGAAAACAAAGAATAAAAAAGATAGAGAGATGGGCTTTAAGGCTTTCAAGCATTAATTGGATTGAAAATGTCATGTTTGCCTGTTCAAACAAACCCTATTACAGCAGCTAATTAAATCAATTGCTGCAACTAATGATTTATAGTTTTTGCACTAATGTCTTGGTATTTTCTAAATTAATCTTTTGGTAATCACATTTTCAAAATACTTTTTTTCTACTTTCTTCTTTGACAATAGCATTATTGTCTGAGGAAAGATTACAAATGAAGCATCACTTGCGTATCTTGCATTTTTTGTTCTTGTATCTGAATGTGTGATGAGACTTCTTCAGTAACCTGACCGACTGATAAAAAAAATAGATAAAACAGAAACAATACAGTGTATTAAAATGGTGAATTTAAATCTAGCATCTTCTAGCTAAATAGGCTTGAGCAGTTGCCACTGCAACACTCTCATTCTCTTAACACAATTTCTTTCTTATTTTAGAAACCAGATCAATATTATTGTTATATTATAATAAATTAAGTTCTGTTTGGTGTCTTTCAACACCAAACAGAACTAAAAACATTCTGTCACTTTAGGTTCAATTAGGAATCATTTACTTTGCTGTTCAAAAATATTCATATGCCAGGACATTTAGTCATTTAAAACAACTAACCTCAATGTGTTAAATGCTATTTTAAAGATCAACACAAACTGATGCATAGTTGTGTGACAGTAGGTCAAGTATGTATGTTTTCTAAACAGTTTGTCTAAAGGTGTCGTATTTATGTATATGTAGTCCCCCTTAGCCAGGAAGATGCCCATTAATTCTGAAAAGAAAATGATGCTGCCAGTATACCACGTTTCACTGAAGGGTTACAGTAACTGGGATTCCATACTGGTGGTCGTGTCTCAAACTGTAAGAAAGTTCAAGCAGAATAAATACCCTGGCAGGTCACTGTTTTATCATAACTTGATTATTGGATTGTTGTTATATAACAAACATACAACTTAAACAAATGCTCCTGCATCCTAAAAAAGTTTACACTTAAAATTGTATTCCTAAATTATATTTTTTAGTTAAATCTTGAGCTTGCACAAACACACTGGAGATGTGCATAAATAACCAACGCAAAACACCCGACACCAGAAAACACAGTCATTTCATTTCTCATAAACAGAATGAGAGAAAGTGCATCACCAAATCTTGTTTGACATCTTGTTCAACAAAAAGCTGCAGTTCTGCTTTTTTCATCCAAAGATTTATGTCAGTATTTATTCAATGCGATTCCTGGCAAAGTCTCTCTCAAGGATCATCCTGAAGATAGCGTCTCCTTCACAGTATTGACTTGAAATGTATGCCAGACTTTTGCTTTCAGGAGGCATCTATCTAGTGTTGGCAGGAATCGGGGTTTGGTAAACAGCCAGTTTACAAAGCTTCTGTCAGTAAACACTGTCAGTTAAATGTAGCTTATAACAGATTTCATATACTAGAGTACATGTGCATGAGATGGATTTTGGACTCTGATTTTAATTTGCTCCCGAATGCTGGAGACAGGCACAAGGCTGCTAGTGGCTGCAGAAAATGAATAGATGGATTGCAGTTTGAACTTAAATAATTTTTCAAATATGATCAGTCTGCGTAAAAAAACATGTTTGTGCCTTTTATGAGAAGATGAGCAAAAAGCAATTAGCAATTTATCATAATTTCTTATTGCTCGCCACAAGCTAGGGAAAATGACAAACTTTTGTCTCTGGTGAGATCACTTCAAAACAAAATGTTTGAATTTGCATATCTGTAGTTGAAAAGCTAAGTTAATGAGAAGACACATTATGATAAACTGAAGTCTTGGAAGAAAACTTGCTAAAAGCTGCAGAAGGCTTTAGACTGTGGTGAAAGTTTACTTCCAGCAAGGCAGTAACTCTAAACACACAGTCAGATTAAAGAATATTCATGCTTCTTAGATACAGTCAGAAACCAGGCTTAAAACAATACTTGAAATAGATTTTTTTTTTTTATCCAGTGCAGCAGAGCCTGAACAAAAAGGAATAAAATCAACTGTTTTTTTTTTTATTATTATTTTAAAACAATAATATTTCTACAATTTGTGACTTTCACATCATAAAATGCGAAAAGATTCTACTGTATGAATATTTCAGTAAGACACTGAATGTTTCTACAGCACTTGGGAGATTTTCCAAGTGTTGCAGAAAAGTCATTGCAGTGACCTGAGACTGAGGTTCCTCCATGTAACGATATCCTAATCATTGGCTCTTTCTGCTCTAATGAGCTCTGAGTCATCTCTAATGTTTGAAGTGGTTGATTTGGTAGTGGAGTTGGCCATATATTTTTAAGTAATCAAACTAATTATCTGACCATGGGAGAGTACTTATAGATTGTGTGTAGCACATTGTGCTTTGAGCCTGAGATGGTCAGTTTGGGATCAAATGCAAAGCTGGAATGTTATTTTGCTAAAGCTATGTATTTCCACACACCATGGAGAGGAAAAACAAATATGCAACAGTGTGACATCACTATTACTAATTATTTAACAGTAGTATGTCACTCAGTTCCTCCAGACTAGCGACAGCACTAACTAGCAAACTTTTCGTGGACTTAAGCTTTTCTCACAAGCTACTTCTCAGTCCAACACTTTTGTAATGTTTTTGAACGTTTGTAAACGGCCTAATGGAGGAACATTGTTGTGGTGATGTGCTGAAAGCAGAGTTTCAGAAAGAGTAGGACCTTCTTAAAGAGACAAAAGCCAATTTCAAGGTGTCAATTATGACTTCATTGACCTAATTAAAGACCATCTGTCTAATCATCCTGCTGTCACTAAGTGATACTAAGTTAGGTGAAAAACCAAAAGCTTCCCACAAAATGTGTATTTTGACATCTAGACTGTGCATGAAAAGAAAGGATGAGACAAGATCCCGAAATTGTGGCAGAACATAAAAAGGCACATTCTTCCCTTATATCATATTGACTTAAAAAAATAAATAACACATAGAAACAGCCTAAGAGAAGCTTTAAATTTACCAGATTTTTTATGTGTTGTGTGTATTTTGTGATCATGGAAAGTACAAAAGAAGTTATTTATGTCATCTCTTTAGTGCCAGCAGCATTACTCACCACTTCCTGTTTGAAACAGGATTATCAGAAGATCTGGTCTAAAAATGTGGGATTTTGGATTATATCTCTGTCGGTGTCCTTTCTCATTTTATATTCAGCAAAGAAAAAACTAAAAAATACCTAAGGTTCCCTATAAATAATACAGCAAGGTCTCAGGATTCATAGTAATGCATGCCATCAGGGATTTCTGTGCCTCCGTTGCTGTGTAGACATCTGAAATCTGGTGAGTGCATTTCTCTTGGCTCTTGGTTTTGTTTTGTTCACAACCATACTATGGGTTTTTGTTTTTAGGAGATGGCATAGTATTTTGTTCCTTCTGCCTGTCATGTCAAACGTGTCAGGCTGAACACTTCATCTTTGCGACCAATCCTGCCAAACCCTCATTATTTTCTCTAACATATCAGTAAGCTGACATTTCTATTGCTGGCAAAGTTTAGCTGGAAGTTTTTGGGTTGTTTTTTTTTAATAAAAACTCTAACTCTAGGAAATCATATTGGCTGAAGTGCAAAGTAGGTCTTACAAATATGAATATTTTGAAGCAAAGACAGAGTAAACCTGAGTTCGCATGTTTGATCTCGGAGAGTAGCTGATGTGTGCACCCGAAGCCAAATATACAGTAATGCACGGTGTCCTTGAGAAGGCAGAAGTGCTGCATGTTTATGCTTACGATGCACAAGGCTGTCACACAAAAGCTGTAAACACATATTCTGAAGCTTTTTTTTTTTTTTTTACATTAGTTCTATTCAATTCCTAGGGGTTTCTGTTATAGAATCTGGTTAAAGTTCCTGCTCTGTTGTTTTTTCTTCATATGGTGCCTTGCAAAAACGACTTTTTCCATGTTTTGTCAAATTTCTGCCGCAAACTTTTTTAAGCGAGACACAAACATAATTGTGAATAGAAAGAAAATTATGCCTTTTTAATTTTATTTATTTAAAGGCCTGGAATGTTGTGCACATTTATTCAGCCCCCCTGAGTGAAAGGTTAACTGTTTAGAACGACTTTTTGCTGCATTTACAGTTGCAGTTATTTTTGCCACACATCTCTGCCAGCTTTGAAAATCTTCTCAGTCAGGTTGGATGCAGAATAACAACAGGTTCAGCTTGGTGAGAAGTAAAGCCTCAGGTGGGCTAATCTGCAGAGAAAACCAGGTGATACTACGCCTCTGTTTGAGGTAGAATGGAGAGGAGCGTCTTGGAAGGTTTTCAGTCTTAATTACTCCTTGCTTTTTTCAGATAATGGACTAAACTATATGAACTATAACCTACAGTTCAAAACTATTTTATCCGTGGTTGGTGTGCTGTGTTCCTTAGTCTTTATGATTTTGCTTGTTCATTAGTGTTCTCTAACAAACCTCTGAGCGCAGAGCAATTGCCTAAATAAAGAAAATAAATACACAGGTGGACTCTATTTATTAATAGTTAGGGGACCTGCATTTCACAAGATCTTTTAAATGTATTTATCAGACTGAATAGATATGCATGCTAGACTTCTCATATTTATTTGAAAACATTTTAAAACATCATCTTTCTTCCTCTTTACAGTTATTCATTACTTTGTGCTGATATTTAATTTGACATCCAAATGAAATGCAATAAGGTTTATGACTGTAATAAATCAGTACATAGAAAAATGTCATCGGGTCTGAAGGCTTTTGCTCACATATGTATCTTCGTGCTTTTTAAGCTCTTCAATGTCGACATGATTAATTGACATTAATTATGTTCCTCAGTTCTGTGAATTTTGTAAATCAATTAAACAAATGCAGTTGTGCCTCGCTTTCCTAACAGGGTCATTTATCTTTGCAAACCACAGCTCTGCACATGGTCAATATATGACTCAGTCATACTGGTTGATGGTATGTCTCCATTCATAGGTCATTGTGGGAAAACATTTGCAATCCTTCAGCGGTTCCTGAGCAGCGCTGTGCCCGACACCAAGTGGCTTGTTATTGTGGATGATGACACTCTCATCAGGTAAGGTTTCTTGAATAAGAATATTCAGCATAGCTGTTTTTTTACTTTTGCACCTGAGGGATATCTTCCCCAAGATTCGCTGACATTTACTCATAGTGTTTTTTTTTAACAGATTTAGTCTACCTTTAAAAAAATTTGCAGAGAGAAAGAGAAAAACTCCTAAACGCCAGAAGTCACTTAACATCCTGTCACAGATTTAAAATCACACCTCCAGCTGGATTCACCTGCAGTTAGGTTTCCTTTCAAGCAGAAGGCTCTGGAGGGAGAAAGATTGTCCCAGCTTCTAAAAGGAGCGTTTTATAGTCATTTAGGCACACGCGTGTAAGTGTGATGAGAGTGTGTGTCATGCCTTTGACTTGTGCTTTTCATAGCCTCCCCCGACTACGAATCCTGCTGAGCTGCTACGACCCCTCTGCGCCGGTGTGCCTCGGAGAGAGATATGGCTACGGACTGACCCAAGGTGGCTACAGTTACATCACAGGAGGTGGAGGGTAAGTTTGACTGCTCAGATGCTTTGAGAATAGCAAGCAGTAGATGAATTATAAAGCATGCGATAAAAGCTCAGGTATCTTTAATTTACAGATTTACCTTTGCAGTTTGATTTCTTAGGAAAATCTTGTTTACAGGGCTGCTGTCCACATGGTTGAAATATTTTGAAGTAAATCACCACAAAAGAAAGTCGATAAACAGTTTTAATCAGCTGATATAACAGGACAGATATTCGATGGTTTCCATGGTTGTCTCAGAAGGACTAATTGCTAATCAATGGAAGAAAAATCAGCTTATCAAGAAGTGGATTTGATCAAATTCTGATTTTCATGCCCTAGTTTTACTATTTAAAATTCTTTGATGCAGCTTTTGTTTGGTTGTTTGAAAAGCTTGTACACAAGATAAATTTTGAACTTGAGAGTGAGAGGTGCAGGAAAAATCTATTTAAGGACCTCGCTGTTGCTCTGACACTTCCTTATTCAGGTGTCACCCACAAAAAAAAAATTATCAGAGGTGATGAGTGACTTCTCCGGTAGCTTGCAGGTTTTCTCTTCCTTTTTCATTTATGGAGTTTGCTCATTTCTAGCAAGTAACAGCTTGGTTTGCAACTTTGCTCAAGATTCAATGTGAAAATTTTTTTCTTTAGTGCCAAGAAATGCAAAGGAATATGATTTTTCATAATTTACTGTATTCAGGAATTAATTTCTTTCGTGAATTTTTTTCTGGGGAAATATGACGTGATAGAGGGGCTTCTTCTTTTAACAGCTGACCACCAGGCTTGACTAGGAATCCTATAATTATCTTGGCACTACAAAATTGAAGAGGAGGTTCAGATGGGTTAAAAAAAGAAAAAGAAAACTCCAAAGCTAACTGTTGGAGAACTGCAGAAAAGATTGGTTTGTCAGGGTCACCAAGTCTCCATAGCCATTAGAGGCTAACTCTTGTTTGGGAGTGTATTATTAGCCAGCCTGTGTTATCTTTGGACAATTTTCAGAAACTGCACCAAAATTACAAAAACTGTTTCCACTAAAACAATAAATCACCCCAGCACTTGCGTCGGCTTCTTGTAGCTCAGAGAATAGACTTTAAATGAAGTTCCCTAATTTGTAAATCTATGAATATACCATCAATATGTAATCAAAATCTGTAGACCTCTGAATTTTTTTCTTCCATTTATAAAAATCTAAAAAGTTAATTGACTGCATAGAAAGAATCACTCTAGAAGACCCATTTTGGTAACATTTTATTTGGCGGGTTGTGTATAAGACTGTCATGACATTGTAATGAACATTACATAACACCTGTCATAAACATAAGTAAGACTTTATGAATATTTATGACTGTTGCCACAAAGTGGCATTCAATAAATATGACACTTTTAATAAAAAGTTGACATTATTCAAAATGTCTTTGTTATGACAACTTGTCATTACCAAGAAATCATGATCTGATATAAATTTGTTATGACAGTATTACTGATTGGACTTTAAAATTATGTAGCTTTATGTTTTTAAAGTTTAATCATGACAGGTGTTATGTCTTATTCACAACCTGTCAAATAAAGTGTTACCAACATTTGTTTTGTTTTCTGATGCTTCTGGTTAAATTACAGAGTAAGAAGGTTATGGGTTTTTTTTTTGTTCATTGTTTTGTTTTGTTTTTAAAAAATGGGTTTCATCAGTGGAGCAGGGGGTGTTTGGCTGTGTATGGGGCGGCAGAAGGAGAGGCTGCCCCCAGCACAAAAGCTGCCCCTTCTGTATCGTCTGTGATGCTCTGGGACTCTTTCTCTTCCAAAGGCTCTGCTGACCTGATTAGAGTACAAAGCATCATAAACTGTTTCAAACAACAAAATAGTTTAAATGCAAATCTGTTGGATTCTATCAGTAAATGTAAAATGGGTCATCTTTGGGTCTTTAAACAGGACAATGAGCCAACATAAATGACCAATTCAACACATAATCTTTAAGTGTAAGGCACTAAATACAACACTGTTCCTCTTCACTCTTTATAAATGATTGCAAATGGATGCACGTAAAGTTCCTTTATCCTTCATTTCCTCTACAGTTTATATATATTTGCTGTCTGGATGCATTGAGCACTTGCTTGTCCTCACGACCTTGGCAAATAAATCTGATTCTGATTCTTCAGGATAAATCATTTCAAATCTTTTTACACATTTTTATTAGTGGTGCCAGTGAATTTGTCGACGACTATATATTGCATGTAATCTGTCTGCACACTGTTGATTTACTTTGCTGCCACAGTGGCTGGAGTATGTTTGCCTTATTTTGAATGTCTGCTGTGTTGCTGCAGCATGGTGTTCAGCAGGGAGGCTGTGGTCCGACTTCTTAACAGCGGCTGCAAGTGCTACAGCAATGATGCGCCTGATGACATGGTGCTGGGAATGTGCCTCAATGCTCTCGGGCTTCCCATCACACACAGCCCATTATTTCACCAGGTCATATTCAGATTTTTAATTTCAATGTCTCTCCTTTTATTTTTTGTAGCTACAATGTTTTATGAAATGTTATCTTGATAGAATGCTCTAATATTATTTTTGCCTTGACTTGTACTTCTTGTATTGTAGGTTCATTTACTGCAGTAACTCAATTCATTTAGTGAAACACATATTAATTAATAATTAATGCGTCATTAATTACATTAATTAGAATTACATTCTAATTAATTGTAATTACAATGTAATTCTAATTACAATTAATTAGAATTACATTCTAATTATTTGTAATTAGAATGTAATTCTAATTACATTCTAATTAGAATTATGTGTCATTAATTACATTAATGACACATTAATTATGTGTTAATTATGTGTTAATTAAATAACACATATTTATTGAGTAACACACTACAAATTAATAAATTAATTTGGAGTGTGTCAAAACTTTGGACTGACTCACTCAAAAGTTGTGAGTAATTTATTTTTACCTGAATATCATGTTGCAGTAATGACATGAAGAAAAGGATATTAGACTTGTATTTGGAATATTTTCTGCACAAGGAGAGTTAAGAGGGGGAAATGAAAGAACATGTACAAGTCAGTCCATGTTCTTAAGTCAATCATGAAGCAATCAGTCATGCAAGGAGATAAAGGAAATCTGATATAAGAAGGAAAAATTTGAATGAATTCACTGCAGATAGTCAGCTCTATGTGTGAACATGATTATCTCCTTATTATTTTAGTACAGTGCAAATCAGTGGCGACAAAAATGAGTGGTGAGTTTGCACTTTGTATGGAAGTGCTGACATTTTTTTATAATGAGCACGATAACTGTGTGCTGCAGACCTCAAAGAGTGGACGGTTGTTTGCAAGTGAGAATTTCCCCTGACCTGGGAAACCTGACTCTCCTCTGCAGTGTTATGTTGCTTTTTCGGATGGGCTAAGTTCAGTTTTAACCTGAGCTGAAGTGGTTTTGAAAGGTAATTGGTTCAAAGAATGTTCAGTCAGAAAGCAGAATAATTGAATCTTTTGATGGATAAAAGCAAAATTACAAAAGCACAAGTCATAGAGCAAATGTCCTGTGTGTTATGGTGAGCAAACTGTTAATATTGTGTTGAGCTATGTTTTGTCTCAGTTATGAACAATAACAAAAAAATTGGCTAGCAATAATATAATTGTTAATGTAGATCACATTTGCTTTTCAGAACCTTATAGCTGCTGTTTTGTACAATATAATAATAATAATAATAATATATTTTATTCATCATGCCCCTTATATCTTGAGATCTCAAAGGTTACAAAGGTCCAAAGACAAAACAAGCTATTGCAATGGATGAAAATAAATAAATGGTTGAATAAATGTATAAAAGAAGGATGACAGATAGTCACTTTTATGAGATGAATAGAATTTGCAAAGTGAGCATCTTTAATGCAAATCCCATAACATTTAAAACATGTGGTGTGAAATAATTTCTCTAAAAGTTTTTAAATGTTGTCACATTACATCCACAAACATATTTTGATTTATTCAGGGATTTTTCATGTGACAAACCAGCAAAAAATTAGCAAAACTATAAAATTTTTTTTTAGAAAATAAGAATCAGAAAATATCAGCAGTTTATCCAATCTAACATAGTGGGATATTTTGCATGGACATTAATTTTAATCTCTACATGTGCAAGACTTAGAAATTTTTTAGAAGACTCACAGCAATAGTTATGTATGTCATAACATGCATATTATATCCCACTTTAATTAAATACTGCATTGTGTCAGTCTATTATATAAAATTCTAATAAATTTCATTAAGGTTTGTGGTTTTAATGTAACAAAATGTTCAAAAATAATTTAAGTGTCATTGCGGTTTTTCCAAGGCACCCTAGAGCAAGGAAGAATTTATATATCGATCATTTAAGTACTTATATGTGTGCTTTTCTGCTTTAAAATTTCATTATTGGTGGTCATAATTACATCAATAATTTCATTGAGCTACTTTGAAATATCAATAACTGGATATGTTGTTTGCTTTCAGGCACGCCCAGAGGACTACTCCAAGGACCTCTTAGCTCACCAGGTGCCTATATCCTTCCATAAACACTGGAACATAGACCCTGTTGCTGTTTTCAATAAGTGGCTAAGGGATGACTGGAGAACAAATACCTCAGATGAACATAATGAGAAGAGTAAAACAGAGTTATGATAAAAACCCTTCTAACCTGTTAAAACATGTATGTATAGAATGTGTTTGTATTATTAAAGGGTACCAGTTCACAGATGTAAATGTTTTTCTACTGTTTCTGTGAATTATTATTACTACTATTATTATTATTAAGAAAAAACAGGTGAGTGTGAGTGCTTGTGTGTGTATGGCATCAGGACTGGGATTGCATGTTGAGGTTATATTTCATTTATAAATGTCTGTATTTAAACACAATCTCACTGCTCATACTTTTTTGTTCTCCACAAGATTCTGTATCTTAAAAATCTTCAAAATAATCAATGATGCTGTACAATGCCTTCTATTTTGACATAAAAGTGTTCATATTTTAACATGTTTTGCATCTCAATTTCACTAGAGGCCTTTTATCAGACTTTTGTGTAACACTGCTTTAATAATAATTAAGTTGTTATTGAGTTACTTTATGACTTTGAAGCATCATAGGATTTTGTCCACTGTTCAGACTGTTCTGTTTTCTAGATTTAATTGCAGTAAATCTAGAAAACCCTCTTTCAGTGCGAAGGCAGCCTTGACACTAATAAGACATTAACACATTATCATTTGCTGCTTTCTTGACCATGTTGCCAAAGTGCAACTGCCTCAGCTTTCACATCCACACCAGGAAGTTTCTTTACAGATTAGAGACTTTATCCATACACATTATGGAGATTTTTGCACCATCAGTTTTAACCTTATTGGTAAAGAGGGGAAATTTTAAGATTGTTTTATTACTTTATCAGCAACATGTTAGATGGCTTTCGTAGCCGGTGCGGTACTCTGCAAGCTGCACTAAATCCAATTTTGTGTTTTTATTAATCACCGTTTGTTGATTACACCCAGCCTGTGAAGTAAGATGCTGAATTGTTCTTTAAAAACCCTACAAACCTGAAACTGCAGTCAGAAAAACTCAGTTTCCTTAATGGACTTAATAGATTTTAATCCCAATGTATTATTTTTCTTCAAACATAGATACATATCCATATTCTTAACAGGAAAAATACAACTTTTTTATTATATTTCAAAGAAATTTATTCCTAACATTTTTAAGTGGTATTAAATGACAAAATGTTGAAGAATGAAAGGTGAAAATCTTGCAGTTGAGTGTTATAGGAAAACTACATGCCATATATTTGAGAGTGCATGCTCAAAGCAGTTGGGGAACTTGCATCCTCCATCATTCCTGATGGGGAACGCATTTATGATACACCCCAGAAGACCTCTAAGGCCCTGCTGAGACCATTGAGGTTCTGGATGAATGTCTTTTATGCCATTATGCTGGCTCAGTCTGGTACAAATGACCCCTAAAATGTCACCAACGGGAACTTTAAAAAGTTCTACTTTTTATTGGCAGGAAAACCCAATTATCTTTAATTTAAAGTCTATGCAGGTTTTGCCAAAAACTTATATTTCTGTCACTTTTACCTCAAACTGAGGCACAGGTGAAAAAAGTGCATAATTTTATGCTCACTTGTTCTTGTGAAATATTACTGGGAAGAGGGAGAAAGAAATAAAACTTAGTCTAATCAATTTCTCATTTTCCTTTTTTACTTCCTGTGACAATTAATGAGCTGACTCAGTAATTTGCTGACCGTTATTGTAAATCTTTTACAGGCATAAAGCTTCAGTCGGGAAATTAAACATTTCTTCTTCTGGCTCATTGCCATCTTAAAAAGCAACACAAGCCAGCTGTAATCTCACAAGAAAACCTGAAGCGACTGCTGTCTTACAATGGTAACTAGGGCTTTTGTAAGGCTCAGTATAATGATGGGCTTCATATTACTCCCATCAAATCCAAATATAAAAAGTTAATAAAGTAAAGCTCATTACCCAGTAGGAAAATCACATTGTAAAGCAGAATGTGTTCTTCTCCTTTGAGATTGCGTCTCCATTGTGGTTCTAGATTTATGCTGCCCTGATAGTACGGTGCTCTGGCACGGCTTCATGAGAAGTCTAATAGCTTCAGGCGTTTGAAGCAGTGCAGTAACTCAAGTAGACATCCTCTAACACACCTATGAATTGTAAGCTATTTGCAGGAAACAAATTAAATACCTTTTGGGATTTACCCATACAGGAACAGAGAGAGGTGTTGAGGTGGTATTCTGCAGGTGGAATCACTGTGTAAATTGAAAGAGCAGGGTTCAGCTTTATCACATTAAATCTAGTCTTTAGTATTTGTGAAAAACCAGGGAAAGGGCAGATCAGCAACCCTATAATTTATCAATAAAGCAATGTTGTTCTGCTTGTTGCCAGAGTTTTAGAGCAAGTTTGGAAAGTGCAAGGTTGTGAACTTTACTGACAGAAGGATTCGTGTATTTGTTGATTATTTTTGTTGGTAAAATTCATTGACAGCTACAGTAGTGCCTTGTAAAAATATAAACACTACTGGAACTTTTTCACATTACAACTAGGGCTGGACAAAAAAATATATATTATAATAAAAATAAATATATGTATTATGATAGACACCTGATCGATAACAATAGATACTATGTCTGATAGCATATCCAATAATTTCACTGAACTCCGATCTAATACTGCACAGCATTCTGGGTGATCAATCCAAACACATGTTATGTATTAACCAATATAGGCATATTGCATATCCATGTAACAGGCAAAAGTTCATCAAAATGATAGAAGCAAGCTTTTCTACCTCGACAACACCAGCTTCAACACTAAGCAGTTAAATAAAAAAAAATAAACATAGACGCTAAAGAGGCTTACCTGGCAAAACACGTGGCAGTGCAACACAGTCCTACCCACACATACTCCCTATTAGATTAAAATCCAAGTTCTGCCATTTCCAGTGATACCGGAATCACCACCCACATGCAAAACTCATTGAACCAGCAGCCAAAGACGTTAAAACATGGCTCATTTTATGGAGCCAAAACCATGAATTGAGTCCAACCTTTGCTGTTTCATGGTCATAGTCCATGGTCACGCCGCTCCTCAAATCCATTGTTCTTGTATCACATTGATGCGATTCCTCACTGTTTTCAATGATAAAAATAGGAGCACTGGAACATGGTGGGGAAAACTATAATGCCATGTTTTTAAACAAATGTGTAAAAAAACATATTTTTTATAAAAGTACATGCGGCAGCTTTAAACGCACTGTTTTAAAAAATCCACATTCTGGCATTAAACTTGCACTAAATCTACTTTGGCAGTTCTACTGAACCTGATTTTTTTTATTTTTTTTGTCCAAGAGCTGATTCACCATTCTGTGGTGATGGTGTCAAAAGAATCCTCTCATGTTGAATGTGACCAAAATAACAAAGGATTTTAGATTTAAGACAAACAGTATGTAAAACTATTTCCGTCATAGGTGAAGGAGTGGAAGAGTATAAAAACAGTGTAAACAGTTAGTGTTTACGCAAACAACAGTTAGAACTGAATTCAGTCAAGTTTTATACAACGAGGCAGCAGGAATGGTCCATTGTTGTTTGAGGCAAGATGCTGCATATCTTCTATAAGTCTGTTGTGGAGAGTGTCATTTATTTTGCTATTATGTGGTGGAATAGTATCAGGGCTTGCGACTTAAGCTCAACAAGCTGATGAAGAAAGCTGAATGTTTTGTGAACTGCCCTGGAGTCTCTGGAGATGGCTGTGCAAAAACAGATGCTTCATAAAACATAAAGCATGGTGCATCCTCTTCACTGTAATGGGTTAGTCTTTCGTCACAGTCTTCTTCCGGTTCACTGCAATCCAGTCTGCTACAAGAGGTCTTTCCTGTCCTCAGCCATCATCAACTAAAATAACGACTCTTGAAAAATGTTTGAAACATTTAATTTCTCTTTGGACTGCATGACACATTAATTCAAGCATTTTCGAAATGAATGAGAACAGAGTTTATGAATAGCAGCAACCTCATTTCAGTCGAACAGCAGTGGTCCTTGTAAAAATTGCAAGCCAAAAAACAACACACTGTTGTTTTTGTTCATTCTGTGTTTAAAGTCTCGAGATCTAAATCTAGTGTCTGCTAGCAACCATCTAAACCCCCAACAGTCTCCTCACAGCACCTAAAGGATGTGTTGCTGGGAGCCTGTTAATAGCAGCCCTAGGGAACACCCGGATATTCTTTGTTAATACCTGGGCCTGTGGTGGTTGTAACGTTACAGCTGTTTAGCTGCAGTTAGTGTTGACACATATGCCCTCGGGCCTCTCTCACCTCCAAATTTGCCATGCTGATGAGAGAAAAATGTGAATTGCAGTATTCAGTTGTTGCTTTCACCCTAAAACTATTTACATGTTATCCAGTGGGTTCATCAAGACACCCTGACTGTTAAGGTGCTTTAAATGTTTAAGTCATGCCCAATATGTTCCATAACGTCCACCTGTAGACTAATCTGTTAGACATAGATTCACATAAATAAAAAAGTGATTTAAGAGTTTATGGTAATAGCAATTGGTGTTTGTGCCTTGAAACCTGCCTTTTTTTTCTGAGCATTCACTTTCACCAGTAGAACCATCATAACGGATGAGAAGAGCTGCAGGAGTCAAATCTCACTTTTTATTTAAACTACAGTCGTGATCGTATAAGAAAACCTACTAAAACACTCAGAGAGGACATCCTCTACTAAAACTAAAGTATTGTGCCGATGTAAAGGTTTCTTCTTATTGCTTAGAGTCTAGCAGTTCTCTAAGGATTATACTGTCACCTTCCTAAAATCAATTTTAGGATAGTGACAAATGTATTTCCATACCAGAGAGAAGAGGAGAAATTTTAATACAAAATCTCTTCCCTTTTCTTATGAATAAGCATTATGAAGCAGGAAAGCTGGATTATCAAAATACATTTCTTGTGCTTCAGGACCTGGACAATTTGTCATAATGGATGAAAAAATGAATTCTGGACTTAGCATAAAATCCTGATGGGGAATGTCCAGCCTTGATTTTGTAAACCTAAGTTCTGTCACACTCTTAGTATGCTGCAGCAAAGTTATCCGAACAACAACGATATCACCTTAAACAACTCAAAAAAGGAAATGAAGTTTCACAAACGTCTAATAGCAGTTGTTACTGCTCATGGTAGCACAACTGATCCACAGATCCCCGACGTTTTCTCTCGGAGATCTGCGGATTTGGAGTTTCAAGATTTCCTTTCTATTTTTTTCTGGTTATCTTTGTCTCATAGAAATTTGTTTAATGACTTGAAATATTTTAACTGAGACAAAAAGCAAAATAGAACAAATCTTTGAGCAGAATATTGCCACTCCGCTGTATATATTTAATACAGAAAAATAATGTATGTCCATAATTGCAAAATAAATTCTTTGTTGTAAACATCTTACGAATAAGGATCAATATTTGTGCAGATATTTATGAGACCCAAGAAGATGAAGATAATTACTCCCACAGTATCTCTCTAAGTAGCCTACAGAGCTAAATTCACATTATCCTCTGAACACACACACGATCCATGGTATTGTACTCCCTAATTGCTTTTCACATCACATGGAAGTCTAATTCCAGTCATTTAAACAAGCCATTAACCAATGTAGACATCTGACACATTGCTGAAAACAATCTTTGTAAATTATAAATCTGCAGTAGTGTATACACTGAACATGATACGCTCTGCAGTATTAGAGGATAAACATGGACTGAATGCTTACATTCCAATATTGTGCATTTTCTACATATAAGTTATATGTAGAAATATAATTTATATATAGAAAATAAAATATATGTAGAAAATGATTTTGATGTTTTACCATCAATGTCAGGAGTGTGGTCTAGTACAAAGTTTATACATTCCCACTGATACAGACCTGGCATCACTGTCAAAGATCCTATTTCCTCAAACTTACATGTTTAGCAGCCAAGCACATTTAAAGTTTGTTCCTCAGCAGGACTAATTTATTCGCCAAAAATAATGTACATTGTGAAGGATGAAAAATGAATCATGTTCAGAAATACATTGTTTTTCTCTTCAAGGTTAATTTGATTGAACAAAATAAGTGGCAAATTTAATGACTGAATTTGAGAAATTTCCCATTTACAAAATGCAATGTGTAAATGTTACACATAAGAGCAACAAAATCCTCAGAGGACAAGCACTGAAAGTCAAAATGTGATCAGCTCTCAACTGCCATCTGTGCAAGACCAGTTTATATCCGGTCTAATAGTAATATAAACAGTGTGCTGTCACAGTGTTGGGACATTGATAGAGATTAAATTATTCTGGATACTCACTATCTGCCAGCTGCTGATTGCACAAAAAGATTAGATTAGAGAGCTGAATTTATTGCCCTTTAATCTGAATGAGAAGTCCAAGTTTCTGGCAGAGCTGATGAAACAAATCTCAGAAGTTAACTATAAAAATTCACCATTACAATTACATAGTATTTTACGTTTTATATATATATATATATATATATATATATATATATATATATATATATATATATAAATATTTATACATATATATATAGTGCTATATAATACCCCGGTTTTTTTCTTTCTTTTTTTTTTCTCGCTAATTTAGTGAAAATAGAAAACCAAGAAATTCCAGCTCATCAGACAGCTCGATGATGCAGCAGAATTAATGTCTGAAGATCTCACAGAGCACTATTTAGTCCCAGGGGGACTGATTACCAATGCAGATTTGTGTTTGTGAAAAGTTTGAAACCCAATCGCTCCTACATCACTATGATTTGGTCTGTCCCAATAATTAAAGTTTGTTGTTGTAGCATGACAAAATGTGAAAAGGTCAAGAGTTATGAATACTTTCACAACACATTCAATAGGTGTATTGTAGTCAGTGGGAGAAGAGTGAAAGCACCTGCTAAAGGGAAGTTTTATTTTTCACTTCCGAAACTGTGCAAACTGCACGTACTGCAGGGCTGTGTGACATGGCTGAGTTAGTAAGCAAGACTTTTGTATTGCTGTCACACAAGATCAGATTCACACTCTGATTTTTGCTTCAGCAGTGCAACACCTGGCTGTGTCTGTCTCCTTCTATTGTGGTCCAAAGACTGTAACATGTGTTGCAATAATGTTTCCTGCAGAACCGCTGTACAATCATGCAGCTAATTTTGTCTTCTGAATTTTCTCCAATCCTGATTTTTTTGCACCTAGAAATCCCTACTGCTGTACCAGATGAACATCTGCATTTCAAGGAGCCTTGCTCTTTATACTTTTCTGTGTTCAAAATTGTGTGTTAGAATGAAACAGTTCCACACCGTTGCTGAGTGATCATCAAGAAAAGCATTTCACTGTGTTGTGGCTTTGCCTCGGTACAGCACCTAGTCCAAATTCCTCACACACTTTTCCCCTCATTTATCTCCGAGACACAGCAAGCAGAGAAAAATGGCCACCTGCTCACATTCATCTCTGCATGAAATGTAATTATTTTGAGGGGTGAGGGCAAGCTCAGGATGAGCTCAGGTTGCATCTGTGGCTTTTTATATGACAGAAAAACTGGATATTGTGCAAGTTAATGGAAATAATAAATGGAAGAGAGTTTGTTTTAATGTCTCACTCAGCAGAATCTTATTAAGGAGAGATGTGGACAAAACTGAGACAAAGGCTTTTCTTTTTTCAGTTTAATCATTAGTAAGCTGTGCTGGCCACAAAAATGTTTTGTTTTGTACTTTCACAGCCGTGAGCTCCATGATGCATCAGACACCTGCAATGCTGCAGTCCAATTAAATCATCTTTGTCTTGACTAAAATCATCTAAACTTAAGTTTCCTTTGTTTCATTTTTGACATAAAACTTTACTTTCTATTGATGTCTAAGTAACAGAACTGCATGATTATGTTGTTTGGATACCAAAATGGATTTCACAAGTTATTTAGTTGGTCTTCTTGTAACATGGAAACACAAAATCAGTGCAAATATTATATTTCTTGAAACTACACTTCCTGCTTTACATCAGTGGAAAATATTTTTTAATTATTAATCCCTTCTGACATTTTTAGCCTGAATCAGATTTATGAATTAAATGAAAAGCACATATTTTTAACTGCATGTTTCAACGTATGGAAAAACTTTGGATGAACATATTGGGATAAAATAATAACATCTTGAACTTGTGACCTGTGGCCCTTTAGTACAAACAATACTTTGCAGTGTTAGAGGAAAAAAACAATCTGCATTTTAATCAGGATTCTGACTCAAGATGAAATCAGTAAAACTTTAGATGGGTCTGACTGCAATCAGCAACAATTATGTATTTTCATTCTTTTATCTTCCTGCTGTTTTTCTAAAAGCATGCCAGGCTGCATGCTTTAAACATTGGCTAATTAGAGCATAATCACAGTGATGGCAGCAGCAAAAAGAGAAAGCAAACATGAATGGTTACTCTCCTTCTCTCCGTGTGCAGGTATTGGGAAATAAGAAGCAGTATGACAACTCCAACTGAACAACAATACTTTACGCAGTTTTGATTAAAATGATCTTAATCATATGCTAACATAAGGGTTTTTGTAAACCTTTTATGTAAATTCTGTTTCTACTGTTTAATGGTAAAATTGCTTATTAAATACTTTAAAACTCGTATGTGTTTAAACATTTAGAAGTATTTAAGTATCCAAATCCTTGAAACATTTTTTTTTCTTGCATCATTACCACAAAGTTCAATGTATTGTTTTCATATTTAGATAATGGTTAAACAAAAACATCACACACCTTTGAAGTGAAAAGAAAAATACACATTGTTTTCAATTTGTTTTAGAAAACAATTATCACATGTTCTTTGCATTTGTATTTACCCCTTATTACTCTGATTCTCCCAAATAAAGTTCAGTGCATATATTTCTCTTCAAAAGTCACAGACTCCACCTGAATATTTACTGGAAACCATTATTAAAGGAAACCCACAAAAGTCCTGTTTCCATTTTGCCAGAAACTAATTTAGGGGACACAGAAAACAAGTGGCAAGTTTTTCCATCAAATGAAAGCAAACCTGAATTTTTAGAAAAAGAGCAAAACGCTTCAAGTTCAAAACCACGAGAACACAGTCCTTATAGAGACACATGATAGTGGAAGCATTATGGTGTGGAGAAGCTTTTCTGCAGTGAGATCAGGGAAGTCAGTCGTGGAAAGGTAAAGCTAAATCCATATCTAGCTATGTTAAAATAGCTTAGGCCAAAGCATATCCATGTGTTAAAATGGGCCACTTAAAGTTTACACCTACACCTAATTGAGAGTATATGACAATTCTTAAAACGAACGCTTATTATGTAATTTAACTGAGTTTGTGTTTTATTTACGGGGAACAATGGACAAAAATGTCAGTTTTTAGAGGGAAAAAAGTGGGACTCTTGGCTCAGGGAACAGAACACAGCAAACAAACAGATTTATTACATATAAGAAGGTTTGACAAAAATGCTTTGGTTATCTCCTATGTAAAGTCCAAAATAGTATGCGTACAATGTGACAAAATGTGGACCGATACAAATTTGACCCATGATGAAAAGCAAAGTAACCCTCGTTGGATGAAGTTTTTAGGGAGTAGTTGCTTTTGTTTTTCAAGCTCTTTATATCTGATTGGATCTGATTGATATTGCTCTCAAGTGGCGAAGAATTGTGTCAGTTGGTTAGAAAATTGTGGCTGAAATTGTTTTGAGAAGAAACTTTTTTTTTCCATGAGTGTCTAAAGCCTGAACTTAACTGTGCTATAATGAGAGGCATGATTTATAGTGAATCCTCAAGCATGTTTGAAATATTAACCAGTGTAATTAAACTGTCAGTGGCTTCAATGGCTTCGTCAGTGATATAATTTCTGCTCAGGCGCATTGCCAACAAGAAAAACATTGCTAATAGACACATAAGCTCTCAAAGTTTTGTCCCCTGTCGATGTTTAAAAAAGCGAGGCCTGCGCAGCGATATAAATGTGCTCAGATCAGTTCAATGGCCCAGTTGGCCTTAATATGACTTAAACTGCTATAATTATTGCATTATCTTGATTGGCTCCTTTATTTTCCCTCTGGCCACATTGAAAGCAGGTCTAATGTACATCCACACAGCAGTAATGGAGTCAGAGTGTAGGAATATTTATCGAAGCGTTGCAGAGAGAATTTAATCAAGTGTGATATTTAAAACAGACTGGGGGTCTTTAAAGGGCAGCAGACAAGAAACATACACGCTTCACTAAGGTTTTATGAAGTCATTTTGCTGTACTCATGAATAACCATTGTTTCTTCAATTTGGTAGTCTGATTTAATCAAAACTGTGCTGTTTTAATATTCTTGGTACTTTGTAATTTTAGTGCTGTTTTTATGCTATCTTGTGTCTGGTTAAAATTTAAGCACTACAGTTGTTCCTTTAAATTTAAAGTGGCTCCATGATTCTGTTGTGAGCAGCAACAATTGGTCTGTAAAAGCTGCTATAAGTGTGACCGGTCCACTCTTTAACTGCATTGTATGTTTCTATTGGTGTATCAAATAGAACAGGTGCCAGATCTGTGTCGACCATCTTTTATTTTGTCTGTTTATGTTAAAGCAGCTTCCCATACAGCACAACATTTAACCTCCTTTGTATATGGCAAGCCGTTTCAACATAAATTTGGTTTTACCGTCCTTACATTCCAGATATCTCAAATTTTTATATGACTAGACGTTTTAGCGATTTAAGATATCTCAAATTACATTACTTGTGGCAGAAAACTACTGACCAAAAATGTGCACATCATTATGCTCAATGCTTCGACAACTGTACCTGGATATGTATACATCATTCATCTCTCTGTACTGCAAGCAAGTGGTTGATTTAAGCAATTTCATGTGTTTGAGCTGAATGAACAGTGCTGTTCTCATCTATGGTAAATCAGTTGAATTGTCAGTCAGAGTTAGCAGACCTTTCATACCTGCAAACAGGCAAAAACTAAATTCCACAAGACCTTTAAAGACTTTAAAATTGTTTGGCTTTATTAAATTTACCAAGCTGAATTACATGTCACTTCATGAGTGATAGGAGTATTATGTGTGCCATGAGAGATCTCTGGATATATTGTAACTGATATGATTCAATCTCTTTGCATTACTCTCCCAACAAATGTGTTCAGTGCAGAAGAACTCCTGTATAATTTTTTCCTTTGTTTTCCTCTCGCTGTCTCTCTGAATGGCTGCCTCTGTTGTTGTGCCGCAAATCAGAGCAAGACACAAAAGGTGGATGCATTTTCCATCAAACCTAATTAGGAGATGATCAAAGGACACACTGAGCTGCAAGACAAAGCATGTTCCAACAGAGATAAATGTTTGAGCACTTTCAGCAGGCTGTGGAGTGACAGCCAGAATTAAGGTTCAATATTATCAGATGTCTTGCAGTGACAGATGAGAATCATTAGTGTTGTCTAGACTGGTCGTTTTCAGCTATCGGACCAAAACAGGCTTTGTGCACCCTTGCAGAGCTGACGGAGCTGAGGATGCACTTGTCAGCGTTAAGTCACCTGATGTGATGTGATCTTGCAATTTCTCAAAGAGTTTCCAACTGCAGCCCCATAACTCCAAGCTGTTCTGTAACGTGTTATATATTCCCAGAGGGTTTGATAAAATGGAAGATTAAAAAGACACCCTATTGTGCGTTTTTATGGCAGGCCTGGACCTCCCGTCCTCCTCGGGGGAGATTAACTGGTAGAGTAAAGATTAAAATCAGTCAGACAGAAGATGCTGGAGAGACGGGAAAGTGATATACGAATCTCACTTTCCTTTACAGAGAAGTGACATAACCGCAGCTGTTCATATCATTGTACAGCTGTGTTCTTGCATTTATATCCATGGTTTCTATATCAGTTTGTTCTAGTATTATTTGCTGCCTGCAGTACACACTGAGTCATCAGTAATAATTGTGGCAGTGACATCAACAACAACAAAAAAGCCCAGATCAGATTCAGTAATCAAGGATGAGTAATTATACTGAAATGGTTCATTATGCAGGATGAAACAGAAATAATAGAACGAGGACCACAGCAGCTCTTTGAAAATGACAGTAATGCGATGCTTGGTCTCCTTTAGAAAGTACAGTGGCATTGATTCTATGCAAAACAAGGAGGATCAGAAGCTTTTCATAATAACTGTGTTGCTTTAAATTCACCCAAAGTTCTAAAAGATGTAAGTTTCTTGACCTATATCTACGAGGGAGACACATTTACATCAGCATGTCAAGTGGAGCTGAAAGATTAAACATCAAAGCTACTGGTTGCTAACAAATCTCCCCAAGGCTTTGTTGTTGTGTGTAAAATGCTGGCCATGCAAAAGTCACTGAAACAAGACAAGAGAGAGAATACAAATCTCCTGACCAAAAACTGCAAATAAGTGTTGTTGCAAAACTTTAAAGCAGAGAGAAAAACCCATTACAGACCTATTAGCTGTTCAAAGACCTTAGGCTGCAGTGCCAACTGGCTAGCAGTGCATTAAAGGCAAGGAGTGCCATGGCAAACACTGCCAGTTAACAAGAAACAAACAGTCCTAACAGTGTATATAAATTATGAAATATATTGCTTCTTGCAAAACTAGATGAAATTCACATTTTGTAAAGTTAGAATAAAATGTGTTTTGCAGGGATTTTACAGGATTTACCAAAATAAGGTGGTGCATGTTTGTGAATGTGAGGGAAAATAGACTTTTTCTACTGTAAAAATAAAATTGAACCCTGAATAAAATCTACTGTGACTAACTGACTTTGGAAGTAAACTGTTTTCAGGTGCAGTTTACTTTCAGGTGAGAATTTACTATAGTCAGGCGACTATAGTAAATTCTCCTTTCCCCTCCGTTTCAATTTGCTTAAACAATCCTGTGGGAACCATCTTTGATTTTTTTTTTTTTTTTCTTGTGTCAGGCACTTCCCAGGACCAATTTTAATTTCCTCTCTCTTCACCTATAACACTCTACAAGGCAATCATAAAGCTGCTTCAGACTGCATTACTCTGTTTATACACTCTGCAGTTTATAGACACAACTACAGTTCATCCTGCATGAGCTGAACATGACTGCTTGAAATGTACTATTTCAATTTTGGCATTAATTTGTCTTCTTTGGCAAGATAATGGACTCCATAGTGGAGCAGTCATAAGCACTAATGTTTCTCAGCAAGACGTTTCTGGGTTTGAATGCAGGCCCTTGGGCCTTTTGTGTGGAGTTTTATGTTCACCTTATTAATGTATGGGTTCCTTCTGGGCACTCTGGCTTCCTCCCACAGGCCAAAACTGTGTACGTTAGGTTAATACAACACACTAAAATCCCCCAGGTGTGACCGAGTGTGTGCAAGGTTGTTTTATGCGGTGTGTTTCTGTGTTATGCTGTCTGTCACCATGTTCCAAAGTTCCCTGGCCTGCTGGAGATAGGGCCCAGCTGACCCTCCGGTTAAGATTAAGCAATTAAATGGATCTCTTTCCAACATTTTCCTTTTTGATTTTGAGTTTTAAAAGAGTTGATGCAGCGTCTGCCTTTAAAACAGTCGAAATGCAGTAATGTGATTTTCTGGAACTGTATCCGTAAAGCTTCTTGTTGTTCTGATGGCACTGAAACAAATTACTTTTCTTTGGACAACAGTGGACAAGCTGACATTATGATGGAGCCATGAAATCTATTCTCTACCAGAAAATTCTGAGTGAACGTTTTTGTCCATGCTTTTATTTGTGCAGCGCAAGAACAAACTAAAACTCTGAATGGTTCGGTTTCAAAATCAAAGTTTACAGCAGCCATACTGAAACCATGGGTTTAAATTTGAAACCTGTTCCTCGCTTGATAGCAGTTGCTGCTGGCAGTTACCTGTTGGCAGTTGCTGCTGCCAACAGGTAAAAGCAATTACATTTTTCATTTACGAAAAGGTAAGTTTAGAAAGCTAGATTAAAACACAATTTCAACTTATGCACGGTCTATTTACTTAGATTATACTTCTTAGATTATTTGAAATATTTACATGAGACAAAATCAAAAGCAGAAGAAATTTTTAAGGGGGAGATTATTCTTCATGGGAATGCACGTTTGATGTGGTGATACACCGTCCTTAATTCTTGCAACAGTTTTGACAGTGGCCCAAGGCTGATGTGTTTGGTAAGAAACATTCACCTTTAAGAATCATGAATAATGAATATGTAAAACAGGCTGCTTATCCCGCCAGTGCTCAATGAAATATCGAAAATTTGTCACCAAGTATTCACAGAGCTCATTTTTGTGTCAGAGCTTAGATTTTGCCTCCTCTTATCTTTAGTGCCTTTCGGCATTAACAGTTGCTGCCTTGTGGAGCTGTCATCCTGCCAACCGAGACTTTGGAGATGATTCAGAAAGCCAAAGAATGAGAGCCTTTCTTTGGTATTTAGCATTTAGGATATAACGATAAAAACATAAGGTGATACTCTTAACTAGCTGGACAGCCAATAAAAACTACAGCGACTAAATGTCAAAATATTTGAATAAACATCAAATTAATAAGACTCAGTCAGTTACATAGTTAATTATGCAAATCTAGCTGCAGAATCAGGCTTCACTTTTTCCAGGTAGCTTGTTTATCTTAATGAGAACCAAAAACAAACACAAAAAAACAAATTTCAACATCTTCATCCTTCTGTAGTCTTACTGTGTCTGATAGGTCACTGGGAATAGAAAACATCATGGTGATTTAATTTATTGGTGATCTTGATGGTTTTTCACTTTGAAATCAAAAGTGGACTGGATGTGTTGGGGGGGAAACAAGCTTAAAAGAGGTCACACTGATTCAGAGGCAACTTTGCAGGAACTTTACACAGTCATCTTGAGAAAGTAAAATGTTTAGTGGACAACAAATAAAGAAAAATATTACAACTAAACCTGTCAGTTTGATCAGCTTTTATTCTGACTTGGAAAAGGCTTCTTGTTGTTTCACTCATTCTATTTCTTTATTTTTGGGGAAGGAGTCATCATGAGGTGCTTCTGAACCAATCAGAAGCATTTTTTGTAAACCTTTTGTCACCTCTTGCTAAGAAAACTAAAATATATAGAATATAAAAAATATATATATAATTTCAATCTATCTCCAGGTGGAAGCTAAATCAGATTTTATGTTCCAACTTTTTGAACACTATCAGTGTGAGATATTGTGGTATTTTAACTAATCTAAGAGACCCATCTTAGATTATTTCATGGTACTTAAGAAAAAGCTGCTCTTTTGAATGTAAGGTCAAAACTTGTGCATTTGTGAGCACTACAAAAGATTCTCGTGTGTCTTTTGAATCTTTCATGTGTCTGAAAACTTCTATCTGTTCTCAGCAGCTGTTTGTCAAACTCTCCATCAAATCCCAGAACTTGTAGAGACAAACTCACTGTCAGATCACTGTTACTTCTAATTCTGCTCCTCTTCTTCAGAAAACTCCCCCTGCTGTTTTCAAGCTGCTTCTGAAGACATTCCAAAGGTTTTGATTTTTTCTCGTGCGAAATTTAAAATTGACTCCACAAACAGCCGAGAAATTTAACAATAAGGGTTTATGACTTTAATGCTTGACAAACTGAAGACAATTCTGAACAATCCTTGGTTTTAACATACCTTTTCCATCAAAACACAGCAGCGCCATAATGACAGTGTCTGTGCTCACACATCCACTATTGTTAGGAGAGGCTTGCACAGCTCATCTGTGCTCACATCAATATAGTTTGCAGAATCACACAGCACAGCCCAAACCTTGCAGCCAGAGCATTCATGCAAGACATTAGATCTTTGATCCACTCTCCCCCTGACCTGCTGCTTTAGTGCTTTCTCCCCCTGCAGCTGCCTCGCTGTGTGGCATCGTACATCATCTGTGTTGTAGTGCAAAGCCTTCAAAAGCAGACCAATATTTCTCATTATCAGAGTCCTGTTTTGACTCAACGGTCACCCTATTTAAGAATTTCCTTAAATGGGGTGGTATTAATATTAATTTGATTAATCTTCAAAACAGAATGCTACTAAAAACTCTAGAGAATGTTGTGAATCCAAAGTATTCACAACAGTCAGTGCTTACCTGAAGAAAAAGGGATTTTTCAGCTCTGTGGGTCATTGCTTTCACAACTTGTTAAGGGATTTCTTTTTAATTGGTTTGCATGCTTTCATCTGAGTATAGAAGTACTTGCATGTGCATCAAAGCACAGTGATGTGACAGACACACACCTCCTTTATCCCCCAATTTCTCTGTTCCTCAAAGAAACTCAGGCAGGAGGATTTGGATCAGGTCAGAGTTCCGGTGCAAAATTATGCAACTGCTCTGACATTTGTCTTTTGTGTTGTGCCACTGACGTGCTATTACATTGCTCAGTTGTTTAACAGAATTACTGCTGCAGCCAATATGTTGCAGGAGAAAACATCTGGCTCCCTACGGATTGGAAAACGAAAACATTTTCCCGGGCACAATCATAAATTGCACTGAAGCGCATTTGTGCTTCACATGAACAGCCAGGGTGTTTCAAGGCAAATGCCAATGATCCAAAGTGAATGTCAACAATCCGTTTCTTCTTGTCGTTTTTGTTCTTTTTATTGTTTTTGATTGTATTGCACCTGGTGCTCACCAGCTCAGTTGTACTCGAGCTGTCATGATGATCAGCTGTGGTGTGTGCACACAGTTGACGGAGCAATTTTGCTGTTCTCGTCAGGACAGAGCTCTTGGGCATGCAATCATCTTGAATTGGAAACATGTTCATTCTGAGTGGTAAAATAGTAATAGAGGAGAAGTTGATGGCCAGTCATTGAACTCTGTCTTCTGAAATCAACCTCAGACGCTATCAGAGGTGATGAAGTTTTAAACTGGTATTGGGTAGTTTTGAATTGATCATCTATAGAACTGTTTTGAATTTTTTCATTCATTCAGTTATTCCTTTGAAAAAATAATAAACGCCATAAACACAGAGATATTTAAACACACACATTTGTGCGTATTCGTTTTCTCTTTGAAAGTCATGTTCTTTGACGCCATCTGCTGGATTGACATCAAAATCAGGTTTTCTTTAATCATTTTATTTCTTTGTAGTTCCATTTTATTTACTCAGCTATGAATATCTTGCCTAAGTTGCAGCTGCTCTTAATTTGTAGTTGTAGACTTTCTGTGTTGTATTTTTTAAAACAAAGCTTAGATTGGTATCATTTAACTTTTATCAGTCAAGTTTTTCTCACTTAGCATTTTAAAGATAATGAGTCATGACAAAGACCTCTGAGTACTCATTCCTTATACCTTTTAAATAATCAGAATAATTATCAATTTGTTCAATAATGTGAAAACTGTTACATATAAATGGAATATGAAAAATTGCAACACCAGTCAGATAATTATAGCAGAATAAATTACACATATGGCCCATGGGCACCAGCCTCCCTTAGTTAACTTGGTACAGCAAATTGGATGGATTGAAATAGGACTACGTACGCTTTCAAATTTAGAACATCAATGTTTTAATTTTTGTTTATAATGTGGTGCACCTGGAGAACGTACACAGCGCTGTTTCTTCCACATTTTACATCCTAACTTGTAAATTGAGTAAATTTGTTTTTTATGTAAAATTCTGCACACAATTCTTTATGACATAATTTCATGATTTATTTTTATTTATTTTTTTTTTTTTTTACAAAGAAATAACTTAAAAACAATGACATGTAAATAATCTTTTTCTGCCATTGCCATTAAGCTTGGTGTATCCAATTTTCACTGATCATCCCATAGATTTTTCTACAGATTAATTTGATTATGATGCTGCTGGACTGGTTGGCTGGCATTTGCAAATGCCAGCCAATACCTTTTCAAGTAACATTGTGCTACTTGAAAAGGTAACTTTTGAAGTTTTGTAATTCAAAAGTTGCAAAACCTTTGAATATTTTAGATATGCTCATAAAAACCGGTGAGTACACAGATTTTCTACAAACAATCCGGAGATATGATTCACAGAAGAAAAAAAAATCCACCAGTAGGAGAATCCACAAATGTTGAAACGTGAATAGACAGGGGTATACTGTAGAATCCTCAGACAGCCTTGTCTCAGAGCACAAATCTGGAGAAGAAAACAAGAACATTTATTCGAAGATCCCCATAAAGTCGGGCAGTCACGTCCATCATCAAGTTTTAAATGAACAGTGCTCTTCCTAAATGCGGAACATGGAGATGTCATTGACCTAGTATAGACAGGGACCTGGAAAGTATCCAGGATGCAAATCCATACTGGATGAAAATCATGTCTCTAGGGTTCTTGACAGGCTGGAATTACTATGCAGTACAACTGTATGACCAAGAAATTAAAGAAGTGGCTTGAGGACAACTCTGTGAATCTTCTTGAGGTAATTCAACCAGTCTTGAATACAATTTAACATTTCTGGAGTGATCTGAAAATGACTGTGCACCCATTCAACCTTTTAAAGCCTGAAAGGTTCTGAAACAAGGACTGAGCAAAACCTTTCAAATAAAGGTTTACCAAGCTTGTGGTATCATATTTGCGAAAAAGTAAAGCTGCATTTGCTGCCAAATTTGCTAAAATTGAAGAAAATAAAATGACATTGTCATTAAGGGGTTTTATAAATTTAATCCAAACAAATGGAAGGAACATAAAAATTCCTGGTAGAAAGACTACTTTCTATTCCCAAGGACTATCTTGCTGAAAGACAGCAGTACAACTAACCAATCAACCAAACAGCCTGATTTTTCTTATTTGTTTTCTTAGTTGCTGGATTATAATATGTCCTTTTGCTCGGCCAATAGCTATGTCTGTATGAAGATCATCTCTGTACAGATTAACATCTGTCTTCTCTGTGCTGTGTGTGTGTACAATGAAACAGTTTTACCTTTTCCCTTGAAACCCAAATGCAGTCTTCAACATTCAACCCCAAACATTTTTTACAGTGATATTTGCTGTATTAACATTGTTTTTCTTTTAGAAATATTGCTCAACAGTCAAAACACTCTTTTAGCTATCCACAGTGCAGCAGATGTGTCTGAGAGCAGCTCACATGTCCCCGAACCAGGTCAGCGAGCAGACTGAAGAAAGCCGAGGCTTTGCATGTTTTTCATTATTCAGAAGGGCCAGGAGCTGGAAGGCTGCTAGGGGTGGAGTCTGTCTCAGCTCAGCTGATGGAGGAACACCGACAGAGAGGACATCCTGACAAGTGGAGCTCCTGGAGGGACTCTGAGGCTAAGACTTGGTTACAGTTCACATGTTGGGATGAAGAGCACGACATAGAGTCACCAGCTGCTTTGGAAGGTATTTCATTATCCTTTTAGTTACAATTGAAAACAAACACTATTTACCTATGTGAGGTTTTTATTCTTATTACATGTCCTATTTTCTGCTGCTCACAATCCTTAAAGTGAAAATTTGCTCTATGGAATTTACAGTCAATGGCTCCTTTGACAAAGTATTTGTTTTCTCATTTTAATGTAAGACTTTGTTTAGTCTCCTGTTGCTAAGAACTTCCAAAGTCCACACATGAAGCAGCAAAACGATAGTGTCAGTTACATTAATGTTTAAACAATACAATCTTCCGTTGGCCTACATTTAGGTCAGAAGGTAAATCCAAAAGAAATATTGTATTTAGCAATACAGCTTTTCCAGCAAAAGCAATCATAATTTTTACCTTTTCCTCAGTCAGTTGAAAGTACAGACACATCATAAAAATACAATTTTGTTGTAAATTACCTCAGTAGGATTTATATACATTGTTCTATAAAATAACATTTTTGGCTTTTAGCGCTTTTCATACAATGTGAGGTTGGTTATTTTAGTTTTTCCTCTGAATCAAAGAAACGATCATGGAAAATTGCCGTTTGTACTTATTCGGGTAATCTTTGTATAACATTAAAATTTCCTTGATCTAAAATGGTCAAGTGTGGTAAAAAAATAAAAAATAAAAAAATAAAAAATAAAAAAAAATTTGTGACTACTTTTGACCGCACCTTTGGTGGTAGGATTTTCATAACCATATAGAAAAGTAGAACAAGGTGTAGAGCTGGAAATTGTATAATCCTTTTGAGACTGGAACTGTGTTCGGATGATAAAAGCCCACCTGAATCTTAGCCATGCTCTGATAAGCCAGTGGCATCTGCCTTAGGGGATAACTAATCTGAATTTAGACTTACTGAAAATGCCAAAGGAGTTATTTACTGGAGAAAAGATTCCAGAAATTGCCTATACTTTTAAAACAGAAATTCCCCTAAAAAAATCCTGAACTGTGACTAAGTTTTAGTGACTGACTTGCTTTGCTTTTGTTGTCTTTCGTTTAACCATGATCTCAAATTATCTTTTGCCAATGAAAACAGAATTTCAATTAAAAAGTCAGAATTTCAGAGCCATTTATTCTTTGTTGGTTTTGGTTATTATGGCCTAAAGGTAATGAGAATCCAACCTTTTGTTACTCACAGCAAGTAGTACATTAGATATAATCAATTAAAAACAATATTTTATCTCTGTCTGCTATGTTGAGTTGTTTGGTGCTCCTTCAGCTTGAAATACTCCATCAGTGCAGTGTGACATTTGGATAATCAGCCTGTTTCACTGAAAAGATGAACATTGGTTCCTTTACAGAAGCCTATGAAATGTTAGTATTGTTGGATCTTTACCTCTTGTTTCTGCAGTATTTGTGTAAGACAGGCAATACCTTAAAGAAATGTGTTATTTACATCCTTTTTGAACGCTATAGGAATGTGAATGTCAGTTTGTTTTTCTATTGACTCACAGACTCTTCCTGTGATTGTTTGGTTTTTATTCTGCAAAGCAAACAAAACAAACCTGTTTGTGCTGAGGTACTGAATGTTTGGTTCAACTTATTTAAGGTTGTTGTCACTCTAGGGAAATCAGACATGTTTTGAACATTTTTTATTGTGAACCAAAAATATCTTTGGATGGGAATCCCAAGCAGAATTTTAAAGGATCCATCATTTTAAAAACTTTGTGTTCACTGACGCTGTGCATGTATCAAGATATTAGATGCATTGATGGGCTTTTTTAACAATGCAGCTTCATATTTATCATAATGTTTAGTAAGTCGATGCATCTGTGCTGTGCTTATTTATGAGTAAACAAATAAAGACTACATTTTCTTTTTTTGAAATAAAACAAATGTGCAGAGAATTTATACTGATACTTGAGAACATAATCGCCTTAACTGATTACACTCAATGTTCAGCTCATCTTTCCTTTTGCAGGACCTGCATTGTATGTGTTCAGAAAGAGGTTCCTCTCTTATCAGGCAAATAATAGGAAGCCAGATCGGGGAACAGGTGCTGTTTGTCGCCTTGTTTGCAGCCTTGAATACTGCTTTTGTGTGCTGATCGGGGCAGAGAACAGAATATGCGACCCGCTGCATAATTACTCTCTGTGAGTGCTGACTTGCTGTTGTTTGAGCCTTTTTTTGAAAACAAAGTAAAGTAAATCAGTCTAAGCAATTCAGTAAAGTTTGCAAATGTAGTATTTTAATACAGACCCAGTTCTATCCGTATAAGTTGTGATGTTTTTGCACAGCATTAATTCCTCCTGTGACTTGTGTGTGTAATCTACTTGTTGCATGAGTGTGCCATTTAAGAGTCCATCAGCATTGCTGGAATTAACCTTCAGCTGGTTTGCGCTAACATTAGGAACTTATGTGCATCCATTATTCATTATGCTCTGCTCTGCCGGTGCAGATCTAACTGTGTCTCACCATGGAAACAGCCCTCTGGCTCCACCAGGGGGTATTGGTTTCAGCAGCCATGTCCTTCTGTCCCCAGCTCTCTTTCTAGTTCAAGTGGTCTGATCTGCCCAACATGAAGAAACAAAGTTAAGGCACTAAAACATCATACACCAAACCTGGCTTCTTAAGCAAAAGTTCAGATAAGTTGACGTTGCAGTTTTTTGTTTTTAAAGTTGAATCACAAAGCAAAGCTCTCTTTTTACCTTTCCGTCAAAGTTCAAACCCTCTCATTTGGCCATGAAATATAAATCACAAACAACAGGAGGATCAGATACGAGCTCGTAAAATGTATTTTTTTGTAGAGTGGCTGGACTCAGCATAAGAGATAAAGAGAGGAGCTTTATGCGGAGCGGTTACTCCACCTCCAGTTCAAAAGGCCTCGTACTCGTAGGAGATACCAATAGGATGTCTGTATATATCTTTCAGATTGTGCTGAAAGGCACATACATCATTTTTGGCCTAGAAATGTCTCGAGAAAGTCTTTGAAGTGAGGAATATGTTTTGCTGGACCAACAAAACCAACAATCCAATGGATGGATGGACAGATAGATGGACTGATCAATATACTAATAATCTGAATCCAACATGTTTCTGGAAGGATTGCAGAGTAGCAACACTTCTGTTACATAAAATGGACAAAACTGTTTCATCAAACCGGTTAGGTCCACCACGCTTCCACCTGCACTGCAGCCTTTACCACTTTTCATCTTTCTCTGGTTCAACATGAATGAAATTAAATGAATAGTTCATAACTGTTTGCAAGGTTACCTTTCTAAAAATCTAAGGTCACCTTGCAAAATTATTCCAGAATTAAGAAACAATAAAAAAAATAATAAGTCAGTAAAACAATTGACTACAGAGAAATGTATGTAAATAGTGAGTCTACTTCCTTGAACAGGTGTGTGTTGAGCTGTTGTTCAAATGAGGGAAGAGAGTCTATATTCCTAATGACCAGATCAAGGGATTTCCAGAGCCAAGGAGGAATTCAGATGAAAACTCTGTTCCCCGTAGTGACAAGATGGGCAGTGGGAGCCATAAGATGAGTGGCAGACAAAGATCTGTGAGAATGCACGAATCAGTGGCGATGCAAAGCAGGTCACACAAAACAGGAGTTAAAATTAAAATGGTCAAGTTTACCCCAGCTTAGAGGAGAAACCACGATTTTATAAGACAGTCACAAAGGAAGATATGTGGAAAGAATGAAATGGGTTTGGAGGAAATCTTAGAGCAGGGTGTCATCTGCATAGCAATAAAAATGTATATTATTTTGTGGAATATATGGCCAAGAGGAAGCATGTAAATAATACAAGCAACTGTAATAATGAAAAGCTTAAAGACTGGGATTTATGTTAGATGAACTACACACAGCTTAGAATGTGTGAGGTAAACCAGATGAGAGGAATATGACTTATGTCAGTGGGTGGTAATCTATTATGGAGGATATGATGCAAAATGGTATTTCAGTTACCATCGAAAGGCCATTTACTTTTGAAAGTAGCTGTATTGTACTGATGCAATACAGTGCACATTTTAAGCTTTATTAACATTTTTAATAAAGCTGTTTCTGATAACCAGACTGTAATTGCTCCTAAAGCTTGTACTTATTGAGGTATGAGAAGAGTTCGGAGGCAACAACTTTCTCAATGAGTTTTGAAATAAAGGAAAATTTGATATTGGCCAAAGCTTATCAAGGTTATTGGAATCTGTACTGAACCAGGCTTTTGAGGATAGTAAAGGCAACTGCTGTTTACAGAGATGAAGGAATAATTTCAGAGTGAAGAGAAAAGTTTATAATAGTAGTTAAGACAGAAAGCACTGAAGGAAGAATAGCTTTAACTAATACTGTAGGGAGACGGTCAAGCTGGCAGGTGGACGATTTTGATTTTTGAACGATATTTGATACATTAATTATGGAAGGAAGAGTGAAACTTGAAAATAACTGACAGGAAGACAGCAAGGAGAACAGAAGGTCAACTTCAGAGTGACCTCTTCCGAGAGGGGTATGTTTTTGGTGGATATCAGATTTTCAAAGTGAAAGTCAGCAGAGTACATATGGTAGGGGAATCAACAGAGAAAGAGAAAATGGTGACTTTGAGTTACCTTCACTGAAACTGATTAAACACATTTTATGCAGATTTAGCTGAGACAATAAAATTCTTATAAAACAAAATATGATTGTTATTCCTTTCTGTCAGCCTGGTTTTCTTCAACAGACATCAGTCGGCTTCCTTTGACTTTGATATGACGCAGGTTGAGCATAAGCCGTGGAAATGGGCGAGAAAAAGAGACCGATTAGAGTTTGAGAGGACAAAATGTGTCAAGAAGGTTTTGGAGGTAAGGAGCTCAGGCAATATCAGCACGACATAGGTTTCAACTTAGCCAGTTGCGTGAAAATCAGTGAAATGAAAGTCTGCTTTGAGGAAGATAAACAGATTTGTTCAATTTCAAGTTCTGAAGACAATCATTTTCCTGGTCACTGCTTGATTTACCCACAGCATCCATTCATCATGGCTTGTGGGCTGTCAGAGTTGCACGCTGTTCAGAGTAACCACATTGTGGGTGAAACTTCTGAGACTGAACCTCATGCAGCTGAAATGCTTACTCTTTGACTGTTAAAAAAAATAAAGATGATACCTTTGTCTTTCATTTACACAGTGGTTTACAATTCGTTTATGTAAACCTCTGCTTAAGATCTTTATGTATCAGGTCATTTGGCTTAATTCAGAGAATCAGATAAAAATGTTGCTTATTATATATTATATATATTTTATATAATTAGTATTTAACTTTTTCTCGATTACTTTATGTAATTATACCTCATTAAAATCATTTTTTTACAAATGCTTTTTATGACGTGTAGTTTGGCTGTGAAGCACTTTGCTTTACATCAAGAATTTTTAGATATGCAATTCAAATGAAATTGAATCTAACTTCAGCAAAATAAAATGCACAGACGTCTTAGAAAACAAAAATTATTAAAGAGAATCCCATTTTATACTAATGTGTTGCTAATGCATGTCCTAAATCACTGCTTTGTACTTCAAGATTTTATTTTTATAACGTGTGACTCCAGACGTTGACAAATGACGTTGACTGAAATCTGATTTGTCACTAGGGGGCACACTTTAACTGTATCATAATAAAGTTTAAACATTCCTTCTGAGCATTTCTTTTCAGGTGTCGAGCGATTTCATTACTTTGTATTCATAAAAAAGTTAAAGGGCAAATTTCAAATAAACATAGCACAACAATTATGTTTAATTAAGGTTTTCCTTTCAAATATTTCCTCTTTACTCTTTATAGGTTGCAATGATTCAGATTTTCATGCAGTTCTTCTTCTTAATAGTTTTTATTTGGAAAATGTTTTATTTTTGGCTTCTTTTCTCTTTGTCAAACTTTATTGAACAGAGAAAAGTGTTTCCATGTGATCCAGGTGAATCCTACTATGTATTGTTTTAAGAATCACCTCTATTTATTTGTGTACAATTTTGTACCTAATTTCCTCCAGGAGCTTTGTACCAGCAGCATAAAGGAAAGTGTGTGTGTCCATTTTGTTTCACCCTGCTTGAGTTTCCTCCTAAAACTGAAAACGCCTTCATGTTACGGACATACACTGGCTGTTTGTCTTGCTGATGTCTCTCAGACTAGGAAAAACTGGTTCATGATGTAGGTGTGTCCACTTAGCGGTTTAAAAGGAAGAGAAAAAAGTCAATGTAGACTGAGTTGAAGTCTTTGCAAAGCTTTCTCTGAATTTATGGCTTCAGTGCTGCTTAGAAAAAAAACATTACAGGCCAAAAGAATGAAGACAGGTTTTGGAAATAAAGACGTTTCTATTCAATTGTCAAACCTTTTAGAGAAGGGATGTGTTTTCCAAGGAGTAGAACATGCCTGTTTGGATTTTTGATGTGTGGACTCAAGACAAATACAGGATATTTATTCAGGACGGCCTCCTGAGCTTACAGTAGGCAGGGATGTTGGAGCTGTCAGAGCAGTTTCTCTTTATCCTTTTTCCCACCCTCTTTAGTCATGACTTTGCCCCTCTCCTCTGTGCCTCTTGCCTTTTTTGCTGAAAAGAGGAGGGGCTCCTCAAGTAATCCAATAACTACCCGGTGCATGAATGTTACTGTTGCTGGACTTCCCTGACAAGTGCAGAGGTTAAAACGTATCCAGAGGCTGAAACTGAGGAGGTTGGCTGCATCTCTAAAGTCAAGATTATAGTTGCTAGAAGAAAAGTAAGCGGACCATTGGCTTCAACTAGTGGAAAACGTTGAAGCTGCTTCCAATGAGTCTATTAAAAGACCTGAAGAAGAACCTTTGGGCTTCCTGCTGTTCAACATGTCTTTAGAAGATCCTGTGAAAGACACTGCTGTGATGGAAAAAAATCATTCCAAGGAAGTGGGTGAAGTGATCCTGAAACACATTGCCAGTTCACCTCTGGATCCATTTCCACCCAAAGATTTCAGAGGGAAGTTTAAAAAGATGCGTCAGAAGAAGAGGCCCACCATTCTTGAAAGTAGGTCCTGTTCTAAACTGTAAGATTTTGTTTTTCAATTGGTAAAAATGTAGATTTTAATAATGAAGAACTGCCTTACTGATACTTCTGTTGTTATTACATCACTATGGGAAATTCCTCACCTCCCTATAGTACATGTCATCTTTACACAGGAATTTAGTGGTTGTTAATAATGGACTCAGACACTGATGCAACACAGTAGACATTTTCTATATAGTTTGCCTCATTTTCACAAGTTAGCCCTATATTGTACTATACTTCCCCAAATTTCTAACCATGTCCACCTTCTAGAGAATATAAGTCACAAAAACAAGCAATAACTTGAATTAAAACGATCACATTTAAGGAGGAAGATAATGTAACGAGGGGAAACAGAGAGGGAGGGATTAAAGAGTTTCAACTTGATAACCACAGAAATGGCCCAACCGGACAGACATACCTCACATTCTTCAACTCCATCAGAGCTTGATAATACTTTTAATAAGTACTTAATGTGTTTGTGGCTTTGCCCACTTACATTAAACTGGAAAAAGAGGTTTACAATATTTTTTATAGTCTGCAAACTATATTTAATGTACTGACTTGATGTTTTAAATGTACAACAGATGGCGGAAAAAGGTGTCAATATGGAATGATACTATGAGAGTGCGACTGAGGCGGTTCCGCTTCTGATGCTATCCGCTACGTCACCAAACATTGCTTTCTCGGTTTTGTTGTAGCAACAAGTGAAGATAACTCTCAATAAAGTTTTACATCATATTCACTGACTGAATTTCCTCACAGCTGCATCTTTTTTGATAAACAGTCACTTCAATTCTCTGTGAGATGTGTTGTACAAAAGGGTTTTTAGGTAATGTGAAAACATTTATGGTTCTTTCCTGTTTAGAATCAGCTGTATACTTGTGATAAAACTTTACAGAAAAGGTTGTTGTTCTGTCTCCTGAACTGTTTGGTTTTAAAAGATGTATTTATTACATCATTATTCTGCGTTGTGCTCACGTTTTCCACATAGCTGTTGCAAGTCTCAAGTCATGAATTTTTGACATGGTTTTGACGTGGACCAGGTTAACCTAGTCTTTAGTGCTGATTTGAATAGGAGTCTAGAATCTGACAGTCTCTGATCTATGCAATGGAAAGCCACGTTTTTTCCCATTGTGAGCTGCCATGCGCTAAGGTTTTCTCTTGGGACATAACTCAGAGATTTGGCTGATGTTTAAGAGGATAAATGCTCAGATTTTTGGACAGAGATTCTCATTCATCTAACTAGATGAGTCAGGCACATCATATTATCAATAAAAAATCTGTCATAGAAGTGAACTCTGTTCTGTGTTTAAAAATCCAACAGACTGTTTCCTCCACTAATGAGAGGTTTGGCTTGCCATAATAAGGAAAGCATTTCCTGATGATTAGTAAAATCTCCTTAGAGGGAAAGAAACATGCTTTACCTTCAGGAAAGAGTCAAACTATTTCTCCTACAACCACATCATCCAAATAGAATGAGCTGGTTTAAGAATGAATTAAGATTTTGATACAGAAAATCAAACTTACATAATGTTTATTATGCAAATAATTTGTAGTATAGGGGACTGTGTGCCGAGAGCTCAAAGTTGCCATCAACATCTGAAGAAATATGCAATAAGAAAATATTTTGGTGTAAACTGAGGTGTTTTATTGACATCTATTCTAAAAGTTTGCAAAGTTATTCTTCTTACTTTGTAAAGTCGTCGACTTCCCACAGTCTGTGAAAACAGCAGTAGTACAATAAGAGGACAGTTATCGCAGGCCTTACAGATTATTTTTATAGATTTATTTACTACCCCTGATATTATCTGAATCATATGAGTTTTCAGTACACAGTCCATGATTTATTTAAGTTAATAAAAATGAATACTATTTACAAGGTTGAAAGTTCAATGGCGTTAAGGTGTAGATATTGATAGCACCACCCAGACTTCATTAAACTTCCATCTTGATTCTACTGAGATATTGTTTTATCTGGAGCAGGTAACTGAAGGAAGTGCTAAGCTAACATTTTAGACTGTTTCTATATTTACCTAAATTCAATGGCTGTCATTTAAGCTGTCACTCCTGCACGTATCAGCTGTTGGGGGATTTGTTGAAACAGTCACATGGCCCAGATCCTTGGGAAATCTCCTTTTCGATTTAATTTCTTTCTAACAGCTCAAGAATAATTATTGGAAATGAAGATTCAATCAGTAAAATAATGTTCAAGGCCAAGAATACAAATTTGCACACAAAATGCACACTAAGTCAGAATTTGTTATCCCATATTAAAAAAATCAAAGGGAGATGCAATTTAAAGTGCAGTTGTAAACTATGGCAAAAAATAGAACTATTTTACAAATGGATTCAAAACTGTGACCCTATCAAGGAAACTGCAGCAGGTTATTATTGTTTATTAGTCAATATCTATACATTTATTTATTCAGTGAAAACAAAGTCTACACAAATGAGTGTTTATGTTTGTAGTTTTGTCATAGGAGGAACATAAAAATTAGCCAAAAATACATGAAGAAATCACGATTGTTTGGTGAAAGCATGACTAACGCATCTCCGTTAGAAAAATGGGAAATAATATTATTCTGCTAGACTGATATTTCTCAGGAGAAGGCTAACAGTTCTTTGTCTATTAAAATCGTGACAACTGAGTGCTGAAATTTGTGCTCCACAAACTGTGCCAGCATCAGTGAAAGCTTGTACATCACAGAGCGTTACGTAATCAAGGTCAAGTGGCTGTCACTTGATGGACAGACAGAGCTCTGATAGGATTACACTAAGAGCGCAGAGAGGCAGCGTGGATGGGCTATTGAAGGATGTTTTCATCGTATATTTAGGTCAAGACATCTGCTTTCATGATTATTTATTTTAAAACTTCTGCCATTTTCTAAAAGAAGATTAAACTTTCTTTTTGTGGCACAACTTTACATATTATCTATAAATGATATTTGTATGAAACTCAAAAGTGATGAAATGATAAGTTATTAAAGAATGTTTGCAATTGATGCTGCTTTTGGAATCAGGCATATGAAAGCGGCTAGAATATTTGGAGATTTTTCAGCATAAGACAACAAAATGAAAAATAAAAACATTTTCATTCTGCCTTATCTATTTTATTTATAGATAAGGCTGAATCAGGGGGTATTTTTCATCTTGATATGTTGCACCATAATGGAAACAAGTTATTAATTAATAACAGATTATTATTTACGTTATTGTCTTTTTAAAGATGTATTATGTATCAAATGGGCTTTTTGTGTATTAATGCTGAATCACTCTTTGACAAGACACAGAGCAGCTTTTACTCCTCTTTCCTCTATTAAATGATAACATATAACTTGCTTCCAAATTTCAAAAACTTAATTATATATATATATATATATATATATATATATATATATATATATATATATATATATATATATATATATATATATATATATATATCCTTGAGGTTTGTCGTGTTCCCAATATCACAGTCACTTCCTCTGATTCAGCAGATTACAGTCGTTTCTAGTCAGGGTTACCTCAGTTGTGTTCAGCACTGTCTGCATTTAATCAGGCCAGCAAAATCTGCTCATAAATACATTATGAAAGTGTTATGCCATTATACTGAATATAATCTTGCATGAAAAAGTAGCAAGAATATGTGGCCCTATATTTTTGTCCAGTATCTGTTATTATATTTATTGTGCAAAAATATTGAGCCAAAGTTTAAGATACTAATTTGTGCTCTGAACTTGTGAAAGATATAAAAGAATAGAACTGGGGCTTATCAGATTCAGTTACCGTATCAGTTCAGATACAGATGTCGCTCTTGGAGCAGATGTTGGACTGAGGCTTCTGATCCATCCTGCAGTCCAGACATCTGTGTAGCCAGGGGTTATATTTAGATTTATTTTATTCTAGAAGTAAGCCAAAAAATGTCATCCATTTAAATGTATGGGGATTACATTATAATCTGAGAAATGTACCATTAAATGTGTTTTTTTATTTGGCTAGTTAACTTTGAGCTTGGTACAGAAGCCCACTGTAGACAGTGTGACTGCTATGTAGAGATTTTATGTTGAAAGTTGTGGTTTTTCAGATGTTTTTTTTTTTTTTTGACAATGTTTTACATCCTACCAAAATTAGAGTTGATTGCAGCTGCCTTCTTACACTTCTGCTGAAGTCCATTGTGCCTCCTCCACCCCTTAGTTTCATCAATGTAAATGGATTTAGCAGCTCTGTACCATTCTGTGAATACAGGCATGAATACATTACTCTGAAGATTGTATAATTACAAGAAAATATTATCGCGAACGTGGCGTTGACTAAGTTTGGTGTAGTATAGCTGGCATGGCTTCATGTAAGTCAAGGCTAAACACCCACCTGCTTGAAGCTGCCTTTGACCAACATACCGATCCACATATTTGATCTGTATGTGGTAGATGAGTTTGATGATGACATTTGGCAAAATGTTTATTGCTTGCTTCAATGTGATGTTTTTATTATGTAAAACACTGCCTGCTGACTGCCTTGTTGCCAAAATGTGCTCCTCAAATAAACTTGACCATGACTATTATACAGATGAAAATACCCTGACGTGCTCACATAGTAGAAACCAGTTATTATTCAACACACGGATAGTCTCTATTTGTACAAACAAATGAATTAAACATTATTTCTTAAATATGGTTCTGTGAAATGGATCAAGACCTTCAGTTTCCTCCTGCTCTGATGCACTTCAACTGAATTCTGTGTGAGTTTATCTCATGCTACCCAAATACTTTAATTTCTTCAATGTAAGGCTGTGCCAGTCACGCTGTAATATCCAAATACATTGCTGTCCTCATCACCAGGCCCTGCGCTCAGAGAAAACAGTAGTTATTATTAACCGCGCTACACTAAGAGGATTGCTTCCTGCACTCTCAGCCTCCGCGCAGTTATTTAAAGGCAGCTTGTGTTGCCGCCCACTGCCTGCCAAAGCTTTGGAGGGACAGAGAGATGTTGAGAGCGTGAGGAGGGAGGGGAGAAGAGAAGAGGGATAGTAATGGGACTTATAGCTCGGACCGGACCAGACAGGAGTGGGAAAGTAAAGCAGTGCTCCGGTGTTTTCTCTGGGTCTCGTCAGCGCAGCGCTGTGTGCGTCACAGAGAGGTGACAGCCACGCTGCTCCCAGCTCAACCGCCGCCGCTGATTCTGCTGAAAGGGGGAGGAAAAGGGGGGGAAGGAGGAAGCTGCAACCATGACCAGCCAGCAGGACTCGGGATTCTTTGAAATCAGCATCAAATCCCTGTTGAAATCACTGAGTGGAAGTGAGTAGCAGCTTGTCTCTTGTTGTTGTGTTCAGCAAACGGAGATGCCTGACTGAGATTGCAACTCTGCTGCAAGTCTAACTTTAGAGCTCAATGTTGTTGTGGTCTGCGACATGACATGCTTTCTGCTTCTTCAGGATTGAATGAAATTACTCTTGTGCTGCAAAGTTGGAAACGAATCACCAAAATACTTCTTGTAACAAGACTCCATCACTGTAAACAACTTCCATTCATTTTTTTGGGAGCAGATCTCAGAGTTACTAATAAGAAGGATGCTCAGAGATGGGGTTTTTTTTGTTATACCTAAGCTAATTTTACTGATGGAGACCTTTCAGATGTCTGCTGAAAAATGACAGTCCAGCCCTTTGTCCCAATAGGTCTTATTTAATGGAAGGTTACGGTAATAGGATTAGAGAAGGTTCAGCTTGGTGCATGTTCTGTCCACAGTGAACAGCTTCACTGCCCTCCACTCAACCCACAAGGTTGGGATGGAATGTCTTCCTGCTTTGGATCAGTGCAATATTCTGCTTAAAGTGAAATATAAGAGCAACAATAGTACACTGTGATGGCATTGAAACTAATCGCTTTCAGTATAAATCTGTGAATGTGTGAACCGGAATATAATAAAGCGTAGAATAGAAAGTGCAACAAATCAATATTTCAGTTAAATAAGCTTGAAATGAGATACTATAAAACAAAGTGTTCGCATGCTCAACGTTGAACCCTCTCCTGATGATATTGCATAATCCTCACTGTGGGTCACTTTGGTACAGTGATAAAGGCCCAGGCGTAGCAGTACAGGCTGCATTTGATATTTTCAGCTAGTATCAGCTTTTATATAGTGTTGTATAACAGAATACAAAATGGAAAAACTAAGGTGTGAATGTCCAAGAATGTTTTAAAAAAAAACGCAATCTATTATTTCTTCACAAAACAAAATAAATGTTTTTTTTGTTGCCCATTCTACAAAATATTCAGGCTGAATATGTTTTCTGCTGTTCATGACAACGAGATTCTGAATTTCTGAACCGTTTGGACGCTGATCTTTAATAAGTCAGTGTGTTCAGCTCTGATAAAACAGTGACAGACAGCAGCACAGAGCCGGTATTGTGCAGCTGCTGCGTCAGGTCTGCTGTCCACACTGCCTGAAGGTCAGTTCCCTTTCAGCCAATCACAGCAGGAGCTGCTGGGATGAGCTACATCGGCACTCCTACAAAAAGTAAACAAACACATTGTTTGGACTCTCTCATGAAATACATATATTCTGCTTACAGGTGTGCAAAGGTGCAAGTTTAATTTGCTGATAATGTTAAACTTGCTTATTTTTCAACATTATTTAGGAGAACAGACTTTTTTTTTTATTTTGATTTCCCTTTGGGATCAAATAAAGTATTTCTGAATTGAATTGAACAGATTTTTTTCTTCCTATAACTACATAATTACATGCATAAACCTATTCTGCTGAGCAGGAAGTAAAGTACAGCCTTTTAAACAGTTGCTCACTTATATAATTGGACTGAAATGCTCTCTCAGCAGGCAGCCACTCGCAGCATGATGTCCACTCACAGAAGCACAACTAATAGTCAATAGTATGTGACCATCAGTTTAATCTGCTTTTCGCTGCGCTTTCTTCTCTCCTGGTTTTCAAAACTTAAGCCCTGTACTTCTATTAGATATTTGTTTTATGATGTTGTTTCAGCTACCAGAAAAAATGTATCATGTTTTTCTTAATCTATGGCGTTCATTCTTCAACAAGTTAAGTTGTACATGCACTGGGAGTTTGATAATTCAGAGCAAAATTCTTTATCTAAATTTATTACTGGATGTCAATCAGGTTATTTTATTTTTCTGAAACATTGGTCTAAAATCTAAATACAACATTTTGTCATATTGCTTCTCTTTAGTCTTTCATATTCATACCTGTTAAGTCTTTTATTTTGTTTTACTTCTTAAAATGCAATCTTATTCTAAGATTTCTAAGAGAAACAAATGCTTCATTGAATAAATATGATTCTAAACCCAAATGTGCCAGAGTCATGGATAATTTTGGCATTAACCTGTGCCATTTTGTGTTTGATTATCTCAACTCCTTACAAAATCCATGTACCTTTGTGGTTAAAATGTAAAAAAAGAAAAAGTTCAACAGGTATACATTTGTATTGCAATGCATACTGTGCTATACAACACTAACAAAGTAAAGAGTGTCTGGCCTTATTCTCACCAAAAGCAGTTTTACTCAATGAATCAATCAAATTTGACTTGTTTTGCATTTTAGAATAGTGATTTAACCGAAGTGCTTTCCATCAGCGTAGTAATAAAAACTGTCTAGAGTAAAAGCAGATAAAAACAAAAGAAAGTGACAATGGTGGAAACGTAAAAGTGTCACAATGCTAAAAACAGGTCTAAATCAAATTCATTTTAGCTTAACTTTAAACTAAAATAGATCACTGATGGGCCATAATTAAAATTTACTGTTTCTGCACAGTCTGAAACAAAGCCTTTTCAAAGAGTTGTCTTATTACTGGGAATTGTGGTCCAGTTAAAAAAAAAAAGTCAGGGAAATGTAAATATCCACCCACATTGTTCTCAGACCAACATGAATGTGGAATTTTTTTAAGCGAGGAGGATGACTGGATTAATGTAGTTCCTAAAATGAATGTGGTCAACATAAAGTCCTCAAATTGATAGAAGTACAAAATATGTGTCTGTGTGTATATGTGTGTATCTTAGCATTTGACTCACATTTGAATCATCACTTCTCCAACAAAAATTCTGTTCTGCAGACCCATTGTTCTATCTATCTATCTATCTATCTATCTATCTATCTATCTATCTATCTATCTATCTATCTATCTATCTATCTATCTATCTATCTATCTATCTATCTATCTATCTATCTATCTATCTATCTATCTATCTATCTATCTATCTATCTATCTATCTATCTATCTATCTATCTATCTATCTATCTATCTATCTATCTATCTGATATACATGATATAAATATTTCTGACTTAGAATACTATTATTGTTATTTCTAAATGAGTATGAACTTGTTTTCTTTGCATTATTTGAGATCTGAAATCACTGCATATTTTCATTAGTTTGACCATTTCTCCTTTTCTGTGATAAATAAAAAAAAATTGCTCTGAATTTTGGAGACATGTTGTCAGTAGTTCATAGTATAAAAGAACAATGTTCATTTTACTCAAATATATACCTATAAAAAGTAAAGTCAGAGAAATTGATCATTTTAAGTGGTTTCTTATTTTTTTTCCAGAGCTGTGTACATAGACTTGTTAGCTTGTTTGCGTTGTTCTCTGAGGATCACCACCATGCTCAGGGTGTTTCCAGACCAAGGATGATGTAATGCATGCTGTGGCCGAGCGCCTTGTTTGTAGAGTCACATGTCACGTCTGAGACTTTGTACAGAAAAAGGCTCGAAATTCCCACTGATTGCTTTCTTTATATCTGATCTCAAATTAACTTCCTTGGCTTGGGAAATTATTAAAATGTTTTGCTGATTTTATTCTGCTGAACATGATTTGGTCTGTTAGGAATTCAAAGTGCTGGGCAGAGACCCTCCATTCCTATTACCTAAAATCATTTCCTTTATGACTAAGTTGAAAAAAAAGAAAACATCATCATCACAAATTTAAAGGGATTGGTGATGAATCGGTGCCTGATGAAGAATGGCGTTTACACTGTCCTGCCGTCTTGCTTTACAATCACAGATGTGGAGAAAAGGGGAGGACTGCTTTGTAAGTATAGTGTTTATGCCTGGACAAATATAGCCACACAGCTATGCCACCATAGCATGTTGGACCTCATCTCTGTGCAGCTAAAAATTCCTGCCTGACCTTCACTCTTGGAAGGCAGTGACTAGTCACAAGGCTTGAGAAAGCCAACTCAGAGGGAGCGCAGAGAGAGAGAGGGAGACAGATCTAAACTGCGTGGTTTCCCATTCCAAACACTTCTCCCTCTTTTTTAAACACACCCGCTATTGCAAATTGCACACAATGGAAACTATACCCAGGAGAGCACAGCCAGCTGTCACACAAGACATGAAAGTTGGTGGATTTTGCTAGCGTTTGCCATGACTCAGGACAGTCCTAGATACCATGTCGTCATTCACCACAACGGACAGAATGGCGGTTTGCTGGAGTAAGGCCAGCGTGATCAGCTTCATCAAGGGTCTGGGTAGGTGCTGGGTTTTTCATGAATGAGCAAAGCATGTTCTGAAAGCTGCAAAAGGTTGCAACACATACTGGACATTCCTTGGAAGGCTTCGACTGTTTCATGTCCTGAAAAGACCTGCTGAAAACATGTGGTACGAAAATGACTCTTTAGCTGGTTGTTTGCAGATTAGTCAAACAACAAGCTAAAGTCTTATTAGGTGCTAAAAATAGGATTACAGGCCTTTTCCATAAATTTCTGTTGTTTACAATGGGTGACGTGTGAAATTTAGACTCCCCTTTCAATATGGTGTGAACTTTCTTCCAGCTAAAAAAAGATTCATGTGATGAAACAAATTTGCGCAAAGGGGCCTCAAATAATTTGGCCAATTTCTGCCCTGTGGTTTTTCTTAAGCTTTGACCCACCAACAGCAATTTTAGCTGATTATGATATCTTAAGAACTATAATGTAATCCCACCATTTTTGTTCTGAGCTGTGATCAATTATGTATTTATTTCAAAACTAAGACAAATTATTGTGATGTTTAGCATCTCATATTAGCAACATTAGCATATTAGCTAAAGTCGTATAAAATCCAAGAAGGTTCTGAGGAATTCTTCTGTCAGAATGTTTCACAGTGGAAAAATATTTTAAAGCTCAAAAGTATAACAAAACGACCAATTGTGCTGTGTTTTATTCAGTCGTCCTGTTAATCACTGACATTTTTTCAGTGTCTTTTAGAAAACACAGTTGTCTTTTAAGTAGCTTCTTGTTTCTGCTCTTCCTCGATTGACTCATCTTGGAGATCCAGAAACTTTAAATCTTCAACACTCAGTACCAGTGTGCACACCAGCTTGACCTGGCAGCATTTCATGTAATATTTGTTCAGTGTTTGAAAATCCATCAGATTTCTCAATTTCTGACTGGGTGTTAATCAGTTTTTTTCTTGGTGCATCTCATTTTCTTTATGTTTTTCACCAGATTAATTTAACAATTAAGTGTGAAAAGTAAGTGTGTTAAGGAATCTTCTGAACATTTCATTGCCAGGTCTTAAATAAAATCAACAAGAAACGGTTAAACGCTTTGCAAAAGATATGCTTCACTTCTTCTTTTGTCCAGTCAGTTATTTCATCCTCATGTAAACATGTAATTTCCTAAGTTAAATGTCTCAGTTTGAGATGCCGGCACTGATTTCCGGGCTATTTTAAGCTCTTTTCTGTCTAGAGGCAGTGGAGTGAAACACTGGGGTAAATCTTTAACTCATGAGGTTAAAGATTAAGGTCCATAAGGTCCAGATTGTCTTTGTTTGAGTTATGTCTCTCCTTTACTGTTTTTGGGTAGACTCAGTGTATGCATGCGAGGATGGATTCGATTATTGTAAAATTTAGAGAACAGCTGTGCTGTACTTGAAAAGTAAAAACCAAAAAAGCCCACAGGGAATGGAATTTTTTACATATTACATTCAGAGCAAATATAGGTTTTCAATGTTGTCTGATAACATCTATTTGTCATGAAAACATATTCCTAACCATTGAGGTATTATGGAATTTAGTAAAACTGAGAAAAAGTAGTCATATTAGTGTGCTGCATGTAATCTGAGGAAACCTTAACTGCCTCAGACATTGGAAAGCCCGAGTTGATGGGATTTGATGACCTAAGACAAGCCACCTCTGTTTAAACATTGTCTAACTCACACCACTGCCTGAAGATGGTCCCATGTTTAAGGCTCCCACTTCCTTCTAGGGTCAATGACATCGCTGGTACAAAATGAAAACACCAGCTGCCGACCGTGGTGTTTTAATTTCCATTTGGGCCCTGATCTGTGTAACTGCAGGAATGAAAAAGCAGTCTAAGGGCAAACCGGTGCCCTTTTGACAGTCATCCTGTGGAATGCTCATCAAGTTGGGAACATTTTGTCCATGTCTGGGAAAATTCTCTCAAGTGTCTTGTTTGTGTATCTGCTCTTGTGTATAGACTAGTGGCTAATCATGCCCTCTTCATTTGGGCATTAGTTAACAATGTCTTTTATAACTAAGTAATTTCTAAGCCCATACGTGTGTGCTTGTGTCCTTTTCTCCAGCTTCACCAGTGGGGAACAGTTACAGTAAACCTCCCATACCTCCAGTCTGCTGTCCTCAGGGAGAGAAAGGTCCACCAGCCATGATGCCCATCACCATCGACCCAGAGAGCCGGCCTGGCGAGTACGTCCTCAAGAGCCTCTTCGCCAACTTCACCACCTTGTCTGAGCGCAAGATCCGCATTATCATGGCCGAGCCGCTGGTGAGTGAGAATGACGGCGTGAATATTTGCTGCTCCTAAGGAGCCCAATTTGACTGTAGCCCAATTTTTCTTCATATCAAATATTTGAATTGATTTGTTGACAAAGGAGGAAAAAACTCTGCAAATGAAATAAGGAAAATATACTTTATTGCACAAAGGTCAGAACAAAACCTGTACGGCTGACAATTAACTGATGTAGATCAGTGCATTGTAATGTTGGCAAAGTTCTCAAAACTGAAATTTAGCCAAACCTCACCAAGTGTTTTAAACTGCATCGGGATACTTACATGGAGTTTAACTTCCATATTCACAATACTGATGACATGTCTTCCAACAACAGTTTATCTGTTATTTTTAACCAGGCTTATACACTCATGACTCTGTATTTGCTTAGCGTACTATGGACAAACCATTGCTGAATATGGAGGCTGTCAATCTGTGATCTCAGTTAGTATGGAAGTGTTAAATATGCAGGGAAAGTGTCTAGTTCCGCATCTGTTTAATACTCCCCAGAGGAATGTAGAAAGGAAACCTCCTTTCTACATTCCTCTGACAAAATGAGTAATTAATATCAGCTCAGTGTTACAGGCACAGTAACTTCCTGCTAATATTATCATTGAAGCCAGTATTTTATCTAAAACCCTGTAACTCTTAGTAGTTTGTAGATGTTTTTAGCTAAACACTTGTGTCTGTAAAAAACAAAAATGATCCTTGTCCCCAAACAAAAGCAGGATTCTTCAGTAAAAGCATTTGCAAAAAAACCTAAAAGGTTCATCAGAGTTTGAGGCTTAGCGGCTTGACACAGTTGCGCGCGAGAGAGTAGGACATTGCCATCAGCCCACGCAATGTCAGTGTCACACACATCAGGCTTTCTGCTATTTTGGATTAATCAGCAACTAAAGTGCTCTGAACTGCTGTTTGGCTGATGAAATTCTCCTGGGTCAGGTTAGAAAAAGGCAAAGGAGGCAATTAGATAGAAATAAAAGTGGTTTGGATTTGATGGTAAATGTGTAAATTTTGTAAAATCTTTAAAATGTTTAGTTTACATTATTTATTAAATTACAGTGCCTTGCAAAAGTGGTCAATTTTACATATTACATGTTGATTTAATTTAATAAACTGAAAAAAAAAACCTAATAAATGGGTCTTTTTATTCAGTGTAATTGAAAAGGTAACACTTGATTAACCGTCATGACAGTCAACTTGACAAATTGACATTACCAAAAAATCATGATCTGACATAAATTTGACATAAAAGTAGTATTATAAAAGTGATTAAACTTTAGCTTTAATAACATAAAGCTACATTATTTTTAAAGTTTAATCAGTAATACTTTTATAACTAATTTATGTCAGATCATGATTTCTAGGTTAATGACAAGTTGTCAATTTTGAATAATGTTAACTTTGTATTAAAACTGTCATAATTTACCGAATGACACTTTATGAAATAAATAAATATTCATAAATATTCATGAAGACCTACTCATGTTCATGACATGTGTTATGTCATGTTTATGACAGTGTCATGACAGTCTTTTTCACAACCCGTCAAATAAAATGTTACCAGTAAACTTCTGCTTTTCAGCTGTTTGACTTGCACTATGACCTGTAACCAAACAGATAAATGAGTCATAAGTAGTCCCTTGTTTTTTTTGACAAATTGGCTGAATTTAGGAGCTTAAAACTATATATTAATTGCTATGTTGTATAGCTGAGTTGTAAATAAATAAATATTGTTTTTTTATTTTAGGAAAAGCCATTAACAAAGTCACTACAGCGGGGGGAGGATCCTCAGTTTGACCAAGTAAGTGCAGATAAATGCTTTTAATTGGCAGGAGTGCTTCTATTAATATATTAGTGAATTTGGTTATTTTTCACATGTTCAATACAACCTGCAAGCACTTGTGTTCAATACATTTTTGTATGCTCTGTGGCAGATATATTTTTCTCAGTCAAATATAAATGTAACTACTGCAGTGAAGTCACTTTTTCAACAGTGAACAAGTGGACGTCTGAAAGCTCTGCTCACATCCCAAATGGTCTTTCAGATTCACTCGGTGTTTACCTTGTGACTTGGCCCCAGCTCAGCACAAGGTGTGTCCTGCAGGTCTGTGGTTATGCAGAGAAGGCCTTTTCACAGCCACAGAGTTATGTTTGTGCTGCTGCGCGAGGCCATTCACGGGCTCTACAGAGCCTGGATTCTTCTGGAGCCTGGTGCTGAATGAAGGGCTCGCTGTGTTGCCCCAGTCCAACCAGACTCTCCTCCCTTCCTGTGTGCCCAGCCTGTTCCTTCCTTTGCTGGGACCTCCCCCAACATTAAGGGAGGCTGCCCCATGGGCACGGTCCGTAGAGAACCAGCTTGCCCAATAATCTTATTTCATTCCTTTCATTTAGCCTTAAACGTGTTCTAATTTAGTTTTGCTCCATTTAACTTTCAAGTGCTTGAATCCTACTGAGATGCAAATAAATCTGTGATGTGTGTTGGAGCTTTAGGTGAAATTGCTGCACAAATAAACAAAGGAAGCACTGATTGCAATCTCCTGCTTTGGTATGTTAACTGCTAAACAGTAATGTGCATTTGCACCATCTATGTCTGGTTCCTCTAGTTGATAAGCGCCATGAGCTCACTGGCTGAATATAGTCTTCCCTCCATCCTGCGCACTTTGTTTGACTGGTACAAAAGACAGAACGGTCTCGAAGAAGAGCTGCACGAATACCGACCAAGAGCCAACACAAAGTCCAAAAAGTGAGAACATTAAAACAGATTAGCTTAACCATAAATGATTCCAATTGTAAAGAAGCATCAGTTTTTCCTTTTCTATGATTATAATATGTTTCTGCCCAACAGTGACGAGCAACAGAGAGATTATCTACTTGAAAGGAGAGATTTGGCCATTGACTTCATCTTCTCTCTTGTGCTTATAGAAGTTTTAAAACAGGTGACTTTTGTTTTAACCTTTGTCTCACAACAACTGCTTTTGCCATTTTTCTATAATTATTTTGAAGTCTGAAACTTTCACCCTCATTCTGTTGTTTCAAATAGATGCCGCTCTACCCTGCCCTCGACGGTTTGGTCAAGGAAGTCATTAACTTAGCCTTTAAGCACTTTAAATACAAAGAGGGGTAAGATCTAATCACTTCTACTGCAACTTGATTTTATTTATTTATTTTTTCAGGTCTACAATGTTTAGAAATGTCAAATATTTGAAACTATTTTATATTTTGTCACAAGCTTGCATGTTTTTCCATTGGGATTTTATATTTTTGCAGTAATAATAAATTTGAATATTATTGCTAAGCAATATAGCAAACTCACCCCAGATTTACACGTGTCATTTCGACGTGCCACACTTTCTGGGTTTTTTGTCATTCCACAACTCAGTCATGGTCTACTTTTTGTTGACCTATGGCATAAAATTAAAGACATAAAATGTTGTGGTTGTAACATAAAAAATTACAAGAAAGTTCAAAGGGCATAAATACTTTTACAAAATGGTCTTTCTAAATTATTAGTCTTCTTAAAGTTGCAATTTTTCCCCAACAGATATCATGGTCCAAACACTGGCAACATGCACACTGTAGCAGACCTCTATGCTGAAGTCATAGGAGTGTTGGCTCAGTCAAAGTAAGCATGATTTTATATATAAGGTCTGCTTGTTGTGTGAGTACTTTTTGAAGAAAATGATCTGTTTTATGAGTTTGGAAGATACTTTAAGACATGTATTTAATGGTAAACTAGTACTGGAAAATATTGTGCTTATTTGAACTTTTAGGATCATTGCAGCAGGGAGGAAATCCTTAAAGCAGACATATGAGCTGCAGGCCTCATTTCAAACTACGCTTTGCTTAATTTAATATGTAGATTTTTTTCAGGAGGTCTTATGTTTTTAGAGTTTTTTTCTGAGGTCTGTAGAGATTTGATTAAATATCTTGAGATACACATTTTTACTCAATTTTAGATTGAGATTTTTGAGACTTTAGATTAGAAGTGTTTCTCATCTAACACTTCTCCTCTAATTATTAGATGAGAAATTTGCCCTGGGCCTCAAATATATTAACTATATATTGATGGAAGAATCATGTTTTCATCTGTGTTCCTCTTGAACTTTGTCACGTTTCATTTTTGTCACAACTGTCAGCTTTACTTTCTTAATAGCAATTCAGGTTTCTTTTTATATAAGTTCATAAAAACATATATATTTACAGATTTCCTGCGGTAAAGAAGAAGTTCATGACTGAACTGAAGGAGCTGAGACAGAAAGAGCAAAATCCGTATGTCGTTCAGAGCACCATCAGCCTCATCATGGGGGTCAAGTTTTTCCGAGTGAAGATGTATCCAGTTGAAGACTTTGAAGCTTCTTTTCAATTCATGCAGGTACAACAAACTTTACAGTGTGAAAGCTTCAGTGAAAGTTGACTCACTTTACTGCTTGCTTGTTGTGTGTTGATATCATATGTTCTAGTCTTTTAATATCTTTAAGGTAATGAATAGAGAAGACTTTTTTTCAAAATTCATAATTCTGCAAACTGTTGCACACTTGTTTGCAGGAGTGCGCCCAGTATTTTCTAGAAGTCAAGGATAAGGACATTAAGCATGCTCTGGCTGGTGTTTTTGTTGAGATCCTGGTGCCTGTTGCTGCGGTAAGTTTCTTCATCCAATAAATGATGCAATTATTACTCAATAATTTACTCAAATATTTGAAAAGCACCATAAACTGTATTTTCTTGCAGCAAGAGCATATTCTAAAATATTTTTAATACATTTACTCTGTGCCAAATAAACTTAAAAATTATCAAATGTGAATGAATATCTAATTTCTTAAAGAGGCTTTGTTAAACAAATAAAAATGATTTGCTGAATATAAGATTATACCACTACAGGACATTGATCATGCTGATATGAGCAATGTTTCTCTATGTTTCTGATCTATTTTATGCCGAAATCTCAATGTTTAACCTTAATCGTGATCTTGCTCTAGGCTGTGAAGAACGAAGTGAATGTGCCCTGCCTGAGGAACTTTGTGGACAGCCTGTACGACACAACTCTGGATCTGTCGTCAAGAAAGAAGCACTCACTGGTTAGTTATGGAGCGAAACAGACTGTGGTTGTTGGTTTTGTTTGTTTTTTGATATTTCTGGTTTTATTGTGGCCGCCTCTGTTGCATGGTGACAGAGACGGATGCAGCAAAGCTTCAAGATCGCGTTGTGTAAACTTATTACAGTTAGTGTCCAAACGACAAACAATTTACAAGAGCAGTCAGATTAGCAAAAGAAGCCTGAAAGCAGAGCTCTATGTGCCTTTAAGTGTAAAGCTCCAACCCCATAAAAGGGCTATGAATAAAACTCACAACTTCACACAGAAAGGCAACAAAAGGATCCCCTAATAAAAATGTAAATCTACATTCTCTGGAGGCAGCGTTTGCAAAAGACACATGTTCTGAAGTACCAATAAGTAGCTTAACAGAAGAAAACCTCATCATGTCTTCGTGAGAAATCAGATTTTGAAATGCAGTTTGGAGAGAGTTTCCTAGATTTGTTTCTGCAATGTTCATAATGCCTGAACATTGCAGAACATCTAAGTTAAACTTTTGCTTTCATTTTCCCAGGCCTTTTATCCACTTGTGACCTGTCTGCTGTGTGTGAGTCAGAAGCAGTTCTTCCTCAACAGATGGCATGTCTTCCTCAACAACTGTCTTTCAAATCTCAAGGTAACATGCAAAACAGATTACAGTGCTTTATTAGATGTTTATTTTTTTTGTTAAATTTTTTATGTAATTGGATACTTTAAATGACAGTATGAAGGTATTTTTGACTATATGTAAATGTGAAGTACTATTAGTTTTTGTTCAGGTTTTACAGCAACTTTCTTTTTCCATCTTACAGAGTAGAGATCCTAAAATGGCTCGTGTTGCTCTGGAGTCCCTGTATCGCCTGCTGTGGGTTTACATGATCAGAATAAAGTGTGAAAGCAACACAGCAACCCAAGGGTAAGTCTATTTACCCTGCTTTATTGCTGGTAGTTTACAGTAATTTTATGCCTCAGCACTAAATCAGCATGCCCAGATGATGCCATTTTTTTATTTGCATTTATTGTGTCTTTAAAAAAGTATTCATAACTCAAGAAAGCATCATATTGCAAATAACTTCTGCATTACACTGTTTTCAGAGTTTTATTTGTTAACATTTAAAAAGGAAATTATGCATTCTCTTCTTTCCACTTTATAATGTTTCTGAAATAATTCAAGGTATTGAAATACTTTTGCAGGACAGAAAATGTACGGTTAAAAGAGTTTTTTTGTGGTTAAAATGTGTGAAACATATCTTAAAAGTGCATTTTTATAACCCCATCATTCTAAAACAATGTTTGTGTGTGTTCACAGTCGTCTGAGCACCATCATAACGACGCTTTTCCCTAAAGGGTCTCGCAGTGTGATGCCAAGAGACATGCCCCTCAATATATTTGTCAAAATCATTCAGTTTATTGCACAGGTAAATGCAATATGCTACGATTCTCTCAGCAGATGCTACTGTGATTGACACTCAGGTTAGGATCTGTGAAATAAGCACATTTCTCCAATTTTCCTACAGGAAAGATTGGATTTTGCCATGAAGGAAATCATTTTTGACCTTCTCTGTGTTGGAAAGCCTGCAAAAGCCTTCAGTCTTAATCCTGAGGTATGTCATCTACTTTATCACTGAGACAGTTTTCAATGAAAAAAATATATGACAATACTGATGCAAAATGTATCCTATTAAAGTATTATTTGTAGAAGCTACACTTTTTTTTCTATTTTGAATTTATATTTACACCTTTAGAAAGTGGATTTATATTGCTAAACATAAAACCCAAGTAGAAACGATTGCAATTTTCCTTTTATTTCTTTCACTAGAATTCTCCAGGACTGTTAAAAAATTATAAACATCTTTTGTTTTGTTCAGAGAATGAACATTGGTCTGAGAGCATTCTTGGTGATAGCTGACAAACTGCAGCAGAAGGATGGAGAGCCTCCAATGCCGAATACCGGTTGCTCTTTGCCCAGTGGGAACACGCTCCGAGTGAAGAAGATATACCTGAGCAAAACGCTGACCGATGAGGAGGCCAAAGTCATCGGTGAGAGAAACAAACCACGATCAGAAATATTAAAAATGTTTTTATATTCATAGCCACAAGAAATGTGCATAGTTAATGTAGCATTATGTTTGTCAATATATCTGGTTTTTGATTTCTTGTTTTATTTTATCCCCAAGAAGAAAAATATTATAAAGCTGACATAATAAAATATCTTTTAGCATTTTTTTTTTCAGAGTATGTATCAATTTGACATTTTTTTTTTATTATTCTTAGAGTAGTAGCTTTTCTGAGATTAATTCCTTCTAACTTGCCCTCTTCTTTTTCAGGGATGTCCCAATATTATGTTCATGTGCGGAAAGCGATTGACAGTATCCTAAGACACCTTGATAAGGAGGTGGGACGCTGCATGATGATGACAAATGCTCAGATGTTGAATAAAGAGCCTGAGGACATGATCACGTAAGAAAAGCTATTTGTCCACAATCACTTACTTTACTTTTTTTTAGTATCACAGTAATTGATCACTTTGAAATGTGATTTTTCAGGGGTGAAAGAAAGCCAAAGATAGACTTGTTTAGGACATGTGTTGCTGCCATTCCTCGCATCCTTCCTGATGGGATGTCCAAACCTGAACTCATCGACCTCCTCTCACGGTGAGTCACACATCTCAGAGGAACAGTCTGTGTAGAGAAAAATTATATTTAGCTCATCTTGATTTTAATAACAGCATTATCTAATGTTAAATGCACAATTAATATCTGTATGCCCTTAGCTGATTTTCAAAAATGCCTGGAGGGAAAAGTCAAAAATAGATATCCCAATGTAATGTGGTCCTTTAAAAAAATGAGGAACATTTTAGTTCTTTTGCAACAATTAGTGTCTAGACTTGTAAATCCCAGAATTTTCCCCGTTGAATTTCTGCATTTCTGCAAGTTTTAGACATAAGATTTAAACTTTCTACATGAGAACTTCTGGATTTTGCCTTGTTTGCCAGGTTGACGATCCACATGGATGATGAGCTTCGCCTCATCGCCCAGAACTCCCTCCAAAGTCTGCTGGTGGATTTCTCTGACTGGCGTGACGATGTTTTGTTTGGATTCACCAACTTCCTGTTGCGTGAGGTTCAAGACACCCACCAAGGGTTGTTAGATACGTCCCTCAGGTTACTGCTGCAGCTGCTCACACAGTGGAGAATAACCCTGGCGTCTTCTGGAAAGAGCCAAGAACTCACTAAGCTGCACGGTGTTGAGGTGAGCTGGAATTTCTACACATATCATGCATTTAGCAAATGGGCTGTCTTCTCTGCCTGCGGCTGATGCTCCAGAATATACCTGCTGCAGATAATTTAAATGTGATTTAAATGATCATTTAAATGCTATCATTTAAATCACATTAAATTGATTTAATGTGATTTAAATCAATTTAAATCACATTAAAATTGATTTAATGTGATAAAGTCAATTTTAATGATTTTTTTTTTGTTTTTTGTTTGTAATTAGATATAGAAATTTAACAATTGTTTCAATTTTCACAGCTGCTGAATTCTTGCTCGGGTCATAAGATGCCTGCAGACAGAGCTCCTCACTCCACTGTGCTGCATGCTGTGGAGGGACTGGCACTCGTGCTGCTCTGCTCTTGCCAGCTGAGCACACGCAGACTCGCTATCACTGTACTCAAAGAGATACGGAGTCTTTACTTGACAATAGGACAGACAGAGGTAAATCAAAAATACACCAAAACCATGTAAAAAGTGTAAAATGTAGTTGAATTGAATGATTGATGTTGAGATTTTGCATTTTTTTGTTTTGTAAACTGCAGGATGATGAAAAACCAATGATAGAAATCATGGATCAGCTCAGCCCTGTTATCATGGAGAGTTTTATCAACGTAGTTGTCTCTGATGCAGTAAGTTCCTTCTATACCTATTGTAGATTCTATTGACCGTCTTAATTTCAGGCAAGTTGTTTGCAAACCAGTAAGTTAGGTTGAAAACATACTAATAGCTAGCAGGAGAGTTAAGTCACATGTAAAGATCTCAGGTTTCTCAGCAAACAAATTACTCCTAAACACACTTAAGTTGGTGACTAGAATGGAACTGGTTCAAACAGGATAAAACAGTTTGTGAACAGTTTGTATAGCATTTTTCACTTTTTATTTATGTTTTCTTAAATAGTTTTATTCAGATTCTAGTCAAATTAAAATTTTTGAATCATGTTAATTTTGAGGGCACTTTTTTTGGTACATTGAAAAGCCAGAGTAACTTCTGTCACTCGCTAACTTACGGCAAAATCAGTACATGATTACAGCTGAAAATTTGTTTGGATGAACAGTGATATACATTTTAAACAAATTTTAAGCTTATGCCTCAAATATCCTGGGAACAGATATTTCAGTCAAGAACAAAAACAGAAACAATCCAATCAATTTTAAAACATTTTATCCCAGTCCCCCACTGATTTCTCAGTGTATTTACAACAAATGTGAATTTCACAATGCATCTGTGTCAAAATAACCTGTTTACATTGTAAAATAATACATATTGGAAGTTGAGTATGAAAATCAAGTTCTTTCAAAACACTTAAATCATTTATCTGTATTAACCAGTATGTTTTTGTTGGACGTACAAACCAAACACTTGAAGTCAAATAGCTGTTGCTTAATTCAGGCCCCTCCACTTCATCACCAATGTATTCTTGTTTCAAATCTATTTTTCTCATTACCCCTGACCTTTGCCCCTGCTGTATCACCGGTTTGTTGCAGGCTGCGTTGCCAGCTGGCCACCACGTGGATCTTCAGTGGCTCGTGGAGTGGAATGCGGCACTTGTCAACAGTCAGTATGACATCATGAGCCCCTCTCATGTGTGGCTCTTCGCCCAGTCTGTGAAGGACCCCTGGGTGCTGTGTGTGTTCTGCCTCCTTCGGCAGGACAATCTTCCAAAGTTCTGTCCCACAGCTCTCAGCTATGCCTGGCCGTACGCCTTCACTCGACTGCAGATGCTCATGCCCCTGGTGGATCCGAAGTAAGTGTCCTCAGAGTCAACTGTAAATTCACAAAGTACATGTTTTTAAATATATTCCTAAAAATGTCGTGGTCTTACCAGCAGTCCAGTAAATGCAAAGAAGACTGGCACATCTGGTAGTGGGGAGAGCTACGTAACATTATGGAGAAATTACCTGATCCTTTGCTTTGGGGTGGCCAAGCCCAGTATCATGAGCCCAGGCCATCTGAGAGCGTCGACACCTGAGATCACAACTTCCACACCTGATGGCACCGTCAGTCATGATAACAAGGTAGTTGTCTCTTCATCATTGTGCCTTAATAATTCCCTCAGTGCCCAGAGTCCAAAGGATCAGGTGTTTACATCGAGCCTGTTGACATTCACACTCAATGCATTGAATTACACAGCAGTTATTTCACATGAGTGAAACAGGAAACCGGTGTATTCTTAACTGTATTTTTAGCTCAGTGTAGCTCTGACTAATTAGTGCCGCGCAAGCTGCATGACAGATTTTATTTGTGCGACCGAACAATGTCTGTTTTGTTGTTTCAGGTTATTGGAAGCCCATCTGTGGCTTGGCTTCTAAAACAGCTGGTCCCACTGATGAGAACAGAGAGCATCGAGTTGACAGAGTCATTAGTTCTTGGATTTGGGCGGACTAATTTATTAGTATTCAGGTAGATCTAAGTTTAACATTTTATTTTCTGAACAATTGCAACCAGACATTTTAAACATTTTAAACATTTAATACCATATGGGGCGTTTTACATTTTTGGGCACTAAATTACTTTTTGTCCCATCCTTAATTTTATCATGAGTTTTAGTGACTCATGATAATTGAATAACATTGATTTTTTATTTTTTTTATTTTATTTGGTGCTGCAGGTTTATGACTAACCTGATTAAATGGAATGTAGGTCCACTTTTTAATTAAAATTTTCACTGACCTAAATTTTTGTATGGATTTAATGTGGAGACAAACACAGGATTATACCTGAATGAGGCCTCATAACCACTTAAATTTATATTCACATTGTTTGCTAGAGCTCATGTTCTGTTGCTCAAATCCCTTTCAGGGAAAAAAGTAAAAATAGATTGTTAATGATTGCACTTTCTGCACACAGGGAGCTTGTGGAGGAGTTGCATCCCCTCATGAAAGAGGCTTTGGAAAGAAGACCTGAGGTTTGTTGCTTATGATGCTTAACACGTGTTCATGTTCCTCACCAAAGAGCTTTTGTGTTTCAAAGAATCCTCATTGTTTAAGTTATGTATACATGATCGTTGGCAGAACAAGAAGCGCCGTGAGCGGCGGGACCTGCTGCGATTGCAGTTGCTTCGCATCTTTGAGCTTTTGGCTGATGCTGGTGTCATCAGTGACAGGTGAGTCACTGATACAGTTGAAACTTGTTTTTGAAATAGAGTTACATTTACAAGAACTAACGAGACATAAAATTAAATCACTTGAAATTTGGTCTCATTGAGCATGTATCTGTTCTTTCTGTCATCCTGCAGTACAAATGGTGCTCTGGAACGTGACACCCTTGCCCTTGGTGCTTTGTTCCTGGAATATGTTGATTTAACACGGATGCTTCTTGAAGCTGAAAATGACAAAGAGGCTGAGATCCTCAAGGACATCCGAGCTCACTTTAGTGCGATGGTGGCCAACTTCATCCAATGTGTTCCAGGTACCCCCGAACCTTCTTGTATACTACCCCTTTTCAAAAGGGCCAAAAGCATGTTTAGCACTATACTTGACTTGGTGTGTCTGCTGGGAGTATGTCCAAAGATAGTTCAGCTTACAGACAGGAGACACAAAAGCAGGTGATGACTGATGTGTTGCCTAGTATTTAAGTCTCCAAAGGGCTGCTAATGGCTTGTTGAAGCATGTTGACATTTTGCTTTTATGCAAAGTCCTTCTGCAGCAGTTTATTATGATGCATGGATAGATTTCCTGACACTGCACTTTCTTAATGCCCTTACCTACAACAACCTGTTTTTTTCCCTCCCTAGTGCACCAAAGGAGATTCCTGTTTCCACAGCAGAGCCTTCGGCATCACCTCTTTATCCTGTTCAGCCAATGGGCAGGTCCCTTCAGCATCATGTTCACCCCCCTGGACCGATACAGTGACAGGAATCATCAAATAACAAGATATCAGTATTGTGCTCTGAAGGTAAAAAGTGTCTGAAATATCATCCTGTTTTGCCTGGTGTTGAGCTCAATAACTATTTAACATTCAATAAAGAAAAAATATTTTAAAAGTAATTATTATGACAATTTGCAATCAGAAAAATCAGGACGATTAAAAGTTAAGTAGCTTGTCATGATTGTGTTTATTTCTCCAGGCCATGTCTGCTGTGCTGTGCTGTGGTCCTGTCTTTGATAATGTTGGCCTTTCTCAAGATGGATACCTCTATAAGTGGCTGGATAATATACTGGCCTGCCAGGATCAGCGGGTCTGTAGCCAATGCTTTACCACTGTGGTGCATTTAAACAAAGAGCAGACTGACCTGATGGCATGCTGTATCTTGCTTTTCAAAAGGGCAGTTCTGCTTAATGCCAACTTCTTACAAGAATCTTGGCAAGAAGCAAATTATTCTTTTGCTTGTCTGATATTGTATCAATGAAGTTTAGACAATGAACAAAACCTTTTGTGTGTTTATTTTTTCCACCCATCTTCATAAATTGTGCTATGTAGCTTGAGCAAAAGGTTAGCAAGAGATCTTGCTAATAGTAAATAGTAATTTTGTGTTGCAAAACTGATATAATCATTCACTAAATCCTTAAATAATTCATACTAAACAAAGTCTAAACAAAGAAAATCAGATAATTCTGTAAATCGTGTAAACTGGTCTTCTGTCTGTGTTGTGCTCAGGTCCATCAGCTTGGTTGTGAAGTTGTCATCTTGCTTTTGGAGCTAAATGCCGACCAGGTCAACCTGTTCAATTGGGCCGTGGATCGGTGCTACACTGGTTCCCACCAGCTCGCCTCTGGTTGCTTTAAAGCCATTGCTACAGTCTTTTCCAGCAGGTATAAACAATCTCAAGTTCTCGACTGTTTAGATTGATTTTTTTCGATTCTACAGAATCAAAATAATTGAAAACCAAAAATATTTTCTTTACAATTATTTTTTTTTTGTCTCTTCTCTTTTTCTTTACCAGTAAAAACTACCCATGTGACATTGTTACACTGCTGAATCTTGTGCTGTTTAAAGCATCTAGCACCAACAGAGAACTCTATGAGATTTCAATGCAGCTAATGCAGGTAAGAAAAAACAAAAATTTCTTGTTAAATTTCCATTTTTCACAGAAAAAATGTATGACTATTCATTTTGCAACAGCAGTCAATGTTTTGAATCGTTTTGAGGTTGTTTCTACAACTGTTATTTTTGTGGAACAAGTCAAACTACAAATAATTGCTAGTAATCTAAACCCTTTGCCTAAAAATAAAGCAAATTATGTATAACACCCTTCTTGATTTTTTATTTCAAACAGATACTTGAAGACAAGTTATTCATGTACTCTAAGAAGGCAGCAGAGCTGAAACCAAGCAACATTCTGTATGGCACCCATGGTCCTTTGCCTCCTCTATACAGTGTCTCACTCCCACAACTCTCTACTCAGCTAGCCAGGATGTACCCAGAACTTACGCTCCCCTTGTTTTCAGGTAAGGGGTGTTGTATTTAGAGGTTACATAGGTGACGGTGATGATATCTAAATGCCTTTTAAGACACTCCAGCTGCCTCTGGTCACAAAATAAAACATTTATTAAAATTAATAAATCAAGAGGGCAATAAGAAGGTAGACATTAGAGTGCTGGAGGGTGTGTTGGTAACTTTGTACCAATTAGGAGAACCCCTGTTTTATTTAACAATTTTAAAGTAAACAACATTTAACCTCATGCGAACAGACATTTAAAAGCAGGCAGGATTGAGGTTCGATGAAATAGTGTTCGGTTTCATTATTTCAATGAAAATACATTCAATTATTACAACTTATTGCCAAGACAATTGATGAAAAAAAAGCAGGCAGAGTACACACCCTTGAGGAACACCAGTAGTGATTGGAAATGATTTATGTTGCCAGAGCAATAAGATTTAAGCCAATTGTAGGATTGGCAGTAATAACAATGGAAGATAATCTTCCCTCTAGGATGTTATTGGAGATAGTGTCCACTGCAGTAGTAAAGTCAAAAAGATGAGAATGATTTATGTCTCTGTTTGGAGGATGTTGATGGAGATCTGACATGGGGCTGCATCTCTGTAAAATGAGAGTGGAAGCCAGACTGAAACTGTTCAGAGAAATGCTGGACATGTCTCTGAATACTTGGTGCTGGACAAGATTGTGTGAATCAGAGAAAATTGTGAGGGAAAAAAATGTTTCTCTACTGTTTAAATAGACAACTTCACAGATGAACATTATGATGAAATCAAAAAATATTTCTTCCTCATTTTTCCAAGTGCAAATACTGCAGTTTCTAATGATGTTATGCTGATGTTTATGTTGGCGTTCTTTTCTTACAGAGGTCAGCCAGAGGTTCCCCACCACTCATTCCAATGGCAGGCAGATCATGCTAACCTACCTCCTTCCCTGGCTTGGTAACATTGAACTAGTGGACAGTGGCTTGCTGGTCCCAGTCTTTGCACCGTCAAACCCCAGCTGCGAGTCTTCCTGTCAGCTGACCCGTACAGATTCATTACACTTATTAAAAGGCACAGGCTGGGGATCGTTAGAAGCCACATCTATGGTTCTCAATAACCTCATGTTCATGACAGCCAAGGTAAACTGTTGTATAATATCAAGGTAGAATGGTAAACTATATAAATGAAATGAATGCAGCTTTGTGTTTTTTTAATCTCTATCTTAGTATGGAGATGATTTACCTGGACCAGAGATGGAAAATGCCTGGAATGCTTTAGTCAGCAATGAGAAATGGAGCAACAATCTGAGAACCACTCTGCAGTTCATTATCAGCCTGTGTGGTGTCAGCAGTGACACCACCCTTCTCGCATATGTAAGACATTCAGGATTGCTAGAAAATGTCAGAAAAATGTCTTCCTTTAACTTCACAATTTCTCTGAAGAATTGTTCCTTCTTTATTTATCCAGATCAAAAAGGTGGTCATCTATCTTTGCCGAAACAACACTATGCAAACCATGGAGGAGTTGTTATTTGAGCTGCAACAAACAGATCCCGTCAATCCTGTGGTGCAACACTGTGACAGCCCTCCTTTCTATCGTTTCACTGCCACAAGCAAAGCTTCTGTAGTGGCTTCAGGTCATTTTCTTTATTCTTCCCATTTTTTTAACCCCTCTACATTTAACCTTTTTAAATGTTTATATGACATCTTTAAGATCCATAAGGATTACATATAATGTAAAATATATATATATATATTTACGTATACTATATATCACTTCATTGAATCTACACTAACTGAAAATTATTGTACTTTCTGATGGGAAAATTCTAGGACATGCTTAATTGCTTTAGTGGAGCTATTTTGTGGCCAGTCATTGAAAACTGCTTGCTTTGGACAGATTCCCAGTGTTAAATGTGTGGTAGCTATAATTCCTTTAACATCTTATAAAACATGCCCACTTATGGTTCTTTCTTCAGGAACCACATCAAGCAGCAACACTGTTATAGCTTGCCAAGATAACTTTCCTGAGGCAGATGACATCAAGACCATGAAGGAGAACGAGGAGAGGTAAAGTGTCCACTGACGACTTAAATCGTGATCAGAGATAATTATGGCATTGGCGAACTTTTGTCGATATCTTTGTAGATATATATGTCTTTCTGGTCTCAGGCTTGGTCATATAATGAGAGCACACAGCCGACTGGAATCACGTTACAGCAACAGCTCAGGAGGATCTTATGATGAAGAGAAAAGTATGTGTTACACTGTGTTAAAAACTTGAGCGAATTATGTCTGTTGTTTTTTGTTTGGTGAGAAACACACAATCTGGCATAAAGGGCAAGAACGAAGCCAGCATGGAGCCACTGAGGATGGATGAGCAATGTGTAGAAGGCCTCAGGCTTCTGTGACTCTCTGCAATAAAATTCAAGTAGCCAAGCCCAGGTTCTCTGCACTGTGGTTTCTCTCCCAAAACAACCTTGTGTGACTAAATTTGGTCTTATATAAATAACAAAAAGAAATAACCAAAAAAATGCAGGGGATTCTTACAAGATATTGTGACATTGATATCATATGTATTGTTAACCACACAAATATTTGTTGAATTATATTGAACATGAATGAATGCTAAAGTAATATCCTATGACCCCATAGATGAACCTCTGCCGCCCTATGTGGATTGGCTGTCGTTTGTTATTGAAACAAACAAACCCCACCCACTCCCCATGCCACTTAACGGAGGATGCTGGGCTCCACTGGTGGACTTTTTACCTGAAACCATCACTCCCAGAGGACCATTGCACAGGTTACAGGATTAAATTATATTTAATGTTTAAACAGTTTGCTGAGGTTTCTTTTGACGCTATAGAACTGTACAATTGGTCACAAATGTGAAATAGATTATGTAACATATTTATTTATATTTTCTGATTACTTTAGGTGTAATATTGCAGTAATCTTCATGACAGAGTTGGTGGTGGATCACGGTGTGAGAGAGGACTGGGCGTTGCACCTTCCTTTAATCCTACATGCTCTGTTTTTGGGTAAAGACTCTATACTATTGTATTTTTTTAATTACTTACACGTGTCAATCTGGGATCATTTGTTTTTTCTTGTAGAAACAAAGATATAAACATTCTTCACCTTTTTCATATTTTGTCACATCACAATGACAGACATATTTCAATTCACTGTATATCTGAAAGGACCAACACAGTGTAGGACCTAAGTTTGAAGTGAATGGAAAAGAATACATGTTTTTTTAATTAACTATATAAGAAAATCTGAAACTATGCTATGGTTTTGTATTCAGCACCCTTGAGTACTTGTTTCTGCAAATACCTTTCACAATAGTTTCATCTCTAAGTCTATTTGGGTTTGTCTGAAACTTTATTTCTCTCAATTTTTGCAAAATAGCTCAAGCTCAGTCAGATTGAATGCAGGGTGTCATTAATCATTCAAAGGAGATGTGCAGTGTTAGTTTTCTTCCACTCACAGCATTTTTTGTGAAGGCATGTACCAAGCTGCAAGCATATTGTTTTTTATATTTTTCCATTTACCTATGGATTCTGCAGTTCATCTAAAGTTATCATAGGCCTCTTTGCTTCTCCGATAAAGACTTCCCTTGCCTGCACAGTCAGTTTACATGGATTACAATGTTTTATAAGGCTTCAAGTCATGAGTTGATCTTTCAATTTGTGCCCTGTAAATAGTTTATTAATTTAAACCTTGTTTTGATCTTATCCATAACCACATCCATAACTGCCTTTATATTTGTTCACTAATATATCACACCAAGCATTTGAGGCCTGCATAACTTTGTGTTGGTCTGCCACATAAAGTCCTATCAAAATACTTTGTTGTTTATGTCTGTAATGTGATAATATGTGTGAAAGTTCACCTGTTTTGAATGGTTTTGTAAGATGGTGTCAAACAGCGCAGCAGCTCATCTGATCTTTGTGTTTACAGGCATGGATCACTATCGCCCTGAGGTTTTTGAGCACAGCAAACGTCTGCTCCTTCACCTGTTCATCACCTTGTTCTGTAACAACAACTTTCACACCGTTGCATCAGTTTTACTGCAGACGCGGGAAGTCAATGTCCTCAAGACCCTCACTTGTACATCCAGCCTTCAGATGGAATATTCGCCTGCAGGTAGTCATGTTTGTCAGCTATCAGAGCTGTTCACACTCTCCTGGAAGGCTGAATTAGCACACTTCTTGGAAAAGCAGGCTTGCATTTGTCATATGGCTTTTCTGTCTGGCTACTATGAACTTGAAAGTCAGAAGAGGATGGCTTGCATTCCTCGAAGACAATAGATAAGTTTCTTATCTTGGGGAGAAACTATTTGGACTCTGTGCCAAGAGCAATACTGAGTACTGAGGACATCAAAGGTCTTGATTAAAGCATTCCATTCTGTTATTTTTATCCTCCAGTCTAAATTGGGGCCATCTGCTCAAACTTCAATTGGTTCAACTGCTAATCATTTTTCTTGAAAATTGTCAAGATGTTACGTACTGACAGATTGTATATTGCAAAGGAGCTTTGTTTAATTTATTCTCCAGATTTTTTGCAAAATAACAATGCGTTTGTTTTAAATAGTGCAGTTCGGTGATCTGAGGTAGACGCTGTTCAAACGGGGCAAACTATTAACTACTTGATCCTTTGTTATGGGTTTAGGTGGCTGTGACTTCCTCCGGGAGTGCCAGGCATCTCCGGTGCCAGACTCTGGGCTGAGCTCTTCCTCCACATCGTCCAGTTTGAGTCTGGGGAGCAGCAGCAGCAACCTGCCGGAGATCACACAGGAGATGGAGGAGTTTGTGAGCTCCTGCAAATTGAATGAGAAGAGCAATAAGCTCATTGAGTTTTTGATTACAAGGTAACCATATTGATGAATTATTGGTTCTTGTAATTTAGTAACTAATTGTGTATTACAGCAACAGTGTGGTAAAATAATGCCTAGAAATGACGTTGATGTCCTGCAGAATGTTCCTGAACATAGGGCTCCACCTAGTGGTAGTGCTTTTATATTGTAATTTGTTTTGCATGTGTAAACGAATGTAACATTTCAGGTCTGAAAATTAAAAGGCACAGCTGAAATAACAATTATTAATTATTCACAAGAAACAGTGCTTTATGTTTAAATTTTCTTTAAAGTTTTATAACTTTGTGTTCACTTCAGATAAAAATATGTACATGCACAACCTTTTACTACCCACTTGCCTTGACAATCATTTTCTTATTGTGAAGAATAAATTACATGTTTTTTGAAGGGTAACAAAATAGAAAATAGTTGATCCTTGAAATGTGTAGAATTGTATCCTGGCAAATATTCAAGACTAGGCTTTTCAAGTTCAATTTGTATGATTTACAAATCCTTTATCTGAAGGAATCAGACCACTTTTTAATTTCATAAAAACATTGAGTGCAAAGACAAAGCCATTTTAAAGTTGACTTCTTTTTATTTTTTATTTTACCTAGGAAATCATTTTAATTCTCTTGGCTGGTGTAGCAATGTGGGTTCATTGTAACAAAACAAAATCTTGTTTTTTAAGACCTTATGGACCATTGTGGTGTCATGAAGACATTTCCCCAAAGAACCAAGTCTCTAAAAGCACAGCACAACTGACAAACTTTCTGCGGCATGTTGTATCTGTTTTTAAGGAGTCCAAGTCAGGTAATTGGAGTGTTCATATTTAGAATTAATCATTTCCCATGCAGCTAGAGGAGTTGATTTACTCTTCAAGCTCTCTCTCCTGAGCAGATTACTTTTTGGAGCAGCAGCTCAGCGAAGTGGCACTGCAGACGGCTCTGTGTAGCTCATCTCGTCACTATGCCGGCCGCTCCTTTCAGGTGTTTAGAGCTCTTCGTCAGCCCATTTCTGCCCACGCTGTGTCTGACCTGTTGTCGAGGCTTGTGGAAGTCATCGGTGAACACGGCGAAGAAGTCCAAGTAAGTATGTGAATCAAAAGTATGTGGTAAGGTGTTACAGTGTATTTAAACTTTGAAATACACTAAAAAAGACTCTGGAAACGGTCTTCAGAACTGATTTGAGTATGTTCCTCTCAGGGCTATGTTATGGAGGTATTACTAACTCTGGAATCTGTTGTGGATAACTTGGCGGAATGCCTGAAAAACAATGATCTCATGGCTTTCTTTACGAGGTTTGTGCTTCCTCTGTGCAAATTTGTTTCCAACTGGTGTTCTGTTAAGTATCCACTCAGTTTATTGCACTGTTTGTTGAATTACAGAGCATCCTCTCCAGATTTCCTTACCAGTTTTAAACAGCTGTCAAACAGAAAGAGCACAGGGCAGCTCAGCCTGAGGAGAGAAGAACGGAGCAGACATCAGAGGAGCTCTTCTGTCCCCAAAAAATTCGGAGAAGCTGACAGATGTTCAGATCCTCCTCGCAGTGCCACACTGGACCGCATCCAAGCCTGCGAACAACAGGTTCTGTTAGCCAGGATGCGAAGCTCGTCTTCATCGAAAGACAGCACCACCGACCCAATGAGCATCAACCACCCCAGCAACCTGCTGGCCACCATCTTCTGGGTGGCAGTGTCGCTGATGGAGTCGGACTTTGAGTTTGAGTATCAGATGTCGCTAAGGCTGCTCAATAAACTGCTGACCAACTTGTCGCTGGACAAGCAGGAGAACAGGGAGAAGCTGGAGAAGCTCCAGAGCCAGCTGAAGTGGAGCAGTTTCACTGGACTCCAGCAGCTACTGTTAAAGGGTTTCACATCCACTTCCACCACGGACCTCACGCTACAACTCTTCTGTCAACTCACACCTGTGTCCAGAGTGCCTGTTGTGGATACATCACAAGCCATAGGTGAAAAGGGAACTCAGTAGATAATTTTAAGATTTTTGAAAGTACTTGCAAGTGATATTAACTTTTTTTTTAGCAGATCTAAAATGACGTTTCTTTGCTCTATTTGTCAGGTTTTCCCTTGAACGTTCTCTGCTTGCTTCCACATCTCGTGCAGAACTTTGATGCACCATCACCGTTTTGTCAAGATGTTGCTGAGAAGATAGCTCAGGTTTGGGCTTGTTGATGTTTTTCCTCACATTTACAGAAAAAGTTTACATTCATTCATCATCAGTATGAATGTTACTTTCCTTTTCAGCAATAAATTGTGCATTTTTACCCTTTTTTTTTTTTTAACAACGAATGATTATACAACAAACTTCAGTGACTTGTAAAAACAAAAATGCACCAATTTTAATGTCCTATTGATCTTCTCTAAACCATAGGATCAGAATATACAGATGGACTCAAATATGAAAATAAACTTTCACTAATATTTAGTTTAATTTCTTAAGCATGTTGCACATTAAACAGATGCTTTTCGGCTCATTGCTTATCAGAAATATTGAAGCTTCTTTGAATCAGACTGCATTTAAACTCAGTCTTAAAATTTTAAATTGGGTTGACATAGGGGCCATTCCACAACTTTACCCACTACTTTATCCGTTCAAAAACTACTTAGATGTGTGTTTGGGATGATCGCCTTTTAGGAACTCCCAATTTTAATGATCCAGCACCTAATTAAAAGTGAAGCTGAAAATTTCAGACGTGTACCTCCATCATTATGTCATCAATTCAATAAAAACTGGATCTAAAGGAAACATAGTGGGCTAAAATGAAGCCTTGGGAATGTCTATGAGCTCCATCCTATTGAAAATGTGTTAACAATGTTAAAAACTGAGCAAATGCCAGAAATGAACTTTTTAAAGTGAGCTTTACCATCTGCAAAGAGAAGAGTGATCAAATATAAATTTTTTTTCCTGTTTATTATTGATGGCTACAAAAAGAAAGGGGTTTCCCTGCAATGTTCTGAGGGACATTCATTTCAGATGAAATATTATTGCTATTATACATATTTGAGCCTTTATGCATATTTTGCCTGTGTATAAAATCCATATTGAAATAATATCTATGCACCTATAATCATGTCTTTTTGTTGTATTATCGCTATTCCTGTTAAATGGATAGCTCAAATTCATTATTAAAAGCCCAAAATACATAAACCATCCATGTATTATAAACTTCTGACCAGTGTTATACACTAATTGGACTGTATATTTCCATACCTGTGCTGTTTTCGGCAGGTCTGCCTTGAGGAGAAGAATGCCAAGTTGTCCAACCTTGCCCACGTCATGACTTTGTATAAAACACACACCTACACTCGAGACTGCTTCTCTTGGGTCAACGTGGTGTGTCGGTATCTCCATGAAACCTTCTCAGACATCACCCTGAACCTGGTCACCTACATGGCAGAGGTATGTACAGCTGATCATTTCTTCTCCCTCAGCTACTATCATATAATTTCACTGCTACATGAGCTGAATTTTGTTTAACTGTTGTTGCAGCTGTTAGAGAAGGGTCTCCCCTCTATGCAGCAGACACTTCTACAAATCATCTACAGCCTCTTGAGTCACATGGACCTCAGTGTCATTCAAGCCAAACCCTTCAACATAGAGGTCCTCAAGACAATTGAAAAGTTTGTGCAGGTAAACAGCAGAAATACAGAGCCTATTTCCTTTTTTAGGTCAATTTTCCTCAAAATTGACCTAATATTTTCATAATATTTCATAATGGAAGGAAAATTGTGAATTGTGTTTTGACCAAACACAAACTGCTACTGTGTTTTGGTCCACCTCATAAAATTCCAACAAAACATAAAATGTGAACATGCTTGAGGTGGAAAAAATACTTGCAAGGAGCTGTACATAGTAGAAAGACTGAGAGGATCTGTATTCCCTGTTCCTTCTGTAAGTGCTCATAAAAATAGGAGGAAAAAAGCTGCCTGTGTGTTAGTGCAGTAAATTTGTAGACACACCCAGACTATAAACAGACTGCTTCTGGCCAGGCCTCTGTTTATTCTCATACTGCATTTTATTGCCTCCAGCACCTCTGGTATAAAAATAGAGCCTCATAAGAACACAAAATAAGACCTTTGATGATATTTTTAAGTATGCCTTGCATAGTAATCATTGCGTGCATGTGTGTGTTTTCTGTAGACAGCCCATTGGAGGGAAGCGCTGAACATCTTGAAGCTGGTAGTTTCCCGATCAGCCAGTTTGGTACAGCCTTCACTCCCACAAAGTGACTTTTCCTATGAAGACATCAGTCGCATGTGGGACCGCTCTTCCAAAGCCTTACCTGGGAAAACTCTGGATTTTCACTTTGATATCTCTGAGGTGAAGCACACTTTCTTTCCTTTCCTTTTTACCATATTTTGAAGCTCTCTCTGACCCCTTAAAAGGTTTACATGAGTCTGCCTTTGGCCTTGTAACCTCCAAACCTTATTTTCTTGGGTTTGCTTTTTGTTTAGGTTGTTCGCTTTTGGAAAAGAAAATATTTTTTCTCCTTCTTATTGGTTAGACTTAATGTTGTCAAATTCCCTTGCGAGTCATTAAAATTGTAAATACAGTTAGCCAAATGTTAGTGTTGTGTGTGGGAACAGAACAGACAGCTATTTATGTTAGTTTATGAATGGCAGGAAATGATGTCACATCTTTGCTGCTGCTTTTTTTTCCTCAGTTTTGTGATACACTCAGTTGCACTGGCTCTCCATACTCAAGGTATATTAGACTTGTAATTGAGAATTCTCAGAATATCTGTGTTTTTACACAAAAAATGAAATAGAAACACCAGAATATTGTTATTTACTTTATTTTATCTGGAATCCCTTAGAGACCAGAGACCAAGTGGGTGTTTCTATGGAGCCCAATACATGGAGTGTTAAAGACTAGGAGGTCTTTTTTTCCTTCGTGCTTTTCCAGACTGAATATCGATTGTTTCTGCACCTTTATGTTTGCTTTTAGACGCCAGTGATCGGTCGGCGTTACGACGATCTGAAGCGTTCCCCGGGTCACGATGTGAGGAGCATGGCCACAGCTGTGACCCGCAGCACTTCCTCCACCTCCTCTGGGTCCAACGCCAATAATGTACTGGTTCCAGTCAGCTGGAAGAGGCCTCAGTCTTCACAGGTAAAAAAGTCAGCCTATTTCACTGGAAGATTTCTCTAAAAATGTGGTGATGCGTTTTAGATCAATACATGGACCTATTTAATACATATCTGCAATGTGACAAAATGGTCTAAATATGAATGTTAATAACATTATCCTTCTGCAGAAAAGAACACGAGAAAAGCTGGTGCATGTGTTGTCACTTTGTGGACAAGAAGTGGGGCTCACTAAAAATCCTTCGGTAATTTTCAGTGATAAAATTTTAATCACTTTTGAAAAGACTTTTTTCTGATGCATGTAAAAATGACTGAAGCCTTTCTTTGTAGGTTATCTTCTCTAGTTGTGGAGAACTGGACCTGATAGAGCACCAGCCCAGCCTGGTGTCCTCTGATGAGGGAACCCGCGAGCTCGAGAACATGGATGACACCACCTCCGAGCAGCAGTTCAGAGTCTTCAAAGACTTTGACTTCCTGGATGTTGAGCTTGAAGACGGAGAGGTGCGTCACAGTCGTCTTAGCTTTGTTTAAAAACTTTTAGAAGCGGCATAAAGATGCCAATCTCACCCCAACTCCCTGATGTATGTAATGAGGATTCTGTTTCTTGTCTTATTTATGCTATCTAGGAGCTGCAGGTAAGTTTTCTCTTGTTGCAGTTTTGCTTGTCGTGCCATAAATAATAATAATTAAAACAAAGGTTTTCTGGTGTGGGTAATTTAGCTGCTACTGATGGCAGAAATACTGAATATTTATGCATGTTTTTCAATTTATAGAACTCATTGTGCCCACTTGAGCAAGCACTGGACACACTGTATCTGAAGCTTATGAAATAACTTTTCTTATTTTTGTTCTAAAAACATTTCATCTATGAATGTTGTTCAGAAAAAGTAAAAAAAAAAATAGTTTGATTTTGAAACAAGCCCGTTGCCTCTAAAGTTTGGGAATATGTACATTAATAAGTGGAATAGGTTTGTTATTAAAAGTTAGAAATCACCTGAGCTTATCATCCAAGGTGGTTGAAATCTCCCATTTGACCAATTTATTTGGAAAATTGTTGGATTTTGGAAGATCTGTAAAGTCATGTTGTCTTAAAAACTCACTCTGTTAGTATTTTCACAGTGTTATCTCCTCAAGTGTTTAGTTGCAGCTTCAGTAAACTTCATTCAAAAATTTGATAGGCTCATGACACAGTTTGACCCCCAGCTAGCACTTTTGCACAATGCTTGCATGTATGTCATTGGGTTAATTCATGTTAAAACAAACCAAGACCTTCCATCTACATCTTGATATTTTTCAATGCAAGATGCTTTACTGTTGCAGGGTGAGACTGTGGACAACTTTAACTGGGGAGTGCGTCGCCATTCCATGGACAGCTTGGACCAAAGTGACCTGCAGCCTCTGGAGGAGAGTCAGCTGTCTAGCAGCATGCCCAGCCTCAGTAAGATTACCCATGAAGACTCGGATGAATCATCTGAGGACGATTCGCTTGCAGCCAGCCAAATTCTCTCCCACTCTCAGATAGTAAGTTTATTTGCTAATGTAACACTAATTTTGAATCTTTATGAAGCAAAGGCTTTTAAACTGTTTCTTTTAATGATTTTTGTTTGTTTGTTTTAGATCTGTAAAAAAACAGAAATCTCACATTTTTAAAAGAAAAAACTTTTAAATCTCTGTTCAATTCAGGTAATTAGGATTTCTCTCTGTAGACTGAAATTGGCATACTTTGAAAAGTGTTTATAATGCTTTTTTGGTACTCATTATTTATATTATTGGATGTCTAGTAACAGCTTCATAACTATTAAAATGTAAAGATATGCTGGTTGTGCAATATAAAATTATGTTCAGTTTTCTTAGGCTGTGTAAAGTAAAAGAGTGCTTGCAGTATGTTTATTTAGGGTTCCGTTCAAACATTGGCAATATAATCAAAAGAGTGGAATACTATTTGTTTTTATTTCACTTCACTGTCCTTGTCTCACTTCAGACTGTCAGCCTTTCTTCAACACCAGAGATCAGCAGCACAGACACCTCCTCTGCCGCTTTTGACCCAACCTCCGCAAATTCAACCCCTCTGGGCACCAAAAATCCCAGTTTCGAGGTCCAACTCTCAGAGGACTCGAAGCAGCGGGTGAATAAGGGCTTCAGAGTGTCTGAGATCCTCGGAAACACTAACTCCTACCGCACTTCCATTTTGGAATTCTTTACTAATTTTGCTAAATAGTTGCTCTACTATGAAATTGTTTTCAAATTCTTAAGTTTGAAATATGCTTTGGGTTTGGTCTTTGTTACTTAATTGTGCATGTGTATGGGGGTTTTTCTGTCTTTTCCTGTCTTTAAAGAAGAGCATGGGCTGATCTAAATTAATTAAAGACTTGCATGCATAACAATATTGAACTAAAATCTATAATAGGACAATATGCTATTCTCTGGGCAGTGGGCTAGTTTGTGCTTTTATTTATTAATGCCAGAAATTGGTTGAGAGTCTAAAGAGTTAAAGAACAGAAATAATCTTTCTTTTGCTTGTGTCTGTTTGAGGCAATGTGTATACCTGCTGCTTCTGTGGGGGTGGCTCTGAGGGAAACTAAAAACTTTGGCATGTGAACAGTCAGGAAAGGTTTACACATTGCCAGTCTGAGAAAAAAAAAATTAGTGCAAAGCCATAATCATGGCTGTGTTTAAATATTTAATAATTTATTCATCAATTGGCACGATTTATGCATACAAAATTCACAAGATTAAAGAAAACATCAAAAGGAGAGACCATAGTGTCCAGATGAAAGGTTAGTGGATTACTTTTTAAATAGGATATGATCTGTTTAATAATGAAGTATAACAAAGGGAATAATAAATAAATGTATGCATGCATTTTGATATTAATTTACACTTTGAATTTAGTTACCATCAGGGTTAGCTAAGAAGATGTCCCTCTTTTGTTTTCCAATATGAGGTGTCACAAGAGGATGAAGACAGTAATGTCCACGAGGACGACCTGTCTCTTTCTATCAGCGAACTGCCTCCTGAATATCAATGTGGAGACAGTTTGAGTATGGATGTGGCATATCATGACTACAAGGAAGAGCTGGACTTACATTGCAGCTTACCGAGGTACCCAATCACACCTTCAGTCAACCATAAATATTCAGTTTGTCAGTAAGTTCAATTCAATTTGGCTCATTTTTGCATTTAGTCTTCCTGAAGAGGAGAAAGATGACATGCTGGAGTCCCGTTCTTCACCGCCGCCGTCACCCTTCTTCTCTGCCATTCTTGCTGCTTTCCAGCCAACAGTGTGTGACGATGCAGAGGAGGCCTGGCGAAGTCACCTCAACCAGCTCGTCTCAGACTCAGATGGTTCCTGTGCTGTCTACACATTTCAAGTGTTTTCATCACTGTTTCAGGTATGATCATCTCATCATAAGGATCGCTTTTATCTTCATTTTGTATCCAAACTGTTTGGAATTAAGGGATAAATTGTGCCACTCTGTGTCCATGTTTATGGTACAGATAAGGAGCTATACTAGGTGGAAGTTTAAAAAATTAGTTATAAATTTAGACGAACTGATAGAAACAGTGGAGCACAAATGGGCATGTGAAGGCACGATTTAAAAAAAATCAAAATAGAGTCTAAATTGTATCCAGATTAAGGTTAATAAATTAACAGGATGATCAACTGTTAAAAGAAAAAATGTCCATATTCAGAATAGAGGTCAATTTAAAGATATTTTGTATACCAATCTGCCGAGATCAGATATTGCATATTTCACCCACAAATGAAAATTTTCTTTTTTTCTTGTATATTGAAGAAATTGAATAGCTATCATTTTTACAGTCAATGTGTTTTTAATGGTTTCCAGAGTATCCAAGCTAAATTTTGTTCCTTGACGTGTGATGTTGTGAGTTACCTTGGTGACGGCTTGAGGGGATTAGGATCAAAGTTTCTCAGATCTTCTGAGATCCTGTCATCTTGCTCTGAGTGCCCAACTCTGTTTATTGATGCTGACACAGTAAGTAGCTCAAAACACTTTTTTTCAACAATATACATCTGCTGGATGATTGAAAAAAAAAAAAAAAAAGAATAATGTCTTTTCTACAGATAATGTCCTATGGATTTCTGGAAAAAATGAAATTCAGTGTCCTAGAACTTCAAGAGTATCTTGATACTTACAACAACAGAAAAGAGGCAGCTCTCACTGTAAGGAGATAAATTATATTTTAACAAAATTAATCTGACCAGTTTCTTGTTATTATGCTGTTTGAATCTCAACCACCTGGTCTTTGTTGCTTGCAGTGGCTGAATAGCTGTAAGGCCACCTTTCCTGCTGGGGTTGCAGTGACATGCCAACCAGTGGAGCATGAAGAAAAAGTAAAGCATTTTTATTTCAAGACACTGTCACCATATTAAAAAAATATAACATTTACACAGATTTCCATTGCCCTTTGGCTTACCTCAACTCCTTGGCTTTTGTTCTTACAAAAAAGTTGATTTTTGTCCGGAGATAACTGAGAAAACTTGGATTCTGTTCATCTGCTCTTTCATATTGTACTTTCTGCATTACGATTACTGTGTGCTACTGTAGCTCTGTGAGTGTTACCTCTTTATGTCACTCAGTTTGTTTCAGCCTCAAATCAGTGCATGCCACATCGATTACTTTTTCTGTCATGTGCATTGTGATAACTGTCAGCTCTGCTCTGCATGGTTCAGCAAACAATCCATTAATCTTCCATTAATCCATATGTAAACAATTAAAATCAGAACATTTCACCATTTAATGCTTAACTTTCCAAATCAGTTCTTGTAATATGAACGTGTTCATTTGTTTGGCTTGTTTCACTTTGTCTAATAGTATATGATAACACCCTCCTTTTTTCATTCATTTTAAACACATACAGTACCTTGCAAAAGTCATCAAACATCTTTTTTGAACTGTTTGTCCTGTTCCAAACACAAATATCTCTGTATTTTATTTCTATTTTTGATTTGATAGTTCAACATAAAGTACTTTATAGAGTAGATGAGTACTGCAAGAAAAATTATACAATGTTTTTAAACCTTTTTGAAAGGTCTTAAAACTGTTGCTTGCATTTCTAATCATTCCCATTAGGTCAATACTTTGTAGATAGTCTTTCAGCTGGAGTTAAAGCTGCAGGTCCTTCAGTGTATTTCTCTAGCAGTGTTACACTTGCATATAATAATGTCACTTTCATTCTTCTATGCTAAATTGTTCAAATCTATTCAGATTTTCATTTGGATTTAGCTCTAGATTTTAACTGGACAGTTTTAATTAATGAATGTGCCACCACAATCCATAGGAAGGGTATCTTTAGGGTGAGGCTATGTGCTGAAATAAACAAATCAGTGAAAATTTAGACTTAAATTTGTTTCTGTTTTAAAAAATTAAAACCTTGTTCTTTCTCTTCACAACTATGTCCTACTTTATGCTGGTTTAGCACATATAATTCCAATAAAATGCATGGAAATTTGTGATTGTAACATGACAAATTGCAAAACAATTCAAAGAATTATTTCACCATTGAATCATAATTCTTACATTTTTCAGAGCATGTTAAACTGTTCAGATCATTTTTGTTCAGTTTCTAATTCAAATCTTAATTGCATGGCCTTGGTTTTCTCTTTTCTTATCTTCTTTTCTGCCTTGTAACATGCTTGCTTGGTAGCAAATGGAATCTCTGGCTGTAAGTTTGTAGTGGCTTCTTTTGTTTCTCTATTTACTTACAGCTAACTTCCTATTTATTTTCATATCAACCTCATCACAATTATCTTTCAACATTTCTCATTCAAGATTTACTGCAAGTTTGTGTTTGATCCAAAACCATTTTCCTTCCAGCAACTGGAGCTCTGTCAAAGACTCTACAAACTCCACTTTCAGTTGTTGCTGCTTTTTCAGTCTTATTGTAAGCTGATTGAGCAGGTCCATGCAATAAGCTCGATTCCAGAGGTAGGTGTGGTTTCCCTTTCATTGTCTTTTACATTCAAATGCACATTAACATCTAACATACATAAAATTATTAACCTCTCCCAATTTTTAGCTTACAAATATGTCTAGAGAGCTAAATGAATTGAAGAGCAACCTGAGAGCAGCAGCAGCCTCAGTGTCAAATGAGAAGATTTTTACTTTTGACATTTCCTGCTGTGAGACCGTCCTGAGCTCCCCTGAAGCTGCTGTGCAGGCCATCCTCGAGGGATTGAAGAACAATGAGTTTTCAAAAGCAATTCTCTATATTCGTGAGTGCAGGTGTGATAAGTATAATATTCTTTTTGATATTCATGCAGAAAATATCTTGAGTTATTTTACCCTTATTGCAAAGAAGGATGTTTGTTTGCAGAACAACGTGGCCTAATGACATCTTTGGCAGTCATTCTGAGGATGAGATCCAAACATTACTGAACATCTACTTCAGACACCAAACTTTGGGTCAGACGGGAACATTTGCTCTGGTGGGCTCAAAGCAAGATCTGACTGAAATTTCTCTGAAGCTGATGGAACTCAACTGTGAGACTCGGGACATGATCCGACGGGCCCAGGGCTACAAAACCATTACAGCTTTTCTCCCAGACTCCAGTGTTTCAGGCTCAACTCTCTGATGGCGGTTTGGTAGTGCTCCAAACCTTACTACCTTGCTTGAGGCAGCTGCTGTTGTATCAGATTTTCACCAGAACTCAGTTCTTTTGCTTAGAATGACCCAAACTTTTGATCCTTCTCTGTCTCTGAGAATCAACATTTCAAGTCATTGGACATACAGCAACATTTTTCAGTTATTCAGTTAGCAGTTGTATCAAAATTATCATTTTCTTGCACAAATAAAAGAATGTCACTAGGCATATTTACGCTGCTTACATGAATAACTAACATTTATAATTTATAATAACATTTAGCAAACAACATACCAAAGTGAAGTTTTTTGTTTTAATTATTTTAATTGTTGAGGGAAAATGTGCAATCCTTTACTGAAGTGGAAGACCTTTTCTGTCTGTTGAAAGAATGTATTGGAAAACACTGTCAGAGGAGGGCAAAGGGATGAGTTGTTGTTTTATTGTGTTGAGTCCTGTGTGTGTGTTTGAGTGTGTTTAAATGTATTGATTGTGCTCGAGTACGTGAATTAAATTATGACGACCGTCACAGATGGAATTATCAATTCTGATTTGTATGAGTGGTTCATGTTAAAGTACTCTGATATGGTGCAAATCTACTGTAATGTCAAACCTGCAGCTACCAGGTGGTTTATCTGTTACTAAAAATATCTTACTGTACCTTTAACTGAGTAGCTTTTTGCAAATTATGTTCATTATTTATATTTCAAGCAAGAGATAAAATATATTATCATCTAGATTTATAGAAAAATATGTTTTGTTTTCTTTGTTATTCCTGCCAAGCTTGCATAATGTATGCACATTAAAACAAATACTATGAAAATATATATTTAGAAATTATTTTGACTGACGATGAATTGTAAATAGAGAAATGAGAGCTTTGCTCATTAGATTGTATTTTTATGAAGGTAAACACTTCGTTGCACGCAAAAAGGGTATTTACATATTTATAAAGCTTTCACAATTGCTGTTATAATTTCTGGCCTTGTAGTCTTGGCAGCATATTATTTTGTTGTGTTCTCTGATCTTAATAAAACTTAAATTTTTAACAAAATGTTTTTCTTGTTTTTTAAGACAAGCATCTCACATTTTGGACTCCACATATTGTTTTGTGCTTGACCAGGAAGCATGCTGTGAAGTACCCAAAAAAGTAAGAAAACTAAACAAAAGTTGGAGAATGAGACGTATCATTAAGAAAAAGACCTGACATAACTTGAGCTATGCATCCCCCCTTAATTGGTTCATTAAATTAACCAATTAATTTGATTGATTTGATACTGACTGATTCTGAAAAGTGTACAAAATAATAATAATAATAATAATAATAAAAAAATATTAGTGTTCCTGTAGTCAGCGTAAACCAGAGCAGAACAATTGCTGTCAAACTGTTAATATTTTGTGAAAAGGTGCAAAAAAGAAGCATAGAACCACTTGAAGAATCCCTGTTCTAGACGTAGTATTTAGCTTGTATTTAATATACAACTGAATATTTTCTATATTTGACTTTTTCGTGCTGTTGTTTTTGTCAAAATTAACATCATAAATGGACAGTTTAATTCCTGTCTCTTATTCTGAAGTCGACTTGACTTCCGGAATGCGGCGCGCGAGTTTTGGGTTTTGCTGCGTGAACTAAAAGCTAGCAAACAAGCTGACTGTTAGTGTTGTATCGTTCATCCCAAAGTTTGGTGTGTTATTGTCAGGACTTAATTTTAAGTTTCCCCGCAACATGAGCGTAAACACTCTAGTACTTCGGAATACAACGTGTAAGTTTAATTCCAACTTTATTTTTATGGCATAGTTTCATTTGAAGCGGTTAGCAGTAACAGCTTGTTTGGGAAACATTTTTAAGATTCGTAACAATGTAAGGCAATTTTTACTTCCAGAGACACCTCTCATACGACTATTGGTTTGTCTGGAATATCGTATTAATCTATCAAGTTATTTGAGTTATAATCGACTGCGTTCTTTCTGAAAAGCCTTTGAACCCTTAGACACGTATTCCTCCAGGAAGCCGTGAATATAGTGTCCCAATATTTTTTTCCACACTTTAAATCTGGCTAAAATTGCATTATTTCCTTCCTAGGTTATGTGTATAATTAACTCTGGGTGTTGTTCGATTGCTGTGGAATGGATTCATGCATTAAACAAATGTACGACGCATTTAAAGATGATTTCTGGAAAGGTGAGATTTGCCAACTGCTTCATTTTTGAGCATATTATATGTTTTACCTGTGCTCGTGTTCAAATAGAGGTGCATCTTCACAAGTAAAAGTGTTGGGCCTGGCTTGTTGCATTCTTTTCCATACAGTTGACCAAATTTTGTTTCATTGTCAGCCATAATACTTCAGTGTAAATTCTAGTATCACCGCAGATTCCAAAAAGTCATATATTGAGACAAAAGGAATGCATTTTTGTTTTGGCCTGTGTTTTATCGTTTAGAGCTGGGACCGTTGGACCCAAACTGGTTTGAGTTACTGACAGCCCAAGCTTCTTTGAATGAAGGAAGTGTTGCCGATAACGATGAGTTGTGCGCCAACCAAGAGGGGCATTTCAAGGCTCCTCTGGAGAAGACGGCAACAGAAAGCCAGCTGTTTTCAACCCCTAAAGTTTTCAGACACCGTCGGATTGTGTCACCAGACACTGAGGATGATCCGTCGTTCACAGCTGCACAGGGTATAAACAATAAAATAATTAAGACTATTCATTTTATGAAGTCAAACACCTAAAATCTACATGTCCCTTTCATTCTATCTAGAAAAAGAAATGTTACCATGGATGCCAATGCAAAGTCCCTGTTTGCTTCAGCCGCCAAAACAGTGGTGAGTAAAACTTAAGATTTATTCCCTTATGCTGTTAATAACTGGGTTTTCTTATTCTTGCCCTTATAAAACGGAACTTGATTTTGTATTTTTTTGTTTATTTTAGTGTCTCTAATTTAAAATGTGAAGGTGTTCAGCCTCAGAGTGAGGAGAGTTTTGGTAAGCTGAAAATCTGTTTAATCTTTATATTTATGTTTTGTCTAAAAAAAAAGTAATTGGGCACATACCAACATTTATTATTTCAGATCTTCTGGATTCCCCAGAGAAATTCCCTGTAAGTATAGTCGACCTGAAGCTGATTTTCTTTTTCTTAACATTAGTGTTATTTTCATCAAATGTAAAAAACATTTTCTCCCTTAATCTTATCCTCTGAATGAAACAGGCCAGCTATGCCAATCACATTTCTGAAAGTCTCGGCGCACAGATCAATCCTGACATTTCTTGGACCAGTTCTTTTAATACACCACCAGCTTTGCCATCTACTCTAATTTTATGTGAGTTGCAGAAACAATTGGCAAGTATTATTCTTAAATTATGAATGATTCACCATTTTGTGGATCTTTTTTATGTTTCAGCTAAAACTGAAGAGAGTCCCTGTCCAGTGAGTGTTACTGCAGACAGAAAAGTTATTGTGAGTACTCTTCATAGTTCAGTTACTTGGTATTACTACTACAATGAGTAGACTGATTAACTGATCAGTTATTGTAAATCTGTAATTGTAAATTTAAAAAGTGTAATTCAGTCAGCCTTTAGACATTGGTTTGAATTTTCTTCAGGTAACAAAACACAAACATTAATAATTATGGAGTTAAAAACTATTATTTTACATACCAATTGTTTTTGTAAATCTATTTATAGTTCTGTAGGTCTAGTTCTCGTACTTTGTAACATGAGTAAATTTAAGAAGGTGAAAAAGATACATCTCATAGATCTTCAAACGGCATCACACCAAAGTATTTATACAGCAACAGACAAAAGTGCAAAATTTATGTTATTAGAAAAAGTCTCTGCAATGGTTGTGTATTACCTTATTTCATTAGCAAACTGAGACCAGCTCTAAATATTTAATCTTTTAATGTCAACTCAGTTTTCCAAGTCTTCCCTAATGTTTAGGTGACTGCAGTGACACACTTTGCACTGTCTATTAGATATTTATATAGTCAGTTTCATTCATCTTTGAAGTAAATTGATTAAAAAATATAAAATGGACCTTGGAATGAACTTGATACATTGTGCAATAACTTTGCACTAATTTGAACCAATAATTCTTGAAAGCAGTTTGATCTTTCTGTGTTGCACCACAGGTCCACCCTGATATTAATTTATTTATTCTGAGCTTTAGTTTTAGCTTTGAGGGCCAAAAGTGTAAAATCTTTTTGTGTTTCCCACAACACAATAAAATTTGACAAAAACAGATGGCTGTAATGTTAACTATACTGTATTGTGTTGATATATTGTATGACATACAAATCTGTGTTTTTTCTTTTTCTTTCCAAGTTTGTACGGAAGCTTTTTCCTTCACTTTCGAATTCCTCCCTTAAGACATTGAGAACTTCCCAAGGTAATCACTTTTTTCCTCATCATCTACCCATATGTAATACATTATTTTAGTCATTTTAGATAAAAATGAATAAATGTGGATTACAAAGGGTCTGTTATATTTGTTGTTGTAGAAGTGTACTCATCATAATACTAAATATTGTTTGTTTGTGCTGTAATAAATAGGTCCAGCTTTCCCTGTGACTGATGCCTGCGCCGAGTCGCCATTGAACCAGAGTGAAAGTCATCAACAACAGAAAGTTCCAGATGCTCTGGAAGGAGAAGTTTGTAGCGCAGATACCCCTAAAACCTTCTTTGCTAATAGTAGTTCTGCTCTGAGAAAAGTGAAACCTGACAGAGTTAAACGTAAACAAATAATTCAGACAAATGAAGACGTCTGCAGCCACGAAGATACCTCAAAATCAGACAATGCTGCATCCAGTGAAGAGGCAATTGTTGATCTGGACTCTGGGGGTTTGCCTTCAACCCCACTGGTGAAAACTGGAGATACGGCAATCAGCCAGTGGTCTCCTCTAAGTCTATCTGAAATCTCAACTTCTGCGGCGGGAAGCAATATGACACTGCCAGGGGACACTGACTCTGTGCAACCAACCAGGCCAACCTTGAAAATGACTGACTCTGGATTTACTCAAAAAAAGAGAAAGTTTGTTTACACTATCACAACCACAAAATTGCAAGCTTGTGGCCAAGACCTGGAGCTCCACACAACAGATCCCTCACTAAAGATTTCAGAGTCTGGTAAGACATTTATTTTCCAAGTTTTATGTAAGAATATGAAGGTTTCTGCATGTGGACTGGTCATCTTGCCTCTCTTTCGCCCCCATTTTGTGCCTTTTCAGGTTTGATTTATTATCCCGAACATTTTCAGTAACAAAACAGAGCATTCTGCCACATAAATGTTTTGTAATGAGCATGTATTATTTCATTCTTGTGTGGCTTTGAGAACTTACAGCTTAAATAATTAGGTTATATTCTTATTAGTCACCTGTAAGGAAATGTGACTATGTGGCTAAAATAGAGATAAAATTGTGTCTAATGATGTTGAACTACAAAATGTGCATAATCATTTACTATAATTCTAGAGTTAACAAGTGGGTGTAATTATAATGTATTGCGTTGATGTTTTCTTTCTCTGATTTAAAAAAAAAATGGTTTCATGCTCTTAAAAAATCAAAACAAAAGAATTCCATATGAAGCCAAAGATTAATAAGATATTTGTACATGGGTACAAAATGGAAAGAGAAAGAGACAAGATGGTTGTGTGTCTGTACTGATTTAAGGAACAAAGAGACAAATATACTGAGCCATTTTAGAAATGTGACCAAAACGTTTCACTCTAGAATAAACTTAATTGATTTTTTTTTTTTTTTTTTTTTTTGTATGCTGGCATTTAGAACAAGAAAACAACAAGTCATTTGTGAACACCCTAGATAAAGAAGAGTGTCAGAGGACTAAAAATCAAAGAAATATTACAGAGGAAACCGTAAATTGTTCTCTTGGAACAAAACTCCAGCATATCGACATGTCACAACTTTGTCGAGAGTTTGCACAGGACTTCAGCCAAATGACAGACTTAAAAACTGTGGAGAACACGCAAAGGAACTTCTCTCCTGCGGCATGTCTGTCTGCTTTGAAACAAGCAAAACAGAACGGAAAGCCAGCTAATTTTCCCAAAGATTACAGTTGTATCAGTAAAAACAGACCCATCCCTACCAGTAATCAACCATGCTCGATGAGTGAAGTCACTATGATTGACAGCGGATTCCAATCAGGTGTAGCAGACGTCACCCATATGACTTCCTCGTCATTTGGTCTTCCCCTCTTAGAGAATGTTGGCCAAAACCAACCAAAGCTGAGTTTCAAAACTGGTATGCATAATTTCCCCTCAACCAATGGAAGTGGAAAGCCAAAATTTGATGTTGAAGTGCCTGTGCAGACATCTGACACAGAGCAGGCTCTGGATCATGGAAAGGAACTTGAGTTGCACACAGTGAGCATGTCAACAGATGAATTATGGGACAGAGAAGAAACTGTTGGTGAAAGTAAATGTACCCAGCCACAAAAAACTCCTGTTTCTTTTCTGCCTGCTGATGCGTCAGGATTCAAAACCGCCTCAAATAAAGGCATCCACATTTCCCTTTCCAACCTGGAGAAAGCAAAGCATTTTTTTGAAACGACTGAAGATCAAAAGTCTTCTCTTGATATCAGCACAAAATCCCATCCTGGCATTATTTATAAAAGTAATTCGATTCATAAAAAAACAACAAATACATCATCTAACTCAAGCCTGCCCCCTTGTGCCGGAAAGTCATTTGGAAATATCAGTTCCCAATTAACAGCCTCAGAAAAAGCCGATGTGACAGAACTTTGCATTCTCTTGGAAGAGGCAGACAGCCAATTTGAGTTTACGCAATTCAAATCTGCAAAAAAACTGCCTAATCATCAAGATAATCACAATTCTCCACAAAAAGAAGACAATGATCTTGACCCTGCTCTTCTTGCAGATATAGACTTTGATGACAGCTTTAGTTCTGAAGGTGGAAAGCACTCCACAGTCATGATAAATGACAAAGTGGCCTCAGTTTTAGAAAACGGGACACATGGAGAAACAACAAAAGCCATAAATCGGTGCACAGGAATGTCAGATTTGCTGAAAAGGGAAAGTCCTTTAAATTCTTTGTCAGGGAACGTTTCTGAAGAGAGGGAATTTCTAAAGTTAGGTAAACCAAGTATTCTTCCTGGGGCTAAGGATATGGAAGCTACATATGAGGAGAACAACAAGGCTTTGATCCATAGTGAGGGATTTAGGACAGCTGGTGGAAATGTTTTGCATGTCTCTAAAAAGTGTCTGAACAAAGCCAAGGCTTTGTTTGCAGATCTGGAGAGAAACTTGACAGATCAGATACCTTCTGATAAGCAGAACGGGAAAAATGCTGCCATAATAGAACGGAAATATAACAGGGGTTCTGACTCATTCAGAAAGGACTCAGAAAGAAAGAGGGAAAACTTGGGTGTCGGAAGCAAAATTGAGAATTGCTATTCCAAATCAGAAGGGGTTGTTTGTTCAGATAAAAATGTGAGAAACAGGAACGACACTAAAAGTGTGAAAAATAATGAAATTGACACAATAATCTGTGAAAATGGTTTCAGAAAGGCCAGTGGGAAAGGCATCTCCATTTCAGCAAACTACATGCAAGAGGCAGATGCATTTTTTCAAAGACTGCCATGTAATGGAGCACAAAGAAGGTAAGAAAAGCTTTTCAAACTTCAAAAGCCCTCAGGTCAGCATTTCTAAGAAGAGTGTCACTGGATGCACTAAACTTGAAAATGTAAATATAGCTGTGGTTTCACATCATACAAAAGGACGACATCTGAATGAAGTGGAAAGAAATGGTGAGTTTACAGCAGCTTTGAAAAATGAAGACAGAAAATCTTTTCCGACTTCAAAGCCGTTCACTATGCTTCACCCATCAAAGAGCACGGATTCATCTGCTTTTGAAGAGCTGTGCACAGGTGATGGGTTTTGTACAGCGACTGGGAAGAACATTAGTGTGTTTGCTGCTGCTATGAAGAAGGATGAATCTCTTTTGAATCAGATTCACACACCCGAGGAGATAAACAAAGAAACTAATGAAAAAGAAAAGGCTTCAAAAACAAAATGCCTTGGTGATAAGATATCAAACCTAGATGCTGGTGGTTTCCAAGTTGTTAATGGAAAAAAAATTGCAATTTCATCAGCTCCTTTAAAGAAAGCAACTCTGCTAAGAGAATGTGAAAAATCAGAGAATGAAATTTGTATTTCCTCTCAGCAATCCAGTCCCAAGATACCAGGTTTTTCTGCAGCCAGTGGTAAACCTGTTGTCTTGTCATCGGTGGCCTTGGAGAAGACTCAGACACTGTTCAGTGACATCAGTTTGATCATGGATAAGGTGGCAGAATCTGCTCCAGTTAAAAAGGATAAGAAGCTTCAAACAGAACCAGAAAAAATATGCTCTGGTTTCACAACTGCAGGAGGAGAAAATGACCAAATGTCACAGGAAAAATTTGATGATTGGGTTTTGGCCAAAGCAGTGCAAGAGGAAGATGCTCTCTCCATCGACGGTGTTCTGGAAAGCAACAGTGTAGTGTTGGAGAGTGTGGGGAGAAAGAAGGAAGATGAAAAACCTCATGCAGATCAAAGATTTAGAACAAACACATCTGTAGAGGCTGTGAAAGGATGCTTGAGGGATGCAGATAAACAAAAGAAACACCAAGAGAACCTTTTACCACAAACAGGCTGTGGATTTAAGACAGCAAGTGGGAAAAAAGTTGAAGTTTCATTTGAAGCTCTGAAGAAAGCAGAAAACTTGTTAGGTGACTGTGTAGGAGTCATGGATACAGTGAATGCAGCACTGCCAGAATCCAAGGCTATTGATGTTCCAGTCAGAAATGATGGATTTCAATCTGCCAGCAGTAAACCTGTAGCACTTTCATCAGAGGCCCTTCAAAAAGCAAAATCTCTCTTCAGTGACATCGGTTTCAGACCACAGGACCCAAATACTTCACAGATGAGGAAAAGTGGCAGGAATCAAGACGGTAGCAACAATACAGAGAAAATGTCTTGTGGTTTCACAACTGCAAGAGGGGAAAAAGTTGATGTGTTGCAGAAAAATCTTCAAAAGGCAAAAGTACTTTTCGACGAACTTGATGATCAGGTTTTAAGCAAAGTGGCGCAGGAGGAAGATGCTTTCTCTGCAGGCTGTGATATGGACATTAATAAGGAAATGTTGGAAAATGACTTAAAAGGTAAAGTACATATGCAGAAAAGCAGAAAGGCAAGTCTTGCAAAATGTTACACAGATGACAAGATGAGGGTAAGCATTTCTATCCCAGAGTCCTCCAGTGATGCAAACAAACAAGTGGAACAAAGAGAAAACATTTTACCGCAAGCAAGCCGTGGATTTCAAACAGCCAGTGGGAAAAGAGTCGATATTTCATCTGAAGCCCTAAAGAAAGCAGAAACCCTGTTCAGTGAGTTTGAAGAAATTTCAGATAAAACAAATGCAATGTCATCACAGTCCAAGTCTTCTGCTCTTTTACTCAGAAACTGTGGGTTTCATTCTGCCAGCAGTAAACCAATGGCACCTTCCACTGAGGCTGTTCAAAAGGCAACATCCCTCTTTGGTGACATCACTTTCAGTATGGAGGACTCTGATTTTTCACAGACAGTAAAAGCTGATGGGAAACAAGACAGTCGAAGCAAAACTGAGAAAATATGTTGTGGTTTTACAACCGCAAAGGGAGAAAAAGTTGATGTGTCGCAGAAAAATCTTCAAAGGGCAAAATTCCTCTTCAAAGAAGTTGATGATTTCGCTTTAACAAAAGCAATGCAAGATGCAGATCAGTTTTTTAACCAAGTAGAAGGTTGGACTATGGACAGTAACAGTGAAAAATCATCAGAACAAACTAATGCGGCACCTGTTGATGAAAGAGGCAGCATTAAGGGAAACATGTCCGAACTCAGAACAAATACCGGCAGTATTTGTGAAGAGCCTGAAAACGGTTCCATCAAAGCAAACCGGAAGGAAGGTGGATTTCAGACGGCAAGTGGAAAAACAGTTGCTGTTTCACCTGAAGCTCTGTTGAGAGCAAAACTTCTGCTGAGTGAAAACAAAGCAGATGAGGAGAGCACTTGTGCCTCACATGAGGCCTTACAGAAAGCAAAGACTTTCTCTAGCATTGGTGTGAAGTCATTACCTTCAGCAGCAGACAATCGAAGTGACGACCACATAGAAAAAAAGTCTCATTTGTCAATTTGCGATTTAAATGCTAAAAGCAGCAACCAGATATCTGACATTATAGAGACAAATAAATCTTCAGACCCACAATTTCAGTCACTAAACCTCGCTGGCTGTACAGAAACACAGCACAAGTTTCTTGCCCAGGAAGCTTTAGATTGCACGAAAGCCTTACTAGAAGATGAAGTTCTAGTTGGTCAAAGTTTGTTGATGACTTCAGAAAATTTGCAACTGCAAGATGACCAACAATTAAATGAAAAATCAGCTGAAGGGGACAAAGGGAGGAAAAGGAGAAGTGCTGAAGATCTCATTGGTAAGTATTACACCTTAAATGGTTAAATAAATAAATGCTGTTATTAAATATAAATTCTCATTTGTAGTTTATTAAATTTGAGGACTTTTGGTAAAATCTTTTTAAAGTGTTTCCCTATTGTATAAACTCTAAGACGGTTTTCTTTACTGTTGTAATGTAGCTCAGCCACCTTCTAAAAGAAGATTACTGGAAGAGTTTGACAGAATGGCTGATAATCCACGAGGTTCAGGACTCCACCCAGTGAAAAGTGGTCCAAATGGTAAAACACTCATACTTCTGCTGCTTTTCTAAAACTGAACATATTCTAAATTTTAAGTTACACTTTTCCTGTTTCATCAAGGGATAATGGACCGGGGTGTTTTCAGGTACGGCACCTTTCTTCATCCAAACATTACAAAGCCAAACAGGTAAGTTATTTTGTTGCTGGAAATTGTGTTTTCCAAAAGAATGATAGATTTTACCATCCTTCTGTATTGTTATTTTCCACAGGGATGCAAAAAGCTTTGTGGACACAAGATTGCAAAGGACAATCCAAATGCCGTATTCTGACCAAGGAGATAGTCGATCTGCAGCCTGCAAGATGCCGACATTTGTCCCCCCGTTTTTCAAAAATGCAAAGAAAGATGCACTCAATAAACCAGAGGCCAGAGACCGCAAAAAAGTGCCTGCGTTTGTTCCACCATTCAAAAAACCAAAGGTTGTCCAACAAGAAAGCTCCCCTAAACAACAGGAGGACAATAATCAGCATCACTCTTTATGTTTGGAGACCAACAGCAAAACAGATGCACCACTTACTAAAACAACCCAAAGCTGTGAAGAAGTTGTCACTTTCGTCAACACTTCAAACACTAAGATGATTAATCAAAGTGTTCCTCTAAAGGTGGGATCTGTCAGCTCTACTCAAATGCTACATGTGGATGACAAGCTTTCCAGAAGCCAAGGTAGAGTGATATTTTTAACGTAAATCTACTTAAAAGGCTCTGGATTTCCTGTATATTGGTACAATAATTAAATCTATTAACAGACAAGACTGAGAACATTGGACTGGCCCGGGACATGCAGGACATGAGGATTAGGAAAAAGAAGCGGCAGATCATTCGACCGGTGCCTGGGAGCTTATTTCTGACAAAAACCTCAGGGGTGACGAGAATCCCATTAAAAGCTGCGGTCAATGGAAAAGTCCCAGAAAGATACTCGGCCCAAGAGGCAAGGCCACATCGTCTTCTTCTTTAACTCATGTTGTTTCCAGCCAGCAGCACTTCATTTATATGTTGTTCTGTTTCAGCTGTATGAGTGTGGAGTCCATAAGTATGTTCCAGAGATCACCGGTGAGAACGCTGAATCATTTCGCTTCAATTTGCTGCAATTCGTCAAACAAGAAACATTAGCCGATGGAGGTGGTGTTCAACTCGCTGACGGAGGCTGGTTGATCCCCAGTGATGACTGGACAGCCGGAAAAGAAGAATTCTATAGGTATTAATGAGATTCCCTGGTTTTAGAGTAAACATCACATTGGGTTGGTTTAGCCTCCTGTCTTTGGTCTCTTCTTGCTGAATATGCTGAACTGTTTTCCTCAGAGCATTATGTGACACTTCTGGAGTGGATCCCAACCTGATCAGTGAGCAGTGGGTGTACAATCACTACAGGTGGATTGTGTGGAAGCAGGCTTCCATGGAGAGATCATTTCCAGAAACAATGGGCAGCCTTTGCCTCACCCCAGAGCAGGTTCTCCTCCAGCTTAAATACAGGTACATATGGGTTTCCGAAGTTGCACATATTTACAGCTGCAGAAAATAATGTTCGATTATTTAATCATAATTACTTTAGCAATGAGCTAAACACTACTTTGTTAAACATTAGTTTGTCAATTAATATAAAGATTTCTTATTAAAATGTGAAAATAAATGTAAATATTAATTTTCTTTTGAAATTACTTTTTGTAATAAGTCTGTTGCTAAAAATTAATCTAAAATTTATCTGATTATTTACTAAATTTTTTATTTAAAGTCAAATAAAATTTCAGAAAATGCTTATTTGAGTGCACAAAGATGATGTTGATGCCTTTAAATATTTTGTTTTGATCTTGCAAAAATATAACTTAAATAAAACAAAAATGTTTGCATAAAATAAATATTTGACTATCTAAAATAATGGTTTTTATAAGATTTTTATTATTTAAAGGTATACTTTTATCTTTGGTTTGAGACTTCACAGCATTTTGCAACTCGGCTGACAGAACCTGGAGATATAATGCATCGTTATGTAAAGAAGTGCAGCTCTTACACTGCTTTTTTGGTCTATAAATTATAATATCAGGACTTTTAAAATGCACCTTTATTTCTTAAACTGGATCTGCTGATAAATAATAGAAACCCCTATTACATTTGAACTCTTTACTCACAAACTTTCACCCTTATTTAAAATTATTGTGCAATTTGAAATATTTGTAATATATGTTCATTCAGGTGCTAAAAAATATGAAATTGCTTCATATCATAGGTCAACTCCATTTTTTTTCTGGAATTTAGTTTGAAAATGAATCTAAATCTAGAGAAGCATGGAATTTTGAACTGAAACTTGTACAAGGACCTTGCATAATAAAACTTGAAAAACAAACATTGAGAAATCTTCTGATAATTTCTTTTTTTTTTCTTCCAGATATGACGTAGAGGTGGACCACAGCCGCAGACCAGCTTTGAGGAAAATCATGGAAAGAGATGATACGCCGGCCAAAACTCTTGTTCTCTGTGTCTGTGAGATCATTTCTCAAGGTCAGCTCCTACATGCACAGAGCTGCAGCAACACTAACTTGTCACAAAGTGCTGAAGCCAAGGTGGAAACTCCAGTTGCAGTCGTGCGGCTTACAGATGGCTGGTATGCCATCAAAGCTCAGCTGGATGAGCCATTGACTGCAATGCTTCACAAAGGTCGGCTTGCTGTTGGTGGCAAATTGATAATCCATGGAGCGCAACTGATGGGATCACAAGATGGTTGCTCCCCTTTGGAGGCACCAGATACTTTAATGTTGAAGGTACTTAAATATTCCAGAGTAGACTTTTTATTATGTTGTTCACTCTGAAATAGGTAACATGTCGTTTTTATTTAGATATGTGCCAATAGCACTAGGCGTGCACGGTGGGATGCTAAGCTGGGGATTTCACACAGATCCACGACCATTTCTGCTTCCAGTCTCCTGCTTGTATAGTAAGGGAGGGCCAATAGGATGTGTTGACATCTTCATACTGAGAAGCTATCCCATGCAGGTGTGTAGAGAAAAACCTATTTGTATTTTTCACTCATATTTGTGGATGCTCCATAACTATTTGTCCTGCTGACTGTATGTTTTTTTTTCTTTTCTTTTTTCTTTTCAGTGGATGGAGAGGAAATCAAACGGAGGTGTTGTGTTTAGGTCCGTTTGGGCAGAAGAGAAGGAGGCAAGACGATTCAACAGCCACAAACAGAAAGCAGTAGAGTTGCTGTTTGCCAAGGTTCAAGCTGAATTTGAAAAAGAAGAAGAAGAAGGTAGATGTTCTAAATTCCACTTTTAATAGAAAAATTAAATGTGGAGATGCTTTAACATGTCGTCACGTTCAGGGAGTATCAAACGTCAGCGCAGAAGGAAAACGGTTGGCAAGCAAGATATCAGGAACCTGCAGGAAGGAGAAGACTTGTATGAAGCACTTGGAGATGACCCTGCTTACCTGGAGGTAATATGAAATTCTCTTCAAATGTTGAAGTTTGCGTCCCTTGTGACCATTTCTAACAAACTTGCCTACATTTGTGTCTTAGGCTCATTTAAGTGAACAACAGCTGGAGAGTCTTCAGGCCTACAGGCGCTCACTAATGGAAAAGAAGCAGGCTGAGCTGCAGGACAGATGTCGGCGTGCTCTTGATGCAGAAGACAATGAAATGAGCTGTCCAAAAAGAGAAGTGACACCTGTATGGAGACTTTGCATCGCTGACTCAAGGATTCAGTCCAGTTGCGGTTTGTCTTGTTGTGATGTTTTCCATTTTATTTCTGTCATTTTAACTTATTCATCCTTATGTGTAAATATCCATTTTATTTTTCCTTCCATCTTGTAGTTTATCAGTTAAACCTTTGGCGGCCTTCTTCAGAACTCCAGTCTTTGCTGAAGGAAGGCCGTCGATTCAAAGTGTACAACCTTGTTGCCTCTGATGGAAAGAGACGTAGCAGCGTTGAAACTGTTCAGCTGACCGGGACGAAGAAGACACAGTTCCAGGAACTTCAGGTATTGTATTACACAAAAGACGATCTTTAAGTTATAACTGATAAAGGAAATATTTTCAATGACTTGACTAAATTTTTTACTCAGGTATCCCAAGAATGGATGTCCTCGCATTTTTGGCAAAGAATCTCCACAGATTTTGTAGATCTTCAGAATGAGGAATTCAAGCCTCTGTGTGGAGAAGTTGATCTCACAGGATTAGTCATCAATGTTGTAGATCAACAGGGTAAGCGCTTGTTTGTCTTTTTTCTTCTTCTTTTGCTCCTAGTTATATTGTTGACTATATGTTGATCTGCACATTCATACACAGGTTCCTCTCCTGCATTTTATTTGGTTGATGGGAAAAAAAATTTTGTGAAAGTTCGCTGCTTCAGCAGCTTGTCTCAAGCTGGCCTTGAAGACATGGTGAAGCCACGTGTTCTTTTGGCACTGAGTAACCTGCAGCTCAGAGGCCAGTCTATACACCCCACTCCGGTTCTGTATGCTGGGGATCTGACTGCCTTCTCTACAAACCCCAAGGAGATTCATCTACAAGAATCCCTTAACCAACTCAAAAATGTGGTACAGGTACAGTGCTGAAAACTGAAAGTCTCCTGTTAGGCTGACACGTTTCACAAACTGTTTTCTGTTTCTGTAAACTTTCTTGCATCCAAATCACATATAACATTTATTAATCTTTCTCAGTTTTATTTTCATCACATTGGTCTAAGTACCAAGTTGCTTTAATGTCACTGTTTGCGTTGTTTTAGGGTCAGGACAACTTCTTTATGACCGCTGAGGAAAAGCTTGCCCATTTAATCAAGTCTAACGGATCCTTCTCTTCATCCCTCCAACCCCAAACGCCAGTCGGTGCAAGAAGACAAGACTCAAAGACAAATGTGAGTTGATACCGTGCCTTGCTAAAGTATCCATCCTCCTCATCTGCTCCATTCTATATTATGTTACAACCATAAACATCTTAGTATTTTCCGGGATATGATGTGTGAGATCAACACAACACATCTAACACATGTAAAGTGGAGAAATGGGTGAAGTGCTTATCTGTGGTTGTTGGTTGACAAATCCATCTGAGCAGAAGTAGTCTGCAGCTTTTTCACAGTTAACCAAGGGTCTCATGGCAGGTCTGTCTTTACAACGTATCTGTTTTATTCTGAGAAAAATATACACGTAGGTAGACTCTTGTTTTCTAGTTAGATGATTTATAAAGATATTAGTTACACAAAATTAATAACCTCAAGGTAAAAGGGAGTGAATACTTGTCTCAGCTTGGGTTTCCACAATTTCATTTGTAAAAATGTTTTAAATTATTCATTATTTTTGCTTTAATGTCACAATTTAGCTGACATGCTTGACACATGCTTGTACATGTGACAGTGCAATGACAATAAAGTTGAATTCTATTCTATTCTATTCTATTAAATTGTGACATTTTGCTGGTCTGACTCATTAAATACATAGAAATGTGTGTTTCTATCTTCGGAAATACCTTTACAAGGCTCTGTATATTTGTTCTAACCACTTGATGCCAAATGAGAGCTGAAAACATCTTTTGATGCAGGTGGCCTTTCTGAAACCAATCAAAAGCCTCGGATCGTTTACGCCTGTCAGCAGTAACCTTCCTGCCGCAACAGCTTCAACAGAAAAAGACTCCAAAAGCTTGAAAAGAAAAAGAGCTTTGGATTATCTTTCTCGCATCCCGTCTCCACCACCCATCTCCCCCCTGGGCTCAGTGGTGTCTCCATGTGTAAATAAAACGTTCAACCCTCCTCGAAGGTCAGGGCCTGTACAGACTGCTGCACCAAAAGCGACCGTTTCTCCGGTGGAGGATGAATGGGTGAACGATGAGGAACTGGCTATGATTGATACTCAGGCATTGCATGCTGGCAATTTATTTTAGTTTATATATATATTACAACTGTACAGAGAAATAGATGTGAAAACTTTGTTGCTTAAAATCCTGTGGTTGCATTTGTCATGTCCTTAAACATATTAAAGTAGTGAAATTGCTCTTCACATTATAAGTCATTGCTTCTGTACTTGTCTCTTTAATTGACTCTTGCTGGAACTATAAGCGTTTAGTTTTTGGAATCTGAAATGCAGACAGGGCTGCTCCTTTATGATATATACATAGGCTAGCTTCTATAACTTTGAAATCCATGGCCTTGCATGTAAAATTTAGTAGCAGACACAGTTGGTGTGTATTTGCATTTTTGTATCATTTTTTAAACTATCATAATGTTATGGGGCATAAGAAATCTGGCTATTGTTTCATCAAAGGAAAATTTGTTTTGAAATTGAAGGACACCCGATCTGAAAACCTTTATGAATCATGCTGCAATAATATGGTCAGATCAGCCAAAACATCACCTCTAACAATGACCACTCCCACACCCAGTTTGAAGACTTATTACTTTAGTCTTCAAACTGGGTGTTGTAATAGTAAGTCTAATCATAAATACAGACTTACCATCAAGTTGAAGGTAGTTTTCCACAGTTTAATACAATTGAATTGAGAAATGCTTTTACACATAAGTCTATTTTGAAGCTAAATATGGAATACTAACCAGGTTGCCGGTCTGCTCATCTTACAATAAGTACTTTTTAAATCTTGCGTATAAACGTGTAAACACTAGAATTCCAAGAAGCACCTCTACGTCAGTCCTGCTGGGGGCGCTCACGAAAACGTTGCCTGGAAAACGAAAGAATAACGTCACTTCCGTAAACACAACACAGGACAAGTGAAATGTTGAAAGCGGGAGCCAACTGTCTTGTTAAACTTTGGCAACATTTGCGTGTTCTGAATGTGTAAGGTAAGCAATCCGTAAAGCAAAATATTTCCAAGTATAGATGTAGAGGTAATGGTTTCTACATCTATACTTCGTCCATTGTGTTACCTCGTGTTGCATTGACTTAGCTAATGAGGTGCTACTGTTAGTTTCGATGTCAGCCAGTTTTTTTGTTTGTTTGTTTTTCTTATGGCCATTTGAGTAAATATGTTCGAGCATGAATTCATTCTAGATAAAGACCAAGTGATCATGTTGTGTAGGTAAGATGTTTTTTGTGTGTGTGGAGTAAGTAGCTATAAATGAACACAACATTGTTGGAATTCTCGAAAGAGACCACGCGATGATCCCTGAAATATCTTCAAACTCACTAAAGTAACAGCAAATAAAAAAATAAAAAAATTAACCAGTAAGGTTTTACATTGCTTTCTAAATGTGGTTCAGCAGAAACATTAAAAGAAAACAGGATAATGAAATAAACCGAAACTGGACAAAAGCAATGGTACCTCTTGAAAAGATTGAGGATAATGTGCCGATATGGACATGATAATAAACTATGGTGTTGTCCTAATTAGCATTACAGGTGTAATCAAATAATATGTCTATTTAAATTGTGACTAATGGTCACAGTGGTTTTGTCTGTAACTCACTGACTGTTACAGAAATCATTTGATAGCCCCAAAAGCTTGTGGAACAAAATATTAAGTTTCAGATGCCATCACTTTTGTCTGGGTTTGTTTTATTAGTTTGTTTTTTAAAATGACTACGTTGAACCACAATTCAAAATCAATGTGTGATTTTCATTGGTTAAGTTTCAGTACATTTTTACTTATTACTTTCGTCAAATTCAAGTTATTTCATAGCCCCAGATAAATCTGGAGTTTAGTCAACAGAAAAGTCAGAGGGGCGCACTCAAAGCTTTAGATGGGCTTAAAGCTACTACTTAACTAACCTGGGTTTTCTTTAAAAAAAAAAAAAAGCCAGATTTCTCACCTCCATGCCACGCTTTTAAATCACATGCTGAGTACATGGACATCCTGTCATTAAGGTGACATTTCTGTAATATAAATCCTCCATTATTGTTCTTGTGTCTAATTATAAATCTGAGGAAGTGAATTCAGAATTTTCATTAGCATAATTTAATCGTTTTTAGCACATACCAATAAAAATATGCACATAGAATATAGGTCTCTGCAAATAATTTATATAATCAAATAAATTTCACTATCTCATTTGAAATATATGAACTTTTGGATGGTGATCTAAATCAGTAAAATGCATCTGTATTTAAAATGTTTTGTAGATGTCTCACCCAGATCCGACCACCACAAGCTTCGAACTCTCTGATGATGCTTCCAAGGGAGGAAATACTAAAAAGTCTGAAGATGATTCTGATGAAAAAAGTTCTGAATTAGAGCGCAATGATCCCGACAGATGTTTAAGAGAAAAGGTGTTGAAGGAGGTAGGACTGACCAGCACTGCGTTCATTGGTCCTGCATTTCCTCCACAAGCGATCTCCACCAAGCCTGACATTGAAGACTCGTTGAGTATGTTTTACAAAGAGCTTGAGAAGATTGATACACCAGATCAATCTTATCAGATTAGTGATAATCAAGAGAAAGAAGATGTTCAGCCTAACCTCAACCAGTCTGAACTACCTACCACCAAACACTCTCAGGATACACCTGATGGGAAAATGTTCCCCACCTCAAGTTTTTACCAGAGCAACAGTAGACCAACTAAGTCCTCCTGGGATCACTGGTATCAAAATGAGCCATACCAACTCAAAAGGCCAAGGCCAGTGGGTAACCAGTGGGATTATCCTCTACCACCTAATAGGCCACCTGATCTTAGATTTCACAGGCCACCTTTCCCTCACCATTCACACCAGTCTGTATACTCAAATCCACAAAACACTTCACCCCCCATTCAAGTAAACCACAACAGCTCTAGAATGATGAACCATCATCACAAGGATTTTCATCCTCCACCATTTTCAAGTCCACCTCCGAACGTGTTCATCCCCCCTCCTCCGCAGGGCCGTCATGAAAACCCTCCTCAGAACTTTGGATGGAATGATCAGAGTTTTTATGACATGGATATGAATGACGCACCGCTTAGGTGGTCTGGGGAACAAAGAGAAGAATGGCAGTGGTGCGATGACGATTACGACAGGCCTCCGAGATTTATGACAGAAAATGAGCCATGGGAACAACAGTATGACTACCGACCCTACGAAGAGAGGCATGAGTATCAATCTGATTTGGTGCTAATCTTGATGAGAGGATTACCAGGATCTGGGAAAACCACACTAGCAAGGTACAGCTATGAGTAACCAAACTTGCTTTTTAGTATTTGTATTGGATTTCCTTATTTATTTTTCACTTATATGAACAACTCTTTCAGAGAACTGCTCTCCTCTGGCCCAAATGGAATAATTCTCAGCACGGACGATTACTTTGCTCAAAAAGAAGGCTACCACTACGATCCAGACCTTCTAGGGGCGGCACATGAATGGAACCAAAGCAGAGGTGAGGTCTTGGTAAATTCATGTTTAGACTTAAAGAATTGTGGATTCAAAAAAAAAGGTTTTGCAATCACAAGATTTCATGATATCTTGGATAAGTACAGTCTTTTCTGTATTGTTTAAATGAATGGTGTTTATGTTCAATTCCATATCAGCTAAGGATGCCATGCATGATGGTTGCTCTCCTATCATTATTGACAACACAAACCTCCAAGCCTGGGAGATGAAACCATATGTCAAAATGGTAAGGTGTTTATTTATCTCTTTAATGTTCAAAAGCCTAGCTTATGAAGGTGTCATTATGACACTTAAAAGTGAAATGAATAAACACATGTAGTTTTTATGCAAAAGATGATAAATTGTAGTGTTTGCAGGATCTTGCCTTACTACATTTTTATCCTCATATTCCTTTAAGAGGCTTAAATGTGCCAAGATGCTCTGGATTAGGTTTTTAATTACAGTTAGTTATCCTCACCTGACTACATTTGTATTTCGTTCAATCATTGACTCCTCTTTTTTTAAATGTGCTGATGCATTTGTTCATTAAAAATGAAAAGGAGGTAGTGTGACAAGATTCTAAATGCAGAACAGCAAAATGCCCGGATTGCAAGGAGTTAAACACAGTACATTCAACTATCCCCTTAACAACTGAAAGAATTGTCCTCCACCAATTAATTACGTCAGGGAGTTAAATTAAAATAACCATGTAAGTTATCTAAAAGCAGCTAGTTTGTCATGGTAAGGAACATAGTTTCGAGCTTTACCTAGAAAGCAGGGATTTCAGTTATGGTCTAAGAGGTGCAGCTGCTTTTTAATCTGTAGGGCAAAGTACATAGATCTGCAAACAAAGTGCAGTGTAATAAAACCGATGATCATATAATCTAAAGATCTAATGGTAAGGTACAGTACCAAAAAAGATAAAGAGTATGCAGAAGTGGAAACTAAAAGCAGATTTCATATTTTACTAAATAGAACTTTGCAACAATTGTAACCAAAACCGTATGAATGTGTGCTGAAGTACGGATTTTGAGACTTATTTTTTTTAGAGAAGTAACTTAGCTGCTCGGAACGTGGTCGTAAGCAAATTGCATGTTGACTTTTTTACTCATCTAATGCGATTACATAGCCTTTATATACATTCCTAATAGTAACTAAAATTCTTATCAATTGAACAATATTAACCCTACATAAATGTTTATGGTAAATTCAGGAATGTTTTTGCTTACCTTTCCCAGTTGGATGGTCCGAATGTTTTGCTTGCTTGATGCACTATAGTCAATTAACAGTTTAAATTAATTTTACAGGCCTTGGACAGTGGATACAAAGTTGACTTTTATGAACCTGACACCAGCTGGAAATTTGATCCTTGTGAATTGGAGAAGTAATTAGAATATATTTTTTTCTGTAGACATTATTTAGATTTTAAAGCAGCACTTTATAATCTTTCTTTTTGTACTTTATCTTCAGGAGGAACAAACATGGCGTTCCTCAGGACAAGATTGCTCAGATGATGGAACGCTTTTCGTTTCCCATCTCCATAGACATTGTCATGAATTCATATGAACCAGCTCATGTCAACCAGAGACGTCGACCAGAGCAGCAGCAAATTAGGAAAAAAAAGTTATTTTTGTTAGTTTTTCAGAGAGAAAAAAACTCTAATTTTACCGAAAGAGTAAGACTTGTGGTCATGCAAATGTCACTTTTGGTAATTTGTAGTGTTTTTTAATTTATTTCTTTACATATTGTAAATTTTAATGAAGAAAAATTATCTATATTTTTAAAGGTGTTTTTTTTTTTTTTTTGTTTTGTTTTTATCTAATTACCGCAAGGAGAAATCAGATTTGTATATATTTTCCATCAAATATTTCATATGTATTTTTTTTTATTTTTTCAATATGCAGCTATGTTATAAAAAGATTCCTATTTGTCTTGCATCATTTCCATCCTTAGTGCAGTTTTCTGACTTTAATAAATTCTCAGACATAACACTGTTCTGTTTCAGGATTTATTTGTCTGTGGCTCAACCAATACAAGGCAAGGGGTTGTTTTGCTGAAGAAAATGGTCTTGTACATTTAACTAATCCGGAAACTTTGGGCATACAACATTGCATTTTAAGGTTACAAGGTGTTTTCACAGTATTTTTTTTTCTCAGTTACTCCATATGAGATGCAATACTTCAAAAGGTTTAGTCACTTGGTGTTCTTATTGAACCTGGTTCCGCCTGAGATTTCTTCTTGATAAAGGGGTTTTATCATCTCCAATGTTATCAACTGTTTGCTCATTAGAAGGACTTTTGCAACGTCTGTGACTTTATGCATCAGTAATACTTATATTGGTAAGATCAACCGGGATCAGTATTTTAATACCTTAAGCTAGGGAACTTGTCTTTGAATGGTTTGGAGTGTGAAAGTGAAAAACACTCATAAAGGTTCAGTAATAGAAAGTGCTGTATAACCTGTGTGTAACTCACACTAGTTAAAATAATACATTGTGAAAATGCTTCAGTGCAGAATCTTTCTCTGACATTATGGGATTACTGTGTCACTCTGGAAATAAGTCGGGGTCTCCTTGTTCCCTCTGGTGCTCATTAGAGCAGCACACAGGTGGTGTAAGGTGGAACCTTTTTTTCTTCTTGTAATCACTCCTTTGCGAAGTACCCAGAGCAAACATTCTCCTCGAATGAGACTGAGACTGCTTTTATTTCATGGTGAGTGTATTGGATGATTTATTTATTTTTTTATTATTTTATTTTCAAAAACATCTGCTTTTTTTACAATCTCTGGGGGTCTTGGGAATGATTTCCCATTCTTGTGCATCATGATTTTATAGAAAAGAAAAATCCTTTATTGCCCCACAGGGAGAATAATCAGGTCTACCAGCAGCAAGTTAAAAAAAATAGGTGTAAGAAAACGCATTCCTAAAAACGTAAAAAGTCTAAAAACAAACAGCATAAAAATAAAGCTTTATGAAACTGATCTGAAAGATGGATGTCCCACATTTTAGATTTAATTTTATTTTCTTTCTTGTACAAGTATTCTCTATTTTGTTGATCAGTCACATAGTCAATTCAAATTCATAAACATGTTGCCTTGGCATGCTTTCCACAGATACTAACCAATGTTCACATTTCATAGTGCATTAGGTGAGCATAATTGGTTTGGAGAGACGGTTATGATCGAAGGCAGTCTTAAGGACACAGTGACCTCTGAAGAGATGCCAGAATTGTAAACGGTGCTTTGGAGCAGCAGTGGCTACAATGAAGTGTGTGAGATGTGTCATGAATTATAGCCAGTGAGCTTGTTATTACAATGAGAAACAATATTGCTTAAAGAAAGTTTTAAATGGTTATGAATTCAAAACCATAAAAAAAAATATTGTGTCATTCCCACTGATGGTTCTGTTATTTTTCAGTCTTGAAACAGCATTATTTGAGTATAAACTTTGACTAAGCCACTCTAAAACTGTAATGTTATTGTTGCATAATGTGTGCTTCCATTAATTCCAGCAAACTGTCCACATCCCGAACCAGCAACCCTCCCCAAGAACATCATACTAAAAACTGAAATTCTAACATGTTTTTTTTTTTTTTTTTTTGCTAAATCCAAAATGAATCTTTGTGTTTGTATTCTTGGTCAGCTGTGTCTTGAGGTTTTCTATGGATATTTTTTCTTAATGTTATATCATGAACCTTGATTGACAGGTGAAAATGAATCATGCACTGTGGTATGATGTCTCTTGTGGATTCTTGGAAAGTTTTTGACACTCCGGAGAAGGTTTGACTGCTGTTACACATTTTCTTTTTTTAACCGATTGTGTTCTCTGAAGAATCCCATTCATATAACTTTTTGTCTACAGACGTGGTGGTAATAAGGTCCAGGTGAGGTTAATTCAGATTAAGTAACCAGAGTTATTTAATGATGGCCAATCACTTTTGCCTACACAGGGCCAAGTTGGCTTGACTATTTTTAAAAATGAAGCAGACATTTGAAAACTGCTTTTGCATTTGTTCAGTTTACTGATCTCTGATATCAAAATTTTATTGAAAATCTGAAACATTTCAGTGACCAAAAATATCTTTAAGGTCAAATAAAATATGTACTAGGCAAAAAGGAAAGTAATTTTTTTTTATTTTAAAAATATATTTGTATTTATCCCATAAATCAGTATTACTTTAACTTAAAGGCATATTGTGATAATATATTTGTTGACCTTTCTTATTTTCAACATGTAATATTTCTTTATTTTCAGGACTGAAGCATTTCTTGGAGCAATCATCACTACTAATTAATACTCCAGTTCAAGCAGAAACCAAAGTTGACATTTACACATGGACTCTCAGACATTGGACTTTCAAAGTAAGAGCAGTTTGTCAGTTCTGATTGTAATAAAAGGAAGAGCATCGAACATTTTGGAAGCAAACTTTGCATTAGTGACTTCTTCAAATTTTGCTTGCAAATAATCTCCCTAGTTTTAAATTAGAAATAATATATTTCAGCAGTTGTGTTTTGCTCTCTTGAATGTATCTTTAACACCGGCATTAATCCAAAAATTTCAACAATGACTCAGTGTTTTTGTTTTTTGCACTTTTTTCCTAACCAAATCCCTCTCACATGCCAGCATTGATCACTGGGTATTGACTCATGTAGAAAAGTACAACCAAGACTTGCCAACCATTTGTGTAACCATGACACAACATGCAGCTCAACAACAGGACATCAGAAGCAGGAAAGGTCATCTATGGAGGGCTTAATGACTTTGTGCGTCTTCCTTAGAGGGGAGCTGTCCAAAAAAAAAAAAAAAAAGAGCAAATGAACAGTGTAAAAGAGGTGCGTCATAATCGTTTGTGTGCACACATTTGCATGCCAGGTGACTTCAGGTTTGTTATGTGAGGAAGCCAGCAGCTGCAAAGAGCAGGCGTGCTTAGAATGATGATTATGTAAGCCAGTTGTGATTAGTGATTTGTGCTCCCTGAATGGCAGTGATGAACCTCTTACTGCTGCTAATGATCAGAAGACACAAAAATCAGAGCTGGCTCACTAGAGGGCAACTCAAACTAAATGTATGAGGGGAGTGGGCTCTTAATTTCCCCACTGAAAAACACATTGCATAATCCATGTTTCATGAGTTTCTAAGTGGAAATTCAGGATAAACAGGAACCTGATTTCTAAGACACAAATAATTTTTCAAAAATCAGGTTTAAGTTGCTTAGTTATCTCGTTGTTGTGTAGTTTATTCTTGCTGTCATCTTTTTGCAAAGTCAATTTACGCTGATTGAAGAAAGGGGTCCAAGCATGAAATTAAAAGCTCTCGTGCGCCGTCAGCTGCAGTTCACGTTGTTTGTTGTGTTTGTCACGTGAGGCCAACAGCCAATAACAACCGTGTGCCGCGACCGCACAGTTTGTCTTCTATGTACACACCAACCAACGGCTGATCGGCCTAGTGAAGTTCACCTCATTTAGAGCAGAAACAAGATGTTTCAGCCTTCAAAATAAAAACCCACTGCTTTCTTTGGGGTTTATTTTTGGATGTGGACATGGGTGTCAGAGACTCCTTCATAAAACAATCAAAGCCAGAGTTTATGACTTTTGCAGGGTGTGTGTTGTCTGAAATGACCAGCTTTCTGGAAACTGCTGGTGTTTTCAGGTGTTTCCAAGCAGCAGGCTTGTGTATGTGTCATTAGGACCCTGGCAACAAGCAGACTTGTGTGGCATATGAATAATTCCTTCCTTTTAACACACATTGTACTGGCCGAGTGAAAGTGCATCAAGAGAAAACAGATCTCTGGACTTCGACCAAGAGAAAGAACAGAACAGAGCAAAAATGATCAGATGTGACACACCAATGATGCATTTTCCCCTATATCAGTTGTACAATACATATTTAATAGTCAGTTCTCTAAATTCTGTGGAGCTCCAATGCACCTGTCCACTGGATTTGGATATTTTGATTGAAATAACAAAGTATAACATCCATCCATCCATTTTCCGGTCACCATTCTGCCTAACGGGGTCGGGAGTTACTGGTGCCTATCTCCAGATGCGTTCCGGGCGAGAGGTGGGGTACACCCTGGACAGGTCACCAGTCTGTCGCAGGGCAACACAAAGACAAACAGGACAAACAACCACACACACACACACACACACACACATACACTCACACCTAAGGAGAATCTGGAAAGCCCAATCAACCTAACAGTCGTGTTTTGGGACTGTGGGAGAAAGCCGGAGTACCCGGAGAGAACCCACGCACGCACAGGGAGAATATGCAAACTCCATGCAGAAACACCCCGGGCCAGGAATTGAACCCAGGACCTTCTTGCTGCAAGGCAACAGCGCTACCCACTGCGCCAAAGTATAACATATTTTTGGCAAAAATGTACATTTGTTATATTTATTTGAAATATATCAGCATTTCTTCCTTTTCTTTTCTTTTTTTATGTTTTGCTGGAGATCACCCAGACATCTATCCAGCATTCATTGCAGTTTGAGCTGTGAGCTGGATGGAGGTGTCTGGGTTTCTCACTGACATCCTGACTTAATCCCAGATTAAAACAACTACGTGAAGGGAAGAATTAGTATTTAAGTTAAGGAGTGTGAAATGCTTAAAAGTAAAGAAACGTCTCTGCTTTTTTTTTTCTTCTGTTCTGGATTCTCGCTTTCGGACTTTTATTTTGAAATGCGCCACAGGAAGTGTTCTCCTACACTCTCACCGCCTTGCCTCGCGAGGAGCCCAACATGCTATGGATATGATGCCGTGCTGCGGTTGCGCTCCAGGCGGTCACACACTCAGACGGGAGGTGTTCCCATAGATTTCGGTTCCCTCCAGCCGTCCTCCCCGCGCTGTTCCCAATGTTCCCGCCGCCTCTGTGACCTGCCACCCATCCTCATGACGGGGCGACCATTTGGATCCATCGCCTGGAGCACTGAGGGAAGTTTAACTCCGGCGACTTGAGGATACGGGCGGATAATTACACTCAACAGTAAGTGAATTTAACACTGTGTTCATTTTGTGAAATTATATTTGAACAGTGAGTTCAGTGCGTGAATTGATTTTTATGTTTAGAAATGCATAGGGAGTGAAGCATTTGGCGTTGATGTTTTTATTTAAGCTGATGGAAAATCCAGTTCAGAAACTAATTATGTCTAACTATTTATTTTTAAATTCGCATAAATCTGTTTGAATACCTGGTTTAAATTAGAAAGTGTTATTGATTGATTGATTGATTGATTTTTAATCCCCAAGCTATCTCGTGCCTTTGAATAAACTCAATATTTATTGTTAATTTTTTAAACAGTACCAGCTTTGAGGCTGCTTTTATTTCATGAGCCCTTTCTTCATATTTCTGATGGAATAACGGCTGTTGTCAGACCTGATGGGTAAATCAGTTCCTGTTCCTCCCTCTGCTCAGATATCTGTTTTTGCAGTACATCACATCGGGCATCCATCCTGGTTTTGCAACATATAACCAGAATTATTTGGGTTCAATGCAAACAGTTTTTAGCTGTCAGTTGTGCATAATTCTATATCTATATGACACTTTGTGTTTTTTTTTAACTCTTTCTTTTATTTTTGTATTTAAACTGACTGATCCACCAATTGTCCCGTTCCTCCAACAGCTCTGTGTCTGTCAGGCATTGCATCTGTCCCCTGATTTAATTTTAGCTCCAATTGTCAGTCAGAGCCAGTGCTGTAGCCCTCCCAGCTGCTGGTTACATAATGTCAGCTGAGGACTACCACAGTCTACTGAGCAGAAGAAAGAACTACAATTCCAACAGTTATAATACAGTAAATGAGGCTGCATTAAAGCTTTATGTGGATGATGTTTTACTTCCACTCTGCTGGGATGATGTAAGTATCCAGAAATAGGTCTGACAGAGGGATGCTGGCTAGCCTACTTTCATAAGCAGAAGAGTACATCGGCAAACCTCCCGATCCACACTGAGGAGGAGATGGATCTGGCAGTTTATATAGACTACAATAGACATTTAATATGTCTCAGCTCAGTCTTTCCCATGCATATCCTGTTCCCATAATCCTCATTGTGTGCACACTGTAAAAGAGATCAGGCTATCTTTCGGAAGAGATAAAGGGGGAAATGTCTGGCATTAGATGGATCATTAGCTCCCACTGCTGTGCTTTGGTTAAATTAGTGAGTTTCTTCACTGATTGACTTTATAGAGCTGGATAGGTTTGTTAAATTGTTCAGGCATGAATTTGCAGTGTCTACAGAAGACCATATTAATAAATACAAATGTGAAGCTTTCCTCTTGTAGCTGAAGAAGCAGTGAAAGTTTTTTTTTTTTTTTTGCTGCTTGATATTTGCAACAGATGCTCAAACAGGTGTGTCTGATGTGAGGCCTTTCATCCAATACTTTCGTTTCACAGAAATAATGCACCTGTCACTGTACTGCATGGAGCAGAAAGTCTGAGAACAAAAACCTGCCAGGTTTTGCATTGAGGCCAATATCTCTCACAGACTTTGAAGCAGATGGGTTTTTTCAATAAAGGTTTTCTTCAGTTTGGAATAGCTTGTTTGAATTTGACTTGAATGAAAGTTTTCACTTCTGATTATATTGTGCACAAACCACATCAAGACTGAATTGACTGCAGTAACGTGTATGTGTGTGTGTGCGTGGTTAATAATTGGATATTATTTTTGCTCCTGCATGCAAGACAATAAAGATCAGCTCGAAGGAATGTAAAAATTTCACATTCATCGTGTACAGCTCAGTTTATAAATAGAAATGTAGGGAGTTACAAGGTGTTAGTAAATGGAGATGTACTGAGAAATTGGCTGCTGTCCAGAATTACGTGATATTCACCTTGTTCATCCCTAGTGAGTTGTGAAAGGCTGGTAAGGAAATAAAAATACAGTATTTTTTCAGTTAGTTAATGCACCATGAACAAAAACTCCTGCAGGGATGTGGTGTTAAAGGCCGGCATTGTGGATGGCTGCTATTATTGACAGAAGAAGATTTGAAGTTAGCTGGTAATAGGAAAGAGCTTTAAAATGGAGCCTGAGGAAGCCCAGAGATGAGAGATAGAAAATGGTCTGTCTTAATGTAGAGATATGTCTGCCTTTCATTCAGGTTGCAAAATGAAATGAGAGAGGATGAGACTTGAAGCAGGTAACACGACGGATGGATTATTTCCGGTTCTTTTCTGTCCTTTGAAATATGCTGCATTTAGAAAGATACAGGTTTGGTGAAAAATACAAAGCAATACTATTTTAGCAATACTATCTCTTCTGACTGTGCTAATTGCTAGCATGGCTAAAATAATTTAAAGTCAACTTTTTGTCAAAGTAAAATTAATGTTTGAAAATAATGTCTTGTAATTGCTCTTTTACACTTACAACATAACATGACCGCTGCTTATGTTTCATCATTAATGAAAAAAAGGCTATACCAACATATTTTAATGCCTTTTCTTTACAAAGTACTATTAAAATCAGCCACAGTTTGTAACACAAGCTGAAAGCTTTACAAAAATCTTACATCAGGAGTCGACCACAAACTTCAAATTGCTGCATGTTAATAATTTCTTTAACATTCCAGTTTATGGATGTTAAGTTCACTTTCCTTTATTGTCATTGTGGCATGTACAACAAAATTCAAAAATGTCTTTCATTTTGAAAACAACATGTAAACGAACATTTTGCAAAGAGTAGGTTTCAAATTTTTTTGATGAAACGTATCTAATTGTTTGACTGTATATTCAGAGTTTAATTTCATTTACATTTAACTCAATATATTAAGTTTCATTGCTTATCTATGCTGTCTTTGATTCTCTACGCATTAAATTATAAAGATATTTGTATATTTGTGTAAAAAAAAAAAAATTAATAAAATAAATGCTGCCAAAATTTTAAACCAGACATATTGTGCATATTGTAGGACTTTGGATATTAAAAATAAAAAATAATTTGTGCAGAACTACAGAGCTCTAACAAATGTTTATGGAAACAACTACAGCATTGATTTCCTTGCCTTTGTAACAACTCCTTCTTTGAATATTTCTTTGAAACCTCATGAGGTTTGGTTTAATTCCATCACAAGATCAAAAGCACACCAGCCGAATAAGGATGCTGCATCTTCAGACATTTGTTGCCTAATATATCATTGTAATCCTTTGTATAATAATCAAAATTCTTTGTAGTGTTCTGCATGAGGGTGACAAATCAGCAGCACTGCAGAAGCTAAGGGCTGCATTCTAATAAACTTTGTGGACTGCAGGTAGAACTGTGGATAACAGATCAAGAATCCACTTTTCAGGATAGGAGTGCAGCAGAGGGTAAATCGTATAATAAGAATCTCAAAGAAAGCTGAAATACTTATGATACAATGCTATTGTATAAATTCCAGTTATAATGACAATTTTAAAAGCTGAGTGTGATACCAGTGGTTTCCTGTAGTGCTTCATTTTGACACCACCAGGAATCATTTGTGCTTCTTTCTTTAAAACATCAATTTTACATAACTGCTGTAGAGCTGGAGCTGCCCAGAGCTTCATTAGATGACTTCTCTGTTTTTCCTAACAAGGATATGTTCATCTGCAGGACTGCATTATGGCCACGAGAGTGCTGGCTGATGCTGCTGCTACTCCAGGCACACAGCAGAACATTTGGCATTAAATTACCACTGCTGCCTGACACACGTTGGAGTGTGTCTACTGATTAAGACTGCCAGCTGACCTTGCTGGACCTTAACAAGCATGTGGTGAAAAACATCACCACACTGTTCCCTGGGGTTCTTATTTAGATGTTTTTCTCTCCAACCAAGCTGAGTAACTGCAGTGCTTTACCAAAGTGTACACTTGAATACTCTGGTTTGCCAGTTGAATTTCAACTAGCAGACTAAAAATAAGTGCTGTAGTGTATACTTGTGAAGTGTAATGACACAAATACTTGCAAACAAAATTGGATCTGTAAGGGATTGTAAGACATCAAGAGGTGGACTTGTAATTAATACAGGGGTGTCCCTGTCAAAAGCATTCGCAAGCCAAGACAAACTGACAAAATAAAAACAGAAATCAAGGAAATAAAGTAATTTGATTTGGGGTTCTATTGTACAAAACAATGTTACTCATCATAGATCCAAAACTTAAAAGGAATTTTGCACATTTGCTGTATTTAAAGTTTTTGGATTGAAAAAACTTATTTTCAGGTGTAAGAACAGGACTTTGCTTTCTTTCAAAATGCTTGCTGTCTCTACCCACTTAAATAAAAGCTGATTTAGGTACCGCAAAGTTGGGTTTTCAGTTAGTCTCTGGGTAAAACATGGTTCTACTTATTATACAAGCTTGGTCATAAATACATGAATACTTTGTGTTACGCACAACATTTTTCCATAATAAGAAAATAATGTTGGTAATAATTTTATTTTGATTACAGATGAAGTCTTGTGCTGCATGGGTCAAATTTATATCAGTCTTGAAGTGCATTTGGGCCATAAATGACTCCTGGGCTGCAATGGGTGCCTACTCAATGTTAACACCTGAATTCAATCAGGAATCTTTGATGAGAAAATTGACGTTCATACATGCTCAACATCAAATCTGACTGAGCTTGAGCGATTTTACAAAGAGGCAAAAGGTTTAGTCTCTATTTTTGCAAAGCTGATCGACATGTACCCCAAAATACTTGCAACTGTACTTACAGCTCACAGGTGGTCTTACAAAATACTATATCAGGGGGAGTTGAATACAGAAGCACACCACACTATACAGATGTTTAATCCTAATATTTGGCACTGATTAGTGACAAAGGGTGAAAAAGTTCTAACTCTCTGCGCTATATTTGATGGTTTAATTTGTTCTCTTGTCATTACAGCCATGAAGCTGTGAGGCTGCAGGAGGCAGCCGTGACGAACATGATGGAGGAGGCTGCCAGTCAACTAGAGAGGGACCATGTGCACAGTGTCTATGACAAGATTGCTCCATATTTCAATGACAGCCGCTACAAAGCCTGGCCGAAAGTGCGACAGTTCCTGCTGGACTTGCCTCCAGGGAGCATCGTGGCTGACATTGGTGGGTGTCACCTCAGAAATGCGATGACATGATAATTAAAGCTGTGTCCTTTTTTGCTGTTCTTGTCTATATTCACATCATTTAAAAGAGGCTTAAAATACAACAGCAAATGAATCCCTCATGTAATGAAACCTCTTGTCTTTTATACTATTTGTAATATCTTCTATATATATAATCGACTGTTTTGTCCTTGTCAGGTTGTGGAAATGGCAAATACCTCCATATCAACAAGGAGGTGTTCAAGCTGGGGTGCGATGTTTGTCGCCCCCTCGTGGACTTTGCTTGGAGCCAAGGACACGAGGTCCAGATGTGCGACGGCCTGCGCTTGCCTTACAGAGACGGCTGCTTTGATGCTGTGCTTTCTATAGCCGGTATTGGACTCACACAGACACACACACACACACAGTTAAAGATGACTAACAAAGCTTATTACTCCCTTCGTATGCATGAGCTCAACATCTGTAGCTGCCATTTGGTGTAAATTTCATTACCACGTCTAATGATAAACATCAGTTTACAGCACCATGTGTTGCCAAGTCAACAGTGTGAAATAATTCATGTGTTCTCCAGCAACTGTGTAATATTATGCTCAGTTAGGGGAGCAGTCAAAAACACAGTTACAGTGTGTACTCTCAGTGCATGGCATGCTTTGTTTCTTACAAGTGTTGACATGTAAGAAACAGTGCCTTGAAAAAGTATCTTGAATTCCTTTTTATATTTTGTCACATTTCAACCACAGACTTCAGTTTCATTGGGATCTTGGGTGAAAAACCATAACAAATGAGTTCATTGTTGTAAAATAGAAAGGAAAATTATTGGTTTTCGAAACTGAAAGTGTCGTGTGTTTTCCGTCATCTTTTTTCTGATACTCTACAATAAAAGCCGCGATTTATCATTCTTTTGTATGGAAATGCAAAGACTCACAATGAACAAACCCCCTGAGACATGATCATTCACCCAAACCATGTGGCTGGTTTTGTACTTTGTCCTATAATATTATAAATCTAAGCAGTGTTTCAGTCTTTAAACTGAATAGCAAAGGATTTGATGCAATATTTGCAATTAATTTCAACAGGACGAATACAATAATGGCACTTTTCCTTGTTTGTTCAGATCTTTTTTGTAAAGGGGTTTGACATCAAGAGAGCAGCAAGGCTCAAACCAATTTGCTATTTTAATTCATTTATTTTTTTTAAATTTTCATGAGTATGAGCCCAGGGTTGGTGTTCACCTATCATTAGGACAGTAACTCTAAACACACAGCCAGAGATATGTTTAAGAGTTAGATTTGCACATTCAAGTTCAGAACCTAAAATTAAATGTTATGCTACACTTTTCAGATTTTTCCATTGATAAGAAAAATGTTAAAAACCCAAATATCGTCTTCCTTTTTCTTTAAGAGCACTACTTGTGTAGGTGAGTCACATATTCCAGTTAAATAGACTGAAGTTGGTGTTTGTAACAAGACAAATGTGAGAAGATTCAAAGAGAATAGATACTTTCCCAGGGCACTGTGAACATCTTCCCTTCATCTTTCTTTATTCTGAAAAAAGCCTGTGTTTTGCACAGTCATTCATCATTTTTCCACCAAAGAGCGTCGCATTCGGGCAATAAAGGAGATGGCTCGCACTCTGCGAGTTGGTGGACGCATCATGATCTATGTGTGGGCCATGGAGCAGAAGCGGCGGAAATTCGAGAAACAGGACATCTTTGTGCCCTGGAACCCCAACCCTCATCTGTCCTCCGCCTTCAATAGAGACGATACCAAACCCAGGAGACGGGCCGCAGTGCAGAGCGTGAGTGAAGCCATTGACAACACTGAAAACTACAGGAAGGTCAGAAGCACATCCTCTGTAGCCGATGAAGAAGATGTGACCCAGACGGTGCCGCAGCAGAGGACACAGAGACTGTGGTTCTTTTCCAGGTCTCTGGATTCTGTGTTTGATTTTGGAAGCTTGGCCATCTCCTGGCCGTCCTCCAGAGACCTGAGACATTTATCATCAGCCACAGGTGAAAACGAGGGGAACAAGCCCAACCAGCGGCCAAGAGGACGAGGCCTCATCAAACAGGTCTCCAGCTTCTTCTCCCCTCCGTCTGTGATCGGATCAGAGGAGGACGTTTTTGACTCAGACACAGACCTGCAAAAAGATCAGAATGATCCAGGAGGGCCTAGTAACCCAACCTATAATAACGGCAAAGAAAATCAGGGTGTCTCAGTATCTTTAGCACAGGAGTGTGGCTCACTTGCTCTGCCGGATCTTATTTCCTTGCAGCAGGAGAATCTGAGGCAGTCAGAAGATCAAAGCGTCAGGGAGCCAATAGGATCAGGGCAACAGGAAGGCACACCTGAAGAGCAGGTGGAAGCTTCCTGTCTGAGGTACTATCACGTCTTCAGAGAAGGAGAGCTGGCAGAGCTGATAGAGCATCATGTCGAAGAGCTCCATGTCACACACAACTACTTTGACCATGCCAACTGGTGTGTCGTGGCAGAGAAGGTTCAGGTATGGAAAATTTGATTTCAACTCATGTGTGGGCCAAATTTTAGCACTTCACCACACAGTATCGCTTTACATTCAACGCAGGATAATGTCTAAACGTGCAGTTGTAGCTACAGACACTCAGATAATTTTCTCTGCATTTACATTATTAATAGCACTTAAGATGGAGTCAGTAAAATGGTTCAGCTCAGAGCAAAGCAGTGTGCTATGAAGGCATACTGTATAATAATAATAATAAAATTGTAAGTGTTTATTCTGTGTGAAAGCAAGAGGAGGAAACTTTATGACTGATCTTGAGCTTTCTTCTATTTATTTGAACTCTTTTCAAAATGACTTGTCTTCTAAGGGGATGTTGATGATTGCACTGTTTTCCTTTTTGCGCCTAAAAGCCAGAGTGACTTAAGAAAGACTGACTGACAGTATAAACTTCCATTGGTTTTCGGTATTTTAATCATTTTATCTGTGTAGGAATCTTATTGTCTGCGTGTTTTATGAAAATGTGGTTGTTACCTCTGAGTATGTAGAGCCAAATGGACAGCATCTGTTTGTGGTCTCTGTTAGATGTTTAATAGATGGCTTATACAGTGCCTTACAAAAGTATTTAATATTCCTTTTAACTATTTTAATCATGTTGCTGCCACAAACTTTATTTTAATTGTTTGGGATTTTTATTTGATGATGCTTAATTCTGGAGCAAGTTTAAGATTGTCATTTACAATTTCAGAATTGTAAATGACAAATTCTGAAAATGTGGCATCCCCACAGCATGATTGTACCACCACCATGTTTCTCCCCTGGCAATAGTGTATTCAGTGTGCCATGTTAAAAGTTTGGCATATTGTTTCATCATCTAACCCTGCCTTAAGCCTCTTCATTATTAAAACTCTTCCACTGTGGTGTTTTTCAGTCTTCATTATTCAGTTTTTCTGTTAAAGTTCTCTAACCAATCTGTGATGCCCTTACAAAACTCGATTTATACTTAAAGGTGGAATGCAACTTAAACTTAAGCATGCAACTTTTAAAGGTAATTGGGTTGACTTGTATGTAGGAGTAATTGATTTGAAGGGTCTAAATACAAACAGCAATCCAATTTTATGTTTTAATTTGTTATATAAACAAAAAGGACTACTTTGTGTTGGTCTATTGCATAAAGCCCTTTGAAATATCTCGAAATATTCAATGTAAATACTTTTGCAAGGCATTGCAAGTCATTTCTTTAACAAGTAGTGCTCTGAACAGCTTAGAACATCTTCTAAAATACCGGTGTTACTCATCTTGAGTGTTTTGATGTTAATATCAAGAGCAGCTGCATAATGTCTTGTAACAAGCTGAAAAAACCAGCAGTGTTTCAGCAAATAAACTGCCTCATTTACTGTGAATGAAACATTGCACTGTACCATTAATGTGTCACTGCTTCATGTCAGAACATGGCATAAAAAAGCGACACTTTAATCTAACTCTGTGCTTTTATCTGTATTCATTGTGCCAAGAAGAATGAGTTTTTTTTTTAATAAAGTGTGTGTGGACCAATTGTGATTATGAAGTATGGATACCTCAATGTTTCATGGTTTTAAATTGCTTTTTCTTTAAATAATTTTGTCCATAATTGTGGTGTTGCAATAATGTTTAGGGTCATAATCCGCCTACAATGTGAGATGCTGTGAACAGTCTATATTCTCAATATAACCATGCATATTATTATGTTCATAATCATGAAAATGATTATACTCATAATGATATGCATCAACACATCTTTGCCATTACTGCTATATTAGTGCTATCCTTTGTTCTCCATGGTTATCTTTTTCCAGTGATCTGGTCGTTCAAAAGGTTTATAGGAAAGTATAATGGTGTATTCTTGGGATGGGTGCGAGAGGACATGAGAATGAGGAGACGTTCAAAAAATTTAGAAAACTTACCGTGTTTATACTATCAAAAGTCTTAATTCAGGGTTATTGCGTTTCCACAAAACCTTTTTTTTAATTCGTAGATCATTTCCAGATACGCTCCCATTAGGCTGTCTTTCCAGTACTTCTTTATGTTTGCACATTGAGCATTTTTTATTTTAGTGTGTTTGATTAAGAAAAGGTGCACATTTAGTCACAGGTAACCTGCTTTGTCTAAATACCATGCTAGTGAATAACGAAACAACAAAAGCACAAATTTTCAGCCTTTTCTTTTTTTTTTTTGTTGCTTTCTATTTATTGGTGCTTAAAGGACATGGCTTTACATTCCACACTCCCTCCAAACCTGAAACAAGGAGAACACAAATGCAATAATTATTCACTTCGTATGTAAAATGATGCCTGGTCTAATAAGATGTGTTTAAGATGCTGAGATTATTTTACCTGAGTAGCTGCTCTGTGGACGATGGAGTGTCTGAGGGCCAATTTGTCGATGTCTCTGGAGTATCCCCCACCAATAACAGTAGCAATAGGAACGCCTCTCTTCACCACAGTCTTCATTACATAAAGATCTCTCTGGTAGAGCCCTTGAAGATATAATACAGTGTTAGAAACCCTTTTTTAGCAGAGAAACTGGTTTTCAACAGCCAATCATATTTTCACCTACCAATTGTCTTTGATGACTGATTGGCAGATCTAAAACTGAAAACTCTTGTGTTTTAATTGCTGAACACAAAAGATACCAACAAGATTCCCAGTGGGACATACCTGGAACGTGTTTTTTATTTTTAGAAAAAAAAAAACAGCTGTTTTTTGTTTGAGGTTTTGGTTACTTCATATTAGAAATTTTTCATCTTTTTTTGGTACAAAATGTACCAACTTCAGCTAATAGTAGGAAGACTTAATGCACTGCAGCAAAGTTGCTTTATTCTCGATGTCTTGGAAATTTCAGCATTGAGGTGATGGTTGAAATTTCAAAGAAATGCACATACAATTCTGTTTAAAGTTAGCAATGCAAAATGTGCTGTCAGTCAAAAATAGCCAGTACAGCCAGTTTAAAATGTTTACTTTGAAATTGTTCTTTTAAATCTTGCTTTACAGTGACTGATCTTCTCACACTCATATGAAAGTTGCTTCTGCTCCTAGACTAAATAATTATTGGCTGCAAAATTGATCTAAATGCTGTAAATATTTTAGACAAACATTCTTGAAGAGAAACAGTAATTGGCTGCAAGTGGTATCAGCACGTTAAAGCTTTACAAAACCTCCCAAAAGCCGCATCTCTACTTTTCAAAATTCAGGTTTTTTAGCACGTACTGTTGATTTTTATACTTCAGATCTGGGGATTTTCCACTGCAGTAAATGGGCTCTTGCAGCTGAATATGTGGAAAACTGAGTGCCAGAGCAGCATCTGTCAGCAGCACTTTGGAGGATATTTTTGCTGAAAAAGCTGCAGAGCTTGTTGGTATAATAAAGTGTTTTCTTTTATCTATAATGTCAACAATCAAAGCATTAACTGATACATAATTATAGCTGTACAAGATTTCCTGCTACCTTTGCGCATTATCTCATCTTCTGATCCTGGAAACGTTTTACTGCAGTGCTTTACAAATTGAGCTTGAAAAACTGCAGGATGCTTTTGTGCTATTACTTGACTTCTTTCCGGAACATTTCAGCACTGCACTGTAAATGTGAAAACAGCTTCAGTGTGTAGATAAGGATAACTGAATACCAGAAGAAGAACTCACCTTGATCGGTCAGACGGAGTCTCCCAAGTTCATCTTCCCAATGTGGGTCAACACCAGCGTCGTACAGAACCAGGTCCGGATGAAAAGTCTCCAGCAGCCAGGGTAGGTGCTCTGCAACTGTTGATGAATCAAGCAGTTCGACTATAGAAATTCAATACTTTTACCTGTCAATTGTCAAATATGCTCTTTGGCCCGGTAGAAACATTCTAGATTTTCTGAACATATCTGTGAACATGCCTGTGGAGAGATACTCCTTGTCTTCCAGCCCATCCGCCACGCTGATATCCAGGTCACTCTGTTGTTTGCGGATAGGGAAATTTTTCCCACAATGCACAGAAAATGTAAACACAGATGGCTCATCTTTAAATATGAAAGCAGTGCCGTCACCCTAAGGACACAAAACAGGGAAGTTAAAAAAAGTCAGTTCTAGAAATGAAAATAACTAAAAATGACTGAGAGAGTTCAACTCCACCTGATGCACATCTAAATCCACGATTAAAACCTTTCTCTTCCTTGATGAGTTGTTCATGAGGTATTTGGCTGCAACTGCTAAATCATTGAGGAGACAGAACCCTGAGCCGTAGCTGGGGAAAGCATGGTGGGTTCCCCCTGCCGTGCTGCAGGCCAGACCCCTCTGTAGAGCCACTTCAGCAGCCAGAACAGTCCCACCTATCAGGAGAAGAAATCCAGATGTGAACTTTTCTGTCTAACTGTCAGGTCTCCTGCTCAAATCTCATTCTTCTGACCCGTTTCATATCGGCACCGTTGTACGATGCCCTCGCTCCAAGGAAAACCTGTCCTCCGCTGCTCTTGCTCGTTTATTCTTCCACTTATAAAGTTGTTCAGGTAATCCTCAGTATGCACCGCGCCAAGCAAGTCTTTCGAGGCAATCTCAGGAACCCAAACCTACTGTGATGAAGGAGATTAACATTAACAGGAAACTGCACCTGTTTTACTCACCTTAACCTTTTCTTTAATAATCAGCGTAGCTTTCATGCATTGTCAAGTTCCAACCACAAACCTCTGTTATTTTTTACCTTGATTTAACAAACAAAGCAGCTCGTAACTGTGAAGTTGAAGCAAAGTTAAGGTTCTCAGTCAATTTACCTTTCCCCTATTTCAAAACCCTATTTTATACTAAAGAGAAATTTGTTTATTTTTTGTAGTAGTATGAGATAAATAATAATAAAATGTCTCAACTAACTTACATAATTTAATTTGCTATGTATTATTAACCTGAAAACCCTGCATTACACTGACTCGTTTGGAAGAGCTGACTCTAACATTTTAAAATATATGATTGATTAGAAACCAAATCAGTTTCTAAGAGTCATAAAACCACATTTCCTAATCACAATTGATTAAATGATTGAGTTTATTTCAATATTGAATTTTGTCTTATTTTGAAAGGAACTTTCAACTTTCTTATAAGTACATATTTTATTACTACTAATTGTTTCCTAGATTAAATAAAACTCAAAAATGACTTTATACAATGTCTGGCAGTTGCCAACAAAACATAAACTTTGATACATTTTAACTACGGTTCTTTAGTGTTTTTTGTTTGTGTTGTTTGTTTTTAAAGGTGTGCATCTCTTGTTCCAACTCAAGTTTTGGTATCTTTTCCTACCAGAATGCATGCACTAAAAAAATATCAGGCAAGTTGGAAAAATCCTGAAAGTAAAAGGGGAAAAGCAGCCAATTCCCAAAGAAAACGATAAAACACGTTCAGAAAGCCTGGTTACATACTTCCTACTCCAGCTGACTCTGCTGTCTTTCTCACCTGTCTCTCTGTGATGACTTGGTCCTGAAGTAAAAAGTGTAAAACTCTCGGGAACTTGGCCATTGGGAACCTGTGGTTCTCTGGAAGGTCGCACACATACTTGCTGTGATGAACAATGGGCAGTCCGCTGGATTCGGTTCGGACCTGTGGGGTGAACAGGAGGTTCTCTGAGGTTTGGGAACCCGACGCGCTCAGGTAATGTCAGCACTCTGCCTCGGCGTTTGCAACAACCTGCAAGCCGTTTTTTTTTTATATCGCGTTAGTTCTTACTAGTTCCGAGTGGAAACATCTGCCAGAGGTGCGCGTGACTCCAACAAGGCGTCCGACTGAAACGCGACGGGTTTTGGAAAATATTCTCTTCACGCAAGTCATTTCTTACTAATGTTGAATAACAGTTGCTTATCTAACAGGGACTTTTGTTGAATTTACTGTTCCTGCTGCTGCCATCTCCTGTCACGGAGTACAAATAACGCAAAGTGTTGTTGTGATGCTTTGTCTCCCTCTACTGTCCCTTATTGATCATTACAGCTGAGGTTCACAAACCCTTTTAAGAATTAAATGGATCAATTTAGTTGAGTTATTTTGTCATGCCAAAATACGTTTTCCTGATTGATGTTTATTGGTTAGATAGCGTAACGTTTTATTTCTATTCGTAATTAAAAAAAACTTTTTCTTGTTTTTGGGGTTTAGCTGGAGTCTGTCAAGTGATTCAATGAAAAGTAAAGAATGGAAATAGATGAGTATTATTTTCAGAAAATGTACTCACCTTTTACCAAAAGTGTTGCACAAAATAGACAACTCTATATAGCTGTAAATATATATCTTGCACAATTTTTTTTTATCACCCTTTAACTATTTTTTATATTTTTAATCTTAAATCTGTAGATTGTGTATGTGACCAACAGAAATCTTCACATTACCACTACACTCCCTTGCAGAATATTCATGCCATTCGAACTATTTTTCACATTACAAACACAGTCAGTCTGTAGCTGCTGTTTCATGTAACAGACCAGCATGAAGCTATAGACATGGAACTTAAAAGATATAAGGTTGTTTTTATTTCGTATATTTTGCATAAATGCTTTGACGTTTTCATCACAGAGCAGTGCGATGATTGTCTTTATCTCTGTGAGGAAAGTCAACGGGCCTCGATGTTGATCTTCAGGTATTCGCGTGTTCATTGTTGTCCAGTGGGCTGGGTACTGAAACAGATTGTCCCTGTTTCATATCAGATCAGAACATATGCAGTGTAGATAAGATCAAACGTATAGCCCTCTTTGCTTTCATTTTGAGACATTTTGAATTCCTCTTTCGTATGATGATCTGTATGCATGCTGGCTTCTTTCAAATAAAGCCAAACTGCGTTAGAGACTTTTATGCAAATTAGTTACATTGATTATTCACAAGACTTCTTTCATTCTAAGTTTTTTCTTTCCTTTTGATTCAGGGAATGATAACAGCTTCTTTTACACTTAGATTTCTGAGCTTTCAAGCCATGGAAAATCGCTCATCCTTCCTGCTGTATTGACATGGATGAGGATAGCTCTGCTTCTTTGAATTCACTGCACTTTCTTTCTTTTTTTCTTTTGTCTGCACCCTAACTATCTCTCCACATTGAACTCATCCTCTTTAGCAACCACCTTAAGATGGCTAGTATTGCTAAGTAAGCATTAGAAATACTTACATTTTATGTAACTATACTGAAATAGTATTTGACTCTTGCTATTGTGTCTGGGTTCACTCCTTCATCTGTCTGCTTTAAATTACTGGCAGGTAGCTCAAGGCACCGTCTGGCATGCTCTTGTCTCTGGGGATCTTCTGTAAATGTGTGTGTGGGTTTGATGAGTCTGGTAGAGGGGGATTAACTTAACCCCCACCCGGGAAACGGGAGTTTATTCACAGTCAGATCAGAAAAAAAAGAATAAAAAAAGAGTGTGGTGGCCCCCAGGTGCACAGAAGAAATCTTTGCATAATGGAGAAAGGAGATTAGAAAGCTAATTCAATTACTGACTTCTGCTCTGTTAAAAGGCGTTTCAAATATAGAGAGATGAAGGAGGAGACGGGACTCGCTACGCGAATGGAGGTTTCCAATTTATTTTGACAGAGCAATTGTGTAGCTTTTTTCAAATGTTGAAGGTTATATTAATTCTTTATCATGTAGGCTCTTCATACCGCACCTTTTAGGCAAATGTTCTCTCTTTTTAAACAGGTGCCTTGAACCTTACTTATTCAGTGACATTTTTAAGCATTCTTTTTGTTCTTTTATTTAATATTGTATGAGGCACACAGGTTTATAAATTCTAAAGGCAACACAAAGGCAACAAGGTTGTCAGTTGTTTAGCCTGAGTATAGCTCTTGAGATGCAACCTACACTGTGCTATCATATCATTATATCATTTCTAATAGATAATCTTGTTTTTTTTTCTTTAAAAAGTCTAAAATCTAGTAAATAATTTTGATTTTGAAATTGGGGCCTTTTGTTTAATCAGAAACTTCTTATTTAACTGCAGTGTGAAACTGCTTCACCATGGACTGGGACAACAATGTTTCTATAGCTTCTTTTTCATTATACAATTGATTCTCAGTGATTCCTGGAATGTTATGATTACGATATAAATCCCTCTCATTTGAGGACTAACAGTTTGAGTCTGGTTTAATTTGGTGCTGCAACTAGAGAATGATCCCGACATCTAAACAGATTTAGGAATAAGGAAAGTACCTCAATATAGTGTCTTGGGAGAAACGCCACTCGTTTCAGGAGAGGTGGGCTCCACCTTGGTCAGTCCACTACAGCGACACAGGACATTCCACAACAAATTTTTATTTTTTCATTGTCCATTTTTTCGTGTCTAGGGTTGACTGGTTTTAAAGCAACTCTCATTACCTGCTAAGATCAAGCAGAAAGCCGTAGAGTTGGTTTAATATTTTTTCTTCTCATCATTCTAAATAAATCATGTTGGATTTTTATTGTTTTTTTTTTAAAGGATGTTTTTCTCTCTCTTTCAATATAGTGTTGTTAAACTTAATAATGTAATTGCCTTGTAATTTGTACACAGATGTGATTGATTATCCTCTGGACCTACTATGCATTTATCTAAATGAATAGCTCTGCCACTTCTGAATAGCACCGTCAAGCAGACAGGTATTTTCTTGCACCAAGAGGCCTTTGTGCTTGTTGTCGCAGCGCAGTAGGGTGATTGGTGGTGTAATGTTTGCGTCAGACGCCGGATTTGATCATACCTGTCAATTACACAACATCAAAATCGCAACGTCAAGCCCACTAACCCCTCCATCGACTCATCTTCACCCTCCACCTCACGGCTCTGAGCGGAAGGAATTTGCTGGTAGATTGCGAGGCCTGGCAGAGCATGTTGCAGCAGGTGAGGGCAGGGGCTGTTGTTGGAGGGAATTAATCTGTAGCTGCTGTTGGTGTGTGACTGTGACGGCCTCATTCCTCAAAGGCAATCCCTCAGTCACATTGATTTCTTTCCCCTCACATCTCTTTCCTCCAATAAGAACTGACAAACAGGGGAGTCTTAAGTGTGTGTATAAACGTGTGTATGTGCCACACTGCAATTTTCATTCACTGTGGACAATGTTTACATCTGTTTGTTCACTGATGCTGGAAATTATATCCGCTTTACTCTATCATCTCTCATTGTTTGGAAATGTCCTGACAGATTACTGGGCCCTATTGTGTCTGTCATGCATTTTATCAAAGTGTTGAATGATGAGACTCTGTTTTTGTTCAATAATACTGTTACCGGTTGTTCATTTGGAGGAATTTATGTTGAACATTTTTAAAAATTACAACAAATAAAAATTTTTTTTTTAACAAAGCCATGCAGCTCCACTTTGAAACTTTACAACATGTCTGATTAAATGACAATCGCTTTTGCTTAAACAGTGCCTTGAACAGTTTTATCTGTAATATGCATCACCATGGAGATCTTCCTATTGCTCTTTTCTTGCTAATTTTTTAGCAGCAAAAGTAAGTTGGTCTTTTAGAGGCAATTACCAAACCAGACAGCCATCTGCTGCCTACTAAATGCGACAGATCTCATGGGTATTTAAGGAACACTTGATTCCGTCATTAAATGGGAGGTGGTAATTTAAGCACTTGTCAAATTACCAAATGTCGTCACATGGCCAGATTTTGTTTCTTTCTCCCCAACTATATATGCCTATATAGATTTATCAACCATGTTTATGAGAATACTTCTTCTGAAATATTACAGAAGATTTAAGCGAAAGCTAACAGAACACACACACTTTAAAAATAAATCCTCTTTTGATTCCTTATTTTCCCAAATGTCTTTCTTGGAGATCATAAAATTGTTTTTTTGTTTTTTTTTTTGCTTAATTTTATTGGTTAAGAAATTGTAAAGAAAATATTCAGTGCTTCCATCGGATGCTAAATTGTGAGATTATGTCCATTCTTTAAAGTGCTGGTCGCATTAAAGAATGCTCATATGGTTAACCCTGAAGTGAGCAGTTTTTCACAGCTTAGTCTGAAAGCTGCTTCATGAATTATGTAAACTTTGCACATGCAATAGCTGCGTGATGTTGGAGCAGCTCCTCAGATTTTTAACGTTTGAAGCCACAGACAGCAATGAAAATACAGAACATCTGTCCGTGATCTGCGGTATGATAGAAATCTGAAGGTATGTTGAACAGCAACAGAGATGTTGAGTCAGACTGTGGTATTGCTGGAATGTTTTCTAACTGTGTTGGAGTTTTGGATCGTATTTGTCTGTTGCCACAGCTATGTGCAGTTCACATTGCATAACAGAACTGTATAAAACAGCATAAACAACCCAGTTATAGCACAGCCTGATAAAATTACCGGTCTATAAAAACAGATATATTTCTATAATTGTTCCTAATGCGCTTCATGTAGATAAGAGTTGTTGGTCTTTGCTGTTTTTACAAACTCCCTTTTGTTCTGTGTAAAAAAAACCAAAGTGAAATGTTGGCAGGCGAACCTGGCACGTTTCAGAAACACAGCTGGCTTCATTCACTTTAATCTTACTATGCCATAGGAAGACCACAAGTACTTCAAAACGTCTGTCTCTTCTTGGCAGCTGCACCGATGCAGATGATGGTGTCAAGAGGGAGAGAAAAGGATCAGCAGAATGTATTATTCTACCTTGAAAACTTTCTAGCAACAGTTTTCATCATCTTCATTCAGTTTTTAAATGTGGTATGGAGTAACTGTTGAAGAACACGGTTATGGGGACAAGAATCAGCGATAGCAGATAAATCACTTACCCTTAAGCTAACAAATAAGTTCTGAACATGACAACAAGATGCAGGAAAGTCATGCTCATAATGCTTTTTCTCCATGAATAGAGCCTTGTGCTGTGGGTGTGGTGTTTGTGTATGTACTGGAGAAACCTCTTAATGGGCCATCAGTTAAATTGAAAACAGTGTACATTGATTTGTGCGTAGCATCAAGATTGCTTTCTAAATACACAGGTATTACAGCTTGTTTCTTGGCTTCATTTGCATTTGTGCACATTATTGTTTTAGTGCGTTGTCCTCAGTATGTGCCAATTACTTGGGTTGTTGTCAATATCTGGTGTGTCTTTAACATCAATGACCCCTTTAAAATTAATGAAGAATGGGAATAATCTTGACATGTTTAATACTAATTTAATCCACTGTACAATAATGGAGTATTGGGGCCACAGTAGACTATTTCAACATTTCTGAATCTATTTTTGTAAAGCCATAATGCATTTGTAAATTATTTAACCTGTAATGTTAAAAAATATATTTGACAAACATATACATGTTTGGACACCGGTTCTACTTTATTCAGGCATGAACTCCATTTGACTTCAGAAAGTTTGCTGTCCTGGAACCAGGATTTTACTTGCAGATTACTTAAGTCGTGTAAATAGCGAGGTTAGGACCTCCATGAATTAAACTTGTTTGTACAGCTCATCCCAGATGTTTAGTAGGATTGAGATCTGGGGAATTTGGAGGTCAAGTCAACACTCCAAAGTCATTCTTTGCACATAGGGGGCAAATGTTGGCAAAAGGGGCATGAAAACCACAACTGTTCCTTCTGTAAAACCTTTCATAAACCACTGCAGACTGGGAACAGCACACAGGAGCGACAGTTTTGAAAAAGCGCTGACACAGTCTTTTGAGTATCACATTTGTTGAGATTTTTTATATCTCAAACTGCTGGTGTCGGAAATTGAAATTTGCAAGAGCAAGTAATTGTGTCAAACTAACACCTTCCTGAAATGAGACATGGAAAGAATCCAAACAAAGACAAACATGTTACACTGAGTGATAAAAATTGGGTAAAAATAAAAAAGTGTATTTTTAAGCTTTGCTGTAAATTAATAAGCAAACTTACTAATTAACAAACTAACAAATTGTGCAAGTTTCGATGCTGTGAACTCTATTGTCATGAACTCAATTTTCCATGTTTCCAGTAAAAATGAGCAGTGAAGGAACTGGAAATTGATATTTTTATTACTTCAGTAAATCAGTCAAGGCGAACCCAAGTCATTTTTGTTTGTGTTATGTGTGTGTTTCTCAGGGGGTTGAAACTGAGCTGAACCACCTACAGATTCCAAGCTTTTGTTATTCACCTCTGCTAGTTTACTTTCTCTTAGCCGCAGGTCACCCTGAAGCTTTGTTTTAAGAAAACTATCATATAAGTGCATTTCATCAAAAACCCTTAACATGTTTCATTTAATTCACCGTCACCATGATGCAATATTCTTTTGTTTGTAAATTTCCCTTTTGAGTCATTATGCTACCATCATCATGGTAGGCCACCTTTACAGTATCCACAGGTTTAAACGCTTGACAAACATTCTTGTCTCTGAACCCAAATAGCTCAAACGTTTTCTTGTCAGATCATCAAACTCACTCAAATGCATTTCCTTCCAGTGTTTCTATATATGAGAATCTGCTAAATTAATCATTTCTTGAACAATGTACAATGGTCTCGCTCTCCGTTATTGTTGTTACTCCTGCTGTTGCTGTTTCAGACTTGTCTCCTTTAAAAGCAAAGCCAGTGTTTTTCTTGCCAGTGAGAACGTCCAGCTGTGGTTAAGTTGAGCTTTTCTCTCTCCCACTGGCCTTGGACTTGTTACCTCTACAGCTCTGATAGATTTCTCTTTGTTAGACTTGTTCTCTCCTGTGTTTCTTTTTCACATTTTCCTTCTCATACAGATGGAGCTGTATTTGATGTCTCAATATTTTTTCCTCCTTCTGATAAAGTAAAGCATGACCAGCATACAATTTATTTTTTTTCAAAATCCGATATCGTCACACTTACTTCTTTTGGCAACTAAATCGGTAAAAACAAACTGACTTTTAAGCAACCTCTCAACAACTTGTGCCTTTTCCTCAACGATTTCATACAAAAGAGGAAATCTAAACTGATATATCCAACAAAGGCAGCAGGAATGTCTTTCACTTTGCTCAATAAATCTTGTCTTGCGCTAATACTATAAGTTGCTAAATAGTTTTCTATTGTGTCGGTGCTGATTTGTACAAAGTCATTGTTCGCAATTTTTGTATCTCAATTTTTGAAACAAAAAAAAAGTCTCATAAAAAGACATTTCATCTTATAAATATGTAATATTTTAAGTGAAAATTATTTTCCCAGTGTTAAATTTGGGACTATCTCATGGGTGCTTGATTCTCAAACGAAACCAGTGGAAACAAGTTTTAGCATGGCTCATTTGCAAAATAACCCATGAAAATATGTGCCCTAAATATAACTTCAGATATTTTAACATGGCAAACTTGCCCTTCACAGCACTTCACATGAACTGCTATGTAAAATTAATTTAGTACTGAATATAAATGATAGTACTTCTGCCTGTTCTAAAAATCAAATAACCATTCATCTGACAAGAGCTTCTTTTCCCACATTTTTATAGTATTCCCTATGTTGCTTGAGAAATCAATCAGACTTCTAATGGTTCACGTTAAAAATGCTTTTCTTATTGCACTTTTTCTATTGAGGCCAGATTTCTGGACTGAACAATTCAAAATGACCTTCTGATAACATTCTCCCACCTGAGCTTTGCATCTATGTAATCTCTTCTGTGATATCACCACACCTCACTTCAAATTAGCATGTTTTTTAAGGAAGGTCATAATTATTTTTCCTTACACTTTACAATTACGTTTGACCATAAAATGCATTTGATTGTGTCTTATACATAACAAAAACGTTTAAAAAAGCTCAAAAGATATGAATGTTTTTACTGTATTTGTAATGTAAGGTTTTCGGTCTTGCCCTATGGAACTTCTTAATTATTCATAATGTCCTGGAGGCATCTAAATGTCAGCTTGTATAGTGAAACATGCCTAAGACCTCTTACGAAGGTGACATCGTCCATGTTTCTGTAAACTACGGTGCTCCACATTAATCTCCTTTGCCTTCAAAGCATTTCTCTCTCCTGTGTCTTAAAGCAAAATATTGTGACTGTGGTTCCATCTTGTTCCTTCAAAGTTCAGCCATTCCTTGGTGCTTATTTGAGCGTCCTGGAAACTTATTTCACCTTGTTCCTCCACAGTGCCAACCTCTGCTGTTGCTCCCCTCCCTCTCCTCACGTCAGCCTCTGTCTCCTTTCTCCTCCCCTTTTCCATCTATCAACAAGTACACATTCTCTCTGCTCTTACACATATTCTGAATGGTGTAGTCACTGCTTGTTGATCAGCCTTCCCCAAGGAAAGAACATGAGGAGGCGGGGGTGACAGCCAGCTTGTCAGAGGAGGCCTATGGGTACATAATGGTGGCTCCTCAAAGGTCTGCCCAACTCTCTTTGCTTACAGGAACCAGCCTGGCTGTCATTGTTTTGCCATGATCATAGTGACACTGTTTGAGCAACACAGACATCTGTTTTCCACTTATCAGGTAAGTTTTGTTTTCCTTTAACTTGAGTCAGATGCAATATAGGAAAGAATCCACTAAAAACTCCTCATCTTCTTCTTTTTTTTTTTTTTTAATCATACCTGGCTGAGGTTTAGCGTTATATGCTATATGGTGTTTCTGCATGAGGAGACTTGTTCAAGACCTCTCTGTTGAAAATTGAACTGGAAGCTTTTCTAAGTAAGTTGTGGTCTGGCCTTGGCAGTCAACACACCCAGTTCATTTTCACCCTGTGACTTCTTGTTTTCATTTAAATCTGCTTCGCATTCACCAGGGGATAATGAGACCCTCTTTGCATATGTTTTTTTTCTCTTTTTAACACAGTGGTTTCTTAGAGGGAACTCTCATTGCCTGCACACTTCAAATTCACCATGTAGGGACAAGTTTCTTGGAGGATGGCAAGCAACTGTTTGTTTACTTACAAAGAAACGCTGCAACAAATGAAATCAGCTTTTATGCATATTTTTGTAGCACAGTCAAAAATACTTTGTGCTTTGCTTTTACTGGAAAGCAGAGATTTAGTGAGTTTGTTGACATTCAGCAGTTTTTTTACTGGAACAACATAGCAAAAATGACAGATTTTTCTTGCTCTTCAGTGTTTTACACATAAAATTTAACATTAATGGTTATCATATAAGAGAAATCTTTTCTTATAGCTTTTGAAATCACACTTGACAGGCTTAATTTGCTTGTGGAGACAACAGGTTTTTTGTTTTCTTGAAAGATTCAAGCTTCAGCTGCTCTCTTATCACATCTCAAAATGTTCTTTGAGAAAAATGTTTGTGGTTGAACAAGATAATAAACCTCTGCACAAGCGAGATAGAGCATCGCAGTGTTTGATTTTCTACACGAGCTCTGGATGCCTCAGAAACTGTCGAAGGTGAGTTTTAAAGGACAGCCTAATGAAGGGGTAAGGTGGATGCTAACCGCAGTCGTCCGGGGACATCTTCTGCTCTAATGAATGGTGTAAAGTGCTGTAAATCACCCGCTGTGGAAGAGCAGTGAGATTCCTCTGTGCAGTGATGTCACTGCTCATATGTGAAGCAGATCCAGACATGAACAGTTCAGTCTGAGCCAGATGTTGAGTTTAATTTCCCTACATACCCTGGGTGGACTGACATGTAATCAGAAGTGTGCAGAGGTGTGCTTCGGCTCTTCACACCGAGACTTTGATAATTGTAGAAGAGAAAGAACTTCAGAAAAAATCAGAGGATTAACGTTACCTTGTCAAAGTATTCACACCCCATCGGTGTTTTCATGTTTACACTTTATAACCATAAACTTTAGTGAGTTTTATTGAGATTTTATGGGATTGACCAACACAACACAAATTGTATACATAATTATGAAGCAGAAGGAAAGAAAATAGTTTTCAATAGTATGAATAAAAGTTCTGAAAGTAACTGAATATATTTATATCCCCACTCCTTTTACTTTGCCATAACTAAACAAAAAGTTGGAATTTACAGAATAAATTCCAAGTGTGTGTACTTTAAGCTGAGTAAATACAGCTGATATTAATGATCATGATGACAAAGAAAAACATGAAACAGGAAAGGATAACATCTTAGGGACAATTAAAGCAGAGTTAGGATAAACAACATGATCGCAAGCTTAGAGCATTTAACGGGGCACTGTTCAATCCACCGTCTGAAAATGGAAAGAAAATGGTACTGAAAACCTGGCAAGTTGAAGCTGTAAATGATTCCACTCAAGTCCCCTTTTGAGCACGAGTTGCTCAACTTTAGTAGTCTTGACAAAAGCAATAAACAAACAGAAAGCAAACATAGTTAATACATTGATTTGGTTTCTAATTTTTTTGATTTGCCTGCATCTTTTGAACAGCTCTTCTAAATAAAAACTCCAACCTTAAAAGATTTAAAAAGTTCTGTGCTGGCAGTCCAAATTTATACCATTTTTGAATTGTGAAAACAGGATGTCTAAAATTATTTTCAAGGATTAAATAAGTTTTCCACATTCCTCACTTTGGAGAACCCTAGTTTAAATCAGAGCTTGTTCATGCAATAGAATTGACCAGTTAAAGTCTTGATCTAAATCTTTATTGAGAATTCATTTCAAATATTAAAATAACTGTTTACACGCTTTCTGGCCAATCTCATTTAGCTGGAGTTACTTTCCAACAGAGAATGGGCAAAAAAAAAAGAAAATGTAAAATGCTTTTGATGTCAGAAACTTGTAGAGACATTTTCAAAAATACTCAACTTTTGTGTATTCAAAAGTATCCGGTAGTAGTAACTTTGGGGTTCTGAGCACAAATGCATGCTGTTCCTATTTTTGAGGTGACAAAATACAAAATTGTTCAGATGATACAAATAATTTTAAAACTGTTCTGTTTATATGATTTATACAAATTGCCTCATCTGTTTTACTTCTTTTTCTTTCAGGATACCAAATGGAATATATTTTTGATTAAAAAAATATGACCATGTCCCATACAAAGCACAAATACCTATGGATTTACGTTTTGAACTATGAGTAAAACAAAAGCAAAATAACAATGACGACTCCACATGATGCAAGTTTGGAAGGACATCAGACAGCGTTGGGCAGCGTGACCTTTTCTGCACAAGAATTGTCTACAGAAGATGAGGATGCTTCAGAAAGAAAAGGTCAACGGGCAGATGATCTTTTCCCTTCAGACCAAAGACCACTGCTGGAACCGGATGGGGATATACGTGATTCCTTTGTCTGTTACAACACTATGGTTATCAGAGAACCAATGTGTTTACAAGAACCCAAACAGGTCCTTCTGGATGCAGCTCCTGGAACCTCTCAGCTTCTTGTGAAAAATTACCCCTCTCTATCATATGCTTCAAATGAAGACTGTTGCCTTCCACCTCCTGCTCATGCAGCAGAAGTTGAGGTAAACCAGTTTGCTCAACAGCAACCTGATCATTCACTGAACCTTTATTCTAAATCTGCACAAAGAGGCTTGAAGGTGCTGGAGCCAATTTCAAATGGATCCATCATCAGTCAGGCTTGTGCATCCACTCTGGAGATCCCTGGTAACCTGCTTCTCAAAATCTCTGACTTACCGCATGACTTGAAGCAAAGACCAAGCACCATCACCTTCTCCACCAGCATCGCCTCCGCTTGCACCAACAGCCAAGCTTCTGGCTACGACAGTTCTGATGGAGAAGAATCATCAGAGGAGGAGAAAGAGAAGTTTAACTTTAAACATGAGGATGTGGGGAAGGGAGATGATGATGTGTTCCTGGAGTGGCTTCATAGTAAAGATCGCCATATGACTAAAAGGAAACAGAAGAAACGAGGCTGTTTGGAGCCACAAGCAGACTCTGTGTGCACAACCAGCACCTGTGGTTATGAGGCTGAGGAGGAAATAGGCACCAAGGAGGTATGCCATCAACAACACAATACATTTTTTAACCTTACATTGCCTTGCAAAAGTATTCATGCCCCTTGAGCCTTTCGCTATTATGTGAAAACAGCCACAAACATGAACATTAAGAGCAGTTTCTTGTGAAAAAACCCCCCACAAAAATTAAACTTTCCAACTTTGGAATTTGTCTAAGCATTTAAAAACATTTTAAATACATTTTGAGGTGATGTAATTTCCATTGGTTCTTAGAAGACACTAATGCAGTCATGTTATCTTTGGAAATAGATGTGAGGCCTATAAGTGTGTAGGAGTGAACTGACTTCTCATTTGTAAGTGAGAGACAGATCCAGGAGGAATTCAAACAGCTTCTGCTTTATTTCCCCGCCCATAGCTGGGGATTGAGTTTGATAAAGTACATTGGACCACATTAGCGCTGAACTTCACCTTCCATTTCTGGTCTGTCTCCTTCCTCACCTCCCTTTCTCTTCGAGGTGCGTCGCTGTCCTTTTCACATGATGTCCATTCCTGCTTTTTATTGCCTACTTAAAAGCTTACATGAGCTTTCATAAGCCTGTTGTAATCCATTATATATATGCTTTGTTATGCCTAGAGGGAACATAGCCAACAACACATACCTGCCACGCTTTTTATAACGATGAGAGGTAATGCACTGGTACATATTAACCTCTCTGTCTGGTGGTAGGACACTGAGATAACACTGACTTTACATGGAAATGACTCACAGTTCTGAACGGGTCGTTTTGGAGAAGACAGCAAGAATGCAGGGAATTGAGGGAGTGTGTAGTAAATATTGTCAAAGTGCAGTAAATTCTTTCCATGCATCACACCACAGGCCGTGTTAATGCTTTTAGGATGCAAAGTAAAAGAGAGCAGATGTTGCATTATTTTAAAGGAGCACATATATTTTAAGCTAGATTTTTATTTTTATTTTTTTTATTTTTGGCAAAGCAGTCATGATTTATGCACCCCTGTTTGCAGTATAATAAAGTCAGATAAGAACTAAATCACATTTTTTGAATGTTTGTCAGAGTTGATTGGAAAATGGGTGGAGCGAAATACAAGGCAAAGTCCAGACCTGAATCTCATTGGGAATTTGTAGCAAGACTGGAAAATCTATTGCAAGGATGAAATTCAGCCACCCAATATTTGACTAAGTTTACAAAGAACAATTGGCAAAATTTTTCTCTGTTCGTGTGAAAAAGACAAACCAATTAACTTAGTTACAGAGAAAGTTCACTCTGAAAAGCATTCTCTTGGGAAGGGATTTCACACTTTTATTCCTTATTTGCAAAGGTATTTGGAAGCCATTTATCTGTTTTCTTTCTCTTTACAAAAATACACAAATAAACATAGTAATTTAGCACATTATGTTCCAGTGAAAAACACCAAAGTTTAGAGTTGTAAGGGAACAAAATATACCAACATTTAAATAAATCAACAGTCTTCCGAGATAGGAAGATGTTCAAAAAACCCAACAAATTTATTTTTAAATAACAAAAATATCTGATTCGCCTTGCCTTGATTTTGATAAGCACAGAAACACATAGTTCTGTCATATTTGATTTTAGAATTTGCATAAAACTTTAGGATGATTTCTGAAACAAGCTGAGAATGCAGTTGTCTGCATCAGCCATGTGAGGGCACTATATGCACAAGGTTTCCAGTCGCTCACTTAATGTCTTCCTTTACAGTAGAACTCACAAATGAATAAAACAAATGCATAGCTTTCACATATTCTCCCTCTCCCAACCATACATTGCTGCGTTCACATGCTGCTTTGCACTGCGGGGTATTGCCAATGTAATTTATTCCTTCAAGCAGCCAGGTAGCCCATGCCCTTTTCGCATGACCGCTTGCAACATTGGGATACCTCCATGGTGATCTCTGGCACTCTCAGTGGGTGGCACAGACTAGGCACTGAGCCCAGAGCTCACACACTTAACTCCTCATTTCCATCTCAAAGCCCCTATGTTGGGATTTCACAATGTGTCCAATTTGTGCTGATAAAGTTATAGTCTCTTCGGTTTTTGTCATCCTCTGATGATAACATTGCATCTGTCTCATGGAATGACTCACACCGGCTCAGTTCCCATGGCAGTGAGCCTTTGCGCTACTCCCAGGGCCAAATATAGAGGAAAGGGAACGGAGAAATGAATTGAAGGGAGAGTCTCACTTGAGCGTCAAAGCCCCTTCTGGTATTTGTCTCATTCTGAGGGGAAGTGTCTGCATTCCCAAACAGCACCTTGAGGGGATGTCACTAAAAAGATACTTTGTGAGTGCCTTCCAGATTTTGCTTGACTGCAGGCCAGAGAACGGGGCATCTGTTTCTTGCATTTCTGTTTGTCTGACATCAGGGGTTAATTAGCAATCCGGCTCACAAGATCCTCAGCTTCCTCTTCTTATATGTTTTCAAGCATGTGGCTTAGAAGCTTGAGCTTGGTTTCCTCCCTGCAAGTACTATGCACATATTTGTACTTTATATCTTTCAATTAAATAATTTAAAATAGATAAATTGATGTATCATCTCTACAAATCAAAATAGTTCTCAGTATTTTTACTTTGTTTAATTTCTTTTAAGGATCATTTGTTTTTCTTCCAGGGTGAATGAGAAGCCTTTTTATTTGTAAATGGACTCAGAGGTTTGGAAAGATAAATATACTGATCCACTGTTAAACATGTTACATTCCCTAGTCAGCACAGAGCTGGAAAGACACACACTGCAAAATGGAAAACTTTATTTTTTCCTCTTGGTGACCCCAAGTGATCTTCAGGACCCCAGAGGGCACCAGGGACCTGGATAGATTTAGATCATTCCTCAGGGATTCAGTGGAAGGAGGTACTTTCTCCCAGCACTCGCTCGGTCATCTGACCCTGGGTGGTCATCAGGCTGAGTGGTGCCTTGTGGTTGGTCTGTTACTTCCTTGCAATTTAAAGATAATGCACTAAGTCCAATATTCAAAAAAAAAATTCTTATCGAAGAGGGTTTCCAGCTTGAGGAAATCTGTTTAATATCTTTCATGTAGGAAGTCATATTCCTAATGTACCTCTTTGTTAAAACAGTATACTTTTACAGATGTTGACTTCACACATTTATACTTTCAAGTAAGTTATTTATTCCTAATGGCAAATTCTCAGGGTTTTGTTTTTCATTACATTAAGTATTTTCTCAAATGTTATTTAAGGGTGAATTTTACTCAATTAGAATATCATCAAAAAACTTGTCTCCATATTTCAGTCGAACAAGTTACTCATATTTTATAGATTCAACACATGAATCTATAAAATATATATGTAATATAAAGTGTTATTGTTTTAAGATAAAGATTATATTGTAAATATTAACAAATCTGACATTATTTACAAATAATGTCAGATAATTAGGAAAAATGAAACATCACCATATTCCCTATGGTGGTTGTGATTAAGTCTAACTGTTGCAATGTTTGGCTGACCTCTCTAATCTGATCTTCTCTGATTACCCCCAGGAGTCTCCACAGGTCACGTCTCCATGGTCTGAGTCAATGAGCCAGCTCATGAGGAAACTGGACCAGCTTAATCAAGACATAGAAGAAGCTCTGAGTGCAAGTTCATCACCCACTGACACGCCTTGCATTGCACGCAAGAAGCAGGTGAATGCCACACATTCTGGTATGACATTATGTCTGCTGTCACTGCATGCTAGTCGAGGTTGGCCATATATTTTAAAATCACATAGCCTATACATTCTTTGTTTTGCCTATTAGGACACATAGAATTAACAGGATGTACTGGGACACTTTTTTATAAGAAATTTATCAGACCTTCATGGGTTAAATCAGAATTATGACTGCAGCTTCGATGCTTTATGGTGTGCACAGTCACGGCTGATTCTGCACACATTGCTATGAACCCCTTGCTGCATACTTTGTCATGGCTTTTAAACTTTCTTAAATCAATTTAGTTTGCTCTACAAAGAAAAAAACCCAGCCGGATTATCCAGACCTGCAAGCAGCTGGTGTTTGGAATTCCATGTCCATCACCATTTCTACAAATGTTCCACATTATGTTGAGATTCCAGTAAGACCTGTGAATTCAGTGAGCAGTCTCTTGCAGTCCCAGTACATGAAGGGGTACAGTAGATTTCTCTCTCGTGGCGTGTGACTTTTGCAGAATCATGGTACATTCTGTGACAAAACAACCTTCGGTTCAGCTTTAAATATCTGTCTCTGTCTGTTTTATGATGTGGATCCAACTGCAGCAAGAACAGACAGTTATTGTACTTTCAATGATGCAACAGGGGGAATGAAACTGTGTTTCCAAAAAAATAAGACCCCAGTCTCATGGTGGCGTGTTCCATGAAATATCTCTCCAGACATAGTGTGCAGGAACAAAAGTGGCCTTTTGAGCTCCTTATGCGTGTCCTGCACAGAGGAGCTGTTGTGTTAGAAAGGAGTTTGTATGGTTTGGTCTATTAGGAATGGTTCTGAGAGGCTTACATGCCTCCGAGGCATCTGCATAACCGTCCCAGTCATTCACTACGACCTGCTTCAACTAATGGCAGGCAACTGGCAAAGACAAGACGTCTTTACTGGGATATTTGACAAGGTCATAATCTCTGTTCTCTCAAAGGAAGATCTGCACATACAGCCTTCTTTGTGAAGCTCTGTCAAGCTGAACTGAGAGTGGAGACTTCTCTTCCCCAACCACTGACCTCAGCCTGTTGTTTTTCTTTTCCCCTGGCCGCTGTTGCGTTCATCCTGTCCTCGTCTGTTCGGCCACACAAGGACAGAGCTGGTTTTGATTGTTGTTGTGATGTTGTTGCAGTGGGGTGCTGCTTCAAAGTCCTCGCCGAACCAAAACCAAAATGACACAGTTCTCCAAAGAGCAGACATAAGGGAATGTTGGAGTCAAGACACATCTTCTGCTTCATGCAGCTCCTCAACGGGGACAAAAGCAAGAAACAAGAAGATGGTAAGTTGTTCTAAAAATGGTTTCTGGCTCTAAGCTGACGGCTGTTTTTATAAGACTTATGGGGCTTTAAGCTGTTGTTCTTTTCAAGCAGCAATAAACAAGTCCTTTTTGAAGCTTAGCTCTGAATGTCGGCCTTCAGTATTCATGTCTGGGTGCTACGACCTGGTAAGAATCAGCCAATCAAAGGCTTGCCTATGTATAGCTGAAATTGTTTCTCTAAAATAAATTAGGAAGGTATGTGACAAATAACATATTCTCCAAAACCTCTTGAAGAAGGACCACTGTATAATCTCTTATTAGATTCGCTACTGCCATGATGCTTTTGATGCATTTTTGGTTTGAATAGTGTGTATTGAGATTAAGAGTGCAATTTTTAGTGCTATGCAATGCAACAATTTAGTACATTTCTTTTGTCATGAAGGGCCTCCAAGTGGTTACATAACTGTTAGACAAATTTATAAAAAATGATGTACTGTTATTTCAAGCAAAAAGCATTCAGAGGGGAATACATCATTAGTGCAGACAGACTGTCTGCATGGCTTAGCATTAAATGCAGTTATATAGTCATTGCTGCAATTTTGAAATTGCATTGATTCTGTATGAGATTCACATTTTACATAACATCAAAGAGTAACTATTGCCCTATCTGTTGTAACAGACAGGGCAATAGTCTTGTCACATGCATAGGACAGCAATGCTGGAGCCACGTTTGACTGAGGCATGGATGTCAAAACACAGGTCTCAAAGGCGGTGCCACTGCACCGTTCGATGCATCCCTTCTTCAATGCACCAGTGCCTGCAATCAGAGTCCGGGACGTAATTACTTCATTCAGATGTGTTCAAGTAGCAATTAATCTAAAAGTTGCATTATCCTGGCTTGAGAAAATTAGCATTTGAGACCACTTGACTCTGCTGTTGAACTGACATACAAAAGGGGTTTCAAAATAATGTTCTCGAGGGCCAGCTTCTTGCAACTTTAACATGTCTGTGCTTCAACTCACCTGCCTGAAGTTCTGTATTGCTTCACTAAATGTTAGGGAGGCAGTTTAGCTATTTGATTCCAAGGATGAAACACCAGCCTTTGAGAAGTGGTGTTTGAGATGCCTGTAAATCACTGAAATACAAGACCTATATGCAATAGTCTAAATAAGTATTAGAATGATTTTTCGGTCAAGTAATTGAAAAAATTAGGGGATGTACAGAAAGAAATAATTTATAAAGAAAGATGAACTCATCAGCAGCACAACAGATATTTCAAAAATAAAATGTTTTCTCCTTCAAGCTGCACTGAAAAATTAGGAGTTTGAGACAAGTAATTTTAATTATGTACCAGTACATGTTTGGTTCCAGTTCCTCTTAACGATTAAAATGAAATAGCCATGACTCAGCATTGGTGAAGGTCCCAGCTGCAGAGAGGAAACAGGTGGCTGAAAAATGAGTTTTTAGTAAAAAATATTTACCAAAGAAATCCTACAAAAAGTCCACCTACTGGCATGAGTGATTGCATATCAGATCATACATACACATGAACATACAGCATACAAGTACTAGGATGAACGAAAGGCAGAATTTATGGGCTCAGTGGAGCGTATGCAATTGAAAACTGTGAAATCAGTAAAAGAAACAACAGAGCTGCAATTAGGCTTGCAATGATCTGTTAAATGCCAACATTTATGACAATTTTATTGGAGTTAAACTTTGAAAGTAAATTAAAGTCACTTCTGTCTCAAGAATTGGTAAAAATCTTTAATAACTGAAGTCTGGCAGATTTGTCTTGTACAAACAGTCCCCACACAAAGAGGAGCTGCTACATCTTAGCTTCCAGTCAAACCAAAAACGGTGAATAATAAGCGATTCTGGACAATTTTTAATTTGATCAAAAATTTATCAAATCAATCAATTTGAGAGAGCATAGAAAAATTGAGAGAGCATTTCTATCCAAATGTGCAGAGAAGCTAAAAGCGGACGTCTGCACTTCCTTTATCATTCCTTTGAGATTGTTGGGTCTTATCAATGTGCAAACTCTACAAATCTCTCTGGTATTCAGCATTGATGACTAAGTTTAACTGTTGTGTTTCCAAACAACAATACAGTGCAATTTAATATTAACTAAAGCATTCTCATTCTCCTAGCTCAGCATTCTCTGAGCAGCAGAGAATGCTAAGCTAGGAGATGATTAAAGAAAATGCAAGGAATGTTCAACCAGTGAGACATCTTTAGGTATCTCCCACTCAAGCTCAACTTTTAGTTCACAGTCAGTTCCTTTGCTTTTGGGTGGTTTTCGTAGTAAATGTCTACCAGTTTTTCTTTCTGATTTGGTCCCAGTTTCTGCAACTGAAACTCGGATGGATCTCCCTGAAAATAAAAGTAAAAGTAAAAGTACACCTTCCGTATTTGACAAAACCAAAAACACCAAGTAATCGAATCTAGGGCTGTAACAAATCATTGAATGATTAGAATCCATTGATCATTAAAATTTCTTAAAGCAAATTATCTGTTTCAAAGCTTCATTAAATTCTATTTTACGATTTGACAAACTGTGTTCCACCCAAGTGATTATTAGTGTAGTGTAGCTCTCTTCGTTCCGCCTATGACTTGTTGACAATTGCTAATGAGGGTTGCAGATTTTAGTATTTTGGCTGAGAACTAACTTTAATTATTATAATGATAAACACCTTTCTAAAAAAGCAATTAAATAATAATAAAAACAACTTCTTACTATCAAGAGTTTGCTTCCTGAGATTTTTTATTTATTTTTTTTTTGTCTTGGCAATGATGAATAGTACATAAGGGCCTCTCTAATCCATATGGAACATCTGGAAGCAGCCTATGATAATGTCATTCAGTCTGATTCAGTCTTGACGTCTAAGAATGGTGGACACGCTCAGACTAGTCGAACTGACAGAATTGAAAGACGTTTTGTTTATCTGCCTGTAAAAAATGTTTTGGAACATGTGGTTTTTTTGAAGTTTAAAATCTAAAATTCATCTCATTCCATCCCTGAAGAACAACTTTATGATACGTAAAATGTTTTTGTGATGATAACGATTGCGCATTGTTGAAAGAAGCTACAGTACATACTAAGACTTGTTTCTTCCTCAAATTGGGACCCGTAGAAGAGATGTAGAATGCATTTCAAATAGCAGGAAGAAAACCAAAATTTGTTCTTATAAACACAGGTTATAAAATATCTTGACTGTATAAGACTCTATTGACTCTACAGATGTCTTAGTAACTTATTAAACTATTAATAACTCTTGAAGTTTTCCAAAATTGTGTCAACTACATCAATTTGTGTAGCAAATAAACATCTTAAGAGTGTGGCATAAATTTGCATTTAGAACCCTCTCCTCTAATACTGATGAATAAAATCACTGCACAAGGCAAATAATTTGCAAATAGAATGTATTTGTGTGTACTTTACTCTTAAACTTGTTTTGTCACTTAAACGTAAACTGGTGGAAAACTGGTGTGTTTATTTTAGAAGGCACACATATAAGAGTGTATCTAAAATCAATGTTGTATGGAGCGCAGGCAACTCTAAACTGAACAAATTAAAAATTGAGTTTGCTCATGGAAAGTAAAGCTTAAAATTTAGTTTGTAAGAGGTACTGCAAGCAATGTCTATGGCAATACCATCAAGAAAATATGTCTTTTTAACTAGGACGCTGTCACCTCAGTGTGATGTCAAACCAAGCTCGGAGTTCCAACTTCCTAGGAAACTGAAATGCAGCATAATAATGTAATTAGGCAAAATTATTTCAGCCTCTAAAATTTTATTTCAACAAAAACAGCTAATTTGAAGATACATGAAATTATCACAGCAAAAGACTAAATTGCCTGTGTGTTGTTTGGATCTTCCACAGAGTGAAAAATTTTATCAATAAGCTGCAGTAAATAGTATTAAAATTAAATGTTGTGGTCAAAGCACACACAATATATACAGTACACTCACATAGTTTCCCTGTTATTGCTTTTCAGTGTAAAATGTGGTTCCACTATTAGTGGATGGAGACATATTGAGGTTACGTATTCTTACATTTAGTTGCTGTTGACAGTCTGTCTGTCAGCTGGACTGACTGGTTCTGTATCCACCTCTTTGGCTTGTCACTGTGTGGGGACCGCAGCCATCATTCACCCGCACAAACCTGTCACATCACATGAACATCCTTGTTGATGCAGGCAAGGGGAGAGTTTTCCAGTTACAAAAAAGACCTGAAATAGGTCATCTTCTCCTCAGTGAAGGATGTCACTTTTTCCGACCTGTAACCTTTGACATGTGTCATTCGTCTAGATACAGCTGGCCTGAATTGGGGGGGACGTGCGTTTAATGCAGGTCAGATCTTGAGATATGCTGAGATGATATACTTTCTGCACAGACAGAATCGGAGAGACGACCATGCCAAATCCTTACCTCCTCTAGGGTGCAACATCTGGTTTTTGAGTTCTAATCTTCAGAGTTTATTTTTGAATCTGGGACTGATGGAGGTCCATGGAGGCTCCCCAGACAGAAACCTTTAAAAATGCAAAGATAATAATCCTTGTTGTGTCCCAAGTGTTTAAATCAGTGATGAAATTCTGCCAGACTGGCAGATTGTACTATCAGTAAAGAGGGACATGTTGTGGCTATTTCTCTCAGTTTTCAAAGGTCACTATCTACTTCTCTGTCTGTTTAAACACATGTAATATTGGAAACATCGAAGTGTGAGTCAGACATTTATGACTTTGTTTTCTCCCAAAAGTTGATTTTTGAATCAGCAGAATGTTGTGCAGCACAAAGTTCACTTATCTTCATAAGCTATTTGGCTCATTGTTTTTTTTTTTTGTTTTTTTTTTTTGTTTAGTTTTAAGTGTAAAAGCATTGCAAGAGGCTCATCCAATCAAACAATTTAATACTGCCAACATTTTTGCTTTCATGCGAGCACTGGTGATTACATCTCTCACTGCCAATGCAAAATCATTTAACTTAGAGAATTTTGTCCAATTTAAAGTGAAAAAAAAAAATCACCCTGGTAAATTCAAATTGATTTTCTATTGTCTGTTATGATGAGGCCTGTGCAGCACTGCAGCCGACTACCCCGACAGGAAAAAGGTCCAAGCGAGCAGCATGTGGATAAATCAGAACGTCACGCCACAGAGAAGAAACATTCTGGAACTCTTCCTCAGAAAAAGAAACAGAACAAAAAAAATTGTTGTTGTTTTCTGGGTTCCAATGCCTTTTTAATTAACTACAAAATTAACCACAATCACATTACTCTTTTTAAAGTTACTAGAAAAATGTTGTCTTTATTTTGAAAGAGAGCTGGTTTACATCAGTACCGTTCTTTCCTTTTTTATGTAACGTGCCAAATTCATTTTAATGACACCATTTCAATAAAATAACCATTAATATACACAGTAAATACTGTTGGATAAAGAACTACAATAGTGACGTTTGTTGATATATATGGATTATATGTAGATTATTTCAAGTCCGAGTTTTGTGTTCTAAGTTTTCATTTCCAAAAATGGATTAGAGTTCATGATATTTAATGTCATGGCTACAGAAGACAGATTTGGAAATAGTACACAAAAAGCAGATTAGTAAACAAGAAATATTTGAGTTAAAATGAGTTAGTCTTCTGTCGGTTTTATATACCTGCTTAGTTCTTGCAGGATTTCTAGAAACATGTTGCCTATCTAGTGGTCAATGACTGAGATTAGAGCACATCCTGGACAGGTCATCAGTCCATCACAGAGCGACACGGAGATATACAGCACAGACAAGCATGCACACATAGAATCTCACCTAAATGCTATTTTCTTCTGGTTTTGTAAGTCACCTGCAGTACAATGAATAAAAGAATTGCAGATAAGGACCTCATAATGTCGTGGCCCACAGCATGATTTTACCGTCAAACCATTTTATATTTTCTTTTATGGAAGAGGATAATCAAAGATTGATCCATCTAAACCAATGTTTGGACTAAAACTTCTCTTACAACAGCATAAACTAAACTCAAGGCAGACCTCAAACTTTGATTTAATTTATGAAATATTACGCATTTCACTATATCACTGCAAGCTGAGCTGCTAAATAACTCAGAGGTAGCGTTATTTAGCTACCTCTACGTTATTTAGCTGCTGCTGTGGAAAAGCTGTATTGATTTTGTCATCACAGCACTGATTGCAGCTATGCTGAAGAATGCAGGTACACATCTGCTCCTCAGCAACAATTACTCATACTGTGCTTCTGTTTCTGCCTTGCAGATGTTTCATAAGATGACAAAAGCAGCCGGTGCAGGTAAGATGTTTTTTATTCTCTTCCAGAGGTTTTGGGATGTGATGCTTATGTTGCTTTATGAAATTGCTACTGCTGCTGCCTGAGTGTAGAGAAAACTAGAGTTGACCTCTAAATCTTAATGTTTTTGTGAGTTTTATTTTCCACAAACGTGGAAGGTTTTAGGGAGAGCTGAAAGACTAAATATGTATGTAGTACCTTTTCATGCTTTGAGTCTGAGGCTGACAGGCAGGGTGATTGTTGGGATAGCAGACAGTGACCTTGGACAGCTGGTGGAAAAAATTTAATTATCAAGGGATTGGATAAATGGATGTAAGACAGAGTTGCTTTTTAAATAGATGTCCGGCTAGTTTAACAGGAAACCGCAGACATCTGCTCATTTGCATTTGCACATTAATGTTGAATGGCTATTTAAGGTACAAACTATTAACTAGGCAGAACTGAACAGAAAAAGAAGCTTCAAATCAATGATGATTGTGTTGAATCAAGTGTGTTGGTATTTATTCACTGTGACTGAATCATTGATCAAAGAAAGGCCTGTCATCTAACGCACTAAACCTCGGCATTTAGAAACTGTGAGCAAATGAAAATCATTGAAATCTAACAGTGTCTTGCAAAAACACATCCATTAAACTTTTTCAGATTCCAATGCATTACATTCACAAATTGCATTATAAAGAATTTTATTGTGTTTTTTTTTATGATCAGATAACCAAGGCAAGGCTGTCTGATCTGGCTGTGAAAGGATTCTCTAAGAATAGATGTTGCAAAATATGTACTCATCACTCAATTCAGATTTTTGCTTCTAAACGTGTATTATTCATACTCTTTCTAATTTGCAGTTATATACAACTTTGTACCTACCTAACACCCAGTAATATGCTTTCATAGCTGTAGTTGCCATGAAGAAATATGAAAAGGTTCAAGGTGTATGAATATTTTGACAAGGTGAAGCGTATGACAGGGTCAGAACATTTAAGGAATCCCTAATCTCGGTGTCGTACTGTAAATTAAAAGCTTAACCGATTATAAAAATCTCCCTGCATCTTAATCCCACTATAAGCCCTGGCCTGCCTGCTGGCATTGCTCAAGCTCCAAACAATGTTGGTAAGATTGATGGTCACAGGTGTCTGCTCTCTCCCTCCCAGCCTGGAGGAATGTCCAAATGCACATTCTTTTATTTTAAAAGCCTTTTATATGGTCCTCGCTCACAGGGATGCAGTTAAAATTAGGCACAGAGCCAGATCATTGTTTCTGTTTTGCTGAGGGGAAATATTTGGCCTGCTGTGATGTGGCCCTTGGGGGGCAGCTGCAGGAGATGGGTGGATGCCATTTTGGACTCAGGTTGCGATCTCACATGACCTCAGTTGTGCATGATGCTGTCACACAAATGGAATAAACAGGACAAAAAAAAAAAAAAAATCAATACAACATTTCTGGAGCAGTTAACTAACGTGAGGTCTGCTGCTGAATTATGAGACTTTCTGCCAAGCAGTTTTCTGGGCGGGGGGAGAGTGAAACTGAGATGTTTATCAACATACTTGTACAATTTTATTCTGATTATTTAAAACAAGATCACAGACCGTGTCACTGTCAGTTTCATTTACTTTTGAAAATGTAAATAGATTCTACATGTGGTCTTAACCTTAACAGAATGATAGAATGACTTGGAGATGAATAATGCTATAATAAAAGGACAAAGCTGGCAGAGTCAGACATATTAGGTGTGATTTTTTTTTTTTTTTTTTTTTTTTTCTGGCTGGATTTTACGGCTGAGCTGTCGAAAGCTCTTTTAAGACATGATTACGGGAGAGCCAGATGGTTCTCACTATCGACCATAATAACACTCTCCATCCTGTTAAGTTGATATTGTCCAGGAGGGAGAAAAAAAAAAAAACCACATTCCTTAAGATGAATTCCAAAACAGCAAAACAGCTGCAAGAGAAGTATTGCTGTTATTGTTGAGGTTTGTAAATGTTCAGTTTTAGCTGCAAGTAAAGGATTTCTTTGTTCTAAATGCTCTCTGCATCACCATTTTAGACCATCTTGATCAGTGCTTTGGCCTAATTCTTTAAAATGTTAACATACTGTCTTGCTAATCTATTCATATAGTTTTTATTGCATTATGTAACTTTTCAACCACAAATTTAATTTATTTCATTTGGATTTCATTTGACTGACCAATAAAAAGCAATAAAAAAAATGTAAAAGTGTGGTGTATAAACATTTCAGTTACCTAACCAGTTCATTCTATGTTATTCTTTGTGTGTGTAATTTAATTTCAGTGTAAATGCAACTGTTCTGCACTTGAAAAGACTAATATGGAATGGCAGTAAAAAGTCATTCTAAAATCCATTGTAGGTGATATCCATTTAAAAAATGAGTAAATGAATTGTGACATAAAACATGGACTAACATGTTGGAAAAAAAAAAAAGTAAAGAAAAAAAGTGCTTTTAACCTTCTGCAGCTAATGTTTTTTTTCTGGAAACAAAAAAAACCCAAAACATAAGGACTCAGATGAAAAGTTACACCTGGGTATCCTCAGAAAAGATGTGCATGCAAATCTGGAAAAATGCCCAAACCTCAGCTTAAAAGGTTTATTTTCAGAAGACATTATTTAACGTCGATGTTAACCGAGCGTCTTTAACTTTTCAGCACATGAGCAGCCGAAGGTTCCTCATTTACTCTCACACTGTGAAATGTATCTAAGGAAAACTATTCCCTACAGCCTCTTTAATTTCAGCGCGAAAATTAATGGCTTCCTCTGGTGATAGGAGGCAGTTATGTTCATCCATGAAAACCGGCTGTCTTGACATTAATCTTAGAATTAATGAAACTTCAGAGGCAACCTAAAGCTTGGATAGATAGGCATAGATTTCAGATACAGAATCAAACATTCACATGTTAGATGATATCAAGTCAGACTTAAATTTGACCAACTTGATGTTTTGCAATAATTTCTTCATAGATAACTTGTATCTTGCAGCATGCTGACACATTTCAGACATTAATTTAGACCGCCAAAATGAATGTGACAGTGTCCAAAGAGAAGCAGCTGTGTAGAACTGAACAAATTCAAATTTGCATAAATACATGCTCATGTGCTTTGTTATGATAAACATCACCATCCCACAGCAAGTCAGTGGGGAAATAAGACACGTGCAGCTTAACCAGCACTCTGTGGCCCAGAACTGTCAGGAAGAGGCTTCCCTCTTGGCCTATGCGGTCTCAACCAGCCTCGGCGCATTTCCCCAGATCTTCCCTCTGAATAAATATGCTAATCTACTCTCCATGTGGAAATCTCAAGCTGCTGATTAAAAGTAAAACAAAGAGGATACTCTGTGAATCCCTTGGAGACTTCTGTCTGTTTGAGAGGAAAGGAATGCAAAGCCCCGTGTTGTTTGGACGTAGTGTACCAGTATATGGCTCCAACGGAAAAGCTGTAGAAAACATGGAAAGAGAATGTTTTAGCTTTTCTTTTTAATCCGTGGTCGTGAGTGTGAAATGTCAGCCAGCTATTATAGATTACCAAGAACAACTTTTGTGCTTTTCTAAATTTGTATTTTAAGGCTGTGTTTTGTCTAATTAGCAGGTTTAGCTTCTAAATGAAGCATTTTTGGCAGAAGGGAAAATCAGTGGATGGAAAAATGAATCTTGGATATAAATATTCCTCCTCAACAGCAAGTTTGCTGCGTATTTTCTTCTCAGTTTCAAAAAAACTGCAAATTTTTTCTTGAAGTAAGATACATCTCTTAATAATTAAGTTGCTTTTCCCATGATTATGATGGTAGAAGTTGGATTGTTGCTGGATTAGTGGGATAAACAAACATTTGGAAGAAATGGCCTTTTGATGATATTTGCTGTAATTGGTTAAATTTTCTTCTTGCGGATTCAAAAAGAAAATGATGAAACAAATGCTAATTATTTTTGGTAACTAAAGCAGCATTGCAACTAAAACAATTTGACATTTTACAAGATTTTTTTAGGTATGTCCTGTAGTGACATTTTCCTGTATGAGAGCTGCTTTCTCCCTGTGGCTTGACTATTCTGCTGTGCCCTTTGTCTACACTATCAATCTCTGTTCCAGTTAAGAAAGAAAGCACCAGTGGGTATTACATAATGTCTGTATCTTAGCAATGTCGTCCGTTCTGTATTTTGCCTCTTGTATGCTTCTCAGCTGTCCTTAAAGTTCAGAGCTTCAGTCTTACTAAGGGTCACTGATGGCGGAGGCCCACTGTGACCTCCCACAGCTGCAATCTCTTTCTGTCTCTCTAGAGTCCTGTAATATATACATCCCCAAAGCTCCACCACACTGAGAGCAGAGGACATGGTCTGAAATTTCACAATAAATCAAAAACAACACAAAGAAATGAATAAATGTGACGTGTCTGAAAAGGTAAACTCTAAAAAATATATGGCACCTAATTGTATTCTGCAGTGAATACTTTAGAGGACCATTTTGGACTTCAATTGTGAAAGCAAATCTGTTTTTTTTTTCCACTTCTACCAGATTTGTACGTGATTTTTTTTGTCAATTTTTCTTTGCAAAATAGTTGAACCCCACTTTGATTTGTTGAAAATGATCAGTGAATATAAACTATTATGTTCTCAATTGGATAAAGGTCTGTATTTTGTCTAGGGTGTTTTAACGTTAATTACTTCTATCCAAACGTTTTTGATGTGTCAAATGTCTTTTAAATGTTGGCATTTTTGTTATAATCCATAATAATAACTATTATGATTAGTATTGTCTTTATTTATCTTGCACATTTGTACCCAATTCTTTTGACAATTGAACAAAACTGGAGTCAACAGAAGTTGCAAAGGGCACATCAGTTTATATCACATTTTTAAAGTGGCAGATCAGGGTGCTGTGGTTGTGTAGGGGCAAAGCTGGACCCACGTATTGAGGCCATTGTCAGCATGCTGGTGGTCAAAGTTTCGATTCCCAGCCTGGCAATATTTGCTGCATGTCTTCCCCCTCTCTCATTACCCTATTTCCTGTTGAAATGCTTTCAAGTAAAGGCCACTAGAGCCAACAAAAAAAACCTTTAAAAAATATGGCGGACCATTTTTGTCCACATAGTACGAAGACAAAACCTGGGAATTGTGGAACTTCTTGATTTAAGGCTGCAGGGAAAATCAATTTTCATTGGATTGTGCCAATATATTTTCTTCCCATTTAACTGCTGAAGAACAGGTGCCAGGTCTGTGACATCATGCTCTAAATTTATCATTTCTGCATGCAGCTCAGAATACAAAACTTGTGCACTGCCATCATGAGCGCATGAAAAATTCCACACATGGAAAGATGGAAAATGACTTGTGGTTTCCTGAGTGCAGAGGCCAGCTTGGCAGTTTGACAGGGAAAGCAAAAAGACGGGGGAAAAAAGATGCCTGGTTGTATTTCTGGACTTCTCTTTTTATATACAGTGATTTGTCAAGGTTGGGAAAACATTAGAGAACTATATGGATAACCTGCTCTGAAATCTTTGAACATTTTCGTCTCAATTATTGTGGCCATGTCTTTTAATAATTTCTTCCAGGCTCCTATGCTGAATGAGGTCATCATGTTCAACAATTTCCATCTTCTGCTGGTATGAAATATTGCTGAGTATAAATCATTTGTCCATTATGGTTTGTGTTACTTCATGAAGGTGCTTAATTCTACTAATTTTATGTTTTCCAATTAAAGGAAACTGATTTGGATTTCTGATTCCTAATTTCTCCATTCTGCCAATTGGAAATTAAACAGCCAGTAAATTCTTTATGGAGCAGTTTTTCTAAAAAGACTAAGTTTTGCATATGTGTACGTGTGTTTGCGCATGTGTGAGTCTGGCGAGGAATTTAGGCCTGGGATTCGTAAACTGAGTGGAAGGAGACTTGGGCAGTTGTGTGAGGATGCAGTCCAGTTTAACTGGGAACATGTGTGTGACTGTGTTGGACTGTTATGTGAGAAGTGACACAAACGCTAAGAGGTTGGTCCAGCACTCAACTGCCACGTAAAAGAAAATACAGAAGCAAGATTTGGGAACTAATGAGTCAGGAAGGGACATGCAGTTTCAGGGCTTCAGTGCTTGACAACAAACATTCCACAGGGAAACTTAATTAAGGAGCTCAAATCATTATTTTTACAACTACTCCTTTTCAATTTTATCCACAAATCAACATTGTCTGTGATCACAAGCTTCCACCTTTTCCACCGATTAAACACAGTTGCCAGTCTAACCATTTTGACACTATATTTAACAAATTTTCAGGTGATGTGTGTGTGTGTGTTTTTTTTTTTAAACAAACCTTTGAAGAGGGCACTTCCCTTGTCACACGTCTGCCCGTCTCCAGCTGGAGGCAGGCCATCTGGGTCCACACTGCAAATAACTCACACATGTGCGAAGCCACTATTGGCTGATCTACCTAGAATCAGACAGGCAATTAAAAACAAAGTTATTTAACACAAATATCTAAGCTTAAATAAACCAGTGCATTGTTTTTCTTGCGTGTTTTGGGTCTAATTAGATTGGTGATGCTGATAGTAATCAAGAAGCAATCTGAAATAATTGTTCTTTTAAATTACTTTTCTGCATTAAAAGAATAACGGAAAGACAGACTGATTTATTTTAACATACTTTTGAGATTTTTCAATCTCAATATTCAAAGATATATGGAATTAGCCTTTATTTTTTGCAGGCCAGGTCACACAAGTAAAACTAAAATCCTACTAGAAGTGTAAATTTTGTGCTTTTCTGTCAGTGTTTCTAAAAATACATGTGAACAACAACTCTTTTTCACATTCAGTGCTTTTATTTTTAGGTGAAAGATGTTTAGTGCTGCTATTGAGTTCTTTATATTTCACTGTTAAGAACTTTGTCATTGTTTTCCGTGTAAGTTTCTGTATAAAAACTGTTTACTTCTTCAGAGTTGACTTCTATCAGCTCTTTCAGTGGCCTCACGAGTTTCCCACAGAAACTGTAGGGGTTCCAGATGTTGCAGGGAGGCAGAAAGTCTAATCCAAATCTATTCCACCAGACCCAGGCCTCTCTGTCCTCAGGTTGACAGAGAGCATGGAACAGCTCACACCAAGGTCTGTCCTTCTGCAGTGAAGCAAGGCCACAAGTGACTATGCGACCGGAGCTTTACATAGCTGTGCGCATCCACCTGCACTCAGATAATAAAAAAAACAGAGCATGCTGTTTAAAGACGTTCTGTCCTGGGTCAGTGTACCGATGCAGCTTTCTTGTGGTTTCAGATCTGATTAAACAATCTGGCTCGATAATCAAAGCACTGTGGCAAGAAGAATCAGAGCAGTCTTCCTGTATCCGTTAGGCTTATCTCTGACTCAGTTTCAAATAGGATTTATGCTGAAGGAATGAGGTTTCATATAAAATAGATTAGTTGGCTGTTGTAAGCTGACTAGCTGATTAAACTCAGACTGTCATGCAATGATCATATCGGTTCTCTCCACCTTTTCATGTCAAAATGTCCTTGTCAAAATTACGAACCATGATGTGCTCATTATACAAAATATGAACGGTGTGTATGAAAAGCACCATATGAAAGAAATGTCATCAGTAGGCATTGGTGGACATGTTATGTATTTCGAACATTGTTCTTTACTACTGCAAGCTCACATGACCACATTCAGATATTGCAGCAAATACCCGGCAGCAGCATTACCTAATATCATGCTGTTTTGATGCTTAACTCACTTCAGGATGCTTGACACTGTTGCACTGTTGCAGCCATCACTTATATTGGAACTGTTAATAGAGCAGTTATTAATATATAATAAACTAAAAGATGACAGTCACCTTGTGAAAAGTAAAATATCTGGTTCTGCCGCAGCAAAAATATTCCTATTCAGAATACTCCGGGGATCTCCAGTTTGTTTCAAAATATTCAAATGTTTCCTTTTTTTTTTTATTGCTGTATATCCAACAATGAGTATCCTCTAGGGAACTGGGTGGATTATTACAACTCTACAGTCACTAGAGACACAAAAAGACCAGAAAAATAGAAATTGTCAATTACATGGACTTAAAAAGGTTACAGAATAGTACCTATTGGCTACAAGTTTAGTCATGTCACGCTCTGTAAGAAGTTACACTGCTTTCAAACCAAAAAGACAAACAGTCCTAGTGTTCATCCTTGCACACTGGTGTCTTGGCTTGGTGTTCCTGATGAGAGCATGTGCAGCTGCATGGCGTAAACTACTGTCTGCTATCAATCTCCCACAACTCTGCAAATTTCTGCTCTTGGAACTTCATCAAATCTCTTGGTATTTGTCTTTCAACTTACAAAAGTGTCTGAGGCTGCACCAAGAGGAAAATATCTGTTAGTTTGTAGAAATATCTTTAAAATGAATTTATGCAGCCTTTTGCATGCACAATAGTTTTCATGGATAAAATAGACTAACTAAAAATTATCTCTACAACATAAAACACTGAAGATTCATCCAAGGAAAGTAAGAGCACCTAAAATATTCATCCAAAATCTGCTCATAATGTTAAATTTCCAATTTATTTTCTTTTTTTTATAAAGCACATAATGTACAATACATTGTTTATCAACTTTATGAGCCAATTTTCTCTCAAAATATTAATAAATGATTTGTGAAAGACTAAAGATAGCATTTGCCATTTCATTTCAGTCCTTTAGAGGAAAATTTGTGGAACAGAAAAGGGAAATTCCACTGGATAGAAAACTGTAAGTTATTTTGCTTGTTTGTTTGTTTTTGTTGTTTTGTTTTGTTTTTGCTCTTGGTGAGACACTTAACTTTTTTTCTCTCTGGGAAGAATCATCAGAAAACATAAACACCAATTTCCTGTTTGGACTTGATTCATATTGGCTTATGTCATCCCTCAGAATATCATTAAATGTTATTTATACAGCTATCCTGTCATCGCTATGCATTGTCGATTGCTATAGAGCTTAAATAAACCTTGATGTATGCTGTGCATCCTTAGGAGTTAATTCATTGTGGAAAAGGAGAACTAAAGCTGAATTTGATTAATAGTATTATATTTTACATCTGTGAGAATAACAAAAAACTAAATGTTGAGGGAATTGTAGCTCTGTGATTAAATTCTTATTGCTCTAATAGAAACCAGGTGCAGTACAGTGGTTGAAATGTTTTCCCATGCATTTTTTGTGAGCTATGCAGCCTTAGCAGATTTAGAGCTGACAGCATTACATGCTTTGTCATTCAATTATACAATGGCCACATAAATGCTTGTCATGCCAGTTTTTGCATTTTCAAGCTACGTTATGCAAATATTAATGCCACAAACTTTAAACCCTTTACAACCTTGTCATGTTTTTTTTTTGTTTGTTTTTTCTATTTACTTTATTGTCAAAGAAGTCAAATCAGACATTTCATTGCTCATACAAAAATCTGCACTTCATACAAAAATCTGCACTTCATAATCAGAATTTTGAAAAATTGGATTGTACAGACCTGATCTCCATTTTGAATATGAATGATTCTATAAAGTACAATCTGTACTAAAAGAAGAAACCGTGACGTTATAATTGACGTCCCACTAACAAAACAGAATTAGTGGTGACTTTAATGCATTGGGACCAAAGTCAGCTCCTCCTTTCCCAACCACACAACCTAAAGCCAGATATATACCACATGTGTGGCTCCTCTGGAAAAACGAAGTCCATTTGGGAATATATGGTCAGGAAATTTATAGCACATGCATACGATGAGCCCTCAGGGACTGGGATAGAAGGACTGGGTGGAAGAGAGATCTCCTAGGCTCCCAGCTCCCCTGATCCTTGTTTCCATTAGGCTGGGAAGTGCAGTCTCCCAGACGTTTCAAGGGGGCCTGGTGTAAGACCTCCTGGCCAACAGCATGACCCATTCATGGAGGAGAAATCGGTTTCCTCACATCTGGGATTTTCCCCCAGCAGCCACAGGATAAGCATTCCACATCAGTCATCAGACATGAATGGAGGCAACACATATTTAGAAACGCTGCAAAGTAGATAAGTTGTTCACAAGTAAATATCAGTTTATCTGCATGTGTTAATCAAAGTTGTGAGATGGGTTAGAGACAAGAAAGAGCAGATGAAAAATCATCAAAAGAATGTCCAGTCTTACAGGGAAACGAGTGCTTTCTGGAAGCCAACTGGCCAAAACAAACAAAAGGGTGAGTCAGTGGAGAGAAAACTTTCCCAAGCTAACTGATGTTTCCTTCCCTTGCATCTGCTGTTATTTCCACTGCCAACGACTGCTCTAGAGGCTGGACATTGTTTGGTTAATATGATCTTCAACCTGATAAGGATCATCTTTATTCTGCAAGATATTTAGGGTTACAAGAGGAGCAGCACAGTGACAGGACATTTGGTGATTCATATTGGAAGTCAGAAACTCACTGCTGTGTTTTCGTCTGTCACTTTTGCACATTGGCTGGACAGAAATGGTGTTTTCCTGTCAGCCTGTGTTTCCATTCCCACCTTTATTGAGGCTCTTTTTGCAGCCTGTCATTGTGTCCAACTTTATTATCCTGTTTTCAGCCCAAATCATTCCAAAGGATATCCCACTTTAATTTAACTTGATGATAGATATTTGATGTAATGATTAGTTAAGGACCTCGGAAGGGAGAAACATTCTCACTTCTGTTGTTAGAAAATGTATTGCTGACATAGAGTGTTCTGACTTCTGTCCGGTGTGACCATTTTTTTTCCGAAATGGTGCTTGACTTACCCTTCAGCTGTAACTGTGCTGGGTGTGTTTGCGTGTGTGTGTGTGTGATCCTACCGGTTCATGGCATCCAGTCTTTATACACTGTCACCGTGCCACTGGCTATCTGGTGACCATCTGAGACATAATCACTTGGATCCAGCTAAACAGGAATCACTCTGAGAATAGTTCAGTTATTCTACTGTGATTGAACGTTTTTAAGGGTTTGCTTCATGGGAAAAACATGAACGAGATTTGAATCTTATTTTTGAAGATTATCCAGCTGTATATAGTCTTCTACTAGTCAAAGATCAGGTAGCAGAACCAAAAAACACTATGATGTCTATGATGTGATTCCTGGGAATCCCAATATGTTTCTTGCCTAGATGGTATATATCCTCGACATATCCTTCCAGCAGGACATAAACACAAAACCTGCAAGAGAAGGTACCCATGAGGTGTCCTGATTATATGCTCAAATCATGACTTTAGACTTGGAGCTGACAAGGCACTAGGCCAGCTGATCTCCATCCTGACCGCATCATACCCAACTGTGATTCAGTCCCTAAAACAGGTCTGCAAAGACCTGGCAATCCATTGCTAGTTGAAGGATGCCCAGTCCTTCTACAAGCCAAGGACTGGGAATCCCTTCTGCCATCCATAGTCCTGCAACATACTCAACAAAATACCTCAGTGGCACGGTAACAAATTATATCCAGATCCACAAAACTTTGTTGACTGGATAACCGTAACGCCCAGGATCCGCACGCAGGGTAAAGATCTGTATGCTTTTCCATAGACAGGACAAAGTCCACTTTGTTTCCTTGAATGTGAGTCAGACAAATTGGTCCGATTCTCTTTATGAGCAGCCCAAAGCACGGGTGTCCAACTCCAGTACTTGATGGATTCAATTTTCAGATATTTCCCTGCTCCAACACAGCTGGTTCAAATTGTTAAATTGCCACCTCATGAAGTTCTTCAAAGAGCTAGCAATTAACCATTGTTTGATTTACGTGTATCAGAATTAATACATGCAGGACAACTGGTTCTTGGTTTGTTACTTTGGACACCACTCCCTTAGGAAAAAAACTTTTCCAAGAAAAGCTAGGTAGTGCATAACTCATTTTGTCATCTTGGGACAAATTTCATCCACCATTGTACAACCCTTTTCAGATCGGATATAATAAAATTGGAGCTATGATTTATTGTCTATGCAATATCTCATTTTTATCAGCTCAGACATTCTTCTTTTCACAAACAACCCATCAACAGACCCCCGTATTTGCTCTCAAAACAAAGTGGTGATGTATTTCTCAGTAGGTTGTATTTCTTTTCTGCTTTTAATCATTTATCCTTCTCAGAGGGAAAAATTTTTCTTTTTTTTCTTCTTGAAATGACACACCAGATCGTCATACTGACACTAAAAACTGGCCTTAGCTTATTCATCTTAGAAGCTGTCAAGCTTCACCCACTCACTCCATGTGTTTTTAATAGGCTTTAACCTATTATGACGGTAATACAAGTTGGTGCCCACATAACGTTTTCAGCTGATATCATATGACTTGTCTCAGGTCATGGACGGCCTGCGTGGGCATACAATAATAGAAAAAAAATTCCTAAAATAATTCTGGTAAAGCGATTATTGGTGCAGTTGTCCTGCAGGCAGCCACTGCAGTAGGCTTTCAGAGAGAAAAAAAAGTTTATTCTTCAGGCGTGAGCAAAGGTCTTCTTTTGTTTCAGGATTTCTGGTGCAAGCTTTTGTAATAACAAAAGTAAATGGTCCTGAAACTCAATCCGTGCCACTGTTAAAGAGCTGATTTGCGCTAACTTATCCGGAGAAAACTCACTGAACTCTAATCAATATTTAAAGCAACGTACAGGATAATCCTAATAAAATAAAGTTAGGTCAAAATCTTGAAAATATATAGTACATAGTCACACATGGCAGCATGGAACATTTCAGAGTGGAAAGAAAAAAATATTGTAAGGGTTCACTATTCCAGGAGCCTGAAAAAAGGACAATTGAGTCCCAAGGATTTATGAATGAATGATAAGCAAATTTGCCAAATTATACACATTTAACAGTGTGATCGATCAAAGACAAAGGAAATAGGAAATAATTGATATACTGAAAGTTGTTTCAAGACAAACATTTGTGTGTATTTATTCCAGTTATAGTGTCGAATGGTTTGCTACTTTGAAGCCTTGAAGAACTTCAGGTAGAACTTGGCTCTTTTTTAAGAGCCAAGTTCCTAAGTTTAGACTTTGGAAAGTCTAAACTTCTGACTTAAAAAAGAGCCAAGTTCTACCTTCTTTTATTTGAAAATAAAAGAAGATGATATTGTACACGTATAAGTAGTGATACTTGAAGTGTATTTATTAATTTGAGTCGTACTTGCAAAGTAAATCTTAACAATTGAACACCGATCAGGTGGATGACTGTGAACTAGGAAACACTGATTTCAGATCCATTGTATCTCTGCTTAAGTGTGGGTTGGGGAAAATCTACTGTCTTTCAATTTTCTCAACTGATTTGAAGGGAAAGTTTTGTTGATTTTTATCAAATTGAAATTGGTAATATTTATATCTGTGTGAAAACTAAAATAAATACCATGTCCTTTGATTAATCAAAAAAAGGCAATAGATAAAAACAAAAATCCTCTGTTTTTGGTCAAACATAAGAAAGTCCAGTCCCTCTTATATCTCTGTTTAAACAATTTCAATACACTTGAAAAACCTGATATTCACAGGTTTGAGAGACCTTCTGGTCTGAAAACCTAAGAGAATATTTGGTTTAAGCTTTTCTTCAATATACACTTCAAGAGTTGTGAGATCATCTGTTGTTCCTTGCGTAATGTAGCAGTACTAAGACACGAAGTACATTCTAACCAATCATACTGTAGTGGGAATCCCTATGATTCTTTCGGTACTTGAAGGCATCACGGTTGTGCGTAAATCACTGTGCACACACAATAAACCTAGGAACACACACGCACATCTGGGGGCCAGTATGAAAGCCCGTCTCTGTGCTTTCCTGTCACTTTCTCACTATTATTAGTTTAATTGATTTCCGATTAGGTTTCAGGAATATATTTTTCCTTTTTCTTTTTTTTCTTTCCTTCCTCGAACATGTTCAGGAACAATTTACCAGCGTTGATGATGCAATAAAAAGGAGCTCAAAGCCGGGACGGCGTGGTTTTTATTTATTTTTTATTTTTTTTATTTTTTTGCAAACTTTTTTTTTTTTTTTTAAAGCTGCGTGAGGCAACAAACGGATTTTATTATGCCGGAGTTCAGGTTCTGAGATGACTTCTAAAAGATATTCAGCTCGGCTGAAGCTCCGGCGGTCTTTCAGCGAGCAGCTGCGGAGCTCCACGTCCAAAGCCTGGGATTTACTCTGGAAGAATGTCAGGGAGCGGAGACTGGCAGGTCAGTAACCCGCTTGAGGTGCAACCCTGGAGCCGACGCACGCGAGCGGAGTTAAGCGCTTTACGCACCGCAGTTGGATAAATGCGCGGGTCAATTCATTTTAATCCAGGTAGAACCGATTTATTTAGTAGAACGACCCTTGCTTTAACAACATATTATAATTTTACAGTCGGAAGCGTGGAGAAAACAGTTTCTTACATCTGCTAAAAGTTTGACTCTAGTTTTCTATGTCCCTGTTATTCCTGAGGTTTGACGTGTGATTACAACATAAACTCATTATGCAACTATAACACAATATCCTAAACGTTCTACTGTTTAATTTAACATAGCATTTTCTATGCTTTGGGGAATGTGGGAATATATTGAGTTGATTTCCTTTTTAATTCTAGATGCAAATTATTTCTAACTAATATCATGTTCAGAAATAAAACAAAGCCGTATCCATTGTGCTGCTTTGTTACGTCAATTCCACCAATACAAAGAATAATGAATTTATTGTGGCCGCAAGGGGGCGGTGATGAGCCATTATAAATTATGAAATCAAAAGCAAGCCTACACTAATTGAAAATTAACATTAATCTGGCAAGAATATATGCGGTGCAAAGTTGTCTTCATGTTCATAAAACTAACTTAACACTAATAACAGTTTTATCTGTTAATAAGACTGACCTTATGCAGTTAATAATTTTCTATGTTTAAATTCTTACGGCTTGCCATAAAGTTCAAATTTTTTATACATTTATACAAATGTATTAATACTTTTTAATACATTTGGGTACATTGTAACAGTAAACAGTGCATTTCCGATCTTATTAACCTTCAGTTGCTTTGTTTATTTTTAAAAATGCCTGACTGCAAATAAATCAACCCAGACTGTTTCCAAGAAATGTGTTTCTAATGAACCAGACAACAGATATTTGGCTTGTCCAAACAGACATTTAACAGGAGGACAAGGGTTCAAAGCATTGCTTCGTAACACTACTCTCCGCCTATACCACCTAACCTACTCACCATCCCTCATACAAACTCATTTTATTTCCAAATACATTGTTTTATTTAAGCATAGACATATTAAAAAAATCAAAAAAGCTCAGATATGACCACATAATTATTTAAAAACATAGAAACAATTCAACAGAAGTGTATTTGGCACCAACATAGCACTAGAACCAGTTTGAAATCAAATAGATTTACCGATCTACCAGCCAGAGGCCAGAGATCAGAATTTGGCAGTTTTCTGCTGATCTGCTCCGATTGGTGATCAGTAGGTATTTAGTTAGTTTTGCAGGAAGCAATAAATAACTATTTTTAGTCTATAAACACATCAACAAACTGCATGCTGTGATTTAATACACCTTCTTTGGATTGATAAAATTAAGATTAAGATTGGGGAATTTGCTTTGACGCATGAAAAGCTAAACTTGTTAGTCCTCCGATTTCCATTGGATTCAAAACAAGCACCTGTTCCATAGAACCTTCAACCATTATTTTTATTTGATGTGTTACAGTCCTTGATTAGACAACTTGAAATCTGTGTTGGCCAGGAAATTTCAATACACATCTCTAAGTATCACTTAGTCTGACTTTTCTGAGCTTAAAGCTGTGTGCATTAGGACCTAGATACAAATTGATGGATTTAGTGTCCTTTATAAATTCAGCATAGGGTGCAATACCTCAAATAAAATCACAAAAAACTAAATGTTCATTCTAAATATAACATCTTACAGAATACATTTTAAGTGACATGAATGTAACAACCTATTTAGAGGCTAATGCTGGGTGTGATGCTATATGGTTCTGTAGTTGCATAGTGTTACCACTAGATGCAGTGAACTGACCACACCGGTACGACAGTTCATGTGGGAAAGTGGCATGAATTATAAAAACCCGCTTGGTCTTCATCAGGCATGCTGAACTCATGCAAATGGAGACCAGATGTGTGTCCTGAGGCTCACATAGGCCTCAGGATGCACATAATTTTTCCTCTGTAATCACACCTGGCTGAAGCTGAGCAGTTCAAACTAGAAGTTTCCAAAAGCTGGACTTGTATTAAACAACTGCAGTTGTACATGCACTCAGTATAAGTTATCATATGGACCGTATCATAAAGGTGATTTTTTTCTATTTTCATAAAGATCAACAATCAAATCATCCCTGTCAGGCCTGGTAGTCTATCACTACACCTTGATATGTATTTGTTTGTCTGTGATGCGAGCCTAGATGTCTCCTGCCATGCTGCATTGCAATTTAGCTCTGAGACCCAGACAGAGGCATGCTGCAACATGTTTGATATGGGTCCCGAGTCGCAGCACTCCCTCTGAGGACAGACCACAGCCGTTTCTGCATGGCATGCAGTCCAGAGTTAAACACAATGGCATCTCTGAGCACAGCGGAGAATTTTTAGCTCTTTCCCAATCCTAACTGAGCTATCTGAATGCAGACAGAGACGATGTCACCATTGATCTCATTCATTATGATTACACAGTACAATACATGGTAAATGTTATCGTCTAGACAAGAAAGGAAGTCCAAAGCGGAGACTAATTAATGGCAGTTACACTGTCACTCACACACTGCCTCTTATTTTTAGATCTCATTGGTTAAATGGTCCTTTTCCTACATGAATGAATACAGGTAATTGTGAGTAAAACATGAGTCACCACTTGATGAAATCATCAGAACAGACTCACACCATCAGTGACTTCTTTTAGGTGTAGCAGCCTCCTATTAATACAACTCCTGTCCAGGGTGTGAAGAGAGCCATTAAACCCAGGAGAAGTTTATGAAAATGTGCAGCCGACGCTGAAGTGTGCTTCTCAATTGTGGTCTTTGTGAAGCTAAGCTGGGGTGGATTTTGCCAGCCAGGCAGAGGAACAGACAGAGGCTGTGTTTAACTTGGTGGCTTGCCCGTTTGTCCTCTTTTCACATGTATGGCACCGTGCTTGTGCTAAACTGGCCGACTTGTATGCTAAGTCTCAAATAGTCATAAGAAGACCAGACTTGTGGATGTATAAATGTGGGAAGGTTGTTGTTTCAGGCAAGGATACGGACGTTACACATTTAAATAAGAGTGCATGCTTAATTCAAAGTTATAATCTAGAGTGCTCAGGCTGGACGATAAAACAATAATGATATCTATCATAATAGATGATAAATGTAGGCAATCGGTGTGCATTACTATGGAATCTCAACTGTCTGCAGACTACATGCGGTCCACAGAATGTGTAGACAGTATGCCTAAGTATTTGGGGGCAGTTTCAAGTTCAACATGTTCAACAGCTGAAAAATAAATGGTGGATAAATGAGGAAACATCACTAGTTTGGCATTGTTTACATATATATATAATTAAAAAAAACCTAATCACTAAGTATTGATATCGACTGATATGAAGTTCTTAAATAGTGGTATGTTTTTCATCAATATCGGCCAGCCCTAAATTGTGCTGTAAACATCTTTTATAAGTATTTTACATTGTTCTTCTAGCATTAATCACAAAGTTAATTGACTAATCCTACACAATTCGTAAACTAAGCAGATTGGGAGCTTGAGATCAAGTTAAATTAAACAAACTGCATTGTGTAGCTTAATTTACAAACCATTCCCCCAAATTTGTCTTTTCTGACTTCTATTGCAAACCTATAAAAAATGTTCTATACCCCATTCATTTAAAAATTTCATATCAGTTTTATGGGTATTTTCTTGAAGATGAATAATAATAATCATGTCAGAGTCTGAGAACTCGTATGCTTTGCTTTTTTCTATAAAGTCCAGATTGGAGTATAAATTGACATAATGGAAGATTGCATAAACTGACCTCATATTCAGAGCATTTTCTTGACATTTAACAGGTTTTCATCCTGAATATTTGGAAATTACATATGAACACGCATCAGGTGTATACAGCATTCTATTTTGCTAATTTTACAGCTTAATTTTTATTTATTTAATTGACTTTAATATCCTTATTTTTCTCATAATAAAATTGAAAAAAACTGCCTCGGCATGTCACGAGTTTACAATCATTATTACATAATATTTGGCATGCAGGGAAGAATGAGAGTGAAATATTTGGTGAATGAAAGGGGTTTTCTTCAGTGAAGATCAAAGTCACGTGTGTATTCAGGCTAAATCTTTTTTCCCCCACTCAGTGTTTGACACTTTGACGTGACCTATTGTGAGAACTTCCTGCCAATGTCAGTGGAAATACTTTGGTGGGGGGTAGAAATTAGCATTTCCCATACCAAGAGAAGGATTTCTCTCCTCCTCTTCTTGCTTTTACAGTTTTCTCCAAAGTCTCACTCACACCTAGTAAATTTGGCACTGGCGTCACCTGAAACAGCACAGAAGTTGTTCTAGCACAGGGTAAATCCAAGAGCCTCTATTTTTGTAATCCCTCCCACACCCTACATCATCCACTATTGCTCCCTTACTCAGTTCATAGGCATTCCAGTGGTATTTATATTTCCCTCCAGAGCAGGGAAAGCTGTCGAGCCTTCATACAGGCACTGGATTCAGCTCAGAAAGGTGGGCCGTACTTTTTCCTGCTTCCTTGTGATTGGCTTCACCATGGTCACGTGACCTGCAAAGGGCTGACTCTCCTCCTCTCTGGGCTCCACTGAGCCATCCCTCTCAGGTCTCTTCAGGCTTTTTTGCGCATGTATGTGAAGTTTTCTGTTGTGTGTGGGTGAGTGTGCTTCAGGCACTGGTCAGGGGCTTGTTTGGGGTAGAATACAGCCATGTTTCGAGAGCTCCCAGAGTCCACAGGCAGTGACTGCCTGAGCAGCATGACTCCTGAAACTCAGGATATCTACCTTAGAATGGATCATTGCCGCAGGCGCTCTGGCTACAGGCTGGGCAGGATCATTGCCAGGCACCAACTAGTGAAGAGGATTGCTGGAGGTAGGAGATGTCTCTGGAAATAAGTGACAGCTCGCACCATTGCTTCACTGTTTAGACTTGAAGGCGTTTGTTTCTTTTGGTCACAGTTTTGTTTTCAACTCAAATTAGTTCCCCTTTGACACCTTCACTAAGTAGTCAAAGCTCAAAGTAAATATATCACAATGTGCTTGTAATAAAAAATTAACAGAATCATACTTTAAGGTGAAACACACTCCTTTAATGCATGCATTCGTGTTACCAAAAAAATCAGTTATAACCTTTGGCCAATTGGTAGTCTGGGGTGAAGCCTTGACAAATGAATAGCATCGACAAATTATAACAAATAGTAATGCGTGATAAGCCTTAGTATTAACCATTCAAGGAACACTGCACCCAGAGTGTAAACAAGAGATATCAATGGATGCCTTTCTTTACGGTTTTACAACCCTTCAGCTTGTTTTTGCACTGCTGTTTGGAGCTGGGAGTGTTTTCTTTCATTGCAGTAGAGTTTGACTTCTCATTTAGCTTTCCCCCAAACTCTAAAATATTGCCTTGACTTTAAAAACGAAATAAAAACTCCTGGAAACCAAGAGGAGGTGTGGCATGCCTTAACCGTGAGGAGGACAAACCATGTGAAGCCTTGGTTCTCCTTGCAGATGTAAAAACCCTGACTATACACACAAAACTTCAGAGACATAGTTCCCTTACCAAATACTCTAACGAAATAACAGATTGTGTGGATAAGATTTTGTTTGTCACCACAGAGGACATAAGTCAAACTATGCTCTTTTGATCCTGGTGATGTTTATGAGAAAGTTTTTTTTTTGTTGTTGCACAGATTCATGAAGATGCCCTTGAGCTGTGTGTACAGAAGTTGACATGGAGTCATGTAATTTGCCATGTGTTACAGATGTTAGCAATTAGACTCCTCTTTGACATGGAGAAAAAAACTTGTAAACCTTTGGATTCTTCTTTTGAAATAGATTTTTTTTGACAGCCATTTTTTAACATCAAAAGTCACTTTTTGGTTAGTGGGAATTCATTTTTGTCCTTTTTCCATAATTGAATATATATTTTTGGATATTTCCACACATGACAGAAAGTAAACACTTAAGGTAATTTGTAATTATGAGCAGGTCACTGGTATTAAGATAAAGTGCAGTTTTAAAATTGCTAAAATATATTGTTGTGTCGTTCTTACATCTTTTAGTCCTTTTGAAAGCACATCTGGTTGTTTGGATTTGATTCCAATTGAGAGAAACATCACAAACGATGATGTTTGTGATGTTTGGAAACCAAAGGAGCACTGCTTACTACCTGTTTCAAAACCAGACGATATAGAAACTTTTGGTGTCTCAGTATGTTTTCTGAAAAGACCAAGACAACATTGGGTTACTGAAGTTAACCCACTGGCATTTGCTCCTCTGAGTTGCCAAACAAGGCATTCACAGCTAATACTTGTTAATATTGCAGATGAAGGAGTGACATTATGCATACATATAGTCTATGCAACCAGCTGGGAAATTTAAAGCATACTGGCACCAGGGCTGATTATGGCTTCATACAAATATGAACAAACCCTTTTTGGGGTTGTACTGAAGTTGCCATGGCAGAGGAGCTTTCCAGATTTCAGTTTCTGTATCAGCTCTATATCTACCATGCAAAGTTATATGTCTTCTTGTTTTGGCTCCACTATTAAAAATTGTTGAACTATAAACAATGATATAAATATGGTATTTTTTACTCAAAGTGATCATACCATGAAAATTTATTACACTAGTAAAGACAAAAAAATGTGATCTTTTAATGTTCCATCTGTCCTTTTTTTTTTACCTACTTGTTTAGTATTCATTGTTGTCTTATGGTAAATATAAGGTAAGGTAAAGTCCAATATGCTGTCTCTATTCTGAAAACTGTGATATGTATTATAATTTTGGATGATTAATAGAGTTGTGGTGGTGTCATTGTCTTGACTCTTGCATTCCTGCTTCATTGACATTCCTGCTCTATTTGGTCTGTTGACACTGTAGGCCATAAGTGAATGGGCACCATGGGGATGGGTGAAATTACTCACATACTGTCATCCTAAATTCTAGGGATGCCTCTTCATCTTAGTCATATTTCATTTTATCATTGTTAAAAATTCTGTCCAGTATCTAAGCGTCTTGAGTAACAGTTACGAAAGTTGAGACAGAGACACAGTCATTGTTGGATTGTTTTCAAGTAAAGATATCTGCTGTCCCTCCAGAGGAATGTGTTTTTTCCTGAAAATATTCTTCATATTTCTGAGGAGAATTCCATATGTTAATACTTGGGAGAACCTGCTGCATAGTTTCTCCTTTGTCTGCTTCTACTCCTTTCTTTTTAGCTCATCCCAAAGTTAGCAGTATTTCTGCATCTTTTTGTATATTTTTTTCATGCTGGGTAAAATATCCACCCATTCAGATCCACAGAGCATGCGTTGTCCTTGGAGACAGTGATAAATACCAAAAATAACTGCAGTAGCTCACTAAATTAATTATGTCAGGCAAGTTGTTTTCTTTTACAATATGCTGGTCCATAATGGAAACTTAGCAGTTGAATGATTCACAGACCTTATGTGTGTTTCAGAGTGTTCCAGCTTTGCCAAGAAAAAAAAAAACTCTGGAAACTTCATCAGTATGTTGGTGGAAACTCGAAGCAGCTGAAAACTACAGCGTGACTAAAAGCTCGACTTCAGACTGTGTTTGGTGCTTCTCTTTGCGATGCTGTTGTGTCTTAAACAAGAAGTTATACGACTATTAAGACATTTTAAGCTTATGTATGCAACCCAGATTCCTAAAAATCTATTGCAGTACTATGCTGGAAAAGTATAGTACTGCAGAGTGATTGTGTGTCACTTGCTGCTTATGTCAGTGACTCTCCCTGCTTTTTGGAAACACATACTATGTCGTATACCATGCAATCATGAGGGAAAAGTGTTTCCATTATATAATTGCACCATTTAACATAAAAATTTTTGCTTCTATGATGAGATGATTTTTTTTAAATATAGATTTATATGACAGGAAGTAGTTGGAGGATCAAAGTGCAGCATATTTTTAAATTACTTATTGTGAGAACAAATGTATCCATGTGCTATTTTGATTGTGTTTCTTATTTAATATAAACACCATCATGGCAAAATTGTGTTGTTTTAATATTAGCAGAATATTGAGTTTTGTGCACAATTGTAATGGAAACACAGCTACTGTGTGCCCTACATAGCTATTTGGATGTAAAGGTCGTTTGCGTTAGTTGGTTCATTGTTGTGTGGTGTTTTTATTCAAATGCGAAGCTACCACTCATTACAGCTTTTTTTCCAACAATGTTAGTTTTGCTTTTTAAAGGGCTGACAGTCACTTCCTCCCTTTTTCCTTTGCATAGCTTTTCACTTTTAATTGAAAACATCCATCTGTTTCTATCAGGGAGGTTTTATACCCACTTTGAAAACTGACTATTTTTTAATCTACTGATCGACTTCTTTAAGAAAATGGGGTTATGTTACTTGAGTTACTTGGATATGTACCTGCCGGAAGTTGTTTAGACTTTTTTTTATTATTATTTAAACAGGAGTCATAATTTTTCCCATTTGAGATTGTATTTTCTCATATTGGAATCATAACTACAGTCAATGGAAATGGGGTGCAATATAAAATCTTCAGAACATTGAATAGAAACAAATTAGAATATGTGGAATTGTAGGTGTTACTGAATTATTTTAAAATACTTAAATTATAAGGCTAAAATAAATAATTTGTATTTCTATAGTTAAAAAGGTAAAAAGGAACAGAATGGCAACACTAGGGTTTGTATGTCACCAGTGACTGTAGTGTGAACAAGTAACTTGAATTCTTCCTCCATAATTGTTTCAAGCTCTCAGTTATCAAGGAAAACCTACTTATAGAAGTCTCTGAACAGGATAATGTGCTTGCTCTGGAAATTCATAGAATAGAGAATATAGCAGGCCTCCTTCCTATTTAGACAAGAATTTGTGCTTTTCATCCTTTGACTATGGCAGTTGTTTGAAAATCCAGCAGAGAACTAGTTTGCATTGTTCTCTCTTTTGGAGAGGGATTGTAACAGTGAAAGGGCTCTTCAAAGTAAAGAATAGAAACACTCTGTCCTCTCACTCTCAGAATCCCTCTCTTATCTAGACTGCTTTATTCATCAACGCTTCACTGCAGCATGAAAATCATGCTAAGTGTGAGACACAGTTATCTGCCCCTTTGTTCAAACCGAAGTTTGAAGATAAATGTGAATGAAAATGAGTATGTTACTTTGCTCATTAACAGCTGACCTACTTCCAATCAGCTATTAATTGGAGTGTATTTTTTCTTTCTGAAAGAACATTTTTATCTCCATAAGTATTAAGATGACTTTTTTCTATTTCTTTCACCTTGTTGATAAGAAGAATTTGCACGAACAGCATGATCAAAGGTTGACCTTTTTGATCCATCTCCATCTCATGGTTTCAGTAATCTTTGAATTCATTTAAATGACATTAATGTGTTCAACATTTGTAATTTGGAACAGCATGCTGTAGGAAAGTGCAGATTTGGATGGAGATCAAACAACTTTGATCAGACCAGTTCAATATTAATAGTATTTTCCAGAAAATGTTCTTTTAATCTAATTAGTGAAATTTTTTAATGTAGTCATGAGAAATGTTATGCTTTGACTTAAACATATTTGCCTTTCATGCTAAATTGGAATGAAGTAGAACAATGCAATTGAAGGTAGCTGTCAGATTCTGCTTCTCCAAAATGCAGTCTCAAACACACATGTAGTTTCATAACATGCTGGTGTAATCAACATTTCCCTTTTTTTTACTGCAACATTTTCAAACTCAACCATTCTTAACAGGAAAAAAAGTTTAAAAGATTCAGATTTAGGGTTAAGCCAACACTAACAAAACTCTGCAAAATTATCTATGCAAAAAAGTAAAATTAGATTTGATTGGCTGGTGTGCAGATTACAGCCATCTAACATAATTTAACAATCAGGAACAAGCTGACTTTCTCTACTCAATTTCTTAAAAGGTCATATTCATAAAGATTCTTTTGAAATGTCTGTTGCAGACTGAGACTGTGGTCTATGTGAAGAGCTGTTTGTCCTGACAGCTGCCACATGTGCACAGCTAATCATTTACCAAGTGTATTTTTCAGAAATGCCTCTGCTGCATTGTAACAGGAACATAAAGTCACACATTAACTTTGAAAGGTACAGTGCTTAGTTCCTCTGCATTTCACACATATCAGAATACCACACAAATGTCCTTAAGTGACTTATTTAGGCCAACTGATAACAAACTATACGCTAACCTTTAGGTTGTTTGTACCTGAAAAAGTAAGATTAAGACTAGATAGGTTTGTCACTTGTTTATGTTCCCCTTTTTGTGCAGGAGCTGAAGGATAATCAAACTGTAGTTTTAATTTTTATTTTATTTTTTGCCTTTGTAAATAATAAGTATAACAATTGACCCTTAAATGATAAGCACATATAGTACATGTCGAAGTTCAACAGTTGTCTGCCCCCCTGTGGTAGAAAAGCTAATCTCATGCCAGTAGAAACGTGAAGGCTGCAATCATTCAGCGTCTGTGTCTGTCTCTCAGTTCACACACCATCTCTGTGTTGGAGTTATCTATTTTGACTTTTAACTATGACTTTCACCACATATGTGTGACACGCTGTGTCTATCAACAGAACAATGACTGGACTGCAGTAGTTATAAAGTGACCTTCATTTCCTCATGTACAATAGTTTAGGCTGCCTGTATTATCCTCTATGTTTCAACTTACCGGCATGTTGCAGAAATGCTGCAAGGTTGCTGATGCAGTCCAGCTGCTCTTTCATGTAGTTAATTATGACCAGCATCCGTTTGGGTGGCTCCATGCCTTAACTGTGAACGTCCTGAGAGGGGGTTCTCACGGTTGGGGCTCTTTTTCTATCATTGGTCCCCTCTGTACCCTCTGACTCTCTCGGGCCATTCCAAGAGAAGGAGGAAACTCCACTTAGACCCCTCTGGGAAACTTTCCAAATGAGAGGAAGGAGGACCTAATGAAACTCAGCGGGACTCGACACTGAATTTTCCTGGATGTTTTTCTTTGATTCTTTCCCCCATATTCTTCACCTCACAGAGCCATGGTCTCGGATAAAAGTAATTTGTGTATTATGGTATTTTTATGCTTTAGATCTCTTGAGCATGAGCTATTTAATTGCCACAACTCATAGACTTTCCAGTCAATATTTTTCCATGTTTGTGTCATGATTTCAGGTCAGCTGGCTAAGCGCTTGTTAGTAATTCATAGTCCCCTTAAGTCATGTTATATGGCATTGCTGGAAAACGAAATTACAGTGTTTATATAAGTTATCAAAGGGACGAAAGAATTACAGTCGCGCAACCGTGAATTAGAAGTGGGGAAGCAGCGTGACATGGCGAGGCATGCAGGCTACTGAGTTTTACATTAAAGAAGATGTGGACTTCAAATTAGAATGCAAATAGAAATGTGGAGCTTGTTAGGGGAATACAGTTAACTCCATGACCACATGGGAAACTGTAGACACCAGCTGTGGGGGAGGTAGCTGAAAAGACAACTGAAAAAAAAAAAACTTTGACTTACTGAGACGGAATAGAAAATAGAGGAAAAGAAACAAAGATTTTCATTCAGGTATCTGGGACAATTCTCTTTTTCTGTTTCCATTCTTTATATTATAAGGTGCACAAATATTCATAGTTACATTATTACAAAAGTGCATACCCCTCTCTTTTTTTCATGGTTACTTTATTACAAAAGTGCATACCCCTCCTCAATGTTAAATTCACTGTAATGAGATTTTATGATTTCAGCCATCATAGTGATAGTACTGTTTTGTTTTCATATTACCCCATATAAAACACAAGAACTTTGATGTAGCAAGTCAAGGTTTTAAAATATCCAAGTTTCCCAAAATAAATGAATGAACATTTTTGCTTTTTCAAAAATGCGTAAATTCACATCTCTGGTATTAAATAAATCATTTGTCAGCAAAGGCTACGACTAGTGGAGGAAATATGAATGTGTCTTGATTTGATCCTATCTGGACATAATTAGGGATAAAATCTCTAAAATTCAACCATGATGACTTTATCAGAATAAACTCTATAAATTCAGCTCAGATGATGGTCAGGACTCTGACATGCATGGGAACAGAAGTGCAGTCCCGTGTCTGGAAGTGTTTAGCTTGAACTTAGACGTTGCTACATTATTTATTTTACTGGAAGCTCAGCTGATTGATTTCTGATGTGTTCTGCGCTGTTGGTCAAAAGTCCTTTATTAATGGGGAGGGTTCTTTTTAAAGTCTCATATTGTATGTGTCATAGGCTCCTGTAGTATGACTAAAGCGGAAAAAAAACAAAACACCTGTGTATGCTGCTGATACTTCCTTTAGTCTTTTATGTTTGCTGAGCAACCTGGGGATTTCAACATGTGGCTGTTAGAAGATTTTCTCTTGAGTGAATGTGAGACACAGTAACGAGGTTAAAGAAAGACACTGTGAAGTTTCTGATTGAACTTTGAAGCTTTGACTTGCATAGAGGGCATGCAGCTCAAATGCTGTGTCTCAGTATCTGACATCAGTCTGCAACAGCCAGTCAGAGCCAGTGGGCTATCATCTTACAGTTAAGGTCAGGGATAATTTGTTAATGCTTCTCTGAAAGGCTGTTGTAAGATGGGAATCTCCACTGAAGTGTTCCTCAGTGACCTGAAACACTAAGTGTTATTTCCTTTAAAGATGGTTTGAAGTAATTTCCCATAAAACACTAACCTCCTCCCACTTGCTACTGACAGTAAATCCCCATTCAAGCTTTAATCTCATTGTTTTCTCAGACAACACAAAATCCATGAATCAGTTTGACTCCTGGTGACCACCTTTCCACAAAAAACAGCATCTGAGTTCAGGTCCGGATGAGTCTTATTGTGCATTGTGAAGTGATTGGAGACCTGTGAATGCTACAGAAACCAGTGGCTGACATTACCATAGCTGATTGAAAGATAAAAGGAAGAGAGCAGCACAGAAGGAGCGAGCTGATGCGTTGTTTCCCCCTGAAGATGAAAGAACCCCCTTTTCTGGGTGTCCTTCAGAAGTGAAGGAGAGTGTTACCACAGCTGTGCCGATCTTGTTTAAATTCAATACAGGATCTCGAGAAGAAAACAGCCCAGATGACTTTTGACCCAGCAGGCTTTGGCAATGGTCAACAACAGCAGCTCTCCACCTCCAGTTATTTACACTCAGAATCAATAAACTCTAGGTGTGTGTGTGTATGTCTGTCTGTCTGTCTGCTGTGAAATGAAAGGTTGATCTTTCACCAGTGGACCCATTATAAGTCGTTTGCCAGACTGTGTTTATACTAAAGCAGCATGTATCCAGCAGAAAAGGCCAAGAATTGAGCCACAATTCTTGGATCCCTTAAGTCATAATCTTAAGGGATCCAATCTCGGCCCGGGCCTGGAGGGGTGGGGCCGGGGGCCCGCCCAGAGGCCCCCCTGTAGCTCCGCTTCTGAGTTGAACTATTCTGGTTTCTAGGCGACAATTTACCAGAAACTGACAGAAAGGACGCTTATATCAAACAAAAGCAGAACTTTAAGATGTACTCCATCTAAAAAAATATATTGATGTGAGATGTCTAGTTTCTAGTTCTCAGTTCTAAGAATATTTGTGAAAAACTGCAAGAAGTTATTTGTTTGCTTTCTTTGGATCAGATTGTGATACTTTAGCATGGAAGTTCACTTTTTGGTTTGGCAGTTTGATCAACAGTGGTGGTGGGTGACCCAGCAGTCAATGGTTCAAGAAAAGTCTTAATTAGAGATCCGAAGTCCCAAGCAATAGAAAAAATACATGATTTTCTTTCTTTTTTTTTTTAAACAAAAACTATTGGAATATGTTATAATTCTTTGGATTTTATGGAAAATAATATGTTATTGAGAAACTTGAATATACTAACTCAATGTTATACAGTGAGAATCTTAAGCTGTGATTCATGCTGGGTACTGATCTGGGGTTTCACTGTTTTTTCGCTGGTCTCTGAGCTGCATGAGGTGTGGAGGTTTGTTTTATCCATTCTTTGTTAGACACACGTGGCCCACTGAGAGGACATCTCCTCAGTGGTGCACTGCAAAGCACAATGAAAAGCAGGTCCAAAGATTTGCTGGCTCATTTGAATTTTAGAACATTTTGCTCAAGCACCTTAGCAACACACCCTGGAGGTGACCATTTCAAATTTACATCCCATGTGGACTACTGGGTAACAAGATCCTAGGGCACTTTGGAGGATCAAACAGGGGACTCGAGGTCCCCGGGTGATTCAACACTGCCTCTCTGTAATTACTTGGCCTATGAAATTAGCTAGCTCATGTGCCAGTCACACCATCAACAACAAAGTCATTTCAACAAAAGCACTGTGTTGTTACTCGCCTATGACGGCAGACAATCTCTAAGAGTTTACTCTTGCTCATTAATTCAGCAGCTTCTCTTGTTTATAGATACCAGGAATGCCTCCAACACAGTATGCGCTGTGTTATTTGGCTGTGGCACCTCCTGTTTTGCTGATAATTGAGGAATACTGTGTAGAGGATATTGGAGTCTGAGGAACATGTAGAGCTTGGTTAATTAAGACCTACTACAAATAATAGGAAGGTTTTATTCCCACAATATTAGGTGAATTACAGGGGGTACTACTCTGTTAATCCACCTTGTGAATAGTCACCATTATTTTTGGTGAATCAGGGGCCCAGTTTGGGAGTCCCCTATAAGAAATTTTTTGTGTAAACACAGTGAAGCTAAAGCATTTCTGCTTAGTGTTATCATACAGTGGGAATCTCATATTGACCCTGTGTCAACTATACATATTCTATATCGTTGCAAGAAAAGGGCTTAGAATGAACGATTACCCATTTCTCTGAATTTTGGTGCTTTTTCTACCAGATGTTAATAATCTGTAATAAGAATATGTAATAATCTTGACCTTTAAGAACTAATAGAACTGAAATTGCATCCTCTCAGGTGGTGATGGAAAAGGAGGGTTTAGTTTTTTACAGGAGAGTACCACATTGCCATTGGGTATCACTACATTTAAATATCCTTTAGTGAATAAAACTGATTAAAAGGCATATTACTAACAGTAAATCATTTCCATAACAGTCAAAGCAATCCCTTCCTTCAAGTTCAAACTTTGCATAATATCATTTTCATGTCCCATTATGTTTCTATTTTACAATGTTGCATGAAATCTCTGACTAATGAAAAACAGATCTGTTTTGCCTCCAGGATACACAAGTTTGGTATTTATCTGCCATCACATTTGTCTTCCAGCTATCGCTGATCATAATTTGAGCTTCACATTTGCTGCCATGTGAACAATTGCCAACTGAGAGACAGAAGGAATGTAGGACTATTTTGGGCATGAAACATCAGATGTTGTGGTTTTGGGGCAGACTTAGAGGATGGGTCTCTGTGTTTCCCCTGGCACTCTGTCTAGTCGAAGCTGACTGCTCACTGTGAGTGAGTGTCTGCATGCAATTACCTTCATAAAGAAAAAGAGTGGCCGCTCTTACAGTCTCTCCAAGTATGACGGCACCTTCAGTAGTAGTAGTTGTCTGTTGTTGTTTTTTTTTCTTCATATTTTTGCTTCTGTGTGTCTTTCTCCAGGTGTTTTAACAGACAATTGTAATGGTTGGTTGGAGATTTTCTTGTCTGGCTGACTCATTCCATGGTAATGCATAATGGTAGCAGAAAGCCCAGAGATTTTTATTGTACTCCAATTTATGGCCCTTTGTCTTTCTTTAAAAATCTGTTAAGTGCTAAGTGCATTTACCGGTAAATGCTTTGTTTTTATGGTGACTAAAGTGGATCACCTATGTCATCCAGTTTGTGCTAGGAGATAAATTCCCGGTTCTAGCCAAAGCACTTCGACAGAGAAAATGGCAGCAGCGTCACAGAGTGAGGAGGCAGGTCTCATCTGGAAATCTGCTCACATGATTGGAAATTATGGATGGACATGGTTTACTTATGTAATCACAGAACCTTGGAAAATCCCACTAAGCTAAAGTGCCTTCAGATACAAAGATAGGAAACAAAGTGTTCTTATTAGATAAAGATTTGCCCATTTCCTCTGTTGTAATCCAGTTAAAAAGTAGGTCAATATATTACTTCACAAAGTCAGCCCAGTACTGGCTCATCTTGGACTTGATAGCAGGAGTTTTTTTTTGTTTTTGTTTTTTGTTTTTCAAATAGATTGTTTTCTTGCCTTTCGTTGAGGAATGGACTTATAGCCCATATTAGGTCATAAGAGGTTTTAAAACATTACATTTTGAAAACCACAGATATTTTTCATCATATTTCTATGGCTCAAATGCCATTTAATGAGACTGCAGTAAAACTGACTGAGTTCCTGCAGTTTTCTCCAGCTGTGTATAAAGTAACACAATGTTGTCCCACCCCAACCTGTTGATGCACACTGCTGTTCAGCTGGGATGAAAGGATTCAGCAACAGTCCCTTGCTTACAAGAGAGAAAACATTCTACTGTATAAACCGAACAAGCATCATTTATACTGTAGCTATTATATGCTTATTCAGGAATAACTGTCTAGTTAATTTCAGCTCTTTTACAGTTCAGCAGAACTATAAAAAGGGACGGCACTCTATAATTAGTGTGTATACTTGCGCATTATGTTTTAGTGAATATTTATTCTGTGGTTTTGATTAATTGTATGTAGCAAAGATCAAAATAATAGTAAATGGAGATAGCTTGTTCTTCCTTTATTACTATAAGAAAGCCAACTTGTGTAAATCTGAAGTCGTGACTCGTTTTTCTCTTTTATTTCAGCAGGAGTAAGTTATACATTTTGGGGAGATACTGTACCATTTATTTTTACTCAGAACTATCAGACTGTGACAATATCCATGCCTACTTTTTTAAAATTTTTATTTTAAAAAGCTTTCATCAATTTATGTAGATGTCTTTCAGATGTTTTGTTATTCTAATACCTTACTAATAATACGAATTATTATCTTATATTTTTCTTTTTCTTAGTGATCTAATTATTCAATTGACAGAGCGATCTTCACTGATTTTCCTACAAACAAAGAGACTGAAACAGAGAAGGTTTTCAGTCTGAAAAGCTGAGTGCTCCAGCATGATTCACTGCTTCTGATTGCTGGCGGTTTATGTCATGGTTTTCCCCGACTTCAGCTGTCTACGTTTTTTCCATTTCGTTGACCCCTAGGAACAACATCTGGAGCTGCACTCCATTCTAGTTTATTTAACTGAAACCTTTCCCACATGAATTTTTCTTCCACGTTTTTGGAGTAAGGCTTGAAGGGCTGTGAAAGATAACCTTCGTCTCGCCAAATCCTCACTCAGGAAATTGTTGAAAATTTTTTAAGACTTCATCTTGAAATAGAGACACAAACTATCAGGATTAAGAAACAATCTTTTGGCTGCAGCTGCGATCTTTTCCAAAAATGTGCTGACTTGTATATGAAGGAGTTGTTGTGGGCAGAGCTGGGTAGGAAGGTTTGGCACAGGGAGCGGGTACATGAGGAAGAGGGGGGTTGAGTGAGTGGGAGCCTGCCACAGAAAAGTGGGTGGGTTAAAGGATAGATTCAGTGTTGGGACAGGCACATGGTGGTTTGGGGGGTAGATAGAGAGAGAAATTGAAAGAGTTAGGAGCTGTAGATCTGACTTCAAACTGCCAGCTGTGTTCAGACAGTGAAAAGGAATGTGGCTCAGCGTGGGAATGAAGATGCTCTGACATGCTTGGAGACACTCGTAACTCTTGATGGATTTAGAAGCTACTCTGGCTCTATGATGAAAATATCCCGTGAGTATGCAACTATTTTTCACTGAAAGGAAACCACCATGTCAGCTGATTCAAGGGCTCTTAAACAATGGATATGATCTTGTATTGTTTTTTCTTTGTTGTTAGTTTTTTTCAAAAGGCCTTTTGAAACATAGGGCTTGCTTATTACATTGCATGATTTGTGATTAGACATAAATAGAATGTAATTAAAGTTTAACAACATGCTAACTCTGGCTCTTCTCACTATCTGTGATCTGTGGTAATCATTTCACCACTTGCGTAGTTTTAGATGGAGATGTTTCTGTCTAAAGTGAGTTCAAGTATTTTTCCATATTCTATTGAGTACTTTAATTAAATATGGCTCTGTAAATCCAACAAATAATATCTACAAGCAGAACGTTGCTGAAAGCTATTTTGATTTGATCAAGTCCTAATCTGTCATATTTTATACAGCGGACAGGTTAAAAATGAACATTAGAACCACAAACAATAAGAATAGAATGTAACACAAAGTTTTCAGACAGTATACAACTAAATGAAATAATGCTAAAAAATGTTACATTTTAACAGATAAGTAATGGTTGAATTTTGACAGAATGACTGTGTCAACCATGACTCAGTTCATGCCAACTTTGTGAATATATATTCTACTCATAGTGTATTATAAGAAAGTTGGACAGCAAAAAAGTTGTTTTCATCAGACCCCAATAAGGATCAGAATCAAAGTAAATGGGACTACAGAGTGATTCTAGGCTTTCAGTATAAATGTAAGTATTTTATCACTATATATTTTCAAATTCATTAGCCATATATGACTAATGAAACAGATGGCAATAATTTAACTACATAAATATGGAATTGTTTGTTGACAGGAAATAGAAAGGAACAAGGTAGCAACACGTAGGTACAAAATGAGGGCATGAACCTTTGACTGGACAAGTTGACCTAGAGCTGATGCATGCTATGTCCACAATGTTAATTATATAACAAGTATTCTTTATAGAGTAGACAATGTTGCATAAGATGAATTATAAAAGGACTCAGCCGTTCCATAGGTGCTTCAGCCGCACGCAGCTTTTAACATTTTGCTCCATTGTGTGGCAGCCAAACTGGGCTTTATTTCCTTGTGAAATTGTAATTCTATACCATCAAGAGCTTTAAAGCTTTAGGTTGTGAAGAGCAAACACAAGTTCTCATTCTTTGGCGCGATGCCCGCCCCAGTCTTTTATCCACGAGAGATTTCCTTAGAGAGAGGATGAGAGGACAGAATGTCTCACTATCATGTTACAGAATGCAAAACAGAGGGATTCCCAGATCCTGTTACTGTTTCTCAGTGGTCCAACCTGAGGTCCTGGGACACAGAAGGGCCTGACAACACTCTCACTATGCATAGCAGTTGAATAATAAAGAGCCGATATTATTCACCTGGGAGGGAGGTCTAGCAGAACACAAAGGCTTTAGCTTGTGCTGACGCAGGTGGGAACGCAGCAGAGTGGCTCCTGGCAGCAAACACATGTTGACTTATCTCCTGGTTCAGGGATAAACAGTAGACATCCAAGGACAGAGGGAGCTGTTAATATTTATTCAGTTGTTGGTCAGTCCTGAAACCAGACAGTCAGTTTTCTTTGAATTTTTTTATAATCTGGAAGCAAAGCAGCACAGGTGAGTTACACAGAGATAATTTTGTGCAATTATGTGGAATTGTAGGATGAATGACTGTGGTGCATGTTGCAGCTGCTGTGTGCTGGTCACAATTTGGAGCTGAGATTTCAGATTTGCTTTAGTGATTCCCTTTTAGCTATGTGTTTAGCTGAAGATGAACAAATGTGCTGTTTGCTCTCAGTCAAGAGCAAAGTTGTTCATGTTCTTTAAAACGTTAAGAGCATCTATATAAAGACTCATGTGGACACGATATTGTTTTAAGATTGGTTCTTGTAAGTTTAGTCAACTCATATTATTGTTGTTGTCTTTCTGACTCCATTGATAGTTGTAGCCTGACTTTGTGATTATATCACAGTTAAAGAGCCAAAGCTCTCCCTCTGACTTTCTGCTCTGTGATGACATCAAATAATCATATTTGCGTGATAAATGAATTGAGATGTCACTTGCTTGAAAAATTACACCAGACCAGAATGTTTTTAACCTGTGGTGATTTTCCTTCTAAACATTACTGCTTGTGATATTTTCTTATATTAAAACAAAATATATTGATATTTTGTATTTCTAGTCATTGCCTTTTAAATAAGAGAGTACCTTGGTTCCTAATGTGGCTTATTGCGGGTTGTAGCACTGATGTGTCGGGTATCATTTCTCATGTAAGCGGTAATAGTCCCCACCCCTATTAGCATTAATAGAAAGGTGTCAACAGTCTTTTTCCTTTTCAGACCATCAGTGGCACTGATAGCTTCACTCTGCAGATCACAAAGGCAATTTATGATCCAGAGAACAGGATCACTGCTTTTTCAGCTGAGGTATATGAATTCACATAAAAACATTTTCAAAATCTAACCCTTAGTCAATTTATAGATGTGCTGAAGACAAAGTTACGAGTAGTCTCTCGTCTTATAGCAAATTTAATCCATAGAAATGGTGTGACAGATGTTTTGTGTTTTTAAAACGTAATATTTTAAACTGTTCATTTTTAGGAGTAACAGTTGTAACACTCTGTAAGTGCTGTCTTACAAAAAATTGCCACGTTAATGGAAGTTCTCTGGAGTTAGTACTTTTTGTTCCTACTTTGCATTTAAAGAGAGATCCATTTGGTCCTTCTCACACCCGACTATATGAAAAAGGTGCCAAGGGATTTTTTTTCTTCTTTTTTTTGCTGTTTTGATGAATGCTTTGGTGGTTTTGTTTAAATTGAAAATGATCGCAATTAATGTGGTTTATTTTCACTTTTCATCTCTGTTGTTGCCTTGCAGAAATTGAAGCAAAAGAGGCGTGTGACTGGCTGCGGGCAGCAGGATTTCCCCAGTATGCTCAGCTCTTTGAAGGTAATGAAAGCACTCACTGAAACTCCTCCATGCATTCATCATCACAGGGGGGAGAATTGTTTGTTGAAAGCTCAGGATTAATGAAGTTGCCCATGGATAACCCAGCTCTGCAATGAACCGAAAGTTTTATTTTTTTATTTTGGATCCATTGTAAAATGAGAATATTTGTATGTGACCTTTTGAAGTCAATAGTTGTGCCATGTCGTCTGGGCTTTCTCAAACACTGATCACAGAACCCTATACAGCTTGCATGTGCTATTCTCAAGAAGCCTTCAAGCTGGAGCCCCGAGCAGATCTGCAGACACCACAAAATAAACAGAAGATCAGATGCTTTTAAAAATCTAATCTCTTCCATCCAACAAGTACTTTATAAACATGTCTGCTGTGCTTGACGCCTGAAGTCATGGGAAGAAATTGGTTTTATCAGAGCGTTAAGGGGCTTTACTCCCACAGATCTCTGCGTTGAGGCCAGACTTTTGATGTGCAGTAGTGCTATGCATCTTTTTCTCCTGACAGCTTCTGGAACAGTAAAAAAAAATTTTAAAAAATGAAGAGGGAACTGATAATCTTGTCAAAGTACAGAATTCTTCATGCTGGTGTTATGTGTCAAAAACTTTATTAATAACTAAATGCATTGTTGAGTTTTTTCGTATTTTAAAGCCCTTGATATCTTTGAGTCCCTACCCTTTTGAACAGGCAAAGCCTTGTCGAGCCATGGCTCTTCATTGTAGCTTCTGTTTCCATGAGAAGAGACTAACTTCACATGAATTTAGTGAAACGATAGATTCAGTCTCTATAGTTATGTAACAGGAAGCTCATACCAAGAGCAAGTCGCAATGCCCACATAAGTGCAAGCTCTGTTATTTGGGCTAATTCTGTCTGTTTTCATTCAAATTACAGAAAGTTTCATGGCTTCTCTTTACCACTGCAATGAATGTTGTGGTTTCTAGACACTTCGAATTTTCCTTTGTGTTAAACAGGACTCGTAGAAAGTGGAATATTAAGAATACCACTCACTCTGGTTTTTGCACTCACATGTTTTCTGCTTTTTTTCCCCCTTTAGATTCACAGTTTCCAATTGACATCACGCCTGTGAAAAGAGATCATGACTTTCTGGACAAAGATCTGGTGGAAACTCTGTGCAAGTAAGTGAAATGAGTCACTAAATAAAATGAGAGTCAGTGGAAGAAGATATACTTGTACATCTGTAGAAGAATCTATGCAGAGTTGCTCATGGTTTTTGGTTCTTCCTGGTAAAGATGTTTAGAAATCTTTAAACTACAGAAGTATGTGACTAAAGCAGCATTCAAAATTGAGAACCAAAATACTTTTACTTCCAAGACATTTATTCAACAGAGAAAAATAATGTTTCTATGTTAAGAACTTATTGTTTTGAAGCCAAAATCATTGGTACCCCTACTTTAAATCATTTATAAAACTCCCCATTGCCAACAGAATAGCTATTCGTCTTCTCCCATAACAGTTTACAAGAATGGAGCAAACAGAAAAAGTGATCTTTGACCGTTCCATGTCTCGCAGTCTCTCTACATTGTCACAGTCCAGGGTTATGCTTCTGTTATACACTCTTTTCTTCAAATTACCCAACAGGTTTTTAATAGGGTTTAATCTACAGACTGACATGGTCATGTAAGAAGATTGATTTTGTGTGGGGTGTTGATTTGACGATGTTTTCCTTTTTATCCAAAGATGAAAGTAAAAATCATTTACAGGTTACAGAGTCCATCAGATTCATATTTAAAATGTCCTGGTTTCTAAAAGGGCTCATGAAACTCATGAAATCATAGACATGAATAAGGTTCCTAGCAAAAAGCCCACACCATCCAAAAGTGAGCAGTACGTGCTTTCCCTTATATTCATACTTTGTTTCATGTCGAACCCTTCTGGAGTTTGACATTAAACAAACTTCATGTTTGTTTGTGATAGCAGGACAGAAGAGACCCTTTACTGGCATTCATCCTAAACAACCAGTTGGAATGTAAATAGAGTTACTGATCCCAGAATGACACTCTTTGATTTAACTGGGCATATATTTTAGTTCAATTTCAATTAATCTCTTTGTACGTGATGACAAGAAAAATTTGACTAGCCAAGTGACAAAGAGATGAGGGCCTCCACATCATGTCACATTGATATCCCAGGGAAACAGAGAATACTATACTAATAAGCTGAAAGTTCCTTTAAACTCTTAACAATTTAAAAATTTTTTTAGTGTATTTCAGCGTGTTTACATTAAACTTACCTAATTTTCTTACTTTAAAAGAGCATAGAAAGAAATTATCTTCACTTCTCAAACATATGGCTGTAGCTTAATGTTGTTTTTCCCCTGTGGGTTAATTATTTTTTATGAAGAATAAAATAATTGTACCATCGACCTCACATTGCTTTTTAGAGCCCAAGTAGTTTTTTTTTTCCCCCCACGCCAAAGTGAAAACAGCACTTAAGCAACTACAGTAACTATGGAAACAATCCAAAGAGGGAGCCAGTAGAGACATTAGTGGTGCCTCGCACCACTCAACATATTGTGACTCTAAACAACCCTAAAGCAACTCATCTGCATTCCAAACTAGCCATGGGATGAATAGGAAACAATTGGAAACAGTTCCACCTCCAGTGTGATTTTGCCCGTGACTTTCCACCATCGCTATGGTAACGTAAGAATAGGCCTTTAGTCACTGATGCCACCACAGTCCCAGAACAAAAATAAATGCCACCCTGCATACCATGCGTTCCTTTGATTGAACAGATAGATATTTCATACATGCTAGTGCAGCCTCTGATCTTCAGCTAAGTACCCTCTTATTTTAGCGACCACATTTAAAGCTCTTTAGGCGTGTGGAATAAAGGGCCTCCCTGCTTGGAAATCCTCTCTTTAGTTCCGTATGCTGCTATCTTCAGTAACAATGATGGGAAAGTCTTGTTTTAATAACCCCTATCATCTACAGCTTTGGAGTGCAGTTAGAGCCTCCATCACAGCGTGCTTGAAAAAGAATCTGGAGCAGTCAACCCCTGATTATCTTTCCACAAATTTGTTACTTTTTTCTGCAACAAGTCAGCTCAGCTGTTGTGTGTATTTTCCCATTTTCTTTGGTTGATCCTTAAAAAGTGTTTGTGCTGTGATTTCCAGTATTTGACTAAAGCATTTATACATCTGGAATCTCTTAAGATTTTCTCACATTAAAGCCACAAACCTTGATGTGTTTTATTATAAGTTTATGGGAAATGTGATGTGAGGTTGGATCATGAAGAGAAACTGAAAACATATAGGGTTGTGGAGAAGCTCAGGGCAGGGTGAGGTTATAACACAAGAGAAGAATCGCTGCTCAATCCATCTTTTTAAAAAGACATTACTGTTCAAGTCTGTGTTGATACTTTTGGAAAGCATCTCTATATTGTATTTGGAACACAGACAAGCTTTCCTAAGCTGAACAAGGAAAACATGCTCAGAGCCCTGACGTGTGATTTAATTCACATATTGAGAACATCAGTTTGATCTGTCTCTGTGTGTCTCTGTAAAAGAGGAATTATAAACCATGCTTTATTTTTTAGGGAAAAAAGTTTTTGTGTGAAGTCTGATAAACAAACAAACAAACAAACCAAAAAACAATATTATGCAGATAATGTACAGGATGGTTTCAAAGAATGATTCAACACCACACTTAGTGATATCATGTTTGAGTGAGTCGGTAGGGTTTGACATTTTTTTATCTATATTTGAATCTCAAAATATTCCATGCAGCCCTTCGAGCCACTAACATCTTGACCCAGACTCAACAGAAAGAGATGGCTGGCAATTACTCACGTTTATTAGATTAAGGATATTATTATATTGACCAGGTCCGTTTCCCTAAGGGGTCTGGTTGTGCTTCCAGAGCAGGGCCTGATCAGATTAACATTCAGACAGCTCTCAGAACTGAATGGAAATCTATTTTTGGTACTTTCATTCGAGAGTTATTGTTGTGCTTTGGCTGCTTGTTCAGTTCAGTTTCCATCTTTTCTTTCAGGCGGCTTAACACACTCAACAAGTGTGCCTCTATGAAGCTTGATGTGAATCTTCCAAAGAAGAAGGTGAGTGTAACTCCTGACTGTTTAGTAGCTTGTTGTTTAGTCAACTGCAAAGAGTTTCTTGGTATGACAATACAATAATAGCTACTGTTTGAAAAATACCATACAACCAGTGGTTTTATTTGACTTTGTAAAAAAAAATAAAAAATTATTAATATCATATTGTAGTTTGAGTGGCCAGGTTTTCTTCTTACTTTAAACAAAAATTTGGTGTTCTTTCATCTTTACATGGTATCATAGTTTATGATCTTTTGTATGTCTTATAAAAGTAATCTACATTTTTTTGCCACACTAGATTTACAGTAACTTGATCACTCAGATTGCAAACATGTTTTCCAGCCTTCCTGCCATAAGCCATCAATAATTGTTTATATTAAGAGCAGAGGAAATTTCACAGCAGGTGTGAGAGAGAGCAGTTGCTGTTGGTTTCAAGTTTCAAAACAGAATAAATTATTATGAAGTCAACATTTTCAACAGTTTTTGGCATCATAGATAAAGGATTAGTTCAATTAGCAAAGTAGTCTGTGTGTAGATGCTTAATGACTTTGAAAATTTCCAAATGGCTTCCAACGTTTTAGTTAAACATCAAAAGAATTCAAGAGAAGAACTTTGCTCTACTCTCTTTCTTTCATGAAATATGCTGAGACGTGGCTGTGGTTTGCTCAAGCTGTGAAAAAGAAAACCTTTTATCTGGATCCTTTCGAGCTTTTGACATTTATTCGAAATGTTGGAAGCCATTTGGAAATTTACAAAGCCATTAGATTGTGATTCACCAGTTAAGATTTCTTAGGCTATTGGTTTTCAGAACTGGTCGTTAAGTACCCTGCCCTGCCTGTTAATCACATATTAATTTAATTAAGCTGTTTAGAAGTAAGACAACATCTAAAATATGCAGAGCAGGGGTATGTGAACCAGGTTTGGAAACCACTGGCTTAGAGTAAATCTTGTTGGAATAAACAAAATTGCACTGAAGAATTACCAGACAGTTTCCTTCTACATCTCTACATTAAATATGCAATTGAATATTATCTGTATATCTCTAGAGTGAAGACTCAGATGAAGAAGACCTCTTCGCCATCAGTGACAAATGGACCTTTGAGTGGAGCAGCAAACGTTGGTCCAGATTACAGGACATCGACTGTCTGCTTAGAACGCATGAAGAAGGCCAAACATCTAAAGACGGCTTGCCTCTCCACAGTACAACCAGCAGGGAGAGTGTTCTGACGGATCTCAGTGAGCCAGAGGTCTCTTCATTGCACAGTGAAAGCAGCGGGGGCAGCGGTCGAAGGGGCCCTAGCACGGAAGACTCTGACTGCTCTAATCGCACCTGCTCAGATTCTGCAGCGATGCCAGACTCTACATCTCTCACAATGCCTCACATCCCCAAAGAATTTTCCCACTATCACTCTGTGCCTGACAAGCAAGGCAAGTTCAGCCGCACCCGTGCCAAAGACTTCCTGAAGCGCATGGAAACCCTTAGATCTAAAGGAACGTCAGTGAGGGATCGGAAAACTTTGGTCATTAGCTCTCCTGTCATGCAGCAGGAGGCTCAGGCACTGAAGACGCTGCATTGTGTCGAGATCATAAATGGTGATGCTGGAGCTCCAGAACATCCATCAAGCAGAATTCTGTCACCACAGTCCGGCAGTGAGGGTAGCAGTCACTCCAGTGGCAGCACTGTCAGCACACCAAGTCTGAAAGAACGAAAGCCTCACCATACTGACCACAAGCGCAGTGGGATGTATCTGGAGGACTTAGACATTCTCTCAGGCAACCAAATGAGCAAAGTCGCAGAACACAATCGTAGAAATGAATTCTGCTCCTATGAAGATCTAGTGGTCCACATTCCCAAAGACCATAAGCCAGGAACGTTTCCCAAAGCTCTATCCATAGAAAGTCTGTCCCCAACCAATGGAGCCATCAACTGGCATACAGGAAGCATGCACCTGGACTCCACACTAATTTCATGTAGAAAGGAATCCAGACCTGTTGCACAATGCTGCTCCAGAGGAAGCCGAATCAGTGTCTATGATAATGTTCCTGGGTCACACTTGTACGCCAGTACTGGAGACTTAATAGACTTAGAGAAAGAAGACCTTTTCCCTCACTTGGATGATATACTGCTACATGTAAATGGTCTGCAGCAGATAGTGGACCACTGGTCAAAAAATGTCCTGCCTGGAGGAGAGGGGGTGATGCAGGTGGATAGTGAAAAAGAAGATACGGTACGGCTGCAGTCCTCTAGTCAGATCACTTTAGATTTTGAGGAAAACTCTGTCACCGAAAGCCAAACTACTCCTGGTGACGGAGACAGAGACAAAGTATCATTAGCTGAGACCGAATCTACCAGATTCAGGGAACGGAGAGACTCTGGAGTTGGTGCTTCACTCACCAGACCTAACAGGTAGGATTCATGACAGTGTGTTTAATCAGGCTGTACCAATGTATAAAGAAATGTTATGAGCAAAAACAAACTTTTTTTCTGCTTTGGCATTAGGTTAAGATGGCCCAGCTTCCAGATATCCAATCGTCTCAGTCACTCAGTGGCATCCCTGCAAATCACAAACCAGTCAGCAGGCCAGCTGAGTTTGTTACAAAAGTTTTCTCTCTTGCGTCTTACAGCAATTATGGAAAAATATTCCATGTCTAACAAGCATGGGTGGACTTGGTAAGTGTTATTAAAACAACACACAGTCAACAATAATGCTCTGCCTTATCAATCAGAAAGGCTTTTAATTAACCTGTATTTTATCAAATCTTTTTAAATGTGTTGTGTTTTGTTGGGTAAAGAAGTTTGGTTGGCCTGTAAAAAATCCTTGAAATTACCTTCCTTTATTACTGGCTGTTGTTTAGTAATTTTATCTTTTCTTTTTTATGCATTTTTTTAAACACTATCCATTAATAACATTCATTAATGTTTCTAGGTCTGTACCAAAATTTATGAAGAGAATGAAGGTGCCAGACTATAAGGACAAGAATGTGTTTGGAGTGCCACTCATAGTGAACGTGCAGCGCTCCGGTCAGCCCTTGCCGCTTGGCCTCCAGCAGGCTTTGAGATACCTGAGGAGTCAGTGTCTTGACCAGGTCAGTAACCTCCCAACGTTAAGATGTATGTTCTTTATCTACAGGAGAAACCATAAGTTCATGTACTGTACAGCAAATGGACTCAAAGCTTGATTGGGGGTCATTTTGGGTGAATTTCAGCATCAGTGCCGTTTCACATGCTTGCTATCAGCCTGTGGCTTTGCTGTGGTGATAAAGAAGTAAAGGTTGCCTTTATAGCTCGTCTTCATTGTTAGTTTTTTTTTATCCCTTATTATTTTCACGACTGTACTACACTGATTTTTCATGAGGTTTAGGAAAGTTTGCTCGTAGTGCTACAATAGTCAGTAAGTTTCTGATAGATGACCCCAAAACTTTAAATTTGAGAGGACACACTCTGCTGAGAGCAGTAGAGGACATGTCTCCTCAAATCATCGAATGTGAAAACTTCACACTGGACTTTAAGTAAATTGGATTCAAATGTAAAATTTCCTTTATGCAAAAGAAGGACTTTAAAAATCGAGACCTTTTCTCTTTTTGACTCCGTTTCAATGCCTCTGACTTTCCTACTACAGGAGTGGCTTACTGCAAGGAATGTGACAACTGTAACTCATGTCCACAATACATCTGTTTGTTGTGACTCTTGAAGAGCTCCAAATGCAAAATCCCTAAAACCCACGAAGCGGTTTTACTTCATAGTCCACTCCTGGTTGCAGTTGTCTATGTTATGTATGAGTGCTTTTCTTCCACTGTTTGTTCCTTAATTTTAATTTCCATTGGTATTCCTGAGTACAGCACTCTGAACTTTTCTCTTGCTTTTCCTGGCTTATATGACTGTGTAACCATAACACAGTCACCACATAATATCTCCGTGGGGATAATTTTGTTTCATGTATTTTTTGTTTTTGAATCTTAGTAGAAAGCTTTCATTTTTGAGTTGAATTACTAAATAAATGAACATTTTTAATTCTACTCCTATGACTGAGGTGTAATTTGATACAATGCTGTGAATGAATTACATGCACTGAAAGTGCCTCTGTGCTAAAGGATTTCTGTTTGTCTACCAGGTGGGTCTGTTTCGAAAGTCTGGGGTGAAGTCCCGAATTCATGCTCTAAGGCAGATGAATGAAAGCTCTCCAGATAATGTAAATTATGAAGATCAGTCCGCCTATGATGTGGCTGACATGGTGAAGCAATTTTTCAGGGATCTACCTGAACCTCTGCTCACCAGCAAACTCGGGGAGACATTCCTCCATATTTACCAGTGTAAGCACAACATTCTCTTTTGCTGATGATATGTATATTTTTATCCCCTTCTTTGTTGTCCAACAAGAAATGTAAAATGATGTGTTTTATGTGTGCAGATGTGCCAAAGGACCAAAGGTTACAAGCTGTCCAAGCAGCCATAATGTTGATGCCGGATGAAAACCGAGAAGTGCTGCAGACGCTCCTCTGTTTTCTGAGTGATGTCACTTCTTCCGTGGAGGAAAATCAGATGACACCCATGAACATTGCAGTGTGCCTCGCCCCTTCTCTGTTTCACCTCAATATAATGAGGAAGGACAATTTATCACCAAAGTAATTTCTTGGATTATTGCATTGTATCTAATTTAATGTCTGTCCTTTCAGCTCCTTCGTAAAAAAAAAAAAAAAGTGTATAATGAGCATAGTTTGCCCGCGTTTCATTAACTTTTGTGTAATTATCTTCACTATGACTCCATAAAGCATGGCTTGACGTGTGCTACGGAGCTTACTCAGCCCTTAGGGGTGCATTAGATTACTCTCTCGGTGCCAGTTTACTAAGGTTATGACCCTTTTTATGCTTTCTGTTTTAGAAGCTCAAGCTGTGAACAAACAAAGTAAATCTATCGTGTTAAAATTTCTTTAAAAGGACTAAAGGGGTTTCCCACAGGAGGGAGAAGGGGCTTATACTCAATTTATTTAGGATGTTGTACTGAACTCTGTTAGAATTTAACATTTTTTTCCCCATTCTCTCTAGGGCCATGCAGAAAAAGTATGCCACAGGCAGGCCGGACCAGAAGGATCTGAATGAAAACTTAGCTGCAGCACAGGGCCTTGCTCATATGATCATGGAGTGCAATCATCTCTTTGAGGTCCAGCCAGTAATTGAAAATTGCAAATATTTCATGCCTGGGTGCAACACCCACTCCTGTATTCATTTGGATCTAGTCTGACCTGTAATTTGGTTTACCCATTAGATCCCTCATGAGATGGTTACTCAGTCACGCAATTCTTACGTGGAGGCCGAATTACATGCACCGACAATCGATGAGCTGTGCAGACAGCTGGAAGAGGATGATGGAACATATCAAACACATTTGGAAGGGAGACTACAAATTTTCCTTAAAGAGGCCAGAGAAAAGTCCAAATATTGGGTGTCATGCAGCAGTTCAGATAACACAGAGTTGTACTACAAAAAGGTTTGTGGTCTTTTTTCTGTTTTTTGATCTTACTTTGCTGGTCATTGTGCCCCGACTGCATTTCCTGCTTTTGTAGTTTTTCACATTCCACTTTTTTGGTCATAAAGCAAAGTCGTCTGCCCAATTTGGCAATTAGTGATTTTAAGTAACTTTTTACAGTCTACTGCATAAAAAATATGAAAATGAAATGGTTTTAGCGCTCTGTTAAATATATGCAGCAGGATGTTGCTTAGAGTTATTTCTATGTAAATTTGTGTATAATTATTGATTTTAGAATATAACTTCATTTATCAGTATCAAATGGAAGTTGGAAGGGATGAAAGGGCAGTGTTTGACGACAAAATGGAGGTTTGAATTGTCAAACAGCGAATTCATCTGGCACCCAACATTTGTTTGGATTCAATTACATGTCAGCAAACCAAAATTTAGTGATTGCCTTAACAAAATATTTAAAATGAGTTAAATATTCATGTTTGTGCTTTTTTGGCAGGTGGGGGATGGAAATCCTTTAAGACGTTGGCGAGTGTCTGTAGAAGTGGAGGCACCACCATCCGTTGTGTTAAACCGCGTACTGCGGGAGCGCCACCTGTGGGACATGGACTTGCTTCAGTGGAAAGTGTGTGAGACACTGGATAAACAAACAGAGGTGTTTCAGTATGTCCTCAGCCGCATGCCTCCTCATCCCAGTAGGGACTTTGTAGTTCTCAGGTTAGTGACAGCTAAAAGTAAATAAAAAACATATCATCTTTTAATTCTAATAGTCTATACAATTTGATTTTGTGTTTTCTTCTCTTTTTTTGCAAAGGTCTTGGAGGACAGACTTGCCCAAGGGTGCTTGCTCATTGGTTTCTGTATCAATAGAGCATGAGGACTCCTCTGCTACAGAAGGAGTTCGAGCTATGATCCTGGAGTCAAACTACCTACTGGAACCTTGTGGCTCTGGAAAGTCAAGACTAACTCACATCTGCAGAGTTGACTTAAAGTAAATCTAAAAATAATTTGTTCTACAAATTTCAGACATTTAAATCTAAATCACAAAATGAATGCATTTTCCGTGTTTTGTTATTTAGCGTGTGGTATTAAGAATATGGTTTTGCTTTCAGGGGAAGGACTCCAGATTGGTACAACAAAGCATTTGGTCACCTTTGCGCTGCAGAAGCTGCCCGGATCCGCAACTCCTTTCAGCCGCTGATCACAGATGGGCCAGAAACCAAAATCTGAAACGGCTATGTCTGTTAAGCTTTGAGATCAGAACTGAGCTGTTGACTCATTTCTAAACGGCTCACATGAATTGCACAGACAGTGCCCCTGAATAAAAGCACAGTTTGTTTTTGTGAAAGAGATCTGAAAACAGTTTCAAGCCTTTCAACTTGCACATGGGCAAAGGAGGATATCTTTGGGTGCTGAACATAATTCATTTGGGAAATTAATTAAATTGCCAATGTCCTTCACTTTATAATTTTATTTAGCTTCTGTTGTGAATTACTTTTTTCAAAAATATAAATATGAATTGATATTCTTTACAATGTCCAGGACATTCAAGCTCTTAAATGCTTCTGAGAAGCATTATAGTTAATCAGTACAGATTTAAATAATATAATTATGTAAACCCAAGTGTTTGTATATTTGTGAGTGAATATTTTGTAATTAAGAACAAATTGTACATTCTGTACATATGAGAACAGGCAAATAGTACATATGTTAATTTCATATATTGATTCGTACTTGGTCAGACTTCTTTTAATAAACATGGTACAGGATTGTAAGCTGGTTTTACTTTGGTCATGTAATGACATTTTTAAATATGTGTGATTTTATGTAACTTTGACCTCCAATAGTTGTGGAAAATAATGACTGAAGGTTTGACTTGATCATACCGGCTTTATGGTACTGGCTCATACCGTCAGGTACAAGACTCAGTCTTGTGTTTGTGTTTGTTTTTGTTTGTTTGTTTGTTTGCTATTGTTTTTTAATAAAAATATCTTTATTATAAGATTTTTGTGCAGCTTAATTCTGAATCTTGCCATTGTATCAAGAAATAAATCATAGTTGGTACTTGACAGTAGCTCACTCTGAAGGGAAAAGTAGAAATTCTCCAAAACTATGTTGACACCAAACTGTGCTGGAGGTGTTCATTCCTCACCTTTGACTCCCAACACTTAATCACAGAATCAAAGGTGAGGCTTGTTCATTCTATAGACCTGTGAATGGATTGAATGGTATGCTGAAGACAACAGAAGTTCTGCTGACAGCATTTCTGCAATCAGGAAGATAACTATATATTATCAGAGACTGACAAGAAAAAAAATTCAAGCACAAGAATGTTTGTAAAACTCCAGAAAAGATCTCAGCTCTGGAGTTAGAGGGACCTCTACTGGACATTTGAGGGGAACACATCCATTGCAAGGTATCAGAGACATTTAGTTTGATATTAAAGTTTTAAAGTGATCCAAAATGTACTGAATAATTTAGTTGTTGTGAATTTTACCTTTTTATATCTTACAGTTTTGAAGCTAGACAAGGGAAGTCTCAATATTCAGCAGAGAAGTAAAAATGCCATTCAAAATTAAATACTTTCAGTTTTAACACATTTTTTAAAGTAATAAAACAGATTACATGTAGAAAACCTTTATTTTCTGTCCCCTTTTCTAAATATTTGCAATTCAAAACTTAGGTGGGTTGAATGAGCTACTGATAGAATAAAGACAAAGTGATACTTAATGAGTTTGTTAATCAGGACTTGATGCACTGGATTACTTTAATAGAAAATTAAGTTTAGCTTCAAGCATTGAAATCATTGTTTGAAGCTAAACTTAAAATCAAAAATCAGTTTAACAAAAACCTGAAATTGAAAAAAAATCATTTCCAGACTAAGAGAGGGAGAATTTGTCTCTTATGAATGACTGTGTGTAGGGAGGATATATTAGGCAGCAAGCTGACATTTTTTTTCTCTCAAAATGGATAGGTTCCAGTAAGAAAAACAACAACAACAATTTGACAAGGACCAAATCGTGATGGCTAAGCAACTGGGTCAGGACATGTCCAATACTGCAACTCTTGAGGGGTATTCCAGATGTTAAGATGTCATATGTCTCAAATAAAGGTCGAAGGAAGGAATAGAGGTGAACTGCCCAGGAAACTGAAGGCTGCCCTCTGATCAAAAAGAAAAACTGCTGTACCTCAAAATGCTAAAGGTTCCTCACAGTGCATTAGCTGCATAAATCAGATCCTATTTTTTAAATTTCTTTTTAATTATGTTGTGGTTTTGTGTAGTGCCTCTCTTTTTCTGGTGTCCCAAAATGAAATTCAGTGCTATGAAGTCACCTCCATTTTAAACAAAGTCCACCTGTATGTAGTTTATTCTAATTTTACATCCAAATGTTATTACGTCCCCTTTTACTAAGTTTAAGAAGTTTACTGCTGAACTTTTTCTTATCTTTATTCTCGGGAAAATAGAAAAGAAGGCAAACAGGGTTGGGTTACAAAATAGCACCCCAAACTTTCGATCGTTGGAAGGACTGTTCAATCCATCAACCCAAAACATGAAGAATATGGCACAACTGCAGATCTACAGAGTCATGTCCGTCCAACTACTTCCACAGCTGAAACCATCATTCAGCCAAAAGTGCCATGGAGACTCTGGAGGAGAAGACATCCACCAATCAGGTGGAAAAATCAGAGTTGGGTGACAAAATATGAAAAAGCTTAATGGGTATGAATATATTTGACAGTCACTATTTATTGCAAAAATAGCCTTTGGTTGGTTAATCACAACCAACATTTTTTTTGCTTTTTATTCAAATTTTCTCAAATATTGCTTAATGTGACTCGCAGTTCAAATAATTAAGTCATAATTTTGTAAACCTTTACAACTGTAAAATATATTGTGTAGCTTTGATTTTCAAAGCAACCATTAAAAACATCCACCGCATCCATTACCATTTATAATTAACTTCTTTAGGCAGTCATTGATAAGTTTGTAAACACACTGGGAATGCCCTTTAAAATATTGGAAGATGTGGAATGAAAGTGGTGTCATTATGTGCACCTGCGTCAGGCACGCTTTGTTCTGTCAGGAGGCAGATAAACATAAAACTTGAATTGTTTGATTTAAATTCCCGAGAAAACAAGTCTAAATATTTCGAAAATGACATTTATAGTGAAACAATCATTTTTTTTCTTTGGTCTATTTCTGGAAACTTCAATGAGCTTGAAGCCATCAAGACGTGCTCCATGTGGCAACAAAAAGAGGAACCGCAGCCAGGGGGCGGCAACATGGCGGTGACAGCGGCTGCAGAGAGAGGAGAAGCGCATCCAAAAAGATGCGCACGCACGCACGCGCATGCACGCACTCAGCTTTGTGTTCACAGCGCAGGTCGGTCAGCTTGCTTAACCTGCTGGTACCAACAACACACTGCCTCAGCCGAACTCTCCAGAGTGGATTTCTCTCAACAGAAAGCGGCTTCTTCTGCGGGTTTGCTTCTGTTTTCTCCTTGCTTCTCAAGTGTCTTTCTCTTCTTTTTTTTCCTTCTTCTTCCTCCTAACCAGTAATTAAACACAACACGAAGAGACGGGGGAGAGCCTTTATCAGTGTTTCATTAAAACCTCAGGGTTGGCGTGGAAATGACAAGCGAGAAACCGGTGGCAATGCCGGGCTCGCTGTCGCTCTCGGACCGTCAGCCTGCTCCAGGTCACGGGCGTCGCGGAGCTGCGGTCCCCGCTGCTGCCACCGGGAAGCCAATGATGATGTCCGGCTCAGGTTCAGTGGTCCTCCCGGCAGGCATGATCAACCCTGCGGTTCCTATCCGGAATATCAAGATGAAATTTGCTGTTCTTATTGGACTCATCCAGGTCGGCGAGGTTTCCAACCGGGATATTGTGGAGACGGTGCTCAATCTGGTAAGTGTCCTGCACATTATCTCCTTATCGCTCAAATCCACACCTGGAATTATTTCTGAAAGCAATGTTCACATCATTTTGACACATAGCCCGTGAAAATAAGGAATTGTTTGCAGTACACATGGCTTGATATTTGCGAGAGAATCTTCAATGGGAATATTACAGTCATTCATTTAAATGGTAGCCTGTTGGAGGAAAACTGAATATAACAAAGTAATTTCTGAAGTTTTTAACTTTAGGAAAGTCCAGGAATTTACGTGCACTTGTTTCAGTGAGGCGTTTAAATCCAGTGGTTACTTAATATTTCAATGTTGTGGTTATAATGAGGACATGCATCTGCTGCTTCTGGTTGTGGCAGAAGCATATTGAGGGATCAATATGAGTGTCGTACTCCAGATCAGGTCAGTCCATAACCGCTGTAAGACTGGTGATAGGCAGAGGCTGGTCTGAAATTCTTGGTGTACAATAGCTTAGGAAAAAATGTGCAATAGGAACTGACATTTACTTAAAATGCAAGCAACACTACCTTAATATAACATTGTAATGAATTTAGCTATACTTCTCTTTTCTTATGTTTTTTTTTCTTTTTTTTAATTTTGAGACCTAAATATGGTTGAAGTTTCCATTAGCTAATTGCACAGAATCTTGTGCAATAATTATAAGAAATCTTTTTATTTAAGTTTTTTAAGTTTCCTCTTTAAGCATAAGTCTAACATGCTGATATTGAGTGGTTAGTCAGGCTATCTGCTCCAGACAAGATTGATATCTGGCTCTCCTTTCGTTTCTTCACTACCACATCTTTTCTTTTAAGACCTACAAACATTTACAAGAAAAAGATGACAAATTTTGTTATTCCTGGGAGCAAGCAAAGTGGAACGCAACAGTTTACTCTGTGGATTACATAGAAAAACCACCAATCAATCTGGGACTTTCTCTAGAATTTTATTATAATCACTTAAAACCAGAAGAAGAGTGTGCTGGAAAATTTGAGTGGATTTGGAACCGTTAACTTTTTCAATCATCGATTTTTGTCAAGACCCTCTTCTCTATGGTATGTTCCTCAAAAAATTAATAAAATTTCTCGTAATACAGTTTTTTTGTCACCAAATTGGATTATGATGGATTATAATCTGAAACTTTTATACTGAAGTCATCTAGTTCTTTATTTAACATTAAATCAAAAACTAAAACCAGTTTCCAGCTTGTGCTTTGACCATCTGCAGTCTGTTTGCAATAGTTGGCCTCTCCTTGTTAGCACACTAGAGATTAATTACAACCTGTTCCAGCTCAACAGAGACCCACTTTGTGGAGCAGAACAAATTGTAGCCCTTGGCATGTTCAGACATTAGAGTTATACTGCAGGAGCTAGAGTCACTGACACCTTGCCCCTTCTCACTTCGTTGTGCTGTTTTAAAAAAAAAATCACACTCTATTGGATGATAACTCTGATTTTCTTTTTACTCAACCTTTTGGCCGTGACATGATTGCACATTCATTTTTTGTAATTTTCTGCATGATAAATTTACTCTGTGATTGACTTTGTGTTCATGCTTTTTAAAAGTTCTTTGTCCTCACTCTTCAATACACTAGATTTTAGCACTGGAGCAATCTATTCAAACTTTTTGAAAAATGTTTTCTATCAAACCAGTTTGAAACTCTTAAATGACAGATTTAACTAAGAGAGTATGGAAGCTGTCTTTTAATTGTAGATACCAGTGCAATTAGATTATGTCTAGTAAGAAAAGATTGACCTCAGTCCAAGCAATGAAAGGTTTGGTGCAATAATTGTAACACCAGATTATAGTTGTTATTCTTTCTACCTTTTTTTTTTTTAATCAAAATTACATCAGACATTTATCTTCAAAAAAGCTGGAATTCAAAGACAATTTTGTTGAATTCTTTGCATATAAATTGAGAAAATAATTCAAACTTGTCTGAAGATTCTGAGATTTATGTATTCTGTACTTCATAACATGCAGTTTGTAGGATGATGAAGTAATTTATTTAAGATCCATTTAGGAATATGAGGATCTTGATTTGAACATGTACTGTTGAAATATTGATTCTTTTTGTTTTCACAAAGGTGCATAGAAGTACAGAGGTAACATTTATTTGCAGGATAAGAATGAATATTGAAGATAATTGTCTTTAAAACTTGTTTTTATGTTATGATTCACATCAGGAATCCTGAATCATGTTCAATAAGCTATTTTGCTTCACTGCCAGTGTTTTAGTTTCAATGTAAAACATGAAAAAAGTCACCAAAAAGCTATGAATAAACAAATGTCCATGTCAAAACTATAGTTGTGAGTCGATGGAAGCACAAGTTAAGTCTTTCAATGAAGCTGTGCTGTTCCGCCTGCAGCTTTTGTGTATAATTTTTGATGTTTTGATACAATATTTTTAATTGTATTGTGCTTATGATTTAAGGTCATAATAAATAACTTCAAAAATGGCTGTAATCGTTTGTGGAATTGAAATAGATTTCTCTGATTATATTCTATTTGGTTACATGTTAACCACTATACTGGATGTGTTCCAGCTGAGATCGATCGAGTCTGTGCATATTAGATAAATAGCATGGCGATGCTATGAAAGGCTTGTTTCCGTATGTGTTCGAGTGGCTATAAGCTATGATTTGCCCTCTGCTCCTCCTGAGTCAGTTACAGACTCTGATCAATATCGGATCAATATGTTCTTTTACAGTTTTATAAATACAAGTTTTTCTTCTGAATTCCCTTCTCTAATGGGCACTGTTTTGGATTATGCCACAGGCTGTATTTGTAAGACATGGCCAAACGGTGTCTTACGTTTCACCATTTGGCCATGTTTTGGCATTTCCGGTAGGGCTAAGGGGACACAGTTGGGTGTGACACGAACCACTCTGCTGAGCTTGGCATGTTGTTGCAACTTTGAGAAACATTTTATCAAGCAATTAAATACATATTTGATTAATTGAAAACCCGAGTCTCACGTCTTGTTGATAATGCTGTAGCTCTTTGCATTCATCCCTCTGTGTAGAGCAGGTTAATAAAAGATTATGATGTACCTACATGGAACAATTAAGTGTCGTTCCGATGTTGTCATTGTACCACCTGGTGTAGTTTGTTCATGCTAAATGAGTTAGATTCTACATTAGTTAAGAATAGCTGTATGTACATCAATATATTCTTTACTCCTTGAGCTTTTTTATTCTTTCCCATTCAGAACACTTACATTAGATAGGGGGGGAGGTGTACGATATGCAAACACTGTGCTTCCTCAGTCGAGTTTATTCAGTTTGAAGCCATTCGGTTTCCCCCCAATCACATTTTCCTTTCCTCTGATCTACTTCATGATAATCTTCTTATGATTTGAGAGAAAATTGAAATTCTGGCACTGTGCAAATTTGTTTGTTTTAAAAGTAATTTCATTCAGCTGTCAATTGACTCAACAACATGCCGATAATGCATTTCCATGTCCTCAGTCAAGGACGAGGTAAGGGATTGCACTTTTTATGTTTTGCCCTGTCTGCAAATATTCTGTCCCTTTGAACATCCAATATCAAGTGTATTTCAGTAGTAGTTTTATCTAAATGTTCTTTAATTCATATCAAATGAAGAATGGCAAAATGCATTTTGTTCTCAATTCTCATATGCTATGCAATTTATAGGGTTGTTAGTAGTTTAATCAAGTTTACCTTGAGTTTCAAAGCTCAGATATATTACTTATATTGAAGTGTAGATAAATTGTCTGTCAATCTGATTACATCGGCAAAAATAAAGCTTTTGGGTACAGAATTTTTTGGTTTAAGGATAACCATCAGTGCCTTGAGGAAATGCCGAAGAGTGAGGTCAGATGACTTTGCAGAAGCTGTAAGTCTGTTATCTTTGTTTCTCCCTTTGGTCTCGCTCCTCTCTTGCTATTCTCATTCGTTCTGCTCACTCATGCGTTCTTACCCCAGAGAGATGCCAATAGTATATTATTTGGCTGCTGCCTAAATTAGTGTCATGGCTCATCCCAGGAAGCATCACCCAGCTCAGCGGGGGAATGTTGCTAAGAGAACGACTAACTCCTGGCTGTGGGAACTTTATGGGTTCAAACTTTTTTTTTTTTAGTTTCTTGATATAAGTGTGCTGAAACTCAGAATGATGAAATATGTGAAAAGTCTCCCTGAAAGAAATGATAATAATATAGACTGACTTAAAGATAACAGAGAGAATTAAATTTTTTATCTTTCTGCTTGATGTTTTGCATTTAAACCATTTATTCATAATGATTTTAGAATATTCCCTTTCATCTGCATTTTTAATATTTGCTTGAAATATTTCCAAAAGCCCCTCTTCTGTTTTCCGTAAAAGGATACCTAATAGTTGGAGTTTTTTCAACAGAAATTTGTGGGAAAGTATGCTTGATTTATAAAAGCTCTTTTTCAGACATTAAAACAGATTTTTAAAGAAAAAAAAAGAGTAAGACAAATTCAGTGGCAAGTATTCTTAAACTGGCATCAAACTGTTTATCTGTAATGTTTATCTGGTACATTAAAAACATAGGAAAATGTGATATGCAATGACAATGAGTCACAATTATGATATGACTTGCAATGGACAAAGAACTTCTTAGCTAAACATGGTTAGCTTTCTTTCTGCTTTGTTTTTTTTTCTAACATAAAGCCTGGAAGACAGGTAATCTATTGATTTATTCCAAAAAAAAAATTAACTATTAATTTCTATGTTTCTATTTTTGGCAAATATGCACTGTAGTTGTAGTTTTAAATACTTCAACAAAACAGTTTAAATAGGTTCCTATAAAATCAGGTTTATTATTATTATTATTATTTTTTTCCTAATTTAACTTTTTCCCAAATTCCATTATTTCAGCTTTTATTTTTCTGAATTTCATGGATGCACCTGTTTGCAGATTCTCCTTTGGAACGTAGATCCAAATTATTTGTGAAAAAATGCACCATTTAGGAAGTTGAAATACCTACGTGCTATTTGCTAACATTTGCAAAGCAATTCCAGGAGTGATATTTATTTTCCTTGACCCTGATTGGCTGTACACCCATGTATGGTAATGTGGAACACTGCTGCAATTTCTGTGTGTAATGTATGAAATAGGTGGTCTCTAGCATTCGTGGAATTTAGCTTCATGTGCAACTGTGGTCCTTTGATCGTTTGATCAATCTAATCTAAACTTAATCTAATGTCAAATTTACAAATTTTAAACAGCTGGTGTAATTCATCACATACAAATTCCTTTGAATCATTATGATTTATAAACTACCTGACCAAATGCAAGAAAGCAACAAAATTACAGCTTTTGAAATTTCACAAAACAAAGTTTTAAAAAGATTTACCAGTATTTTTTAATAATTTATAGTTAATGTCTGATAATTATCTGTTTCAAATGGCTAAGTATAATGGTTTTTAAATGGACGCAATTAGCAGTGGTCAGAAAAAGACCCAAAAAGTGATGATGGTGTTTTTTCATGGTTGTTTTTGAACTTTTAATTTTATTTATTTATTTGTTAAATAAAAAAAAAAGTATCCAAAATGAGTTAAATTAAAGCTAATTGTGGGTTGGGGAGGAGAAAGACGAAACCTGTCAATGAAAATATGTAAGGCTTTTTAGAAAATTGTTAATAATATGGTCGTCTGGTATAATTTGGCTGTGTAAATAGAATCTGGCTAAACTTGAGCCTGTATATACCATGCGTTGTCCTCCCTATAGAGGTGAGGCCCTCTATGCTCATTTCTATGGAGATGAGCTACATCTTAGATCATGCAAACCTAATTCATATTGCTTTATGCAGCAGACAGACAGCACTGCAGCAGGGTGTTTCCATCACTGTAGAGATTGAACGCAAGCAAAGACAGTCTGACAACATCACACTCCAGGTGTAGATAACATCTCTGGGTATGTCACGATAACAGTGTTTATAAACAGTTCCTTTTTTATTTGTGTTTAGTAAATGTGTGAATTTTGTAATTGACTAAAAAAAGGTCAACTTAAAATATCGAGAAACTATAAGATTTATATTGAAGCCAAAAATTTTTTAAAAATTATACACTGGATTATTAAAATGGCAAGTTTTATTTGCCTTATTGCTCAAGGTTAGTGCAGTTTGTCAGTGAAAAGCCAGCAAAAAGGATTATACTTACTTCTTGTACTTTAATTGGTTGAATGTAAAATACTTGACATGCTTTTGTGTCATGATTTCACCTGCCTGTATCCTCTCCAGTCTAGAAGACCCAGCAAGTCATTACATTTCTGAAAAGCTCATAGAGCACACAAGAGAACAGTTCAGCAAAATGTTTGTCTGTACAAAGACTGGAATTTAAATGGAAAGCATTTCGGGGGTTCAAAATTAATGTTTAGGGTTGCAAACTTTGTTCTTTATGGAATATTGGATGCAATGCGTTAAACTTGGACACAAAATAGCAAATGAGCAGCAGTAGGCTTTAGGATTTATTTACAAAATGGAAAATGTTTAGTTTATTGTGTGCAAAAATGCAATCATACTGCTCTGCTACATGGCATCACTTTAATAGTGGATTCTCAGAAAAAAGGCAGAAGATTTGTTCTTCCTGTGTCAGAACACATGCAAAAGAAGAAAGCCAACTCAACTGGTGCACCGTGAGGCATGAGGTCCATATTAAAGGAAGTGACAGATTTATCCTCCTCTCTGGCACATGAGCCACTAGGCAGTTAATGATGTGTGCTGTGAATACAGATTTCTGTATTATTCCTGACAAAGCAGGCATTGTTGATAGCATGATTCTGCTTTGAATATGTTTTCATTTACACTTCAGTCCCTGCAGTTTTTACGTGCTATTCCTTCTTTGCCTGCATGTGCTTTATCAGTGGATGTTAAAGGACATCTGAGTTCATCCTGTTGCGTTATCTATTGAAATCAAGTGAGAGCTTTAGTGTTTAGAATTAAGCATAAATTCTCAAATTTATTCGCTGCTGCATAGCTGGGATGTTTCTATTTCTTGCTGATATTGAAGGCTATGTTCTCTTTAAGAGTATGATCATGCACATACTTAATGTAGCTGGAATAGGAGGGAGATAATGAAGGGTTTAGTAAGAGTTGGGGATTTGGATTACAATTAATACTGAGATATCAGCTTGATAAATGAAGACACTATTTATACGTCCCATCTCCCTTGAGACATTCCACCAGGACACTTTTTCTTATCAGTCGTTTAACATCTGCTCATTTTTCCATTATTGAAGTTTAATACAGAAAATCCATCTTTTTGCTTGTCTTTAATTTGTAGTAATATACAATGCTTATCAAATATATTCTCAATTGCAAAGTAAAGGACTTACCTTTATCTCATCTAAAAAATCTCATCAACTAAGGTAAACACCCGTTTTCTGATTTCAAATATACAGACACTGTGTTCTGTCTACTCGATGAGTTCATCTTGAAATAAACAAATGGTTAGATATATTTGCCAGCTGGTTTCTTACAGGGAGCCATCTGTGTAGAAAACCAAAAGAAAAAGGACATGTAAGGCATGTGGATAAACGTATATCCCCATTATCCTTAACTGGCAGGCTTCAAAATGACGTGAACAAATAAGCCTGTTCAAAATATAAATCATGCAAAGACTACACTTGAAGGGGGAAACATTATTTTTCCAAGAAAATCTTTGTTTGTTGTCTCCAAGCAGAGTAATACACTGACTTTTATCAGATTAAGATACCACAACCTCATCTGTGGCATAAACTGGTATCCTCATATAGCTGAATGCCTTTCCTGATGACTGGCAATGTGAATTATTAAGAATTTGCCTCTGAATCCAAAACTTTACCATACACCAAGGCAGCACACTAACGTTACACTTGTTTTCTTTACCGTTATGTTGAATTGCTTACCATTTAACCATTTTGTATTAACTAGACAATAAAAATATAATTAGCCTTCTATTGATTGTTTTTCTGTTTGTTTTGGGAAAGCGTCCTAAAAGAAAGAACAAAAAAATTATGACAGCATTTTAGTTTTATGAAATCAATATTACAAAATTTTGCAAGCATATTTCAGAGTTGCTCCATTCATGCCACTGGAATTTTATTATACTTTACCAATAAATCTGTGGCTATCTGTGATTCCCAAAGGTTCCACTATGTTCAGTGTAGTGTCAGATTCCCAAAGCGTCTATGCTGTACCATTACACCATAGAAACAGAAGGCAGAAAATCAAATGTGTGAACATGACATAATGAGAGTAACCTGCAGGTACTGTAAGTTTATCAGATTGGTTTTGCTATCTTAAATAAAACCAAAGCATAGAGAGGATTGTAGGAAATATTTATATATATTTTTTTTCTTGTTTACAACTTCACCTTCCTTTCTAATTTAGGTTCCAACAGAAGCCTTCAGGGGCATTCAGAACTCTGCTCCTAAACTCCAGATGAGAGTGCAGAAACATTAACACAACCTATTCCAATCTCACTCCATTGGTTTTCTGTTGCTGCTAGGGCTGAGTAGGTCTCCTTGTGAACTGATGGTGCATTTACAGAAATATTTCGCCTCCTGTTGACACATTTCTCACCTCTACAAGCCTGTACATCTTCCCTTTACTTGATTCTGTCGCCTCCTTCCCACTAGCACAAAACTCAACAGTATGGGCAATTGAGCACACTATGCTGCTGGCCTCTGGCTGTGGATTGCTCTCTCTAACACTTTGAGGAGCAAAGCAGTCTGCAGGCAGTTTTAAACATAGTTAAATGGACCATTTGTCGGTTCCTTTAAAATTATGCTTTGAAATGTTTCTTTTTATAAAGTTATGAAGTTGACTTTAGATAAAATTACCATTGTTATCAAAGATTTTGATTTTAATCAAATATTAACCTCTATGAAGGATGTTAGCTCTACAGAGAAGGGAGAACCTGTGATTTCTGCTAATGTAATCTGGGTATGGTATATGTAGCCTTGGTGTATGCTGCAGAGCTCATCTCCTATGTTGCTTTGAGGATTCAGTCCTGGCTGTATGTTGTGCCTACAAGCGTACTGAAGCCGATTTTCAAGCAATGTTTAGATGTGTGTCCCTGGCTAATGCTATTACTTGTGAGAGCTGGACTGTTTTGAAAGAAACATCTGGATGGAGAGCCTCACTGTTTCCTTGGAGTCTGAGGCAGAGACAGATTACTGCTGTACCATTTGGTTGATAATGATTCAGCATGGATTTAGATGCTCTACATGGAACAGCTTTGGAAGCATGATAGTCTTATTGTGGCTGCTAAAATGAATACAGGGTTTTAGGAGTGGCTGTGAATATTTCTAAGTCCATGTAACTGAACTAAAAACAAATGTTGGCTAAAATTGGCCATTTTTACCAATTTCTTACAAATATTCTTCAAGTAATATTATGAGGATATCTCCTGTTCAAAGCCTTCCACAGGTACCAACAGGTTTTCTGTTGAATTTTTGTTCTATTTTTGACTTTGCTGTTCCATAACCTTAGTCTTCTACTTGCAAAGCAAGTTCTTTGTTCTTGAGAGAAAATAACCCTCATCATCTCAAACAGTTCCTTGAAAGATTTGAATCACAACTGCTATTTTGAAGTCTTCAACTCCTACTTCCAGAGAGATGTGATGAAAACAGGCTAACACTGGGGTTAAGAGTTTTTACTAGAATCTTTTGTTCTCTGTGTGCTGTTCATTCATCCATAGCCCAGCCCAACATTGTTTAGAGGAAACTCCTTCAACTACTTATATTTTGCTATTTACTGATGAGTTTTGCTGCACCATATAATGCTGTTGCTGTTTTTTTTTAACACTTACTCTGACTGACACCTTTGTGCATTTAGATATCTTGGATTTTTTTCCTCAGCAATGAGAAAATGCAAAAGAGTAATTGTCAAAAAAAATCTATAGTAAGTATTCTGCGTGATATGACCTTTACCCTTGGTACATTTGTTTATAGCATTTTTGTAAGCAGGTTCTGGAATGTAGTTTAGATATCCGGGGTGACTGTAGAGGAGTTTCACTTTGATTTTCTGTATTAACATTCAATGTTTTTGGCAAACCAAACTGAGTCGAACTGTAAGAGCCCTTGTAAATACTTTGAGCTACTCTCGTTCTCTTATATTCATCCACCAAAACCAAATAGTTTCTGGATATGCATAGTCATTTGTATCATGCCCCATCATTCTTTTAAGCTTGCTGAATATTGGAAGTTATCTTGGTAAGATACCTCCCTTTGTAAAATGCCTTCCCACAATGAAACAGTGGCTTTGTGGCACTGTTTGGTCAGGGATCAGACATTTCTGCTGCGATCCATATATATATCAGAAATAACATTTTTTCCACTAAGAGATATTTCAAACTTTCAAACTACAGAGTTTAAACTTTGTGAACTCTGTAGACATAAGCTGAATTGGACATCATTATTCATACTTTTACTTAGTCTATTCTTCCATGTGTGTAATGGATCTTGGCGATCTCCAGACATTATAGAATGACATACTTTTCTGACACTAATGGCAGGTGTGAACTCAATGAGAAGGTGGTTCAACAAACTATTAGTTAAAGGGTAAAGCTATATATAAAGACTCTGCCTTTTTCCCCTGTTTTCAGGTACATTTTATATAATATGTAAAATCAAAGGTGGTAAAAGGTTTATTCTACTCTCATTTTTGACATCACAACAACCTAGCACTGAAAGCAAGGTTTTATTCCTGCACTTGACTTTCTACAGTCTCTTAATACATCTTCCATTGGTAAGAGGTCTTGTGTACATATTGGAAAAACCTAAAAACTAAAATACTATCTGTTAAAACTTATAGTTGTTGACAGCATCCTGCACTGACCGTCAATTTGCAAGTCTTTACATGTTGACCATCCGGCCCTCAAACACATTTATGAAATTGTCCATATTCCCAGAGTGACCTAGATGGAATATTTATACTGAAGAAGTTAATTACATTTCAACATGTAGATTACAGCACTTACTGTGCTGCCATTTCCATTCAAATTGCCATTTCAAGTAGAGCAGTCCACATGACTTGTGCAGCTATGCCTTTTCAGAAGAGGATTAAAATCCAAAGTGAAGAGAATTGCTCTGTATCCCAAGTGTATGATTTTGGAAGTGGTATATTTTTGGCATCACAGTCATTTTTTAGCTCACAATGCTGAATAGCACAGTTTTAAAAATCTGAACTTCTGGGTTCGTGTACAGAATATAGTGTAAAATGTGTTTTTCTGGTGTCTCAGTGGCATAGGGAGCTAGTGAGTTTGTCATTGAACACTGCTGCTGATTTTCAGTCTCAGCAGGGCTAAAATTGCTTGCAGTAGATATCCTCCAGTGGAACTGTGTCAGTATGTTTAGACTGGATGACTGAGTTGATTGGAAACTAACAACCCTGTTTTGCAGTGATGGAATTGCAATCGGCAGATAAATTGAGCATTATCATTTATCCATCATTCTCTACATATGCACAGTGCTGTTGAATATGAAGTGTAATTGACTGTGAACATCCATCAGATTTTAACAGATCGTAAAGGTGCGACAGGTAATACCTTTTTCCAGTACTTCAAAAATGAACTAGATGTAATTACACTTGGAATGGTATTTGTCAAGCATTTGTTTTTTGTTTATTTTGATGTTTATGGCTCACAACTAATGGAAATCCAAAAGTTCCCTTCCAACTGCAAAAAACAATTTTAAATATAGAAATCCTCTCATGCTGTGAGTCTGTCCATGTTCTTTACAATATATGTGCTCAATTCTCGGTTGGGGACGCTTTTTGCATGAATTCTTGCATCAGTACAGCATGGCATGGCAGTGATTAGGCTGTGGCTCTGCAGGGGTGCCAAGTAAGTCATTTTCCTCTTAAGAATACCTCACATATTTTTTATGAGGCTTTGGTTAGGATGTTTTTATGGTCAATCAAGCACATTGATATAAAGTTCCCTGAAAGAGAGGGAATTTACAACCACAACTGGAAATTTCGTTAATGACAAACGGCACCAAGAAGACAGTTGTCAAAGTAGGCGTTAAACTGTGGTGGTCCCAATGTGTTTTTATTCCATAATCCCCCCATTTAGTGTCAGCATACAGCCCAGGATGCTTCTGTCTGTGCTCAGATACTGTAGTAGTAGATTACCGTTTCGTTCAGTGTATGTTTGACTTGAGTTGCCAACATTTCTGGGAGCCAAAACTGTTTTTGCTAGTGCACTCCAGGTATAAAAACAAGACTATTCCACATAAATCGTTGCCATTTGGTTTTGAAAAAATTTCAGTGACTTCTTTAGTTATTGTAAATTAATCATTGCTCCAATGGGCTGGTGCAATCCTGAGCAATTTCATTTAACCTTATCAACAGGAAGGGAGGTTGAAGTGCTCTTTAATGTGCTCCCAGATGGTTGTACTGAATTTTCTCTTAATAAAACACTCAGAAGCCTTAATATCCAAACAAAATACAAAGTTTTTAAAAGAGGACTTTGGGCTGCAGGGAACAATCCAGTCTTTTTCTTTTTAGTCCAATTAAGATGCTTCTGATGACTGTTGTTCTGGAATGCCAGAAAAGAAAAGCGACGGTTTTACCTCAGGTCTTGAGTAAGTATGTATGGCATAGTTTTTGATAAACTGAACTGAATGTAGCTATAGTCTACACCTTGGGAACTTTGTTTTTTTGTTGTTTTTTTTAACTCATCATCTTCACTATGTTGGGCCCTCTTTGCTTGTGCAGCTTTTTCAATCACATGTCTTCCCTCTGCCTAACGATACATTGATATGTTTGGAAACAGCACTTTGAGTGGCTATATTCTGAAGGTGATTGCCTGAGTATTGTCAATTTAATGTTGGCCTTCCTCCTGACAGAATAAAGTATAACATGGCCTATAACATACACTTGGTAATAAAAAGATTTTATTTTCTTATGTTGCATTCTAGTTTATTGTAGTATATATACAAATAAACAGTATTAAACACTTGAAATAAATCACTGTGTTTTGCAGACATCAATTATGGGGTTCTCTTTTTATTCCTAGTGTTTTTTGCAGCATGTGTGTTGGGTGTTTTTCTTGTTTAGATTTATGTGGCCAGCAGTGGCTGATGCAAGTGTCTTTAAACTTTGGAGAAATCAGTGTTAAGCCTCATGAGAATATAGGCCTCATTTCACCTGGGTGAATGTGACTACCCTCAAATATTTTCATAATGTACTGATCAAAAAACAAAACATTTTTTTGTAACTTCAAATACGCAGTGTCTGTTTTACATTACCTGCTGACTGTTTGACTATCTGTCTCTGACAGAAACATATTTTTTACACGTTCAGATAATGAGTGTGCACACTGTTCTAAATAATTACTGGCACAGGGTGTAGTTTTTTTTTTGTGTGTTTTTTTTTTCATGCAGTAAAAAGTTGAGAGACGAGCAGGTGGTGGAGGATGATGTGGAGAAAAAAGTTGTCTTTGTTGCTGTTCATTCACAAAATGTTTTAATCAAGAATGCATCTTTTTAGCTCACTGAATTTGAAACACCAATCACAGCAGTTGAATATAAAATTAGACTCCAAATAACAAATACAAAAACTCAATTAAATGAAATGGGTTCACAATAAAACAAATTAACATAAACTGTATATTATGAAATACGGGTGCCAAAAATATTCAGCTTGTGTACTTCTAACTTAAATCAATAATATTTATTCTTAGGACTGAACCATTCATCAGATTAAAAGATTAATGCATTTAAAGTTTATATGCCATTTTTTTAGTAGGGCTGCAGGGAGTAAAAAGAGCAGGAGAAGAGGAGATGAAGATTGTAAAAGATAAGAACAAGACAGATGGGTAAGAGGAGAGGAACAGATGAGACATGCAGTTGGCACTTTATAACTGCTCTAAGCAACATGTGCCTCAAACAGATATAGCCTGGTCAACTAAACTTAAATCAAGTCATACCAACATCATCATTCCATCTGTGGAAAATCTATAATCTAATAAAACTCAGAATTTTATAGATGCTAGCACCAAAAATTTTGCTATTAGAAACTTAAACCATTTCAAATTAAGTCAGTTGAAGTATAAAACTGATACAACTGGTTGTATATACATTTTACTCTTAAATCATGCAAAAGTGGTGAAAAATAGCTCTTAGTTGGTCATTGAGCTTCCTGGTATTTTAGGATCCTGTGGCTTAAATGCTGCGGTGTCCAAATTGTATATTTCCAATTTATGATGCAATCTTTTGTTGGCATAACTAAGAGTTGCAGGTTTGATGGAATATTTATACATTTAATTTTCTCTAGATTTTTTATGCTTACTGCTCACTTGTAACCCACAGTTGATTTTTCATAACTTATTTGCCTGCTTTGTCTGAGCTACCTGTAAGCAAGAGTTGAATCCCTGTTGCTAAAAGTCCCTTATAGCCATTTTGTTTTTCATTTAGTTATTTTTCTAAGTAAAACATCACACGTTCACAAACAGTGGTCACAAAGTTTTTCAGAAGAAGAGTAAACGCAGTAATCTGACATGTAATATACAGAAAACAAACAATTCAATCATAAATTCATGTGATACAAGCTCAAGTTTGTCTAAAAGCTTTTTGGATTAAAAATATCCTTAGCTGCTCTCTTTAGACAGAGTCCAAACCCCTTTGGAAGATGGGTAATACATTCCACAGTATGGGTGCAATGGATTGAGGGAATCAGCCTCCTGGTTTTGAAACGGGTGTGCTGGACCTCTAAAAGGTTTTTATTTGATGACCTGAGGCCACAGAAATCTATTTGAAATACAAAATAAATGAAGGAGCCTATCCATGTGATGCTTTAAAAATTATGACCATTAGAATAGGCCAGAGACAGAAATATGCATTATCATTGCATTTCTTCATACTACTTGGAGTCTTATGATGCATCCAACAGAAATAGAAATGTACAAAATATTATGGACCTAATAAATCCAAAAATAATCTATTTTAGCATTTTCTGTTTTGTTTTATATGGAGTAGAGGTTTGACACATTTACAAACTGTATTGACAAATTTGTAATTAGTGTAGAATAATTTGATGCAGATTAGTCCATTTATGGTAATTTTCCTTCCTTTAAATTATGTAGCTTTTAAAATAATTGAAATAACCCTTTAGAGTCCTACTTTAGAGTCCTACGTAAATGCATCTTTTTGTGCTCAGGTTAGAAAAAAATCAATTCAGGTTAATCAAGCTACCTATTTTCCACTTTGAAGTAGAAATGTTAAAATGCAGTCCAGACTTATTAAGAACCTGCAAAATAGTTTAATACCAATGAGAAGCCATTGCACAGATACAAACGTTAGCTAAACCAAGTAGCTTATTACTAGTTTAACACCACCAACAAAACTAGTGATTCACAAACTTCCTCTCTCCTTACTTCAAAATATGCCTCAAACTTGCATACAATTACTCCTCAATATCGAAGGCTCTTAAAAGTTCAAAGTTAATTTGGAAGAGGAAGTTAGTATTTTGTGAAATTAGACTTTACTCAGATTGAATATAAAACAACGCTTATTTTGGTGATATCTCATGAAACCCAAGTTCACTTATCAAATGCAGAAGAAATAAAGGTTGGCCATGCATGGTTGGAATGATTTACACATCAGTTTTGCAGAAATATATATCTTATCACTGCAACTAAAAAGGAGATTCTAGATTATTTTTCTTATGTGTTATACCTTATTATTAAAATATTCCCACAAAAAGTCTATTGTTGGGACAGAATGTTGAAAAGTCTCTTAAGAGACTCTCAACACACTTTATCAAGGCTTGATGTTTTTGTCCTCTAAAGACTAAATCAAATTCACCCTCATTACTGACTTGGCCAGTGAACAGGGAGTAAATATTTGTTAAATATGCTGATATCTGTTATTTTGGCAATCTTTGCATACTTAACAGCAACTTGATAATGACCTGGATTACCAACGTATTGCTCACACTATTTGGCTTTGGCATGTTCTAAAACCTGTCTGCCAAAAACGGCTCAGTGGTTGCAAATTGTGTTTCAGCCAGGAAAAGTTGGCTGATTTATTTAAAGCATCCACCATCTAAACAAGGAATTCCTCCACCACTGTGAGGGTTTTTCTCAAATGGCCTTTATATTGAGATGTTCTTTGATTTCAGCTGAATGGAAGTAGGACTCTAAAGGGTTATTTCAATTATTTTAAAAGCTACATAATTTGTGTAAACTGAGAGGTCTTTTCTTCTTTGCTGGAGGCAGTTTTTCAAGTGTAGCAATGGCCAATTCTCAAAATTATTAATATTGATTTATGAAGGATGAATTTAGTCACTGTATTTGTGTAACATGGTAATTTGTTTTGTTGAATTTGTTTCTGGTGAACATAAACGCATCTCAGTATCTCATCAGCATAATCGGCTTGTTCTGTCAGTTTGTTTGACAGCTGTCATATTGGTCACAACAAAAACAGTGTTAATGTTTTTTCCCTCCAGCAGACGGACGAACTTCACATGTTCTGTAGTTACTTTTAGATGGATTATGAAAGCACTTAGAATGGAGATAATCTTGAGCTTTGCAGATAAAAAGACATGCATTTACAAAAAAAAAAATATATATATATATATGTGAGGAGAAAATATGTAATTCAGCAAGTTTGTCATGTTTTCCTTTTTATAGATATTTTACATGCTGAAAGTTTTCAACAATTTCTTGTTTCTTTCTTCATAACTAGTAAAATATCATTATTAAAATGGTTTCTTGCAGTTCTGCAGAATTCTTGAAGCTTTTGTATTTTAAACAAACAGATTCATGGAACTTTGTGAAAACTATGAAAGATATTTCCTGCAAAGAAACAGCCGGAATGAACTTCTTTAGAAAAACTTTTAATATGATTACTTGAAACAATTCATAGGAAAACAAGAATGAAAGATATTAGGATTATTCTCACTAAATATATTTATATTAATATCCAATTCAGTTGAGATGTCTGTTAAACAAAATTACAAGAAAGTAACAAATTCAAAGACATCATAACAAATGTCCATGTATGCAAGACAACAAAATATGTATTGAATACATTCAGCTATATTGATTTCTTAATGCAGTCAGATCCTTTTTTCTTAAATCGGTGCCAAGTATTATTGTTTCATTTTGATCCAATTAATAGTGTGTAGTGATGTTTTTTTCTATACCAAATTATCACACAAAGTATGTGGAGAAGCATAGAACTTTCCTAGGGCCTTGATAAATTTATTGTGATAAAACATAATGACAATGGTTGCAGAAATTCCTAAACTTCTGAATGTTTCAGTAGGCACCACTGAAGTCATATTCCTGAAGTGGAAGAAGCATTATATCACAAATCAGCAGTGACTAGGATCTCCTATCTTTTAGCTAGAGAGAAGTGAAAAAACAACAAATGACTATTTCAGAGAGCTGACAAAAGACATGAAAATGGCAGGAATAGTTTCTTCCCTGATATCTTCAGTGGGAGATGTACTGCGTGGTACCGGTACCGAAGGCTACACATTCAAAGGAGCTCAGCAGCAACATTGCATCTTGTCATAAAACATAGCTGAGGCTGGTCGTCAGCCATGTTTGTCCCCTGGTGAGGTTGTTGTTTTATGTGCTGCAGTCTGCCAGCTTAGTATGTCACCATCATCTCCTGCTGACCCACCAGGCAAAGCCTGCAAAGTCTCTGAGACTCATGTTCTATGATTTTTCTAGTCTTTTTAAAACCATCCAGATGGATTTCTACCTCTCCCAGAGGATACTGGACAACTTCACTGGCAAGTCACAGTATGTGCAGTACAGAGGCTCCACAGGGACCTGTGCTGGCATTGTTCCTCTTTACCCTTTAGACTGCACTGCAATGAAATTTGTTTGGTGGTATATATGGTACGCAGTCAAATACTGGCAAAGTGTCTAGTTTATTGTAGGAGTACTATTTTCTTTCTTGGATGAATAATTTAAAATGTTATGCTTATGATATTAAATAAACCCATATTACATTTTAAGGTGACTGTCTTCACTAGAGCAATCCAGTTCAATTCATCTCACTGGCTAATTAGTTTTTACTAACATTAGCATCTCTGTTGGAATAAGGAATGGGGTAAACATATCTGTACTTAGTAATTCAATTGCCAAAGACCACATACAAACTGCATTAGCTGAATAGGAAAAACTTTTGCATGCCAAATAAACTGCAACAGTATTAAATTCAATAACACTTTGGGATTTTTTTTTTTTTACAGCTTTATCTACCCTCTCTGTCTGCAGTATCCAGAGTAACATTTGAATTGGGATTTGGTGGTCCCTGTCGATACATTTATTCTTGCTTAGAGGTTAGCTGGAGCTTTCAGATCTGTCATGGAGTCAGTGGCGGTGTGGACAGTGTGCCTGTGTTTCTGCACTGAGCCGTGTGATTGCCATGTGTTGGAGGACAGGGCCAAGTCTCACTTGGGGCGTCTGCAGATTGGTGTGCATGTGTTCCCTGTGTGGCCATGTTTCTTGGCTGAGCTATTGGTTGCGCTGATTCTAAACTGGCACACAGTCAAATTGTGTTTGCCTTTTAGAGATCATTATTGTAATGATTAAGACTCTCAGATTTTCTTGTTCTTGGGCCACACAAAGCTCAGAGATAGAAATTGCACTGATGAAACCAGAGTGCCAATTGCACTTCCATTGTTTATGCCAGGGGTCTGCAAGCTGTGACTCTGTAACCATGTGTGAACATGTGAGCCCTCTGTTGATCCATGATTTCAAATATTAAGATGAATGAGGCTGGTTGTAGCACTAATGGAGCAGAAAATATGCTTTGCCCATAGATGGTTAACTACATGCTTTCGTTAGCTTTATTTTTTTTTAGAAATATTTGTTTAATCAAAGTTTTTCAATGTGTTTAATCAAAAAAAATCTATGCTCAGTCAAAACATTTTTTTTTTTTACATTATTTAGAAAATCAGTTTTTTCTTTTTGTCTACAATTTAAATTTCACTTGACTTCAAACTATTTCATAGTCTGTGCTTTTTTTGATATTTTGTTTAGGAGGACCAAGGGCAAAATTGGTCCCTTGGTCCGATTTTGGACCAAGGGACCAACCTTGTAACCAAAGTTAAGCTAAATCACGCTCATTTGACTAGTAGTCATGGTCGCTTAGACGCTGTTTATAATACACTTTTTTTTACACAGAGAAAAGCTCTGCATTCCACAGAAACCTTTTTACTCTTCACCTCAGAAATGTACTTCTCTAATCAGATTTAAGACTGAGGATTCATTTAAAAGCTATTCTGTTAATTTTCTCCTTTTTGATAAATGAGCTCTGAGAAGGGCACCAACTCAAAACCTAATTATATTGTAGTAATTATTTGAAACAATTATTTTGCATTATTTAGTTTATATTAACAATATATCATGAGTCTATGGTGTTTTTCCTTCAAATCTTCAAAATTGCGCTCCTTAAATGATGTCATATTTATGTATCTTCAGTGGAAATGAAAGGCATGAATCAGTTTTTTTAAATGGACTGAATTTATTTTTAAGAAAGAAAATTTGTTATTATTAGATGAGATGTTTATTTTGTGTCTAAATGTCAGAAATTACAAATGTTTTGTCAGTTTTAAATATTCACACATTAACTTTTGGACAGTTTTTTTTCTTAATCATGTAAATGTCAGCTTGAGTGTTAAATTGGCCTATTGAAGTGTTTTTCCCTTAACATTTCAGATTTTTGTATTTGGGTTGAAACAGTGACTTTCAGAGGATATTAAAATAAACTAATTGGAATAAATAAATGTCAGGATTGACATTTATTTATTCGGGATTTTTATTATCTCATTAATACAAAATTAGATGTAGCGTTTTCTATTAGAAATTGGAGCATTTTTTTCAGTCGGCAACCTTGTAATCAAAGTTAAGCTAAATCACGCTCATTTGACTAGTAGTCTTTTATTTTATAATAAAAGGGCTCATTAGCTTTTTTTTTTTAATTAATTCAGGAAGTAACTGCTCCTTGTGATTGTCATGTGAAGGGAATTCATGCTGTGTTCCAAGTCTAATGTGGTGTGACTTCTCTGTTTCAAAGCCATCTGGCTTCTTTTTCTGTCTGGACTCAGGTTGTTCAAACAAACCCCGGCTCATCTATAATTAATAATTGTCCACGTTTGCTTTTATCAATGAATTCACAGGCCTGTCCCTAATAATTGAATGCGGCATCTATCCTGCAGTATCAGTAATTGCTTTATTGGTGGGTATATTACCGTAATCAAAATTGTTCCGAGTTTCTTTCTAATTAAAAATCTTATATTCATGTAATAATGTCTGTATAATACTGCATTAGTTAGAGAACTCAGGACGTTGTGGGTTAGTGGGCAGTATACTTTGAATATTTGGGTAGTCATTTATTTGATGGTACATATTATGTAATTGTTATTTAGTCTTTGTTTCCTTGCTTAGACTGTTGCCCTTGCGAGTTTCTATCAAGATTTTATCCTATTGACTTTACAAAGTGCAAAAAGTTCAAGTCCTATTTGATTTTCAAAGTTTCACTGTGTGTTAACCTTGAGGCATGTTTTGGGAAAAGAGTATTTAAATGTATCCATAAATCCATAAATAAAGCTGCTTTATTAGCATTAAAGTCACTTGGTAATAATGTAATTTCACCTAAAGCAAGCCTCTTCTCTGTGAAAGTTAATTATTTTTTCATGAGTAGATGTGATGTTATATCATTTGTGCATGTGTGAGACTGAGAGAAATAACAAACACTCTATTGAAGTAGGTGGAGAATAAGAAGACCCTGTGATTTGACATTTCCGCTCTCCGGTTGTGAGCAGTGTCACCTCCACTGTACTGGGTTGCAGCAAAATAACCTTGTAACCTTTACTGGAAAACTGTGTTTGTTTGTGGAGACCAAATGCTACTTATGGGTCTCTGAACTCCAAAAGGAAGAAATGCTGTTTTTGAGTAATGGTTAGATTTAGGATGAAGGCATGAATTGACTTTTGGTTAGGCATTATATGTCATGTTGTGTTCTGATAAGGGAAGGGAATCGTTAGGAACTTTATTATCAAGCACAATTAAAAAGTCAAGCATGTGGTCTTCAGTCTTTTATGTCTCTTTGCTACCTCCAGGTTGTTAAAATGACAGATTATTCATATTTCAGTGTAGATGTTGAAAGTTCAAGAGTATAAATTAAAAGAACTTACTCCCTTCGATTTAACCCTTCTATTGCTGACAATGTCCCATGTTGCTTCTCTGTAGCTCTTAGTCCTGCTACAGTCTTTTTTCCTCAGTTGTTACTGCTGTTAGAATCCAGCAAAACTTCCATCCTCAAGATTTGAATAAGAAGAGTAACAAATAGATGTCTTGTATTTCTTTTTAGTTTCACTTGGAAATGTCTCAAAGGGCAGTCACTCTGATCAAGAAGTCAGTTCACGGGGCAGCAGGCAGATTGTTTACAAAGGTCAGGCATCCAAAACGATCTCTGTCTGCACATTGAAATTTGGTAATCACATAAATACATCTAATGATACATATTTTTTTAAATAAATACAATTTCTAAGAGTACATTTGGCTAGGACCCTCAAACGTCCAAAGTAAAAAATGCCAAACTTCACCAGCATCGTCACAGGAGTATTCTGATGGCCAAAGCTTGAAAACCATTTGGAAAATGATTCCTATGTCAGGTGTTACTGATACCCGGGGCAACTCAGTTCAACCTCAACTTCTTTTTGTTTTGTGGTTGGTCAAAAATGTCCCTAAATGGGACTTTGACACATTTATTTAAACCCTTTTCCAAATTGTTTATCTATACAATTTTGTTTCAGCTTCTTTTTTTTATATTTTAAGATCAGGATGCGATATTTGCTTTTATATCTGGAATTGATCAGCATAGGAGAGTGGTATTAGCAACTTCTCTTTCGCAATTAGCAGCATTCTGCTTCACAGCCTCATGGCGGCAGATTGAAGCTGACAGATTGTGTTGATGTAAGTAATTACACAGTAGATCAAATAAGACCATAAAAGACCCATTAATCACTCTGCTGTAAACTTCCATGCACAGTCATGCAGAGCACAAGTGCATACCCATATAAACACACATTAGGGATTCACTGGATAGATGAAAAATATCTTGTTTCTTGTTGCAACATTTACAAAAAAAACCTCTTTAAGACAAATGTCTGGTCACAGATTATTTAAGTTTTGTTTTTGAGCTTTTTTTTTTTTTCTTAACTTATTTTAAGACCATGTGATTTGAATGGAAATCTGCTCTGCTGCAGGTTCCACATTGTTTTTGGTCTTCATGAACTATGTGACATTTACAGAGAGAAGTGAAAAGCTATTTGTCTTTGTCATACATAAACTGGCCATAGCACTCTGTTGTGGTGTTTTTATATAATCTCAGTTCAGAAGAGCTTTCTGCTAAAAAAAATGAAAAGCTGTACTGCTAAAGATTGCCTGTCCTCCCTCCATGTTCGCTATTTAATTCAATGTATGTATCACTAAAAATCACCCACTTTGCTAACATTCTACTGTTGATAACAATTTGGTGTTTGAATGGTATCGACATATTTATGTTCTATGTTGTATTCATATCTTATTTTTTAAATTTCCACAAAGGACTTAGGCAGAATTTGAATTATTCATTTCCTTTTCACTTTCTCCCAGCGTGAACATGACGGTAAAGATTGAGATAGAGGTTGAAGTGCAGGCAAGCTGTAGAAACACTTGGCTTTTCTTCTCCTTTTCAGTTTTGTACAGCCTGTCAGAGTGAATGGAGCAGCTTGAACTCTATGCCTGAACTCACTAAGCATTTTTGTCCAGAGTAATTTAGGTTCACAGTATTAGTGTGAATTCACTAATACTGTGGACATTCTGATGGGTCCACAGACTGTCCTTGTAAAAGAAACATTTCTCCAATCACAGCATAAATAATTAACATTTGTTTAATTTTTCTCTTCCATGTCTTTGGGCTTTTCCATTGTTAAGTGGATCTTATATTGTTTTAAGAAACATCATGGCTATGTAATGGCAAGGCAGCTAATTTTGCACAACTCGTTTTCAATAGACTTCCAATTAAAATACAGGATTTAATTAAAACTGTGAATACTAAGAAATTTCAATGTTTGGCTGAAACTATGGCTGAAGCTTCTTTTTAAATGCAGTTTGAAGATGTAGCATAATTAAGATTTTAAACTGTTCCTGCCTTTATTTGTCATTAAAAAAAAAGTTGGTCTCACTATCTATAACAAATGAATATCAATGAATTATTGGCCTTCATCATGAGCGTTTTTTATTGCAAAATCCTCCCCAGAATATTTCTTTTTATAAGTCTCAAAACTAGGACATCTGCACTTAAGTTGAGGATTATATTGAAAATTGACAGGGGCTATTATTCAATTTGTGCTATACAAAACTGATTTGTATAGCACATTTAAAAAGAATAGTTGACCAAAATCCTTCACAGTTTACACCAACTACCTCAACATAACACAAAATAAAACAGAAAAAAATAAACTCAGATGTTAAATGTGGGAAAAAAGTTAATGAAAATTATGAGTAGAACATGCAGTGTTTATTCACCAGTGAAAACAGGTGTGTTTTAATAGAAATTTGAATACAAGAAACTAAAAAAGCCTGTTTAATGTGTAGGACAGATCATTCCAAAGTTAAAGAGCAACATCTGAAAAAACCTCCTGAACTTCAGCCTGGTTACTGGGAAAACCAAAGCATCTGGTCAGTGTAATCAGGAATTAAAATGATTGTCATTATGTGTTTTTGATTATTTTCTTAAAGTAAAATAACACAAAGATAAAAACGAAAACAAAGTTGCTACCTAATTGTACTCTGTAAGCTACTTGTAAAAGGGAGAGATTATAATCAAGAATTAAACTTCTAGGGATTAAGAAACACGATTAAAGTTTTCAATTTATCAGTAGTATTGCAAGAGACATTCTGAGAGTGAGAACGGGGTTGGGGAGGAAGAATTTAAGATCTTTTTTGAAACGGTCTTAATTTATGCACTTTCTGCAGCATACTGTTTTTCTTAAAAAAAAAGCTTCTTACTGTGCAGGCATACGCAATTTTGACCATCTAGTTTATTGGTTTACCTTATGAGAAACTCTTGGCATAAATGACTTTTTTTTGTTTGTTCTTTTTTGGACTTAAAGATTGTAGACACTAAAAGTTTGTTGTTTCTGTGGCAGATTGTTGGAAATCTTTGAGATTTCAGGCATTGAATTCAGAATGGTATTCAGACAAAGAAGATTTTACTTAAAGAAAGTTACTGAATGACAAGTTGCACATTTCCAAGACATAAGGAAGAACACAAAACAAAATGGTTGCATGGGATTTATTAATATGACTCATAGAATAATCAATTGATGCATTGCTTAGTTGCTACTAACTAGCAACTAAGGCTTGGTGTGCAATTTTATCTGTAAGTCACCTTTAAAATTGATACCAATTCTATCAAAACAAATGTTGAGGTCTTAAAAACATCCATATTCTTGTGATTCTGGGATTCTAATAAGTTGTTAGATATACAGCCAGAGAAGCACATTTGAAAGTACATTGAAGGTCAAATATGAGGTAATTGGGTACTTTACATTATGTCCTTGATTAAATGTGATGCTCTCATGAAATTGATGTTTTGGCAATGTTGTAATTTTCTTCTCCAGACTAGTCAGAAGTGTTCTTTGATGATATACTGAACTGCAGTATATTTACTCCTGATGTGCTAATCCATGTGAGGGTAATTTATCAGGTTTTGGGTAAAACCATCTGCTGTTTAACCCCAAGTCAGACCCAAGCAATTTTGGAATGTAGAGATAAAGAAGCATAACAAATGGATGGCCCAATAATTGTGGATGTCCAAATGAGTAAAGTTTTCTAAAAAGGTTAAATATAAAATATGAAAGTGAATTTTGCACGCCACCATAAAAATTTAATAGCCCACAAGAATAACAAATAAGGTTTAGCACAATGACAAGTTTTTAAGATGCCCCATGAATTTTATTTTATTTTTTTCTATTTCGGAATGATGTCTTACCACAAATAATTTTGGGAAAAAAATGTTTTGGTCACTTAATGTTACCTCAACATGGGGTTGGATTTGTCCTTTTTGTCTCATCGTGTTGACCATGAATTTTCCAGGACTGACAGGCCCAGCAGATGGGACACACACCAAGTGGTCAACTGATTAAAGATCCTGGGCAGAGAGAGACAAAGATGCAAAGACATTGGGGTTGGGGTTTGGGTGTGCAGTAAGTTAAGAATGGATGAGATGGATGTACCTGAAAATGTGTGTGTCGGGAGATACGAGCTTAAACACAATGAGATGATAAATAATGGTAGTGCAATCAATTCTTCATAGTGATGTTACTTGTAATTTGTTGTCACTTAAAATTAAATTTAGTTCTTAAACAAAAATGGCACAGCACTCACTTGTAACCCATTGTTTCATACAGACGTAGAGTCAGCTGTGACTTCATCATCTTGTCTTGAAAGAAGGAGGTTTAGGTTTTCCAGCCTTGGTTATGGTTGCTGTTTACAATTTCTCCCTCTTCCTGCATGGATTTTTTTTCATCAGTTCAAAGAGATATTTACATTATTTTTAATTGGAGATTTTTACTTACCCATAAGCTCAGTATGATTGACTGTGAGTCAGTGTGCTCGTAATTGGCTTTCTCCCCACTGACCCAGATCAGTGTTTAGCGGAAATATGACTAACAGTAAAAATTGTCTGGGTCCCCAACTGCAGAGGCTTCTCTCCCACCACTCCTGGAGCATTTCTTTACTTCCTGAGTCTTTGAAATCCTCAGGAAGCTTTTAATGTACCTCCAATATGAGACAACAAGGCTTCCCTCATGACCTGCAGGCTCATCCTGGTATTGAATATGCAAATGCCTCTGCTCTCTTTTACTACAAAGGTGCCTATAATGAGCTTGAACCTTTCATTAATTGTTCTCATCCACTGCTGTTAGAACCTGCTCTAACTAGTATGTAGTAGATAATGATGTGTGCCCAGCCAGAGTCCTGATTCATTTAATCCTCACCTGCTACCCCATGTGTCTGTGTATTACCTCTGATTTGTGTAGAGTCACAAGACATTTTGTCACAGAGAACCCACATACTATTTAGGAAGACACAGTTTCCTCTATAATCATTAGTGAAATTACTTGTTTAACCCACTTGTTGCTGGTTTATTTATGCTGTTAGTTATTTTTGCTATGCACAGGCATATAAACCTAGCTCTTTATATATTATTTAATATATAAAATATATAAAAAATTAACTACTTTTAATCTCTTAAATTTGAATTTAGGTGGGAGTCATTCCCTAAATTTGTTGAAGTTCAAACTGCCTCTTTACATTGCAATGTTTAAAACTCTTTACTGTCAGTTTTAAACTCTCTTTCTCTCTCTCTCTCTCTCTCTCTCTCTCTCTCTCTCTCTCTATATATATATATATATATATATATATATATATATATAATTTTTTTTTTTTGAGTCGTAATAAAAATCTTTTTCTGATCTATTGGATTGAAGGTTATCAGTATTTTTCTTGTTTTCCTATCTCTACTTGTCTACATTCAAATTTATAACAAGAAATGCAGAATAAGATGCCTAGTGAAAGTGCTCAGATGAAATTGATCTGGGTCCAGATCCAGATCACAACCCGCTATTTGGAGACTTCTGCTTCAAATGGAAAAGCTCTTTAGCAAAGCAGACTTTTTTTTTTAGTTGAGGATTATTGTCCCCCTTTTTGTCCCAGATTGTGTTGATTCTTAAATTTTGCATGAACATGCAATTGATCTCTTTTATTTTATGTACAGTTAGAGGATGTGTGGTCGTTGGTAGATTTCAAATAAAAATTACATTTGAACGAATAAAGAGTGAGGATTTGAAACTGGATGCCCTAGGCGAGGATCTCCAACTAAGGGAATCAAAGATGAAAAGGTTTTTTTTTTTTTATCTTATGCATGTGCGTTGTGCTTACAGATCTGGTATTAGTGTTTCTTTTGAGAGCAAGTGGTCTAAAAATTTTTTTTTTCTTCCTTTATTTAATGTGAACTTAGCTAACTAAATTGTAAAACGACGAAATAAGTTATTTCTCAGAAGTTCTGATTAAATATTTCCATCACTGCTGTGAGAGGAAGCTTTGATTTTAGTTTTCAGCCTCAAGTATATGATTGGAGATTTGTGAAAGAAACTAGCAGATTTTGCTGTCGGGATGTGATGAATAGTCTGCGTGGAAATGGCATCATCAGTGTCGTGGCCACAAAGAGAAACTGAGGAATAGCTGCAGTAAACACCGTGGACTGTCTCTGCTACTTTCCTCATCTCCCCTCTTCAGATTTGTGAGCTGCATACTGATCTCCAGTTTTAACCTAGAGGACATCATGTCCCAGTCCCATCCTGGTAAGAGTTGTGACACTTTGATGATCTGGAGAGGACTGACTCTGGAGCTCTCAGCTGCCATAGTCTTTTTATCATTCACTGTTTTTTGTCCTCTGAAGGTCCATCTCAAGCCTTTCTGTTTCCTGTCTGTGCTCCTAGTGTCTGCACCGCAGTGTACTTTTCAGCTCTCTATCAACGAAGACGTGTTTGTATTGGTACCAGACATCTCTCTGCTCAGCTTAATGGAAAGTAGGAATCATACAGTGTTCGTGCATGCTTTGCATTGTTTCAGATATCAGGAAAGCATTTTTCTTGACATGCTTATTCAGTGGGAGGTGAGTACAGAGGCTAAACTATCACAAAACAGAAAGTGCCCCCATCTTTCTGTTTTCCACAGTGTGAAACAAAACACAGCACTTAAAATAAGTTTTTATTTTTAGCAGACTACTTTTTAACCTTATTGGAATCAAAATAAATCCAAAGCCCTATCGCTTAATTGACCATCTATAATACGAGACTGTATAAACGGATAAATATCTTTACCACCATATAAGCCAAGATTATATCAGAAAGAGTTGATTTAATTTGTTTCATTTTATGTTACCAATTCACAACAAATTATAATGTCAGGGCATTTTACATCAGCCAAGTTCAACCTCTGTTAGATGGGAATTAGTTAAAAAATCTGTTAATTCCAATACGAAGGAACAATGACTCAATCCAATTCAGTGAAATTCAAGAATGGTCACCTAAAGACTAATGCAATCACTCCATCGATCGGCTGTGCCCCCTGGCCACAGAGGGACGTGAGAGGGCTGGTTCCACTCTCCAGCTGTCACAGGGTAAAAGGTGGAGTACACCTTGGAAAGGTTGCTAGTCTATCACAATGCAACATAGAAACACACGATTGTCACAGTACAGCAGTTTTACTGTCATCGTACATTATAATACAATTCAGTCAAGAATGAATTCCCACGACATATCTGTGGATGGGACAAATGATAAAATCTTCACTTCAGCAAGCAACTTGAGCAGGAAAGGGATGGCATGATTGGAACGAACCAAATGTTTGTTTCAGTAAGACAAATCTTCAGTGAGACAAAGCTTGATGTGAGCAGTTATTTACTTCAGTCAACCTGCGACTGAGAATTTATTAAACCGGGAAAAACTCAACCCTGAATTACTTGCCTTGTTTCATGGTAACAAAAACTGTTAAACATAGTACATATGTTAACAATTTTTCATACATTTAAGTTTTGTGCCTTTTTATCTTTCTCCTTACTTGATAGTTTATGAACAATTTTCTTCTAAGCCACTGTATGTTATGATGTCGAAATTGAAAGAAAAAAAAAGGCTTTCGCTATATAAATCACTCATGGAAATCAGCACTCTTGCTCCTTTCTGTGTCAGCTAGAATAAATGCTCACCATGGGATCACTGTCTTGCTACAAGTCACAGTTGGGCTTAAAAATGTTGTGTTTAGATGTCATCAAAATGGCAAAGTAAACCTTTGCCCTTGTCTGCTTTTACACCAAGACTCAGAAATATGCAATCTGCTCATCTGAAGTATACCAGTTTTAATACTTGCTTAGGACAACTTTGCTAGTTTTGACTACCAGCAAAGACAAACAGGCATTTATCCTGTAACATCAAATTAAAACTAAATTTATGTTCATGTGGACACTTCTTGTCTGAATGGAAGAGCAGAGAAGTGCTCTGACATTCTGCTTAAAGTAAGAGGAGATGAGATGTACAGTTCTCACAAAAATGACTTTAGTACTACAGTAACCAACTATTACCATTTGGAAAGGCTCTTTTATAAAGTTTACATAAAATGTTGTTCCATTTATTCGCATGTTTTAAATTTGTTTTACGTTTTTTTGATTGTATTTATTGAAATATTTTGAATTAAGTCATTTTTACATTGTTTAGTACACCTTTGTTTTAGGCAAAACAAATTTCTCATTTGTCCAAATACAGTAAATAGATGAATGATAACCATTTGACTGTGTCAAGCACATTCACATTAACATTGGTGTTAATTAATGTCCATTGTCTCAGCCAAATAAATTAATACATTTCAAATATAATGCCAGGAGTAGTTGAAATCAGTTGTCGCATAAGAAAACATATGAGTTCTCTAAAAATAATTGCCATTTATAAATGCCCAAAACTGGTGCAAATATTATAAAATTACTGCTTTACTTTCTTTTCCACTTAAGACAGAGGACCAGAGGAATGACCACCAGAATAGTAAATAAGCCTGTGGTTTGGTGCCACTCCATAGATTAATAGAAGACAGAAACCACAGAGGCTTTAGGTGCTTTTCCTCTTTTTAAGATTCACTGTGGCAGTCGGTGGGGAAAGTCACATGTGTGTAGCAACGTAAAAAGTGATTAATTACTCAAGTGCAACCAAGGCAAAGTGGTCTCAAGCTACGCTTTTTTAAGTGCCATTTAAAAGCAAACAGACTGGAATTAATCAGCCTTGATCCTCATTTTAGTAGCTATTTGCCAGGTTAAAATGCAAGGCTGGGTTCTGGTCACCTTACTCCTGTGTTGACAGGCTCCTACATGAGACAGAATTTGGCATAAAACAGAGGAACTATGGTTAAGTTTAAAGACACTGAATAAAAGCTTGTGCTCTCACCCAGAGAGTGAGAAGGCTGTGTTACAAAGCTAGACCTGTCAGTTTGGCTTGTCAGAAGTCTAGTGATGATCTCCACTGGTTTTCACATAAAGGGAGCTGTCTTTAGTGCTGAAACCAAGGCACTCACATTGTCCAATAGGAAGGAGCAGAGGGAATCTATGTAACTGGCTCTTTATCACTGCAGTAATTCAGAACCTCATAGCCTCCAGGTGCCAGACATCTTTCTTTGCCCTGCTACTTTATACTTGTTCAGTTCTGTAAGTTTTGAATATTAAGGGTTTTAGATGTTATCACAAGGTTAATCATTTGAATATTTAAGTTTTGTGAAGCATAATTTAAAATGAACAAAGCAAGACTTCTATATTCTGCTTTCTTGAAGATATTTTAAATTAGTCAACCTTTGTTTTTTTGCTTAACATAAGGTCTCCATCATACCATGGAAAAATTCTCTCCATCCCCCCTTACAGATTTGTTCTGTCTTTACCTTTAAAGTAAGATTGTCAATCCGATGATTGTGACACAAAAATAGTAGATACAAAAGCTGTAAAGGGTGTCTTCAAGCAATTTCATTTACATGTATGTTTTGTTTTAAATACTCAGGTTATCTTTATCGGATATTAAAATAAGTACCTATAAAATATCTATAAAAACCAATGAGGAAATTTGAGGGGTAAGATTTTTTCCATGTCTCTGTATAAGTGGAACTCTTCACAACAAATATTTGTTCCTGTAGAATCCTGATGGATTTTAAATACTGCCTTAGCTTTTATAATTTTCAGATTTTCTTTTACTTCTTTATTAGTAAAGTGCATATTTGATGAAACTTTTGAATAGTAAGTACCACTATTACAGATATTAACTGAGCTTGAAACCAGCAGTTCAGCGTAGGAAGTCTTTGGACAAGTTCCTTCACAGGTTAGAAGAGAAAGCCTGGGTAAAGAAGGTTTGGGATTCTCTGATCAGACTGCTGCCCTTTTGACTGACCCTGAATAAGCAGTTGAAAATGATGAATGGATGGATCCACTGAGTGCGACTGTGAGACAAAGTGGGTTTATCACTCTTGACATATTTCTATTTATTCCATCTTTCTCAAGATGGGAGCAGGAGTTATTCTACAAATACAGCCAAACCATTTTAGCACAAATGGGAAGCACTTAGAAAAATAGGACTTTTAGTGCTTTTTGGGATTTGGCACATTTTCTTTTCTAGTTTAATTTACTGGCAAAGAAGATGTGAAGAGCACATTCCTACTGTACTTTGAATGCAAGTGGGGAAGGAGCTTTACATATTCAAGATCTATTTCTTTTTTCTGATTACATTTCTTTTTAATTTTGCCCAGTACATCACAGCCTTTTTTAAGGACTTCTAATTTGATGTACTTTTTAGGCTTAAGAGCACTTTAGTCATTACGGACATTAGGGATTGACAAAAGTGTTTACATAATTTGAGGATCTGCCCATTTTGACACATTACAGACATCCACTATATCATATATAACTTGTGTTTTTATGTGATTGACTCCCTTCAATCCTGGAAGAATCAAGAATGGGTAGCTTGACGGATGGATTAGATGGAATTAGAAGTCCAAATAAATAAGCTTCCACCTTCTTAAAATTCAATGTCAGTGTAAAAACATGTGCTGTGTGAAAACCTCGGGTTTGTTGTCATGGGTGGATAAACTACGTTGCGATGATGAAGGAACACAACAGGTCACCAATTTTGGAGGCTTCTGTCGCAGACTTAGGCTTTCACACAGTGTCTTGGACATCATACAGAGGATTGTTCGACAATGCTTTGTATGCCATTGATACACTAAATCCTGTTTCAAAACCTGATCCAGGACTTGGTGATGAAGATGCTGAAGTTCTCAGAAAGTTAGAGGACATTGTTATGATGGAAGAGATGGAAATTAATGAGGCAATTATGAGCTATCAGTAATATTTGACACATTTGGGTTTTTTTTTAAATTATTTTTATTGTACTACTCTAGTTTAAATTAAAAATAAAAATTATTCACCTTGGAAGAGCCCAGTAAAAATCCAGATCAAAATCTGATTGGGTCTGTACCGAGATCTGAACACAGATGTTTTTTGACGCTCTTCCTCCAGTGTGACTGAACTACTTCGAGCCAAAGAATAAGCAAAAACAATAAGTTTATAAGTTTGAAAAAAAAAAAAATAGGAGAAACCGTTAAACACTCACAGCTGTAGCTGTACCAGAAATCTGCAGAGTAGTCTAATTGCAGCAAATATAAATGTAAATCACCACATTTTATTACAAAAGAAAATAGGAAAAATAGAAAATGTTAAATTTTTCTTCTTAAGTTTTATATTATATCCTCCTATTTAAAGTAATCAGAGAACTCCAGTAAGAAGCATGATTAATAACATGAGAAGCTCTCTTAAGTGTAAAGTTGAAAATAGGTAGGTGAGAAATAATTAGAAAACTGCTTTATAAAACAAAGCATGCTTAAGATATCACACTACAATTCTCAACCAATTCACGTTGTGAACCTGGAGAGAGAGATTAGAAGAGATTTTTTATCTACCCATTCATAAATCTCCCAGGGCACATCTGTATTTTTATAGCCTGAGGTCAAAATTAAATTTTGTTTTGAATTTGTTTAACTGATACTGAAGTTTGAGTTCTGCACAGTTTATTGGTTTTTGTACATTTCAGATGGGGTTTTATGATGGAATGTTCTTTCAATAACTTAAGACATTTTTATATCGGGTAGAGAAAAGTTTACAGAACATCTAAGCGGCAGCCTGTTTGATGCATACTGAAGGCAGATCACTGATGTATAGATGATCATATAACAGGATCTGTGGATCTCTGCCAGCTGCATCTTGGACTTAAATTATTCAAGTTCTGTGTCTAACCTTTGAACAGTATGAAGTTTTATGTGTAGCAATAGGCATGCTGCTCAATAGTCACATCAACAGTTGTTAGCAGTGGTTCAACAAATCATAAAGCTGATCATTTTGTTCACATTAAACAATATCTTGTTTTTTCAGTGGTTGATCATTTTCTTTATAATTGTTTAAAAATACCAAAAGAAGATAAATATTACTCCATGTGTCAAATACTGACACATTGTTCTCTCAATTCCAGTATCTGGTCTGGATTTTTTTTTTCCGGTACTCCCTTCTTTTCAGTAGCAGTTTTTCACTCTTTAATGCACCAAGGCTCAGCAGTTCCCACTCTGAGGAGACGGTAAACTCTATAAGTCTCCTGTTGTTATGCTGTCAGCTTTACTAGTAATGAAATCTACTCAGTGAATGCATCGGCTCATGCTACACCACACCAGCTTTCGCTGTGAAACAATGTACATGTCTATCTTCTCCATTCTGATAGACCACAAAACAGAGCGGTTAAAATATAAAGCAGGAGTGAGGAACCTACATCCTCCATGCTCTATGCAGTCCTAAACACTTTCTCCTCTGGCCTGCTACACAATTTAGAACCATTAAGCAAACCATTTAAAAGCTTGGAAATTGAAGTTGTTGATGAACAATAGTGTTTCTTTGATGAAATTGTCAGCATTGCACATAAATTCATACTGGTGTCCAGATCAATTAAACCAATCAGTAATCAAGTGTTGGTCCTTGATATACAGCTGTTGATCATGGTGACTATGGAGAAAAGATTGAATCAATGATGCATTTTTCAGAAAAATGGTTGGGCCAACGTTTGGCTTTTGGTAACTTCTCCTTCTTTGACCATTCATATGAAAAAAAAATGTTTTAATCTACAAAACAAACAATAACTAGATATTTTCTCTCTTTTGTGCCATTCTCTACAAACCTAAGTGGTGGTGGATGAGAAACCCTACAGATCAGCATTTTCTGAGTTACACAAACAAGTAGAACATCTTCAAAGCCACTTAGATTCACTTTCTTCCCCATCCTGTTTCTCAGTTTAAACTTTAGTAAGTCATCTTCACTCTATCTAGAGGCATAAATGCATTAAGTTGCTGCCATGTGAATGACTGACTGAGTCATTGTTTGAAAGGTGCTCCTAATGAATTGACTTATGGGTTTATTTATTTAGAAAGAGGCAGGAATGTAACTGGGAAAAGACTTTTATAGACTTTTCTTCTGACTTTGCCACTGTTTTTTTTATATTGCTCAAAGAAAGCACACATGGAAGTTAGAGTTTGGATTAGATTAAATCAATGGTCATGAATACAAATTTTCAAATGAGATTCAAAGTTCAACATTCAGTTAATTGAAACATTTTTAATGACAGAGACAATTTAAACAAAACAATGTTGCTTTAATTTGTCTTCCTGTGCTCTGCATGCTTTCATGTCCAGGAATAAAATAAAAATGGGTGTTTTCCTTAATGAAATTTGCCATTCTTTGTTTCTAACACATGTAAGATAAATTATTTCCTAATGAAATTAGGACAACAGTGGTGTGGTTAGAATAGCTGCACTTAGGTGAGATTGTCCCTGGGTTCAAGCGATAGCTTAATCTTTGAAGATTATTTCCAGTTTGTCTGTGGATGATTTTTTTTTTCTCTTGGGGTTATTTAACTTCCCACCACTATTCAAAGGCTCATTTTGTTTCATTTTCTTTTATATTACATTCACCCAGTAAACATGAGTAGTTCATGTAACAGGTAAAATTGTTACAGGACAGTTTTAGCAAACTTAGTTTGCTGCTCCTTTTTATGCATGAAAAGGAGCAGCAAGAATTATACACTTATGATGTATGATGCTCATGGCATTAACTGCTGCTTCTATATTACATTTAGCAATAAAACTTTACCCACCTCTCTGTTAGTCCTGTGATAATCTGGTGCCGTGTCCTTCGTATTTCAGCTGGGATCATCCCCTCTCCCTTGCGACCCAGTTTAGGGCATCAAGCATAGAAAATTTATGGATTGACAAAGGCTTGTATGCTGGAATTAGGAAAAGAGCAGAAATACAACATGGCTGTGTTAACAGAATACATACTGATGACTTCCTTGTTTGACAAGACTGATTGGAAAGACACCTTTTCATTTTTAGCTTCCTGAAGCCTTGCTAATCTAATTTGTATGCTGAAGATGTCTAATGTCTGTGTGAAACATAAACAGTGTCATCTTTAAATGTTTGCTAGTATTATCACAGACAATACACCTCTCCTGATGTCTCACTTTCAGTCTGCTCACATGCTGAAAGTTATTAATTCGAATCACATTTCTCCAACGCCTCCCAGTTGTTGCTCGTAGTTTTATGCTAATCTCTGAGGATATGCAGTCAAACAGTGAACACTTCTCCTTAGTTTTTGGGAATCAATTCTGCTTTTATATAAATGGCTTCAACAGTTAATGTACACAAGGAGACTGTAATTGTTAGAGAATGACATTTAGAGTAGGTTTCCTGGCAACTTTAAATGCTTGTCCTTTAAGTTTGATTTAATCAATTATATATTTTCATATTTTTATGCATATTCTCTGCATTCCATTACCTGAGCTCTGAGAACTTCTGTTGTCAGAAATTCACAGTATGATGTTGCTATATAAGGCAATGCTCCTAAGTAGTCAGTGCACCCTCCTCCCACCCCCTTTTTATCATTTAAGTCAATAAATGGACTGTACCATGGATTGAAGTCAATCCATGGAGTATACCATGGATTGACTTGAATGAGGGGATTACAATGTATGTGGTCTGTATTCTCCATTTATATCTTCCCACTAATTAAGAGCTGCTCATCTGTTTCAAAGTGTGGGTAAAGATAGACTTCTCATCTTTACCCACCCAGAATCTGATAAAAACCCAGAGGTGGATAAAACCGTGTGTTTGCTAAGCCTACCTTAGTTTAAAAGGAGTAGCTTTCTATGACATCATTTGCATGAAAGTGTAAAGTTACCATCAAGAACATTGCCATGATTGGTTCCCAATACAGGAATACATACTTTGAGAGAAATAATAGTCTTTGAAATTTATTGTAATGATTCAGTCATTCTTTAATAACCCAGTTGCTATTGTTTAGAATCACTGATAAATGGTGATAAAGTTCTAATCATGTTCTTCAAGGGATAATACCTGTTTTCCACAGGCTTTATCCCTTGTGTGAAGGTCATGATAATGCTTTTTACACAATCCAGTAACTATTACCTTCAATATGATATGAAATATTATCAGATTTTTTTTGTTTTCATTTCTAATACTTGACCTTTGAATCCCCAATCAGACTTGAAAAAGGAGAAAGCTGCAAATAATAATCTCATTCGTATTGATTGATGGATCTTTACCTTAGTTGTTCTTGAAGGCTTTTATTCCAAATACAAAACACATGAGTAATCAATCACTCTCAGTATTTTAAGAATCTTTTTTCTGTAAATGGCAAAACACAGTTTTTCAAATCAGTGAATCAGGGTGGATAGAATGTAGCTTTGCGGGTCTTTAGCAAAGTTCAGCATCAATATAAAGGCCATTCATCAAATTCACTGAAACCACAGCAGCAATAAACTGATTTCAACCTTCCCTGATGTGTTTTCTTCCTGAATAGAAAAGACATTTATCTTATTTTGTCGCCTTTTGCTGTTAAACCTAATTCTTGGATCATTTAAGTATTTTCTATATCTTTTGTGTTGTTTTGTGGAACTCAGTCTGGTACTACAAAGTCTTTTGTTTCTGTAGCAAAAAGATGCAGAAACAAATTCTGGAACTTTTCTTTTTTTGTCTTTCAACCTCTCCCGTTGAATTTGCAAGTAAATCCCTGTAGTCTTTCTTTGTTGTATGCACTTATTTCTGTCAGGAATTCCTGCTTGAAGAGTGCCTTGCACTTAAATTCAACCATTGAAGCAATTACACTATATAACATTTCACTGTGGTGATGCTTTTCTTGGGTGAGATGTATTGGTTTGGGGCAAATATACCACTAAGTCTTGCCCAAAATCAAAAAGTCAAAAGTTCAATTTTGGTCTCATCCAACCAAAGCACCTTCCTCCATATTTGGGGAATGTTTCACATTCCTTTGGCAAACTCCAAATGAGCCTTGAGATTTGTTTTTCTAATGTTTTATAGAACATATTCAGAATCATAAATGGAATATAACATTTTCATTCTCATTCAATTTAGATGCCACAGTAGCCTTCTCTTGAAAACTAAAGTCTAGTTTATGGGGCTGGTCACCATGCCAACAGCAGGACTTCAGCCATGGCTTAATCAGAAGCAGTTGATTGTTGGGGGATTTTTGACTGCTCTTAATTCACCATCCCATGGCAATAACACATAATTCTGCTCTTTCTTGAGGGGAATAAACAAACTTAACTGAGACTTAATAACCTTGCTCTAGTAAAATGGTATTGACTGAGATGAATAATGCGCTCTGACAAAATTTAAATATATCTCAGTGAAGGATTCTTTTTATCTTAACTACTCATGAAGATGGATATCTGCTTTCTTAAAACCCAAAGTGCAAACTTAATCTTTAAGAGAGAGAGTTCAAAGCTTTTGTTCATCTGCAAAATCTGAAAATCACATTTAAACCTGTATTCTGGGGTATAAGTGCTCTGATGGAACATTAAGCCACTTTGGTGCTGTGGAGATAGAAAGAAGCTTGTCTATTAAGAAGTTATAAAAATTTTGTTTCTGACATTTGGAGGGAGACGTTAAGTAAATTGTCTTTTTAGCATAAGCAAAACTTTCTGTAGCATTTTAATAGTGTGAAGCTTTACAGAGGTTTTCTTTAGCCTTTTTGTAAATACTTGGGGATGTTTTATAATGTTTAACATGGCAGTAAGAAATCAAATATCAATGGTCATTCTCTGATCTCTGAGTTTTGCAGATTTATTCTACTGATACCAAATTTAGCCCATTTTTAGCAAATGATGAATGATAATTAATATTCAAATATATTTTTCAAGCTCTGGCTGTGAGCGGTCATTAATTGTTTATATTAGGTGGAGAGGTGTGTGAGACATTACTCACTCACTGTTTGCCTATTTTTGCTTTAGGGCTTCTCGTCATTGTAAATACAGATGACCACAGCCTCACGACTCAATACTTTATGCACATGAAAATGGCTAGAAGCAGATGGGAAATTATACAATGATACATCTTTGACTCTGAGTCAGAATCAGAAAGAATTGCGTCTCCTCCACAATCATTAAAGTTGCAGTAAGTGGTTTCTGAAAAAGTCAATGACAAAATACTTGCTTAATCCAGCAGCCATTGCACAGTGCATACAGTGGTCAAACTGTGACAGGCTTTGCTTGGCTGGATTGCAAGGGTAAGGAGGCTGTGCCCACTTATTGCGACTTAATAATGGGGAGATTTTTGTGATGGCTAGTTTTCCAGACACCAAAAAGTTTTATTTCCAATAAATGGATGTGAATCTTTCTTTTTTTAAGCATTTGGATTGTTTCTAGAAGCAGGAGAGGCCCAAGTGAAACTACAAATATGTGCAAAATGAATTTTGCATAATAATTTCTCTTTTAGAGCATCTTTCCTTGGAACTATGGGGCCAAGCATTGGTTATTTTTCCTTCTGAAAGAAAGAAAAATGGCTCCACATCATAATTCTCCTTTGTCCATTGTTACACTTGACACAATAGAGTCGGAAAAGAGCTGTTGTCCTGACAACTGCCAGACCCAGAATCTGATAAAAACCCAGAGGTGGATAAGAACACCTCTCCACTGCTATAGAATCCAGCAGTGGCATGCTTTACACCACTGATGCTTTGTATTGCACTTGGTGATGTAAGATTTGGCAAAGCACGTTCCCAAATCTACCTCTGTCATGGCAGCCTGAATGACCTGCTTACATGCATGTATAGGGTATACAGTTTCCTTTTAAATGGTTTATTGTGCCTTTTTTGCATCTTTCTCAGACTTAATTTTTAGACTCCTCGCTAGTACTGAAAATGACATACTAAATCTTGTTGGGGTTTGTACACCTCTTTAACACGTAAGTGTGATGCATTCACTGATCTGAAAAGATTAAATTACTGCATTTGTGAAACACTGGTCTCGGGTCAGGGCAGATGAAAATCAGTGGATTATGTCATCTATAAATTTTTCAGCTTATGTCATGATTTACGTGCATCCTTTCTTAGTAATTCATAGAGCAGTTGTGACAAATTTGAGGAAAGTTTTATAAATTCATTATCCAGTTCAAATATGCTTTTTTTTTATTCTTAACTTGACTTTACAACTTAATACAGCGTTGTTTATCACTTGTGACTGCATGTTTTCCTGATTATTTTGAAGAAACCATCCAGAAAGGCTGCCTAGCAACTTGCTAGTGTCACCTCTGATTTTAAAATGAACTAGGACTCTGTTTGAATCCCATCAGATCAAGACTGACATTTTATGACATTTTCTTCACAAAAAAAAATTCAGTTAAGGCACCAAAAAAGGAAAAAATGAAGCATTGATTACAAATTAAATGTGCTTGTAACACTAAAATGAATCCCACAGTATTTCAGCACAGCAGAGCACCTCCAGTTTAATCAACAATGAACACAAACACAAGAAAAATAAAACCCTATTAGAATACCACTAAAGCTTGATTCATGCCACAATGTTCAATCAATGCAGAGAGTAGACAGTGAGGCAAGCTTTTCTTTATATTAATACTTTCACCTCCAATTAGACCACCAAAATTATGCTTTACAGAAAGCCTTTTGTAGCATTGAGTCATTATGTGCTTCAAACAATACAATTTAAAAGCCGATGTAAATGGATGCAACTCAAGGTCTGTGCATCTGTAGCTATAAATGTTCCACAAAAGCCTTTTTTTCTGAAAATGTTGTGAAGATGCTCGAAGGCATAGTCATTAATCAACACAGGGTTCACTGATTTTAGAGATAATTGGAAATATTAAATGATAGAGATGCAGAATGCACATATATAATTCAATTAATTGTTCAAAATAGTTTAAAATGTTCTCACACTAACATTCTTTTGGAACAAAATTGCAATTTTAACAAAGCAAACCCAGTGGTGCAATCATTGGTGACGTGCTGTAGCCTCAATGCAAACAATATCAAAGAGACTCAAATGCACACATGGCCACTTTTAGGGTGGATAAAAGATCCTGAGCGTATTTTGGTGCCAAGTCTTTCTACAATTTATTATCTAAGTCAGTGTAAGAATTTAAATGGGATGATGTGCTCCATTTTCCTAGCTTTTGTAACATCTGAAGCAGATCATTCCTCTTTTGGTCCAAAAGTAATGACTTAATGTTTTGTTTTTATTCAGCTGCAGAAAGTTACAACACATCCATGCATTGATTTGCTCCATACAACTGGTAAATCCCTGAATGGGTTGGTATCTACCTGGTGACATTGTAATTTAGAGCTGTGTGTCTTCTGGAAAATAAATGATGCTCCAAAATTGGCTGCTTTGCAAATGGAAACCAATGGTGTGTCAAGAATTGCATGTATTTTAGCTTTCTTTTGAAGATTTTAGAAAAACAAAGTCTGTTTATTTAAAATATTTGTCATTAAAATGCTGTTATCTGTTTACACAGTATCAGAAGTAGATTAATCTTTATGGCAAACAGTCTTACTAGATGAAAATAAAAAATCGAAAGATGACTTGTAATAACAACAGCCGTAGATTTGGGAGCAGAAGAGACAATGAACGAAACTAAGTGCTTGACTATCTCCACTCTGCGGCATCAACATAAAGATCTCATGACAAAGTTGAGGCAAAGCACAGTTTTTCCTGCAGTGGACTAGTCTCCTCTGAGTATTTCTTTCTGCTCTTTGCTTTCACCTTACTATTACCTGTCAGTCACAGTAATGTGCAGTGGGTGCAGTGGTTCCAGGGCCATTTGCTGCCTCTTTGCTTTGATGCCCACCAGCGAGTTGTTTTCAGTATGCTTTCATGTACACAGTGCCTTTAATTTATGCTTTTTGGTCTTGAAGAAGAGCACTATTGATTGTTGTTTTCTACTTTCTTTAAAGTGATTTTCATTTGTAATTTAAATTGGTGGAGGGCAGAAGCAATAATGTGTCTATTTTCCGCCTTTTCATTAAAAATCAGACAGTTTTATTTTCATGGATGCTTAAATTCTCATTATAATCAGTGTGTAGGAAGATAAACCTCACTTGGATCTTTTGAGAGCTATTTACCAGCAGAGCAGTGTTCTGAAACATGCTTGGCAGAAGTATGCTATTAGTTAATTATATTCCGTTAGGAAGATCCAGGTCAAGATGGCTTATAGCTGGATCAAACAAAAATATATCTTAAGTTCATTACAATTCCAATTGCATTCATTCCGAACATTACATAAGCGTGACAGAATATAAATCAAAAACCTGCTTGTGGCTTCTATAAAAATGCTTTCTACTGGGACATTTTCTGTTTCTCTCTCTTGTAGTTGGTGGGGGGAGAGTTTGACCTGGAGACAAACTTCATTATTCAGGATGCTGAGAGCATTGGCTGCATGGTGGAGCTGTTGGAACACTGCGATGTCACCTGCCAGGCTGAGATCTGGAGCATGTTCACTGCCATTCTTCGAAAAAGTGTTCGAAATCTGCAGACGAGCACTGAAGTGGGACTCATCCAACAGGTGCTGCTCAAAATGAGCTCAGTGGATGACATGATTGCAGGTAGGATGATGATATGAGTAGACATATAATTTGAGCTATGCTGTTTTAAATGTAAATTTTGAGCTGATTGTCATTTTAATGCCTGGTTACTATACAAGTTCAGCTCTCTTTACTCAGTCGGCAAAATCATTTGCAGTTTGATCTTTTTTTCCAAAATGCAAATTATCTGGCTGCAGACAATTTGATGGAAAATCAAATTTCCATCTACATTGTTCATTGTTCAGGAATGAGGGAGATTTCGTCTGCCCAGAATTTAGAAAAAATATTGTGATGTTTTCCTGAAATTACAACAAAGTAAATATGTAAAACGATACAGCAGTGTAACCTTTAGAGGCTGAAAAATTGAAGCAGTGGAATAAGAGTCAACTAGGAAAATGTGTTACTGGGGGAACTTATTTGGTTCAATTTACATAATTTATTTTTAATCAGTATTTTAATCACTTACTTCATTTTAGACATCAATTAGGGATCACGAGTGGTTCTTGAAGGACAGGTTATCCACCGTGTTAGAACGAGTGACAGAATTGAATACCACTGACAGGATGCCACTTAAATTTAGATTCTTATTTGAGAAACTATCCTCGTCTTGTTGATGTTTATACACAGGTTTCCTTAAAAAAGTGTTGAACTTAGGAAATACAAGACTTCTTGGCTCCAACTCCAAATCCCAACAAAGCTGACTTATTTACAGCCCTGCCAGCTTCCTCAGAACATTCATAGAAAAATCTGATTTGGCTAAATTAACAGTAACGGGTTCCACTGCCCATCATTTGCAGCTGCCAATGATCTGTTCATGTTAAAACAGCCATCTCCAGTTATTTTTCTGAAAAATTCACCTCAAATCACATCTTGGTGTGTGTCTCCTTATTGACAAAGATTCACGTTATTTGTACTCTGGGATTGCTTAAAGAAGACGTACAACAATTCAGTTGTGATGAAAATAACAGTTTTTAGCCTGAGAGTAAATTTTCAGCAAGGACGATGGCAAAATGTTGTTTGGATTTTCAAAAGACATCCAAGCTGTCAGAAATTACTGATTTCAGATTACTCTCTCATTCGGTGCTTCATTCACGTAGAAGATTCAGCTTGTTGTCAAAATAAAACCAAGTCTCCAAAAGCTGCTACATAATGACATCTGGTCCCTTGATGGGTACGAGTGATCAAGGTGACTGTTGATTTTTAAGAAAAATATAACAATTGGGCAGATGCAGAAATGACAAGTTAGTCAGGATAGGATTGTCTTAGCATTTCCACAAATAAATATCCAGGAAGAAAGTGTGCTTATGTGTGTACAATAATGTATTTACAAACCTCTTGACAGGCAGAAAATATTTGCTTTCTTTGACAATGGAAAAATAAAGGTTGGATTATTGAGTGAGTTTTCACAATCTTGGAAAAACAAAAGTTTTACTCGCATGAAAGGCCTTTTGTGTGTCTTTTTATTGGCTCTCCCTGTCTCCTGTCCTCAGTGCACTCAGTCATTTACCTCTAGAGCCTTTTACAATTAATCTTAGAATTGAGTTGTTTCCAATGATCATCTTTGAGATGTTTCTACTGGCTAATGTTTTAAATTTAGTTGATTGAACTCAATTTGAAAGGACACACACCTGTCTATATACAGTTGACCGTTCAGGTCAGATATCATTCACCAAGCATGAAATCAAAGGAATTGTCTGTGGACCTTGGAGACTGTCTTGAGGGAGAAATATTTCTGTTGCTTCATATGTCCCAGTGAGGTCAGTGGCCTCCACCATTGGTAAATAAATAACGTTTGGAAGCAGCTAGACTCTTCCTAGACCTGGCCAGACATCTAAATGTAGCAACAGGGGAGAAGGGCTTTAATCATGCAGGTGATGAAGAACTCTCTGATTTGAATTCCAGGCATCATGTTTGGAAGAAACCAGACACAGCTCATCACCAGGTCAATACCATCCCTGAGGTGAAACATGGTGGTGGCAGCATCATGTTTAGGTGATGTCAGCAGGAACTGGCAGATCAGTGAGGATACAAGGAAAGATGAATGTTGCTATGTGCAGGACAAAAACTGCTCCAGACCACTCCTGACCTCAGAATGGGGCAGAAAAATGACCCAACGTCATTATCCATGGCCAAGAACTCAAAGGGGCAGCTTCAGAACCACTCTGAATGTCCTGGGGCACCAAGCCAGAGTCCAGCCTTGAATCTGTCTGAATATCTCTGGAGAAATTTGAAAATGATGCTGCACAGATGTCTTCCATCCAACTTTATGGAGCTGGAGAAGTACTGCAAAAAATAATGCCTAAAGATATTTGTGCTAAACTTGTGGCATCATATTCAAAATGTTATGAGGCAGTAATTGCTGCCAAATGTGGAGCAGCAGGTGACATATTGGTTTTCTGTTTATAATAAATTTGCAAACATTTCCCCCCAAATTGTCATCATAATGGGGTATTTGTGTGTATAAAAGACTAATTTAATATAAGTGGGAATAAGACTGAAACTTATCAAAATGTGGAAAAAGGGATGAGCTGTGAATATGAATGGAAATTACTTTTTGTGTTAGCTGAAATGTGTTTAAGATCTGAAATGAAACTAACCTTCTCCTGCAATGTTACTTGGAGTATATCACATTGATACAGGCACTGTGTGTGATTTTTACTGATAGGTTTTGTGTTTTATTTAATTTAATTTCACTGACAAAGCCTAAGAGCGAATTAAAGAGGAGCCATGTCTCAGAATGAGCAGCATTAGCACATCCTCTTGAGGATCTCCTGTTCAAGGTGGATTAATTGTATCTATAAAATTCAACTGCATTTTTGATGATTTTCCTTTTGTTTGTGTCTGCTTGCAATGTTTTTTGGCAGACTTACTCGTAGATATGTTGGGTGTATTGGCCAGCTACAGCATCACAGTGAAAGAACTGAAGTTGCTCTTCAGCATGCTCCGAGGAGAAGGTGGCCTTTGGGTAAGTCATGGCTTGATGAATCTATCTTGTTTCCTGTCGTCTAGTATGATCTGTCACAATAAAAGTTGTAATTCTGTCTTTTGACACACACTCAGCCAAAGCATGCGATCAAAATGCTGTCGGTGTTAAATCAGATGCCACAGAGACATGGTCCGGACATCTTCTTCAACTTTCCTGGCCGCAGCGCAGCAGTAAGCATCATTATTATGTAATTTTATTACATGTCGTCTTTTGAAAAATATTTGTAATAAGTATTTTGTAAACTTAGGGCGTGCAGAAATATTATTGTGCCTCAATGATAAGAAGCTAAATATGGCAGCAGTGGAACTATCAGTTAAACTGTGAGAAAGTTGAATATTAGATACTTTATTTCTCTTGCATTTTGCTTTTTTGTTTGACCTAAAAAAGAAATGCATTCAAATATTAAGAATATGTGTTATGACACTCCAGAAAATCTGAAAGATTAATGGCAAAGTTATTTAGTCAAGCTTCAGTGCTGCAGTTAAACTAAAACTCTAAAACAAAGTAAAACTTGGTTGCAGTATCTATTCATTTATATAATTTCCCTCTGGGATTAATGTTTTGCAATTGAATTTGAGTTACATTAAACATCTGAATGATTTGATTAAAACATCCCCACAGCACTGGTGAGGCCATTCTGTATTTTTCAAATTGAGAAGTTATTTCCCAGAAAAAAAATAAATAAATAAATAAATAAATAAATAAATAAATATATATACATATATATATATATATATATATATATATATATATATATATATATATATATATATATATATATGAACAATGTGTCCTTACCATTATACTGTTTTTGTTTTTTTTACACCTGGCTTTGACATTTGACACTTCGTTATATTTTAAAGCACCTCAATACTTTTGTATTTTCTCCTGCAGAGGGTTATTTAAATTTACCCAGGTCATTCTGCAGTGTTACTGTTGCAAAATATATATTTTGAATAGCTTGGTATGGAGGAACACCAAAGGACTTTAAATAGCTTTCCTGGCTACTTCATGATGTTTTTTCATGTTTCTTGCAGGCAATTGCTTTACCTCCCATTGCTAAGTGGCCTTATCAGAGCGGGTTTACATTCAACACTTGGTTCAGAATGGATCCTTTGAATAATATCAATGTAGACAAGGACAAACCATATCTCTACTGGTACGAGCACACCAACACACACTTGTTCTTTTTATTTCACCTTAATAATTTTGCTGTTGTATTTCCTCCTGCAGAGGCTTATGAAGCTAACAGCTGCTTTATTGACAAAGCCTTATTCTGTCTGATGCTTTGTGACTAAACACTGATTGTCTAATCTAACCAGTTTATGACTGAATACTGTATTTCAAGGTTAAAATAGTTTTAGACATTATTTGTCACACTTTAAATGTCTAGGAAAATAGCCTTGTTTTTTTCCAGATAATGCCACAAATTCTGATGTAGAAATGAAGTACTGCAGCTGGATTACTGAGGGCTTAGAGACACTGCGGAGGTAATCATTTAGATGTGAATAATTACCACAAATCGCTCCTATAACAGCTTCTGCTGAAGATTTAGGTAATTATTGTAAAAATCAATGATCCAAAATTGCTGCACTGTCTGGCTCTTTCTCTTTGTTTTTTGAAGAGATTTTCATTAAAGTCAAAGAGTGTAATTTATGATGGCAAGTAAGAGAATCAGAGTGGACAGAAAAGGTGGAAAGATTCAACTGTGACAGGGAAGACTGATTAGGCAGAGATAATAGTCACTTTGGTTCTTATCACCGCTTGGCTGTCGTCAGGGTTTGGGGATCTAAGTGTTTTACCGAAATAAACTCTTTGCCTTAGTAGATCTCTGTTTTTCTGATGTGGCAAATCAAAAAGGGAAAAAGACATGAGCATTGCACAAGCAAAGGTTTTCATATGTGCCTTCTATTCTACACTAACAGTCACAAAAGAGTTAGATCTGCCAAGCTAATCCTGTTTATGCATTGCTCTGAGTGCCTCGCAGCTCAGCAGCAGGCTTGTAAATAACCAAAAAAATAATTGCGTCTTTAGAGGCGGACCGAGCTTCTCCAGCAGAGTTTCAGAGTTCCGTGATAGAAAGGTGTGGAGATCCATATGTCTTTATGTACGAAACACAGCTATGTTTACATGCCTTTGATGATGGGTCTCTTTGTTTCTTGATCATTACAATGGGTATTTGAGCCCAGCATAATAGCTTTAGGCCTTAAGACTGTAAAAGTAAATTTAGCATCTGTCAGCAGAATAAAAGATGTGCATAAGAAATCTGTTTGCATCTGCACAGAGAGGCCTGTGCACTGTTTGTTTTTATATGCAGTTTGTATTTCCAGTCAAATGATCTGGTGATGTTTGATTGAAAAGATTAGACAAAATATTCCTACAACCATAATTATTATCACATAATTCAGATGCATGCAACATTTGAATACATCTTAGTTTCATTTGTCTTTTCTGAGTTTGTTTTTAGTTTTATATCAGTTCTACTTTAAAAGCTTAATAATTGTCTTTAAGTTTCTTTTTTTTAAATTGTTTTCTCTTTGAGTTAACTGTTTATGTTTATACTTAACACTGTATAGTAAAACCTGGCATTTTTATGCATACTTCAAAGTACAAAAAAATTCACAATTTAACTCCAGGAAGTGACACACAGTCACATTTTAAAATAATTGTAATAATATTATAATTATAATATACAAATTTATAACTATAAATTCATTTTAGAACGGTTCTAATACCAGATTTCAATTGTTGTTGTGTGCTTGATTTCAAATAAACAGTCTACTAAGTCTCAAAACGTAACGGCAGTATAATGCACATTTTGACAAAAAGAACACAGTAAATGACAAAAGGTGTAACTTAAATAATTTTGTCTGAACTTCCTCTTAGATTTCAGATGGTTTAAACTGTATTAAAATTATTTTTGAGCATAAAATAAGTTTTGAGATGTTTTCTTGCAGTTTTCGCACCAGCAAAGGCATTGGCTATTCTGCGCATTTTGTTGGGAATTGTTTGATTGTCACATCGTTGAAGTCTAAAGGCAAAGGCTTCCAGCACTGTGTGAAGTATGACTTTCAGCCGAGGAAGGTATGTTTGTTTTGATTCTTATTTGAGTTTTAACTTTGAAATAAATACATTCTTCATTGCAGTAGCATAGTTTCACAATGAAAATTTTTAAAATAATTCAACCTTCAATTTGGGTGCATTTATTCATGAGCGAATAATAAACACTGTTTTCAACTGAAAATTGGTGCCAGAGTTATTGATATTTACACTTTTCAGCACATGTAACAATAGCCTTTTTTAATTTATGCTTTATTTCTTTAATCTGGATCTGGAATCTTCTAATTTCTTAATTCTTGATTTTTTTGTTTGTTTTTGGTATACATTTCATACGACACTGAAGCTTATTTCATTTAGCAAATAGCCAGGAAAAGATCCCATAATTATGTTTCCTCTAAACACAATTTAGAGGAAACATAATGGCAGAAACATTGTAAGCAGAACACTGGAGGAGATAAGTTTCTAAAGCTCAATGTTATAGGGCAGCAACAAACAGTAGATTCTTGCTATCACAGACTGTCCACTACAATCGGTCAGTATTACCAGTTAAGTCCAGATTTATTTATACCCATAACTTCAATCAGTTGAATCTAATCACAACAATCAAACCATCAACATTACCATACAAAACATGCTAACTATCTGTTGTCATTTGTAAAGAAAAACCTAGGAATCATTTCTAAGATGCAATTTATTAAACAAATTCCCCCCCCCCAAAAAAATTATATCCCTGTCCACTATTGCATGTTTTGGGAGAATCCTAAGAAATCTTGAGCAAAAAATAAACTAAACTACTACATCTAAATCTTTCACGGTACTAAGTACATACCAACAAAGTTTGGAAGAGATGACAATGAAAGCGTTGTATGTCCCGCTATATCTAATGTATATCTATCTGTCTTATATATCTGCTCATTTGTCAAAAAACAAGATAAAGACAAAGAATGAGTGAACAAAATGTATAAAAATGGTAAAACCCTCCTGAGACATTAATTGCAAATGAGTTCTTTGGTCAGAGGAAACAAGAATTTAACTTTTTGGCAACAAACCCCTCTGTTTGGTTTGACATAAAACAGAATGAATAATTGGAACAGCACTTTGTGCCCAGTGATAACTATCAGAGTATCTGTGATACTGTAAGCATGTTTATTCTGTAAAAACAGAAGGTACTTTGTTACAATGACACCATTTGTTCTTGAGGGACACTTTTTTTATGGTGAAATTCTCCACTTCAACATTGTGGCTTTGCAATAAAACACATTTATTTAAATGTTTCATTCACCTCATTATCAGGAATGCCAAAAATATTAGCCAGAACTGTATTTTGTATTATCAAATCTAATAGCAGGAGGAGTAAACATTTGGGGACTTCGAATTAAATTTTAATTAGGTAAAAAAGAAAAGGGGGGGGTGACCTCCCCAGCATTTTAAGGATATTTTGTTTGTTGTTTTAACCCAAAAGTTTTTGCTAAATTCATTATCACTTATGTTCAATCTGTCATTTTTTAAAAAAATAATACCAGTTTCTTTATCACCTGAATTGTTTAAAACTCCGGAGTCTTTCACATGCAAATGTGGATTAGAGAATCAGACCTAATTTATTTTGGTGCGTTTCGGCGGTGTTGCTGTCCCTGTGGAGCAGAAAAACTCACCTGACACATGTGAAACAATTAGAGGCTTCACATAACACTCGAGGAAAGCTATTTGTCTCATTCCAGGAGTCACAGTGTAGGTATTGTATTGTTGAAGCTGTTCAAAGATAAAGTGCATTAATTAACTTTTTAATTGATTTTTGAATTCAGACATTAGTGAATAAATGCGTTTCTAAATGCTCTCCAGACAGCCTTCACTTTTCTGCTCAACCATGAATCTTCTTTGACACAATTTTACCTTTATGCATAGAGAGCTCCTTTCTTCAGTCGAATCAATAAATAATTGACTCTGGATAACAAAAGAGTTGCATGTTTTTACCATCTATTCACAATTAGATGGTAAAGTAAGAAATGCAGTGCTTACTTATGTTCAGATTACATAATTTACAATTTAGCAGTACATAGTAATGCAGTAAGTACTAATGCAGTAAGTACATTTTAGTTTTCCTTAGGAAGTAGTACAAAGTCTTTTAGAGTGAAGAAGCAAACAATCCCTAAGTATTAAAATGCAATTATTCAAAGTCAATATCTACTGAACTTTGTTTTCATTCACACCTAAATTGTGACGTTCATATTTAATCTTTAATGTTTTTTCAAAACAAATAAATATTCTTCACATTCTGAGTATCCAGAGTATTTATTTTTAATTAGAGCCCTGTGTGGTGTGTGGGGAAGAAGGCAACATATTGTTGAACATTGCAATAACAATTTTCAAAATTGAAATGTGTGATTAATCCATATTTTTCTCACTTTTCCTCATTTTTCTTCAGCGCAAATTACTTGCTGCTTAAAATTCAAACATTTCTCATCTGAAATCTTCAGCATGTTTGTTTCGTGATGTCAGTGAAAGTCCATTCAACTGGCCATTTGCCTTCAGAGCATTAACAAACATCCCTTGACATCCAAGCAGTCTTTTGTAATTGCAATATTTTGCATACTGACATTTCCCTGATGACAGTGATTCAATATACAGTAGAAGTCTATGCAAAACTAAAATAGTGGCTCAAGCCTAAAGAAATCAAGATTCAGAATCACTCCGTAGTTTCTTTCCTAAAGATGAAGTCTAAGGATCCCTCTTGATGTTTTATTACAAATGTGCAAAAGAAAAATGAGAAACATTTGATGTGATTTTTGAAACACCTCTGGGCCTCATTTCCTTTCAATCTGACTCACTCTTCACCTCCAGTGGTATATGATCAGCATAGTTCACATCTACAGCCGCTGGAGGAACAGTGAAATCAGATGCTATGTAAACGGACAGCTCGTTTCTTATGGGGACATGGCATGGCACGTCAACACAAATGATGTAAGTACTCCTAACACTTTTTAACACATGGTTGACAGGGACTTTCGTTTTGCATTTCCAGTCATTCTCATTATGAAAAGCTCATTTTAAGTCCCTTAGCAAGACGTCATGGTCTACTTTCCATCTAGTTATTATGTAATTAGGCAGATTTTAATGTCGATGATGGATTTTTAAACATGAATGCCCCAAAAAACCTTCAGTAACGCAAGTTTTTTCTTTTTTTTTTCTTTTTTTCAGACTGGTTTAAAAATGTATTATTTTTTGCAGGAATGAAATGTGTTTTAAACTATTGGTATGCATTCACATTTTTCAGTTCAAGAAATATTTTGCTCCTCTTATTGTCATTTGAGTGGAAAAACAATCAAACATAATTATTCCGTGAATCATATTTTTAATGTGTTGGTAGCAGAAAATAAAACTATTTAAATCGAGTAAGAGAAGGCTAAATTCAAGATTTTCCGTTCAAATGTTTTATACTTTTCAACACATTTTACTATATATACCATTTGTACCAGGCTTTAAGTATTTGTATATTCCACAAATCTGAAGTTGACTTGTAGATATGCTGATTCATGAAGAGCTTTTTGACATCTGGACTAATTTGTATTTCACCTGTATTTATAAATTTGTTGCACTTATACTTTTTAATTGCAGTCTTTGCACTTGTATCTACATACAATTTGTGTTGCCTTTCATTTATTTCTACAGAAAAGAAAAACTAGTTTCAGTGGTTTCATTTTGATGGAATGAAACCTGGTTACACATTTAAAGATGAAACAAATAAATTGGCTATATGATAGACATAAATCCTAATTACAAAATAGTTTACATATTTTGCACTTTGCTGTGATCATTAATGTGTTTGCTATTTTTTTTTCTAAATTGCTACAATTTTCTGTCTTTATGTAATAATCCATTTGAAAATGTTCCTAAATGCACGTTCCTTTACATTTTCTTCTTTCAGAGCTATGATAAGTGCTTCCTCGGGTCTTCAGAAACAGCCGATGCAAACAGAGTGTTCTGTGGGCAGCTAGGAGCTGTCTACGTATTCAGTGAAGCTCTCAATCCGGCACAGATTTTTGCAATTCATCAGCTAGGACCAAGCTATAAGGTATGTGCTTGTGGGTGACTAAATTAGATTACATATAAGCAGTCTGAATCATCCATCTATTTGTGTAATCAATGAGAAGCGCTGCCCCATAGTTCCCTGCCTTATGTCCTGCTTTTCCTGCCAGATAAACGGCTGCATAAATTACCTATTCCTTGGGAATAATAGCAAGGCACGCAGGGGGAAAGCTGCAGGAACTCGGTAAAGGGACTGAATCCTGAGCCAACTTATCAGCTGCAGCAATGCTGCCTAAAAAGCACCAAATCATGAATGTGAATAGAGAAACTTTGACTTGCCGTTGAAGGAGCTGCAAATACTTTTTACACTATGACAGTTTTAGCTTCTTTAATATGATGTGTAATTCAATGTTGTTTTATTTGTTTTTAAATGTCTGCCAAGATTGTTCAGTTTACTTCTTCTCTTTACTCTCTCATTTTTACCCCTGATATTTGGAGAATTGCGGTTCTTTAAACTCAATACTTACACTGTCACAAAAAGTCAATGAAAGGCACTGCAAAACCAAAGGCATAATGTCTCACACAATTTATATCAGAGGGGATTTTTTGACGCTGAAATTTTCATCTTGTTACAAAAGCAAAAATAGACTCTTTAGTAAAAACAGTGTTCTTTAATTCATTCTATAGGTTTACAAAATTGGATTATAGGTATGTAAGCTGTCCTTTCATTAATGGGATCATCCTTTTCTTCCTAGTCTATTTAAAACAGCTTCCTGAATGAAGAAACCTGCACTACATTTTTCTTTTGCATTAATGTTAAAATGTTACATTTATTTGTTAAATCAATACAAAGTTCACACGATGACTTAAATGTAAATCCTTTGATGAAAAAAAAATCAGGAAATTCCTAAAAATGTTGTCTATTCAGAATAGAGCTGGTGAAATCTAGTTTCAAAGATGTATAGATTTTTTTTTTTTTTTTTCCAAAAATAGGACGTTCAGCCAAATGATGTAAAACCAAGCAGTGTTTGAACTACACACTATTACTAGAGAGAGAATGAGACAATTGTTCAAAATTTGTAAATGAATTTTGGACAATTCATTTCAGGTCATTTTCTTTCCATAAAGAAAATTACCTGTAAGTGATGGAGCTCTGATAAGTAATGGAGAATATAATAAATCTAGCCTAGTGGGTTACTATAATTAGGAAGTTGTCCAGCTGTCAGGAATCCTTCCTGTTTTAATTAAGAGCTGCAGGGATATGCGTTAATGCAGGAGATTACAGCACACATTTATTGCTGTAAATCGCAGTTTGGCTCAGTCTTTGGAAAGAAACCTCTACACTGATGTGGGAGTATTTTTTTTTTCAAATGCAAATGCCTGGTTACCTTATTTGTGTTTGATCTTTGACACGCTTTCCCTTGCTTTTACAGTGCTTTGAATGCAACTGTAACTCCTCTAGCTTTTCTGAACATATAGATTATTGCTTCAGTGGGTCACCATTTTCTTGCATGTTATGGTTTGTGGCCATGAAGCTCAAAAAACCTGTACTCAAAATAATCTACAAATTCCACTTGCTAGATTTGATTTTTACCTGGAAGACTTCTGTGCATTTCATTACGAGCATTTATGGGTGTGTTTTTGCATTTGTTCCAAGGATGTAGAACATCCTGGGAAATGTACTTATAATTTAACAAGAAAATGTTTAGAATATATGTACTAAAATTGACAAAAATCATGCTTGAAAATATTTCTTACTATATGTTGCTTCAGTTTTCTTAATATATTTTTCCATAAACTGCTGCTAAGAAATTAGGTGAATTTTTTTTTTGTCATTTTTGAGTTTTAAATGATCTACATCACACATCAAACTCGAGGCCCCGGGGCCAAATCTAGCCCGCCGTAGCATTTTATGTGGCCCTCTAGACTCCAAATTACATCAATAAGTCCCTCCAGTTTTTCACAAATCTGCAAAATTCACACAAAATTAACAAATTCCCACATTTCTTTTGATTTTTCTGCAAAGTTTTCTCAAAATGGGTCAAAAACATTGGGTATAATTGACTGCTGCCTCAGCCTTATTGGATGTCACATTAATCCTCATACATTATTGTAAATATCATAAAAATTTATTACAAATATTTCTAAATTAGCGGCACAAAATCTGTGTGAAAATATGTTCGATATTTAATTTAGAAACACAAGCAGGTTGTTTCTTAATTTATTAACAATTTAATGGGTTTTATCAATATATTCTGGCACAACCGACACTTAAAGAACATTTAGATTTTTAACATATCCTAAAGAATTTGACACTGCTGATTTACATGGTACAATAAAAATAAATATCAACACTTTAAAATAAACCTTTACTTGTAAGTTCTCAATCCATCATAAGTTTCCACTGGCAGATTTACTGCACACTAAGTATTAATCATTGATTGGACTCGTCAAAGCAATTAAGCCATGACTTTACATGTTTTCAAATGATGCACTTGGTTATTTCTGTCCTTACCCTCTATCTCTGTTGCCATACGTGGGCTACAATAGGCAGATTAGCCCTCTGAATTTGTGCCAGTGCTGCTTTGCAGCATGCACCACAAAGTGCCCTAGAAGAGACCGACTTGTTTCTCCTTTCAGGAAAATGAAATGCAACGTTGGTGTAGGCTACGGATCAGAATGTGTAATCTATAACCCTAGCGCAGATACAGAACAGCCAAGACACCAGAAGTTACTAACAAAGAATAATCAATACAGAAAAAAAATCTTTAAATGAATCTGATTGATCAGGTTTACTATACTTTGCAGGAGTTCCTGTTCTGGAAGCTGAATCTTGTTTATTTTTGCTTTAGTTTCGATGTTCGATGTTTACATTTCAATTTGCTTCACTGTTAAGTGATTATGATACTGATCTGATGCGTCTCTAATAGTTCTGTGGGAGGCTGAATCTACTTACATCTAAAGAGCCTAAAACACTTTACATCTGCAAGTATTGACCTAGTTTTTGCTGGTGTGGGAGTAATTGTATTGTCTTATTCCTAATTAGAAAGTTCATTAAACTACCTACACTGGGACTGGTAATGATGTCTTTTCAAATATACATTGCAGTTCTGAAAGCATAAATTTTTTAAAAGTTCTTGTTACACTCAGACCACAGAAAACACTCAGGTTCTGAACCTTTTCAAGTACTCGCCGTTGCTCAGGGATGGGCTTTTGCTCTCAGAGCAAAAGGGAGAACTATGCCCTAATTTTTTTAAATGACTGGCTGGTCTGTGGAATGATGCTGTCCTGGCACAAGGTTTTATCGTCAAAACCCATGCGATCTTTATTTTCACACTGCAGCAGTGCCTGCACAGAAGTGGAGGCACTGGAGCTTGTTATTTTTGGTCACTTGGGCTCCATGAGTAAAAAACTACCCAAGGATGTTAGAGACTACATGATGAGATGCATAATAGCTGCTGTGTGGACTTGATCATAGCAAATGAGGAGAATATGTATATTTTTTAGAAACAAAGTAAGAAGTGGTGTAGCAGAAGTTGTAGTTCATCCTTACTGTTTCTGATGTTCTGGAGAAATATATGCAGGGATGTAGAGCTAGGTGATGCCATCCATTGCTACATTAATGCAAGCAAATGTTTCACATTAATACACATTAAATGAACAACTTTGTTTGAAATAGTACGAATAGCATATGAATTATTTTGAAGTCTTTTGCTAGTAACTAGTTAGCTTTTATTTCTAAAACTAATTAACTTGTCACTGAGCACAGCTGCAGAATCAAACTGTTATTTGCATTTCTCGTGATTCATGTTTCATTAAATTGTATGAACGCATAGAACTGTTCATCCAATGTTGAAAAGCAGATTCATTTAGCATGCATAAAATGCAAAGAATTTAGTTTGTCTCTGAACATGCCCATTTAGAATCTCCTGCTGGTTTTCGGATTTGACTCTCGGGCATTCTTAAATTGGGTTTTCAGATCCACGCTCCGACTTCAGAGGTAATAACTAGCCTTGGCAATTGTTCTTGGTTAAGTGCCTACTTCTGTTTTATACAGAGTGTTCCCAAAATATGCAGAGGTGTTTCTTCTTATTAGCGCAACATGACAGGTCATTAGTTTATGTGTTTACTTTGTATAGTTCATGCCAAATCAAAGTGCCATTTTCCCAGGTTAGAATTATGGGAAAATTTACCTCTATAGAAGTACTAATCGTCTCAGCTAATAGCCCTCGTTATGTTTTTCCTTCAACTAAAAATAACAGATTTTGATGCATTTTAGGTAGGTGCAGGATGCTCTGACAAGCTTTTTCTACAAATCTTCTGGGACCATATGGTTGTTTCCTTGCCGCAAAGCTCTATCTCTCTATCAGCACATACTTGCTGCCCATAATTCTAAGAAAGATGGAAAACATTTCTTGCATTCATTAATAATTCAGCTCCACTGAGTAGAGGAATTGATTTAAGTATTAAGCATAGTCCATTCTCACAGCTTTGACAGAATATTTTAGCTCATCTGTCAACAAATAATTGATTGAGTAAATTAAGACTACTCTGTCATTGATAAGCAATCTGTTATGTTAATTATTTTAAATCTGCTATTGAACCATTAACTAGTTGGACTTGTGCTTTCATGAGGTGTCTTGAGACAGCAGAAGGTGGAATGGCAATGGGCAAATCTGAAATATTAAAAAAGGGAAATCCCCCATTTGTACTGCAGGGACGTTTAAAAGTGGCATCATAAATTAACCAGAAGTCTGATGGTTAATTCACTTTAGAGAAAAAGTATTTTTCTCTAAAAAAGACAAATTACTAGATTTAACTTTTGTAGTTTTCCCTCTAATTGGGAAATGACAATAATTCAGAACTTAATTGCATATTGCCAGATATTATTTGATTGTGTTTTCAATTATATCCGATAATCCTTAATTAACTTCTTTTGCACAAATATATTTAAACCCTAAATGACCCATTCAGTACTCACATATTCAGTTGGTAGCCACTTCAGAGTGAGCACAGGTGAATTCACAATGACAGTGCTTTGTTGGATACAATTCAAGAAAAGTTTGTCATAAATTGTCTAGTCAAATTAAAACAAGTAAACAGTCATTTACAATTTCAAAGGAACCTTAATCCATTTGGTCAGGCTGTGTTCCTCCTCATCATTACTCTGTTGTAGAAGCTGCAGAGCACCAAGTGATGCTGCTCCAGGGGGAAAAAAAGGGAAAGACGGCCAATATTAAGCAACATAAAAGAGCAAAAAGTACTTTGTTTTGTAAAATACATGTTAATGTAATCAGTGTAATGTGTTTTTAGAAGATATACAGGTGAGATTACATTCAATTTTTTTGCAGAAGGTAATGACATTAAGGTGAAGTCATAAAATGTTGCACCACAGTTTCATTACGCTATTTTGCTGCTTTCCAGTTAATTGTGCCAAGAATGGTTTGCATCACTGAAATGGTAAATTGTTGTATTTTGTGCCTGATTACACTAATAAGGATTGATAAAAATTAAAAAAGACAGTTCTAATCAGTGTAGAAATTGCATTTTCAAAATGTTGCCTTTTTCGTGCAACTTTAATCAGTTCATTCTCAAGTAATTTTTTTTCATCAAGTTATAATTAAGATAGCACCACAGAGAAAGCGATAAGGGGCTTGTGCAGAAAATAACTTTGCATTTTGTGCCGTGTTTCCTTTTATCTCCTAATTTCCTGATTTGCTCTAGTTTTTTTCTTTTTCTTTTGCAGAGTACATTTAAGTTCAAGTCGGAGAGTGATATCCACTTAGCAGAGCATCACAAGCAGGTGTTGTACGACGGTAAATTGGCAGGCTCCATCGCCTTCACCTATAACGCCAAGGCCACTGATGCACAGCTTTGCCTGGAGTCCTCGCCTCGTGAAAACGCCTCTATCTTTGTGCACTCACCGCACGCCCTTATGCTTCAGGTCAAATGCTTTACTCGTAATCTGTACACACCGCCAGAGACAATAATGAATTCATGTGTTTATTTTTTTTTTTATTCAGTCAACATGAACCTTGCTTTTATTTTTTTAAATTCTGACTTTGTCTATTTGCAGATATTGTACCATATGTTTCTATTTCTGTTTTACGTTTATCCTCACAGGATGTGAAAGCCACAGTTACACACTCCATCCACAGTGCCATCCACTCTGTTGGTGGTATCCAGGTACTCTTTCCACTTTTTGCTCAGTTGGACTTTCATCAGTCGAAGGACAGCCAGGTGGAAACTACAGTCTGGTAGGTTAATATGTTCTACCATGCAGAGCACAACCTTGTTTGATGCAGTAGATGTTAAAAACATGAAGTTATAGCAGGTGACAAAGCTCTCTGTTTGGATCTGTTAATAGGCCTAGGTTTCACTCTATGGATCCAGCGTTCTTTTAGGAATAGTTTGTTCAGATGTCTGAGTTTGAACAGCTCATTTCTTGGTCTTTACAAGGGAAAATAGTTGCAATAATTTATTTGCATCTAAATTATTAAATTGATTAAAGTAGGACTAGGAGTATCTCATGCATGTTGATTTGTAAGAAAAATATTTAAATATGTCCCTCCAAGATAGCATTTCGTCGATGTTAGACTTATTGCAATGCAGTAGATGTTAAGCCCCATTTCGGCTTAAAATTCTGACCAGTAAGGGCTTCCTGGGTGGTTTGCAACTGGGTTGCAAAAACTTGTAATCACCATTAATGTCTGATGTGATCATTCGTATAATGTTATCCTTGATCAGTGTACATTTGGAAATTAAGAAGTTCTTGATTTCATGCTGGCAAGATGTTGCATTAATGTTAAAAGTCTTTATTTTCATCAAAAAAAGTTACCTTTCCTACATCTAACCAGTAAGTTTTGTGCTTAGACATATGAAAAAGGGAAGTCATATAATGCATAGCACACAGCAAATACTGCTCTCAGTACCTATAAACCGAGGCAATTGAGCAAGTAATCTGTTAAAGAAGTTTTATTAGTCTGAATCCTGTAATAGTGTTTATAAAGCTGTAGTCCATTTTTCATCATCTCTACTCTCATTCCTCTTATCCTGAGCTTGTCTTCCCAAAGCTTTGCAGTTGTGTGCAGTTTGGATTCTTAGCTCTGCTTTAATACTGCAACAGTTTAATGACATGGATGGATGCAGGAGTGGCCACATAGGAGCACAAATCCCTGATCCCCAAAGCTCTCTGCCTCCTAAGACTCCACTCCTCTCTGCTCTTCGTCCCTCTTCTCCTCTTGCCAGCGTGCGTTCCTCTTTGGCTCACAGTGTGCACCCCTACCAAACACGGCACTTTGTCGTTGCTTTAAGACTTAGTCCCTCTAAAGCCTGCTGGGCATTGGAGTTCAAAGCTTTTTCAGCAATTAACTTCCTATTTGGCCTGAGGGTTTGCTGTTCCCAAAAGCATGCACAGATAGTGATTTTTAAAATATCCTTTTAATAATAATTTTCTTTGATAATTCTTCTTGCCAACCTGAATGCAAAGCAGGAGTGAAAACACATCAGTCAGCTGTGTTCTACCACACTGGAAAAAAGCTGGTTACTTGTTAATTATCTGAACCAAGGAAGCACAAAGTTGATTGCCACACATTTCTATTTTTACTTTACTTTGTAATAGCAAAGGTGAATTAATGGAGAAAAAGGGACTTCGAGCCAACTATGCACCAACATATGAAATATACATCAGACTGGATGAGTATGCATACTGTTTGCACACTATATGGCCAAGTCTGTGCAGGGGTGATTGTGGCCTTGTTTTTGTTGAGCTGGAGTGGAAACCATTGGAGGACGTACGGGAAAGCCGATTAAGAAGTGTCTCCGAGCACCACTGTCTTTCAGCCAAAAGGCTTCAGCAGAAAAGCTGTACAACAAAGAAACGTTTTCTTCATGGCAATGCCTTGGTCCTTTGAACCCCCACTCCCGTATGAACACATACACAATCTGTTAGAGTTCACCTCAAAGATCACCCCGTGGTCCCTAGAGGACTCAAACAAAACCCCAACTTTCTTTTCTGAATTTAAGAGGGATAAAAGGCTGGGCTTGATTCCCCAGCTGATTGCTGACATCCTCTGAAAATGACCTTGTTGTTTTCCCTTGGCTGCACTGTCTTCTCATGCTGCAAGAGTTAATTTATTATCTTTTTGCTATTCGTACCTCTACTACCATAACAATCTAATTTTCTATATGTCTGTTGGATTTAATTCCTGCTAAGAAATCTTGTGAAAGCCGATGAGTTTTTAGCTTTTCTTCTCTTTTTTGAATTTTTTTTTTTTTTTTTGCAGTGCCACTCTCCTAGCCTTTTTGGTTGAGCTGCTGAAGAGTTCTGTGACCATGCAGGAGCAGATGCTGGGAGGAAAGGGCTTTTTAGTGATTGGATACTTGCTAGAGAAGGTATGGAGCCAATCTCATCAAAGTTTCACCGACAAACCCATTAAGTGTCTGTATCATTAAATTAAAATGGTAATGAAAAGTGAACTTATCTCAACCATTCAATTGAAAAAGTGGAACTTGTATAATGGGCAGACTTTAACAAATAGAGCAATTTCAATGTTTGAATTACTTTTAATTTTTGGTTATTAAGATTTACAACTGATTCAAATTCTAAATGATGGTCCTCATAAAATTTGGATATTAGACTAATTAAATTTTTAGATAAGCCACACAGTAATGTATCAGACTGTTGATTTTACAGTTGTCTCCTAAACAGCCGTTGACTCTCACAAGGGGGAGTAAAACAAAAAAGCTGGAACATCTAAACAAAGCACTGGAAAGTTAAGTGGAAGGAAAAAGTGTGGTAGAAAAGTGTGCACATACTATAGAAACAGCCACTATCTTGATTGCAACTATTGTGAAGCAATAATTGCAATCTTGATGCAATGCTTGACTGCAAATCTAGCATTAGCAAGAGATCCAACTTTGGATCGTCTTCATCTTAAATACATTGATGTAGCAATTCATCCAAAAGAAGCCATGACCAAGTAACAAGTGCTTTCATCACATGGACTTCCTTTCTGCTAGGAGGTCCATGTTTATTGAAAATATTTTGTAATGTTAAATTTTCTGAGAAAATCATTTTCACCTAGCAGTTACGAAGCAAGTCACTAAGTAATAAGGAAATAAACTTAAAAGATGTATTTTGTATCTCTGTGTAGCAGCAAAGGGTTTGAATACTTATAGACATATTATTAAATTATTACTCTTTTTATTAAAGATATGTACGTTATAGATTCTTATGTAGATTAAAAAGAAAACTTGATTTAAACAGTTGAAGAATAAGCCGAAATGAACAAATATTGGAAATCGCTTTAAAAATATACAAGTTTCACTTTTTGAGTTGAATTACTGTAACCTTTACATTACATTCCTTATTTATTGAGGTCCTCTGTTTCTCATGAATTCAGATCAAGTTCCAATTTTAAAAGCCTTGCATCAGCTTTAAAAATTTCTTTTTGCACATTTGCTTTCATTAAAATGTTTGAACGAAATGCGATTTCATGTAGACCAACAGTCTGCGGGTTTCCTGTGAACACCCCATTTGCTATCTCTCATTGTCCAGGTACGCTGTGTCTTGTCTGCGTCTTGTTCTATCAAGGTGCACAGTGTTTTGTCTGTACTCTCAAAGCCCTGTCAGTAGTCTAATCTTCCATTGCCTGTGGCAAAGTCCTGTACGTTTCTTTGAACCGAACAGAGGAACATGTCCCCCACTTTCTGCATCAGTCTTTATTTACCCATTTTGTGATTCAGATCTAGCAGCCGGCATCCCCAGAGTGCTGTCTCTTTCAGAGCACTGAGATATGACTCCACTTTGTCACTCAGTGACTCGCCTGTCTGCTGGCTTCAGATGCTGTAAACTAACAGCCAGGCATAGTCGGCACCTGAGAGCTGCCGTTTTTTCTTCCTTCCCTCCTGCTGCCAGGTTTCACACTTTCACATATCGCACCATCTGTTCATGATCTGTTTATGCCACAACTTCCCTCCTCCTTTGGCCTTCATTTTTCTTTCTTCCCTCCTTTCACAAAGTCCCCACCTGGAATGACAATAAGCACCAGGCGTGTGTTGTAATGACACTTGTCACATGCAGAATTGCCTGTAAAAGTGTCCATTATATCCTTATTTTGTTTTATTATATAGTAGTGAGATAAAAACTGAGTGGATCGATTTCTCACCAATGTTATAATGATGAATTGATACTGCAATATTTAAGACTTGAGAAGAGATTTTTTTTATTTATATTGTGACCAAGGAATCTCCATTATTTACCCCCAAATCATTGATCAAGTTTGCGTTCTCCGCAAAATTTATCAAATTTTCTACCAGGTGTGAATTTGTCTGAGAGTTTCACAGTATGTTAAACTTTGAGTCCAAGAAAAAAAAAAAAAGTTTGTCATTCTTTTAGCAGAATTTGTCTTTCTTGTAAGAAAGGAAAAATCCTTTTTACAGCCAGGTGATTAGTAGTGTGCAGCAACAGGTGAGGGGGGCAGATCTGTTGCCCCCTCACCTGTGGAGCAAGGTGAGGGGCAATACAGTTTTTCTTTGTGGTACCAAGCTGTGTGCTTTGCTCGACACAGCTAGAGAAAACTCTGGTCACTCTGACATTTTCTCTGCCACCTCTTGAAAACAACTTTAAATTGTAAAAATGGTATGATGGAAAATTTAAGAAGTTCTGAAACTGATTTTTTAAAACCTTGGTGTGCCTTTTCTTTCAGTAAATGGGTTAGCTGTTATCAGTGCATTAGAGGGAAATTCAGAATGTGCAAGTTTAGAAATTATATTGCATATTATGAGTTTAATTTGTTTCCAGGCCAACTATGATAGTCTTACAGGTCAAGTTTATTAAAATGTTAATTTACAACTAAATAGATTTTCAAAATGCAGTGAGCATATTAAAATGCCATCATGAATGTGTTTTTTATTGTGATTTTGTGGCTCTGTTTTTTCAGTCTTCCCGTGCACACATCAGCAGGGCTGTTTTAGAGCAGTTCCTCTCCTTTGCAAAGTATCTTGACGGTCTGCCACATGGAGCGCCACTCCTGAAACAGCTGTGTGATCACATCCTGTTTAATGCAGCCATTTGGATCTATACCCCAGCCAAGGTGAGCTACTGGAAATAACAAGATGAGCAACCAGAGATTCAAACTCGACTGTTTGTCGCCACTTTGTAAAAATGTGAAGACAAATTCTTGCACATCCTGCTTCTTTTGTAGAAGCGAGATGTCAAGTAGACATTTTCTTTGTGACAATAAAGGTGAGCTTTCAATGGTAGCAGGTAAAACTAGTGGTTAAACACGTCTGCAAATGAGAATAAATGAAGGAACAAAACAACAAGTAAAAACTAATCGTAACTTGTTCTCAGAATATAAATGAAAGCTATTAAACCAAATTCACAACTAACACAGGTTTTAAGGCAATTTGCGGCATGAGGAAGAATATTTTTTTTGTTTTTTTCCAATTACAAGTTATGTACATTTCTCTCAGAATGGTGGTGTGTCCTAAATTGCACGCTTTAAAGTGCTTTGTTCCTGTGTGACACATTTTAAAATTGCATAGAATATTAAAATTTTGCAGTTATGCTCCAGTTTCACTGGTCTCAAATACATTTTTTAAACGTTTTGGAGTTTTTCCAATCCTACATTTAAATAATTACCCGTAAAATGAAATCAGATGTACTAAAGAAGTAGAGTGTGTGTGGCAAATGTGTTTTTTTTATTTTTTATTATTGGTAGGAAGCACACAAAAATATAAATAGAAGTGTAAAAGAAATACCAAACTGCCCAGAGGCATGCCAGTGACACTTCAAAATGGAATGATCAGAAAGGATGGATGAAAAATGAGAGAAACAGCTTGGTAATGAAAGGAGTTGGAGCACTTTGAGCATCTCTGAGGCCAACTGCTCGGGTGCACTCTCCTCGGTGGCCAAAGTGGTAAAATTCATTTACCTGTCCCTTTCTGCTACCAAATTATAGCATGCGTGTGACTTGCATTAAAGGAGGGGACTCCTGGCATTACCTTGTGAATAAATTGTATTTTATGACTGCATTTCTTTCTGTTTATGTTAAGGTGAATTTCCACTGCAGGAATCTTTTAGAATAATTTTCTGGGGTAGTTTTTTTTTTTTTTTTTTTCTCCTCATTTCCAGTATAAGAACCAGGGCCAAATCAGACAAAAAGTGGGTTGAATCTGCTCTGAAAATGGCCAAGATAAAGAGAAAGGTCTTTTTGGATGGACCCTGGACTGAAGGTGAACGTTTGTAATGGGAGAGTTTTTTTCCTGGCTAAAAATCCACTGCATTTTGTTTCTTTCATTTCCTAGTTTTTCAGGAAACCATCTTTTTGTATTAACTAAGGTAGCTATTTTAATCCCAGCCATTCAGCCTGAACATTGAATGGAATAGAATATCATCAACCCACAGTTGGGGAACACAGTGTATCAGAAGCAAAGTGACAGGCAAATGGGAAGCACCCAGTTACAACTCCAAATTTGTAATAATAAAAAAAAAAAAAAAAGATAGCATATATTGCACAGTTATGTCAAATGTACAAAAGCTAAACAGCCATGAAATTAATCTACAGATGGCTCTGCTGGCACCAGTCCATAAAATCTCAACTCCATGTGGTTCTTAGCTGTAATAAGGCTGGCTATAGGAAGGATGTGGAAACCTTTGGAGATAGCATTCAGGAGAGTTGACGGAGAAGTTTATCGTAACATTTATTACAAAGAAGCTTTGTTCAAAAAAAGAATAATCAGTGTCCTTTCTTTTTGTAAGGGCACCTTTCTAAAGTTTGTGTTTTAAAATGTCACACAGCATATAAAATAGCTGAAGTTTACGTACTCTACCACTCATAAGGGAGTTTAGGAACTAACCTAGATATGGTGTTTCTTTGGAGTATTTCTCCTATAGGTAAAATCATTTGAAACCAGTAATGGTCCTAAACTCCAATGTTGTCATATTTTTCTGAGCAAGAAAAATCTCATTTTCAGAATTGCATAACTACATTTCATTGCAGTAGACAGCAATAAATAACAGGAAAGTGCTCTAAATTATCAGTTGTCAAAGCAGATAGGAAATGTCTGAAAAAATTGGGTACATAAAAACCAAGACTGCAAAAGCACCCGCGACATTGATGACAATAAATTTGACTGACTGTTCTCATCAAAAACATGAATTGAAACATACTTTTCTACATCCATTTAAAGATCTATGTTTTAGATTCACTATGCACTTTGACTTCAGGTTTATCTCTTAGCTCTGCTTCCACTTTGGGGGTTTTTGCCACCTGTTTATTTCCACTCTTTGTCTAGTTGATGAAGCTGTTATGTGCCTTTAATAATTATTTCATTGTGCTATATATATATATATATATATATATATATATATGTATATGTATATATACACATTTGTTTTTCTTATTCCAGGTTCAGCTTTCATTATATACATACCTTTCTGCTGAATTCATTGGCACAGCTACCATCTACAACACAATCCGTCGGGTTGGTACAGTCCTCCAACTCATGCATATGCTGAAATACTACTACTGGGCCTCCAATCCCACAGACAGCAGTGGCATCACTCCAAAGGGATTAGGTGAGCATATTTCATTTTTATTCATCTGGATGTTGAGTTTCTCTTTTTTTCTTTTTATTTTTTTGCATTAACCATAATTTGATTGTATATGGGTTGTTGTAGGTTTCTCATCTATCTCAGGATGAAACCAATAACTAGTATTGTATGCGGTTTGAAGCCTGTTATCAAAGTGACGACAGAAATTGAAGCAGTTCCACCACTTTTTAAATGAGTCGTCTCCACACAGAAAGGTTTGTCTGTCAGCTTTTGGGACTGTGGCCGAGAGTTTAGACAGACACACTACATTATCTATTGTCATCCCAGTAAGGTGCTTGCTGTGGGTGTTAAGTCTATGAAACGTGACCCAGTCTACTGACTGGCACACTAAGTCTGTGAAACAGCACATCACCAAGCGGGCTGTAAAGGAAAAGAAAGTGTCCTTGAACTGTCATTTCCTTTTTGCTATCCATTATTCTTTTCAGAAACTACCCACTTTCTAATATAGGGGCTGTTTTATATTGGTTTCGAGACCCCACTTTATGCTGCACCAAGGCCCAATAAAATTTACGTGCTGAAGGTTGGAGCTTGACAGCATTGATGTAATACTCTTCACACAATCAAAGGTCAGTTAATCCAAAAGAGATTTTTTTTTCTATGCCTCTGCTTGAATTGTTCCTACAGGTAATTTTCATTTGTATTAATACTGCAGGGAGACAAATGAATCCCAGAGTGTAAGTACTCGGAGAATATTGCAGATTCTTTTATGAACTTCATTCTTCTTCTGATTTGTTAGAATGGTATCATAATGAATTGCCTTCTGATAGTTGTCTTATTTCTATGCTTAGTTTATCAGATTTTATTTTGACTTATGGATTCCACTGGGCCTTCATCTTTACTTCTCATCTCTCCAGTCAGATGTTTAACATACTGAATTGTTTTCAGTGTGGAAATGCATCAACCAGGCTTTTATTTTCTGAAACAGATTTTCAGTTTTTCAATTTTGACAGGTTGAGATTTTTCTTTCTCAAAATTTAAGTACTATTTTGTTTATAGGTGGTAGTTAAAGTCAACACAACATAAAGGAGTCGCAAGACCACTAGCATTTATGCATCAGTATATCCTCCTAATCTTCTACCAATTTAATTACAGCAAATATTGTCATGTTGAAAAAAAATACATGGTGATGTGGTTTTTCAGAATTTGTATCTGAGATCAGAGGTGATCGAGGGGAATTATTCAGTTCCACTCTTTAGCTCATTTACTTGTGCATGACTGATGATCGTGCACCACTGTCACCAAGAATGGTTTGTAAAATAGAAAAAACTAATGCTTTATAGAAAAACTGAACAGGATACGTTCTTCAGAAGATTGTACTTTATCAGTGTGTGCATTAAAAACATGTGCATAAGTCAATAGAAGGTTGTATGCTTTAAAAAAAGAAATTGCTCGTCTTTTCCAGTATCATGATCCAGTATTATGTTGCAGTTTTCTTGCTTTTACCATTATTAAATATTATGAGTGAAAATCAGTCATTTTTGTCAAGCCTGGAGATAGAGCAAGACCTCTGGATTGTCTTGATCCATGAGTAATGGTCCAGGGTTTATTATATTTGCCAACATGATTGAATACATCAGTGAGGGTATTTTCTCATCAATGTGCATACATTGAAATAAAACTAAGTAAGTATGTCACTATTGAATTAAAAGTTGACTTATTTGTTTGATGTTCTTTTTAATTGCAAAGACATGTAAACATTTGCCCATCCCAATTTATGCTACCCATTTGTTAATCACAAATGTCCATTAAGCTCCCTTTTTTCTTCTCCAAATGAAGACCTTTGAATAGAAGACAAATTACACCTCTGATTTTAAAGGAAGGTGAAAGGAACTACAGCTGGGAATGCATCTTAAAATGGATCACATTCATGGTGTACATTAGTCTCAGGCTGCCTGGATTCATTTGTCTTTGCTTGCCTGAGCAGCTCACTTTTTCTCTCTGTCCTTCTGAACAGAGGAATGACCAAACAAACACAAAAGTAAAAAAAAAAAAAAAAGAGAGAACTAAGTAGATAATGAAGTGTTGAGTTATGGGACACAGAGAGAACATTTAAAACAGATCTTACTAGCTACATGTTCTTTATCTCAAGGCAAATCCTCCTTTTAGTTTATTGTGGTTTTTGCAGGTCTTAATAGAGTGCTCTCAATATAAAGCCATGTATTATTCAGTTATGGTACCGAATCTGTCCCAGCTGTTGGGCAGATGTTCAGTTTCTCTTAGCCTGAGTCTTGAATCCACAGCCAACATTTTAGCTTTTTCCTCTCTTATCTATTCAGTCTCTGTGCTGGCTTCATTTTTACCAAATGGTGTGTAATGAGGTGGGCAGAAAAGCTTTTTGGCCAGTCAGCACATCCAGTTCAAGCTTGTTTTGTCTTTCATTTAAAGGACAGATCATTAACAGAGATAATGGACTTTAGACGTTTTGGGTTCTTGGATCATGGTGAAGCCTCCTTCACTGTGCAGAATTAAAAAACACGATCAATGGAAAGATTAACTATTTCTCTTCAGGAAATAAAACCTTTCATTGTGTCATGTTCTGTGGTCCATTGCAAAGTCCAAATAGGCAAGCTTGTGTGGTGAAAGCAGAACAAAACGGTTCTGTTCACCTCCTTCTCTGCTACTGCCAAAACTAATGACAGACTATAATTCTACAATCGCGTAGAAAAATGACATCGTTATTCACAACTTCTCCTTCTGTTCGCTGATTAGCCACGTTGCAGTTCTACCGGGGACAATAAGGGAATGCCCAGATTGTGCTGTGAAGTGAGATTAGAATCAAGCAGAATTGTACAGGAAGGAAATAGCCAGGCGAGTGACCAGACCTTTGCAGGGGTTGTTAGGCCCTATTTTCCAGATGGTTGACTTTTAGGACACAGAGACACTTGAATTTCAATGTTTGAACCTAGAATTTGCTCATGAGAACTCCATAACGTCTCTCAGTTACATGCAGGATGTGTTTTAAAATGGTGTCTTCAATAAAGTGTGGCAGTCCATTGCCGACAAGAGCGGTACAGTGCTTATTATGCCTTAGGACTCACCTGAATTGTTAGACTGTTAATGAGGCAAAAAATTAAAGCCTCTATGTGATCTTTCTTTGTCCACCATCACTATAGTTCACAAGAAACCAGAATGTTCACAAATATTAGGCTGTAGTTAAAATGGTGGATATTTAGTCTCAGAATTGTCTGTTCTCTTTGATTTTATTTTTTGTTTTGTTTTGTCACTCATATGCTAATGTTTAAAAGTTGAATGCCAGAATGTAAAATTCCTCTCATAAATGGCCGGGATGTGAGCAGATTTAAAATAACACTAGAGTTTTTTCTGTATATTATCACTATATGACTAAAAAGCTCAAATCCATAACTGTCAACAAAATGCATGTACCATTACACCCCAGCCGAATACCTGCTAATGCTGCTTCAAATGTAAAAACAAGGATTTCAGTTACCAAGGACACAGGGAGTTAATCTGTAATAAATCCTTTTTATGTGGAAAGGTTTGTACAACTATAACGGACGCATGTTATTGTCTTGACTTTATTATCATTCATAAGCTGCAATAAAATTCCAGCAATAATCACATGGACATAAATTGTTTCTCAATAAACTCATTCTTCTTGTGCCTTTGGGACACAGGAATTAAAGCAGTCTATGAATGAGAAACAAGGGCCGTGCAGGGTTGGTGAACATAATTGGTTGTGAATAACTTAGAGGTGGTGGCTGTGGTAATAATGTTCTTATCATCCCTTTTATGTTCGGCTCTATCCCTTTGGTGGAGTTTCCTCTCTCCAGCTATTAATCAGTGTCGGGATGCAGAGGCACTTACCTTCCTCCACCTTCCTCAGGGAGCCTCATCATTGATTACATTGACTGGCTGAAGTAGCAGGATGGTCAGGTGTCTGCTGCCATTATATCAGTTCCCATTTCAAATAAACATGTGTTCAGCCAAGGAAGAGGTTGGAGTTTATCAGTGCAGGGAAGAAGAGGGGGGAACATTGGGCAAAGTGACCAATTTTCTCTGAACTTCCTCTTGTTATAGTATTTAACCCAGCTGGTGCTATATAATAGCACCGTGGTGGCAGAGGATTTTCTCTGTCCTGGTGCTTTGCTTTTTGCATGGGATAAACAACAAATGGGTTAACACAACTGAAACTTTGACAAACCTTTAATGTAACAGCAGGAGTTCTGCTAGCACAACAAGGTCAGGGCATTCTATGTATTGTGATTTCTGTTATGTCCTAATGAATACTCGAGGGTTTTATTGATCTGGCTGTAGCTGCAGCTTATTAACTCTGTGTACATAAAAACAGGCCTGGCTAAAAACCAGGGAATTTAAAAAAAATCTAATTAAAAAATTTGACTCTTTGTCAATTTTTGATGTGAAAATTGATGTAACATCTTGTTACATCAATTTTCACAAGATGTAACAAATTTTATCAGATATTGTTAGTTTTGGTGGATATATTATGATGAGATGAGAAATAAATTACAATTTGCATTTATTGTCAGAATGCCAAAATGATTTCAAGTTGTCAGAGGAATTCAGTGCTCCAATGTGTTGTTGTCCGGTTTGACGGCAATTTGCGAATAAGGTGACCTTAGACTGGCAGGCTGGACCCCATGTTGTGGCCAAGGTTACTTGGGAGACTGTCTGAGTTTAGACGCAGCAGGAAATGATGGAAACATTTGGAAGGAATATTGCAGATGACCTTTCCTTTCCAGCTTATTGTATTCATTGCAAATTTACAAATTCCTCTCTTTTATCAAATTAGAACGATGAAAAAAAAAAATACATATGTTGCTGTTGAAATCAGTTAAAACCTAAGCTTAATCACCCAAGGTTTTAGAGCATTCAGTTTGTCAATTTTCTCACATGCTCATAGAAAACTCAGAACCAAGACTTAAATATTGACATCAGAAGAAAGATATCTGCTTTTCTTTCTTATCCTTTTTTCATTCTTTCCTTTTTAAACCACAGATGGGCCCAGGCCAACCCAGAAAGAGGTAATCTCTCTGCGGGCGTTCATGCTTCTCTTCCTCAAACAACTCATTCTGAAGGTATATCCCACCTGTCTTCATACATCAAATTCCCTACACGCCTGCACTGAGAAAATCTAGAGATTCTGTCTTTATCCTTTGAAATGGTCTACTGTTGTGCTCCTTAAGAAGTTAGCTGTGCTGAAAAGGGGATCTTTTTATGTATATCTTAAAGTTAAATATTATGTAAAAATACAATATATGTCTGGATTCCAGACATATATGCATTTTGCAACGGTCCAGAATTGTTAAAAACTGGACCCTTAAAAGTGTCTGCTGGTGTTTGGGCTTACATAATCACAGCATCCAAACAGATTGTTCCAGCATAAACAATCTGGTTTGGATATTTGTTCCACTACAATACATTTCATTCTCTGTTTCACTGGAGAATAAAAACAGCTGGAAAACCCTGTCAAATCTTAGTGAGAATTCATGACATGGAAACTTCCTTTATGAAAAACGTCTCAAACAACAAAAATAAACAGCACCTGAAACGCTTGTGTCAGATTATTAGTGTACATGTCTTTCATGCTTTCTCCCCTTCTGAATGATTCAATGCGTTATTACTTTTGTTTTCTTTTAGGATCGGGGTGTGAAGGAGGATGAATTGCAGAGCATCCTCAACTATTTGCTAACAATGCAGGAGGTACACGTCTCTTTGTATCCTCCAAGGGAATTCACTCAGCGATATTATGCCACTCTCCTGCCCTTTGCTGCATTGTCACAAATCCTCCTCAGAATTTTTCTTCTATCAGCAGTTTGTTTTACTAGGAACTCAATTTTGGTCTGCAATGCACAAGTCCAACTATTCTCCATTAGCTGATGTGGGGTAAGGAGTCTGCAACTACTTGTTGTAAAACTGCAATTTCCTTATTTTTCTGGACCTCTACAGATTAGGCTTTCTTAATCCCCAGGACCTCTAATGATAAGGGGATTAAGAAAGCATTTGCCTGCCCAGAACATGAAAACTGCAACCTACCTCTAGAGCTAAAGCCATGAGGTAGAGATCTTTCCAGAGTACCAGATGGTGAAGTGCAGGCCACAAAAAGCAAGATATTTTTGGAGTTTGGTTCGTTATCTGCCTTGGAAGATGATTCTATCTTCCAACTGACCTGGAAGCCTAAGAAATATGGAAGCCTAAGAAATGTATTTAGCTACTTATGTTGCTTCTGCAACCCTACATGTATACTGGGATTATGTTGTGGGAAAATTCACAAGTGCAGGAGAGATGGACAATGCATTTACATAAAAAAAAAAAAACCTCTCAAACTGCTTTTCCACTCTTTGACTCCTGTTTTCTTTACTGTTTCTGTCTCTTCTGTGTTTCTATAATGGTGTTCCTACAGGATGAAAACCTGCATGATGTGTTGCAGTTGGTGGTAGCCCTCATGTCTGAGCATCCAGCTTCCATGATCCCTGCGTTTGACCAGAGAAATGGAATACGGTAAGGAACGTGCAAAACATACGATTAAGGCACAAATGGTGGTTTTATGACAAAAATCAACATACCTCACTGCACAACATTACTGTCTGTTCAATAAATGAATCAAAAGAATGAGCGGGATATAAAAGTACATAAAACAATGGGATTGCAATATTAAATGATTAAATTTGCCTCGTGTTAGCTGTGAAGTTGCAGATGCATACATTAAAATGACTTTGGTTTCTTCAAAAGAAAAGATTACTGATTTTATCCAGACCTCCACATATGCAAATTCGTTCCAAAAGAAAGAGGCTGTCAGCCAGCCAGTGAAGTGCCTCTTCATCAATGGGACTACAGTTAATTCTCTGAAGACCATGCTTCTTGGTTAATTTGCATCATGTGTCTATTCCAGGGTAGTCTACAAGCTCTTGGCCTCTAAGAGTGAAAATATTCGTGTACAATCCCTCAAAGTACTTGGATATTTTCTGAAGCATTTGGGACACAAGTAAGTAACCAATTCCATTTGCTATGATTTAGATCAGCAATGGGATACTTTGCTTCTCTTCCGATAAATAATTTAAATGAATTGAAATTGTTATACGATAGTGTTTATAACCTTGCTTTCATCAAAATATATGCAAAGGTAGATTAGAAAGTTGTGTATCTTCAAGTTGATCTTAAAATTTTATTCAATGGGAAAACATCCAGTGAAAATTTGACTTGATGCCAGTTTTGCGAAACGGGGTGCTCCACTTTTCTGAATAGCTTCAGATTCTACAAAATAGTTGCTAACGAGGAGGAGGAGTAGCAATGATCTTTCATTCAGGCTTATTGATTACTCCCAGGCCAGTTATTTATTGCACTTTCTTTGAATATCTAATCTTGAGGTCTACTAATCTAATTTTTTTGCCACAATAAGTTTTTTTTTTGCTTTAGTTTTGTATTTCAAATTTTAGATCAGATCTCAGACTTATCTGATTTATGGTAAATAATGCTGAACTCATCATAGTTCATTCTGTAGCACAGAATGAACTATCTGTAGCATTCATAGACCCTGTAGCATTCATAGACCCTGATGGCCATAGCCTAGATGTATAATGTCTTTTTCTCCTGTCCTAATCTCTCCTGTCGACGTAAACTTGATTTTATTAATGACACAAAGTCAGTACTCTTCAAATCCTATCCGACTATTAAAAAAAACTTGGTTTTTATTTAATTGCTTTTTCCGTAACTAAGATCAAATTTTGTAGCTAAGGTGGATTTTCATCTGACAATACCACAGCAACTTTTAAAGAATCTCTACAGGTTTACGGTTTCCTTTTGTATTGCAGGACATGGCAGTACAAAAGGAAATTTTGTATTAGGTTAAAGCAATTTTAACCTAATTAAAATGAGTCATTTTAATTAGTTTAAAATTAGCAACCTAATTTTAACCCAATAACAAGTTGTTTTATTGATAGTTTCACAAGCTCAGTGATTGCAGCACTGAACAATATTAAGAAGATGGAAAAAAATAAGATTCCTATCTAATTTTGAAAAAATAAGATTCTTGCACTCAAAGACTGCAACATTCAGACGGCATCTTTGCTTAAAAGGAGTAAGTCAAGGAGTCCAACTAAAATCTGTGAGGTTTGCTTAGGTAACCTTATTTCAACCGACATTATAAACTCAACTTGAATTTACTGTACTAGATGCAATTAGGATGTATATAATTAATTTTGAATGTGCATAAGTGGATTCTTTTAGAATGATTTGACCATTTATTTGTGGACATGAGTTGAACCTGTTTGTCTCCTGTCTTTGCATCATGCCTGGTAGTAAGAGGCCCAAGATATGGTTAAAAAGAAAACAAAAATACTAAAATGTTAATACATCGTGTCAAGAAAGATAATAAGAAACTCTTTTGGATGGACAACTTACAGTTTTAAATGCAGGTTGCAGGGTGAGCAGAGAGGATAAACGGTGATGCTGTGCTCACAGCAGTGGAGTGCCAGGGAGTGGTAATGCCGAATGGGAAATAAGGTTAGGCATAAGGCCAAGTTATGCTACTGCAGGCAGAAATAAAACCTTGTAAATCTCAGCTCTTTCCCACAGTATTTTATTTCCAGGTTGTTTTTGCAGACAAATGTGCAAATCACACTGTTTGGGTACCAATGATCAGTGTTTGCTCTTGGTTGAGAAGTCATTTTAAAACGTACAGTTTGTATCTGTATGCCACTTGGTTTTGGAAGTCATGTAAAAAGCAAAAGTTACACAGTTTTAAATTTTGGTCAAATTTATGTTTCTTTTTTTCTTCTCTGCAAATACAGACATTGGAATCAATACAATTTTATTACATTAAATTTTATAACAAAGTCTCCGGTGGTTTGTAACTAAATTACTTTCATCAGTGGAAATGTATTCTGTCAGAAAAATCTTGACTTTGTCTACTACAGTATGTCATGAAAGCAAAGTTCTTATTTTTCTCCTCATTCTTTTAGCATTTGTGCTTTGCAGTTCAGTAGGCAATACATCATCAGTCTGCTCTCATTTCAAATCTCCATATTTATGCAGCTGAAAGAAAAGGTGCTCTTTTTCTAAGTGCCCAATTTCCAAGCTTTACAACGTGAAAGAAAGGGGGAAAAAAGTTTAACAAAGAAGCTCTGGCTGACAGCATTTCTTATTCAGTTTGTCACTGTTGAACCTATTCACCTGTAGTATGCCTCGGTATCTTGAGCCACTGCTGGTGACAGGCTAACTTCTTTATCCTATACACCTCGACAAAATTCACCCAATTTATGACAGCAGGCGGTTTTCCTGACACTTGTCTCTAGAGCCTGGCTCCCTGTGGATGAGCATAGGGAGGCAAGCTGATGGCACTCACTGATTTGAGTGGCTTACGAAGTTCCAAACACACCACTTCACCGTTCTGTGTGTGTGCATGTGTGTGTGTATTAACAGAAGGAAGGTGGAAATCATGCACACACACAGCCTTTTTACTCTTCTGGGCGAGAGGCTTATGCTGCACACCAACACTGTGTCTGTTACAACTTACAACACCCTTTATGAGGTAACTGCATTGTTTGTTTTTCCCATAAATGCTCAATTATTATGAACTTTGTGAGTGTGATGGAAATCTTTTCACTGCTCCCCATCCCAGATTTTGACAGAGCAGGTGTGCACACAGGTAGTTCACAAACCTCATCCTGAGCCTGACTCCACTGTCAAGATTCAGAATCCAAGTAAGCCTGCTTGATGTCAAGTTGCTCTGCCTTCCACAGTGATTGATTGCTGGAATTAACAAAGTGTGTATTTTTTTTTTTGTACATGCATTTCTTTTCAGTGATTCTCAAGGTTGTAGCAAATTTACTGAAGAGCTCCACCCCCGGCACAGAGCTGATGGAGGTTCGGCGGCTCTTCCTTTCAGATATGATCAAACTCTTCAGCAGCAGTCGAGACAACAGACGGCAAGTTGACTTAGACCACATTTTTCTCACTTGCTTTATTAAATATCTGAGATCAATGAATGAATCCAGGAGAAAAGGCAGAAAATCCATGAAACCTATATATAATTATCCTGTAAGAGAAGAAAGTATCTGTAGTCATGACATATATGAAGGGGAAATATGACAAGACATATTTTCATTTTTGGTAGTAGTTTTTTAATTGGTTGTCAAACCTTTATGTAATTTGTCTATTAAATATATTCAATGATTATAACTACTGAGGTATCAACAAAAGCTGACACTCAGCTTTTATATGTAGCAAAATGTAGTGTTCCATTAAAAAGGAAATAGATTCAAAGGAATCTATTAAACAAAATTCAAATGAACAAATTTCATTTTGAATCTAAAATGCCAAATGATTGAATTGAATGATTGAATGATTTATTGCACAGACTCAAGGTCCAAATATACACTAAAACAAAAAGCAGAAGAAAAACCATAAAAGAATAAGAAGTGTGTTAAAAACTGGCACTAACCCATCAGCAGGCAATCGTACCAATGTCTCCAGAGTGTAGATGAATATTTAACAGCACTAAATGTAACATTTGTCAACAATAGAATAATTCTATTATTAGACTCATTTAAACGACAAATAAATTTATACATAAGCTTCCTTAAAACAGCCATCAAAGTGCTGACACGAGCAGATACAAACAGTTCACTGGCACTGGTCCATCTGGGCTTATTTAACAAAAAGTCTTAAAACATCATTAAAAGCCACCTTCAATTTTTGAAGACTGGTTTTTTTAAAATTGCACCACAAATGTGCGGTATACAGTGATGTGCAATATGATCGAAACAAATGCAGTTTTACTTGATCAGTACAGAAGCCAAACTTGCGGACAAGTATGTTTGCTTGAGCATACAACATTCGAACCTGTCGGTAAATGTCCGCATCATCGGACAGAGTATCTGTCAGCACATGACCAAGATATTTTACTTCAGAGGAGACATTCAGTAGAGTCCCAGACAGCTTGAAATTAGGAAATCTAATGATGTTCAGTTACTGAAGGAAACAAAGAATCATGCTTTATAAAGTATTACCTACTATTTACTAGGCATAAACTTGTTGATGTTTTATCCAGTTTACATAAAGCAGATTTGTTTTCACTGTTTGAATTTTACAGGTGTCTGTTACAGTGCTCTGTATGGCAAGACTGGATGTTTTCTCTTGGCTACATTAACCCGAAAAACTCAGAAGAACAGAAAATGACTGAGATGATGTACAACATATTCCGTATTCTTCTTTATCATGCCATCAAGTATGAATGGGGAGGATGGCGTGTGTGGGTGGACACTCTCTCTATAGCCCATTCTAAGGTGAGTTTGGCAGAAAAGAGGGATCCACTGACCTCTGCTGCTGAGACAGACCTTTTAAGTAATCTGCCAACTGTTTAAATAATATTCAGAGGATCACAGTATATCCTATATGTATTTCATAAAATTTTCTCTACAGGTGACATATGAGGCGCACAAAGAATATTTAGCAAAGATGTATGAAGAGTACCAACGCCAGGAGGAGGAGAACATAAAGAAAGGGAAGAAAGGTTTGGTCAGCACCATCTGTGGTCTCTCTGCTCAGACCTCAAACATCAAAGGTGTGATTGAGATCGGAGAAATTGATGATCATTCCCAGACCCCCGACAGCGAGGCAGACTATGAGAGTGCCGATTCGCGCAACCTGCTGACTGAAGGGAAGGGGACTGAGGGAGACTTCGGGGGATCTGAGAATACATTAGATGGGGTCAGAGTTGCAGTACATGACCTTCTTGTGGACATCAAAGCTGAAAAGGTGGAAGCCACAGAGGTGAAGATGGATGATACAGAGCTGTCTTCTGAGACAGTGGGAGTGCCTGAGAACGGCCCTCTGGTCGAGGTGGATTCTCTGTTGGATAATGTTTACTGTGCCGTTGTGAGGAAGCTCGACAATAATGTCAGCAATATGTTGATGCCAAAGGGCAGCATGAATGACCAGAATGCTGCCCCTCTCATTACACTGGATGATGAGAAGGATGACATCCCTCACAGTAACAATTTCCTGTTTGGCAAGGTGACGGGCAGCACTGAGGACAATCTCCTACCGGATCTGAGCCTAGCCGAGCCTCTGGTCCTGCCGAGTTCAGAGCTTCCTGATCACACTGGATCCAGGGATGAAATTGGCCTTCTGGCTCACATGACAGGCAGCTCCTTACCCAGCATCTTGGTAAACGAGGAGTTTGAACTCAAAAAAGTGCTTGAAAACATGAACTCAGAACCTGAAGGTTTTTCCAAAATCCCGCAGACCTCTGATGGTACAACAGAATTCGAAGGGGAATTGCTGGCTGATAAGACGAATGGTACAGTAGAGACGAGAAGCAACGCCTCTGAGACTGCAAGATCAGATGATGGCAAAGACAAGGAGATGAAAAAGATTCAGACAACAGCCACAACACAGGTTAGTCTTGTCCTGTATTTAAGTCACACAAAAAAACATTAATGTACAGATTTGTTCAAAAATAATAGAAGCTGAACATTACCAACCATTGAAAATAATGTACTAATAGGGGTAGAATTTGCATTCTCCACAAAAAAGAAAGAAAATCTCAGCAGATGTAGGAAATGGCTGAGCATCAATGTGCTTCAGAAGTAATGAATTTTTAGGCGACTTAATTTTACAAAAGTGACTGAAAACGCTGTGGTCTCTTTGCAACAGATTAACAACAAATATTGTTATTGTTAAAAAAAACATAAGATTTCTTCTACTCTTTTGAAATGCTACTTGTCTTATACATCTTAACTAGAATAGTCAGATGGTGAAGCAGCTAGTAAATCAAGATGTATATGTGTTTCCACCAGAAATACAAGTGTGAATCTTGTTCTGTGGATTTTTGGATATCCTCATGTGTATTTCTGGATCTCATTCTGTGCATTTGTGAATCTTGATCAGTGCATTTGTGAATTGTGAGACTATTTTAGCTCCAAAATGAACACTTTCACAGGGCAAATGGGGAAACATTAATTAGACTTATGAACGCAAGTCCTATTTGTGTATAGGTCGTTTTTGAGAGGAAGCATGGTGACTCTGACATCAAACTAATGAGATGTTTGTCATATGTTTGTGTTTAATTGATCCTGCGGAGATAATTGATTCATTTTTAACACATTATACTACTTGAAAAGAATGTTTTAAAAGACAGACAATACCAAACACCAACAAGAGAGCCGCATGATCAGACAAACAAGTCTAAAGTGATGGAGTTGTTTTCCCAATCCCTAGATCTTAATTCAGTATACAACCTGTGTTGGGTAACTTCAAACAGGTATTCACAAGACATGAATGTCAGAAAATGTAGAATGTTCTCCAATTGTACTGGGCTGGAATGTCTGTCCACAGGTGTCAAAGGCTTGTTGAGTTTATGTAACACAGATGTGAAGCAGTTCTCAGAAAAAAAGTTGTTACAACCACAGTTCAGTGATTCAGAGGAAAGCTAAATCTTGAGGCATTTCTTAGTTTATAAAGTAATTATTTGAAAAGAAAAATGTAGACATAGCCAATATTTCCTTTACCTTTTTGTGGATTTGATCAAATAAGACAGACAACTTCTTAAACATAGGGAAACAAAGAATGACTTTAAAAAATAACAGCAGCCCTTCCATCAAAGAGGAAGGTGAAAAGGAGGTTGTTACTGTTTGGCCCCAAGTGCACTGTTCTGTATCAACAGAGCCACAGAGATCATTTTCTCTGCACTGTGGATGTAATGGGGACAGGAAGGCCTGGTGCACATAAGGCATCATCCCTTTGAGACTCAGGAATCTGGGTTGCTGGAATAGTTAACTGAGGCAATATAAGGGAGGAAGAGACAACACGTTATTCTACAACAGTTGCTTGGGATTTGCTCTTTTTTCCCTCCTCTGTGCTTTTTTTAGAGGTTAAGCTCTTTCTCTAGATTGGGTCACTGACAGTGGGTGAGCAACGCGCAGCTTTCACTTTTAAGGCCATTTTTCTCTCTCTGGTTACAAAATTGCTTATGTTGAATTCATTGTTTCTGATTTTAAAACAGGTTTTATGCTGCATCTTGCTGACTCATTCATCTTATGTTAGAAGTCTCATTGAGTATATAATACACTTTTTTGCACCAGCAAGCAGAAAGATGTTACATAACTAAATACTTTAAACCGTCAGGATTGTTTTTCATGGTGAATGATCTGACAATTGCTCTTTATTTTATGATTGTGGTCATGATCAGAGCTATTGGATTGCCATCTATCCTCCACATTCTACAAGCATCACACTGCATGTGCCTTCCAGGCTGTATTTGTTTTGGTGATAAATTGCTCTTCCATCAGAGTGTGCATGGACGCCCAGTCTCTCAGCTGGAAAAGGACATACGAGCGGACCTTGGCTTTAGGGCCGTCCCCATAACAGAGGAACAGCGACATCAGTTCAGCCCTGGTCCCCGCACTACAATGTTCCGCATTCCAGAGTTCAAATGGTCACCCATGCACCAGAGACTGCTCACTGACCTGCTATTTGCTCTGGAGAGTGATGTCCATGCCTGGAGAAGGTGTGTTAAGTGTGTTATGTGAACTGAAGTAATTGTAGAGGGAGGGTAATCAAAGGAGTAATCCTGTAATTTTTCGGAGGGGAGTTTCTGTGTAGCAATTGCTGCTTGGATAAGAATACCTCAGGCTAAATACTGTATATGCAACCCCCCCCCCCCAAAAATAACGTTTATGACTATAACCCTGTTCCCATGTCTCTCTGCAGCAACTGCACCAAATCTGTCATGGACTTTGTTAATAGCAATGAAAACATAATTTTTGTCCACAACACCATCCATCTCATCTCCCAAATGGTAGACAACATAATCATCGCCTGTGGAGGGATTTTGCCCCTTCTTTCTGCGGCCACCTCTCCCTCTGTAAGTGCATCTGTATCCCACTCAAGGGAAAGGAAATATTGCCATCTAGTGGATCTTGAGTGCAACCACTTTAGTCTATATTTGTCTTGCATTTATAGTAATAACATATGCATGTGCATGCAGTGGTACTTTTTCAATCTGAAGTGTGTTTTTTATTCAGATTACACATCGTGACATATGTAAAATATTTGGGACTTTAAATTTAAAAGTGCTTTTCCACCACTGAGCAACAGCCCAGTCTTTTTCTCTTAAACTCAAACAGTCCTCTTCATTGGTTATAGTTGCCTCAGGTTCAGGAGTAGTTTAATCTTATCCTGATATCTCTCCAAGGCTGTGGCTTTTGAAGAGCTGACGTTAGTTCAAGTCCTTGTCTCTGGAATCTGCCCCAAACTTATAAATCAAGTTGTTTCCAATTTACTCAAAGCTCCCTTATCACTGTTGCTAGTACATCTTTTTCAATCATTCTTTTTTCTTCTGCTATACTTTCCATTAATATGTCTGGATAGGACACTTTGGGAGCAGTCCACTTCTTTAACAATGAATTTCTGTTGCTTACCCTCCTTGTGAAGGGTGAACAACTGTCAAGTCAGCTTCTTCATTATGGTATATGCCACTTCACTTCTTTTGTATTAAAAATTTCTCTTTTTCTGTTTTGGCAAACAAATTTTCTAAAAAACTAAATTTGGGTTTTTTATCAGCTGTCATAATGATCAAAATTAATTAAAAATAACATTTCATATATATTACACTTTGTGTATGCAATAAATAAGTTTCACCTTTTGAATTACTGAATTAAAGTTTTGATGACAATCTATTGAAATTCACCAGTATGTCCACAGGTAGTTGTTCTGTGATCATCTTCTGATCATCCTGATTTTGAATTTGTTGTAAATACTCTTGTTCACTTCAATAACTTTTATCTTTCAAGGACCTTGTCATTTTTGTTTTACTTGCAATCCCGTTTCAATCCCATTTCATAAATAGCAAGAATACATTTTATGGCGAAATGGATTTTAATATTTCTTTCTTTATCTTTTTTGGCACCCAACTAGACTGTCAAGGTCAGTACTAATGCCATTTAAAATACTTTCTTTTAATGTTACACCCTATTAATTTTTTTTGGAAAAGGCTCTTATTCCCATTGGTTCGTCTTATTTGGAATATTATGTCCGCTTTGTCAGAGAGCCCATCTATCACCATAACAATGGTAATGAACGATGTAGTTTCTAATTTGCCATGACATGCATTGATAAGCCACTCTATTTCAGAACTAAATATTTTTATACTTACAGCTTTGCTTTTGTTAAAGACTACTAGTTCAATTGTAAACTTGTCAACTAAATGTTTTACACTTAATTCTCTTGTTTAATCATTCAAGACTGAGTTGGAGAACATTGAGGCAACGCAGGGCATGTCCTCAGAGACCGCCATTACTTTTTTGTCTCGTCTCATGGTTATGGTGGACGTTTTGGTGTTTTCGAGCTCCTTGAACTTCAGCGAGATCGAGGCTGAGAAGAACATGTCCTCTGGTGGTTTGATGCGCCAGTGCCTCCGACTGGGTAGGTTCTGTTTGCCTGAGACGGTTTCCTGCTGACTGAATGTCAGTGCGAAGGAGGGGATGGAAAATTACAGTATCATTAATTCATGCATGTACAACAGAAATTGAATTGAGTTTGAAGATACAATAGTGTTCGCTTCACATAATATTAATTCCTCTAATCCCTTTAAATCCCTTGTTTGATCAGCAGAGCTAATTAATTTAAGGATCCTTTGGTAATTGTGTAGTAAACTGTAGAATGCAGAGGGTTTCTTTGCAGTTTTTATTTTTAAATTCCCAGAGAGCAGAGACTTATCTGCAGTGCAGTCATGTTCTCGTTGCAAATGCCTTTTGTGTTTCTGTTAGATGTGGGAATCTGAGGTTTCCTCTGCCTTTCTGCATATGTTTTTCAGTGAATGTAATCAAGCAATAGTGAATTGTACTCAGAAACAAGTAATTGCTACATTTGAAATTAAATCATTCTCGAGTCAGCTGGTTTTTTTTGCCTGTATAAACTCTCATCTTTATCCTTGACTTTGTGCCTGTGGGTTTGTGTATTTGTAAGTTCGCATTTGGTTGATTGTTGCAGTCCCCAACTTGCAGTTTAGGGGATGGCAAATAGCCTTCAGACTTCAGTGTCTTTTTTCCAAACATAAAATTTCTCATCACTGCTTTAGTGTGAAATCAGTCTGGCTGCTGATTTTCCTCCTGCTCCCCTTCCCGTCAGCCTGGAACAAATAGTCATCAGAGATAACTGATTAGGTTTAAAGAGGTCATGCATGTTATCAACATTTAATTTTCATTTGATTCTGAAATTGGACCCTGCTTGTGTGCTTGGTGTGTCGTTTGTGTACAGTCTGTTGTGTGGCTGTTAGGAACTGTCTGGAGTTTAGACAGAGGCACAACAACAGGACTCAGGAAATCTTGCAGAATGCTGTGACCTGCAAGGTAGGATATAATGAAAAGTTTCATTGCCAATCTAAATTCTGTTACTTGAGCTAGTTAGTTAAATGTTTCATGATCATTTCCAAAATTTACCAGATTTTTGTTTTGGTTTTAGTTCTTCCGCATCTGCCTTTTTATGTTTCAAAAAAATACTTTTTTTTTCTTACTTTTTTTTTTTTTTTTTTTCCAAATAATTTCAAATAGAGTGATGATGAATTTCTTTTTTAGACATCCGGGGAAACTGGCCCTACTAACCTGTCTCCAATCAAAGATCCTGATCGGCTGCTGCAGGATGTGGATATCAACAGACTGCGAGCTGTTGTGTTTCGTGATGTGGTGAGCCTGATCAAACTGTTCAAAGTCAGTCCTCAAGAGCCAACATCCTGCGTGTTTTAGTCCAACCCACCTAAATCAGATAAATGGGTTATTTGCAGGCACTTGACCAGGTCTGCTAACATGTTCAAGAAACCACATCTTAAACATAGATGTAACTGGCCCTTAAGGATTGAAGTTGGATTCCTTTGGTTTGACCCTTTTCAGAAGACGCATAAATGTTTGTCACAATTTAGAGATGCATCAATCAGTTCTGATGAAGCTTTCAGTTTAGCATAATCTAATTTCTTTGTAGGAACTGTTGGATTCAGATAATGTTTTCATAGTAGTATTGCCATGAATGGTAATTATGTAGACAATATGAGGCAAACATCTGCTGCTGGCCAAAAACCAAAAAAAAAAAAAAAAAGTGTGTTCTGAAGACTTGCCTATTGTGACAAAGTTTATGACTTAGCAACAATGCAACTGCTTTTTCTCACTTGTTCATGGCTGAAATAAACCACAGTAACTTCTTGGTGTAGACAAAATTGCTCTTATTAAATAGCTTACACCTTTTATGCTTTTCCTGACTTCTGACTTACTGATACCATAAACCAGTGCTCCCCGACCTTTGTCCGTTGGGTCCGCTGTCCTGCATGTGTTAGGTGTTTCCCTACTGCTACACATCTGGCTTTAATGAATGGGTGAATAACAGGCTTCTGCAGCAATTGAAAGCATGCCAAGGAGGTAATGCAATCTTTTGAATTAACTGTGCTTCAGTGGGGAAACGGCTGAAACATGTAGTAGAGTGAGCCCTGAGGACCTGGGTTGGGGACCAGTCAAGGTTAATGAAGCACAATATTGTCTGGTTTCTGTCACTAACTGATTTCTTGGTAAATACTTTCACATTGTAGCAAACTTGAGTTTTAAGTGCAATAAGTCTTACTTACTGGAAAACAATAGGCATATTTTGTTAGTATGTCAAATCACTTATCTGCAAAGATAGATGTTTTTAGTTAAACCTATTTTTGGAAAGTTGTGGCATTGTATTTTTATGTACTGTTGTGTTTGTAAGAAAACCCAGCCATCTGAATAGAAAGCTACATAACTATTGTGATTTCTTCCCACAGGATGACAGTAAACAAGCCCAGTTCTTGGCTTTGGCTGTGGTGTACTTCATCTCTGTCCTCATGGTTTCCAAATACCGTGACATCCTTGAGCCTCAGTGTGAGCCTGGGAAGATGAGCTGTCAGTTAGGCCGCAGTGTACGCCAGGAGATCAATTCACCGACCAGCAAAGGTGCTACACCCCTTTTGTTGCATCCATTCTTCTGTTCATCTAATCTTAGTTTGAAGTGACTGTGCCTGATTAACAAAATGCTAAGTAGAGTGTTTTCTCTTGTTCTGTTGCCAGCTTGCAGGAGCTGCATGCTCATTCACTATAACAACAGGGATACCCCTGCCTGTGTTCCACCAGCTCAATATGATTTATTCATGAGTTCTGCTAATTGCACTGCACACAATTCAGTGTGGAAGCAAATAGACTTGTGCTGAAGTCTGAAGTTAGAAACTTGAATAGGCATCAACATCCACTCTAAAATAAAAGGAGGAAAGTGCCTGGCGTCATAAATCATACATTAAGTCACATGAAAGGAAATCATTGGCTGCCCTCAAAGGTTTAACACAATGTCTGCAGCAGTGGAAATTGGTTTTGTGAAATGTACGAGTGAACATACCTTATCAACTTTCATTGAGATAAAAGGTGAAGTGAATAAAAGAAAATAGAAGTAGGGGAGAGCGGCCAAAGGGAATATGTAGGTGTAATTTAAAGAGCTGAGACCACGCAAAGAAGATAAGCAGTGAGAAGTTAAGAGATGAAAAAGCTGTGGGTTTTTGGGGCAGTGGAGCCAGGCTTGCTATTTTCAGCCCCATCTGTCAGTGCCCATTAGGCAACCAATCCACCAGAGGAGAATGGGATCATAGAGGTTGCTGGGAGGAGAAAGGCACACTGCCGCCTTCATAAATTTCACCAGAAAATAGGGGAATTTTCCAGACGGCATGTGGCAGACGATTGTCTGATGGACCAGGAAGCTAGTCGACTTGCAGGCTAAATCAGGCCCTGCTGACCGCGTTAGGGGGCATGTGATGAATATTAATATATTTGCCCTTGCATTTTAGCAACCGCTGGGTCAGGATAAACTACAATCAAAACGACAAGGAGCTTCTGGAACTCCTCAAAAATAATTGGAGAACTAGATCAACTTTTAGCTTTACCTTATGTTCTTTTTGTTTCAGTATGTTTTAAGATGTTATCTTAGTTCCCCATCCTAATAAGAAAACAAAACAAAACAAAAAACAAAAAACAAAAATATATATATATATATATATATATATATATATATATATATATATATATATATATATATATATATATATATATGCATGCAGAAAAAATGAATCATGTTTTATTAACACAGAAGGAGAAAGAAAGTCAAGTTAATCTCAAGGGAAAATCAAAGCTTCTGGAAAGAGATCTTAGAGGCTCCCTCAGCATGTGGCTTTCTCTACATATGCAATATTTGCTCTTTGGCTTTGAATGTAAAGTCACCCCTTGTATGCATTCTTTCTGTTAATAATTTAGATGGTACTGAATTCATCTTTCACCATTTTATTAAACACAGTGCCTTGCAAAAGTATGAATGCCGGTTGATCTTTTCCACATTGCAACCACAGACTACAATGTGTTTCATTAGGAGTTTAGAATACAGACCAACACAAAGTTATTATGTGGTTATGAATTCAAAGATAAGGATATGAAAGCTGTGATATGCATTTGCATCCAACCACTACCATTCACTGCAGTAACAGTAAGGAGGGTTTTTGATGTATGTTTCAAGTCACCATGCTCATCTAAACACTGCCATTTGAGTCCTTTACAAAATAGCTCAAGCTCAGTGAAATTGAATTGAGGACATCTGTAAACTGCTGATGGACAATAAGGACAAAATCTTTATAACAATGTCTTATTGCATTTATTACAATTCTCATCATAGAGACAATAAAAAGTATTTGCTACAGTATTTTTAGCAATACGCTTGCAATTGTATTTAGACCTATAATCCTACATACTGGTTCAAAAGTGATCAAATTATCTTTATCAAATACATTAGTTACACATAGTAATGCATTTCACAGCTGAACAGCATTTTTGAATGTTTTTGTATTTAAGGAGGGTCTCATAGAACCAAAGGCAGTAACATTAATAAGTAGAACTAAGTTTTGGCCATATTTGGAGGTTTGCAGTTCTCATTAGTTAAATTTGACTGTTATCATGATAAGTCCTAATTATTAAGATATCGCTTTTGATCTTTTTTTCACAGAAACACAAAAGAGCACAAAAATTATTCATCAACACGATAGACATTAATTCTCAGATTTTGCCACAGATTCAAATTTGAATTTAAATCTTGATTTCATCTGGACCCTTCTAATGTTATAAAGATGTTTTAATTTAACCAGTTAAGGTAAATATATGGTTGACGCCTAATGCAGATGATTGCATTTAGACTATCAAGTTAAAGGGTGCAAATTCACAACACAATGCACATCAAACCGGTACTATTTATTTTAGAAATAAAATAAATTTCAGAAAATGAAACCTAAAAAGAAAGCATTTGAAATTTGTTGTTATGCTTCAACATCTGTGGAAAAAAAAGTTCAACAGGCACCAATACTTTTGCAATACACTTCTTGTTAACATTAGATTGTACACTGTATGCATCAATGGCACATTTTTTGGCTGTTATTTATTTTATGTATACGTCAGTGCCTAAAACTCCCTAATTTGTGTCTATCTTCTACAGAAACACCACTGTCATTCACAAGCAGTAAGGAGATTTTTTTGCCATCTGAAGACCTTCAGATAGAAACCTCTTTACCCCACACAGACTCTGGGATTGGGGATGAGCAGGTAGCCAGCATCCTTAATGGATCTGGCCTGGATCATAAAGTGGGAGGAGTTAGTGCTGTGAATGAGCTCATTTCTACACTTTCCTCTGAGGTGAAGAAGTCCCAAGAGATTCTGTCTGAACCCTCTAATGTCGAGGTGCTCAAATCGTCCTCCTCCGTCATCAGCATTAGTCAGTCCAAGAAGGGTATTAATGTCAAGGAGATTTTGAAGAGCTTGGTTGCTGCCCCGTTGGAGGGTGTGGAGGCTGGACTTGAGCCAGTGTCCTTCCCAGACTGTGCTGCAAAGGCCCAGGCTGTGCTGCCGGTACAGTTTCAGTCCTTTGACAGGTGAGATGTTGAGTTGGCTGCAAATATGCAACTACCTGAAAATGACTGCCATGGATCATTATTACAAATGTATCTTTTTTTTTATTTATTTATTTATTTTTTTTTATTGATGTCAAAGTAAGAAGGTCACAACCTGGATTTTTTGAAAGTAGGCATTAAACATCATGTATATTCTCCCACTCATCACTCTGTTTTGGAACTCTGAACTAATACTTAGGATTTTATATTTAAATTCAAGCATTGTTTGCACCCATTGTTTTGCACCAGTTATTAGCTACTTCAAAACTTTTTTTCCCCCCCTTTTTTGAGCAAAAATTGTCATGTTTATGTAACGGTGTTACTTGGTGTATGGTTAGAATTCACTTTTTTAAAAAAGGTTTCTAGTGGTCTTTATTCATTAATATCTGGCAGGAAAAAGGGCAGAGAAAAAAAGGGAAAACATGCATTGAGAATTGTAACCTCTGCTCAACCACTGAACCATGTGGTGCCCCAAATTTGATAATGTTTTTGAGATCTAAACTGATCTTTGACAAAGATGGAATAATTATAGACTTTGGTATAACTATGTTTACAACAATGGCGTCTAACTGTGGTCTACACCAACCAGGGCCATCATGTTTTAGATGTGCCCCTGCTCCAGCACTGCTGTATCAAATGATGGAATTACTTCTTCAGCATATCATCAAGTTCTATAGAGGCCTGATGATGAACTATTTCTGAGTAAGTTTTTTGAACCATGGGGGAAAAAAAACCAGCAAAAAAAACATGCAGGACTAAGTGGAAACCACTGGTTTAAAGCATAAGCATCATGCTTTTCATTAGTTAGTGACAATCTAGGAAACATGAAAATCAAAAAGAGATTTGTGGTTTGTTGATGAACCTGAATGCATGTGGTCTCTCAAGTAACCATAAAATTGTTATCTTAATCCATCAGGATTATCTCAGGTATGCAAGATGGCAGTAATGGTTTCCAAGATGACTGGAGCACATTATTTATTTCAAGCCCACTTGTTTTGTGCTCTTTCTCTTCACCAGGAATTTTTTTGTGTTTGAAATGGTCTCTCAAGCACTGTCGTGGTGTTTTAGTTTATTTACATTCCTGGATTAGATTGAACCGCACAGTAATCTGTCTGGATCTGACTGTTTACAAACCTGCTGCTGCAGGGATTTCAAGCTTGAGCTCCCCCTGATCCCAGATTCCTTCTGGCTGTTTTCTTCAGCTGCTTTTGCACAAATGTTCCATTTCTGCCACTGATTTAACATTGTTTATGACAAATTCAGCAAATAAACACCCTTGAAGGGTGAGAAAAACATGTTCTGAAATGAGAGCAACAATGGACAATTCTTTGTCCCTAATGTATTCTGTTGTTGAGCTTGGGCTAGGTGATCCTGATGAATGGAGGGGGAAATGTGGAGGAGTATGTGGAGAAAGGACAGCTGACAGGACAGGGGTCTCCTGGGTGTTGATGACAGATTGAACAGAAGTGGCCACAGAACACGCCATGGCCAGCCATCGTCCTCACACCTCACATCCATAATGGAAGCTGGCAGCCTCAAATTAGTCACCGCAGCAAAGTGTATTATTTTTGAAATGCTTTCACACAAAACCTCCTGACCACATTTACAACTTTGTCTAATGCTTTTCATGTCACTCCCCCCTCCTGCTTCTATTTGCTGTGTCTAATTGTGTGCCACCTGCCAGTGAAATGAGCTGCCAACCATGGAAAGATCTTTCATTTGTCTGTCACGGAAAAAGTAGATTGAGAGTGACAATATCAAAAAAAGAGGGGAAAAAAATGCCTTAAAATGGAGTGCATGGGGGCCGTCTGTCATATCGAGGACAGGTTTAAACAGCACAGCAACCAGACTTCCACTTGACCTGCAAGAAATACAGTAGAGACATACCTCAGTAATCCTCCACTTCCTTCCTTTTGTCTCCCAACCTTCCAGATTAGAAATACTGTTGGTCCTTTAATAATGCATGAGAATATATATATTTATATATATAGTGTGTGAGTGAAATGTAGTGCCTTGGATTCATGCTCTTTGTACAGCTTCTCATTTCAAATTTAATTTGTTGTTTTTATGTGACAGACCAACACAAAGTAGTGCATTATTGAAGTAGAAGAAAATAAAGATATGTTTTGTTTCTGAAGAAAGGTATCCCTACAGCATGACGATGCCTCCTCTTTGGGTGACATATATTTTTGTTCATAACAGTCCAAAAGTCTATTCTGGCCTCATCTCAGAGAATCTTCCACATTTTTGGCGTGGCCCATATGGCACTTCTGACAGACTTTTAAACTGGACTTCTTAGAGCTTCTTTCTTTGTTTTTTTTCTTTGTTTCTTTCTTTCAAAAATGTCTTTTTTTTTCTTGCCCCTCCTCCATAGCGACCAGATTTGTGGAGGGCATGACTAATAGTTGAACAGATTCTCCCTCCTCTGTATTTTCTCCAGAATTACCATAAGCCTTTTGGCTGCTTCTCTCATTAATGTTTTGCAGCCTGTCAGTTTAGTTGGATGACTGGCAGATTTGCAATAGTGCCTGAAACTGTTTTTTGGATCCAGCTAGTTCTCGATAATGTCCAAAGCTTGGAATATTGTTGGATAATCTAACCTTGTTTAAAACCTCTCCACAACTTTATCACTGACCTGTTGGGTGTGGTTCTTAAACTAATACTAATACTATTTGACTTTTGTCACTTTTGGTTTTGCATTGCTATCCAGTATTGTGTGGTCATTCCTTATCTGGCAATGGTTTCCCTTTGTGCAACTTTTACTGAATTAATTTAATATTTTTACTTCAGTTAGTTCCCTACTTATTGGTACTAATTAGACTCATATGGACCCAGTTTTTACTTCTTTCTCATCAGTTCCCTCCCTTTTTTTGCCTTACAGGCTTCCCTTATTTTATGGGCTTCCTATGTTTTATTGGACATCTTTTTCATTGCTAAGTTTCTATTTAAATTAAATATTCACTGAGATTGACCCTCATGGTCTGTTGTTTGCACTTGCCTCAACACAGTCAGTTGGTACTTATCCTACCGTGACAAAATGTGAAATAGATTGCTAGATGTGAATACTTTTGTAAAGCACTGTAAACACAGTGCTTTTCATTTTCTCAACATTTCTTAATAAAGCCCTTTAGATTGGAATCTTCTCTGGGATTTATAAAGGAAATATTTCGTTGGTTACACTTTCATTTGCCATGGACTTCATTAATATTCATCCTGAGATTAATCCTTGCTTTATTCTCTGCAACTCAATTAAGACAATCCTATTAATAAAATATGTACTAGATAATCTATACATGATTCATGAGCACTAGACTTATGAATTATTCATGAAAAGAGGTCTATGTTTTAGCAACATCCTGCTGATCTAATCCAACATCTCAGCCAGGCAGAAAGAAAGGCGTGCTTCTCCGATGACTTTGGGAAGCAATAATAAATTTACTCATGGTTTCTACAATTAATAACATGCTGGTGTTGGTCTGAAATCTGTCAATTTAACAGAGTATAACTGTAGATAGCTGTACTAAATAACTAACACTTGTCATCAGTGTTCTTCAGAGCACAGCCTTATCCCTGATGGTATAAATATTTTAGTAAGCGCCCAAGCACTTCTTGAATATTTCTTCTTTATTATTCTGTGGATTTTGATCCAACTTTCAAATACTTTGCTTAACTGCTGTCATCTGTATAAAATACATATTTGGCTGTCCACTGGGCAGCCAAATATGTTCACTGTATATACAATTTTTGTAGCTCATCTGCAAAAAAAAAAAATACTTTGATAAATAAAATATCAATGCTTTAACAAATTGGGGCAAAATTTGTGGTGTAGAAGAGGAAGATATGGGCAAGTGGTAATAAACCACCCATAAATGGTTTGCTTCTAGCTCAGCGGGCTTCAGCTCAGCGGGCTTCTTGCTCGTGATCTGGGAGATGGAGTGTGGATATAAAACAGCCACAAAAGACGACAAAAGTGTGTGTTGTTTTGCAGACGGAGGATATCTGGGGATTTGCTTCAGATGACAACAGGCTTAGCTTGTGACAGTGCAAAGGCCTGGCCTTTGTCACCCAGAGTAACTGCAGGATATTGAACGAGACATTATCTGGCACCTTCACAAACTGAAAGGCCAACTGCAGACCCGATAAGGACAAGCTTCTCTTCACTGTCAGGGAGCTGCAGCAGACCCAAAGTCACTCTACCCTTTTTTTTTTTCTTTTTTAAGTTCTTGGCAAGAAAAAGACTGCATGCAAACAGTACTTTGAGTTACTGGGCTGCCTGTTTTCTTTTGAAAGGTCATGTGCAAGTTTTATTTTGATCTTCCACATGCTTTCTGTCACATTTTTTATTATTTTTTTTATTTTTTATAAATGATCTGTCCTTTTCCATTTTTAGCAGTGTGTGATGCATAGTGTAGTGCCTTCTATATATCGAAAGGAAACCATAATTAATTTCCTTAGTGTTTTTGTGTATTAAACTAAAAAAAGAAAACCTTTAGCCCCTCACAAGTTGTAACTGTGAAGATAATTGAGGTAAAGATGATTAAATTTCCTAAGACCTTAACTGTGAAAACTAAAAATAAACTAATTTAATTTACAAGTAAGATGAATTATTTTTATTTTTAGAGCAAAGATTGTTGTGCATGCTAAAATGCTCCACCTCTGTGAAGCAACTCATTTGGTAAATACCTTCTTTATTGGTACATCTGGAAAATATGTGTAAAAGTCTGGAAATAAATTATATATTAATTCAGAAGCATAAACCATTCAATCTCACAATTTTTTCATTTTTGAAAATACACAAAAAATGTTTGGCATATTAAGAAACAACAGTGAGAGCAAATTCAAATTTATAGTGAAAATTTGCTGAGATTAACCACAAAACCACAAACCTCTTTTTAGAGAGCTTTTAGTTGGGAACGTTTCAAGCTTAACATATTAAAAATCAAGACACATCTTCATTACTTATTTTTCTTTTTGCTTTGTTTTTCCATTTTATTTACTTTCCTTGGATGGGGGTAAATCTTGGAATATTTATTTTTGTTTTTGTTACTGTTTTCCGTGAAACAAAATATATTTAATTCTAAATCTAATAACGTACAATGACACTACAAAAAATATGCAGATGCATTTAGGTTTTCCCTGTTTTTTGGTTTAGTAATATTCTCACAGTTGCTCTTTTGGAGTTTCTTGAATGTTTTTCTTTCTTCTTTTACTGTCACGGCTGGTAGCAAAAAGCAGATGTAGAGGAAAGAGAGTTGCTCAAAAGCAGATCTTTACTTGTATTTACTTATGTCTCTTGTGTATAAGCGCATGTATTTTTTTAAGTGCTACAGGATAAAAGATGCGGTTACAAGTCAGGATGTTTACTTTTCAGATGCTCTGCCTAATGAGTGGCCATGCTTAGGCTGTCTGACTCGAAAAGCAGTAAGACATGAGAAACAAATTTACTTTCTTTTGTTTCTTACATCACCTACACATAATTATTTTATTTATTCCTATTTCATGTAAAATATTAACTTCTTTGGAACAAAAGTTTAAGTAATTTTTAAAGGGTACAGGACCTACATCCTAAGTTGTTTAGTAATTAGGTTTTTATTTTATTTGCATGAAAAGGGCACTGTTCATTCAAAGCTCCTCACAGTAAATAAAAACCTAAAAAAAAAAAACTAAATTAAACGCGACAAAGCACAGAAATGTTTAGAAAGTCAAGTTGAAATTAGTTTGAATTTTTTTGTATATTCATTTAGTTAAGTAGTTTTTTTTTCCCTGAAAAACATGTTTCACATAAATTCAGCTCTTTTTTTATTTAATGGGTGCCAAAAGTTAAACCATATGAATATTCCAGTCGTGTTTTACAGTTTGAGTTTTGTCTGTCTTTCTCTCCTGTATTATATTATGTGTTTTATGTTTTCAATCAGCAGAGATTAAACCGGCAAGTTTCATGCTATGTGAAATATTTATTTAATGTCCACACTCTTTTGTTCTTGTTTGTGTGAATTGCACACGCTCCTTGTGTTTCCTGTAGGAGTGTGGTGGTTCCTGTGAAGAAAACCTCCCCTGGCAGCTTTGCGGTCAACACGCTGGGGTCCAGCAGCACCAGCACCTCCCCTGGGCTTTCGAGCTGCAGCACCCCCAACATCTTTGCCGCTGCCTCTGCAACCCCTAAAAGCATGATCAACACCACTGGTGGGCATAACAAAAGGGGCTTGAAATAGACATACAAAATTTAATTAATCTACATTCCATATTTAATAGTTAATTTTAGATGATTGTCACTTTAGGTGTGCTTTTCATCCTGATTACCCCTCTGTTTTTTGTTCTCTTTAGGCCACAATAAGAATAGAAACAAAACTGGCCATTTTGATCTCTTGACCCTGTCCTTGCTTTCTAAAACCACTAGATGGCTCTCTTTGCTTTCTGTTCCCCATCATCCTCCACTGTCCACAACCAACTTCAAAAATACCGTTCTTGACACATTACTGTACCTCCTCATCCCCAGATTGAGTCTTTTTGTAATATACTGTAAACTGAAGCCTTTCTAAAAGTGAGAATGAATTTACACGTATATATGAAATGTAAAATGTACCCCTGCCTGATTTCATTACCTGCCTCTTTTGCTGTCATGCTGATTCTCCTGGCCCTCTTCTCTGGTGAACTGGTTTCACCTTAGAGCTTATGTTGTCTGCGAGTCTCAAAAAATCTTTTTAACACCCAAAACATTCAGAGCTTCCCCACAAGTTCAGTGTGCTAATTTTGCAAAGAAAGCACCCCTCTCCTTTTTGAGCCCCTGGCTCAGGAATGTAAGAAATGTATCCAAATAAAAATGGGCTTTCTTTTAGCTAAAACCGCACATTTACACCCAGACCTCGTGAGCTCCTTTAGCCTGATTTTTGCCATTTAGTGAGAAAAGTTTAAAGGTGACCATCTGCTTTCGTATAAATTTGATGCTTCACATTTGAATAAGTGTGCTGATAATCACTGCTTTAATTAAAGGCAATTTAGGTGAGGAAATAGGTTTAGTAAATATATTATTTTTACAAATTGAATCTTCAAAACATTTTCACTTGGGCTTCAGAAAAGAGGGAAACTGATTATTTTAACTGTTGAAATTTGAACTTTTGCAAATTGAGCTGAAGTCTACAGGGTGCCAAAATGTGATTTTATTGGAGCGACATATATGTATATAGGTTTTGTGTTTCCTGCTTTACACTATTAGAATGTTAAAATGTGGTTTAACATTTAAAATTAAAAAGTTTACATTTAAATACATCCATCCGTTCGTCCATGTCCGCTTCACTTTTCAGATGGGACATCTAAAACCTATTCAATTTGTTTACATTGAATATAGCTAGGAATACTTCTGCTCTTCATAAATGCCGACTACTTTTTTGTTCCCCTGCAGGCGCCGCTGAGGCAGCCTCTGCCTCTGCATCGTCTTCAACCAGTTTTGTCAACGGCGTGACGAGTAAAAATCTTCCTGCCGTGCAAACCGTGGCCCCCATGCCTGAAGACACAGTCGAAAATATGAGGTTCAACTTGTCTTTTTGACCTTCTTAGCGTTCTGTGTTGCTAACTCAGTTTGTGTTACTAATGGACGACATCAGTGACTACAAAGTTGGGTGTATGTAATGCATTTTTTTTATATATATGTATTTACCCTAATTGTGTGATTTTATGTATTTATAAATCCCCATTTATGTTTATCAAGCCTGACATGTGCATAGCTTTGCACATATTTCTGGTTGGGAACCTCAATACATTCAAACATACAAAACAAGATCTTTCTCCACAGTATGTCTATGTCCAAGTGTTGTGCTTGAGGAATAAAAATTTGGTTTCCATGGCTGCAGTAACTAATATCACTCATGCTATTTTTCTGCTGCAGTTTGAGAGGAGAGTAAAGCGCCTATGCTAAAATATGTGCTCCACAAAATAAAGAAGTTTAAAAAATTTAATTCTTATACATCTATATATATATAAGATTTTTCTAAGACATTCTTTTATTTTGTAGAATGCAATATATTCTTTATTTCTTGTTTAATCATTTTATCTTACAAGGGTTGCATCTTCTCTTTCCGTCTTTATCTTTTGTGAAATAGACCATAATCCACTACCTAAAGGACTGACACCTTCTGAGCCCAAACCCTTTAGCTCTCTGACAGGATTACAGGCAGCCTACGGAGAAGCAGGCCCATCTGTGCGAGTCACCTAAACCTTCAGCTTGCATCCTTCGTTTTATGCCAATGTGTTATGCCTATGCTGTGTCTTCTCAGCTGGCTGTGGGGCAGATTACACTACACATCCATCCAAATCCTACACCAAGCCTTGCTGTCTCTCTCTGTCTATCTGCTTTTTTGCCTGTCTTAGGAAAGAAAACAAGCTACAGCTCTCTTAAGGTTGCCTTTTTTCATCTTTGTGTGTACACCTAAGAGCACATAGATAAGCAGAGGCTCGACTCGCATCTCTTTCTGTATTCAGTCTGAGTTGAATAGCTGCATGACTCCAGATTTCTGATTTTCTGAAGGTGTTCAGATAACGTCAGGCGGACTCATGCAGTGACTACTGTATGGCTCTTATTCTCCAGCCCTGAATTACTGTGATCTCCCTTGTAGCCCTGGCCACATGTCTCTCTAAAAAAAAAAAAAATCAGCTAGCTGCTTAAATATGTTCAGACAACTTGTTATTGACATTTCTGTTTATGGCAACCACACTCGTGATATTTGCTTCCTCCACAACCCTGGAAAGCTGACTAACTGCTGGCAGCATTGTGCTTGTTTGCCAATTTAATCATTTCTTTCTGACTATAGCTTGATATGATGTTACATTATCTTCATTTTGTTTCAGTTTAACTCTACTCTTTTGGTGTTCATTTTACAGCATTACTACAAAATTAGAGAGAGCATTGGAGAAAGTGGCTCCCTTGTTGAGAGAAATCTTTGTGGACTTTGCACCCTTTCTGTCACGGACTCTGCTGGGCAGCCATGGACAAGAGTTACTAATCGAAGGTATGGTTGTATTTTAAATGCTGCCTGCTTTCATGTCTCTGTCAGCCTCCTGTTGTACAGTATTAGTTTGACTGGCTGCTCCATCGATGTGTGCACCCTCAGCAGAAGTCTTGGACAAGAAAATCAGTTTTTGCACACAAGCAGGAGTTCCTAACATTTCATCTCCTATGAATGTTTGGGGTTTTTTTTTGTCACTCCCTGGATGCAGTTGTAAAAATGAAACTGGTTTATTTTTACAACCATATAAATCCAGAAGTATTTTTTTTGGGGGGGGCTTTTGTGGATTTTTCTTATAATTTGCTGCAAGAAAATTAGGGTTAGCAGTCGGGGAATTGTCATTGTTATATTTTTAATGGCCAAAATGAAATAAAAAATTGTAGGTATAAACTTACTGTTGGCACTAAAAAATAAAAATTTGATTTTAAAAAAAAATAAAATATTACTTTTATATACCACAAAAAGACAAAAATCCTGTTTTTATGTAAAATTATACATTTTTGAAAAGCTATGCATGATAATAGTTTTGCAGTGTTTACTGTTCATAAAAATACATCTTTTGAACACAGACTGGGAGTTGGTATTAGCTGGATAATAAGCTGTGCTATCTGCTTGAGTAACCAGGTTGCAGTTGGCTGCTTAACAGCTTTACGTCAATGAGTGATAGATTTCACACTGCTGTCACTGTGTGTTACACATGTGGAAAATTTTCCTAACAGCAGAATTTGTATGTTTGAGCTTCCTTTCAGCCAGCTGACCAGGATGCAGCAAAAGGTTGGGGACGTTTGTGGTACTGTGTTGCTTTGTGTTACATCCAAACATTGAAAACTTGTCTCATACATTTTCTGCCAACTCATTTAATAAACTGTAAATATTATGAATAAAATATTTAGCTTTTTGTGTGCGTAATGCTTACGGATTTGAAAGTATCCCAACAATTTTAATCGTCCCTAACCTTCAGTTTCAGTTGCTCACTGCAAAATTACACAGGAAAAAACGCATCATTGCCACGTAAAAGCAGCTTTAGCTTGAAATCATGTTAGAACTTTTTGTGCCTAACCTCATAAACTTATATGAGAGAGTGCTTACACACTGCTCCCCAGGCTTTGGCTTGGATTCACAAGATCACTATGGCACTTCAGTCTGCATGCACATCTGCGACACTCAGTCTGCAAATGTTTGCCTGGGTGTGCACAGTGCAAATTATATTTATGGACTTTTTTGCCCTTTAACTTACAAGCCAAAATAATTTTTGATTCTATCTAATTTTCAAGCTGTTTTCTTGTAGAAGTAAACTTACTCGTACTCTCAGCAGTACGAGTAGAGTGAAGCCAACTGAAACAATGTGCTCCCTTCATGTTTTTAAAATTCCTTTGACAAAGCATGTGTGCTTTATATAGATTATACATTAAAATAAATCTTATTTCTAGATTTAAAAAAAAAATAATCTCAATTTATTTTTATTTTTTTCAGTTTGTTGTTGACTCTGAAAATCAAACCAAACTTAATTTCAAATATTGCACCAGCGAGACGTTTTACACTGTTACAACATGGTTGCACCGCAAACATGTTGAGAAGATGTCTTGGATTGACGTTTGGCTGAGGCTTCTTGCTCAATGTCAAGAGGGAGGAAAGAAAATTCAGGTAGCAAAGCTTTGACAAGTGTGAATATGTCTGTTACCCTTTCACTCACAGTCTGTCAGCAGACTGACCAAGCTGACAAACCAAGGCTGATCTCGGGCTGCAGACTGTAACCCCACAAACAAGGTCGTAGATAGACAGCTGGGTCCTCTGCGCTCTTCACCAGACATGTTTAACCCTGTCTGAGTCTCTGAAAAGCACTTTCTGTTCTGGATTAAAACAACTTTATCTGAAATAATAAGTATGCAGATTTTTCACTTACACTTAGATGCGTATAGAAAGCTTAGCTGTGTTGAGCCACCTCAGAGTGTATTCGCTGCGGTCTGTTTGTGCTCATGCTGATTTTGTACTTTCTGTTTCTCTCTCTACTTTTCTTCCTGGACCTTCCCAGGCACACAGTTGAAATACTGTGCTGCAGTGCAAAGGCGCTCCATTTACCAGTAATTACCGCCCATCCATCACTCTTTTGATTGCCTTGGGTCAAGCCCTCCTGTGCCCCCTGTGCCCCGTTCCCTCACCCTGTTCCCTTCACCCCCTTTTCAGATGCGTGGTCACTGCAGCAATTATGTTGAGTGCACTAAGAGCTTCACACTTGGAGTTGGTGGGTAAGGGCTGTGCACGAACACTGCTGCTGTTGTGATGCCTGCCGCCTGCTTCTCGCTGTCCCTTGAGTGGCCCAGCCTGCCGCCACATCACCCCACAATGCCACATTCACCCGTGCCTCAACCCTGCGCTGTTTACAGGAAAGGACTGGCAGGGAGTGTTTAAATAGAATGCATTTAGTTTGTCTACCAGCACAAGGCCAGGGTCAGTCGGCCACCTGACTCCCTTGTCAGACCGGACTGACTTATGGCTCGCATGTCACTGCTATAACAAGGGGTCAAACGTGGCACTCCATGTACAAGAGAAGGGTCACTTCCTCTTAGAGTACTTACAATATGTTCCTTTGGGTAGTTTCCGCTGTTAAACAGAACAAGAAAAAGACACCTCTAAATGATCAATACATTTTTATTTTGCTATTTCTTTGTATGAAAAACAGTTGTTTGTAGATGTAGAAACTTTAACTCCATGTTCATTTTGCATCTTCAACTACAATAAATTTCAAAATGAGTTTTTAATGTTTTAAAGTATCAGTGAAGTGCTACTCTCTCTTTTTTCCTCTACTTTCTTGTCCATTTAGTCGACACAGATTAGCCCCTTTTGCATATTTAAATTTACTTGTAGTTTAAACTTTAATGTCCTTTTTTGGGAGGTAGATTATTTTTGATCAGATTTGTTTCCTTGCACTGTTTCAATTTAACCACAGTGAAGTCCAAACAGTTCCTAAATATTTTGTAATTGCAAAACTGAAACTAAGAATGGAGTGCCTTGCAAACGTATTTGTACCTTGATTTTGTATTTCACAATTTACCGCGTTACAACAACAAACGACAATATGTTTGGATAATGGGTGAAATACTAACAGAAAACATTCCATAACTGTGAAATGGAAAGAAAGAAATACAACTTCTTAGTGTGGTATGTGTCTGTGTTTAGCTCAACTGAACTAAGTTCTTTTTAAGACCGATTTTAACTGTAATTGCAGCTGCAAGTCATTTTGGGTATATGTCTACAATTTTTTTTCCACATCTAGAGACTCAAAATATGCTCATGTATGTTAAGCAGGACTCAATCAGATTGAAGGTGAAGGTTTGTAACAGCAATTTTCAACACTTGGCACAGATCCTCAATTGTATCCACCTCTGAACTTTGACTGGACCATTCCAGCACATGAAAATACTTTGATCAAAATCCTTCCATTGTAGTTCTTGCTGTGATTCTAGTGACTTTTGTTGTTCTGGAACATAAATTTCCATCCCAGTCTCAGGTTTATGCAAAATGAGTTACGCATACAATTTAGCATGTAGGCCAAAAATGCCAAAATGTTTTAGTCTCAACCTTATTTTCTGTTTGCTGTCTACCCTACATTACTGGTGCAAAATTGCAAACAGGAGTTTTTATGGCTTTCTTTCAGTAACGGCTTTCTTCTTTCAGTTGTCGTGTCGACAGATTCGCCCACTTGAGATGTGGGTCTCCTCGGCTCCTTTAGAGCCGCCACAGGCTTCTTGGCTTGTTTTCTGGTTAATGCTCTCTCTGCCCAGTCTGTCGGTTTACGTGGGTGGTCATGTCCTGGTAGGTTTGCAGTTGTGCCATACTTTTTCCATTTTTGGAAGATGGACTGAACCTAATATTATGTTATATAATGTAACCCTGCTTTAAACTTGTTCACAACCTTTTCTCTGACCTGTCTGGTGTTTTGCTTAGTCTTCATGATGCTTTTTCCTCCATAACGTTCTTGCATAAACATCTGAGGCTTTCACAGTTGAATTTACTCAGAAAATATATTATTAATGAAGTGGCTTCTTATGGTTATTGGTTACAATGGATTTTTATCTAGGAGCATGGCAGTGAAGGGGATTGAAATAAAATGCTATTTATTTGCAAAAGGTGTTTTAAAACTATTCATCACTTTCTTTCCATTTGAAAATTCTGTTCTACTTTTTACAGAAAATTGGTAACAGACTCTAAAGCTTTGGTTGTAACAAACTGTGAAAATGTTCAAGGGATATGGACACTTTTGCAAAGCTTTGTAGTCTCTTTTATCACCCACCCCCATCTTTTGAACCAAAGCACAGGTAGGATATTGAGTTTTAGTCTGCCTCATCTTTAATTAGTCCTTGAGAGTTACTTTCACTGCTGATTGCACCTCTCATGATTCTCTCCAGGTGCAGCAGAAAGGCGCAGAATATAAAACCAGTTGCAGGCACCGTTTCTACAAATGAGCTTTTCACACCTGTCCATGTTTCATTAGAGTTGTCTGCTTCGGTGGCTCACCGTCTGCAGGACGGAGGCTGGGGAAGAAGCTGTGAATGTCTGCTGTGAGCGTGTGGAATGTGTAAATGTAGATGTGGTTGTGTGAAGAATGCTTATCTGTTACAGATGTTGCTTAAATAGTTTAATAGCAAATTGGAAACACAGCTAAGAGTTTGAAGCCAGATCCAGTGGTGAATCCAGGTGAAATTGTAATGTCTGTGCTGCATTGTTTATCTTTAAGACACCATCTTCTGTCTTAACTAATGCAGTAAATATTGATCCTCAAAGATTCTCTGTTTGAAACATGTCTACCTACATTCCTGGTTCATAACTATTCTTTTCATCTGCTGTCTTGATAGGTCTCGTATGTATGAAGTCAAGCACCTCAGTAGTGGAGCTCGTCATGCTTCTTTGTTCTCAGGTAAAAAAAATATATATATTCCCCCATCATCCCTTGAAAGCCTTTTTTCTTCTCTCTCTTTTTCCCTTGGAGTGCGAGTTGTCTTATTTATCTTGGAGCTTAAGCTATCCCGTGCATATCATTTTAGTTTGCTTTCTCCAAGCCAATCAGAGACATACAGCTTTCTGACAACCCAATGACTTTCTCGCTACACCCGGGAGCACTAATCCCAAACCTTCCTTTAAGAAAATGAGCCCCACCTCATGTCCCTGCAAGTGACTGATCACCTCTGAGCTGACCCTCTGAATCCCTTGTTAAGCCCATGTTTTAGAGAAGGTCAGAGCCCTGATGTAGCAGTTACAACAGGAGATATTTAACATACCTTTTGTCAGCCCATCAGTCTTGCATCAGGAGCCCATAAGGAAGCCATTACTTGGTGCCTCTCTGTGGATCCAGACTGCAGCGCTTGTGACTGGAGGAGGTAGATCGCCACTGTGCTCTCTTCGAGGCATCCAAAATCCAAGGCGCTGTGCAGCAGGGAGCTCAACCTATGTTATATGGAGGCCATTATTCAGGAGCTTTCCTGAAAAAAAGGAAAAACCAACAGTGCATAGATGGGGCAGCCAGAACTGAAATATTGTTGCTCTTGTGATGGTTTTTGAAGGGCTACTTTTTGTGATGTTTCTTGGTCTGTGAAGTATCTATGGTGAGCTGTCTTTCCAGCTCTAGGATTTATTGCAGATGAAAGCGTCAGCATGCTGTTAAGGGCCTGAGTCCATCCCCCCTTTTAAACAGATAGCATTACTGAGGCTCCAGAGGTTCCTGCCATTAGGGGCTCTGGGGATGAAACCCAGGCTGAGATATTGATCAGACCATGAGACCTTGAAACTGGACTATATAGCTGGGTGTCTACAGCCTTTCAACTAGGGATGAGGTATTACCTCCTAACTCTCTTCTGTTCATAATCAATCTACTTATCTTAGCAACTAATATGATTGAAAAATTATAATGCTGTAATGGCAGTTTTTTTTTTTTTGCTTCTTTAAGCAGGGGAAAGCTAGCTGGTAAACACACTGCTTTTCTACATTTTGAAGGGTGTTTTTGGTAAGACATTGACTCCAGTGTATCAGCTTGTGATTATGAATGTGCCAAGTAATATTTGCTGAGTCTCAAACAAGAAAATTAGCACAAAAAGTGAAACAGAAGAGGGCTTGGCATGTGGAGAAACAAGAGTCCATGTTTCACTAAGTAAATACAGCTGTGGTAATGACGCAGGGATACTAGAGATATACATAAAAATTAAGAAGGACAGAAAATTGTAAGAAGTGGTACAGCTAAGATTACAAAGAGAAAAAAATATATAGTCAAAAAGGTTAACTCAACAAAGGCATAAAACAAAACAAGAGTAGGAAATAAAATGACTTAGATTTGTTAGATAACTAACCTAATGCAACAAAAATTAAAATTAGGTTAAATGAGTAAGAAATATTCCAAATTTCTAAAAGTGAGATAAAAATTCAGAAAAAGATAATTAGCATGGCTTGACTGGCCTTTGTTCTTCACAAAGGTCTTTTCACAGGTAGGGGGAGCAATCAGAACATTTTTACTTTGGGTAGAAACATTTTCCAGATGACCTGCATGAGTGACTTGGATGACCTACACACAAAAAAAGCAATCTGATGAAGACCATAAAAGGCTATGAAAATCGCTGAAAGCACCAGATAATCCTTTTCTCACATTTAGACACCTCATGTGTAAGAAACTAAACAGACTTGAACAAATATTTGTATGACTTGATTGCAGCTTTTGATGGAGTAAAAAATCTTTTACTTCCAAACATTCACCAGTTGCACAAAATTTCATAATTTTAACCCTTTTCATGGTCAGATGGCATGTATTGACTCAATAGGACTAGAAAAGGCTCCTAATTAATATCTTTGGGAGCATCTTAGGTGATTTTTAAACAGCGCAGCAGGTTTTTCTGATGCAGTCTGAGGGTTGGCTGACACCTCCTCGACATGCCAGCTTTGACACATTCCTTACATATTTCAGCTTTAATGTTTTAGGACAGCCAGGAGGGCATTTAGCTGACCTTTAGTCCTTCTCTGTTTTGTGGACTGTCAGTTTTATGAATAAATTAGTGCTAATGATCTGCCTTTTCTTATTTTTGCATACTAATCATGGCAATCATGGTGTGGCTGGCCTCGTCTGCAGACACGCTGTGTCTCTCCTCAGCCTGGGCAGCTGAATGAAAAGGTCAAGCAGCTCTGTTTTTTGTAACAGCTTAAACATGTATGGGGGTTTGGGGGGTTCTAGAGTGGAGCCACAGAGATTTACTGATGGAAGGCCCCCAGATGTGGAGACTATAACAGAGCAAAGCTGAGCAGATAAAAGCAAAGGCTCCCACATACTGACAGGTTGGATTGAAACACCACAAATACTTAAAGCCCTGCTGAATTTCAGGAAGATGAAAGTGGGAGGAGAGTGATTCTTCTAAAGACCTAAAAGCTGTTTACTGGGATGGGAGTTTAGGGATTTTAGGCGATTTTGTTTTTTCTCAAAGCTTAGACTAAAAAATGGCAAAATATATCCTAGTAAAGCCAGACTATGACTGTTCTTTATTGTTGGCAGTTTTTCCTACTATTAGTATATTTTCTGATTTAAATGTTCTTGGAGAGTAAGTTTAATTAGAGGTGCCGCATTCTGGTCAGGCTCTGCAAAGGCCGCATCTTTTTCTTTTCAGGGGGGGCATGTCAGCCCTGATTCACGTCAAATGGGCACCAGAGAACTTTTTTTTTTTTTCAAATATCTGCAATCAAAGACAGCCTCTATTGCGAGTTTTTCTCTCTTGTAAAAGAGAGAAAAAAAAGAAGTAGAAAGTCTCTGAAGTGCTATCTCAGCTGTCAACATGCATTCCTTAGACAAGATAGCAAATTTGACTCGCTCACGCTTTACCTCCACTGACCTGCTGCCACTTTCCTGGCATCTCCCTGAATGTCACATCTGCCTCGATTTCCGTATTTATTTTTGTCACGTGAGCGCGGAGAGGGAAACCTTGGACGACTGGGCATACATGATCCCTGTCTAAATCAACAACAGCCTACTTCTAGGCAGATACTGTAAGTGAAGAAAGGAGGTCATGGAGAACATTTGGAGCCCAGATGCTCAGCAGTTTGTCAGCACCATATCGCTGACTTAAAGCATCATGGGGTCAGACTGTGTAGTCTCGCATGAACCAGAATGTGTCAGTCACGACAACTGTTCACAAAAGCATTTGCCCATACATAATAATGTCAGTGTCAGTTATTCTGATATACACAAGGAAGGCTGCTAACTGTGTACAGAGTAAAGAGTTTGACACTGTTTTGCATCTGTTATATTTTAGATCTGTGAATAATTGATCCACTTACAGTTCTGCTGGTTTGTTCTTTTGCCACACTTAAATAGGTTAGAACTGCATACCAATATTAATTTTAGACATAGATCAGTAGAAAAACTAGTTTTCAAATGATTTCATTCACTAAGGGCAAAAGCAGGAAGCTGTAATCACTTGTTTTTAAATCATGAATCACCTTTTCTATACTACATTCTTTGGAAATCTGAATTGAATTTCATTTCATTGCATCCCATAATTACTACCAGACCTGTGAAATCAGGAAGTTGCATAAATATAACTAGTGTAACAGCATGAATTAGGCTAAAAGATCCCAAAAGGCAGCACCTTGTGCCCTGATGTAAAGGAATTTAAGAACAGATGAGAAACTAATTCAGCAACATCTGTCAGTCTGGAAAGAGCTACTGAGCCATTTTTGGGACTTTAATGAAACACAGTAAGAGTCGATTTTCACTAAAGACTGGAGAACCATTCCTGAAATTTCTGTCCGGGCAAAACTACCTCAAGAGGGCATTGACTATGAGTCTAGTAAGACATAATAGAACCCAGAATAACATCTGAAGAAACTCCAAGCCTCACTTTACTCTAAGGTCAGAGTTCATTATTCAAAAATGGCAAAAAAACAAAACAAACAAACAAAAAAAAAAAACACAGCAAAACTGGCTTCCCTGGGAGACTTCTCAGGCAAGAAACAAAGCAGAAATTTTGGAAGATGTTCCTCCTGTTACATATGGAGAAAAACTAACAGCATGTCAGAAAATTAACAAAAGACCAACAATTACAAATCTTTGTGGTACTGGGATGGTTTGGTATTACTTTTACTCACAATCTCATCACCCACAGATTACTGCAAGAATGCAAGGGTGATTTTTTTTTATCTCAACCACAAAGTGCTGAAGGACAGTCAGCCATCAGTTTATGACTTTAAGCTCAAACATAACATTATGTTGTTGTGTGTTGTCACGGACAACACACAACAAGTTTACTTCCTAATGGCTCAAAGAATACAAAATAAGAGTTAGTTAGAAGTGGTCTAGACAAACTCTGGACTTAATCAGATTGAGGTCCTGTTGCATCATCCTAAAAAGGCCGTTTCTATTGATTGCCATCTTTTCAAAAAGCAGGAATTAAGTCATGGTTTTAAAAAGGTGTGCAATACCCTTCAAACAGGACCAAGTGTGCGGTTAATTCTTTTTTTCCCTCAATATATAAAATCGATTGAAATTTGTATTTTCTTTCCACTCTTGTTATATGATTATAGGATATAGGTATTTTGATTATCTTAAATATTTAAGCATGACAAAATGGCAAAGCACAAAAAATTTTAAATAAAATATTCATTGTATAATGTCTATGGCAATTAAATTACTCGGTGTGATTGCTGAGCATGAATAGAACTTCTTATCTTTAGATACTCTTGAATTACGTATTTTCTCAAAACCTTTGGGAACTCAAAAACCTTTGGGAACTCAAATATTTTCTTTTTATTTTCTTCATGCCCCCTCCCTTTTTGTGAACCGCGGCCTTCTCTGTTTTCTCTTTCATTTGCACCTCAGAAAGGTTGCAGGAAAACTGAGTTTCCCACAGTGAAAGGCACACTCTCAAACTGCTTTTTAATCATTTCCAGAGCCTGTTGTGAGACGGCAAGTGCTGGCACTCCAGCCGGGCCACGGCTCGGATCCGTTCCAGGAGCACACTTCAGGGCTCACTGAGCCTGCTCAGTAATCTGTCACTGTAAGGGACGGAGGAAATGGCTGTATTTAAGCGAGAGGATACAATTTCATCCCATAATTACATCTCTCCTGTGTTTACAGATCTTTTCACAGAGGAAGAAAACGTTGCCTCACATGTGGTGCAGAATTTCAGCTTTTTATAGAAATCACTTTTTTTCCTCGAAGGATATATCAACTAAATGCTTTCTTTACCCACTTGAATTTCAAGCTATGGGATGTAATCTAAATTACACTTGAAATATGCATTAAAAAAGATTTAGTTACATAGTGGATCAAAATAGTACCTCATCATCTACTTTAACATTATAGGATTTGACTTTATAATAGACTTTTACTTTATTGTAATTATGCAATTATGCTGATTTGAATGACTATCTGTTTTTGTTTCAGGAGTGGCAGAACTCCATTCAGAAGAATGCTGGCCTCGCTTTCATTGAACTAATAAATGAAGGAAGGTAATTCAACCATTCATTTCAAAATCACACAGCCCAGCAGTGGTTTTTTTTATCGACATTTATTATCAAAATGTACAGTTTATCATTTTCTTCTTGGCAGACATAAAGAGGTTGTTAAGCTAAGTGGAGCAGTGTAGCTTAGCCCTAAATCTCTGATCTCTTAGTGAGATAAAGGCAAATAAGCTGTTTTACTTGAATTACAAATAACAATACTGCAGAGCATCTCTTGTGTTGTCTGCCTCTATTTGTTCATTTCTTCTTCCTCCTCTCTTTCCGTGTTTGGGTGTGGCCAGACTCAGAGTTTTTCTGAGCAGATCAGGGGCAGCTCAGCCTCCTTGTCCATCTGTTGACCCATCTGCCCCGTCCTCCTGCATGCCCAGGCTCTAGGCTCGATCCAAGCAGGTTTCTCTCTGTCCCCTGCTGGCCCTAGAACAAAGAAGTTCAGTTGGTGGGGCCACACGGCGCTGTCCAGGGTGCTGCTGACAGACGCATAATTTTCCAGTCTTACACTAGACTGTGTCCACCTAACCTGCTTAACTAGACAGATCTACAGGAACCGGCTGGTAAATCTGTTTGCTTTACAAGGCGTTGCTGACACCGATGTTGTTCCTGCTGTATTTACAAAGACACATTACGCAAGTAGATGATTTTTTTTTTTTTTTTTCTTTTTAGTAACGCAGCTGCCCATATCAAACACTGAAAAGATGCATTCAATAGGTGGGTTAGATGGTTATTTTATAATCTCATTAGATCTTTTTCAAATATTTCAATTTGGAAAAGTCAGATCTGAAACTTTTTCAGCAGTTTTTTGTGGGAGGTTTTATAGTAGGAGAAAAATATCAGTACCTAATGGAAAATTAATCCATTTATGTTATCTTTCTGCAGATATTTTATAAGATGCAGGGATCTGAAATGCACTCCAGTCAGTGACAAATCAATACAAACATTAACAAAAAGAAACACCTTTACCTTTTCAAAGCTACGAACAATCTTCACTTTCAGCTTTTTTCAGGTGTTTTCGTGTTCTGCTTTTTTATTGTTCTTTCTGTGCATGTAGCAAAAATACCTGGTAGATAACTGATATCTAACTGGAACTTGTCAACTCACTTTCTCATCTATTCTTGGTTTCGAAACAAAGCTTCACGTTGTCAGCTTCTCTCTTTGAACTGTGAACTCCTGTCTGTTAATGAGTGCTTGTCAACAGTTAAAGAGGCGAGAGCAGCTGATGACTGTAGTTTCCAGATTAATGACTCTCCTTGGGGACAGAAGGCAATAGTAAAATCTGTATGAGGCTCTAGAGAAGAACAAGATCTGTTTTAATTAAAACAAAACTTGCCTAATGGTGTGTGAAATGGGTTGTAATCTTCCAACATATCTGCAGTGAATTTATTTGTTGAAGTTGTTTTTTTTAGATAGTACAATCTAAATGTTAAAAGTTGTTACCTAAAGACATCTAGATTAGCTTTCTGCTTTCTCAGCTTTGCAGGCACTAGGCTGGTTCTCTGAATATTTTTTTCTACTTTCAAAAGATCAAATTATGCAGAACAGGGTTCAGTGGTGACTTCTTTTGTTAATGGTAGAGAAGGCTCAGTCACTGACTTTCATTTTTGCAGTACAACCAAAAAAAAGAGGCCAATTACTTAGTGTTTGGCAGCTATATTCACACCCGTTCAATGTCCTTTTACATTACAACAATCTTCAGATTAGTTTTAAACTCAGTTTGATTTCAAACCTTGTGTCAGGTTTTATGTATTCTTTGCATGACTTGTAACAAACTGCATATGGGACTTCTTATTTCTCTAGTTAATGCTCTCTTTGCTCTGCCTGCCAGTTTAGGTGGAAAGTCACATCTTGGTATATTTTAGCTTGGACTTGAAATATGTGTTTCTTGGTCTTCGTGATGCAGTTTCTTTACTAATGTTCTCTAACAAACTACCGATGCCTTTTCAGAACCGCTGTAATAAACCGAGTTTGAATTTCACACAAGTGTTCCATTTGACTATATTTCTCACATTTCCTCATAAATTGCATTTGTAAAAGTGTCTGTTGCTGTGCAATGTTAAAGGTTGCTGTGCCATGCCATGAAGGACCACATTGTTCGCGTTGCCAACGAGGCTGAATTCATCCTGAACAGACAGCGAGCTGAGGACGTCCACAAACATGCAGAGTTTGAGGTATGAACTTTTGTTCCATCTCAAGTTAAATGCCAACATCATCAATGATTTTCATGTAATTGTACCAAAACATGACTTTTTTTATTAATGGTTCTTTTCTAAACTACATCTACTTCAAATTATTAGATTTTTTTTGTATGCTGTGAAAATACAATTTTATTTTGAGCACTCTCTGATGAGCACTTAACAAATTCCATTACTGTAAAACAGTAATAGAATCACTGTTTCTATTACAGTAATAGAATTACTGTTTTACTGTTCAGCTTTAGAATTTTCATATTTTTATAGCGTTAGCCAAGCAAGAATATTTTATTATTTGTGACCAGCTAAGTCCAGGGATTACTGTTAAGAGTGTATTGAACCATTTTCCTCAAATTAGATTTAAAATGTGATATAAATGTAAGCTTCATTTAAACACAATATGACAAAAGTTTCTAAGTTGGACAGTATCATGTCACAAAAACGGAATTTATTTACAGAGCCTTGTAAAAATGTACATACCCTTTTCATTTTTTTCACATTTTGCCACGTTACAACCACAAACATTGATGTAGTTATTGGGAGTTTATGAGATAAAAAGGAAGGAAAAGGAATAGTGATTTTCACAGGGTTTTTTTTTTTTTTCCCAAATAAACATCAACATTTCTCATGGATTTGTCTTTCACCTTTGGCCTGCTGTGAGGTTTACATCCTCAGTCTGTAATGTTTGTTCAAGATTGTCCTAAATTTAGCCTCACTAAACTGACCAGCTTTCCAGGCCCAGCTAAAATAAAGTTGGGCCTGGGTTTGTTCAGGATGAGCTTGTAGGGCACGAAATAAAATTTTAAATATATCCAAAGGCAATTGGTTGCACTGGATTAAACTTTTTGAGTATCCGAGTAAATACAACTGAATAAAAAAATTCAAAATCATCAAAATCATGCATTGTTCTTTTCCCACTTCACAATTTGAAGCATAAAAAGTTTAAAAATCATTAAAGTTTTAAAGTGACAAAAGCTGGGAAAGTTGAGAATGTAAGTGTGAATACTTTGCAAGACATCAGAAAGCAAGTATTTTTGCATCTCTGCAAACCTCAACTCAAACACTTCATTCACCTCTGTTAACAGCGTGTACATGTGAGCGATGACATGTTTCTTATCTTAGAAAAGCAGCCAGCCGCAAGCAGCTTTTTGATATACAGTTCTTGAGGATCCTTGACCCGCTAGATAAACTGGGAGAGACGACTAGATATGTGGTGTCAAGGGAACGGTGGAGGAGGGAAGAAGTGTACCTGGCCCTATTCGTCCTGTCTGCCAACTCTAGACAGCTTACAATTTTCATCTGGGGCTGACATTACTTTATTACCCACTCTCCATGATTGAAGATTCAGGTTACAGATAAGACATTTTTACAATTAAGCTGGTGTCAAGGAGAAGCGTCATATGCTTTAAAGTGATAAATAATGTTTGATATTTGTCACATAGTCACGTGGTAATGCAGGGTGACAGGCAGCGATTGAGTTATTTGCTTTATGAGGAATATGTTGAAGTATAGTGTCTGACAGAATTCAAATTTAAAGCAGGAAATTCAATTAACTTCCAGCTTCTGTTAGCAAATTAGATTGTGAATATTAGCAAGAGTCCCCTCAGGGTGGAAGAGTAAGACAATCTTATTTTAGAAGCGAAGACAAGAGCTGTTCTAGTTTACTTTCAACCACCTGGATCCCTTCTACTGCCCCTAAATCAATACACTAATATACAAATTCATTTTATATTTATATTTTTTTCATCTAAGTAGTATTTTAATAGCATTCTTGCTTTAGAAAATGGCTCTATTTCTATATTGCTGTACAGCAAGCTATTTAACTTTTCATATTGTCAATGTAGTTTTGTACATGGAAATGTACTATATTTTTTGTGGGACTATTAACATTTCTTTTCTAATAGCAGCGTCCACAGCTATCTCGCAGGAAACCTCATCTGTCTGCATTTTGGGAATGAACTACCTCCATGTGCTCTCTTTGATTTATAACACTCCTCTAAGGGAGCAGAAATACATCTCTCAACTGTCCGCTAATATCTTTATGCACTCAAGTGTGGTGAATGAAGCCATAACATTCCTCATCGTGACAAATGCTCTATTAGGAGAAATATATTATTCTGACTTTATTCAAATGGAACCATTTTGAGTGGTGTTAGTTCAATGTCAGGCATGGCTTTTTGGAAAAGGACACCATACAAACAAGGTTAACACTGTTCTTTTGTTCTTTGTGTACATTAGTCCAGCTGTGCACAGTATGCTGCGGACAGGAAAGAAGAAGAGAAGATGTGTGACCACCTGATAAGTGCTGCTAAGCATAGAGATCATGTCACAGCCAATCAATTGAAGCAGAAGATTGTCAACATCCTCACCAACAAGCATGGGGCCTGGGGTATACCATGCCAGAGGTACGTTTTTACCTGCAGGTCAAGTTAAGTCTTAAACATCTGCCATTGATGTGTGATCTTAGGTCCAATCTTCAGGAGCATCAAAAGTTTCTTGCTTACAGTGATCTTCATTCGATTGGTGGGAGCACCGGTTAATATAATTTTCCCAGGATTCGATAGGGTTAGCAGTTGGGTCAGCAAACACAATTACAGTGTGGAGTGGCCTAATTCCCAGGGGACCGTTGATTGGCTAATCATCCTACATACATGGGTGGAAGCAATTTTGGGGGTTGGGGTTTCTTTTTTTGTGCCATTGTCCAGGTTTTTGTTGACATTTTGCGAAACAAAGCATATCACCTGGTGGAAACAACTGGACTTCCCCATATGAACCCTGATAAAATAACAAGTGGCTCTTCTGCTCTGAAACTTACCTCTCTGTTTTTCCTACAAAAATTCAGTGGTGAAAAAAACCTAATTATAATCGAAACTTTAAGGTTGATCCTATCCACTTAGCCAAAGATTGTATAATTAAGCCTGTTGAAAAGGTGAGATATATTAGGGGTGCACTGATCAGAAGATTTTGGCTGATTCTAGTTTATCTGCAAAAACTTTAAAATAAAACATATACACAGCACTGAAAAACTGATGACCATTGTAAGTGGTTATTAATGTTCACATGATCAACACAATGTCACGCTCTGTGTAAGAGATGGCAGAGAGCAAAAATGAAATGATCCTATCTTAGACACTTTTTAACATCTTCTATTAATATTGCCTATCTGTTTTTTAATAATTCTACACCATAAAATGTTGTCAATGTAATCTGTTTCATGTGTTCACTGACAGATTCTTCTGTTCTGACCGTTCAGTCACATAGATAAAGCTAAAATCTGTCCAATTTTAATTACAAGCTGACTTTTTGTTTCATTTTCTGACTAGTTTCCATGCAATAACATGTTTTAGTTCATTCACATTGAAGCTCAGCTCACAGTTGTGTGATTGAGATTTTCAGCTATACATACATGCTTATGTGTTTCTGTTCTTTGTGCTAGCACCAGAACATTAGTAGCAAAAAGGAAAGGAATGGCACTTTAACACTTTGCTGAAACAGTAACTTTGATTTTATCATTCAGTTTGAAGATGCATTGCAGATACCCTGCATTGTTTTTTCTGTCTTAAATCAAGTTTATCTTATCCAAGAAGCTTTACAGTGTCATTTTGTCCTGCATGTCAGGTAGATTTTTTTATTCATATTCAAATGCTATATACCGGCATTATTTATTCTAATTGCTAGCATTTGAGTATGTAGGAGAGCGTTCAAATATTGCAAATTATTTAAAAATGGTGCCAAAGGAATAATGTAGATAAAATTACATTTATTGTTATGCTAATAATTTGAGTGTAGCATTTTTGCATTATCTAAGTGCATTTTTTTTAAATAAATCTGACTAAACCTTAGCAACCCATAAAAATGTGCTGGGTTGAATTTGGGGCTCTTGTTCAAATATTTATGGAGCCCCACCCAGAGGCATAGCATTTGCATTGAAACAAAAGGTTATTGAGCATGGGTGCATTGTAAATGATACAACAAAACTTCCAACAAATTCAAATTTAATGGTAACCTGCTGGTGAAGAAAAATGATGCAATATGCTCACAAGCTCAAGGCAGTGTTGCAGTTCAGCGGCTTATTCTTATTCACTGCTACATTAACTTTCCCATTTATGCTGCCCTTGTAAAATATAAAGCCCCCAGGCTCTGTGAATGGCTGACTGTGTGTGTGCGTGTGGGTGTGTGTGTGTGTCGAACCTTTACTTGGTTATGTTTTCATCCTCATACACAGAAACTGTTTTACCTTTTTATTGCTAAATTCTGTCTAGAGATTTGCCAAAGAATATTTATCATTAGCACAGAATAACACAAATTAAATTATTCTTAGGACGGCAGCTGAATGAAACTTGTGACTTGTTTATGTTGCTTATCCACCAGTGTGTGTTTGCAGCTGATCTCATTAGATGGATAAGAATTAGATTAATCTGTTTCGTCTTTTTCTACAGACATTTGCAGGTTGCCTCTCTGTGAGCCACTTTATTTTGTGTCATTCTTATTGCTCCAAACACCATTAGGAAAGTGTGCTGCAGCATAAACGACAACAGGCAGCTACGAGGTAATAATCTGTACAAGCCTTGAAAACAGCTGCTACAGTCATGCGATTAGACTGAAGAAAAGGCAGATCAGACCCTACGGTGGCCTGTTTGATCATACTATATGCTTGCCTGATGATGAATGTTCCCTTGTATAGTGCCAGCATAGAAAAATCAATACTTCTCAAATTGAAACAGTATAGGGTTGTATTGATCCACTGTGCTAAATCAAAATGAGGAGACTTTGATACATCTCTCCAAGACAGCTCTCTGCTCAGTAATGACACACTATCAATTTTAGCTTTACACTGATAAATCAAGTTGAAAATTGGATGTCAGAATTTTTCCCAGCAAGAGAGTGATTTCCTCTGCCCCCTGGAACCCTCTGCTGTTGACCTTTGAACCCTTGCAGCAGATTATAAAGTTCAGACTTATCCGAAGTGAAAGTAGATGTCAAGGCAAGACTGATGAATACACTGAAGGCTAATGTCCGCCTCTTTTTCAACAGAGGACATTAAAGTCGCATTACTATAAATCTTGTCCCTGTAAAAATAAAAAAAAAGGTCGATTGAATTGCAACTTTATTTGATGGAGCACATATTTTCTGGCATTCTCAAGTACTTTTCCAAAACACTAGATAAATTTTAAACACACCTGAAACAAACAAACCTCTTCCGTCCCACCTGAGAATCACTGACAGCTGACAGAGGAGCCTCTGCTACCCTCCATGGCAGCCCTTAACCCTACCTGACTAGTCTATTGATTGTCAACATTTCTTCTGTATAATTACTTTTTTGTAGCAAAGGAGAAAGGAAAATGGCAGCACATATTGATCTGTGGCAAGGCAGTGAAACAACCGTTTCCCTTGACTAACAGCGAGTTTCATCTCTTGCGCGTGATGAATGGTAACAATCTGCCCGTGGATAATAACTTTGTGATGGAATGAACCTCTTTACTCACTATGTGCCCAGAGTATTTGGTCTTGCCTGAAAGGGTTATCAATTCTAATAGAACTGAAGTGTCCTACTGCGTGGGGGGTGGGGACCTTTAAAGGGCTTTAAAGCCTCTGAGGGCTTTAGGTCTGATGTCCCTTTTGGGGCAGAAAACAAAGGTCATGGTCTCCGGTTGAATCTAACAAGATAAACAAACTTTAACTTGGTGATAAAAATGATAGCAGTAACAACATCTAGACAAGATGTTCCAGATTCAGATGTTTTCTCACATCTGGATCAGGACCCATTTTGGGCATTTATTCTTAAATAAACAAAGCAAAAGACACCTTATTTGAAAGCAAATTAAAGCAAAATTATCTTTGATGTAGTTTTTCCAAACTCTAAATCAAAAATTATTTTTCTTTAATTTGCTTTCAAATTAGAATTTTTTTTGCTTTGTCTAGGATAAAAACACCTTTAAACTTTATCCAAATTATGTCCTAGGTTTGAGCAAAGATTTTCAAAGGAACACACCACAAAACACTTACAGGCAAGAAATTTAATGATATATTCATCTCAATAAAAAGTATTGGTTTTGGTATTGGTGATACAGGTCCTGTATTTACTTAGTTTTGGCTCGATATCAAAATACGCAGCATTACACACTTCCATAGAATACATATGTCCCACAACCATGTCAACTGTTTGGCCTTGGATGATGAATAAGTGAGCCTTAATTCTTCACTAAGACAGCTGTGCCACAGCTTTACCAAGAGGCTAAACGAAAGGTTGCCCATAACCAAAAAAAAAACATGACAACGAAAAGTTGTCATTTTTTCCCAACGAAAACTTAGTATAAACAGACCTCTCTGAAATGTAATTGAAAATCTCAGTCAAAGCAACAATTAATATATTATAATGTTAATATTATTAATGTTATATTAATATTATATGCTATACCCATACCAGTCAGCGGCATGGGTATAGCAAAGTTAAATATATTGCTGAACTGTCTCTGTTTGAACTACTACTTCACCCATCACTTCTTAAAAATATGCAACTTCTTTAAAACCCACCGTGCAATTACAAATGTTTGTTCTTTTTTTAACTGAACCTTATCTTAAACATGATAGTCCTTTGTTCTGGCTTCCCAATATATTCATTTTCTTTGCCCTTGGGCCACACTTAACCTTGTACACTGTGCTAATTATATCTGGAAAGGGGCCCATTCACATAATCATCAATTTCAATGGGTGTTGAAATTGAGCTGGGCATTGCTCGAATGTGCCACATTTTCTGTAAAAGATTGGTTCTGGAAAGCTGGCGATCCTGGGGAGTTTTCTAACATTACAGTGTGGTTCCTCATCCCTCGCTCAACCTCGCATGTCTGTCTTCATTAAACCTGATGACCTCGAGTTAATCTTGTTGCCGCTGTGGTGTTTCCTTTTGTCTTCTTCCCCAGAGCAAATTCTTCACTCTATCTCTTAATCTGCAAAAGAAGAGTCGAGAAACAAAAACAGAAACATTTGGATCTTGGTGTTCTTTTGTTTGAAGTGGTGTTGAGAGATATAAATATATGAAATAGCAAAATTAAAGGGATGAAAGTCTTATGTATCATTTGCAGCCATCTGCGATAATAAAATCATGATGGTGACCATACAGCCACTGATGATTCGGAATCCCAAAGACACATGAAATTTATTGGGGTTTTGTGCTTTTATTTTATATATATATATATATATATTTACTTTACAAGTCGAAACATATGAGTTCATCACCATATGGTTTCCAGTGACCACTTTTGATGAATTCCATTTTTGTTGCCTTTTTTATCACAGCAGTATAGAAAAATGTTATATAAGAATGCATAAAATAATGCACTGGTCTATTAAACAGTTGTTTTTTCCTTCTGTCTGGTTTCCATGTTTATCATATCAAGGAATTGGTTCTAAGGATAGTTATTTTGCAGAGACTGATAGTTCTTCTAAATTGTTGAGACAGAAATTTGTCAGTAGATATTTATATGCAATAGCCAATTTATTTGTGAAACCGTATTTAAAAAATGTTTTAAGAGGCAGTGGAACTTGTACCTTCTACAGATTCCCCTGAAGTTCACTACCTCACAATGAGAGACTGTTAGGACAGCTTAAAATGAAAGAAAAGCCTATTTGTCCTCAGAATGTCACTAAAAACGGATGTGTTCCAAGTAGTGTGGCCGCGCGACAGAAACCAGTTGCTTCGCCTTTGAATAGAATTGTCACTGATTACTGGTATTTATTATAATTACCCCCGACTCATGTCATCAGTGCAGGATTTTTAAAAGAGTATAATGGTGTTTTATTGAATCAGTATGTGCCTGACCTCCCCCCTTACCGCTCCACATAAATCTCTTGAGAGAATAAATTGGATGAAAAAGGAAATCTTGAACCATGAAAATATGATCCCTCTTCAGTCCAACCCCGTCTGTTTGTGAGTCATTATGGTTAAGTGACTTAAAAGACATGCAGTTAACTATAAGCACTTACCAAAAATAAATAACAAATACCGGTGCAACGATTTATCTAGAAATGTTGTGTTTGTGTCCTTCAGTTTTTATATTGCCTGAATCTCAAGACACAACAAGTACATCTTCATAGTCTAAGTGATCTACACAATATCTGTACAATCGGTTCAGTTTGCAACAGATTAATGGAATATCTTCAAACTTCTTAAGCTTGAATCTGTTTAAATATACACATTTCAATCAATTTCAAATACACTTGCTTGATAAAAATGCTGTTTCAAACCTACTCTTATTTGCACCCAATTGGGCTGAATGGATGGATGCAGAGGATAAGGTCTGTCACACAGACACTTCTGTTTGATGCTTCTTTGCAGCGGAACCATGACTAATAAGCACCTTCAGTGTTTCTGTCATGAAGTCATTTGGTCCTCTTTATTTAAAAAGAAACAAAAGCAAAAGTAAATTTGGTGATTTAGAAACATGTTGAGTGTTTTAATTTTTACAAGATGACATCTTTTTTCCATCCTCCAAAGCTAAAACGTCATTAACTGGGAATGACTCCACCATTAAGAAGCCAAGTTGGCTTGAAAGCATAACTTTAGTGATAGCAAAATTGCTAACAGCATAAGATGGATGCAAAGTCCAATTTTTGCCCCAATTATTACAGCTTCTAATCCTTATTAGTTTGATGTCCATTGACTGTTTGCTTCATTAAGTGCACTTGTTTAATTGCTAATAATGAAAATAGGAATGCACACAATTAAATGGCTGCATCCCAATACATGTACACATCTACATGTAGACATCTAGACATGGTGAAAAAAAAAAAAACACCAATCCAAAACAGGCGGTCAATCAACCATGTATACTCACTTCTCGATGTGTTAATGGTGGAGAAACAACTTACCATTACATTGAAATCATTTATTCACTGTCATCGTTGTCCATGCTAACTAGTCTGAGCATTCACGACAGGGTCTGCAATCAGGAAAGGAGCAGCAATGGAGGAGGAAGGAAGATGAACGGCCCCATTGTGATTGACAGTGTTAAGACCCTCCTCCTGCCTTTGATTGGCTGTTTTGAGTTAGCACTGGGAGTAATGGGAGAAGGCAGAGAAGCTAGTTTTTTTCCACAAATTAATTGCCACGACATAGTGACAACTTCAACAAACATCTAAAAAAAAATTAAAAAATGTAAAGCTACATTCTATAGCTTTAATGCACTGTTTGATAACTAGGATCAATTGGAATATATCTGTGACTGAGTTGAAATTGTGAATTGGCACTAAATAAGGTAAATTGAATTAAATAGCTTCTACAGCACTTAAAACTGCTACACCTCATGTGGAATCAATATGAGCTTCAAGAGTTGATTTTTCAGTTTTGTTTTTTTGTTTTTTTTTTCAACCAATATTACATAGTTTGCAATAAAGTGTATCAAACCTTTTGATCTTGCTGCTATCAATGTATTAAAATTATGTTGTTGTTTTTTTCTATTGTAAGTAAAACCCTGCTGGATGAGTGTTAGATCTGGCACTTCACACTCCTCAGCAAGGCCTGCTGAAGGAAAAAATTTGCTTTAAATATCCATTTAAAAGAGGATAGGTAAAAGACAATAGTTCCCTTACTCATTTATCGTGCTACACTTAGCAAGTCTGAAAACCTTCATAAATAATGGTGCTCTGTTTCCTGTAGGTTATCAGTGTTGGAAAATTAGCTTTTAAAATGCGGTTTGAAATCCATTTGGCTGATTGATGGGTGATGGGACTAATAAATTTTGCCAGTTTCTAGCGGGTCGGCTCAAAGCCATTCTTTATGGTTGTCATGAGGCCAGACACATTCGATGTGTGAAATGAGGATGTCAAACCAACTCTGATGAAAGGATTTCATTGGGTGGACAATTTGCTACAGAAAGAAAACAGACTATTATCTATGCATTAATAATTGTGAACAGGAAGTTTATATTTTACAGACTCTTTATTACCTAAATTGTACATTAATCTTTATTGTATTGTATGGATCTTAGCATTGGAGGTCTGCTGCCAGAGTAAAAACATTGAGCAGAATTGAAATACTGATACAAGGGGCATATGATCACCTGGGTTTACATTCCCATTAGTCTAAGCAAGTAGAAAGCAGTCTTCAAAATACTTCATAATGCTCTAATTCACTGACTCTGAATGATTGGTTAAAGTGTGTAGCTTAATTCCACCTTTTATTTTTACTCAAAAGGTTGAGGGATATATTATGGACTATCAACTTTTTGGAGCATCATATAATGTAATTTCCGTATCAACCACATACCCAGAGTGTTGCCTTGACTCAATTATGCATGTTTGACAATTGCTTGAATCTCCCATGGCAGCCATTCGGGGGTGCCTTTGCGCGTGCTCATACAATGTACTGCTCATTTACCCAACGCTATAACTTGGAGCTTCAGTTCTTCACCAAGCTTCTGGCCTACAGAAAAGATTCCTGTCACATTTTCCCAGTATCTTGTTTTACTGGCCATCCATATCTCATGATTACAGCGGAGCACCAGTATTCATGGGATAACACAGCCCCCCACAAACATCTGAAATCAGCAAACACTTGAGACCCCATCTAAAAATTTCAATAACTACATATTTTAATAGTTCAAACACCAAATGTACATGCATTAATACACACAGTGAAAATTGTCTCAACACTACCATAGAAGCTAACAATCACAGTGTTCCTTATGCTGCTGTTGGGAGTACTGCCAATCACCATCAGCTAAAATGAGTGGATTTGCTGCTTTACAAAATAATCAGTAGATTATTGCTGATTGTTTTGAGATTTTCCTGAAAACAATAAGCAAATATTGATCAACAAGTAGGCCGGGGTCCAATGTATGAGTGCAAGTAAGAATTTAGATGGGCTGTGCTTTGGCAAAAATTTTACTCCACAAAACAGACGAGGTTAGCACCTCCATTGTTGCAAAGAAATCCCAATTTTTTCATTGTTAGCTTCATCCTATCATTCCCATAATATTTGAAGTCCTCGACTTGGGTCAAAGGCTGACCCTCAACACAGAGGAAGCAATCTATTCCTTTTGATATTCATCTAGAGCAGGGGTGGGCACTCCTGGTCCTCGAGGGCCGGTCTCCTGCAACTTTTAGATGTACCTCTAAATCAACACACCTGAGTCAAATAATGAGGTCATTAGCAGGACTCTGGAGAACTTGACTGCATTTAGCAGGTGATTCAGCTGTTGGATTCAGGTGTGTTGGACCAGTGAGACATCTAAGAGTTGCAGGACACCGGCCCTCGAGGACCAGGATTGCCCACCCCTGATCTAGAGGAACTGATTCATATTTACCTATCATGAATAACTTCTTCTGAATAGGCCACCCAAGTACCACAAGTGTTGAGAGGTTGTGATGGTGAAGCAGTTGTCTAGGAATTGCAAAGTTGCTCTGTTTTCCAGCTTCAACTACAAAACTAATTTAGTCCAGACCATTGATCATACAGTTCATTTGACATATATTAGCAATTGAAACAGCTTGAAAACCATGGATTTAGTCGTACTCGTTGCAAAAAAATCTACTTGAAGCTATAGAATATATGTTAGTCCTGTTTTTTATTAAAATGTTTGCACGTTTTTTTCTTGTAATCTTGTGTTAAGGCACTCTGACTTAAAGTATAATGAGCAACCTCAAGCAAACCACTTGAAAGCGTTTTATAATGGTTAATACTATAATAAGGAAATCTTCAAAGAAGGGATTTATCCCCCACTGGCATTTGCGCTCTAGACTTCCACAATAATCACCCAGTTGCCTACAGTGGATTTACATTTTTTACACTGTGTAATCTTGCATTTACAATATCATTTACGTGGGTGTCTCCTTTCCACTGACATCTGTCTTCTTCTCAGTTAAGCTTTGAGGGAGATTGGCAGGGGACAAGCTCAAAGCATTCAGTGTTACTTTGCATATACCAGCTCATGATACTTTGTGAATGCAACATCCGCAGTTGCTTGGACACACTCACGACTCATAGCCGCTTTTGATTGATATTTAACTGAAACTGAGCCCTTGTTGCTGTCAGGACTCAGCTAATTCTCCTGAGTCTTTTGATTTCTTACACTGGTGAATATTATATTCATGGAACAAGGAGGGTCTATTTTGTGATGTGATCCCTTCTAACACTTTAATCTGTTTAGACTGATTCAGAACTGTGTGGCTGAGAAAGGGGGCAAAAATCGAACAAAATACAAGGCTGCCTGCCAAGGTCTTAGAGCAACTGACGCACATTGACAAATTGCTTTGTGAGTTTAAAAACATATTTTACCTGATTCAACAGTGTTTTTTGAGCATTGGGTTTCCTAATCATTACCTCCAAGATATGTATATAACAAGATGTGCTTTATTTTGATGAGTAAAACAGAGATATTGTTAATTTTATTCCAACTGCTACAGTGTTGGCATGTGCAGTTATTAATGAGACTGACCAAATGAATCAGGATAGTGCCCGATCTCTTCACATATTCATAAAACCATAGATGAAAAATGCAGCTATATTTTCTGTGAAGTGCACAAACTTAAAAACAGCATCAGCTAGTACACATTTGGAAAGCTGTGTACTTAAAACCCTAATGCTTGTCCCCATGCTTAATGGTTTGCATTAGCTGCAAGCCATAAAATTATCCATAGGTCCTCACTTATGTTGGAATAATCATTTACAAAGATGGCTACCACATGCTGAAGCTGTTTTCTTTTTTTTTTTTCTTTATGGCTTTAATTCGCTGTTATTAATAATGAATAAAAATGCAGTTTTCAATTGGGTTGCTCCAGGGCCCTGGGAATCATTTCAATGAATATTTCAGCACATTATTTTAATCATGGCTCTACATATGCAGAGGGGGGAGGGTTTGTTTTATAGGCTCATGCTTCAACCGCCCCAAGACCCTGATCATTAAACTACACGCTGTCTGCATTGAGGTTCCTACCTTTGATTTACAAGACTTGTTAAAAAACATTGTAAAAAAGAAGCCAAGCTGTGCCATTTATACTTGTAATTTGAAGCTGTATTTGTAAATGGGGGTGCCTAAGATTTATGTATGTCAGGTTTGCTGGTGCTCCCTGCTGTTATGCTATTGGCTTTTGCAGAGGTAGCATTACTTAGGCCTCTAGAGAGCTTGGCAGCATTCACCCTAATAAAGTCCACCATATCTGGTTTGATTTTCTCCCCCAGATGTTTATTTCTTTTAAATGTTAAATGATGGCCATCATTGAGGAGTGTGCTCTCTGTCTAATCTGCCCATCTTTTTGTCTCTCTCGTAGTCAGCTGCATGACTTCTGGCGTCTCGACTACTGGGAAGATGACCTGCGGCGGAGGAGGAGGTTTGTCCGAAACCCATTTGGCTCCACCCACTTGGATGTAGCATGCAAGTCCTCACAAGAATATGGTAGGTGCTTCTTTTATTTCTGGAAAATATAAATCAAACTGCGTGCCATTTTTTGGTCCTGGAGTTTCGGATTCCAAGTTGTAGTGGTTGCAAAGTATAACTACCAAATTAAAAACAAAATCCCTGTCTTCTGTTACCATTTTCTCCTTGATTGTAACTTCATTGTTTAGTTTTGCCTACCGCCTTGAGTCACTTCTGCGTAAAACCTTACACCCCGGGCTTTCACTATATAGCTGTCTTGTCAAAATGAAATTCTCCAGTCCTTCTGCCTGTGACTGAACAGCAGGGTAAATGTTTAATGGGTTTAAGTTTAATGGGTTGATCGCAAAATTATTAGAAGCACCAAACACAGTGGCTATAGTTACCTTTAATTATACCCCTTGTGGGATTTTGAATCTTGATGGTGTCCTATCTTTTTTAATTGAGCTACTTAAGACAACAGTTGCCTCAGTTTTATGGTTACCTTAGACTTTTCTTTCAATATAATGCGCTCAAATCTCGACGAACACCTGGCAGCTGTTGAAGAAGCTGCCAGGTGGTCCCATTTTTAAGATAGATGCAGTAATTACAGTTTGTTGATTTGTTGTTCATTTTTGTAATGTTTTTTTGGATTTTCCAAGTTACCAGGTTTCTCTGCCATTGTAGAGAAACCTTGAAGAATAAAAGCTACTCTTTGCTGTTCTGATTTTCACTGAGAAAAATAAGAGGGATTTCGAAACAAAGGCATTCACCAGAAATGTGAGGGGTAAATTGTAACGCATTAAATAATGCATTACATTGTAATGCCTGTAAATATTTACACACCTGTTAAATATATAAAGCACAATAAATAACATTGTCCTGGAATTTCCTAATTCAATCCAATACTTATAGATTGTCCAGATAATATCAGAAAAAAATCTCAAACATTTATCAATATTTTAACACAAATTTTTAGAGGTGAATTTGAGTTTGTGAATTTCCGTCCACAACATATAAATGAGAATTAATTAATATGTTCTCATTTGCTGTGAATCAAAATGTATGTATGATAATTTATATTCAAAATGGTTTTGAATCTCTGCACGTCACCACATTTTTTCTTCAGCTCATTGTAATGCAACCATTAAAAGTATTAGTCCTGTGTTGGCTGTTTATTTTGCAACCTTGTGAAGTTCAGTTGCCTGCTGAACTCCTTCATCTGTGGCACAGAACTCCAGTGTTAATTCTTTTTTTAAAAATCCATAATTTATATTTTTCTGCTTCTGTCAAAGTAACTGACTAAAGACTTGTTGAGATCCTGCTAGCATGCTCTAGTTTTAATGAGCGGAATAATGTATAAACTTGTCAGCTGAAAGGGATTGCCTGCAGTCTGATGCTCGCTATCAAAGGTGAGTTGTTTTTCAAGCTTATTTTAACTGACTTTGATGTGGCTGGGTAGCAAAGGCTTTTATGAGGAGTTAAAATAAAAATACTTTTTTTTTCATCTTTGTGAGACCTTCACCAGATTTTTGGGGGAGCCGGGACAATTGGCAGTTACAATTTTTGTTTTTTACTGCCATGATATTGACAATAACTGTCTAGCAGATCACCCAGCTGCAAAATCTCAAGGGTTTATTGTTCAACATATATCGCATCCTGATTTTTAACTGTAATAGAATATGTCCAGGACAACCAGATGAAGGACCACAAGTAATAAAATTCCAAATGAGCAAAGCTGATGAGAGAGAATATCTATAATAAAAAGAAAACAGACAAATGTTTACTTATTAAAAAAAGAACAGAGTACGAGTGAGGATTAGTAAACTAAGACCAATGGGAAACACCAGCTAAATTAAACATGGGAATGTGATTTTTATTTATTTATTTTTTTTCCAGTATACTAGACAGCAAAGGTGAACAGAATACAAAGCAATGGGCCCAGTGTTAAAAAAACACAGATCAAGATACAGGCAAAATTATGACAACAAGACGGACTTTTTTAGAATTTTAAGTGGACCAGTCAGTCTGGCACATTAGCAGGTTTTCTAACTAGTGATTTTAAGTATTATGTTCAACTCTGTGGATTTTGTTCCTCTTCCCAGTATGTCAAAAGTTGTTCCTCAAGGCTATGTGTTAGGTCAGTGTCTTTTTTTTTCAATTTACACTAACAATATGCATCATTGTGTTCCTGATTTAGCCAAGTACTTCGATGTACGTCAGTCACACAAACCCAGTTGACCTGAACTTTGATCATCTGTCAGTTGCATTAAACTTTATTTTGTCAAATTGCTTTAATCTAAGCTTGAAAAACAGAGTATGTTGTTTTTAAACAAAAAGACATTCTACGTTTTTCTTTGTCATATCCACATTAAATGGCTTATGCATATCTTAGCATATTGATTAATAATCTTTACATTCAAAATTCTACGCTATTAAGTTTACGCTATTTTAGTTTCAAATTAGCAGAGTTTACTGACCATTTTGGCGTAACTTTTACATTTTAAACACAAAAGGTTGAAATTAATCTATTGCTTATAATCCTGAAAGTAAAGCTGCTCAAAAACCTGAAATATTTTTGACTGAGGATGAACTGGACTGGGAATAAAGTATAAAAATACAAAGAAAATAGCCTTTATTTTCTTTCTCTTCAGACCTGGAAAATATTTAATCAAGTTAAAATTAGGGGAAAAAAAAAAGAAAACAGGAGGTGGGGGGCACATAGCAGCTCTCAAAGGAACCAAAGAACAGACACAACAGACTAAAGATCGCAATAGTCTGGTATTTGACAGAAGCCTCTGTTTATCCCAGTTACTTAGCCAGCAAAGTAAACATTACAGTTGTAAATTAAGCTTTATGCAGCTGCAGAGGACGGAGGTATTTGAAAAGACGAATGCAAGATTTTTTATTACTTCTTTGTTTTCTGAAAGAAATAAGATGTTTGTGTTTCCCAATTTATAATCTGGAGTAATTCACTCTTGTGAACTCGCTTTGTCAACCGAGTCATATATTTTTACTTAGAAATGGAATTAGTATTTTTTAATCTAAAGTGGTATTGTTTTTTTTTTTTTTTTTAAAAACCATGTTGGATTTCGACTCTGTACAGTACCACAGAATATTTTTCCTATGGGTGATACTTTGCTGACATCTTTCAAGCAACTTTAATGGCAGTGGGAAAACTAGTTTTGTTTCATAAGAGTTGGAATGTTTTGTGGGTTTTTTTGTTCATTGTGTGTCTGTACTTTAAAGGATGTAGACTCTGATGGTTGAACTCTACCTTAAACTCTGCCTCATTGTCTATTAGAAGTGCTGACAGCTTAGCTAGCACATTCGGTCTCTGGCCTTTGCCTGTAATAACCTGCCTTGGTCCAGCCAGCCTCTGCCGAGAATCAGACTATATTGTTAGGTGATTGGAATTGGGCAAGCATGAAATGGAAGTCACGTTAATATTGATCCAAATGTTTAACGGGGTGTTTTACCTCCTGGTGTCCTTGCTGTCTCATTTCAGGTGAGCGGCTTCTCTTGAAGCTGATTGCACCAGGCGGAGATCTTTATAGGCTTTAACTTCAGCAGGCATAGCCTCATGATGTAATATTAACCTTTACCAACATAATAATTAAAGGCATTATACTGTGGCAAATAACATTGCAGTATTTTCCAGCATACATATTCAGATATTTAAATGTAGATTTTAAGTAAATGCAGTGAGAAACAAAAGTAATGAACATGTCAGCATTTTGTGAATGTATTTCTTGAGGGCTTGATGAAGAAATCCACTCATAAAAATGAATTAAAATGATTTAATCCATAAAAGAAATAGTGTCGAATGACTCAAGACTGAGTGAAAAAAAAATGTAAGAGAACTGCTAAAAGGTACAGAAAGCCAAAAACACAGATCTGTTTATTTATCCCTGATTAATAGTCTATGAAAAAGCTTTTTTTTTATTTCCGATGTATTTGACAAAAAACATGTTAGAAAGGCTCTTAAGGTTTTTGGATCCTTAAGGTTTTTGGATCCGATGGAATTGGCTGCAAATTCATTTTGAAACTGCTGAATGTTCCAGCCAGCACCAATAATCTGGAAGTGTGAAGCACATATTTTCAGAATTGCATGATTTATGACACAACAGGAACTTGAAAAGTAGTAGTACAGAGCCAAACATTACTTGCAGAAAGCTGTAGAAGAGATTTAGAATTTATATGAGAACAATAAGTAACGCACTCAACCACAAGGCCTTTGAATACATTCATTCCACAAGATTTCATTGTTGAAAAAACTGATTAACACTCATTTAATGTTTGTTACAGAGCATTTGAAATAAAGAACAAATAAATCCAACTGGTCTGGTGAGATGAGACTGAAATCCTTCACCCTGTCGATGTAATTTTACAGACCAGGTTTGAAAGAGAAATGTCACTTCACCTGTGTTTGGAAACACCACCACTTACAGTGAATTTTGGGGGCAGAAACATTTTTCAGCATATCGTACTGGCAGACTTCATATAACTGAATAAAACATTAATAGAGAAATTTACTGAAATGTTCTTGGCAAAAATCTAAAGTACATAGAAGAGGATCCCAGAAGCATCAGAGTTTGAAGACAGTTTGTGTGGAGCAGTGGCTCAACATGACTCTTGAGCAGTGCATGAAACTCATTTCTCCATACAGGAGCAGACGACTTGAACCTTTCATTAGAAATAGAGGCTTTTCTATTAAGTATTTCACAAATTACAGTCTTTTCAGTGCTTATTCCCTGTGCTCTTCCACTTTATTACACAATTTTATGGGGTAACTTGTTTTGATTTCCTATATGTGTGAATTAATGGGGTTGTTGCGAACATATAACATGTGGGGTTCATTTTGTGTCAGCAGCCCTATTGGAAATGTATTTGCTGAGAAAGACATTAACATGTTGAATACTTATTGTCCCCTCTGGAATAGCACATATTTGAGTAAAGATGCAGGATTATCACCTTTTGGCCTTAGATTTTTTTTTTTTTTTTTGCAGAGATGGAGACTGTTGCGTGACAACGAACTTGACACGCAAAGCACTTACCACAATATTGGATAAAGATCACTCCTAGAGGAAGCGTCTGTACTGTGTAAACCACTCTACATCAAAAGTTGTCTTGCTTACTTTTACAGTCTCGAAAAATTTACGAATGTCTCATGTCACAGGAAGTATGAAACTGTCATTTTCCCCCTCATTTATTTTTCCTCAGTGCAGATTAAATAAAGGTTAAGAGACAGAGGGAAGAGACATGGAATCGCCGTCATGATTCCATGAATAGGACTTTTTCTCTCCTTGTGGAATGTCGAAACAGCGGAGGGGGGAGTCAAGAGTGAAGTGCTGGATCAGAAACAGAGTCCGGAAAAAGTAGCGAAACCATTCTATAAAGCTCACTTTATATACGCTTAAAAATATATTTAGAGAGTTGTTATTTTTCAATACTCAGCTTTTGGTCTGTAGCGTTTACAAATTCAAAACTCTTCGGAGTGGAGGGACAGAAGAGTTTCTGTGTTTAAAAGGAGAAACTGCAACATATAATAAAATTAACAAACTGATGTCAACTTATTTCTGTGGTATAGTACTTAGTATTTTAAACAGAGCTTATGTGATATATATTGTTGATATAGAAGCAGCTTGTAAACACACCTGACCACAATTGCTTAAGTTATGAACTGAGCCTCTGAGCCAGGGTTTTATGTGCTTCACATTTATATCTATTCTCCAGCTGGTATGCTGCCTTTTTGGAAGCAATGCCAAGTATCTCTTTCCCACTGATGGATATGTGCTCTGTATATTTTATACCTTCAAGATATTGCCAAAACTTTGAGACAATATTCTAAATGGTTGTGAAGATCAGAGGCAAATGATCTACTTTTGCATTTAGCTTAAAATTGTTGACAGGAGCATAGCTTGATACCATTTTATTTTGTGGAGTTTCTTTAAAAGATTAATTGACCTGTGGGTCAGTGGGTATTTTTTTTCTGTCAAAATATCCACTCTGTTAAATGTGGTTTCTTTAAAAATTTTCATATTGTTTTTTTGTTTGTTGTTGCTTGTAAAATATGATTTGAAATGATGTTTGATCTGAACTGCAGTATGTTCAGTTTTATAGCAGAAAGTCCATAATGAAGACATGTAGACTTAGTAACAAAAATGTAGTTTATTTTTCTCTTCAACAGATTGCCTGAATAACATATTTTCTTGAAGTATTTTTCACAGATGCTGAAAAAAAGCTTCCTCAGCATTTTACTACTCTCATCTTTGGCCTTTGTGTGTTTTTTTTTTTTTTTTTTTTTTTTTTTTTTTTGTTTTGAACTACTTAGTTCTAGTTCGTAATCAGTTTGTCTGGTTACTTTCTCTTACTTGTTCAAGGATTTAACTGGGATTAAATTAATCAAAGACTATACTGCCTCAAACTTTTTTGAGCGAGTCCCCACATATCCTCTAAGGAACTGTAAGGACCTTGCTGAACCCCAGCTATGAGTGCTACAAGACCGCCTCCTTTGGTGACAGCCGGCAGATCTTCATCAGCCTTCAATGAGGGCATGAAAGCTCTGCAGTGCACTTTATGGAGTGTAATTAGTGCACTCTGAGGCAGTTTCAGCTCAGTGATTGAACAAGAGGACCCATGAGACTGGCTTATAGGTGACTTCTCTTGGCACTGTTACTGAAGAGCTCGAAAGCAAACAAGAAATAAAACTGCTGTCACACTAGAAAGTCACCGACCAACTTATGCTTTGTATTTTTAGTCCTGGTTGACAGATGGCTTTGCACTATTATTATAATACATCTTGTATTATTTTTCTGCAAAGCCTTAAATCCTTCACTGTTTATCACTTATTGCAGTTTATCACTAACTGCAGTGTAAGTGATAACACTTACCAAACCCTTTTTAAGTACAATAGTTTTTTTTTTTTTAAGTCTCATGACTTTTCATCTCAACAGATGTTTTACTTTGACACTTTATTTTATTTGTAATCATGCGTACTCTAAGAACGGAAGTACTTTCTGATAGTTGGAGGGTAATGTTGACTCTTGCAAACACATGCCTCACCTAATGTTGATTTTACATGGTGAAATCACCACGGTTTATTTGGTCTTCTAAACCCCTTCCAGAACTACCAGTCAGAGCCCCAGTCCGTCTGTTGAATTCTCCTTCATTTACTTGAGGCATAATGATGGTTTACAGAAATCCAGTTTTAGGTTTCACTCTTCCTGCTTTGATTTCTGACCACTAGCAGGCTTTTCCATGTAACATTGCACAGAATTCATTTCCGAAACACTCCAACTTCTTCCCCTCATCTGATGAAAGAACTCCAGATATGAGACAGAGCAGGAAGCAAGGCTTTCCCCCCCCCGTCAGTAGCAGTGTTGACAACAGTCAAATGTGACCTCTTCAAGACAAGGTACATGTTCCTTAAGGGAGGGAAAGGCGAATTAAGAACTATGGTGAAAGGAAACATGTCAGACATATGTCAGCCACCTCCCTTACCTTGATATGTGTTCTTCCCTTAGCACGCAAGTTTCTCCACTGGTTATTTCCAACACTGGACTTTAGGGGAGGGGATCACAGAAGTGTTTCGAGCCACTATGTGACAGGCACATGTTCAAGTTGGGCGCATTTAAGATGATCAATGCACTGTGAGGTTTTTGTTTGTGCATTGTGTAAGAACACATCCTTTTCGATTTCCACTTAATACCATCACCATATGATGAAGTCCTGCTATAAACAGGCTCCTAATTGAGCTGTCTGCTCAGTCCCACTCTTGTCAAGCCTCTAAAAGCAGCTAATATTATCTCTAATCTACACCGAGCGTGATATGTATCCCCCAACTCAGCTTTTGGTCTTTTAAGATAAAGATTGTCTTTCATTGTTGACCTAAAAATAAAAGCTGGCACACTTCTCAAGTTAAACCACTCAAAATGTATTCAGTGCAGAATCCCATGAATAGCCTTTGCAGTCTTTCATATGCAGATAAAGTGGTATGTAAATAAAATCAAGGTCATTGTGTTGAGTTGCTTTAGTTTTCTCTATTTTGTGTGATAAGACTAAAACATAGAGCATATGAAAACATTATTTTATTGTCTATGACCAAATGGTTTAATCATATTTTCGAACAATACAAAACGATTTTTTTCCCCCTAAAATACTTTTTACTATATTGTTATATTGCCTTTTTTTATATTTTCTCCTAATTTAAAAATATATATATTGTACTTTGCAACAGACATAAATGGTGACAGTGTGATGGAACATCGTCTAGGGTACTGATTTGAGAGACAGTTTTTATACAAATATCATTCCAACAAAAATATGTAGTTGAACTGGGTGTATGCATTAATGTTTGGCTATAAAACGCAATTTAATTCTCAGCTTCAGATATAAAAGTTTTACTAGGTTTAGTTTACCAAATACTTATATTTGAATCCATGATGCTTAAAACGAATGTTTCCATTTTGCTTTTGACTTTTATTTTGAAGTAATTTAATTGGTTAGCTTAAATTGATGGCAGTGCCCAAATCTAAATAATATATAGATGATCTAATTCTGTATCATCTCACTGCTTGGGTGTTCAGTTTCAGAAATCAAAGAAAATGTTTGGAAAATATTTTTAGATAAAGCTTTTCCATATCTCCTATGTTGACAAGTAAAATCAGCTAAAAAATGATTGTTTGGTACTAGTCTATTTTCCCACATAAAAAGCAGACACTTCTATTTCATAGTTTTACTTATTCTATCTACCTACATTATGAAAAGATTCGGGTGTTATACATAAGTTGCTCTTTCATGTTCATAAAAATATAATGCATATAAGTCCAATCTTCTAATCCAACCATATTAGTATTTTGGAGATGGCAGATTACATTTTAAGATGTCTCGTTTGTTCTTTTTTTTTTTTTTTTTACAGCCTTAAAGGAAGAAAAGATCGTGAAGTCCAAGCTAGTTTTCCGGAGCCCAACTTTGGCCAGTCAGAACCCAGAGACAGAACTGGTCCTGGATGGAGAAGACGATAACGTCAGCCTGCTCCATGAGAAGGAGATGGACAACGTTGGCGGTACATCAGCATTTCAAATACCCCAGACATTACTGCACCTCTTTTCTTTTTTTTCTTTTTTTTTAATCACTTTGCATTCATTGATTGCATTGTTGATGCTGTGTTTTAACTATGCATGCTCATTGCTGTGCACATTGAAACATCATCACAGAAGATTGTCATGAAACCATCATGTTTTCTTATTTGTCCAGATGCATCTCAATAAATTAGAATATTACTGAAAATATTATTTCTTTCACTAAGTCACTGAGTGAAACACAATATTTCCGTAGATCATACTGTTTTCAAATCGTAATGATAGTAATGTCGGTTTTAAAGCAAATGAAACTACATTTAGTTTATTAGTTTAAAATGTTATCTGATAACGAATAAACATATTTAATACAATAATTTGGTTTCATAAAAACTGTGTTAGATACCTGCTTAAAATGTCTTCAAAGAGTATTTTAATCCCACAATTGAGCCTATCAGAACAAATATTCCAGTTTACTGAGATGCACCTTCATGTGCAGTGTTTGAAGTCTGAGTTTACTACTGGACCATTTTTGCAGACTTATTACATGCTTTATGCTCATTGGGTCTTTCATGCTCAAGACTATTTTTTCTTTCTTGCAAGGATCAAACTTAGCAAACATAAATCAGTATCTAAATGATAATAAACCAACAGTGGTCTGTTTCTGTTTGGACTTTTTCAGAGGAGAAAGTCATGAAGTGGATCTGAAAAGAGGGTTGTTTATGCTTATCTAAACATCAGCCTGAACCTAATGTTATTACTGTTATAATGGCGGACACAATTGAACATGACTTATATTTAATTATAAAGTCGGAATATACTGCTAAACTTATTTTATGCTTACTTAAATAATAAGTTATTTATAGAAAAATTCTTTCCAATTATTTGTTAATTGAATTGCGTATATTAGAGTTCATTGTGACATATTGAAGATATGGTTAAAGCTGAAAGCTTCATTTTGTCAAAGCTTGATTTTTTTATTTTTTGAATGGATCGTCTGAAATTTTATATGAACCAGCTGTAAGGTAAGATGTCCTTCAGTAAAACAAGCCTCTAATATTCAGAACCGCGATCCTTCTCAGTTTATTCCTAATATATTCTAAATTAGCTTTGAAAGTTTGTGTTACACAGGCAGTCACTTGTGCAGTTTTCTACTTGTTTGTTTCCTTCAACAGTTCTGTAAGTTAAGCGTATACATGCTTTGACTTTAAGCGAGGTAATGATGAAATTTTGCTTTTCGCTTTAAAGTTACTGGAATTATTTAGATGTTTCATTATTCATAATTAAAGATGTTGTATATATATAATTTCCACAACAGAATGAAAGCACATGAAAACTATGTGCTCATATACATTTATTTGCTTTTAGCAGAAAAAAGTTTTTATTTTTCTAAGATTAAGATAAAATAGTTCTTTATAGTTTTACATTCCTCTGCTAATAGACTGTTGCTGGATAATTTTTAATTTAATGAGTTTCTATTTAGTAGAACTTTGAATTGTACATGTTTTGCAAATGCAATTCCCAAACAAATGTTATATTTATGTGCATTCCAGGTTTTACATTATTTGTTAGGAAGAGAGTAAACGTCGATCATTAAAAATGTTTCAAAGCCATGTGGTGCTAATATTTTGACGTGTGAATTTTAAACCGAAGCACGGCGCTTATGAGCAGCAAAATCCCTTTAAGATCTCACAGATGAGACTAACCCCTCCTCTCTGACCCAGGGCCAGCAGGCAGCCAAACGCTTCATGTCTGTCAGATGAACCCTTCATCGGCCAATCTAAAGCACATAGCAGAGACTAGTACACAACGAGCTGCTTTTCTCTGGGGAAAACTACATGTGACCTTGTAAACTCAGCATTATTGAGTTTGATAGTTGTGATATGTTTATAACATGCTTACTTAGCTAAGATTATTAGCAGGGATTTCTTGTCTATGCTAAGTGTTTGTTAAATTCTTGTTTTTGTCAGTAGGGGGACTTCAGTGTGCTGCAACAGTGAGATTATGCTTTTCAGATGAACGATCTGAGTTTGTCCCGCATATATAATCCCAGGCATGAACAGTCTTAATGAGAGATCTGGGACTAGATCCTTGTCAACAACAGTCCTCCTCCTGCCAGCCGCTGGGTCAGTGCCTGCTGCTGCTGCCAAAGGGGCGGCGCTTGCACTCATGAGCTCAGGCAGTTGTGGTTACTCAACCTATGATTAGTTTTTCTCCCCCACAAACACTTTAAACGCTGCCTGTGCTCAAGCTGGCATTACATGAATTTCCTTTGTTTGCACATATTTATCCAGAACTGAATAAAACAGACGTGTGTGAGAGAGAAAACGAGTTTCCGGTCAGACCATTCCTCACGTTAAGGAGTAGTCTGTTGTTATGACTCTTCTGCCAGCATACCGGAAGCTTGTTAGCACACCACCAAGTGTGGCTTAGCCGCCACAACCATTTTGTTTTGCTTTAATTTTGCCTTTTTTTGTATCTGGTTTAAGACCCCATTTAAAATAAAGATCACTCGAGTGGTGACATGTTTATAAATGAGTAAAGTAAATCCACATTTCTTAATAGATTAAATCTGTATGGAAAATGTTTTTTTTGTCATTTGCAAAGTGTGTTTCTGCAAACTGTTTAAAATCTGTGCAAGTAGCCCACCTTCCTTTTACACAAACATTAGTCAAACTCTGCATTATCTTTCGCAAATGGAAGCTAAGATTAAACTCTTCTTCTAAACACTTCTCCCAAATGTCCACCTCGTTGGTATTAGACTTTTTCCGAGTTTGTTTGAGGCATATTTTAGTTCCCATTTAATAAAAAAAGCCCCAACAGTTTGCCATTATGGGCTTTGCCCCATATAGATCCTTCACCCCATGTAACTTGCCCTTAATTTTATTATTCTTATGTAAACATTTAATGTTATAGCCTAATTATGAGGATCCCTGAGGGGATTACTTCATAATCCTCTTCTGCCGATGAGCAATAGATACTTAATGCTTCAGGCTGCAGTGTGTTTCTCTTGGTGTAGCTCTTTTGGGACAGATTACAATGCCTTGCCCAGAAGTGTTATTTCTTTTTTTCATTATACTTTGGGGACTTGGATGACATTAAAGACCTCAACGTTTATTGCTGTTAAACCAAATAAAAAAAAAATAAATAAAATGAAATTAGGAAATGCAAAGAAATGAGGGGGTTGTGTTTCACTTAAGTCTGACAATGATTTTTAATCTCCTGTAAATAATGCTCCAAATGTAGCTAAAAGAGCTTGAGGTTATTGGTTACCTATGTGAAGCTTGTAAGCACTGTGTAATATTTGCTCTGATAGCATCAGCAGATAGGATCAACGTTAATGGAGCCCAGCAATGCTGAGAAGGAAAAAAATATAGACGTATCCAGGGGAGGATGGTTTTACTGTGCAGCCTGCAAGAGCGATGAAGAGACGCTCTGGGAGCTCCAACCGAAATCCACTTGTATTTCTGTAACCCTATCTCCCATAATTGGCCGAGGAACGCAGATTAAGATTGACGAGACATTAAAGTGGCTCTTTGGAGTTTAAGGGATCGATAAATATCCCGATTTTCGAGGGCTTTCGCTTGAGAGCAGACAAATCACTGTAACGGGGCTCTGCAGCGACACTGATCTGACAACACGGAGGAGGAAGAAGGGGGGGACTGGAGTAAGAAAATGCGATGACTATCAGCCCACCATGTTCAGAATCCGGCCTAATGGGTGATCATTTGCTCCTGAAATCATTCTGCAGGACTTTGCTTGCGCTGTTTTTGCGTCACCTTTCCCAGACAAATTCAAAGACTTGCCGTCTTAATTAAAAGCCTCCATTTTCTCACTTCAGAAACACACCATGGTGAAGAATTTGAAACGAGACTTTTTCTACTCAGTGGCAACACGTTTCTCGATAAGCATTTTATTTTCAGTCAGTTCTTAAAAACAGTTTTTAACAGCTCAGGTTTGGTTTTAAACGACGCTGAATTGCACATTTTCCGCACCGCCGTGCAGCAAATCTATATTTTCTCATTTTTATTTAAACTTTTGTTGTTGTTTTTTGTAAATATAAATCCAATCAGAATGCCAACAAAAAGGCGCCATCACAATTATTAAAGCTGGTCTACAGCTCGATAACGGGCCTGAATCCGCCGTCTTGTGGAGTCAAGGTCCCTTCTTAATCTATAAACAGAAATATTGTCCCGGTAATGTCCCCATGTGTCCGTCCTGTTTCGCCCTCCCCAGGTCCGGTGGTCCTGAGCAGCTCGGCCCAGCTTGTCGCCCCGGTCCTGGTCGCCCGCGGAACTCTGTCCATCACCACCTCTGAGATCTACTTTGAGGTGGACGAGGATGACCCCGCCTTCAAACGGGTCGACCCGAAGGTAAGTGACCTGCAAGGAGCGGGCGGAATGCTGCCTGTTGTTCCTCCTGCAAAGGAAACAAAAATCCTGCTGCGCTTGGTTATTTATTCGCCGTTTTGACGATTTTCTGTTTTGACGAGAGAAATCCGAGTTTATGCGTGTCTGTTGTTGTTTTTTTTTAATTATTATCGTTTTTTACTTTTTTGGTTTGCGTGCGCTTTCTATTTTTGTAATTATTAGGTTATTCCTCGGACAGCTTCTCAAGCGCATATTTTAAGCCAGTTATGATTTAGTTACTGGTTTTTTTTGTATGTATTGTAAATTTTTCCCACACTACTCATATTTGTTTTTAATAAATGCTTAATTATGCTTTTGCATCAGGCCTTCTATTCTACCGCTCAGTTGGCATTTTCTTAAAAAAGTGGGGGACACAAGTATATGAAACAGCTCGTTTTATTATCTCTTTAAATTAGATCAAAGACAGAAATAATAATAATATTAAAAAAACAGATCACAGATGTTATAATCTGCTTTTTTTTTCGAATTAAACTGTAATATATATATACTATATATAGGCTATCATTTTCTTATTTTTTTTATTTTAAATCACGTTGGCCTATAAGAATGATGAAGGAAAAACAACTCGAGTACTTTTAAATAATCATTCAAGTAACGCGATGGAATGTTTTAGATGTAACAAATGTCGCACGCTTACCATCAAAATGTAAACTCTTAAAAAAAAAAAAAAAAAAAAAGAAAATGTCCATTAAAACAGGTGAGTCAGACTACCACTGATGCAAGAATAAATTAATAACGTTTCTAGCAGATAAAGAAAAAGTTCAGATTTAAACAGGTGGATCCTATTTACTTGTCACAGAACAACATTCACAATCTCAGATCACTTGATTCACAATCTATGAATGTATTTACAGTATAATAAAATGTACAGATGTGTTTTTTTTATTTGTTCATATTTTGTTATGGGGCTGTATTCTAAAGCCTTTGGGAAAATGTTGGATTTTATCAGTCGTGCGATGCGAAAAAAGAATAATAATAATAATAATAATAATAAAAATCTCCTGTGGCCTTCCGGATTAACTGACAATACTTTGAATTTGCTTCTGAAAAGTCAAATAACGCCTCCAAAGATGAACAGGAATAATTACAATTGATACTGTTGGAAAAGAAAGACCGTAGTGAAAAAAGCTAGGCCAAAAATATTTAACAAACAGTCACATTTCACAATTGTTTGGCAAATTTTCCTCTGTCCGTTTATGAGCTCTTTAGACCTCTAACCCATTTTTAAAATGAAGTAAATCAACATATATCTCTCTCTATATATTTTTTTATTTTGTGTTACCTCAGAGTTTCTCCAAGCTTTTGGGGTTGGTCAGTATTTCTCTTGCCAGTCGCCAAGTCTGTTTGGCTGCGTTCTCTAGGGCTGAGTGCGGTTTTCCTTGAAACAGGTCTAAATTAGGCAGAAAATAATGCGGGCACCTCCTGCACTGCAAACACGAAATAAGCTGCAATAGTATCCCGTTCAGGCGATCGCCCAGGCAGTTTTCATCCCAGTCCGACTCCCGGGGATGTTTCTCACACTCGTAGGAAACCAAAGTTTTCATGTGGTAGTTGTTCAGAGGCTGTCCCGGCAGCTCCAGGTGACGGTCTCGCAACGCCTTGAGGACCGACAAGCATTTCTTCCTGCACCCGCCCAGGAGGAGCCGGTTCTCGGCCTCGGCGAACTGCAACACCCAGGCGTCGCTCTCTGCCGAGCTCTGCTTGCCGTTCAGCGAGTAGCATTCTTTGGATAACAAATTGAAACCCTCCGCCTTGACTTCTGCAACTCGGTTGGGTCCCGGCCAGGGTATGTGCGGCAGAGGCCAGTGCGCAGCGCTTCGCGGCCAGATGCCAGTGCACTTGAAAGCGGGCGTTATTTGCACAACGTATCTGTCTCTTATGCGCAGCTTCACCTCGCTCGTGTCAGCGACCATTTTCACAACATCTCTATAGCTGCACTTATCCACAGCCTGGGCCACCAGCGTCTGAAATCTCGACCGGATCTTGCGCGCAGAGAGGTACCCGGAGGCGGTGATGAACTCGACCCACAGAGACATGCTTCTCTTGCGGCCGTCGCTGAGCTTGAGGACGGCGCAGCCCGGCAGAGAGCCGTCATCTACGAAGTTGAATACTCCCATCTGATTCAGATAGAGGACGACCTCAAACTCGGTGGGAGAGATGACCTCCAGTCCCTCGAAGCGGTTATCCATCTCGCTGAGGGAGCTGATGAAGCGCGGCTCCTGCACCTCCACCTCCTTCAGCACATCCGACACCACCTTGCACACCTCGCGGATGGTCTTGGAGATGGCCGCCTTCCGAGATTGACATTTCTCGTTGTAGTATTTGTTGAGGTGATACACTAACTTTGCCTGGGCGGCTATCATATTAGGGCAGAGATCCGGGTTATACACCGGAGTCTCGCAGTAAGCCGAGGGATCCAACGCGGCTGTTTGTACGGGAGCCAATTTTAGAGAAGAAGGAAAGCAATCTAAAAAGAAAAAAAAAAAGTCAGTTTATTAAATGGCGATGTGCTCAGAGCACATGCGTGATAAACATAACAGTCACAGCTGTTGTGCCGTAAACTGCATTGAAGTGCTCAAAACAAGTTCTCAAAACGATCCGGATGACGTGATTTAAAGTCCATTTGCACTTCGGTCAATAGCGGGAAAATGTCTCTTTTCGCTCTGACCGCTGTGCCAGTTTGGAGTCCGCGTAATTGCGCTGAGTGCAGCGTGCCCTCTCGACGCAGAAGGCTGGCGTTGCTGTGTTTTACAACAAGGAGACACACACTCACACTCTTTATTATGAGGGCGGGGTTGAGATCGGGATGTCCAATCGCTTTCCAAAGCGTCACAGCAGTTTATGGGAAACAAATTCATCCCCGACTGTTAGCCTATATACAAATGAAGAACAGTACATTACTGATTGGAAAGCGGGGATCGGTCGAACAGCTACACGTTTGGATTTATCGATATCACTATTATTATTTATTTATTCATTTATTTTACTAGTCCGATCTTCATCCTTTTTTTTTTCAAACGTCTGTATTGAAAAAAACAACGAACAGTGGATGTGCTTAGGTTGTTTAATACCGCTAACAAAATTATTAATGCATTTAAAACAAAAAACAAAACAAAACAAAAAAACAACCTTTCATTTCCAGCCGTGTACGAATTTTAATTTTTCCACTGAAGAAATTGTGACTAAATATAATAAGGGAGATTATTCTAAAGTACGTGGCCTGAAAAAATACGTTTTTTTTCAAAAATTAATTATTCACTATAAGTTGTATTCCCTCCTAAATGTTTTAATCACTAAAAGTAAAAGTGATTCTGGAGTTTATATTTATTTCTTCTTAATGATTTAGTAATTTATCGAACAGCCTAGGGAAGAAAGGGATTTTATAACTTTGGCTTTAAGCCGCTAAATTTATAACTATCTTTGGTGATTTTTTTTTTTTTTGAATGTTTTTAAAACACATTTTGTTTAAAGAACGTATTCATGAGACTGATTTTGTTTTTTGTGTTGTTCAGTGAGAAGCAGCGTGTCTGTATTAACACGCAACTGTATTTTGCACGGTTACAATTTTATTTACTAAAAGGGAAATTTGTAATTTAAATATATATATATATATATATATATATATATATATATATATATATATATATATATATATATATATATATATATATATATATATATATATATATATATATATAAAAAAAAATAAAGATCAGATTTTAGTAGCATGAGAAAAAAATAATTTAAAATAATTTCTCAGCAAACTATTTGAATTAAATTAAAGCCTCATTTATTATTATATATATATATATATATATATATATATATATATATATATATATATATATATAATGTATCATTAGGCAGTTTTGAAACAATGAAGCAAGGTTAGCAGTAATTCTAGCATTTAACAGTTGCATGGCTGAATAGTTTAGTAAGTACCCAGTGATTTCACCATGACGCCATGTATCTCCACTTACACTAAATTGAAGAGATGCGTTCCCTGGCTCTCATCAGTGCACTGACACACCATCTCACAGTGTACTGTTCATGCTTTGAAGAGGACTTCAAAAAGATGATGCTGCTGCATAGATCAGATAAGGAACACAAAGGCATTTACACCCATCTCTGCCCTCGTCAGAGCTGCGCACAAGCAGACATTATGAGGGCAATCCACTGCTGCTCAGCCTCTGCTCTACCCACACGGATGCGGCTGAGGAGAGGCGTGGTGTGTGAGGAAGGACCTTGATAGATAGGTGACTCCCATTATCATCACAGCCTGTCATGAGCACATTGCTAGTAGCTGTTTGGCAAGTGCAGTTGTAATTTTACACTGTTACCGGGCAGAAATTACAGATTTGCGGTATGAAATCTAATTGTGTGATATGCCAGAGGTTATAGCTTTTTTTTTTTTTTGTAATGTGATAATTCATTTTATTTCTTCAACTGTATCACATTTAGGACAAATTAAATTTCACAGTCATACATTTCAACTCTTACTGACATATATGGGCAGCATTTATTTAGGATACAGAGGGAAGGTTTCCATGCAGTGAGAGGTAGCTAAAATCCGGTTCCCCTCTCTGGCTTTAATAGTCTTTTCCTCTGTCTGTAGCTCAGCAGGTACTTGGTTTTTATTGAAACCAGACTGGCTTCACTTCCCAGACTATCATGCTCTAAGTCAGATACCTCAGAGTCAAGTTGCACCTCTTGAATTTATACCTCAGCCTTTGACCATCCATATGCGTGATAGAAGTGTGGTGAGGGGTTGGGTGGGGGGGGGATTTTCATTGAGATTATCGCCTCTTAATCTGAACCATGTGGCTGCAGGGTTCCCAGTGCAACTCAACCTGCTCCACAGTCCCATGACTCGAGTTGTCAAGTCTGGCTCCGGACATTCATGGCTTCTTACTCATACCATTACACTGCTGCAGTCTTGGTTTCTCTGTGTCCCGTCCTGCCAGGCTTTTGGGGGCTCCCCAGTTTGACAAATGGGATTGTGATATTAGTGCACTTCTGTTTCTGAACCAGCAAAATGCACGCACGATTGTGTAAATCAATACAATGACTTTTACTTCCTGGCCATGTGACACTGTTTTGAAGGCCTCTTTGTTTTTGGAGCATTCCTCTGCACTTGTTCAGCCTTTCTCTCTGTTCTTCTATTTTCTTCAAGTAGGACTAAGTTCTGTTTGTCTTATGACTCAAATACCTTCTGATGATGACTTTTAATTTTATATTTTTCTACTGCTGAGCATTAATGTACAACAAGGTCATTGCTAAAGAGTATATATTAAGTGTTGAAATTAACCAATATGACCCAAAACCTCTTGGGATTTATCTATATTAATTAGACAAAATTGTATCAAAATGAATGTTTGGAGGACATCCTTAATTAGTTTCCTCTGTAACAACAGTATCCAACAGCGATGTCAGTAATGCTCTGCTGGATGAGATTTGAACTAATTCTCTGGATTATGTCATCTCCTCAGCAATCTTAAAAATATCCATTACAGATGATCTTTCGTAATTTTATTAATCCTATTACAGAAGAACAAATAATGTCCATCCCATCTTTTTCCATTAAACTGCTGTGGTTCTTTCAAGCCACTTAAGAACATTCACCAGAGCTACGAAACTAATGTGAAGATTAGTCCAGATGGATTTAAAAAAAATCTGAAATATATTTCTGCATAAATCAAACATAAAAAGTAGGCAATTTAGAGATGTGACACTACTGAGACTCAAGCTGTGAAAAATAATGTACTCATGGGATTTCTACCTTTGACACAATTGTCTGTAATTGTGTTTATGAGATTGTCGGAGAGAATTGTATTAATAGAGCATTATTATTCCATGCAATATGGTATCTCTGTAGGAGGCCAGCTAATTTTTGAGCCTGGAGCCTCAATGGGGACCCCCTTCAGATTTTGCCCATTCATTTATTTCCTTCTCTGCTGTTGAGTGTTTGCAAACTCATTTGTTTAAATCGGGAAGCCAGTTTCCTGACACCACTTAGCTGGAAGTTCTCTCAGATCCTCTGGTATTCACCTCAATAGCCACTCTTGTAAAACTTGTGTGTGTGCTTCAGCAAAATAAACAAATTTTGTAATTTTATTTTTTTTATTAAAGAAATCAACAAAAGAACCGTTTTATTAAATACATTTAAAACTTAATTGATTGTCTAATTTTCATTTGGCCCTTCACCCCTCCTCTCTGCAATATGGTACGCTTGTCAGCCTGGTGATAGATTACATGCATGCATTTGCATGAATTTAGCATGAGTACAATTTTGTATTGTTTGTCAATGTAACAATCCAGAGAATATTTGGAGCCATCACACACAAAAAAAGAAAAACTTAGCACTTCTTCTGCACAGGGTGGAAAAATCCCATTGAGGTTAAGGTTGCTGCCTTTCAACTTTTCTGTTATTAGAACATTAAGCTCTGGATTTTTTTGTTGTTGTTGTTTCACCTAAAGTGTGAAGTTTCTTGTTTTTAGGTTAAAAATGATCTTGATGATTTTGTGAGAATTATTCTATTTATTTACTTTCCTCTTTGTAATATTTAATGTTACAGTTTGTGTTCCTTTTCAAGGTTTTTCACAATTCTCATCACTGAAAGCAATCAAACAGTTGCATAGTGATTAATCTTAATTTCGAAACGTCTCCATTGTAAAAGTGGGCGCTGTAATCATCTGCCCACTGACCCCTTGATGCTCATATTCAGACCTCTCTGCAGCACTTATTCCTGATGAATAATTTCAGTTCTCAGGTCGATCGGACGCATTTCTTACCTGCATCTGATTTGATACAACATTGGGAGTTTATTAAGGCAACAAAGTAAATTAAAGAATTTGGAGTTTATTGTTAACATTTGTGCAGTCAGTAACAAAATGTTTTTTGCTTTTTTGGGGAGAAAATCTGCAACAAAAGTAGGTGATGTTGCCTAAATAAGGGATGAAGGGTTCATAATTGCCAGTCTTGGAGATCTGAGGTGCGGGGTGCCAACTGTCAGTGCAGGGCTAATGATGACAAATGTCTCTCTATGCAGATTGCTGCAGCAGTGTGAGAGTGCAGCTGAGACTGAAGGAGAAAAGAAAGTGCAAGGGGCTTAACAAGCAAAAGCTTGTGTGCACATTTTTTATTGACCTACATGGAAGTAAACCTCCACAACTGGAGAGATGACTTTAAAAATAAAACAGCTTGATGCTGTTTAAAGCCACAGTCCGTCAGCCTGTAAGGTATCTCAAAGGTGTTTAGGTCTGTAAGAAATCACTGCGTCTGTAAATGTCAGTTCAACACAAAAAAATGAACCAAAGATATTTCATCACTTTTTAAACCCTTTAGAGAAATTTACTTATGAGATTAATATATATATATATATATATATATATATATGTATATATATATATATATATATACATATATATATATATATATGTTTTTAGAAATGTGTATAGGTACTTCTAGAAAGCAATCATATTTTGGGTAACAGAACCAAGCTGTTATTAACTTTTTTCATTAAACTGCTTTGTAACAAAGGCCATAAATCTGATTTCACTTACTGTGACGTAAGGTTCATGCTAATAAAAGAGCAAACCCGGAGTGCTTCATGGCCAGCTTTCCCCAATTTGTTGCATGAATGGCTTTTGAAAGGGGTCCCTCTCTGTACAAAGGGAGTCTCGTCTTTGTTTGGTTTTGCCCCATCTGTGTCATCTGGTGGTCTTTGCAACGGGGTGGTGTCTCAGGGTGCTCCCCAACGGCGTTGCCAGTTGTTTTATGGACTCGCTGGAGTGGTGCGGGGAGTTCATAAGTTGGCTGGGCCATTGTGAGCTGAGCCCAGCTGACACGTGTGAATTGACTCCAGCATATTGACAGATCATTTCCATTAATGAATCGCTGGAGTCTGTCTTGTTTCACTGTGTGATTTACGCCCCTGCTTCATCATCGTCTGAGGTTAGGGTTAACTAATAACACCCTGAATGGCTTAACTCTTAATTGCTGGAAGAAGGGAGTCGTTCCTTTTTGCCAGCATTGGGAACTTTAAAGGTTATTTAAGTGTCAACCTTTTGTTATATACAATCTTGTTATGATCATTTTTAAAGTGCTAAGTTACAGGTTCCAGCCAAGATTGTCCCGATCAGTATGAATTAGATTCTTGTTTTTAGGAAACTATAACTTAACCATGTTAATATAACAACAAAGAAGTCAGAAACCAATACTCCTTCATAAAGTCCATGTTTACTGTATTTAACATCTAGTTTTCAGCAGGAGTTAGTGAGCTTGTTTTCCATTTGATAGTGAGCTGCTTTTGTTTGTAACCACTAGCGTCTCATAAGCTTTGCCCTGGTCTTCCCATGGCGACCATCCAACTTGTTCAAAGCAACAGCCATGCACAGCTGATTGTGCTGGCCACGGTCTGGCCTGTCTCCCCCACCACTGCTGTCACATGGAAGCCACATTTGCTCGCCACCATTTTATGCTGCTGTCACCCTCCCTTCAAAAGCGGAGGGGAGAGAGGGGAGGTGAAAAGGAGAGGAGGGAAAGAGGAAGGCTCACCCTGAGCGGATGCTAGACAAAGATGGCAGCAGAGACATTTTGTCTACTTTCATTAGTTCTGCTTGTGGTGAGCTGTGCTGAATATTAGCCCGTTACTAGCAGAGCCACACATTGTGGAGTGCAGAGTATGTGTCACAATCATATCCAGCCCACCTTATTTCCATCATTCTCACCTAAAAAGTGGGACACGCGGGGTATGGTGCCAATTGCTCATTTTTTTATGGTAATTATCATTCTTCAAGCCATGTCATGTGGTAAGTGTGACAAACTTTATCACATAAATTTACATAGATGTTCCCATTAGGGTCAGATGCTTTAGGATCAGCTCAGATCACAAAAGCAGCTGTAAGTCATTCAGATGGGAAGTTTATAAACATAGCCCATAGCTTTCTGTTACGTTCAGATGTTTTTTGAGGCAATCTCAGATTTTAAACCAATTTAAATTAGAGCTGCCATTTCATATTGCCATATCTACCCCCTGGTAACAGTAAGCCAATATTCTTACCCTGTTAAAAAGCAAACAAAAAAAACAACATTTTCAATATCCATTGATGAATTGTATTTCTTCTGTTGTTTTCTCTGTATATGCAAGCATTTATTGTCCCAGCTTAATAAATGCATGTAGAGTTGTGATTATTGGTTGCAGATCCTTTAAAAATAAAAATAATGTATCATGCTCTGTGTCCACTCACCCATTTGCCAATTTCTCAATTATTTCCCAATTTTGTAACCACTGGGTTGACATTTGTCCCTTTTTGCTTCAACTCCTATAAAATATGATTGATTGAGACTCTTAATTAAAAAAAAGAAACTTCAATAAACTTATCATAGAATATATAAACAGTCATTTAACCAAATGTTTTCTCACAACGAACAAGTTATATGTTCATATTTTAAATATCTTTACTGAGAGCAAAGCAAAATTGAAGTAAAATTTCCTGCTTGTGTTGACAAACTTGACTATTTTTGATTCTGAATAAGCATTGGTAAAGGCTCAAGATAAATTAGCCAATTTGTACCTCTAATTTGTTGGACCCTAGTTGATAATTATTTTGGTTCTGATTTTATTTGACTTGTTAACATATGAAATATTACAAATTATTGCAACAGATCAAACTGTATCAAGCTACTGTTGCTAGATATTAGTTATTACAGTCACATAGTCAAATTTTTTCACAGCAGACCTTGAAAATTACATTAAATTGTTGAGTATGAAGTCTCCCCTGGTGGGCGGATTGCTATCTTAGGATAATATTTAATGTTTAATGCATCATGTCAGACTGCTCAATTTCATACACTAAATCTATAAAGATATAAAATCATGAAGAGGTGAAATAACCAGAACCCAAGTCTCACAATTCACCAGGAAAGCGAATATATAAAATATTTATATTTATATTTATTCAATTGTTTTCTGTTGACATCTTAAGCATGTCCACATCTACTTTTTGAAGTTCTCCCAAAATACAGATGCTTCCTTTGGTTCCATCATTCTAAATCCAGTGTTTTTGTTTACCTCAATAAAACGCTCACACTGGGAGCCTCAGACTGTTGCTCCGAAGTGTTTGTGTGGAGATGGATCTGAATGTTGCTTTGTCCTGCTGGGCTTTCATCTGTTGGACTCATTATAGTTGTCATCTCACTGGGCTCTATTAGAGAATTTCAGGAGACTGGGTCCCCATGAAAGAGTCATGATGGGCAGAGAAGTGCTGATGCGCAGGTTCCTGCCTCCAGGCTTCCTCCTGCTCATGAACAGCCTGAAGGCATATAAAACAGGCCTCCCAGGCCAGCCGATGAAACATTCAAGAGTGAATGTCATGACTTTCCTGGTGGTTCTCAGTGAACTGGGCCTGAAACTGGCGCTGGGAAAAAAAAAAAAAAGAGAATTTGTTAAGTTATTATGAAGGGAGCTTCCGGAATATTTTCTTAATGATTAAGAAAAACATGCCAAAAAGGTGGATGAAAGTAGCGCAGAAACGGATGAAGTTGTGCCGTTCTACCTTGTTAAATTTCAAATGATTTTATTAGTGTCAGTTCTGTGGTCTTGGCAGGGCTTTGGATGTGTCTGAGCGGGGAGTTCGGCAGCAGGGTGAGAGCATGTCGGCTGTTGACACCGTCTAACGAAGGGAGGATTAGGAGTTTACAGAGGCAGTAATATGATAGGTCAAAAAGAGGAGGCACTCCTCCACAGTACTTGGCTCTGTAATGAATGATTGACTGGAAAAGGAGAAGCTGCCACTCGCCGGCTGAGTGCTCATCTTGACGTCTGCCGCACCGCTCCACGGCTCCCCTTGATCACGTTTCGCTGCTCCCTTCTCATCTAAGGCACCAGTCTGCAGGGAAAAGCAGCTTTTCCCTCTTATTTTTCTCTCTAATTTACACATTTAAGACATTTTTGTTTGCTCATTTCAATTCCTTTTTTGTCAGTGAGCCTCTCTCTATCAGTCCTGCTCACAGCCCTGAAACCAGCCCCCCCCACAACCCACGCATACACACGCACACACACGCACACACACGCACACACACACGAACACTCACGCAAACCCCTCCCTTTCCTTTCTGTTTGCCTTGAGGCAATGAACTAATTTCAGGTTCAGTAATTGCGGTGTGTTGTACACCTGTCTGCTATTAATTCTCCCCTGCCTCTTATTCCTTTTTTTAATGAGATATTATTGTAATTATCATCATTATGCTGTTTTTTGTAATTAACTTGATGAATGTTGGTGTTATGGAAGTATTTATTCTCTATAATCAGTGTAAATGTGTTGGGAACTCCTGAGGACTAATGCTTTCAGACTTTGGTCTGAACTTGGTGATTCATTCGCTTGTGCTCAGAAATAAGAATTCCCGCCTAAAGCACAGTTTGCTTTGGATAAGTTGAGAAGTGGGGAGCCTGGTCACTACTGAAAAGGACCCTGCTTGTAGCCGTTTTAAAACCATTACAGCAGTGAAAGGCTTTACAATGGTTAGCGCCAGGCTTTGTTTCAGCCTGTCACAGGCACCCTGTGAAAATCAAATAGTCTCTTTCCCTTAAATGAAAAGGTGAAAAAGGGTTTGTCCACTCTCCCATCTTTGAAAAATCTGGTTCCAGTTTTTTTTTGTTTTTTTTTGTATTCACTGACATGATTTTGAATGTTATTGTTGAGGAGGCAAACTATTGGGAGGGATGTAAAAGAAAATCTTGACTGAATGAATAATGTGTATTCCCTCCACCCCCCTTAGCTTTCAATCCAATTAGAAGTTTAATAAGGGTCGTGCATTGGAACTTCACGCTCTATATTGGTTTCTTTAAGACTGAGACTGGGAAAAATGACCGGGTTGAATGTCCTAGAGGTCCAGATGGAAAGCCTGTGCACTTCGATATGTATTGAAGGGTCTTGTGCCTTGTTGTGGTGTTTGAAAATGTTTGGGCCAAGTGAGGTGGTTGTAAATGGTCTGTCAGTGTGCTTCTGCATAATATGCTCTACAGATAATTCAGTGACCTTATTGCGCCTCTCAGTCTTCCTGAGAATCATCACGTTGCTCACACTGGCTTCTCTTCGCCTAATATTCCTACAGAAGCGCCTCCATTTGAAGTGATAAATCACTCTTAATTGAATTCTGCCTGTGGAAATTGACTTGTTAAAACTTGTTTTCAAGGGCTCACTGAGCAAATAATCTTTGTGCCTCTAATTCAGCACTCTTCATAACTAATAGCAATATACCAGTTTTAAGGTATCAGGTTGTGCTACATTAAGCACCATGTTATTACGGGTAAAGTTGTGGAAAACTGACTAATTTGCTGTGTTAGACTGAAAAGGCCTGCAAATATTAAAATCCACTAACTTGATGTAGTTTATAAACACTGGTTGACACCTGACAAATTTACAACAGTGTTTTCCCTTTGAACTGCACATATTTCTCTGACATTTCCATAAATGAAGCCATTGGTATTATGGAATTTTTTGTTTTAAAACTTCGAAACACTGACATTTGCCGCATTCACACCTGTGAATGAGACAGATGATGACTTCCTGTAAACTTCAAGGCCGGGGTGCTGGATAACTGGACATTGGCTTCTCAGGTGGTAGCAATTACCTGATCTTTGCCCTCCTGACTCCTTTGTGTTACCTTTAAGCTGCATTGGTGTTGTCTCATTCATTTTTTTGTTTGTTTTTTGGTTCAAACTTTTTGTAGAATAGTCTTTATTTTTTTTAAATCACAGTATAAAAATGTATGCGTCTCTGTTTTCCTTTTTCAATCAGAGCACTCGACAGTGAGCACTGTTTTTATTCTTGACCACTAAAATGAACACTTGTGTAACAGGGTGACTACCATCAAGGCTTGAGTGTGTGTAAACATGCCCAAATGCTATATATTTGAGCTTTAATCCTGCTGTTGGAAGGAAAGTGGGTAGGAGGGTCCAAGAAAAGAACCCATGAAGCCTTTGTGTGTTTGTTCGCATGCTGCTCCACTTTCAGCATCTGACAGCCATTTAACTCCACACGACCTGGTTCGCAAGTGCTATCGTTTGGCGCTCTTGAATCCTGTTAAGAATCGTAATTACAATTTATGTGCCCCCTGCATTTCTTTGAAGAGGCATTGAGTGAGGAAAACAACTCTGGTAATGAAGGACTTTCATTTGTGTGTCAGCATATTGCCACTCCAAGATAAAACAATGAGACATTTCAGTCTTTTAAAAGCATAAAATGTTGACCCAGTGGTTTCCGTGCTTGGAAAGGGTTTCTTGTAATGCTGATAAAACCATGCATCTTGCAGGACATATTTCTTAGACTGGGTCTCTTTAAAGTATAGAAACGGCATGCATGAATAGTGGTGCGAGTGATGTGAAGTACGTTCAATGACTTTCAAAGAGAAGAAGAAGAAAGGGTGAAGGTTAATTTTGAGTTTTCATAGCTTAATCCGTTCTGAAAAGCTCAAGAGAAGAAAGGCTGCAAATGGCCCTCAGTATTAATTTGATGTGACTTCTGTACAATAAGGGCTCTGGATCCCAGAGCCCATTTTCAGGCTTACCTTCTTTTATCATCCTTAGCCTTTGAAACTTTTGCCTAAATGTTTCATGAAACTAAGGCAGTAAGCCTCTTTGGTATTCTGTCTTTATAAAGCCTGGTTTAGGACCATTGTTACACTGTGTTCAAGGCAAAGGAATGCAACACTGAAGCCACCTCTCCATTCTGGGACATTCAAATTCATTTAGTGCAATTGGGAGAGTTCTTGTTAAAACACACATATATTATGCCTCATTTCACCTCTTTCTTTTTAAGGGGTCTAACCACACATTCACCTTATGAGAGAAGATGATGTACAAAATCGTGTTTACAAGAAGGAATGAACGATTTTAGCATCATTTTCAGATCCACATTTTTATTTTCACAAAAAAAGAGTAAAACTTTCACACAAACAGTTACAAAAGGCAGAATAATTCAGCCCATGCTTACCTAATTCTAAGACTCCTGATGTAGAAGAAAACAGTGTAAAAATGGACTTTTTACATCATGACAACCAGAGTCATTTGTAAACAAACTTATTCTGAAGAATATCAGTTCAGTATAGAATTTTCGATAGTGTGTAGTGATTTATTGACAGAGTGTGATTTGAATTAGAATGCAGCTCACACTGAGCCGTCGGTTTGGTGCCAATAGAAAGCATGTTTTAACTTTACAGTCATTACTATTTCTGTAATTTTTGTCATTGTTTCTTTTTTTTGTTCCCCAAATATTAGCACTTTCAATGCTGATATAACTAAATGTTTCCAGCAAGTCCATGTGAACAATCTTTTAGTTGACCCTATCGACACAACATAGCAACTCAAGATTTGCTTTTCCAAATTTTGCTTCAAAATAAAAGTCTCAAACAGAGACACTCATAGTCAAGATCACCTTCATGTCCAGGGCTCATAATTATTACTTAAAATCACAATGTATAAGAAATATTTTAACATTTTAAAATGTTTTTTTTTGCCTATTTGTTGACATCTCCTTGTGATCTTTCCATATGTTTAGCTGAATTAAAGAAAATCAGAACCTCTAAAGCTTGACATTTCTAAAGCTACTCTGAAGATTGGAAAAGAAAGCAAAAAATTTGATCACAACATGTAGTGCTGATGGCTGTGAATGCTGCTGTGAAATATATAGCTTTTTCACAGCAGCTTTTTCATATATGCTTTTTCTATCACGGAAAGCCTATTTTCTTTGTCTGCTTTTAAATTAACGTTGTGGAAGCCAACAATGCACATACTCGTTGGGTCAGTGACCCTGGAGAAAACAGCTTGCATTAATATGCTTTAATCCAGTGTAATTAGGCAAATTACAGCACACCAAACAGCTTGTGTGAAGCTGCTGGATTTGGCAGCCACGCAAGAGGGCTTGGAGTCCCACTGGACTACAAGGGAGACCTCAAAAACATAGTGAATCCTGCATTTACACCCCTTCTCTTCATTTTCCCATTATCTTCCATCTTTTTTTTAGCTGTACTAAAGTGTTTAACCTGTTTTACATGTGCTATTTCCTCTGGTTCCCACATTTGCTTTTTTTTTTTTTTATTAATGAAGTACGGCAAAGGGTAGCATATGACAACTCAAATTTCACATTCACATTGCTTAGTCTCATGCAAGGTCAAATGTATGACATCTAGGAATGCAATGGTAAGAACCACAGACACAGTTAAGGCACTACCTTAGATGGTAGCATTAGCATTAATAAAATGATTTCAGCTATATAATTACATGAGGATAAAGTGCAAATTATTTAGCACACTCATCAACCAGATTATAATCCGAACCCTGTTCAGCCTACAGGGTTGAGCCTGTATGACAAAAGGCTCTCATTAGCATACATTTACAAGCCCTCTTCTTCAGAGAAGCCGATAAGAACCTGTTCCACCTTTCCTTTGGCCCTGAATGGCTTGTTGTGCTTTTGGCAGTGACAGATAAGTCTAGGTAATTCCACTCTATGCGTGGAAAAAAAAAAATGCTTCAGATTCTGGCTGCATCCCGAAGGTGTCACCCACTATAATCCTCAAACTGTGCCCAGTAGAAAGGGCGATGTGTGTTTTCCTGATGATATACTGCGAATGACATACAGAATTATACGAAGGAGGACAAACCTGTAACATGTTATTAGGCAATTCCCTCTGAATAACAAGGATAAAAAGGATAATGGATGAGGGTGTCATTATTACCTTGGTTCCAAAGAGGCGTCCAACCAAAAGGTTGAGAGACAAGATTAATTGAAGACGAGTGAGGCGCTCATTGCTCATCAGGCCTACTTGTCTAACCACTTGCTCTTTCTGGCCCTCTCCTCCTCTCTGCCTCTCCATCCTCATCTCATTCTTTCTCTCCTTCTCTGTCCATTTGCTATATTATGCCCACACATGACGTTAAAAAAAGAGAGAGAAAAAGTGGGATTTAAAATGATCAGCTTGGCAGTTTTAGCAGCAGCAAGAGGAAGCTAGTTCTCAGGCCAGGAAGATTTCAGTCATCTTAAGGCTGACAAGTCGCTGAATGTATCCCATTAGGAAAAGCTTTCTGGCAAAAAAAACCAAACCTCAAGACTAAATGATGGCATTCCTTCGCTAAAACTGCTTAGAGATGGCATCCTCAAGCCGTTTATCTGGGGGATGTGCTTAACATGTATTTTTGCCACATTGTTGTTTGTTAGTCAGTTCTTTTGATTTTCCACAAAAATGTGAAATTTTATTTTAAAAAATGTTTTGTATCATAACTCTTATGCGAAGGGTGCTTAGTTTCACTTGAATTTGGTGCAATTCTGCTCTGAAACAGTTTTAAAATGTACTTTCTGAACATTTTTGTTCGAAGCAAAAGACAACTGGTACTGCAACAGAAATGACCAAAGTAGCACATGCACTCTATTGGCATTGTTGCTTTTTAGAGAGAATTACCACTTAATAATATTTTCTTGTATGACTACACACAATGTCTTGCAAAAACACTAGCCCTTGTGCTGCTTCAGATTTTTACTGTTGTCACATTATTATTACAACTCTTGATAGACCAACACATACAGTATATACAATGTGTGAAGTGGAAACGGTGTCCTATGTCTGTTATTTTTCAAATGAAAATGTGCAAATTGTGCCACACATTTGAACAACTTTTATTTCCTAAAGATGCACATTCCGAAGAATGTCTGAAAATACCTTGCAAAATAGCTAAAGGTCGGTTTTATGTGAACATTCATTTTCAAGTCTTGCTACACGTTCTCAATTGGATTTAGGCGTGAACTTTGATTGGACCACTCCAGCAAATGAATATACTCTAATCTAAAGCATCACGTTGCAGCTCTGGCTGTATAATTAGGTTCGTTGTCCTGATGCAGGGTGAGTCTCTGCCTCGGTCCAAGTCTTTTGCTGTCACAGACGGGTTTTCTTTCAGGATTGCCCTGCACTTACCTCTATCCATCTTCCTATAACTCTGATTAGCTTCTTTGCCCATTTCGGTGTGAAATTGAAAAGTGGAATTCAATTTCTGTTTATTAATTCACGTAACATGTTGGTTGTACTCTCTTATATTTAGTGAGTATCAATATAGACGAACAAAATTCAGGTCACACTTTTAAGATCTTTATTTATAAAAAATGTTGAAGACTATGTATAATTTTTCTTTTACTTTACAATTATGCATTATGTTCTGCTGGTTTATAATGCAACTTCCAATAAAATTGATGTCAGAGATTACAGGTATGTGACAAAATATGAAAACTGTTTGCATTTACACTTTAAAATCAGTTGATTTAAAAAAACAAAACAGTTTTGTAACTTTGTTTTTTGGTGTTTAATGCTAATGTGGAAATGAAAACATACATTTTGCAGTTTGATTGTTCATGTCAATGTTCTAAAGTTTTGTGAAGTTTATAAAATGCATTAATTTATAGTGCAAAAACAGTGCATACATATGCTATTTATAAGCCAAATATAATCTCTAAATAAATGAACACACACAAAGTGCAACTTTGTAGACTTTGTAGTTATTTTAGAATTATTTTTTGCTTCTTCTCACCTCTCAGATTTCTTCTTTTTTTAATCACAGAGCTTAATGCCAGACTTCATATCAACAAGGAACCCAAGTTTAAGTCCTGTTTGGATTTTTTTCTGGCATATTTTAGGACATTAAAGTCTTACATACACAGAATCTTTATTTTTTTAAGGTGATTGCATATTAGCAGCGCTCCTCCCACCCGTCCTGCCATGGCAGCTTTGAGGACAGAGCTGCAGGGTTTGCTAATGTGCGTGAAATACTATCCTTGACATGAATGTTATTGACAAACCTGGCTGGACATTTGGGGCAGTGAACTGTCAGTATATTTAATGCATATTCATCTCCTTTATCCCACTGGTCTTTCTGGAGCACTCGAGCTGTGTCATCTTGCCACACTCCAGCTACCACCCAAATATATAGTGACACTGATTATGCAAATCTGTATCTTGTTTTTCTCCAATACCTGCATTAGGAGCCTGCTACATTATTGAAGTTGAGATACGGGCCCTTCAGAGAGGAACCAAGTGGAAATCTGGGGAAATCTTTTCCATATTTTCATTTCTACACATCACAACAGTTGTCACATTAAGTGAGAATCAGATGAGAAAAAGCTTTGATGTTTAGGCATACATTATAAATCTTTGCAGGGTGTAAAGGGATTAAAGTGTAAATAAAAGTGCAGATTTGGGCATGTCTTTGGTCACACAGTTAAGATTTTTCTCCGCATGGCTTTGTGAATTTAAACAGTCACATACTACTTTTATTTCACAGTGCGTGGGCACACCTGAGTTGTTTGACGAAACAAGAAAACATCACTGTGTCCTACTTTTTTTTTTTTCAAAGGACATAATCCTTAAATTAAAACTAGACCAAACTTTCTTTGCAAAATATTATTTAGTAACTGTTTCATTTTGTTGCCACTAAGTTTCTCAGAAAGATTCAGTTTCTTTTCAGTAACATTTAGAGTCGTTTTCCTCAAACCTTTGCTAACATAAGGGCTTTTCATGTGTTTAGTGGAGTACCTAATCTTTGGATACTGTCTTCAATATTTTTACTTCTGTTGTCTAATTTTCGTTCTGTAAACAGAGGTACATTGAATGTAATTTGTCTTTGTTTCAAACGAGTCCCTTCTTATAGAGAATCTGGATCCTTAGCTATTGAGAAATGCTTGTTTGCTGGAGGCGTAGATTCTGTTGAATTTGATCTGATTTCACCCGGTGGTTAATGTTTCCCGTGATGTGTGTAACACATCAGCTCGATGAAGCTTTCAGAAATTGCGTGGACTTTATACAACCTCATGGGGAGAGGAGCTGTGACATTTTTGTAGCAATAAAATATCTTATTTATTCCTCTGGCTCTGACTTAACCAGCTCAATATATGGAAGCATGACCAACACAGATTGACTAGCTTCGTTCACTTTTTCTGCTGCCATTACCAAACTACAGGCAAGGTATAATTCTCAGTAAGCACAGAGACTGGCTGTTGGTCATTCACAACTCCTCCTCTTGTCTGCTGATTCAAAACTCAACTGGACAAATCCAGCTTAATGGGAGGAGACCACTCAAGGCATTGGCCAGGTTACTTTAGAATATAAACCTTTTTGGGCAATGTGGTGAGGTCTTTGTGTGTGAGAGATGATTTGGCAGTGCAGCATAACATTTCGACATGTGGCAGCTTGGCTTAAAAATGGAAGGTACACAACAGTGTGACAGGTGTATTGTAGCATTTAGCTCCATGCTTCTCAAATAGTGTTATGAGTTCTAATGGTGGTACTTGGAAGATGTTCAGTGAATTATAATGTAAGTCCGTGTCTGCGTGTAGGGCCTATTTTGACAATAAGGTAAATACAAAGCAAATTAAACATAAATGTAAAGCAATAAAATAACTAAGAATAGAGTAAAATGAAAGATGCATGACTTATTCACGTAAAAATAAACATAAACATATTCAATGTCACATCACTTCATCATAATAATTTTTACATTTCTTTTAAATGCAGAAAAACATTATTCTGACACCTTTAATTGAGTGTCAATGCTTTTTAGATGATATTACATTTGTGCTGTTTCTCACCTTACTCTCTGTGGCTTCAATGTTCTTCCACTTAACTCAGGTTTCTTCCCTGCCCTTTTTGTTACCAGGCTTCATCCTTTTCCTTTTGGATTCCCTGATTGCTCAACCTCTTTACAGATTTGGCCCATATTGCCCTGGGTCAGCCATTGAATACAGTACACGCGGTGTGTGCTGATCCTCCAAATTGCCATGTGTGAAATCCATCCCACTTGCTCCTGAGGGAGTAGTCATATCATTCAAAATGAAACGGGCCTCCCGTATCCTCCCCTTATTCTTTGACTCCACCGTTCCTCTATGGCCGCCTGGGACTGTGCAGTTGTGTGAGGCTTTATAGTGGAAGCCTATTAGACAAATCTGAGAAGAATGCTGCAGAGGTGCTGTGGTACCAGGTTGTCAGTGTGCCCCACACTCTTATATAAACATATCAGTCATGCTGACTTGGAGGTCTCACTGAATTGTATTATTGTCCTATTTTGGTATAAATGCACTGAAAGGGGGAGTTGCATCTTTCCATATGGAAGAAAATTGCATCAGGTTTTAGGGAGACTGCTTCGTTAGATTTATTAATAACATCTGTCATTGTGTCTCAGTCAATGTGGAGGTAAAAGCTATTCGGAAGTCAAATATGATTAGAATCTGTTTCCATGCATGAAGTGGCACCCTGCTGCTTATAAGCATATTGTCCTCCATTTGAGCATCTGCACGTTATTATATATGAGTTTAAACCTAAGCACCACTGTCACAATACGCTTGCCCTCATCTCATCTGTCACAATATTCTTTACTTCTCTTCTGGAAAGTTCTGAAATGGAGCCAGTACGTTAAATCAGCGATGTGAGAAAAGCAAAATAACGAAAAGAGAGAACCGAGATGTTAAATTGCTTTAAGGCTGTTATAATGGAGGTGTATCCTCTTGCAGCTGGTGGAGTGGCGCATGCGCTCGTGTCCTCTAATGAGCTTGCATTGAGGGACCCGTGTGGAAACAAAAGGCTGCGCTTGTCGACCACACCAGACTCCCTTCACCCACCCTCTTCCTGCTCCCCCAGCACTGAGCGTGACAGACCAAGAGCAGAGCGCCGGTCCCTTCCTGGTGGTGTGATTAGATTGGGGCCGAAGTCTCCAGCTGGCAGGCCTGTCTGTGACTGGAGGCGGCCGTCCCCAGCGCTTGTCACTGCCTGACACCTCTGACAGGCAGGGGACAGCTTCAGCAGACAGGTTCATTAAATGGCATTTTTTACAGCTGGGCCTCTAAAAATGAGGGCTGGGCTTTGTCAAATCCCCAAGTCTACAGAGGCCTGTGCGTGTTAGTTTAGACCAAAGCTTTGTTGTTATGACATTTTTTTTTTGATCTGGGCAGTTTGCAATAAGCTTTTTTTTCTCCTCTTTAGCCTCTCTTCTTTGACAGCTAGCCTTTTGCCCTGTGCTTTGTCACAGCATCAAACTGTTCACATTAGCAGTATGCAAAGAAAATTCTGTAGAAATACCAGTCAGGTTAGTGCTTGATAAATTGATTTGCCTTATTTTGGCCGTAAAGACATTTAAAGTAGGGTCTGACTGTGCCTCTCTATTGTTATCCTGCTTGTTTTAATGTAGAAATGTATTGAAGGGTACAATAGACCAAAATAAAGACTAGACTACTGTCATCAACAAATAATTCAGTCTCCAAACAGCTTGATGCGTCTTGAGTGAGTAAATTGTGGCCTTCTAATGATCGCACATCTGTGTGCTTTGCTGTAAAGCATTGTGTTCAGGAGTGCAGAACATCTGGCTGCAGATGAAACGTGGAAAAAAGAAAAGCTGCCTTCCCTACGAAAGTGGCTGCTGGCCCTCAACAAAATGCCTGCAGCTCTGTAGCCATCCCAGCATCACCTCCCTCTCTCTGTTTCTCCTCCACTCTGCTTGCTGCCTCCTCGGGGCTCTGCTGTCTCTATGACAACTGTTTGAGTAGGGGGTTGCAGAGGTGTCAAGCAGGGGCATTACTAGTAGAAGAGCACCAGAGATGCTGTGCTGTACATTCAGTATCTCCACCTAATCCAATTTTAATTGAGCTCAAGAGATTTTGGCTGTGGCACGGAGGTCGGGCATGAGCTATTCCACGGAGAAATTAAGGCAGCCCAGCTTGTGCTGCACTCTTCCAGTCTGTCACTATTTTAAATGAGCATTAGCATCAGACCTAACCCAGCGCACCATCTTGGTTACTTATTTCCTTCCCCTGCCCACTCCACCTTAGTCACACCACCTCACACACGCTCACACATGCACACCCACGCATGCGTGTGTGTCTGCACCACACAGTCACTAATGTGGTGCAGTTTCACTCGCCTGTTATATCTTTATTCTTCCACACATTCATTGTCTGTGAAGTGCACCAATGTGTGATTTAACCCGGGAAGCCGATGAAGCTTCTCCACAGCTCACCCCGTTGTACAGAATTGTTCAGTGAGATGGAGGGAAGGTGGAAAGGTGTGTGTGAGGGAATCATTCTCACCTGTCAGAATATCTGTCTTGAGTCGTGTGACTGTGTGTGGACCGATTTGTCCTCTGGTGCTGCATACACTAATGATTCTTTGTCTGCTCTTTCTTTTTCTACATGTTATGGTTTTTATTGATTATATATGTGTCACTAACCCATGGGGCTGTTTTGGTGACTACTTCTTTTTGGTCCAGTGAATGGTGTACACCAACAGATAAGTGTGAAAGAGAATCTGTTGACAGCTGCATTTTTTGTTGAAACTTGCCTAGAGTTATGTTATGTTGTCTCTTTAAATATTCTTCACAAGTTGAAATAAGAATTGAATGAACTAGAGCTCTTCTGTTTATCCCAGTCTGTATTACACTTACATTTAGGTGAATGCATGTGTTGAAGAGCTTTTAGATCTAGTTATGTGTTGTTGCAGTAACTCGAGAAGACGAAATCTCATGATTTGTTTCATTTCTGCTACTCTATTGGATCCACTTTTGCCTCCTCAGCTGCCTTCTTTACTTGTGTCAACTTGTCAGCAAAGGTGCTCAATTGGATTAAAAAACTCTAAAGGTCAGTGGAGTAAGCCATCTCATTGTCATGTTCAAGAAAATGGTTTGATGTGGTCTGAGCATTAAAACATCATGCATCATCCTATGCAAGTAACAATCATAATATGGGTACTCTGTGGTCAAAAAGGAATTGACACGATCAGCAACAATATTCAGTTTCTACAGCATTTAAATGATGGTGACTGATGATCAAGTGGCCCAGATGTGCCTGGAAATGATCCCTCGAATTTTATATCACTGTCACCAGCCTGATGGAGGACAGATCTCTGTTTTCCTTTTGCTTACACTAAAGTCTGAGCTTTATACTTGAATGTTGCAGCTGAAATTGAGACTGATGAGCCCAGGCAACATTCACCAGCCTGTTGTTGTGCAATTTATTGGGTCAGAGTTTGTATTCCAGATGCACTGTTTGTAATTGGTGCTTATTTAAGCCACTGTTGATGTTCTGTCATTTTGAACCAGTCATAGTTCAGTTGTCTGGAGAGTGATTGTTTTTAAAACAACACATTGGTGCAGAAAAATAGCGGAATAAATGAGGCAGGAAAAGGGGAGTGTGTCACCTTATTTGTTAATTAAATGTACTTGCATATCTTCACTGAAAAAAACAATGGCTTTGCAAACACTATTTTTATTTTTGTTTAATACACAATTTAAACATTTAATTTGTAATATTGGAAAAACTGTCAGTGGTCTGACATGTACGTTCTGCACATTTTTTCAAATAAATAACTTCTACTTTCATCTCGCAGGTCTTGGTGTACACAGATGGTTTGCATGGCAAATGGATGTTCAGTGAGATTCGGGCAGTCTTTTCCAGGCACTACCTTCTGCAGAATACTGCAATGGAGGTTTTCATGGCTAATAGAAGTAAGGAAAGTACCAAATAAACTATTTATTTTTTTCCCCAAAAAATTATTTAACAGTAATCACGTGTTTTTATGCTTGCAGCGTCTGTCATGTTCAACTTTCCGGACCAAGCCACAGTAAAAAAGGTTGTCTATTGTCTCCCTCGAGTAGGAGTGGGCACTAGCTATGGACTTCCACAAGCAAGGTAAGAGAAGAAATGTCAAGTAAAATCAAACGAAAGCTTGTTAGCATAATAATTCATATCTGTAGTGAGTAGTATTTTGGTATTTTGTGGTATCGAGGTGTGTCCATTCAGCCTGGAACAACTGAATTAAATTGAAGTCCCTTTGCTCCAGACACTGAAGTGGATGTTCACTGACCCTGACTGAACTGACCTAATTCTCCAACTGAAAACTCAATGTAGCCATGCCAATGGCCACAGAGGGGAAAAAAAGAAACAGATTCTGGTTAGGCTTTCAGCTTTCATGGTGCTAACAGGCTCTTTAAATTACTGCTGTAAAACAAACGGCCCCATGTTCAGAGGCCCCATATAATACAACTGACATCATTGCAGAATCTGAATTAATATCTTGCTTTCTCTTAATGCCATGGATTAGAGACCATGCAACACAGCATTCATTTTTTGTTTGGCATTGTGGGTTCATTGTCGTCAGTTTCACAATTCGTGGACATGAAACACAAAAGTCATACTCAGAGTGTGGCTGACTCATTTACTAAAAGGTTCGGAATGCAGCTTTTAAAAAGGATGTTGTTTTTTTTTGTTTTTTTTACTACATATTTGTTCAAACTGTCACCATGTTGTGACAGTAGAGCATGAGACAGATAATTGTTGAATAAATTGTGCTCCTCTTATTTCTCCTTGTGATTCTACTGCCACCTGCAGAAATGCACCGCTTTCGGCCAGAAAAAAAAACGATCAGAGCCAGGAGGGTTTCAGTGCAGTCAGTTTAGCTTGTGTATATCCATCCCACACCATACCTGTTGCTCTCTTCTGCACTAAGCACCCCATAACAAAACTTACCATAAATACATATATATATATATATGCTAGTTAGCATACCACCAATGATGACAAATAAACAGTGTTCCTGTAACAGTAAGATGTTTCTCTCCCATCAACACAGCGACTGTGCTCCTGACTCTGATTGGTTGTTTCTGACCAAAATAACTGCATTCCTGCACATGGCAGTAGGACTGCAGGGAGAAGGCTAGATTTTTTTCAGAATATCTGTCTCATGTAATACAGATATTATTACTGTCAAAATATGGTGACAGTTTTAAAAAATATGTAAAAAGAAAAAGAAAAAGGGATATACAGTATGTTGTCGCCAATTCTGTTTTAATTGTTTTTAGACGGATCTCCCTGGCAACCCCTCGGCAGCTTTTCAAATCCTCAAACATGACCCAGCGCTGGCAGAGAAGAGAAATCTCCAACTTTGAATATCTGACGTTTCTCAACACCATAGCTGGTAAAGTTTTAATGAAAGCACTTACCTGTTTTCCAAGTGAGATTTATTTGAAACTGTAAAGTAGCTCAAGTACAGCAATAATAAATCTGTTTTGTTTTTTGTTTTTTTTGGAGCCGTCAGTTACATTTATAGGTTCTGATTTGTTTTCTTCCTTGTCCAGGCAAACTTAATGACCTGTGATAGTTTTAGGTTTTAATTTATTATTTGTGTGAATCTTTCCACAGCAAGTCTTTATAGTTAGCTAGCAGGATCAATACATTTTATGTGTCAGTGGTGTTAGAAGCACTAACACTAAGTGGGCTCAGGTATGTCGTATTTGTTTAAGAATCCACGGTGGCTTTAGACTCAACACAGTAAACTTCACTGTTCATGAGTATCTGCCGTTTGAAGCAAAAGCAGGCGCAGTGGATTTTGCCGGATAATTAGTGCCTGGTTTTGTGAAAGTGTACCCGAGTGTCTGCAGAGTTGAAAGGTTCTGTTGTCGACTCTCTGATCTGAACTGCGACTAACAGGGAAGGCAAGAACAACTGCACGCTACTCTGCTCAGAGAGGTGTCATCCTCTCTGTCGCTGCATATTCATGCATATTTATATTTAGCTTGTGCTCGAGAGTCGATACATTATTGTCAGCTAATTAGATGTAAGGCAGACACAAAAACATGCCCAAAATTCATTAAAAATCCCTAGTAATGACCTAAGCTGCCAGATATGTCAGAATAGTGTGGAGAGGGAGACAGGTGGAGGGTGAAGTGCTGGGAAGAGGCGTGAACAGGAAGACTTCTTCTAATTAAACACTATTCCACTGTTATTAACATCCTGCCACCCTAACTCAGGACTCAGCACCACTAGGTCTCACCATACCAACACCCGACCCCATCCTCTGTGCTCAGCCTGCTGTTTCCTTTCCAGAGTATGCCATTAACCTTGATAATTATGCTCTCTAGCTTCCCCCAAACCTTTCTAGCTTCTCTGAAGAAACATTCCCAGTGACTAGCCTGTCAGAAACTTGGATCGCTTTGGCACATTTAGAATCTCTCGCGAACTTGCTGCAAAAACACAGCCTCTCTACAAAGTTTTGAAATACTTTGTGCTTATCATTAAAGTCTTTGAACGTTTGAAGGAACATCTTTTTAATGAAGACATGTTGAAAATGGTCAAAGGATTCATTTTAACTTTGAATCATAAATGTTACTATAAATTATGCATTAATGTTTTGTGAACTAAGATTTTGTTGAATGTACACAAATGTATTGATTTTGAGGACAAGAGTAGGACAATATAAATCTAATTATATTTGATTTTTTTTTTTTCCATTGAATACATTCTTATTACTCACACAAAGAAATGTATATAAAACCCCCTGATTATGATTATTTTTCACATTCAGTTTATGAAAAAGAATCGGGTGTCCCTAAGAGACAGGGAAATAATTTAAAATAGTTGACACAATCTGTAAGAAATATACATATTTGGCTACGTTAATTAATGAATTATTATAGAAGCAGTTGTATTTTCACATAGGACTTGATTGGCTATGTCATAGCCAAGGGAAAGAGTTTTTCCCTTAATGTTGTCTTTTGTCTGATTTAAACATTTGTTTGATGATTAGAAATATGTAAGTCTAGCACAAAAGCTCACAGATTAATTTTGTGAGGGGAGTAATAGCACTAAATGTCAGTCTCTGGTACTTAGAATTTCTGAATTGTATGTGATCAACACCAACAATAAGTTCCAAACAGTTTTTAGAATGCTAAAACAATTTTTGAAAATTTATTTGATTTGATGCATCCATTTATAAGAAGAATGTTAAGACATGGAAGCTGTTATGATTGAGGTCACATTACAGTCAGTGATGTTGAGGATCAAATCACATTCAATTGTTTATTTAAACAAATAATCCACTATGTGATGCTGATTCTAGTAAACATCTTATTCACAAAGTTTATATATTTTGGCAGGAAAACATTTACAAGCAGGTTATCAATGCAGTAAAACAAAAGTTCACAAAAATTTCATTTTATTCCAGCTTCTCAGTCTAAAAAAAAGTTATTTTGCAAATTCAAGTAGCATTTACCTGTTCACACTAGGCAGCTGAAAAAGAAAAAGCTGGAATCAGCCTAAACCTTCCCAGTTATCAGACGACTAATCTTCCCCACTGAGTCACAGCCACTGTTTTCTATTTCTACTGCCTGCTTCTTTTCTCTTTTTTTAATCTAAAATTTATTTCAACCTAAAGGAGGACTGACAATGCTGAATTTACTGTTAATTTTTCCCATGAGTTCTTGACACATGTTTTCCCTCTGAAAATATTTTCTCCTTTTATTGAACATAAAGGAAGCTGACATCCAGCAAATCAGCCGTTCAACACTGAAATGACATCAAAGATATTTAGTAGCTAGATTCTGTAGCTCTGCAATTACAACTGCTCAACTTGCAGACAGGCTTCATGTGACTTTCACCTTTTATTGACAACTCACACTCAGCAGCTCCTGTCATGGGAAACAAAGAAAACATTCGCACATTTTATGGCTTACAGTGCCTTGCAACACCACTGAAAGCCCTTCAACCTTTTCACGTTTTGTTACATTGCAGACAAAATGTCCATGGCATAATCTTGAAATTCTATGTGACAGACCAACACAAAGGTTTATAAAGTTCTAAAATGGATGCTAAAAAATAAAAAAGACTTAGTCTTAGGTTGATGAATTGAACGTCAACGTCAGAGAAATTCTGCTTAGGATATTATTTTCTAGTCAAAATTTGCACACACTTTTTCTCCACATGACCCCTGAACTGTGTGATCCATTGTCATGTTGCTGTTTGTTTGCTAATCATTATTAAAGTTTTGAAGCAATGTCACAGAACAGCTGTATTTACACTAAAATAATATTACCCTGCGTTGGATTATATTTTTTAAATCAGGGGATTTCTGAACTCAGTTTGTAGTCCTGGATTTGCATAGGAGAGTCAAAGGAAATGATAAAATAATACACACCGAGTATATGTGAGTTTTTTATTAGACAAACATTTTGAAAATCACGTTAGCATCCACTTAAGTTCTATTTTATGTTTGTTTATCATTTAATATTTCGAGCATTTACATTGAAGTTTGTTTGTAACATGACATAATGTAAACATGTTCAAAAGATATGGATACGTTATAGTAGAACGGAAGGAAATCTGTTTAACAAGGAGCTCTGAGATCAGGGTGGTATTGCATACTTTTCCACACAAAGCCCCACATGTGCCCTACACTCCACCCCTTGTTTTTCTTTCAGTCTTTCATCACTCACAGATTTTTGTCTGCCAACTGTGCCTAGGGAGGACGTATAATGACCTGAACCAGTACCCAGTCTTCCCCTGGGTTCTCACCAACTATGACTCAGAGGAGCTGGACTTGACCCTTCCAGGGAACTTCAGAGATCTCTCCAAGGTATGAGGACCTTTTGGCCATGCAACTTAAAATCTTTACATAAAAGGAACAAGGCATCAAAATGCCTTATTGTTTGGGGATATGCTTATTTAGATTTAAACTGAAAAAAAATATTATGGTCTATGTGTCAGAAGACCACTTCACATTCTAAACTTGGATGTTAGTAGAAGAGGCCTATAAAAATCTTAACAAAAAGGAATATTTAATGTCTACATTTTATGACCATTTGAACAGGAATTGGATGTGGCATTAATCACTATATCTCAGTTATTTTCAGTACACGAACATGGTGACTATCATAATTTTTCAGATGCTAAAGAAAAAGCTGCACTTAGACAAAAGAACACTTGCACAAATTGCAAAACTGTAAAAAGGTTACAGTTTTGCAATTTTTCTAACTTGTAAAAACCAACCATTAACATCTAATCCATGCATGAACGTGAAAAATAAATATACTGTAACAGCACTCTAGTAAAATCCACTTTAGCTGTATAGTATGGATCTAATAGTGATGGCGAGTTGACTGAGTCCTGCAGAAACAAAGTATCCCCAAATTATTATGCTTTTGCCTCAGTGCTACACAGATATTATGATTTATGTTTCCAGACAGCTGTATTTGTCGTATGCCAGCCATGACAGTTTTCTCTTGTCTGAATAGTTACATTTTAGACTTTGCTCAAATTAATTATTTAAAAAAGTGCTGCTCTTTGACTTTGGCAGTCATTTTGAATTTCTTCTATTGCAGACAATTTTCTGCACATAGCAAAGTCTGGTGTATATTAAGCCGAGACATTTAAATCCCTTCCCAAACGTAAATCGCCTCAGATAGCTCTTCTGAGGATAAGTTTGGTGTTAACTCTCACTTCAGCAAGCAGGAAGATAGATACATTGATTGATGGATAAATAGAAGGATGTGTTGCAGTGAACGCTGACAATTACAAAGCGCATAAATCTGTGTAATAACAGGATCCTTACTAATGCTATCCAGTTACAGGAGCCAAGACACAATATGGCCGTTGCCCCGCAACCCTGATAAATAAATTTCAACGTTTTCTGTAAGTGAAGGGGAGAAGGCAGCAGATCACTCTACCACGAACCATGGCCCGGTTTACTGGTTTTCTACCCCCTTTCTGTCTCTATATCTCGCTCTTGCACGCTGCTGCTCACTGACCTGAAAACAGTCGCATTCCTGTCTGAGCGCTCTCACTCACTTCAGTGCTGCTGTATCCCCTCTCGTTTCCCTTGAAGCACCACTGTTCTAGCTTGGAGCCAAGTTTTCCAGTCTCACTTCTTTACAGTTTGCATCAATTAGGTTATTAGGTTTTCAGTCAACATAGTCATGAACTTAAAAAAAAAAAAAGAGAAGTAACTAAAAAGTTGATCAATTTAACAATCTCAATTTCATCAACCCAGAACATGTTGAGCTACAACAGAGTTCTTAGCTTGCTGTGGTCAACTCAGCAACTTTCATCGTTACCTGTTGGGGGTCCCAGGTGGACTCAGAACGCCGCCGCATGTGTGTGTATATGGATGTGTGTTTGAGGGTGGTTGAGCAGAGCTGAGCCACATGCAGCCCAGCTGCCCTGGGGAGACAGTTATTTATTGTAATGTATTCCAGTGACATCCTCCCATGCTGTTTACAGGCCTGAGCTGCCTTCATTAGCATGAGTTCACAGACCATGTCTCCTGACAGTTGTCCTTGGAACCCTGGGGCTTATTCCTCCAAAAGTTCACTGATACTGTTGCAGAGGAGGACAGAGGCCTTCACTCGTGTCCTCTCTTCTTGGTCTGCTCTTTTGTTCCATTATGGATTAGTAGTAGTGGTGCTGTCTCTGGAGACCTGTTCATTGTATAGTTAGACTGAGTGTCTTCCTCAGATAGATTTCCAGTGCATGTGCTTTTACTTTAAGAAGGTGATGTCTGTGTTAAACATTGCCTTGTTTAATCCACTTTAGTCGAACGAGTTCATTTGCTTAGAAAGTCCAGTTTGTTTGAGAAGGTGTGAATGAACTCTGATGTGGACCACAATAGTGAACTTTGGTCCACCTACAAATCTAGGTCATGGTTTGGTTGACGTAAACTCTGGTGAAGTTCGAATGCATATGTGAATGCTAAGTGGACCAGAGACCTAAAGTAGAAAGCAGGCCGTGCTGCAGGGCATTCTGATTAAATACAACCAAAACAAAACCTGTTTCCAAAGACAAAAAAGAAATCCCAAAATTGAGTGGATGCCACTCAATTTTTGTGAAGAAGGAAGTTGCGCTCTTTGTTTTCTTCAGAAGCTTTCATGTTGTGTCTTTCACTGGTTCTTGATGCAACTCTATCACATGCGAGTGTGTGGTTCATTTGACACAGTGCAGTGTGAAAACATACAGCACCAGCTGAAGATGTAACAAATGTAGCATTCTTGCTCCCCAGTTGATCAAGATCTCCCATAGCAGCACCACTAAGTCTAGTAGTACTATTTTAAATCCTTATGTCAAGTTTTGATGTCATACTTTAGTTCAGGGGTCTAAAACACTGATATCTGTCTTACATTTGTACAAGTCCTCAACACACCTGAATGAAATGCTTCAATACTGTTAGTTCTGCTAATGACATCATCACTGAAGCAAATAGACTTTGAAAAATGGCTTTAAGCTGACTTTCAAACATGAGCGTTTGGAGGACTTATTTCAGCTGTTCTGCTTCTTATCTGAGCTGATATCAACTGGTTAATTACTGGAGTAGTATTTAATCAGCAGGCAGACAAAAATCTGGGCAAAGATGTCTTTATATTAAAAGTTTAATACTAGCACACAAAAAATGTTGCTTGTCATCTACTTATTCTTGAATTGCAGTTTTTATGCTTTAAAATAAGAACTTTGCAGTCAGTAGAAGACAAAAATTAATACACTTGCTTATTGCTTCAGGATTTATGTTCTGACTCTTTCTAACACTACACGTTTACAATAAAATCTCACGCTAGAATTGCACATTGCACACTTTCCCACAGATTACTCATACCTGAAAGGTGCTTCTCACTTGTGATTGATTGTCCCTGGGCGGACACCATTGTTTAAGCTGCTCCAGGTTTGCCTCTGTCAATGGTATCCTCCCAAACCTGTACACACCCTCAATTACCTGCTGGTTGGGCATTCAGTGAGCTGTAAACAGTGTTATTGAACATTTCATCGCTGTGCCTCAGGGCCAAACTTCTGCATATTTGTATGTCAGAAATATTTACGCAGCGAAGTGTGTCATTTGATTCTAATGATTATTTCTTGATGGAGTGACAAGTCTGTGATAGATGAAGAGAAGTTTCCTCATAGTTGTTAAATGGTGCGATGAAGATTTAATTGCAAAAGAAAGCAGAAAGAAGCAGATGTCGTTTAACTCTGCTTTTTCTCACCCTCATCACAGTTTATGGTATACAAATAATTTTAAGAAAGAATTTGAAAATGTATTCATATATATAGCTCAGACGTTCGTATATAGCTCAGACGTTCGCCAGTGCACTAAAGTTCAAATTTTCACCCAAATTGTATTTTTAAATTTCAGCTACCTGAAGGGAAACTTGGCTGCCACAAATTGCCCTTTATGCACTTTATTGCCACAACAGATTCTTATTCGTTCTCATTTTCATTCCAGCCAGGCTGTTTGTGAGCACATCTGCTTTATCTTGATTTGGAGCAACTTTATTGCATTAGACTGGAGCTCCATGCTGTGCTGCTTCTGACAACGGAAGCAAAAATGACTGTGACTTGCCCTGACAGAGCACCATAGCAACATACAGTAATGTAATTTGTTTTGAAATATAAAATGCAATATGCTTCTCTTTGGGAGGTGGCTTGGATGTAAGCAAACAAAAGGAGACACTCTTCACGTTCACTCACCAACAGCCACACTCATTTCCAGTTGCCTTGGAGAGCAACACCAGTACTGATCCTAATTGGATGTGAAGCCAGTCAAAGTTTGATCATACTTTGCTTAGTTCTGTTGATGCCTTTCAGTGGGTCAGGTGTTATACAAGAAATGAACTCCGATGAAAGTAAGTGTGGAACTGTCTAATGCAGTTGTTTTCATTGTCTCCCAACTATGATCAGTGCAGGGAAAAGGAACAAGGTGCTTTTTATTTGCTGCAGAGAGCTAACAGAGCCTGTACTGAACTTATCAACAGATGGTGAATATGACAGCATTAAAAGCACTAAAGTGCCGCTGACATGCTTTTGCTATGTTATAAATGTTTGCTTTCATTTCATATGAAATCCTAATCATGCATTCTCCTCTCAAAAGTTATATATAGATCTCATCGTTTGAGCATTTCTGTCATTGATGCAAAATTTAACTTTAGAGATGTTTCCATGACTATTAAGTAAGAAGTGACATCTGACCAAGGAAGCACCCAGGCCATGTTGACGGTGTACAGTATTTATAATCACCAGTAAGTAGCATTTCAGAAACAACAGTTTGGGCTCCTCCTTATGCAAAGCTTCCATGTTTCTTTGGCCCAATGCATTATCTGAGCTAGCATAGTGCTGAAGTATACATTTTCTTGTGGCTACACTCAATGAAAGATGACCTTTTTTTACTTGGAAGTATCAAGTCATATAAAATATTTTGATGAAATCATGTTTCTTAAATGGAGTTTTATTAAACAGAGGTCACAGTTCACCATTGTGCTTTGTGTGAGATAACAATAAAAATAAAATAAACAAGCCTTTCTGCATGTTAAATCTACAATAATTAACTCGTTATGTTTATGAGGTTTGAGACATTCAGCTTTAGCCACCTTATTTCTTGAGGTGATGTTGTAGGATTGATATTGGAAACGAGTTTATTTTGAAGGCTAATTGTATATACAGAGCTATGTATAGGTCATTCATTCATTTCATTTCATTTTATTGAGTTTGCAGGACAATGGCTCTCGAACACTGAAGTTGTAAACATCCGATCAAGCATATTTGCCATCTATAGCAACGGAGATAACAAAAAAGCTAAATATGCTAATGCATTTAATTAGTGACCTTTTTTTGGTCATTCCCCCAACTTTTGAAAGGGTGAAGTATGTTATATCTTTAAGGTGTAAAAGTTGATGTTTCTGTATCTGCTTAACAAGAGACCAACTGTTTTCATGTAGGAAAGATGGCCCAGAGGTCCAGCTCTTAATTTATGCAAAGTATGATGGCTTTTAGCAATGAGGGGAATTCACTGTTTGTTTTGGACAGAAAGATAGAAGAAGAATCTCTAAAGACAAATTTATGCTCGTCGTTTTTAGCCTCATGAGTGACGTCACTTCCCAGAACTCTGCAGGCCCCATCAGTGGCTTTGCTTGCCAAAAACAAGTTTTGATTTGACAAATAAAAGGGTTTTTTGTTTTTTCACCACCTGTCATGCACAGGTAATGCTTCTTATTACAGTTATGCTAACACAGCTGAATAATCTGGGAACACTGTAAGCATATTTTTGTCTCATTGACGTACAGCAAACACTGAATTAATAGGAAACACCTTGTCAACTTAATCGTTTTTGGATCTCTTCTGTGTAACTTGGAGCTTCTTGAAAATGTGTGTGGTTTGCTCTGTAAGAACACGTGCACAGCAAAATACAAGGTTACGTTTTGCATTTTTTATTTTATAAAAACAGATATTCATTCACTAAACCACATTTTAGCAGTGTAAATATTTAAGACAATAAACATCAAAACAAACTACTTGACAAGATTAGTACTGATACAAGGTAGTACTAGCAGAAAACTTTTTCACCTTTGTTTCCCTTGCTCCAAATGTATTTCATTGACGTTTTTGCATTGCTCTAAACAGCATTAGTCAAACTAGCAGTGGTTTGATGGAGTGTGTGACGTCTTGTGTCTCACACTCCAATCCATCTGGGCCAAGACGTCACATGCAAGGCTATTACCACCCCATAAATCTATGCAGATCTCAATAAACTTCTCCTTCAGTCTTTTCGGTTGTGCTAACACTGATGTGGTTTGCCATTAAACTTAAAGGAAGAATGAAAACGTCTCCATTTAGTTAGGACTTTTTAATATTTTTTTTTCCTGAGGAATGTGCTGTGTTCCACACAAAGATGTGACTGCAGAGATGCTTTGTCTGAGTTTGACAGATATTTCACATGGATAAAGATTAAGAGCAGTTTTAATAATTCCAAGAAATTGCTTTAGTTTTACAATTCAGCCTCAAAATGTTTATAGTTGCAGTTTGTTCCATTTCTTCTTGACCTGCTTTAAGGCAGAAAAACAGTCATTGATTACATTATGAGTCTAACTCCCCCTTTGTCACTGATTCAGTGGTACTGAGTATATTAATATTGACTGGCTATATGCCTGCAAGGCTCTTATATTGGATGTTGTGATTGAAAGTACAGGAAAACAATTTATTCACCAGCAAATGTAGGTTTAATGGGAATCATTTTGTTGCATTAAGAACTGATGGAGATGAAAGCCCGAGTGGTGGTGTCGCAATAATACTTAAAAATTTTATAGAGGAGTTGATTTAATTATTATCCACACTATCAAAGCTTCTAACAGTGAAGTAAGAGTTTTAATGGTGAATGCATTTAGCAACATATTTTGTTTTTATATCTTCATAATCATGCGCTTTTCAGTTTCAGTGTAGAAATGATCAACAGAAATGATCAATAATTTCGTCCCCAGTACATTTTTGAAATGATTTGAAAAATAACATGTCCAAAAGCTGTCTAAACAAAGCTGGTTCTTTGTTTAGATTTTCACAATATTTGCAGACATTTACACCTGCATGTTCTTTTCCATAAATTGTAGTATTTTATTAGTGCCATTATGGCTGTTCTTAAGTTTGTGAATACTGATATTCTTCAGTCCTTCAGATCCAATCTGGAGTATTTTTCCTTGTGTGTTAAGACCTACTAACTTTGAGTACAAGTCACAATGTATATGTTTTCTTCAACTGTATTTATACGCTGCATTCATCTTCGCTTAGACGTATTTGGTAAAAACCATTACAAGATATTGTGAAAAATACAAAGCAGTATCACAAAAAATAATCACAGCTACAAAAAATGTAAATATAGAATACAGATATAAAGTGGCAAAATTCAACATGTTCACCGTCTGTTGAACAGAAAACAAGCTCAGGTTTCTAGAAGGCTTAAAGCACAAATGGAGCTTCAATTTGTGAGATTTTTTATGTCAAACCTCATTTATTTTCCTGGTTTTTTAAAAGGTCCTGTTGTCCTAAATTCTGTCAAAAATTAAAGGGTAGAACAGCAAAAGGGCAGAGGGTGGCATAGTGAGGATCAAGGAAAAACAAAAACTCTCCCTGCTTAAATGTTTTTAATTCATGCAGGTCAGAACTAATTTATCTAAAAATATTTTCAAGCCAAGATTTCAGAAATTAGATTTCTACTGCTGTGTTCAGAGACGTTTTCTATTATTTTTGCAGCCCTTATGGAAGTTAGGCCATTTGAAAGCCATGTTTAATTTCCCTTTCACTGCACATTTTGTGCTAATTTGTGTTAATCTATCACACAAAGTCTGAACAAAATACATAGAGGTTATTAGTTGTAATGTGTCAAAAATGTGAAGATGTTCTGAATTCTTTTGCTAGGCAGTGTGCTGTGTACTTGGATTTACTGACCTAGAAAGGTGACTACTCACCAAATACCTAAGCAAGCATTCCTGTCACTGGTATTTTCTCATTATGGGATTTTCAGAACAGGTTTATTCTCAAAGGAGGCAATAATATGCAAAGCAAAATGCACATATTTTGCAGTTTCACATAAGTTGAGGTTTTTATTTCCCCTCAGAGAAACTATAGTTAATTTTAAGACTGGATGAGAACACAGTGAGAAAGAATTACCTTCTACCACTGACATTTACTTACATGATTTATTGTAAATTGTAAAAGGAACATGACACACATCTAGAGACTTTGTTAAATAATTGCAATTTTTATTATTAAATAATTTTTTATGAAATATGAAAGAAGCAGGAAAGCATTTATCCTTTGTTTATGTAACCTGTAACATGCTAATTGGAGAAGGCACAGGTGTTCTCTTTCAAATAATCAGTCATTTGTTGCCTTCTTAAAGCAGGTGATTTTTTTTATAGGGTAAAAAAGTCCTTCAGGGAGGAAATATTGGTAAACTTCAATTAAGTAACCAAAACTGCCAGAACTAAGCTTATCTCTTTCCATTTTTTTCAGCCTGTTGGTGCATTGAATCCAAAGCGTGCAGCGTTTTATTCCGAACGCTATGAGTCAGGAGAAGAAGACCAGACACCTCCCTATCATTACGACTCCCACTACTCCACTGCTGCCACCACTCTGCATTGGCTCTCAGAATAGTGAGTATGATCACTCCCTTTTGCTGCCCTCCATTCCTGTTATTATTCTAATTGGAGAATTAGGCAAGTATGTGAATAGGAGTGAAGTCAAACTACAGTCTCAGACAGCTTTTTGTTAATTTTTTTTTTTTGTCTGCAGTGGTTGATTGTCACTTGTCAGACTTGATGATGCTGTTGCTTTGAGGTCTGTCGGCTTCTGCACAGGACGCAGCTCAACATTTCAATTTGATTGGGGCTGAGTTGGACCAATGGCGCTCAGAAAACACATTTCACAGGCCAGTAAACCGGCATATGTGAACTAAATAAAGAGTGGCTGGGTAATGATTTACAGGGGCTGCTGTGACAGGTTTATGTGTTTCAGGCAACCCAGTGAGCGCTGGAGACATGTCCATCAAGGTTACTGAGCACTGTCCTCATTTACTGAGGAAGAGGAGCAGGAGGCATCTCACCTCCAGTATGGTTCCTATAAAATAGGCTTTTATAACCCGCAGGGATTCTTTACACATGGCTTTAGAAAGCTTAAAAAACTGGAACGGTTTTATGGAGAAAGTGCGGTTTAGCTATCCTATGGCCATTATCACTACAAAAGAGCTAATGAACTGAGGGAGTTTCCCTGAAATAAGCTAGAAAGGCTCCAGCGTGTTTGCATCCTCCACATGGTGACCAGTCTGTTCTCTGAAACAGCCAATAGTCGAGATCAGACTCTCTGAAATTCAAACTTTATTCTTTGCTGCTCTCAGAAAGATCACAGTAACTCTTTTTCTTCAAGTTTTAGTACAATTAAATATTTCAGAGCTATTTCCTACTTTTCAGCTGGGAGAAATACCAAGAAAAACCAATGCAGATATTCTGAATAAGTGGGCAATTGCCTGTTTTGAAAAATTTATGTTTCTTTTTCAGCAAGCATGTTATGCCATGGTAGTCAACATGTCAAGAAAGTGGGAAAACTATCATCTTTTTCCATTTGAGCTTCAATTGAATTGATGTCTCATTTTCGTTCTCTGTAGGAGCCCTTCACCACGTTCTTCCTCAGTGCCAACGATAACAAATTCGACCATCCTGATCGCACATTTTCTGCCATCACACGCTCTTGGAGAAACTGTCAAAGAGACACGTCGGATGTAAAAGTGAGAAGTATAACAGTGCAGGGCGTATGTTTTATCCTTGCAACTGTAGAACCATCATGTGTTTGTGTCTGTGTATCTATGTGGTTCAGTGGTTTGGCTGTGAGACAAAGTTCAACCCTGAAAATAACAAAACCATGTAGCAATGCTTTGTTTTCTATATCTGCTGTTAGAATGCATGCAGAATTACACAAAACCTGCTTTCCTTCCTCAGTAAAGCTCTCAGGACTGTAAAAATAAATAACATCCCATTAATTATAAATGTCTTATCTAAACAAAAAGAAATCACAACCCCGCAGTGTGCACATACTCTATGCATGTTTGATTTATCTCATGTAAAAAGCAAACCATTTCAGAGGTAGGCTGTTCTTGAACAAAGGCTGAATCTGAAAGAAAAACAAAGCCCTCTCTCTCTACAGATTCTCTGTGCATGCACTGAAAAACGCTGAACCCTGCTGATTTGCCTCCATTTTGCCCACTGCATATAACACACAGCAGGGATACGCACTGACCTCAAAGTGTCATATATTTCTAGCACACCCTGCGTAGGATAGTGTTGCCTCAGGCAATTAATAAAGCATTAATGACAAAAGCTATTTAAAATGTAGTCTTTTATGTACAGACAGGGCTTTTACTTGCTGGGATCAGTGGGAGAACCAGCAATCCATGAGAGGAAGCGGTATAACACTGCAAGCTGCTGAACGACTTGATAGTCAAACGCCACCCTGTTAACATATACAGTCTACTTTTGGCCACTTGCATGTCTGCATACATTTGTTTTTACACATGTAAGATGGTTGCTAAACTATTAGAGGAATTGTACTATGAACGACAGTGCAGTATTCCTAAAAGGATTTTATAATTTAATAGAAAAGCAGAAATATTACACAAGAGCTACTTGGTTTGGGTTACTCCCGGTTACTAGCTCGCCCAAGCTGTATGAAATGGCACTATGTTAGCTTCTTGTTAGCCTGGTTTAGCTAATGATGTCATTAGCTTCCCAAAAAGCCTTTAAAGAAATATATTTTACGCAAGATCTATGACAAAATCCAACAGTAGCAAGTTTTTTCAAAAATAATTGGTTAAATAAAAAAAAAATCTGTTACGGAATTTTATCATAAATATGCTACATTTAAAATACAATGCATTTTATAAATTTAATGTGAAAAGTTAGGGTATTTTATGTTTATGGGTGTATATATATATATACAAAATTGCCCCCAAAATTAGATACAAATCCTCCAAAGTAGGAAAGAAACAAAAGTAGTCAGCTCACAGGGTCAGGCTGACTCAGTGGTCTCGCTCAGACCACTGAGCAGTCCATTGGGCCTCTGATTTAAGGGGAGCTTGTTTTTACCGGGGTCTCTCTTTCATTAACCCCAGCCTCCTCCTGTAGTAATGATGACAAGGCCAAGGGGCTGAGCTCCTGATGGAGATGACCCCTTAAAGGAACAAGTCAAATGGAAACACCCCTGATAAAAGAACCTCTCCTTCCCGAAAACACTGTAATTTATGTAAATTCTCTTCCATACCTTTCATTTATGTCTGTATGAACATGCAGTCAAGTTATGCTGGCACAGCTGCCCATTGACAAAGAGAGATAGACTTTTCTTTAAAGTTCCGGGGACAAATCCACACACACGGAAACACACACACAAACTGCCAGTGTGTTGTCTGAAGGTATCCAGCAGCACTCTCCTGGTGACAGATTTTGACAAACATGTCATTAAGGTGACACAGTGTAAAGCAATGTAGGCTTGAGTGATTGACTTGTTAGCCCATTACAATGCTGTTGCAGAATTAATGGCTACCATGGGAGGGTGGCTTGAAAGCAGAGCTGGCAGTTTTAACAGCTTGGCAGTGAGTTACAGCAGCAAGTTTACAACCAAAAGAAGCTGAGGGAAAGTGTGCTTATGTGTGTGTAGAAGAAAACACAGATTATGCTTTTTTTCTTCCTCCTTTTCCTGTCATGTGCAGAGGGTGAAATTTGACCAACAGCAGACCAGTAGTCTTATTGGCCTGTTCCATGTCATGGCAACTCACTGTCTGAAAACCAAATGATTTATGGGTACCTAAAAGCTCTAAACAGAAAATTTCCCATAGGCAGGATTAAAGTCTTTATCACCTCTGAATATGACAAATGCTGCTTCAATAAAATAAAGAGAATTAGAGGAGCTAAGGTACTGACTTGATAACCTCAGCCTGAGAGAAAGACAATTATTCTTAAACTTTTCTATGTATCTAATGAGAACAGGGTGAAAGATCTACATTCCTAGAGTGCTTATACCTGATTGTACAAAAGGCTCTGCTCCTTTATCCCTTCTTAGATCAAGAGGGTAAAGGATCAAAATGGAGGATGCATAAGTGCTGTCTCCTTTATTTCTATATCATCTGTTTAAATGACATAAAATTTTAACCATGCTGCAGTATTAACATTGGTGATATATGTTTAGTCATGAAATTTAAAATTAAAGTCGGTATGCTTACAAAAGTATTAACTTAAACTTGTAATGCATAATTGTGGAGTGGCAGGAAAATTATGTATGTTTTTCAATTTTACTTCAGAAATGAGTACTCAAGGAAAAAAGTTCCCTTTACTCTGACACCCATAAATCTAATTCAGTGTCACCATTATCTTCAGAATGATGGTGAACTGAGTAGACATATCTGTAGTTTAACGTCGGTATAACTATTCTGTGAGAACCAATAAACAAAACCTTTGGCATAAGGAGCAAAATTCAATTCGGTGAAATTTGGAAAAATGTTGGAGAGCTTAAAAACTAACAAGATATAATTATCCATCTGACAGACCAGCTGGAGGAGCATTAATTTCAGAAACAAGCGACCCTTGGTAAATCTGAAGGAGCTGCAGAAATTCATGGCTTAGTTGGCAGAAGCTGTCAACAGGACAATTTGATGTGGTACATTCCTTAAATCTATCATTAGTGATATAGAGGCAAGAAGAAAGTCATAGCCAAAAGAAAGTCATAAGACATATTGTTGGATATTGACACAAGCTATGGATGGGACATTGGTAACATATGGAAAAAGATTCTCTGGTTTTGTGAGACCAAGCTTGTCCTTTTTGTGCATATACAAAACACTGTGTGACAGAAATCCCAACTAACTATTACAGCCAACTGACCATCCCCATGGTAAAACATATTGTGGGTAGCATCATGCATTATGCAGGCCTTTCTTCAGCTGAGACAGAGAGGCTGGTTAGGACTGATAAGAATTTAGATGGAGCCAAATATGGCAATTCTGGAAGAAAACCTGTGAGAGGGTGCCACACAATTCTAAATGTGGTGGAGTTTTACATTTCAAAAGGAAAATATCCAGAGTTGCAATGTTATGGTTTAGATCAAAATATATTTATGTAAATTTAATGGGGGATCTGTATCAAAAGTTGAAAACTGATGCTCACAGATGCTGTCCGTCCAATCTGATTAAACTAGAACTTTTTTACAGAAAAGAATGAATCCAGAGGCTGAATCCAGAGGTTTCAGCCTCTGGATTCACAAAGATGTCAGAGACATAACAAAAAAGACATGCGGATGTAAAAGCAGCAAAGGGTGGTTCTACACTAATGCAGATCACATGTATATTTACCAAATAATTTAGTAACCATTTAGCAATTTTCTTCCACTTCATATTTATTTGTCAACTTATGTTGGTTTGTCACATAAAATATAGATAAAACCTACAAATGTTTGTGGTCACAGTGAGAAAAATGTGGCAAAAAAATCCAATGTGGTATGAATTTTCCAAGAAACTGTCAAACATATGGGATTTGCTCTTGTTTAAGTACAACAGAAAATCCTGTTGGGAAACGTGTTGTCTCAAAGCTCAGGTCAATATTTGCTCTCCCCTTGAGTGTAAATCACACTCGGCTTTACATTAAGAGCTCTTTTACCAAGCTCACTTCCCCTCCACAGCGGGGTCCTGACCCCATCACAAGAACCTAGAGACTAGAGAGAAAAACCCAACTCAGTTCCAGTTTCATTTAACACATCTAACACCTCTGCCTGGAATAACGGGACTAGCACCACTCAACGACCCTCTCATGGCCTGCTGTTCAGTTTGTTTGTGTTACCTTTCCCCTTGAATTTTCACTTCATCTCAGTGAGATTGTTTGTTTATTTTTTTATTCCTTTTTCCATCTTTGTATCCAGAAAGATATTTGTTCTCAGGCCTTCCAAATCACCACTGAAATATTATCTGTACATTTCTCTTCTTTAGGAACTGATTCCTGAGTTCTACTATCTCCCAGAGATGTTTGTTAACAGCAATGGCTACCATTTAGGAATGAGGGAAGATGGAACCATGATCTGTGATGTGGACTTGCCAGCCTGGGCCAAGAAGCCAGAAGACTTTGTTCGGATAAACAGGATGGTAAGCATTTTGAGCATTGCCTCAGGAACAAAAACAACATGAGGTCTTTACCATAAAGAAAAAAATGATGCCATATATATCATTTTTATGTATCATTTGATAAATTGTAACCCTGGCCAGGAGTCTTTCAGAAGGCCTTTATCATGACATGATAATATTTAACCTGCAGGTTAGGTGCCTGAAATTGTCAGAATTTGCATCACTTATAGAATTTAATATAGCATCTTTTTTCCTGTTCCATACTTATCTGTTAGTATTCAACAGCCGTGATCAATTTAACACTTTTACAATATATTCTAGAATGATTAATACTCAATTGTTACCCCTCACCTTTCTTTAAATGCCTTGTCCAAATTGTGGATCATTAAACTCATTACTCGGTACTATCTCTCCAACCAGAGTTCCTGCAATATCACTAGAGGAGAGGGCTAAGGGCAATTTTATCGTATAATGCTACCCTTTACGAAGCGGGGCCCCATCTCTTGGGTAGGGCGCAAAGGTTCCCTACCCTACCCAGTCTGAGACTGTGTGTTTAAACACATCCCACAGCATGGGGCTCCCAACTTCCAAAAGGTTTCAGGTATACAGCACCAAAACAGCAAATCAGGGTCATTTGTTACCACCAGATAAACTCAGTTTTTCATTTAGTCTCAAATGACTTAGTGCAGAAACTCAGCAAATCTGCTTTCTGCTTTAACACAAAAACTACACACAAAGGCTACTTGATAAATAGCTTGATATACACTGCAGGACTAGAGGATTTTGGTAAAAAATGACTCTATATACAAATTTGAACAATCCTACTTATGGGTCAGCAAAAGTAAACATAATGTCCTATTGTCTTTTTACAGCTTTGTGAAAAAAGCAACTAATATTCCCACTGTTTAACATCTCAAATCTTTTCATAGTATATTTGTGTTAAACAAGCAAAACAACTGTGACTATTTTGTGCCAAAGGTGGAGCAAGGCAGCAAAAATGTACTTTATATTCCCAGTAAAAGATTTTAATATGCCTCTGCTTTCTAATTTAGGCATAATGACCAACTTCCTCTATAAAAGCAGAGCAACTTCTGCAACACAGCTGGGCAGAAACAATATACCCTGAGGTTAGGGGCCACAGTGGTTTTGGACCTGAAGTAGAAGGACGCCATAGGAACACTTTTGACCTTTTCAGCCAGAGTGGCAGAGTTTGGCTGGTCTTATGCAGGTGACCTTTCCCCAAGCTCAACCCGCGCTGCCTGGTTGTGCTCCATCAGGCGCGCACACCAGCGGAGTGGGGGGAGGAACGGGAAAAATGAAAAACTGTTAATGGCATGTCCACATCACCTAAACAGAAAAGGCGGATGAATGGAAGAGAACGAACAGCTGCAGTGGAAATGTTGTCATGTTGACGGGATAAACATGCCTGACGTTATCCTTGGATTTTTAAACGGTTTAAAAGAATCGCTGTGGAGTTCTTCTATTTTTGCTTTCTTTTGTTCTTTTTTCCCCATCTAGCCCACATTTACTTCCTCTTTTATTTCTTCTTCTGTCGGTGAATCTTCTGGACTTGCATCCCTTTTTCTGTCTCTCTTTTTTCTTCCCTCCTTTCTCCGTTTCTTTTTTCTCCCTCCCTTCCTCCTCCTCCCACTTCCCATCTTTGCATGTGCCACTTTCAATTGTCGTGATATGCCCTGTGGCAAACTCTGCCTCTGTGAGCTCGAGCAGGCTTTGTTGGTAATGGCTGTTATTCCTGACGTGAGGGGAGGAGTGTAAATTTCTCTTGCAAAGCTTCACCTCTGCCTGCATGGGAATTATGTTGTAGCACGCTGTGGAACAATGCTCCGACCCCCCTTTGCAGGTTTTCTATAGGTGCTGTAGATTTGTAATGAGCTTTCTTAAATTATACCCAGAGTCTCCCTCCAATCCTCCTACAAGAAATCTAGCTTGTTTATCCACTAAAGCAATAATTCTTCCCTTTTGTTTTTTAAATCTGCAGTTAGTTTTAAAGTGTGTTTGATCTTGGTATTAATAAGGGAATTTCTTTGTCTCCACGAAGAGACTGTGGTAAGTGGAGAGATAAGTGTGATGGGAAGATTGTTCTTTGTTAGATCATTAAATTAAGACAAATATCTCCATTTAACCTACCATAAAACACCAGTTATTTTTCCGTTGTTAAGTTGCATAACACTAACCAAATGATACAGTTGGACTCTGAACTGCAAGCTAACTCCATAAAATTCCCCTCTTGGAAATGTGCTTCAAATTGTTTTGCTAACATCCATTTTTTTAGAGACAATAATATATTCATGTCTTTTGGGAAATCATTTGGAAGAAGTTGCATTTCTTCAAATTTTTCTTGTTTGTGTATTTTCTGTTTTGTGCAGATGAATAAGAAAAGACACTTAGACCCTTCTTGCTTTGTCTGAGCAGCAGCTCCACAGTCTATTTAGATCACAAAGATAAGCTGGAACAATAAGAAAATATAATAACTCATAAAAGAGATATGATAGCTTCCCTCTAAGTTAATTATGGTAGTTAGTTTTACTCTTCCACAAAGCCTTTTTGAGTTCACAATGATTGTTCCCTTTACTGTGAAGGACTGAAAGCACCAACAATAGGAGCAAAAGCAGCACACACTAAGATTTCTCCACATGCTTTTGATATTTCCATGAAGATGCCTTAAGAGGCATGTCACAGTTTTCATTTTCATAATTTACTATTCTGCTCCTTTTCTGTTGAGGACGCTGTGTAAAGTTAGCTCAAATGGTGCTTTCCCAAATGATTTCTTTCTTTGTTTTCCTTCGTCCTCTTGGTGCCAGTTTGTTTTGGCCATGGTTGCTAAATCTCAGTAAGTCAGTGAGGCACCTAAGATGACGTATTTCATCCCACTGGCTCATTTCCTTATACAGTGTCTGTACTGTATGAGTGAAAAGCAGGATTGTGAGCATATTTAAAAAAAGAAATCTGCATGTCGTGAGTGGGGTTGTGAATATGATGCATTTTGCAGGTTACAGCTCCTTGCAAAATTCTTCATAACATTCTTAACATAAATGTGAATGAAAGGAAAAGTACATGTAGTTTTCCATTTCTTTTGTTTTACAACAAAACTTGGAAAACTGAGGGGATACTTTTGCAAGCACCTGCATTTCCAGGTTTATACCTTTTTGGATATGTTCGTTCCAAGTCAGTAGCTTTAAGGTTTGGCCATTTTTCTTCTCCAATTAACACAAATTCACTTAGACTGGATAGAGAGCAACTGTGAACAAATCTTGCCACAGACTCTTGGTTGACTTAGGTCTGGACATGAACGTTATCTTTTTAACACATAAATAAGCTTCACTTTTAACCATTCTAACCATTCTGTTTTAACTATGGTTATATGTTTTGGGTTTCTTATAAGTAAAGTTCTTGGCAAAAAAAACAAAAAAAAAAACAAGAGTCTTAGACCATTATTTCAGTGATTATCTCTACTCTGTTTGTGTTTTAAGTTGACTTTGCCTTGTGACTTTTGGCTCCTGTGCTTTGTGTTCCTGGGGTGCCCCCCACCTCTAATTGCCCTGTGCTCCTCTGACAGGCCCTGGAAAGCGAGTTTGTGTCATGTCAGCTGCATCAGTGGATTGACCTTATTTTCGGCTACAAGCAGCGAGGGCCAGAAGCGGTGCGTGCCCTCAACGTATTTCACCACCTAACTTATGAGGGCTCCGTCAGCTTGGACAGTATTGCTGACCCTTTGCTCAGAGAGGTAACGCTCGCGGAGACACAGACACACACATACATATTCTCACGGTGGATGAAGGCACCTACTCTCTTACTCACCATGCATGCAACTTCCTGTGTGTATTTGTCCAGACATGCCTTTCATTTCCTGGAGCGTTTATATTGTGCATCTGTCAGTCAATTAATATGTGATGCAAGTCTAACCCGTAGGATAAACTGTCAGGGTTGCTGACTGCATGTTTACAAGATTGGAGTCATTTTTGTTGACATGAGATTTTAATTCTGCTGTTCAGTGAAGTTGTTTTCTTTGAATATCATTTCAAATACATTTTTTTTTATCTTGTTAACATCATATTTCAACGCCCTTATTTTGGAATATACTGAATGTTGCTTTTCCTAATCAGGTCAAAATATCTGTCAGAGCTCTTTGATCAGTCAAAAGCAGTCACTCAATGAATAGATACATGACATAATCCTCTTATTTTAACAAATTAACTCAGTAACTATTATGTGGATTGTTCTGTTTGCATAATTGCAAAGGGAAAGGGGACCAAAAACTGCAGCAGCTGGCATGCATTGTGGCACTTTCCAGTGTGAGCTCTCCTCTCCCTGTGATATTCACCATCTGCTGTCTGCAAAACAACTCATTTATATACTGTCACTTTCAGGGGCGCCTTTATTTATCAAGTGACCACTATGCAAATCACCTGCAGAAGATTTGGCTCATCTAATTACCAAACCATATTGTGAAAGGTTTGGTTTGTGTTATTTCAGGAAATAGTTTCGACGATGCCTTGTTTATTTTCCTTCAGACTGGAAGGTTTTAGCTGTCTTCTGCTGTCACAGTTGTTACTTTGAGGGGTGACAGTACTCTTAGTTAGTCTCACATTAGGAAGTCAGATATTTAGAGTCCCTAATTATGCTCACTAGCTGAAAGTGTGAGATCTGAATTTAATTGTGTCAGAAACTAGATCTTCTAAATTATGTTTTTTTTTGTTTTTTTTTAATATGATGAACACTAATTAGACAAACTGTCCAGGTTTTGTAATTCATTATATTTCATATTTAATTTTTTTTTATTTTACGTTATCATTTTTGTTTTTACAAAGACTTATATACATTAATACACAATTTTTTTTTTCAGAAAGATTGGTCTATTTCTAGTTTTTCAATGGTTTTTTTTCTCCTCAGAACCACTTTGGGAAAAAAAAAAGATTTTAGTTTGAGTTTGCAGTAAGTTTGTATAAGGACCCCGTTCATTTGTTTACCTTTTCAATACTAACTAAAGTACAAGTGTGTAGTATGTAAAGTTGTCCATGGGCATTAATTTAATGTAGTGTTTAAATGTTTGTTTGCTGAAGGACACAATATTTATTACTTTAGAGAGCTTATACATTTGCTGTATACATATGTTCCAAAATACAATATTGTAAACATTCCTGCCGTTTTAAAAGTATATGTGTATTAAAGTATGCCCATTATTAACGGAATCTAATGTTGAATGAGTCATTCAAGCCTATTTCTGAAGCTCATTTGTGACAGAATTTATGTTTTTCAAATAATTTTCAAAATGTTGTGTTTGGCATTTACAAACTGATTCTAAAAACATCTTCATTTGAAACCCACTGAGACAGGGGATATAGTACAACTAAAGTAGAATAATAATTTTAAGAAACTATTTTAAGGATATTAATATTTCTCAATTTATGCATGTATTTTCTATTTAGTTCAGTCAGAGTTTAATAATTACTCCTACTACTCCCCTCTCCCAGGTCATTGTGTTACCTGCTTGGATGAGTCAATGAGGTGGAATTGTGCCGAGTGTTCGTCTCACTAAGATTTGTTGATATGTAATGATTGACTCCTGGTATTGATTCATCCGTGGCCTGACAGGTGAAACTGCCGCCTTGGCATTAGTCACAACAATTAAGGCATTTGAAACGTCAAGAAATTAGAGGTCACGAGAGATAATTTCCTTGTGCGTGTCAGATGAAAATGATGACACTTCCTGACATGCTGCCAGGCCTCTGGTCTGTGGTTGAGGAACAGTGACAGCTCTTCTGGGCATGCTGCCGGAACAGCAATCCTTCGCTGTGATGCCTCTCCTGACACCCTTTTCTTATGGAAAAACATGACAGCAACCCCTTGATTCAGACCCCACTGTGTCACTCACAAGTAAACAGACAAATTATTCATCAGTGGAACTCTATTGCTCCTCCTGCCACTGCCCCTCCTGCCACCTCTGCATCAACAAAGACACAAAAGTGTGCTGCAGCAAGCTTCTGACAGCCTTTGAGCTTGTTGACATTCCTTAAATTGATTTCACCTTGATATTCTGATGTTGATGAAATACAAATGTTCAAATGGTTTACATTACTGTCTCTATCACGTACCATAAAGATTTTAATTTCCATTATATGTGATGAAAGCAGGATTAGACACAGGCACTTACCCGTGGACAAATTGTTTGAGACGTATTTGCTCTCACTTAAAGTCATATAGATGTCCATTCCCAAGTAATCACTTAAGAAAAAAGCTTCAGGGCTACTCTTTGTTTTACTTCAGGATTACATTCATGACAAGATTGTCTGAAGAAAATTTCTGTTGACATGTAAAGAGTGTCATTACATAGGAAACTAACACAGCTGCTGTACATTCCTTTATGTGATTCCTCTGGTAGGATATTTTTTTTTCTTGTATAAAATGTTTTTGTTTCCTAAAAGCCAAATTATTGGAAATAATTTGCGGTGTTATCTTTGACCTCTGTCAAAAGGTCAGAAAGCTTGCTCCAAATTTGTAGCTGCCATTTCTGGTCTTCAATGATTCAAAATGATCTCACCTTTCTGCTCTAGTCATCACAAGGGAATGTTTGCTTTTGTGTTGCTGCATGTGTGCTCTGGAGAGTGATACTAGTAGATCATCCTACATGTGTAGGTCAGTCTCAATAAAATAAAAGGTCATTGAAAAAAGTTGATTTATATCAGTAATTCAAGTCAAAAATGTAGCTTAACACATTATTGAGTTAATCAGTGAGGTTTAGGTCATGCGAGTCTGTGGACCAATACGGACAGCAATACCACGGCCCATAAACCACACAATGGTTCTGCTGTTATTGTGGCTAGATATTACATCTTGTTTAAAAGATAGCAGTGGGATTTTTTTGGTTGCTTCTTCACCTTTTTCTGTTTCACTGAACATGCATTCAGAATTTGCAGCCAGTTTGTTAGTCAAGTTCCTTTTGTAGTTAACCTTAACCCATTACATAACATTTCTCAAAAAAAAAAAAAAAATTATCTTATTGGTTTTATGTACGATTCACATTATTTTAGAAACCAAACACTGGCTTTCGGGTTTGGAAATTGTTTGACATGGCGCAGTGTGGAACTGAAATTCACCATCTGAAAATGTAACAAATGTTGCAATTCTGGTCTCTAATCGAACTGAGGCTACTGGACTATTGGATATGAAAACACCCTTAGACAGGAGAACATATTGTTATGAGGAATGTTATGTGCTCACCAAAGCAAGGCAGCTTTTGCTTGGAGGGAAAATAATGTAAATGGTTAAAATGAGCCACTTCTCAGCCAAAGAGCAAAGCCTTTAATGACATGAAAAAATGACTTGCCTGTTTTGTTATACTACCTGAGAGTGCAATACAGACATGTTTTTGTCATCCATCTCTGGGGATCAGTGTCCAAGTGGATGAGAAATATTGATGTGTTTTGATCAGCTTGTGAAATAACATATCAATGATTTAACCTTCAACAAGGTAAAACCTCACAAAAGGACTCAAAAGTAAAGAAAACTAGCCAATGATTCCTTTGAAAAATAATATGCTTCAAGACTATCATCGTTCAGCAGCCCAGTTTTCATCATTATGAGTAATTTGATGTTTTCCACATGACAGCTATCTCAGACTTTATGGTCTATGGATCGAGTTTCTTTATTTGAACAGACACCTTGACCCTGAACCTAACCTTAAATACCCATAATGTCAGTTGCCTCAGTTACTTGGCAGACTTTGTTGTAAAAAAACACGCTAACGTTTAATGCTTCCCAAATGTGCAAACCAGCTCACATGAAACTTTCACTGCATGACAGCGCTCACCAGTGTGGACATTGCCTTTTTTGGAGCCGTGAAAGATCTGAAGTGACCAGGCTGTGTTGGGGGCGACTGTGTGCCTCGCAGGTGGCCTGTCCTAATTCGGCATCACCTCCAAAAGCCCTGCGCCACGTCTCTGACTGTGGCATTTGCTACCCAATGGGTCCTTTTTGATAGTGAGTGGTGTGTACAGGGGCAGGAAAATGAGGGCCAGTCACACAGGCAGTTGGGAGGGCAGACGAAAGGCTGAACGATGTATGTTTTATTGTGCACAATGGCATTGATGGACATCTACAAGCTCTTCTGATGGTGGAAAAGGCTTCAGTCACATCAATCACCTCCACCTTAGAGTGCCACGCTTTCAGTCAAGCTCAGCAGCTCTTACTGCTTCTGTTTAGTTTAGTTTTTTTTTTTTTTGTTGCAAGCAGAGAAGCTCTTTTGTCTTTTTTTCCCCAAGTTTATTTTCTAAAAATAGAAGAGCTCAGATTCTTGTGGTGGTGTTCTTTTTTTCACTGTTCGTTATCTGACTTCAGTTCTTTTTTCTCCCGGTTATTCTCATAGTTTCTCCTCCATAAATCATCCTTCATTGAGGTAGTACCTTTACCTAACTCACAAAGTCTATCTTGTGTGGTGTTCTGTTTGGGTGCGTGCGTGCGTGCGTGTGTATGAGTATGACTATACACACATGCTTTTGTGCTTTGTTTCAAGTACAATAACATCTAAAAGCACGCTGGCCTGCTGCAGTTCTATCTGGATGTCACTCCAGGTTAACGTTTGTGCAGTTGGGGCCCCTGCTCCTGGAAATGGGGAATGGTTAACTGAAGCATGTTAATAGGAAAAGGCTTGTCTCTTCCACACTAACACTTGGATGACTCTGCAGGCAGAGGGGGAAGGGGGAGCACCCAGGCGGATTGGGAGTGCACCCCTTTCCCTTTACCTCCCCCCTTCCTCAGAGGCACGGCTGAGTTAGGATTTGCTTGCATTGTCAAGTAACGCATTGACCCATCACTTTGATGCATATTGATTGTGACAGCCACTCTCTCACTCTCTCGCTCTCTCCCGCAGGCCACAGAGGCGCAGATCCAGAGCTTTGGACAGACGCCATCTCAGTTGCTTATCGAGCCACATCCTCCACGCAGCTCCGCCATGCACCTGGTGAGAACAGTGAGCATGCTGGGAACCTTCACTGCACCTCTGGATGTGTGTGTGTCTGTGCTTCAGGGAGGCTGGGTAGACCATCTATATTTTGGTTTACAAGCAGTAATAAGTTTATGAAAAATGTTTTCCAACTTGGCATTCTTTCAACCTTTTTTTGTTTAACAACAGTTAAATATTTAATTTTTATCTTGTGTAGTCACAGGGCCCCTGTTTAACTAACAGTTATTTGGACCAGTATTCTGTGGTGCATCTTAACTGGTCATTTTTGAAAATAGTGAAGTTTAGTGAGAACAGTGCTCCCTACTGGTCTAAAAGTTGTGTTTTTCCAATTACATTTATGTATGGCGCCTTGTAGAAGCAAACAAACAAAAATACAACATTTAACTTTTTCACATTTTGTCACGTCACAATCACAGTGAGCAGCCAGTATTAGAAAATTGGTATTTTCTTAATGCACCAGCATTTCGTAAGAGCAATATTATGAAGAGGGAGGAAAATACATGATGATTTTATAAGTAACTGACAAATAAGACTCAAAAAGTTTGGCACATTTTCTGAGCCCCTTTTACTATGATACCCCTCAAAACCAGTTGCCTAACAATTTTGCCTCTATGAAAGATTTGCACAGTAAGAAAAACTGGATTGATATCAACAACCAGCGTTTATTTCCTTCTTGCTGCCATTTGTGTATATGTTTTAGGATTTGCATATGTTCAGCAGAGAAAAAATTATAGGGTAGTCATTTTTTGTGATGTTAACAGGCAAATATATATATAATTATATATATATATATATATATATATATATATATATATATATATATATATATATATATATAATTAAATATTGGTTGTCAGGAATAACAATATTAATATCGGATATCAAATTTTCACATTAGCGCATCCCTACCTACAACTTTTTTAAAAAGTTTTGTCATAACTTAAGATTTATGTTCAGATGCTATTCATCTAATCTGAACATATAGACAGACCAAATTTTAGAGTTTCAAGTGTCTTAAATTTTGAAATTTATATATAATTTTCTGACTTCTTTTCAATTACATAGCAACACAAAGTTGAAATAAAGATATTTAAGGTTGTGGCTCAATATCTTAAGTGATAGTCACATGACAAAAAAAATAACATTATTATCTACTTTTATTTTTGAATAACATCCAATGCCTTCTGAGATGATTATAAAACAATTTTATAAATTTAAATCCACAGACTGTTAATTTCTTTTACTTATGCAGAAGAAATGACAAAACTTTTAACTATTTTGCAATTCAAAACAAAATCAGTACAAAACCTTAATCGAAATTCTTTCTTTATTTTTTTTTTATGTGAAACAGGCTGGACATTTCTGATGCATGTTTCTGTATCAATCATCTCCTGTGTCTCCAGCTTTCTTTGCCTCCTCTTGTTGTAATCCTTTGTCTAATTGCCAAATGGGGATGTTGCATTAAGTTCTCCTTTGTGTCTGAACCTTGTTTTTTTTTTCTTCCACACTAATTCTTCTTCCATTCTTTTCTTACATAATTTCATACCTCTTCTTGTCATCTTTTCTGTGCCCCCCTTTTTTCATGCTCTCAACCTTCATCGTCCTCATCCATCATGACGCCTCCATTTTTTCCGCCCATATTTTTGTCTTTTCTCTCTTCTACTCAATAGTGTTTCCTTCCGCAGAGTCCTCTCATGTTCAAGGACCAGATGCAGCAGGACGTCATCATGGTGTTAAAGTTTCCATCCAATTCGCCGGTTACGCATGTGGCTGCCAACACCCTGCCCCATCTCACTATACCAGCCGTGGTCACCGTCACCTGCAGCCGCTTATTTGCCGTCAATCGATGGCACAACACTGTTGGTGAGCAAAGTCGATGTCTAGAGGTGCTAGAGGTTCAAACACAGACATATGCTGATGGGTGGGTAGGGGGAATGTGGCACACCACATGTGATACCTACCACAGCAGAGGTCCTGTAAAATCACTTCATCACAGTCACACAAGAAACCTTCCCACTGCTCATGATAGACTTGTTGCAAGCTGTCCATGAGAGCGCCTGGCACCTTCCAGGTAAGCTGACTATGAGTGTTTCCACATGTTCCTTTTCAGACATGTGTGAACAACATTACCCACGGAGCCCCTCCCTACGAACAAGCCTCACCTCGGGGTCAAAGGGTCAAAGCAATGGTTACTAGGAAATTAGGCCACAACTGCACCACATTCTCCTCACACGTTTCCATCTGTCACTGCAGAAAATACGTACCACTCAAGACCAAAGAGTACACAGTGTGCGGTTGCCCTTAATGAACACAGCTGCAGCGCCCTGACCATCCTGTTGGAGAGGAAGGAAATGTGGTCTCACTTTTTGAAATAAGAATGAAATTCTTCCGTAATTTTAGACATGTCCTTCAATCAAAATGGTTTTACGTAAATGAAATGACATTTAACGGTGGAGCTGAAAAGTCGAGTAAGACATAAATTAATTGTTATATCTTGAAAAAAATATGAATGAATGGCTGCTTGACTATGTATGAACATGAAATTGTTCAACTGTATGCACGTATGCTTACATGAATCCAGGTCTCCGAGGAGCACCAGGCTATTCTCTGGAACAGGCCCATCATCTCCCTATAGAGATGGATTCTCTGGTTGGTGAGTGAGCTCAAAGGAGAATACACAACTTCAAACTAGAAAAGGACATAAATATTTGTCCTTTATGTCTATGTTGGAAAAAAGGTGCTACACCTCGGGTATGGTACTGTTTTTCTTTTTGTGTTCCTCTCAGCCAACAGTACTGGCAGCAACAAGCGTCAGATCACAGACCTAGTGGACCAAAGCATCCAAATCACCACACACTGTTTTGTGGTGACAGCTGACAACCGCTACATCCTGGTGTGTGGCTTCTGGGACAAGAGCTTCCGTGTGTACTCCTCTGAGACAGGTAGGTTACAGTGTAAACTCCTTTTCCTACAGGGCTGCGCGCTGATGTGTGGAGGACTGAATACTATGACAGTAATGATTCAGTATTGGTGCAACTGTCTCCTGACACACTGGACACAAAAGTTGATAGATATACACCTCTTCAACGAAATTATTAACTGCAATGAGAACAACGTATTGTCCCTGTAGCTCATTAGATGTTTTTTATTGAATTCAGCTGGGACCTCATGACGTGGTTTGAGAATAAAGAGCTCGACTCCTTGATGTTTTCATCTCTGAATGTCTCCCAATCCTTCATCCTGAAGCAGTATAATTTGCATAAAAATTATGCAGTTTTTAAAATTGTGAGCAGCATAATTTTGATGCTTATAGTTAATTCATTTTCCCTTAGAAGATATCAACCAAAAAAAAAAAAAAAACACCAATAGAAATCATGTTTGCTCTTTAATCTGTTTAGGCAAGCTGACCCAGATCATTTTTGGCCACTGGGATGTGGTGACATGTCTGGCCAGATCAGAGTCGTACATCGGAGGCGATTGCTACATTGTTTCTGGGTCTCGGGATGCTACCCTGCTGCTTTGGTACTGGAGTGGGCGGCACCACATTATTGGTGACAACCCCAATCACGGTGAGTATGCAAAGTAATAGAAAAAAGTACACGACTAACTGTCTTCTTTTCATTTGTCTTCGACAAATTACAATCTGCAGCCAAAACAGACAAGACACATAAAATTAAGTGCATGATGTTTTCTGTTACTAAAGAAGACACTTATAATGAAGGTTTGAAGGAAGTTGTATCTCTGGAGCCAGCCAATCAGATTTCAGAGTAGATTTTGATGCACAGACAGAACCTTTCAGTCATTTAGTCTTTTCCACAGCTACACTTATGACTTTAAAATGTGTCGACCGAAATATTCTCACTTTATCTTTGCTACCTTCTGCTTCCAACCAAAACAATGCATTTCACTGACAATCAAACAATACTTCTACCTCAAGTATAAAATGGTAGTTTGCAAAGCAAATAATAAAATTTGTGAGAAAGAATAAACATGATTATCATTTCTCTTCATTGGTGGATTATCAGCACCTTCCTCCTTTCTAATAAAGTATTGTCATATTACCAAACCCTGGGGTGCATTAGTCTCAAGTGTTGTATAAAATTGCAAAATTAGTTATATATATATATATATTGTTTAATTCAAACATAAAATTTGTTCTTTCTTTTGAAGTTATTTTCCATGAACTTCATCAGGCTGTTTTTCAACATTTCATTTGCTGAAGCAAAGGGCTTTTGATCAACACAGGAACAAAAACGCTGTTCATCCAAAAAAAATCAAAAAGTTAGGCAGAATAAATTATCTGCAGGATAGCTGTTTGATTATTGATACCGAGTGGAACTATTTTCAACAAGAGGACGCCAAGGGCAAGATTCATATTTTTTTAAAATTAATGTTCACATTTCTGTCTGTATTATAACAAATTTCAAATACTGGTTAATTTGAAAGCCTAGGTGTGATACACGTTCTCATTTTAAATGAATGCCAATCTCCCCGTAATTTCTATATAGAACACTGAAATGATCAGAAGAGACAAAGAGCTGTTTTACCATTGAAAACTGCCTTTAGTACTAATGAGGGAACTTCTAATTTTAACTATAGTTAAAATTGCCTTTAGAAGTTCCTTCATTAGTAAACAAAGTCCACCTCTGTGTAAGAGAAGTTAAAAATTATTGACACATGAGAGTTGAGTACAACTGCACACTTCAGATTCTGTGAAAACGTTTAAAAGCATCTCTTATTTTTCCTCAACACTTCTACATCTGCTACTTTCTTGTTGGCGTGTCACATCAGTTCATTGAAATGTCTATAGGTTTGATAAATACTTTTGTAAGGCACTTTTAAATGTCATGTCAAATGTGTTTTTGTTTTCTACTTCATTGTTGCTCTCAGACCTTGGCATCATTGTGTAATTACTGGCCTTGATTTGGTCTCCATTGGGGATTGGCAAAGCAATCTATCCAGTTTTAATTCATTATCACTGCATGTGAGTGGAATTGAAAAATATTTTTAAAAAACAAATTTGTTTTTCAAAAAGTGATCTAGGTATTGCCTGTTACAACATGTGTACATCTTGAAAACTTGTGTTTTCAATTGTGAAATATTTTAGGAGCTTGAGTTTAGTTGCAAGCATCCTCTAATTAACTTCACTGAGGCTTTGACAGTTAATTAAGAATTTAAGCTTGGATGCCTCCAATTAGCAAGGGGCAACATCACTTGTGTTACTGCAGCAGGAAGACAGTATTCCCCTGATATCCACATCGAAAGTGCTTGCAATGCTTCTTTAGTGGACAAGAAGAAAAGCTAAAGAAAGAATAGCGATTAGATGATTGAGAATCACTCATGAAAAAAGTATTTACAGTGTAGATTTTTTTTAATATGAATATCCTAATTTTATCTCTGTTACATTTCACTTAATCTCTTATAAATGTTTTTTTGAATAAGCTAGTGTTTGCTGTCATTCTGAATGTGTGTTGCGGACTGGAAATTCACCTCCAAAGGTCGCATGTGATCTAATGTGTTTTAATTAAACCAAGCGCAGCTCCAACTCCACCATGGTTCAGTGTCTCAGTCTCATCCATTCACATTTTTACCATGTTAATTGTGGTGGCTGAATCTGCCCATCCCAAGGGTCACCAAAAGAATGAGCGTATTCAAAGCCCAGTGATTGAATGTTTTGATGAGCAGGTGAGCTTGCTTTTACTCCCCTAGGACTTTTTTTTGACATTCGTCCTATTTGGTTCCTTCTCAGCGACAGGTGTGGAGACTGACAGGGCAGCACAGGTCCTGGTCTCTAAGGGACTTTGATGCATCGATCATAGTCCATTTTGATGACTGGACTGCTGCAGTTGTGCAGAGACGTATCAAGCTAGTGGTTTGTATTGATTGTTGGTTAAAACACAGCTGCATAATCCTTCACAGAGATTACTTAAATTCAGATTCAGATTTATTCAAGTCCCAAATGGGCAATTAAAGTTACAGCAGGTGTTTGATTATAAAATGACATAAAAACTAAAAGACAAAGTAGCAAAAATAAAAAACAATTTAACACCCCAAACCAGGCATCATCTATAAATCAATATATTATCTATAAGAGTGTACTTTTCTTTCTTTTTTATGCATTCAGTTGGATAGATGCTGTGTTTAGGATCATTGTCATGTTCATGAATGAAGTTCTCCGAATATTTAGCTGTCTGACAGATAACCTCACATTTCACCCTGGAATACTATATATTCAGGAGGGCTTTGTCAGCACAGTGAGTACAAGGTGTTCAGATACTGTGGATGCAGATACACTTAGACTATCAGCCCTCCAGCATCAATTTGCTTATTGGTACAGTTGGTTTGCATTGCATTGGAAGTCTTGCCAAAAATGGTGATCGAAGAATTTAACTATTTTCTCATCTGTTGTGGGGTCTTTTTAAAAACCTAACTAATGTAATATCAATTTACATTAGTTAAGAATATTACATTACAAATGCTTTGTAACTACTTAGAGTTGGAGGGCTAGCGCCTGTCTCAGTCATTAGGCTAGCATTGGGATTTAGACTGGACAGGATGCCTCTCCATCACAGGGCAACATAGAAACACAACCATACATGGATACACTTGTACATAATGGTAACTTTGAGTATTCGCTTAAACTAACTGCCTCTTTTGTTGGACTAATGGAGAAAAGTTATCAGGAGTGAGAACCCATGACTAAATTGGGTGAGCTTGCAAGCGTCAGAACTTGAGTCAGAGTTTGAACCCAGAACCTTTTTGCTGCAACAGTGCTTACAGGGCAGCTGGGCATCATCCCTCTTTACACGCTAAGTCATTGCCAATATAATTTCTTTTTGGCTGCCAATAGAAGCAGCAAAGTGACATCATATGTAATTTAAATTAGTTTCATATTTCATTGCATGCGGCAAAGTACTATTATTAATAAATTATTTAATTGGTGATCAGGTTATTTTTAGACAGATTACTTTCCTATGGAGCAAGATCACGGGGTCAGTGGCTCCAGGTGCCATGAATCACCCCTCAGTAACCTCTACCCCTGCAATCATCAATCAAGAGCCGCAGGGGAGTGAATCAAGCCATCTCTGCATTTGCATAACAATTCATAGGACTTTCCTTCCAGCAGATGTATATCACAATCTTATTGGTTAAGATATGTTAAAGAGATTAGATCTATAAAACTAGTTTCATACAATTGTATTATTTAATAAACTAAACAGAACATTTGTTAAACTAAGCTTGTTAATTAGTTAATTGGTGGTCCACATGTCTCATCTTTTAGGTGACTACCCAGCTCCACGAGCAGTTCTGACTGGTCATGACCAGGAAGTTGTGTGTGTGTCCGTTTGCGCAGAGCTGGGCCTTGTCATCAGTGGAGCAAAAGGTCAGTGATCTTCTTTGTCTATTCATGTAGCTGTCATTATGGAAAAGTGGAGGACCAGAAATGTGTTAAATATGGCTCTAAAGCAAAACTAATTTACAAGCAAACTGTACAATCAGTACATTTATTACAACAGTAAACTCATCCCTGATATCAAGTGTTTTCCACTAGGCATTAAAAACAGCAATTAGCAAACCACTGATAAATAACAGTCTGCACAATTTGCTATTGCAGAATTACAGGTCAACTTTTGACAGTGTCTCAATGTTTAAATTGCTTCTTACCCTTAGTTTTTCAGTCCGGTTTTCCAGCTTACCACAGTACTGAGACTGCCCTCGTCAAAGTGTTCTATGACATCCACCTAAATACAGACAGTGGAAGAACCACAGTTCTGGTTTTGTTGGCCCTCAGCACAGTATTTGACACTGTTGACCATGACATAAGTGACCGGAGATTTGGATGAGACTATCTGTACCAGTACTTGGCTTACATAAAGAACAAGGATTTCTTACGTAAGGTACAGAGGAACAATCAAGAGTTGTTTACTTAAAAAGGGACAATGTGCCTTTACGGTTAAAATACCAGTTTTAACCATAAAGGCATTTTTTTATTTATTTTTATTTGTTTTATCTGTAGTCCCTCAGGGGACAATTAATATTAATATAACCTAAAACATAAATAAGAACAAAACAGCTTTCCAGACGACGCGGGTCTTCTGGGTCTAGTCATAGCATAGCAGTCGAGTTCTAGGATCCCTGCACTGGCTGCCTGTTACTCAAAGATTAGAATTTAAAATCTCCTTAATAGTTTACAAAGCACTTCATAATAGAAACATGTCTGATCTTCAACCCGATGTACCTCTCAGACCTTTAAGATCATCAGAATTAAGTCTACTAACTTTCCGAGAGTCAGAATTAAACATGGTGAAGCAGCTTTTAGTTTTTATGTGCCAACACTCTGGAATAAGCTTCCTGCTCATTGTAAGACTGCCCTTACCTTGACTTTATTTAAAACAAGGTTAAAACACTTCTTGTTTGAAGTTGCCTATTCTTAAATGTTTTTATTCTATTCATTCATTTTTTTTTTATTTTAATGTTTACTTTGTCTATTTTTAATGTGCTTGATTTTTTTTATTCTTTGTTTTTTGTATTACCATCTTCTTGATGTATGTTGATTTTAACTTTCTTGTACAAGCACTTTGAATTGTCTTTGGCTGATAGGTGCTATATAAATAAAGTTGCCTTGCCTTGCCTAGTCTACTCTGCATTCCCAGAACCAGAACCAAAACAGTTTCCAAACATGGAAACTGAATACTGGAACAAACTTCCAAAAAAAAAAAAAACGCGAAACAGCCAAAACACTGAGTTCCTTCCAATTAAGACTTAAACCTGACCTGTTCAGACTTGCCTTTGATTAATAGCTGATTATTATATTTGATAACAGTTATCAAATCTAATAATTTTGATGATGGCTTTGGACAAAATGTAATATTTGTTGCTTTGTTTCATAGTTGGTATTTGTTTTTATGTTTGTATCTTGTCTAACACTGGCTGTTGCTGAAATGTGCTAATATACTAATATTTGCTTTCGCAGCCTGACCGGTTCAAAACAATTAGAAATATGTCCAGCTCCTTTTGTTAACACAAGTACATGTACCTCACACTGTCTTTTGGGTTTGGCAGAGGGTCCTTGTCTGGTCCACACCATAACCGGGGACCTTCTACGGGCCCTGGAGGGGCCAGACGACTATCAGTGCCCACGGCTCATCTCAGTGTCCAGTGAGGGTCACTGCATCATCTATTACGAGAGAGGCCGCTTCTGCAACTTCAGCATAAATGGAAAACTGCTGGCACAGATGGAGGTCAATGATTCTACCAGGGTAAAGACAGTTGACATTAGCATACTCAATGAAAATGTCCTTACACACACAAAGCAATTCATATCTGGGGCAAATAGGATTATGCAATCATGTTTTCTTCCTTTCCATGTCCTTCATACATTTTCACAATGATTAAGTGAAAAAGAAAACTAAACACAACCTTTTTGTTACTCTCATTGTGTACATTCTTTATTCGACTTTAGGGCTTAGATTTAAAAAGAACAAAACTATTTAGTTGCATATTTTACATTCTGCAGTAAAACCGCAATTTTTCATAAGCCTAAAGTGGTGTGTTAAATTTGTCTGTATCCCTCCTTAAGGCAATTCTCCTGAGCAGTGATGGACACAACCTTGTGACAGGTGGAGACAACGGTGTGGTGGAAGTGTGGCAAGCTTGTGACTTCAGACAACTCTACATCTACCCCGGCTGTGATGCAGGCATCCGAGCCATGGATCTATCACATGATCAAAGGTTAGGTTTGGGCAGTTTCATGATGGTATTTTACCTCAGAGGATGAGTTCAGTTTTAGTTTCTTTTAAAACAGATTTAAATCCTACTATCAAACATGTCATATGACCCATGAGAACTGTTTTGATACACTTCTCTACAGAGATGATGATAGCCGTTGATATTCAAAGCTAAAAAATAGAAAAAACATGTTAACTATATCCAGTAGGAAGCCTAGATTTGTTCCTGCTTTCGTTAAGACGCTCCATCTTTTATAATGGGAAAACTTTCCTAGCTTTCTGTGCAAATTATTATTATTGACTTTTCTCAGATCAAAATGATCAAACGAATGGAATCTTTTTAATTTAAGAAAACAATAGAACAGGTGAGCGCAAATCGTGTCCAAATGGCAGTGCAAAGAATCTGCCCCGGCATATAAAGCAGAAGCTTTATGCTGGACTCAGGTCCATGCAACTGTGGGCCACATTTCCCAGAAATGTTATTTTTCCTCAAGTCCAAAAGGGGGCAAAAGTGTCCAAACTTGTAAATAGTTGGATATTAGTTTACAAATTCTGCTCTTTTACTGAGCACACAACGTTACAATTTTTGGGTCTTTTCTGTCTGAACAGTGAATTTTAGAACAATTTATCTGGTTTGAAAAACAATGGAACGGTAGATTTGATTCATACTTTTTGGATCTAAAATAGGATATTTTACCTTTTATTTCTTTTAAGGAGCTGCTTTACTTAGTTCCAAAACTTTGCCTTCATGAGTTCACTGCACGTAAATGCTAAAGTAAAGTGAGGTTTATAACATGAGTTACAAAGAACAATTCTGCAGCGACTATTCACGATGCTTGAATGTTCAGAGCCTTGGGGTGAAGCAGTAAGAGGCTCCCCTGATAAATCAGCCGCTTCAGTACATTCCAGCCAGACATGGACACAAAGGTTGCAGAAAGACATTGAACAACGAGCTGTAACCCCGTAGTTTACTGATGATTTCTGCATGTGTCTCCATATACTCGACATTACATGGTTTGATGCATGTTTATTCCCTTTTGCTACCCTTTAGGACCTTGATCACTGGCATGGCTTCTGGCAGCATTGTGGCATTCAACATAGATTTCAACAGATGGCACTATGAGCATCAAAACAGGTACTGACCAGATGAAACTTCCAACATAATGGTTGTTAAAACTGCTAACCTGTGACTGTGGTGAGCAGAAGAGGATCCAAGTAGCAAAGAAGGGATCAATCAGCGGGAGAACATCAAATATTTTTATGTTCATCTGACCTCAGAGGCAACCACATTCTGATTTATCTGCTGCTGTACAATCTGGACACATTGTTTTGTTATTGTACCTTAACACCAGCTAAGTCTTCTAGAACTGAGACAAGTGGGACTGTTGTAATTATGGAGAAACTGAGGTAATGTATGCACAGATATTAAATTCTAAATGTTTCCCTTTTAAACTGCAACAAAGTAAAGCAACGTATAATTTGACAGATATTTGGAAAAAATGTGAAGAGAAAGACCTAAATGCTGGTAGCATAACATAACTGTAAAATCTTAATATCTTAATGCTGTGGGACAAGCCAATGAAATGAGCGGTGCCATTGTGCAAGCCATGAATTAATGTAGTCATCACCTTAAACATTTGTTAGTAACATGGATAAAGCTGCTGTGTGCGCCTAAACAGAAGTTAATTTGTACGTTTGTGAAAAGACTAAATGTTCATATATTTGTTGTTCGTTAATATGGAAAAGTGAGTTTTAATGTAATCTTAGTCCTTTGTGATAAATGTTTTTAATATGCCAGCAACATTTAAATGTGACATTGCCTTGGTTTTTTATGCTTTTAATAGAACTGTAAGTTTACATTTTTTGTTCAAAAGATGGCTCAAAAAACTAAATGCCAAATTTGTTAGGTGGTATTTTTTGATTTCTGGTTGTAGCAAAACTGACACTTTGAAAATGTCATTTTAATGACCATGTTATTAATGGAACATTAGATATCAGTTCTGTTATTTAAAACCTTTGTATTTTGTATTCTTTTGCACAAATGTTTTTATCATGTTAATTCACAAACTGCTCTTACTTCAATCTGTACTCATAAGCAATATTTTTTTTTTCTGATTAATAGGAAGGTTTTCTGTTACTTGACCTTAGTTATTGATGCAGATAAAGTGCTCTATTTTAGTATATTGATTAAAGCTATTAAAGCATTACTATGCTTACTATCTGTCAATCTATATCAACAAAAATATGCAAATTAATAACTTTTGGTTTGTTTATAAGCACAGGTCTAACATAAAACCAATCTACCTAAAGCTATAATTTTGCATGCTAATATATTAAGGCGGCATTGGGTTTACTTTGTATTCATGTAAAACTTGTTTCAAAAAAACAATCTGTTTTTAACTCATAAAGCAGTGGCTAAATTTTATGTAGTGTTTTAATATTCCAGCTGTGCCGTGTCATTTTCATATGATTTAATTTAAATGCAACATATTTGGAGATTGTAACTGCATTAAAAAAAAAATTTATGGACCTGAGTCAACTTATGTAGTGTTTCTTTAAATAAATGTAAATTGTAAATCTGAAATGCAAAGGGTGGATTTTTCTGGAATAGTGTTTGGTTATGCTGCCATCTGCTGTTTGAACATGGAGCTCCTGAGATCAGTTTACTTTTTTTTTCACGTTTTTGTTTTTCAGAACAAGTCGTTTTTGTTTCTTTAATACAGTAATACTTTTCAAGTGGCAAGTCATGAGGCACCTAAATATTTTCACATGAGGAAAACCTATTCACCATTAATAAAAACGTTTCTTCACTAACTTGATTTCTTTGTGCTGTTTGGTACGCCCAAAAAAAGCCCTTTCGTGACATTACATTAATGTCAACAAACATGTTTTAATTTTATCAGTTACCATGGACAGACACTATAATGAAAACTATTCATAAAGAACAACAATTTTTGTTTTACAGCAAGAGAGCAGAATTGTTCAATAGTATGCACTTTATCACATGCAGGTAAGAGCCTGGAAAACAAACATTCAAAACTTGTCTGAGCAAAATTAATTGCGTGATGAGAAAACATACAGGAGGTCTTGGCAGGTCTTAAAAAAAAGCACTTGCATAAATCACATTAAAATGACTCTTAGTGGAAGCACTCTTGAATTCACTTAAGTGTGAAAAACATGTTGCACCATTTAACTCGGATAGGAAGGCGTGTCAGTTGCCAGAAATACATTTGTCTTTTGGCATTCAAAATGGACATTTTGAATGTGTGAGGTATGTGCACCTTATTCCACTTGCTTGCAGGTCTGCCAAGGTAATGCCTTGAAAAAGGTGCAATTTTCAACATCCTACACCCCACTGAGATTCATCTGCACCACCACCATTACAAGATCTAGTTTAATCTTCACGTTAATAGAAGTACTAGGTGCCTTTTTACAGTTCAGAATGATTTAATGATCCAGTGTTGCAGCATTGGTCAAATGTGTTTTGCAATTATGAGTCACATCTTTACATCCCAAAGCACCATGCTTTCAAGAAATGTAACATATGATAAACTAGTGATATTTTAATTTAAAATTGTAAAATATGTATGAAACATATCAAACAAGGCTATTCAGAAACAAGATTTACATGCAAGAATTCAATAAACTTGTTCTTGTGAAAATTTAGGCAGTTCTATGTTGTAACCACCAGAGGGCCCTAGTGAACTACTTCAAATATCACCTTTCAAGAAAAAATTTAAACTGCATTTGTGGCTTTTAAAAAAATATTTCCACAAGACTCCAATCAGCTAATCTGTCTTTTTTATCTCAATATCTTTTTTTCTTAGTTAAACTGTAATACCTGCTCCACTCCGTTGTAGTTTAGTCACTCACTGAGCAAATTGATCATATACACATATGGATTTTACTAATCTTTGTACCCATGCATCATCATTTGGATAAGTACAACTACACCTCAAAGTAAAATTTAGGAGAACTACATCAATGGTGAAATCATTGCAGTGCCCCTGCTCGCCCCAGTTTTTGAAGCAGTATTGGAAGAAAAAAAACAATGAGAGAAAGCTACTGTCTGAATAAGTAGGTAAAATTAGCAAACTTTTACAATTTTTGCATGCTGTCAAGCTGTGTTCATTTTATAGAGCTGTCCTTAATTTTTCAAATGTATTTTAAATTAAGAAAGGGACCAGAAAATGGGCACATTTAAGGACCAAAGACCCATTATTATGTTAAACACAAATCTCTCCAAATAGGAACCTGGTGTGATTTCTGGTCACCTATTAGAAGAGAGAAGTGGGTGAAAGAACTGTGTCAGCTGAACTTGGAGATAACTCTGGGGAGATCTCTGAGGTGGTGGTGGCGCCACTGCTGGGCAACAGTTGGGTAGAAAGCTTTACATCCTGGTGGCGTCTTCGTCGGAAAACTTGCTTCTCTTTATCAAGTGCCGTGGTCTAAGAAGGGGTGAAACAGTAGAATATTTCAGGTTCTTCTCAAATCAAAGAGAAAAGTTAGAAATAAAAAATTTGTGACAAATTGATACAGAACAAATGTGCTTAGCTAATCAGCCACAATGTGAAAAATGTTTGCAGCCCCTAAGGAGCTATTGTCTCGTTTACCATTTTATGAACCTTAAATGTTTCAAATCAAACTTTAAGGCAAAGATAATATGAATGCATGAAGCAGTTTTCAAATGAGATTCAATACATATGGGGAAAACGCATATCCAAACTAAAGTAGCCTTTTGTGAAACAATTTACCCTCTTGCTGAAACATGAATGATCAGCACTTTGGTTTTATTTCACTAGCCACACCAATGACTGATCACTGCAGATATGTAGAGTAAAGAAAAAAGATTACTTAATTTGAACCAGTGAAACCATAATAGGCTAAAATATCTCAAAAAGACAATTCCCCAACCTAAAGAAATGCAAGACATAGAGGAAATCCATGTCCATCAGGCTGGAAAGAGTAGCAAAGTGATTAGCTAGAAGCAGGTAATCTACAAATTGTAGTCCAGAGTAAAACGACAGCATATTCAGACTCCAAGTAAAACAGTTATCCAAGAAATTAATCCAGCAATAAGTACCAAGTGAGTGATAATAGCTGATCTAATAGTACAGTAATACTAATTATCAAAATTTAAGCAACTTTTAAAATCCCCCTCTCCCCACATAAAAATTTAGACTTCATGTGTTAGAAGAGGAAAAGCTTTAAAGTTAAAATGTATAGAGTTTATTATACATTTACTTGTCTCCAAATAGCACAATGCTTCAACAGTTAAAAATGGTAAGTAAAATTTGTTAAACTAGAGGTTTATTTAACTGTAGGTTCATGTTAAGGTTTATTCTTCATTCTGTGAAGTTACTCAGTAATTTTACATAAGAATACCAATAATACTAGTCAAGTTAAAGTAAAGTGTGGTGTAAAATTATCATTTTTCTATTGTCAAAAAGTTACGCAAGTAATGTAACTAGTTACTACCCACCTCTGGATGGCATTTGTGAATCTTATAAGGAGTAGGAGTTCAACCAGAATTACTCCAAACACATTGACAAATCATCCAGGTTGTCATCAAATAACCCAAAACAGGAACTAATGTACTGCTGGCCTCACTTAGATCGATGCTAATGATTTAGCAATAAAACAGAAGCCGGACAAAAACTAAATCTCGTATCTGGCAGAAAATTAATGGCATGTCAGAAAAATGACTATATTGGCAGTTACATGGCGGAGGTAACATGATGGTCTGGAGCCACTTTGCTGCTTCTGGACAAATTGTAGAAAATATTAAGCAGTAATTCTGCTCCAATAGAAATCCATAAGCCGAATGTTTGGCTTAGAAAGGACAGCTGGGTTACGCAGCACGATAAAAATCCAACCATTTAGGTTTATAGGGTAATTGCTTTTAAAACTGCTTTTCAAGTATTCCAAAAAAATTGTTTGAGGATCTAAAGAATTTAAGTATGACAAAAAAGGTAAAAACACAAGATATAAGGGGGGAAATGCAGTTTTTGTGCCACTTTACCACACTTCTTGTGATAAACAGAATTTAAACCATCTCAGTAGGTTTTCCGAATCATTAATTTCAGTTTCTATTGTAAAGGTAACAATGTAATGCGAGAAAATATCACAGTAAACCGTGCAATGAAGAACAGCTGCAGCCCAAACAGCCCAAATGAGATGAGGTAAACTGATGAGGTATGAAAATGATTAAGTTGATGGACGTGGGTCAAATCCATGGGGAATGGGAAATGGAGACTGCCAGCACTTTGCCACGGAAGCACTCACTGCACTTTAGCACTTTGCTGTGTCATACCTTATCCAACACAATCCTGGATTCTGGTTGTGATCCAAAGACCCTGACTTCTGGATGGTTAAGTCCTGGTCCAGCAAAGCAGAGGGAGATGAACTCAGTGGATCACCTTGAACTCAAAGCATCGCTGGCCAATTTGTCAGTAAGGTGTCCAACTTTAGTTTCCTACTAAAGTTACTACTTCACTGGCAAAAGAATTACATTAATTTTTTTTCTCTATTTTACTTTGTTCATATTTCACATGAAAACTCAAATTGTTCGCTACATTAAACAAAAATACCATTCAGCATCTCCTCCATCAATAAAATTCAATAGTTTCATTTTAAAAAATTGAAAAATTCAATAGTTTCATTTAAGTAACATCTTGTACACCTAATCACAATAAGCATAACTTATGTGCAGAATGTCCAAGCAACAGTGCTGACAGTCCAGCTAGATAGGATGGCAGGGTGAGGTAAAAACAAAAAACACATGGCAGCATGACTTGGATGGAAGCTAATCTCAAATAATGCTGAGAAAATGAGAGGGATCTGGCTGTAGAGCATGAATCTAGTAGAGCTGCTGTGGTAGAAGGGAAACAAGTTGGCTGCAGAGTAGAAATGCCACAATCGTCAACTGATTCTTTAATTCAAATTTAAAGTACATGGAGGTAAGAATGATGTAGTCAGATGAGCTGTAATCCAAAAAGAAAAATATACCATACATACAGCCCATAAGACTTAAAATATTCTCTATAAACTAGTAGGGTGGATTATAAATTTCAAGAATACATTTACCTTTAAGTTGGGGGGATTTTTAAATTTTTTTTTTAAATGGAATTTATGAACAAATATTTAGAAAGGCTGTTTGGATGCAATTCTTCATTTTCAACTGAAAAAAAAAAACATCTTTTATAATGCAAAATGTAAATGTTATAACTATAAGAACTCCAATAAAGTGAAATGGGAATTTATAATTTATTTATATAGCCAGTATTTTTTTTAAAAAGAAAAAAAAGTCTTTTCACCAACAAGAAGAGGTCTCCTAATGGCAATGTCTGTAAAAGGTTATATTTTAGAAATTTGTCTAATCAAATAAGATTTTTGCTAAAAATGTAATTGCACAGTGAGGACTACTTTTGGACTACGTTGAATTCTAATGTTTCCTTTTTGAATGGTAAAGCATGAAAAGCAAGGCAGCAAAAAAAAACAGCAAAAAACAAAACAAAAAAAAAACTGTCACTGAAAACAAAATTACAAACGTTCCATCAAGTTTCTAATTAGTTCTTACTGTAATTACTGACACTCCTGCTGCAGTGCCATTGAGCTTGGGTCCATAATTAAAATGCTTCTTGATTTTTCCAGCCACAGCAAGCTGGTGCCCCTTTTCTGACAGACTGTCACCCTGAAAAATACAGACACTGCTTAGCGACTTGGCTTGAGTTTCGGTAATACATTCTTCTTCAACTCTTTTGCTGTATATGTTTGCAGTGATTTACTGAACTTACATTGACCCAGGGATGATCCAGCACTTGTCCAGCTGTGTATCTTTGATCCACAACTACCTGCAGCATGCCAGTGATCAGAGCCTAGAGATAAATGTGTTACTCATAAATATCTTGGAACATAATGAGAAAATCTGGTCTGACAGATTGTGAAGCATATTCATGGTAAAAGTCAACTTCCAGGCAACCTTGGCAGGCTCAGATACGTTGTCCCAGTATGGTGCTGGAAATTCAAGATGACCTTTTAAAATCTCTTCAAAGAGGGCCTCCTGGTCTTCTCCACTGCTGCAAGAATAAAATGCACAATTGAAAAAAAAAAAAAAACATTTCATAACTGCAAAAGTATATACCGATTACTGGTTATTTTATTTAATGTAATAATAATAATAAAGCACATACCCACGGAAAGGAGGAAAACCACAGACCAGTATGTAAGTGATGACGCCCGCTGCCCAGATATCAACCTTGAGGCCATATCTGAAGTCACAAAATGAAACATCAATTAAAAGGATTGATAGGAAACATGCATATTACAGTAGTTTTTGGGCCACAAGTCACATTCAAGCTTACCCTGTTTCAGCAACAATCTCTGGTGCTACATAAGTAGGTGTTCCACAAACAGCATAAAGAGGACCATTGACAATAGTAGCCAAGCCAAAGTCTCCCAGTTTCAGAGATTTACTACCATCTTGATGTTCATACACCTGATGTGACAAGAATGGACAAAAACAATAAGCAAAGCCCCTACTTGGTGAGGAATTTAAGTAAAACAAAAAATTACTGCTTCTAAGCATGTTTAATAATATTTGTACTTAATTTTGTATTGCCATAATAAAGCCGTAGGCCAGTTGTGAGAAAATACAAGTGAATATGCAGTGTTCTAGTACTCGAGACCGGTCTTGGTCTCGAGAACATATTTTCTTAGAAAGTATCACATAAAACCAATTTAAAAAGATTTTTAATATACAATGTTTACATTTTAAAAGACATCCATGTGGAATGACACTGACTTGACTGCTGTCCAGCAGACAGTCACTGACACATTCTCACAGCAGGATTAGGTTTTTATAAATGCTCATTCCTCAGGATGTGTATTAAGAAAGGCTTTATTAAGTACCACTTACCAAGAGATTTTCTGGTTTTATGTCTCTGTGCACAATATTGAGACTGTGGAGGTACTTTATGGCGCTTGCCAAGTTGAATAGCATACAACTGGCATCCCGCTCTGTGTATCTGTTGGAGGAGGTAATGGCGTCAAAGAGATCTCCTCCCTGGATAGAAGATTTTCAAAATGTATATAATTACTACATGATTATATAAATTTCATTAAAGAAAGTAATTATATTCTAAACATAACACGAATCAGTATAACTTTTTCGGGAAAAGTAGCTTTGAACCTACATTTACTGATGTATTCACCTATAATCTATTTAAAAATGCAAAGTACCTTCACCAGTTCCATTACAAGATAGAGATCTCTGCGGGTGTCCATTTCCTCGATTAAGAGGACGATGTTTGGATGTTTCACACGCCTCAGAATGGACACTTCACTCTGTATCATGTGTTCCTGAATGATGCAGAAAAAGAAAGTACAGAATTTAAGAATAGTTCAGTATATAAAACAACAATTTCACAAAGATGTTTAATCCCTGTGCCCCAAACACACACACTATAATGGAATAAATACTAAAGAACGACAAATTGGCACAAATTTTGTGATTCGATGTGATTCTAGAGGAATAAGAATGCCTACCTTTCCCTTACATTTGTCTTTGCTGATTATTTTTAAAGCATACTCTCTTCCAGTTGATCTTTCCACACATTCACGAACCACAGCAAAGTTTCCATCCCCTAAAATCCTTCCAACTTTGTATCTGTCTGTTATGGAGGTAGGAACTGCGGAACATTCTTCCACTGGCTCAACTGAGTGAGAAAACATTTCTATAATTTCTGGACCATATGGCATAAGAACTTGTGTAGTTTATTTTTATGTCAATACCCCACCTTCACTGTTGGGACCATCTCCTTCATCCATTGAGCTGCATACCTTGGTAGAGGCTAATGAAAGTGAAGAACCACTGTACTGAGATCCCTAGTCCAAACAAAGGAAAGACAAAAACGTGATGCAGAATTGATACACGAGACCCCAATACAGAGAACTGATATAAGCAATAGAGCACAATTTCAGGAAAATATTTAACTACAATACTATAAAAGAAATTGTAATTTAGAGGATTTAGATTATACTCAAATGAAGTTGCACGCAAATATGTAAAGGATAAAAAATTTTACCTCTTATATGTAATAATTACATCCTAGCATCCCTTTGCAATATAGTTGTAATTTGAACAATGTTGAAAATCTGCAGGCATATGTGATTCTTGCAAAACAGTGACATGAAAACAAAACAAAAAAAAATATGAAATTTTAGTAAGGGACCATTTAAAGCTTGCATGTGAGCACTAAAAAAAAAAAAAATTCTTTAAACATCCATAAACAAGCATTTTTATTTAATTACGTACATTCCCTTATATTCGCTTTCTGAATTCACAACATTTTAAAACATTCATGGGTGTACACAAAACCTTACTGCTGTAATATAATTAATTTATCCCAAATATATTAGTTCCTAAAGCAAACAAATGTTTATTAGCACCGATAAAAGTACAATACACAGTAAAAATTGTACCTCTATGAAATTGTAACTATAAAATGCCCATTTCGGACAAATGAGCATCTCTGGATGCGGTTTCTATGCTACTGTACATGTAGCAATGACAAACAACAAAGTGCAACAGTCTTATAGTACATCAGAAACCTGATTGTCTGAGCCAAAAGAGCCCTTTCAAAGCATGAAATATGGCATAGTCGAATTGTGTAGGAATCATTTGACTATGGACACAACATAAGCTCAAGAAAAAGTAAATATTCAATGGCAGCACAGAAATAGTTCTCTATTCTACAAACTTTGTCTTATTACCTGACGTCTTCGGAGGCTAGCGGGACTCGTTAAAATGGGACTTGGAGATTTTCCAGAACGAGGTGTAGAAAGCGTACTGCCAGCAGTGCCATTTGCTGTTAAGACGGCAAAAAAAACAAAAAACTGATAAGGAACCAAAACATGGCAAGTTCAAGTTTTAATTGTTAAACTTAAACACACATTTACCCGATCTGGCAGGTGAGGGAGACTTGCTTCTACGAGACATTCCACCAGTTCTCGACAAGGAACGACCATGAACTGTGGGGAGTCGGCCATATGACGACGACTTCGTCACCCTGCATTCTGGTGAGGAAAAATGCATTTCAAAGCATGAAATGTATTTTACCTTGCAAGGTGATAAAGATTCTATTTAGAATAAGCAATCGTTCTGAGACATAAGGTGGAATCTGAACAAAAAGATTCAGCACAAAACGAGGCCAAAAATGGAGGGGAAAAAGTATTGCCTGCAGACACACACACCTCATTCCAAGTATAGAACTAGATCAGTCAGTGAAAATATCACCTGCATACAGAGCTTGGCATAATTCCAGCACACCCATCTCCTCAGACCAGATTAAATTACCTCCGAGTTGTGTTTGAGCAGCAAATATACTGTGCAAAGGTTAACATACTTTCCCACAACATAACTTAATATAAAGCAATCTACAATGCAGTGAAAAACGGCTAAGTACAAGTTGGTGTAAGATGATTTGATGTGAGAAAAGGGAACACAATATTACAATGGTAAATAAGAGACATTTAAGAATTGTCTGGAAGATGGGGAGAAAAAAAACAAAAACTTTAGCTTACCAAGCATTTATAGAGGACACAAATAAAGATACTTAAGCATTTTTATGAACTGAAAGATTATGTCACATTTAGCCCACTTGAATCCTTATAGACATACTTACCATTTTCATCCAAATTGAAATCATCTTGATAGCGAAACTTTTCAGGACCACAAGCAATGAAAATGTCATCTTCTGCAAAAAAGTCCTGAAGACATGTAACCTGTCAAAGAGATTTAAAACAGGACTCTTAAAATCTACTCTTCAAAGAAAGTACCCTACTTTCCATAGAGATTAATGTTTTATTTAAATTGATTTTAGTTTTTGACATTTCAAAACTATTAATTGCTCAGTTTAAATTGGTCAAATGGCTTTTTCCAGTTTGAGTTGTCGTAACTGTGACTTAAGTCTCTTGCACTCATCTCAGGACTTGCAAGCCTACCTTTGGACTCGAGCAGGAAGACTTTTGACAAAAAAAAAAAAAACTTGTTCTCTATCACCCAGAAGTGTCCCACTTCTGGGTGATATACTGCATATTTAAATGCAGTAAAAAAAAAAAACGTTGTCATCCTTACCTGATAATGTCAAAACAATATTGTTCTTAAGGTGAAAGCAGAGAAAATGGCTCATGACTGAAGAGCTTTGAAATGTGTATCTCCATTCTGGAATGTCACAACCCACTAAAAACATAAATGCTTGATTTTTCTGTTTTTGCATGACTTCTCAATCAGTCTAGCTGCACTTCACAAGAGTCTCTATTATGTACAATTTGCTGCACCCTAATTTCTAACAAGTCTGACTGTAGAAATTTTGGTGACATGTGACCAATAGATGCTTCTATTCATATAAAAGTCACCATTCTGAGTTTGCAACCCATACACACACCCTTTGTCAGTTCTGCTTTTTGAAATGTTACCATCTTTCTGTTGTCCCTTTTACTCTTTAAAACAAAATGATTTTCAGTTGATACACTTCGGAAAACTGTTTTTAAAAGAGCTCATTCCCCTGATACAACATTTCCTAAATAGGACGGTTTGAGTCAAACTATATCAGAGTTTGACAAAATTAAGTTGTTCATTGTCTAAATATCTGGACATGCACAAGAAATTAATCAGTGGCTTAAATATTCCTTTTGAAATTTGTAAGAAAAATATAAAGCCCAATAAATAAATAAAGCTCTTGGTTTCTGTGAAGAATGCTAAGGCTTTGCCAGACTGTCAACATGTAAATATATACTATACAGCATGAACTAAATTCTCCATAACATATTTCATGAATCTTATAAACATCCACTACGCATCAAAAGTATAACCTATTTGTTTAATAAAGGTTAAACAAAACATGTCATCAAAACTCCCCCTTTGATAACAGCGGGTGGTCATCTGGCCATCTGTTGGCACAACACAAAGCACTGAATGAAGAGCAAAGAATGGCAGAGATCAAACTTACAAAAAAAAAAAAAATCTTAACGAATCATAATTGTGTACAAGTTGGTAGTTTTTTGGGGACTAAGGAAGGTGATTCTTGGGAATGACCCTGCTTGTACCTGGTTAGAATCCTTATTGCCTTCAGAACTGCCTTTTTCCTTCATGGCATAGATTGAGAAAAAAAAAAAAAATGTTGGAAACATCCTTCTTGAAAATTAGTGGCAGTCGCCTATATTTCCATAATGAAAATCTGCTGATCCTACCTGCAGGTAACCTGTTTAAAATCGACTGACTGTAGAGGTCACTTGCCTCCCTTTCATGACAAGGAGACCAGTTTGAGATGATTTGAACTTTATGACATGGTGCTTCATCTTACTGAAAGTAGCTATCACCTACTGTAGCCCATCTGTTCCATTTTGTGGAACAGATTGGCTTATTTAAACCACATTTTAATTTAAATTGTGTAAAAAAAAAATCTGTCAGTTTCCTCTGGCCACTTACATCCAGTGAGCACACAACTATTGCTCACTAGATATCTTCTCCATTTACAGTCAGTCCCTCTTGACTGACCATCATAAGAGATGGTCATGTGTCAAAAGCCAATAGCTCAGCAGTTTTTAAATGCTCAGATTAGCCAATCTGGCATAAACAACCAATCCACATTCAAAGTTTAGTTACCCCAGTGCTCCATTTGAACTTCTGAAATGAGTCTTCATCACATTTAGATGATAAATGCTTTGAGTTGCTGTGATTGCAGTTTCCAAAAGATTGAACTGGTGTATGTCAGTTCATGGCAACAATAAAGTTCAATGGCTTAGTTCACTTCTGACTTTAAAAAGATGTGCCCCGAAGTGTGTTCTATGGCATTACAAAACAAAAACAAAGCACATTAATAACAGTCATGCTGCCATATGCACAAAAACAGCAGACAGAAAGTAAAACACAGATAAATCCCGCCACTAACTCACTGCTCTGCTGCAGAGACTGTTACTTAGCAACCACTCACTCGAGTGTTACAGCTAAACACCAACAGAAAGCACACAGGACAGAGTTTTTGAAGTGAATTTTAAAGAAGTTACTATTTTTATGGGACGCTTAATCAAGCCTTTTATTAGTAGCCACATTCCTTTCCCTTAAATACAAGCAACCTCCTTGAATATTATAATTTCAAGAGCTTTTAAAAGTAGTATTTGGGTACACTGTGGCTGGCTAATCAATCAATGAAAGTGCATGCTAATAACCATTGTGCAAAATGTACTTTTCTGGAAATATGGTACTTTAATATTTAGGAGACTAATCTGAAATCAGATCACATGGCTCCATCTAACTGTGTTCTGTTGTTGTAGGAATATGGGATGGAGTCCTAGAAACCCATTTAGCAATTATTCCCAGGTGATTTTTAACGTACTGTGCTCCCTCTTTGAGGAAGAAAGAAACTGCAGGAGGGATGACAGGAAAAAAAAAAAAAAAAAACACTTTCAGTACAGCAGTGTTCCAAAGCTGTGCATAGCTTTGGAACACTGCTCAATTTAGAAAATCAGAGTGGATCAAGCTTATCCCCACATCATCCGAGTATTGTAAATGTCAATTTCCAATAGATCATTGCTTGGTAAAACTAAAAGCAGAGCTAACTAATGCACATAGGCCATTTACTCCCATTCAAGCAATTAATCTTTTAGAAGGCAGAGGAAAAAAGCATAAGATAAGAGTACTCTACAATACAGAGCACTTAGTTGTTGGACTTTCTTATACGACTTTAATTGCAAAACATCCAGAACTAAAATACTTACTTTATACTTGATAAAGTATTATTATAATTTATCAATAGAAAATACTGATAAAGTTTTATCAAATTTACGTTTTTTATAATCCTATTAATGTTGATCATCAAAACTGAAGTTTAATGAATGACTGAATCCAGTGACTGGAAGGGTCAATGTAAAACCTATTCAACTTGAAATGGCAGACTAATATTGCTGAATAACATTTTACAATCTTGAAGGTGACAGTAACATAAATATTTAAATGTCCGCTGCAGGAGGGAGAGTACTAAAACGGAGTACAAACAAAACCAGTCATAATTGGACATATTTTTTCTGAAACAAGAAAAAAAAAGGACTCCATTGATGGCAAAGGTTTCCTAAGCTTTCATGACATTAAAGATATACCCGTTTTTATCCAGTTTCCAAATATTGAGTTTTACAGTATTGGAGAGAATTTTAACACTTACCATTTTGCCATCAACAGTATATAACCTTTTAACGACCCCAGAGTCCAGCTTGATGGCATCTGTGATGTCACTCATGACTTGATCAAAGGAGTGTGCCGTCTTCTTGTTGAGCAAGACCCGAACAGCTTTGCGAGGTTTGACTCCACTGCGGACAATCGTCACCAGTTTGGGCTTTATGAAGTCTTTGGTCTCCCTGGTTTCTGGGGATCCAGCCATGGCGCTGCCAAGGGAAGAAGGATCGCGGACAGAAGCTGCAGTCCTGGCACCAACGGCCCAGTTGGGATTTACATTCTTTGTATAGTCTAGTTTCTTGAAAGGCTCTATGGATGCACAAACATAGCTTTCTCCTAGAGAAAATAGGAATAGAATAGCTAATATACAAGTATGAAATATAGAGCTATAATGTGAGGATGATTGAATAAAGAACTGAATATAAGCACATGTTCTTTTTAAAAACTCAAAGGAGGTGGCCTTTCTGACTTGGTTTGACTGTAATATTTGCACTTCAGACAGTCAACATAATTTTCCTATGATTCAATGTAAATTACATTTTTGTAAACAAAATTACAATAAAAGGGCACAAATTCACCTTCCTCCAGCTGTTCTATGTTGGTAATCTTGGTTGCTCCATCAACAGTATATATGGTCCTTACTCCTTGTGGCAAGTTGACATTATCTGAAAGAGATCTTGTGAGATCTGCAAGGAGAGCATCTAGAGATCTAAATCTCTCCTGAGAAATTGCATACACAATCCCTTTAAAGTAGCGGTCACCGTTGCGGTAGAAACGAATCTTCTTGGCCTTCTTTTCTGAGCTCAGTGCTTGCAGTGTCCTGGTTCTGTAAAGGCTGCAGTGAGCACTATGAGTTGGACTAGGGAGACCATTCCCTTTGGAGCCCCTTCGGGTGTATCTCTGAGACTTGTCCCGCTCATCAAAATGCTCCAGGTCCATGACTGCTGAATTACACCCTAAAATAATAAACAAAACAAAAAAATCCTTTATCTGAAACTGAGTAAACCCCACCACATCAGAACCACATTTTGTGACAGGCCGCACTGTCTTTCTGATTTGTGCAAGCTCTAATGCTGCAACTGTTCCTAGTAAACAGATAAAGAAGCATGTCACACCCATGTAATGCTCCCTGGCATCTCATAATTTAAACAGTGTAAAATGGAATATATATTTTAGACTATTAAAAGGACATGACTACCCAAATAATTTTTCTGGAGAAAAATTATAGTAAACTAAACATAAATAGCAAATAAACGGTAAAAAAAAAAAAAAATAATAATAATAAAAATTCTAATTGCAATGCTGTCTCTTACCTTGAAGGTGAGGATACAGAGGTAGGCAAAATGGGTCTGTGCGGCTGTCTTAAATATTCTTATTTATGTGATGCCTTGGAGGAAGCATGCGTCCCTTTGTTGCCCTGTGACTGTCCTTAGCCGTCCTGCTGTGTCTGTTCTGTGTGCTCACATGCAGACTGGAGGCAGGGCAGCCGGTGTCCTCTACCCTCCCCTGCTCTTATTCCATTGCGGTGATTTAGCAGACCGCTGCAAGAGAGAGCGTGCTGTCGGCATGGCTCGCGCACGTTTATGACGGAGCGCGCAAACGCAGGATGCGCGGTCACGTAAGCCACACAGTAGAATTAAATTACATAGGATAAAACAGAGTAACATTGAGTAAATATGATAGTAAGCCGCTCCTCCATTTTTCTTAACACTGTGAATTGGTACATATAAGAAGATCTGTCATCACGTGTGAATGCGTGCATGATTGCTTGTAAGTAGCAGGAAGCGTTTTTGGGGTACACTGGTTGAAGCATAAGCGTAATACAATACAGGTCATTTACCCTAAAGGCTCATAGATCAGTGTACCCAATTTCCAAATCTTATCTTTCCCGCAATTTTTTGTTGGTCTGATAATTTCATAATCAATTTATCTCGATTTAACAAATGTTATTAAGTCACAACACTTACTCTGTAACACTTCAGATTTGGAGAAGAGTTTTGAAATCCTTACCATTTGGGGCGCATGTCATAAACAATGCCCATTACAAATCACTTTTACCCGTTTCACACAGGTGGAGGTGATGCGTTTAATTAACTTCATCAGACAGATTTTGTCACGTTAAAAGCACGTGACGGCTGGCTCGCGCTCCTCTCTCCAGGTGAACCATCTTCTCAAGGGTAACTTGGACTTTTTTTTTATTAACCTTTTCAAAAGGGTGAAGACTTTTATTAGTGATATTGTATTTGCTTATCCATGCCAAGACGAACATTAGGACTTGGCTTTAGTTCAAAAGTCTTGATAAATCAGTAGAATCTTGAAGAAAGCAAATCGCTGATCAGGCTAAACATCTAAAGGTTATTAACTAGCAAAAGCAAAGACAAAAAAAAAAAAAAATGATTGTTTCTTTAAACGTTGATATCATCTCTCTCTTTAATGTTTTTATTATTTTTTGTATAGCAGGCCAAACTGACTCATGAAGTTTATAATATTCAGAAATGATAATTGTTGAGCTTAAACTAATAATAGATAAAGGCAATTTGCCTGTTGATTCTTGCATTGTACTGTTATAGCAGCAGCTGTCTTCAGAGAAGTGCTTGTGTACTCAACCAAGAGTTTAGGTTATGAGTCTCTTCTAATTTTATTTATTGGTCAAGAAGCAGACTTTATTTCAGATACACCTGGAAAGGATGTTTGGATTAATTTCTGTTTCTGCAGAAATGTTTAGGGGTTACAACACTAAGCACAAACCATCTATTAAGATTCTGAGGTTTTTATTACAGTTCAAAAAGTTGAACCCTTCCTGGTTTCTAAAACAAAATTAAGCAACACTATTTGTGTCATCATTGTAATCCTGTGATTTACCAGGCAGTAGAGTCGCAACACTGCACTAGGAATACTTTTATTTATGTGTGTATTCTCATGCTTTCCATGAAAATGCCGGAGGAGCTGGAGTGATTTATTTATTTCAGATTTTTGTCAGTCAAAAAGCCAGCTGGTGCTTACTGTCTTAATTATCTGTCTCATGTAAATTGCAGTGTTAGCTGCCTGAGGTTCTACTGTGGAAGGCTACATTAACGAGGAAGAAGATAGTTGACAATGTTGACATGACAAATACTCACAAAATGCTGACCAATTTAAAAATCTTCTTAAAAAAACAAGACCAAGCAACATATTTTTTGGTTTATTAAATTAGGTTCATCAGTCCAGAAGAATTGTTTTGGTACATATCATAGTTAACCTGGTGTTTTCTTCCAGTCCTCATCACTGGAAATCTGCAAGAAAAGTGGCCATCTATCATACTGATAGATGGCCAAGGACTGGTTCTCTGATGGATCAAACTTTGGTTCAAGCTGGTAGTCTCAACCCAGTGCATGCCCGACCAATACTGCTGGGCAAATCGACTGTTCCACGGGGACAAAAGCTACCAGTGCGCCAGGATCAATTTCTGTCAGTCTCGTTTCAAATCATGGAAGAGCATTTCCAAAACAACCCATCTGCATCTCAGGACTTCACTTCAAGTTCTTTTTGAGGGTCAACTTTTAGTCATGTGGTACCAGTACCAATGGTGGCAGTCTCATCTTTGAGCCAAATGCCTTGTGAAGTGACTTCTAACCAAATTGATCCTCATCAATTATCACAAGAATTAAACTGTGCCTTGATAATTGTTTAGACCATAGTGAATCACTCCTTATTGGTCAACATGCCACAACAGAAATAGAGAATTTGGCAAATCAAAAATTAATTTCTGTGTCTGAAAATCAAACTTCACTTCTATGTTCAAGTGATCTGATTCCTGGTGACAGAATTAATCCACACTCAGTAGTAACTTGCAAGCCATTTGCCCATGATGCTGTCAGTTAGTTTGATGCGAGTCCCCATGGCTAGATTTGTAAATGGATCACAGTGGCAGCTTGTGCTTTCTTGATGCTAATCGTGAATAGTCTGCATATTCTGAGTTTGGGCTAATATGCAGCACCTGAAATGGTAAGTATCCATTAACATGTTGGGGCAAAGGTGATTGGTAATGACTAATAAATAGCTAGCAGAAATATACTTTTCATTTGTCAAAATATTTTTACTGAAGTTTGTCAGGTGAAAAATATGAGTGCCATTATTGATCTAAAGATTTTAATCATCATCTGGCAGCCTAAAGCATAAAAGGAGACTGTGTGGCACAGTTTCACAAAATTGGGAAAAATTAGTTTGATACGAAGTTAGGCTCACACATTAATTTCCAATTTATTACTTGTTACTCACAGAAGAAACATTATCATTTAAAATAACATTTCCAAGACAATTCAGTAAAACTGCACAACAAAAGGCAGTATTACAGCTTGTAGGTTAATACAAATCTCTGAATTTCTAGTTACACTTCATAGCATCAGGTTAGGTAATATTTTAATCACCTTAGTGGAATGTAGGAATCTTCTTTAAGGATGATTAAAGACAAATGAAAACAAAGAAACTTTAAAGTTTCAACTTATCCAGCATGTTAGACTTGATATTTTTTAGAAGCACACTAAGAGATAAACACAGACAAAACCCATTATACGTGATAATCAAAATTAAACAATACATTTGTTTTTAGACTTATTTAATCTGGTAACACAAAAATATTTGAGGTTTTTAAATATTTATCCTTTTTGTAAAATATTGCCCTTAATTTAAATATGGAGAGCATATCAATGTGCTTCAAGGTTTTGGTTTCCACTTTCTGGATGTTGATCCAGCTGCTGTATCTTTAAAGTGCTTGAGAGCTAAACCAATGTGGAGTTTGCAAATCACAGTAGCTACCTAGCGAATATAGAGCATGTTCTTATAAATAATGAGTATTAAATATAGATCTTTCTGATTAGTAAATATATTTTAAGGCTTTGTTGAGAAAATGAGGCATAATATCATTTGGTGAGTTTCTCCACTTCCTTTCCATTTTGTGGTTTTTCCTGAAGCTTGTAGTCTTCCAAAATAGCCTGTGCCGTTTGCTTTCCAGTTCTTTTAACCACAGCTTTGATCCCCAGGTTGTCAATATTGAAGGCAGTAATACCAACATTAATGGCAGAATTGACAGCGTTGTCCGTGGCTTGTCCCGCCGCTGTGCCGTACCTTCCGAGTTGGCAGCAGAGTCAAATTGGGTGAGAGGTCAGAGATAAGAGAATTAATTAGTATGCAGTGCAAGGACTGCAAAGATGCCATGCAGAAGTTCCACTTTACAATTACACCCATGCAAGTTCACAAACCAAAAATGATTTTTTTTAGCGGACGTTTTCCGCTAAAAAAAACGGAATACTTATTTAAGTATTTGCCTAATTTCTTAGGCAAATACTTAAATAATGCTAGAGCTCTTTAAATTCTCACCTTGCTTAATGAATCTTGCTTAATAGTTTAACCCAACCAAAATTATTCAAAGTAGAAAGATGTAGCAAAACTCCAATATTGGATGGTGTCTATTCATAATTTACAACATAAATTTGAAATGGTTATAATTAATTTGTATAACACCCAACTTCAATTGATAGAACGGAAAGATGTCAGTCAAACAGAAATCAATGGATAAAGCATACTGAAGTGAATTAGCACAAATGGAAGGGAAGTAAAGTGAATCAGTGCTGAACAGGACTACAAAGTGAATTGTGGAAAAAAAAAAAGAAAAGGGAAAAATGGGGAACTGTTTAATTAGTGTCGGAACAAGTTAAAGAGCTGCGTATTGTTAGAAAGAATGACTGTTCTTCTCATTAGATGTATCAAAGACGTTTTGTAGAGCTCTATATCTGTAAAGCAAATTGAGGAGGAATACAAGTGAGCATTTGATTTAGCTTCTCTTGTGCAAAAGATCATTTGCAACATGCAAAGGAAAAAAAAAAGTCTAGTAAACTAAGAATGGTGGAGAAAATCCTTTTCACAAAAACTTACTTATGTTTTATGGTGGTAACCGTTTCTGCTGCAACATTTGTGGTGATGTCCTTAGCAGCTGCTTCCAAACCATTCCAAACTGTTGCAAATCCTAGTAACAAGAAAAACAAAAAAACATCTTAATGACACTTCTTGCTTTTTTTAATGAGTCAAGTTAAAAACAAACCTTTATAGTGGTTGAATCCAAATAAATAGCCTGAATCTGGCTTCATAATGTTATAGAACTATTTGGTACAAAAAGATGGAGCCGATTGCATCTTTTTGTACCAGCAAGACTCAGCAAATCTTCACCTTCAAATGTTTAAAATTCAAAATTGAACAGAAAAAAGGGAGCCACAATTCTGCAAACACACTTTCACCTGCTAACACTCCCTGGAAAACCTATTACTAACTGACTTTTGCCAACCGTCAACCACAAATATCAGTACATTTACAATAATTTTATGTCAAACAGAAAATAGTGCATGATTCATTTACAATTAATCTTTAATGAGGCACTAATTATTAGCAAAACATAAAACAGCTTTAAAAGTGATGCATCTTTTCCTTCTAATTTACAATGGTGTCCTTGTCTTGCATTTCCCTATAGTAAAAAATACAATGACAATAAGGTTTGTTGTAATGTTACATAGTAATATCTGCAAACAAGTTAAAAGGCAATTAATACTTTTCTAGACTCCTTAGAGGTAACAGAAGTGTAGTTTGACTTTACCTTGCACTCCACTGGCAGCCACCACCATTGCTCCATCCATGTTTGAGCGCCCGTCTTTATCCTTCTTCATGGACTCGGGAATCAGTTTGCCTCCATGTTTTTTCACATGAGGAGCCAACTCTCGACCAACACAGTTAGCCACAGTGCACACACCTTCCACTGCATGAGAAGAGCACCACTCAATTAGAGGTTCACCACAAAACCCACTGGTCACACAAGGTCAGTAAAACATGCAGGAAGGAAGTCGTATCAGTCACCTAGAAACTGGCTGACTTTAACAGCGCCTCCTGTAGCTTGCTTGGCCACATAGAGGCTTTTGGTCACGGTGGGGCTCACGTCGGTGGGCTTGTCCTCTGGAGTGATGTGTTCCCTGAGCTTAGACGCCCCTTTCTGAATAGCCTTGCCTGTGTACTCGGCCCCCTTAACCAAACCCCAGCTTAACCAGGAAGCACCTAAAGAGATCAAAGAGGGTCTGCCTGGATGTACTTGTGAGCACTGGAATCTCACACAAATAAAAGTATGTAGATGCTGGAATTTAAGGCCAAAACAAGACCTCACCTGTTAAGATCCCACTTGCCACTTTTTCACTCCATTCAGGCAAAGTTTTATCCTCCTCGGTTTCTGCAGATGCCGCCTCATCAGCTCCAGGCGGTCTCTCCCTCTCCTCAGGGTGCAGCGACTGATACCTTCTGACTAAGATTAACTGAGTCTGCAGCTTCATCTGGGGCCTGATCAAACACACACATGTATTGGTAAGCAACTGAAAAACAACCGAGTGTATGGAAATGATCTGTTTTCAGTCCAATTTGTTGGAAGAAAAAAAAAAAAAAATCTGGCTCCCAGTTAATCCAGTATGCAAAACAGAGAGCGTCACAGAACACAATAGATCCTCTCATTCTGGGGTTCTCATCACAAAGCGCCATCTGTTTACCCCAAACAGACGGCCGTTTTTAAAAAAAGGCAGAGCAAAGTTGGAGCTGAAAATCTCAAATCTTCTGCTTGTACTAAAAATAATAAGAGCTTACTCTTTGACAGGATACCACATCCATTAGAGAAGATTTCTACCCTGACTGCATTCATGGAACGTGACCTTGCTTAGCGTTACTCTGAAGCGGCATCTCTCCTTCCTCAAAGACTGAACTGACATTTGTCTTTCAGTTGAGGCTCTGAGCTTGTTCGAAGTGCTGCAGATAAGAGCATTATACCTGATTAATTCTCCTCACCTGCCAGGATCAAATCCCCTCTCTGCTGAGGCAGGGGTAACTTTGGGAGGGACGCCAGATCAGAAGTAAGTAGGGCCAAGCATTTGCTAGGTTAACATGATTTGGAGAAAATTTACAAATCGTCTTTGGTCAGCAGCCTTTACATATCCTTAGTATGACAAAAAAAAAAAATAAATAAATCTTTGGCTCTTTTCCATTAAGAGTCAAAGACTAATTACTTCCAGACAGACTATAAAATACAATAATTGACAATATGCAATTATTTGGTAGTCTTATGACATTCCTTCCAAAGTACCCAAAGGCTTTAATGTTTATTAGGATTTTGTGCGATAAATTAATGCAAAGTAATGATCCATACAAATCTGTATAGTGGTACGTATTTGTATAACTAAACCCCAAATAAAATCCAGAGAGATTAATTGCCTTCAAAAGTTGCAACCTCATCAGTAAATAGAGTCTGCCTGTGAGTAATTTAATATCGGTACAAATCCAGCTGTTCTGTGAAGACCTCAGAATGAACAGCGACATAAAAACACAGCAATATCCTTTATTAATATTGTTGTTATGGCCGGTAACCAACATAATTAGATACTTCACAATCCTTTCGTCAGGTTGGGAGGGGAAAAAAAATGACCACACTGCTGACTTCACCACTACTCTGCTTCAGTTAAACTCCAAAACATGTTCCCTCCATCTTCAGAAACAAATGGCAACAAGATGAAAATAAATATTGGTTGTTGGTATCAATCAGGTTTTCTTTATCAAACCCATACTGCTATGTTTAAAAAATGACTAAAAGATTAGAAATGTATTTTGTATTTGAACAAGAAGGTTGTTTGTAAAATGAAAAAGGTATATGTCAAGAGGTAATGTTTTTCATTTACATTATACAAATCTGCATGTATATTTATGCCCAATTAAAAGGGCATTACAACAAAATAACCCTTCTTTTAACTGCTGACCAGTTTTTGGAAGGGTTTCACTGGCATATTGATGATTTGTCTTGGATGATGAGCTTTTTAAGGTTGTGATGTCCTTGCCATCACACACTTAGTTTGCCAGTGAGCTAGAGCAGATGTATTTTGGTGAACAAAGCTCAGACTTGGCCTAGAAATTGTAACTAGTGATCAAAGTGTTGACTTTAAAAGTACAGAGATTAGAACATTGTAAATGCCTGTTGCCTGTTATGAGTCACTTTCCTAGAATAGCTCTCTGCTCCTCCAAGCAGCACAAGAGGATTTGCTAAAGGCAAATTGTGTAAATGTTCCCTGGTGACTTTCAACACTGAGAAGCATAACAGAAATAAAAGACAGCAAGTTAGCGATACACATCTAGAAATGCAACTTTGCCAGATTTATGCATGTATTTTGAGTATATACATTTTTAAAATCTAATGGTGTTGCAGACATTACACTGACCTGAACCCTGAGATCTGTCATCTGAGAGAGCAGGTTCTTAAACAAGGCTCGGTCTGCTGCAGGGAGCTCAGACGACAACACAACCCCAACGTAGTAACCCGGTGCAGGCGCCATCATGTCCGGGAACATAAAAACTCCGGTGTTACACTCTAGCACTGGAGAGTTCACAGACATGAGAGGGTAGAGCCAGTCGCACACCTGTCATGACGAAAAGGACAGTTAGGAAAAGACCTGGAAGTGACACAAAAGATGGTGGTTTTCTGTGACACAATCATATTCTTTATGACTAAACATAAATATTAAATACTAAATATTAACAGGGGGAGGTCGTTTTTAAGGCTTTATTCAAACTTGATTTAGAGAACCCTGGTGTCTTCTGACTGCTGCATGTCTAACAAGGTTACAGCATACCAGGATAAGCAGGGTTTATTCCCCCTCACTCATGTGAATCACTGATGTCACAGAGTGGAGCAGAAGGACGCCTGGGAAATTCCCCAGTGAAGAGTAAAATTTCAGCCTCAAGACAAAAAAAACTGAAAAAATATATATATAATTTAACACAACATTGCATGTATTCTGTCCTGACTCTGTCTGTGTTTTCAGTAATAAACTAATTTGTTGACATACTTTTGATTAGTTTGTCTAATCACAGGGTGTTGTGTGCACACACAGCCTCCACGTTAAACAAATCAATTTGTTTAACGTGACCAGAGTACCACCAATAAAAACCAACATATGATGTTGGCTCTGTAGATCCAAGCTTTGCTTAAATGTATTATTCCTTTACAAACCCAGATTCAAACCTATAATCTAAAATGTGACTGACATAAAAGCTTTTTGCTCCGGTTAAGAGGTCTGTGTTTATTCTCAATCTGAAAAGAAGAATCACAACAAGGAAGCATTTGGTGATCAGGAACAGTGTAACAGGTCTAATCCTGACCTGGTATCATCTGCTGGATGACATCATAGTCAATGGGATTAAGGTTCTCACATCATTGTTTATACAAGGCAAGGAATATTGATCATTTACAAGCCAATGTCCTTCCCCAGTCAAATAGATCTGGAGTCCATCTTAAAATCAGATTAAAGGTCACAAGACCGACTAAAATCAGATGGCGACATAGAGGTAATAAGAGTTGTTTCGACCTGTTGCATCACACAGGTATGAAGGTGGCCTATAATCATCATCTGAGGATGTTAAAAAAAAAAAGGTGTTCTGTCCTACCTGCAGAAATGCTGGCGGTCTACTGGGCATCCTGTCCGAGGGATCACTGGTGAACTTCACCAGCCGCAGGTAGCCGGGGTATGATGGGGCGCTTACTTGCCCTTCAGGTGTGACAAAGAATATCTGAACACCATTAGGGATGTAAAGCAGCTCTTCTCCGTCCTCACCCACACTCTGAGGAGATGACGAGGAAGTAGATGTACGACTATAGAAATCATCCCCGACCATTGACATTTCTCCTGATTCTGTGCCATAAGAGATAGAGACATGGCCATCAGCAGCCTGAGGAGAGTAAGCTGGAGGTTGCTCTGCTGGAGCCACTGGGGTATGACTTGCAGCTATGCCTCTTGCAGCTCCTGTGGCTAGGCATGGTGGGGCTGGTCTTTCTGGCTTTGCTTTGGTGTCGAGCTTTGGATAGAGACCTCCAGAAGTCATGTGTGCACCACTAGAACTTTGGGTGGGTGCAGACTCGAGGTCGGAACTGGTCTCCAGTATGGCAAGGCGTGTGGTGATGTTGTTCAGCGTCTCCTGCATCTTCTGCTGCATTCGCCGGGCCGATTCCCAGGAGTTGCCAACACACTCCTCGCCCTGAGAAGGCACGCTGATGCCCCTGAGAAGATGCTGTCGACCTCGCTTGTAGCACTCCAGAGCCTGCGACTTTTTCCCGGCTTCATCTGCTGACAGTCCTTTATTGATGCACTCAAACCCTCTTTCATAGCCATCTTTGATCACTTGGAGTCTGGCATTATCAAATGCATCTTGTTTGGCCTTCTCCATTCCTTCTGTCACAAGGAATTTCAGACATTTTAGAAGCATCAACAACCAAACAGTACTAGTGGTATTGAGATAACCTTTAGACTTTAAGGGGACAAGTTACTCAATACTTTCCTTGTATAGATCACGTGTAAAAGCACACGCTTTTAATAATACACTGACGCTGCGACACAGGATATATAAATGTCTTAAATGTTCTGATAAGAGTCTCAACATGCTAATCCTGATGGTTAAACTCAAACCCATTACAGCTAACTTCTCAGTATAAACAACATTGGCTTTAACGCCTAAATTTAAGAAGTCAGCGCTTAATAATCCCAAAAAAGAGAACACAGAAAACTCTGTTAACATGACATTTACAGCTAATATATCCGAGTGACTGTATTAGCATGGGCAGCTTCTTACCTTAGCGGGTCAAATATCTGTGAACAGCTCAACTAGCAACTAGCTGCCTTCTGTCTGTCTTTTATTTCAAGTACTGAATAGCATTAGCTCGTCAGACACACCTGCTTGCTAAAGTTAAGTAGATTCTACTGTTTGACGACTCCCACAGTAGAGAGCGGTATTTTGGTATTGCAACACGGACCCATGACCCTTCGAAGCAAAACTGCAGCGACTGGAAAAGTGACGTTGTTATTACATTTAGTAGTGCATCTGTGCTTTTATTGTGAAAGTATTACCAGGAAGTACTTGCAGTCCCATGAAGGAAAAACTGATTATTTTCGCAGTTCTTCATTGTGACCACTGAAGGGCAGCAAAGAGTAACACTGTGAGTTGGATTGCCATCTGACATCTTGCTCTCACATACACTTACATACCACTATAGCAAGCAAACTAACTATACAAGGTTTTACGGCTCTATACAAACTTTGTTGTGGCAAAAGTGGCTTAATTGTAAAGGGTGTTACGCCCTGATGTCTGCCGCAATCTTGTGGTCATGATCTTAACTGCAATACACCATTTGTTTGACTTTATTTATTTATTTATTTATTTATTTATTTATTTATTTATTTATTTATTTATTTATTTATTTTTGCTGTTTTAGGGAAATACTTTCAAAATATATGCCTAAAATGAATGCAAATGGACGGAAACGGATGAACTGTAGGTTTAATCCCATTGAATGCCTGACTGATGTCAAAGCTGATTGTTCAGGAATTAAGTTGAATGAGGTCAAACCTCAGTTACGGTCAGACACCATAGACAAAAAAAAAAAAAAAAACATCAGATCTCTGACTAAACGACCTCAAAATAAAAAGTATTCGCAAAAACGGCGAAACGGCCCAGGAAAAACTGCGTCAGAATAAGAACTCAAAGACGGGGAAATGTCTCAAGAAATAAATGCACTAGAAAAAACGATATCAGATAAAAACTCAGCAAAAACGGCGTCAGACAAAAAGGTCGCACAAGGAAATGGCGCCACCTTTTGGGAGCTTCTCTGTGACCCCTGAGAGCTTTTATTCTGACGCCTTTATTTCCAAGACCGTTTGCGAAGACTTTTTATTCTGATGCCCAGAGGTCCTGACAGACTTTTGAGGTCTTCCAGTAAACATATTAAAATAGTTCAGATGCAAGTCAGTATAACACGAGAGTATAACACAATAGAAAACTCAAAAATCTAAATAATTCCCTCCTGCACCTTTTTAAAGTGATATATTTTCTTCCCATGTTAAACAACATAAAGTCCATCTGACAGAGTTGACAGTGCATGACGGAGTTGGCACAGAACTGAAGGTTGTGACAAACTGAGTAAAAATTCAAACAAATTAAGCTTTGTGTAGACTGCCTTCAAGACCTGTAGAGGGTGCCAAATCCTATCTTAAATAAGGATGTCTAGTCAAACATGGACAACATGAGTAAATCCAAACCTTTCATAGAAATCATGTCAATATATTTAGTCTAAACTTGGAAACAATGCTATCTCCAACATTTCTGAAATGACTATTAAATGTCCTTTTTAAAAACAGATCAATAAAATTTTTGTTCGGGATAATAAAAGCACCATGAATATTTAACCAGTAAAGTGTTGGAAGTAATTGGTCCAGCGCCTCCTTTACTCTCCTCTTCGTCACCAGATTTTTCTGAGATAGATGTCCTGATCCCGAAGGCATGTGATAAACATCAGCCTCATCTCGCCTTCAATTTGACAGGTTTTCAGCATTCATCATGCACAGATACCACAAAGCTGGGACTGGGCATGCTCTTCACACATGTGGAGTAGATAAAAAAGGACTTTAGTTCACTTCTGTGTCCGGTTTAAATCTCTTGGGCCAAATATTGGACATTCTCATTTAAATATTCCTAGAATAAAATAGGCAGTTCCTAAAATGTTATTTCTCTAAGATTTACATAAATACTGTAACCCTAACTTGAATAAATTTAAACTAAGATGTACAGAAAGTAAATGGCATGTACATTTACTTTTTTTTTATTGTTTTTGATTATTTTAAAAGACTTTTTGACAAAATCTTAAAGGAAACTGTAAATTTACAAAAAAATTTCATGGTGACTAACACAATGGTTAATGTGTGTTAATGAAACAAGTTGCTAATACATGTTCTGTGTTCTTGCTGTTAGTTAACATATGAGCACCATATGTTCAGCTCAGCCTGTTGGGACAATCTCTTTACAGGAGAAGATGCAGCTGGCCATCGCCAGTGCATTTTTCTATTTTTCTTTATTTTCCTGTCCTCTGTTTTTTCTTTCTTTCTTCCTTTAATCTTTCTTTATTCCCTCTGCCAAATAGTTAAAATTTTAAAGAAAGACTGATTTCATTACTCCAGCTAATGCTTGCTACTGAAACAGATGATGAGACCCAGTGAGGAATGAGGAACACAGCCAATATTAAATGATGAGCAGGCGGTGTACTGCTGGTGCTCATTTGTTTGTCAGGAGTTTCAGAGTCGACCTGTTTCAAAATGTACACTGGGTTACAGATGAAGATTTTATGAAATGGCAATAATGTTGTTAATTTACTTTTGGATAATTTTATGCATAATGAACCTGCAATGAAAGTGAAGTTGTCCTCAGTTTCATAAGCTGCTCTGACGATTCTCTCCATACATTTACTGTTAGCTTTTACAGTGTCAATTTAGCACCATAAAAAGTTCATAAAACTGTTTTTGCCACTGCCTTGGTTTTCCTGACTCTGTTTTCCCATATAACTAAACCTCATTTTGGTACCTTTTCAAATCAAATTATTTTAACAAGGTCACTGTCATCTTACTTTTGTTCTGTGTTCATTTTTCGTGTGCTTTCATTGTCTCATTTATTCAGCAGGATGAATTATAATGCCATTAACCTCTTGCAGTTTCTTTGTGCTTTTTTCTTCTTATGCCTAACGTCAGTTTCCCAGCATTTTGTACGCTACATAGGATGAATATAACATAATCCCAAGTAAAATCTTAAAAAGATTAATGGGCACTTTGCCAGATCATACAGCTTTAAGTTTGCAATTTTTTTTTAAACTAGCGTACAGCATGAGTCAGAAGAAAATAAAAAGAGCACCAGGAAGAAGTATCATCCGTGTAAACCAGCTCCAGCTTGGATGCCAAAAATCAAAAGCTTCAATTCTATCCAGACCCTCTTAAAACTCCGCGTGGGTAACTCCAAATATCATCAGACATGAAAGAGTCTCTTCAGGTTCAAAGACTGATGCAGCTTTAATGCTCATTAAACTTCATGTGCACACAGTACACTTTGTGGTACATTATGTATTTATAACTCCTTGGATGACATTAAACAAGCTAGCAGAGTATCAAGCATGTTATGTCAGAGAAGTTCAGAATAATTACATTTAACACAGTGATACATTGTACTGTTGTGTAAATCATGACAACACACAGAATGAGATGAATACACACCAGACAAAGAGGAGAATGTAAATAATGAACACATGATTCCAATTAACGCAAAACCTCATTGTTTTCCTCTTCTTTTCAGTCTGTGTTAAAAGAGAAGGAAACTGACAAATATACTGTACAGATGTCTCCCCTGTAGCAGATTCTTCTAAGCCTAAAATGGAAAAATACAGCAAACTCCATGAGAGGTACAGCAGCTTAACATCCAGATGCAGCAAATCACAGTTTCTGCTTGTCTCATGACCTGAGATCAATTCAGTGATCTCAGGTCATGAGAAGAAAAACATAAGACTTAAGATGAGAGGGCTGATACTGTTGCAAACTGTTCGGGAACAGAATATTTTCCATATTCCGACTAGCCAAAAAGCAGATTCAGTTCTGTTAATTACTATAAATTGTCTGACTGAGGAGATAAATTGAGATAAAGAGGCTTTTATTTCCAAATAAGACTGTGGCAAACTGGGTGAGTGGAATTGAAGCAATACAATTGAGTTTAATTAAAATTTTAAGAGGACAATTTAAGAGAGAATTTAAAAGTGGTGTAATGTGAGCTCACTTTCTGATCCTTGTCAGCCCTCTTGCAGCTCATTCTGAAGTAGCTGTAATGCAGATAAAGTTCTTTTAAGAACACAAGAAAATGGAACAATACAGTTACCAGTTTATCAGGTTTCTAAAGCGTAAACTACAACCTTTGCGTAGGACTGGAAGAGAAATGCTCACACTTTAGAAACATATTTCACATGATGCAATGAATCTTAAAGTGGAATAAAATAAGACAGAGGTGTTGGACATGGGGCTGCACATTGAGGTAGTTGGTAGCAATGTTGCCTTGCAGGAAGGTCTTGGATTTCAATCCCATCCTGGGAAGTTTGCATGTTCTCCCTGTACATGTGTAAGTTTTCTTCAGGTACTCTGTCTTCCTGTAAAAACATGACTGTTATATCTTCATTAGCCATAAAATTGCTTAAATTGAATTTACAAAAACAAATTTCCCTTATTAACTAAAAGTTTTTGCACTGGGATGAGATGGATTTTCAGCCATATTTTGCAAAACTTCAATGGAGACACTTTTTGTTCATCACACGGGTAGCAGCTGGATGTTACTATTGACGAAAAAGACAAGGATAACAGGAAATAGTAAGAGGATCGTGGTTTCTTTCTTTTTTTTTTGAGACAATGTGCAACTGGCTCCACCAGAGCTCTCACAGCATTGCAGAATTCATAAAAAGTCATGCAACATTTGAACGTGTAGAATCCATAACTCTTCTGGTATAACAGGTAATTACAATTTCCCCAAAATGATGCATCACTGCTCCCAAGCATCAGAGCTTTGTCGCTCCAACATCACATAGGACACTGACATCTCCTCTGATATGGCTGATGGATGATGAACACCATGGCTAAATTCTGAATATATTTCATGTAACTAACTGGTCATGAGAATAAAATCACAAGACCTTTGTGTTTGAGATTGTAAAGCTTCTAATGAGTTACATGAAAAATAAAAAAAGTTGACTTCTTTGCAGGCTGGTCTTTGCCTGGAGAATGTGTTTATCTTTGTGGGGGGACAGCCTTGCCTAGGGTACCATCAAAGCCAGAAGCACTTCTGCCTGGAGCTCTCTATCACTGTCAAATCAGAGGCAACAGAGAGGAAAAGCAGATGAGCATCGGAACAAACCTGCATAGCCCCAAGACTCAGTTTATGACTAAAGATGAACTGTAAATCCCTGAGACCAGTTTAGAAACAACGCTCTTCTTTTATTAAAAACATGCATTATCTATTGCTGTCACCAACATAAATTAAACAAAGTTGGATTTAAAGAAGGTTAAAAATAAAAAAGGATGTCACCATTGATCCCTTCTAAAATATGGAGCCGAGGACTTTAACTTAATTCAAGTCCAATAAAAAAAGCTGCAAAGTTTTGAGTTGCAATATCAAGGCCAACCTCTGCTCTTAAATAAAAAAAATATATATGTTCTCATTTTCTTGAAATGTTTTTGAATTTGGATTACATTAAACCGAATTGTTTAAAGCACATGCCTGTTGAAATCAATAATTCATAATAAACAAAAACAGAGTACAATTTTTAGGTGATGCCCTGAAAAGAGAAAAACCCACTCTCAAAATGGAAAGACTCTCATATGCCAAAAATCAGTTGTTGCTGGTTGCCAGGAAGGAGATGTTAACAGTTAGTCAAGAGCACCTGCAGACTGAAAGAATAAAATGCAGAGGTTATATGACTACTGTAATGACAAACACATGCACCAAGAATTTGAGAGGCAATGTGAGGAGAACTGCTCAGAGCTGGAGGTGCATCCTTTCAGAGCAACAGCCTTTATTATGGGGTTTTACATTAAAATTAATAACAGAAGAAAACCCTTCCAGTTTGTAGTGAAATGAAGCATGTTATGTATTAAGTCTGAACCTAACAGCAGTGGTTTCATTGTTTGTCCTAAAAAACTCGATTCCACTTGTTTCTGTTCTTGTTTTTAGTTGTCCTTGGATTTTTTAAAATCACTTAAGAACAATTAAAGGGAGTGGCAGTTTTAGTTTTGGCTGTGTTTTGCTCAACTATTAAATTGCAGTCATGTGGTTAAGAAACGCTCTTATGCTGAACCACACATCTTCTGTGCAATAAATATGCCTAAAATATATTTAGATAACATGAGCCACCCTGCTGATGAATTAAACTCAGCAAAGTGGAATACTACTAAAAAGTTAAAAAAGAACCTTGTTTCATTGACGCCAGCTTAATGTGTAAACCTTTTATTTTTTTTTTAGCAGAGCGTTACACACAAAAGAAGTGTTTTATTGTGAACCAGGCTTTCATCTCATACATAAAATCTGAAGTCATGATAATTATGAATAGTTATATCTCCTGATGCTTGTCAGATAAGTTTATGCCGTATCATGCAAGTTCCAAATGAACCAGGAACCTATTGAAATGTAAAGAACTTTTAAGGATGAGTCTTTTTAATGACAAAGCCAGGAATGGAAGATTCATAAACACATGCAAGGTTTGCTGAGGCTGTTTCCCAGGACAATAAAATATTACTGGCAGGAAAATATAGGAGGAAGGCCAAAGATTCTGGGTCTGCTACATCAACACAGGGACAGCCAGCAACTGATCTAAGAGACAGAGATGAGAAACATTGCGAGTGTTTTACTAGAATTTAGCTTTTAACTTAAAGATGTATTTATAATCCATGCGAAATATTATAAAAACATAGTAAAATCAGACGCAGTTGGGGAAATGCATCAAAGTTTGTAAATATCAATTAAAATATTCCCAGATTTTTTTTAGCTGTCTGGTCATTCTCCATCAGACGCATTTTAAATAAAAAGAAGTTAAACACAGTGAAGCATAATATTTACTTGCACTGCTTTATCCTAACAGGCTGATGCTGCCTTGTGTTCTTTGTTCTGACACACCATGACATACATGCCTTTTGGCGGAAGATGTTCTCAACGTGTCAGCACAGATGGAGGAATTTATCAGCTGCATTAAGGTGTGGATTCACTATAATGTCTTACCTGAAGGCAATGATTGAACAATCAGTTTTCACATCCGAGTTTGAAAAAAACACAACATGAATAGTGTAATAAATTATGAATAGGTGGTGTTTGATATTTTAAATCCCACGAGCTCAAAACATTGTCTTTCTTTAGAATTAAATAAAGACATTGCCTCAAGTTTCTTTCAAACATTAAAAGAGCCTCTAAAAATAACTCTGTTCCTGGTGAAACTCTTGTCCTTTTTGGGTAAATCTTGCAAAATCCTTGCCCTCCAGTAAAATATTGACTTTTTTGTTAACTCAGGTGAGTGTTTGACCTTTACCACAAAGATGAAAGTATGCGCAAACTTTGACATAAGAATTGTCTTTTGAAACTTAATTGTACAGATGAAAAGTTTTCTTTGTTTTCATTTTAAATTTGAGTTTGAGGCATGTGCATATAAGTGGGACGCAGTGTTCAAATGTGACAGAAAGGCAGAACAAAAACATGAAGCCTTTGGTTATGTTGCTGTTTCATACTTAAGCAAACTTTTGCAAATACTTTTTCTTCTGTGCTTTCATTTTGTTACTTTGTGGACTAACTGTATCTGGTATTTCCCATCAGATAACTGCACTGTAGAGTAGAAAATCTAAACTTCGCAGCAACATGCAAATAGCCAATCACATGGGTGATGCTCAAAGCTTTAAGGAATCTGTACAAGGAGGAGGCATGCTAAAGCTGAAATATAAAAAGGATTTAGGTGCCTTTGAACATTGTGTGCTTGTTGGTGCCAGTCAGGATTGTATGTATTTCAAACACAGATGATCTACTGGAATTTGAACCAACTCATGAGTTTACAGAGGATAGTTTGAAAAGGAGAAAAGAAAAATAAAGGCAGAGAGAAGTTAGAGGAAATGAAACTGTCTCTTCCATATTAGAAGTCAGACGAAAATGACAAACTGGACTTAGATGATAAATGCAACAGCAGGTCAAGAAATCATTCATCAAAACCAAGTATGCAGAGTACTGTCTCTGAGCACACAACACCTTGGACCATAAAGGAAATTAACCACTCTGGTGGATGACCAACTGGGTACCAGTCCTGTTAGCTAAAAGCTGTAAATGGAGGCTACAATGCACACAGCTCGTCAAAGTAACATGGAGTTTAACTTATTATTTTTACCAACATAAAAACATGGCTCTGTTCTGTCTTCAATATGTCCAGAAATAGCTGTTTGTGGTTTAATGATGTGGGGAACATTTTCCAGGCACATTTTAAACCCCTGAGTTCTAAATCACATTTTTGAAACGCCTTTGCCTATCTGAGAATTATTTATCACTGTACCGTTTAATATTTAAGGGGAAAATAAGTTACAAAGGCTTGTGCTTGTAAAGGCAACAGATCTCCCCCTTTGGGGGCTGCTACACAGAATTTTAAACCTTTTTCAATTTTTCCACAAACTGAGATGATCACCGGTTTTGTGTTACATACGTCAACAGGACAGAAGACTTTCTAAAGCATACCCCATATGTAACAAATGTAAAAAGGGAACAGTCAATCAAACTTCAAAAAACACAGTTCAAATTAAGTTTAACCTGTCCCCATCTTTGAGAGCTTTATTTTGCCAGTGGGTAGAATTTTAGGAATCCACAAAGCTATATTTTCAATTGTGCAAATTCTGATGTAATATTATGAAAAGTCCCCTAAGGTAAGAAAAATTCAACTACTACTGACACATTTATAATGAACCTGAAAACGTTTCTGCAGGACAAAGAAAAAACAAACACATTTGTACAGCCATGTACTTTTTTTTAAAAAAAACTTACAAAAGCCATTGAAGTGCATTTAGATTTAGCTTGGAATTACACACACACACACGCACGCACGCACGCACGCACGCACACACACACACACACACAAATTCTAATCTCTAATGTGCTCATGGGGGTTTCTCACAAACATACACTGTCTGACCACTGGCTTATCTGGTCAGACAGATAAGCCTGATTAAAAACATACGTTCAAATATTTTTCTCAGTTTTAACATTTACTGTTTAGGGAAAAAACAGAAAGGAGTACACAAAACTATGTGTTTTTGGAAACTGCTGGCTGGAAGAAAGAGGGAAGAAGAGTGAAAGAAAAAGCAGACTGGGGATCTGGACCAGAAAAGTACAGGGAATCCCATCTACGTGGCTGATGATTCTGGGAGAATGATAGAAGAGGGGACTGGGAGTTTTACTGGCCATCACTTAGCTGATCTTGAAGGAAAATAAGATGTCTCTCTCTACCTACATGCTCAGCAGCAACTCTGACAATACTGACAATGAAGAAATTTAGAAGTTGACAAAAAGAGTTAACACTATTTTGAATATCAGCTTATCAGCTTATTTGATTTGGTCTAAAGTTAAAATGTGTTTCAAAATAAAATTCAACAATTGGAACTAGTTTCAAATCCTGCATTAATAAAAAATTCAGTGCCATGAAAACCACATATTTAAACGTTCTAAGAAATTATGTTGTGTTCTCATGTTGCTTGGTGCTTGCAGAGGTAATGGAAAAAGACATAATCCACTTCTTTAATCATTCAAATAATAATAAGAAAAACTCTTCAAGCATTTGGAACTCATTATTCTGACTACTGGAAACTGGAATTCTTAGATTTTTTTCATCTCTTCATAATTATTTTTTGTGGATTTATTTAAACATACTTGATGAATAAACTGCCAAATTCCTATTTGACAACATTTTTCAAAATCACTCACAAATGTTTAGTCAAATACAAAATATTTTATCTATATTAGTTGTTCATTTACTCATTCATTGTGGTGAACTTTGCAACATCTTGATTTCTGAAATGCTCAATCTCAGCCAGGATGCCATTTCTAAAGTGAATTACAGTATTGACCTCTTGTCAACTAATCCGACTAAAATATTTTATGAGGCAGACATCTGCAGTTTTATTTCGCTGCATTTCCCATGTGCACAATAACAATCACACTTGTGCTTTTGTAGCTGCAGAGTGTTGTCGAAGCAGTGTACTGCACTCTTAAGACCCTGGCCTGGACGTGGAATGTCTTTGGAGACGTGATATCGAAGGAAAATATCAAAGGAAATACCCAAATGTCTAATGCATCATTAAGTTATTGAGCAACAATGAATGTATATTATTGAGAACGTCAATTCAGCTCCAATACTTGTTTGCAAAAAAGATAAACCTCACCTGTAATTTAATTTGGCAGTTTTACTCAAAACTCACAAGAGAATGGGATACATCTTACATCACAACAACGGGTTCATATAAAAGCAATTGAGAATTCCATAAAAAGATCAGAAGATCTGGACTACAACTAAGTTGGAACCAACAATTTAACTGGCACAATTTTTTGGCAACAAAATGCAGCATGTGAAGAAAGACCCTGTGAGGGACTTACCTTATGAAGGAAAGCAGATAATGAGGGTTCAGGAGAGGTGAAGGTCCTCACTGCCTGAGAAAATTCTAAGTCTGAACAGAACTGTGCGGAGCTGGACCTGGGTTTTTTTTTTTAACCTTTTGCATGGTAGTAGAGAGCAGAAAATGTTATTAGCAGGATGAACTGTGTCTTTAATGATTTTCAATCCAACATTAGAAAGATAAGCATTACATGCTTGCCATAACTTTCTGGTCGAGTCAGAAAGCTCTATCCCAATAAATTTATTTTCTGTTTTTACGGAAAATGGCGGTTTCCTTGGTTATAAAGTTGTTGAGAGTTGAGTTGTTTTAAGGGTACCACATGTCTTTGAGGATAAATCTTGTTATATGAGGGTTGGTCATTACATGGTGTTTTCTCTGACATCATCAAATTCTAAAAGTCCCAGATGTGCAGCCATATTGGAGGCATTCACAGGGATGGGAGCTCTGCATATACTGTGCACTTGGAGCTTCCTCCTTAGTTATCTAGGAAACTATGTGCTGTTCTGGTCACGTTGTGAACCCTCTCAGCACCTGAAGTCCTTCACAGAAGTCTAAGATAGCAAAATTATAAATAGACAAACAGAAACGCAAAGTAAGAAATGTGTTGGGTGCATTGTTTGTCATGGGAGTAAAGAAGAACTGATACACATTGATTGCAGAAAGAAAACATAAAATCCAAACAGGGAAATAGAATTGAGGACTTTGGTGGGAAACTTTGTTGCTACGATAGCAGGGAATGCACCCCAACTAGCACTTCAAATTAACTCACAAGTGACAGAAATACACCTTCAAAAAACATAAGGGCAAAAACAAAACGTAAATTGAAAGTTGTTGACTAACTAGGTTATTTTAGGGGAAAAGTAACCTGGTAAAAACCAGACACTTGTTCTGCGGTAAAAACCAGACACTTGTTCTGGGCCTTGAGAAATAATTGCTTGCTGAAGGCATGGAATCTGTTGAAGTTTTAAACAATTGCCAGAAATTGCAGGTACTATTAAAATATATATATATATATATATATATATATATATATATATATATATATATATATATATATATATATATATATCCCACTGCAAAGAGAAAAGTGCCAAGATCATTGTTAAGACAGCTGCAGGTTTTGCAAGGCAAATTTACTTTCCTTTGCAAAACTACCGTCATAATGAGAATGCAATTCAAAAACATAGTAGAAATTCAATGTCAATATTGACAACTTCTCCTTCTGTACCCTGATTGGCCAGAATGAAATTAAATGTATCCTGAAAAATCATGAGAGAAATCCCAGATCGGAGTGGAATTGCTAGGTGAAAATCCATTAAAAGAATGAATCATTTAATCTCACCATTTTTATTTCCCTCAAACGGTGGGGATGTTGCTTTGGAAGTTGTGTAGTCATGAAGAAAATTTACAGGACCTATACAGTACAACCGTGCTCTAAGACTGCAGTATAACCTTAATCCAGCTGAACAAGAGGACGCCGCCTACATTGCACTACACATAGCTCTGACATACTTACAGAATTATGACAACTACTACAGTTTGAATACTATCTGTGGACTTCAGGTCATTATGTCACATTATGACCCAATACAACCTGATAGTAAAACTCTACAACCTGGGGTTTCCAATATCAGTGTGCTTCTGTATCAGTGAATTTCTCACCAACCAGCCTCAGGTGGTGAGAATAGGAGACCAAACATCATCCTGACCACAGCTGGTCCTGATCACAGGCACACCGCAGGGCTGTGTACGCTTTTTCACACTATCAACACAAACTGAACATATTTTGCAATAAACAATGATGAGAACCACCACAGGAAAGCGACTCAGCAGCTGTCCAGGTGGTATTAGTCTAACAATCTGGTATTCAACACTAACAAGACTAAGATCATAGAAGATGTGAGGAAGGTCCAAGAGGACAGACCACCCACCTCTCTTCATACAGGAGGAGGTGGCGGAAGATGTGAACAACATCAAATTCCTGGGCATCCACATCACCTGCACCCTGACCTGGTTGATGAATTTCTTGTCATCTGAGTAAGTCTTACGAAAATCTTCTTCGGAAAATTGAAGAGGATTGGATTTTCCCAGAAACCTTTTCTGAATTTAAAAACATTGTTATTGTGTAAGATATTGCTGTTTGATAAAAATGTGATCCAAATGTGATTGTGACTTATTTATTACAAATATTGTATTTAATTTAGTATTTTCCACTGTGCCATGTCAATAATGAAACTCAAAGTTTTATAGTCTTTGTAAATTCTAGTCCAAGAAGTTTTTTTTTGTCCGGATTTATTGGTGTAATGGCATAAAGGCAAAAACGGAAAAAAATGTGCAAATGCAGAGGAAAAGAACTATGAGTTCTGTATCCAAGCAGGATTAAGGGGCATTGGTTGTAAATAGGTAGCAACTGCTCTCTTTAACACCTGATACCCATAGAGACCAGCTATAAATGTCTCTGAAACTCATGGGCAACTCATTGGCACACCATCTGATTCCAGATGCAAACACCCACTTCTCTTCCTGCCTTGTGTTCAAAAACATATGTTCCAGTTTGAATTTTACTGCTCGACTTTCTAAATTCCTGCTTAGACAAGAGACTAATTTTCAGCTGGATTTAAATCCCTCATGAAAATCACTTGCCAGGTGTGTGAGGTTTTTACACCAAGGGGGGGAAAAAAAAGGCAGCCTTAAAGTGAAGGTAGTCTATAATTATGACACTGACAAAACAAAGGAAATGAATACATTCAAAATGTCAAACAAGTACAACGAAAGACTAGGTAAGTTCTGAAATGGTTAAATCTTCATGATGCCATACAAGCTGCCCTGCAAGCCGGGGCTTATATAATGTTTCAGAGCATTTGGGTTGGCCCAGATTATGAAAGATGTTAAATCTAAGTGTGATATATGACTGAAGAAGGAAGGGATATTGTATCCTCAGGTGTCCTTCCGTCAGGAGTTGTCTTCTGTTAGATAATAAATCAAAGTAAGTTGTCAGGTCCAATGAAATGTTTGTATGTGTGCAGAAAGGCCATGACGGGAATGAAAAGAAAAAACAAACGTTTCCAAAGTTTTGTTACAGAGGTGCTTTACAAGGTATACATTTGCAAGAGTGTTTGTCATGAAAATTGAAAAATATCCCTGTATTTGTTTGAGAAACTTTCATGGAAGTTGCTGCATGTCATTAATTCCTGTGAGACTGCAGCTGAAAGCACTAAAACTTCTAAGTTTATTCTTTTGTTTTTTGTGCTGATGTGAGATAGCTTTTACAATTGATTTATGTCAGACTCATACTGACAATTTGTACTCTGTATGCCAGTTTGCCTGTTGACCAAGCCACTCTTAAAAAAGAAAATCTAGCTCAAGGACTTCCTGGTAAAAATAATGGTTAAATAAATTAATACATTTTAAACAATCTACAAAAATGTTTGTGAAGATTGAGTTCAACCAAAGTGAGCAGCAATGTACATTCAGAGTCCCTTAATCTTCACAAACATTTTCAAAGTGATTGGTTTAGGGTGCTGTAAGTATGAAAGTCGTCTGTCACCATAGACTTTGGACTTTGAAGTTTTGGACTGATTGATTAGAAGGTCCAGCCAAATTCTCTGCTCATAGCAGAGGGTTGGAAAAGCATTTTTTAGCAGGGACTTGAACTCACCAAAATAAAATGTGAAAAGAAACGCAGTCCTGAAACTTACTCCTTACATGGGAAAGTGTTGAATCCATTAAGGATTTAAAAAGAGCCCTATTTCTCTTGCAAGCGAGTCTAAATCTGCACTTGGTAAATATTTGAATGTTGTTTATGTCTGCTTATACACACTTGATTTTATTGATGACGTGTTTGACGAAAGGAAAGCTTCACCTGCAGAGGTCACTTTGGTAAATATCAGCTGTGACATAGTTTGTAAACTTTTCTAGGGAGTAAAGAAAGTCTTGTGCTGCCAAACATTGGGCTCTTTTGAAGAACTGTACACAACAGCTGGTGAACATTTTTTTTTTTCCAAATCTTATTTATACTTCATTTAACCAGGAAAGACTGTTGAGTTTTAAAATCTCTTTACCGAGCATGGCAGGACTCCAAAGAGCTCCTAATCTCTAAAAAGACTGAGTAAATCACCAAAATACAAAATGACCATAATTGCAGAGTAGGCAATTCCACTGAAAAACACTTTCTTCTTGGTATAAGATAGCAAGTAAAGATAGCAAGCCAGTAAAATGGTTCAAAACAAAGTGAAGTCACAAGTGTTTGGTGTGAAAATCCGTTAAGTTCAAAGTATTTAATGATATTCTAAAGTTGAGTCTCAAGTCACAAAATTTGTGACTCAAAACTGTTTCAATTCTAAGTCACATGACTTAAGTTCAAACATCTGGTGGGAGGTAAAGAGTTCCTCATATAAAGAAATATATAAAAATGACATATAATTTTTGACTGGTTTGTGAAATGGCAATCTACAAAAGCATATCTAATTTTGTAGGGATAATGATAAATAGAGTAAAAAGGAAAAGCTATGTCCAAAGCCCAAAGCCTGTTTAAAGCCAAGCATTATGTATGGTGCACTTGTGTAATTGCTTTGTTAAAGCAGTATTTATTACACATAAAATGATAGAAATATGTAAAAAACTAAAGAATAATGTTTGATTTTAATGTTGTAAATAGTCCAGGAAAAGCTTTCTTAACATTTTGTGTACAGTGAAATATAGATTCAATCGCCTATATAATCAGGGTTTTATACTTAAGTTTGAGTTCTCTGTGAATTGTTTGGACTTGCTATGCAACTATACAAGGTTAAGAAATCCTTCTGACCTAAAACTGTCAGGTCCTTTGAGTTCATAATGTTCATCTCCAAGCTTTCTGCCAAGAGAGTGAAATCCGCTTTAATTTTATTGGCATTTTTCAGTTATAATATAGTACAGCCCTGCAGAAAAATAAAACCCTCCTTTATTGGACACAAACCCATGATTAGTACATCTGTGTATTTAGGAGCCAAGAGTTTTTTTTGATACATCCATATTGCAGGTCCCCAAGAACTCTACCCAAGACAATCTCTTTAACACCGACTTAGGAAATCACTCATCACTCATCGCTCATAAGATGCAGGTATTCTGCACCATTAAAACTCAAATTCCATTTAGTTAATAAGTACAGTTGTGGAATTTTCACACTACAAAGTATTCCATGGTTCTTTCACAAAGTTAAATTAATTGGAAACAGCATCAGATCAATCTCAGAGGTGTGACATCAGAGTCAGATCATTTGAATCCAAGCCTTACTTCAAAAAGTGTGACTCAAATGTTTGACCCTGGGTTTGGCAGTTATCAGGGGAATGGTACTTGGCTAACCTCATTGTATCAGATGTGAAGTTTGACTCAGAAAGGATTATGGCATGAGTTCATTTTCCTTAGTTCCAGTGTAAAGAGCTTGTCTTGTTTTATTATACCAAGACCTTTTTGACAATCTTATTCCCACAAGTTTGTGGAAACATTTTGGGGTTTGCCCCTGTTTCAATATGTCTGCCCTCCAGTGCCCAAGACAAGATCCACGAAGAGATGGATGTGAATGCTTAATGTAGAGGAACTCGGTTAACCCTCACAGACTCCTGACCTCGGCCTGACAGAGTGACTCACAAATTAGAGTGGGGAATAAGGGCCATGTTTTCTCGTCCAACATCATTGTGTGATTTCCCAAATGTACTTCTTGAAGACTGGTCAAATGTTCCTAGAAGTACACTTATAAACAATGTGGAAAGCATTCCCAGAAAAGTTGATGCTATGCAGCTTAATGAGTTGGAACGATATCATATTAAACCCCCAGAAAGGGGAAAAAGCAGTTTATTTCCTAATTATTTATTAATAGAGACTTAATAGAGACGTATTTCCTTTTGAAAAGAAGATGATTGGCAGTCTTCTCAATGCCTGTATGAGTTCTGTCTTTTTAAAATAAATTTAGCAAATTTGTTTGTTTGGCAAGCAAATATAGCACGACACAGCATAAAACTAAACAACCTTTGTGGTGTATACTGTCATATAAACATTCAGCAATGTTGCCTGTGAGCTCTGTGTCACTGGAATATGATGTGGTAGTATTCACTGGAAATTTCCAAGCAAGTGTAGTTTTACTTTAGAACATAAGTTCACTGAAGAATTTGTTTAAATTAAGTTATATAAGAAAGAACACATTGGTGAATGCTTTTATGAGATTCTTCAAGTGAGATTGCATAAACTGTGTACTTAGTGCATAGAAAAATTACAGTTCTGCTTTTATCCTCCAGAAATAAGGCATCCAGTGTGCAAAATTGTTTTTTAGTACCTTCCAAATGTTTCTTGTTTTTACTTTGGCAGTTGTTCAGGTTTTCATCCATTTTAGTCAATCCAAGGAACCATAAACAATCTACATGTGAGCCAAACAGCACAGGAACTGGGCCAGATCTAAATGTCTGCAGGTTTAAAAAATTGCTATGAAACCTGGTCTGCTGCTAAGTAAGATTTTACCACTGTGCAAGCAAACAAGCATACGTGGTTTTGTTGTTTACTTTGAAATTATTAATGCTATCATTCATGACACAATTTGAGGAATTGTTTGAATTTTATGGTTTCAACATACAAATTTTTCTTTTGATGTAACTTCTACTTGTTTGAGCTTATGGAGAGGAATGTTCCTTTCAACACATAAATGTACCTCTCAATGTAATTTTTATATGCTAAACCTCATGGAAAAAGCATACCTCTCTCAAGAAGCATTCTTTCTTGGAGCTCAACTTCACCCTGTGTTACATCTGTTTGTAATATTTAGATAAACGGGTGGGTGAAATCTCCCATAAACCCATAAATGAACAATTGGTCCAGTGAACAGGAACACTTTTAAACTTTAGAGGACCTTGCTCTTACAAATACAAATGACAGACATAATATTTAGATTTAAGCTACTTGTTTTTTATAAAACATTAACAAATTGAGGAACTGTGCAAGGAAATAAAAATGACTTTTTATGATGATGCAGTTATCTCAACAGAAGAACTTTATTGAAGGATTTTTGGAAAACAAAACAGAGCATACCTGGATTTACCCATAGCATTACAAATGACACAATCCACTTACCAAATGTACATGAAACCTTAAACCACTTAAAGTCAGAGATGTTAAAGTTACATAGCAGGTGAAGTAAGAGAAAATAGTTTAGACCATTTTCATAATGAGATTTTTCTCAAAGCACCACATTATACACCTCATTTACCTTGGTCAAAGTTAGAAAAAGTTAGAAACAATATTGTTGTCCCTATATACTGCCTTGACTTTCACTACTATAACCTTCCTCATTTCAGTTCATTTTAACTGCTAACATACAATGAATTTAAAAAGTCAATCTATGTACAAATAAAGCACCTTAAAATTTTAGAGTTTATCGAAACAGTTCTTTATGTTTAGCAAGTGCTATCACAATATATTCAGGAAACAACACACTGGATGTATTGTCTGTACAACACCAGTTTTAGCCTCCATGTATAACTTCACCAGGAAGATATCCTCATCCGATCAATTTCAGTTCCTTCCCCTCCTCCTGTTGCCACCTAACAGAACAAATGGAAAAATAAATTAATGTCCGTTACTTTGAACTGGTCATTGCTTAAATAGGAAATACAGTAAGTATTGCATCACATCTCAGAAATCTTTATAGTCTGATCTCAGTTCTTTCCACATGACAGAACCAAGCTCAGCACAGCATGAAGGTGGGAGTATGACTGCCCCCGCAGAGCCTCAAAACCTGTATGAATTATGGACCTCAGACAGACCTCACAAAAAGTTACACAAAATGCAGCTGCACAGACATAGTAAATGTCAGCTTAACATTTAGGTAAGCAATGTGCAGGCAAGCATGTTGAAATAAGCAAGATGCCAAAGCTGACATTAGAAATTGTTTGACTTTTTTTGGAAATATGCTCATGTGCTTCCACACTGAGTAAAAAAAAAAAGACTGATATGATCCCTGCATCTGCATGGAAAATGTGATTCAGTACTTCGATGGCTTAACTTAGCTCATGAACTGGAAAGTGATGGAATCAGCCAGCGTGCACATCAGAAAGCACCTACCACTAAACTCCAACTTTATTTAGTATTTATTCAATTTGTGTAAACTAACAAAAAAAAGGTTATGCAGTAGGTCTTACTATTTAGCTTTAACTGTTTTTCCCAGTGAAGTTACAAGGCAACCTGGGGTGATACAAAAAGTTAATCTGCCTGCATTGTTGTTTTGCTTTATTTTCTATTCTATACTTCACATTGTCCATGCACAAATGATTTTTCCCAAGTAATTTTAAGGAAAAAGTAAGCACTTTAAGTTGATTTCTCAAAAAGTCAAACCATTCCATAAATAACACCAAGAAGGACTGATGGGACACAGTACATATATGATGCAGGGCAATACAATCATGTGACACAGATGCAGGAACAGACACGACATTACAGTGAACATTAGCTCAAAGACAATGTTGGAGATTCCATTTAGATTGGGTAAAATCTTTTTTTTTTTTCCTTATTCTTTTTATTTATTTTACCTACAACTCTTCTTGCATTAGGTCTTCCTATGAAAGGGAAGCAAGCATACACACTCCATATTAATAAATAACACATTTTCTGAGTTAGTGAGTTATATAGGATGATAAAACTCACTTTGGATCAGTCCAGCAAGTTGCTCGGCGTCAAGGTTTGAGTTCTCTTCGAAGGTAATAATTCTTGAACGGTCAATTCCTATTTGAAAAAAAGACATTTTTATTTGAGTAATTACACCACTCAACAAGTCACAGATCTAATGTTTAACAGTGATACTCCTTTACTTTCTAACTATCATGGTGTTGTAAAGATAAAGGCTAAAAATTACAGTAAGCTTCCTTGGACATCTACTTATATATCCATTTACCTTCCAGGCCAGTGTTTGTGGAACTTGAACTGGCAGAATATTGAAAGCCTGAAAGGAGAATTTATTACCCGTCAGAAAGATGAATCATGTCAGGCTTTAGAAAGAATGACCAAATGGTAAGTCTTTACCTGGGACAACCCTGGTGATTTTGCGGACAGAAGGTTCAATGACCCTGGTAACCTTAGTGGTGGATCCTTCAATAACCCTTGTCACTTTTTTCACTTCAGGAGCTGCAAAAAAAGAGACTGTTTCAGTACAATGAAATTTAATGAAAATATATTTATGCTTGTTTGAGTGCCATGACATTGTAATGAAACTATTACCTTAGCTAAACTTTGGCATCACACATTCTTATCATATTAAATATCCATACATTGTGATGTGCTTACACTGGTTTTTTCACTAAGATCAAGACAGTTTTTTGATTATATCTATCTATGGTATGTGTACTGTCAGTGATTTTATCAAACAAACAAACAAAAAAAAAAAAAAACACTGACATGTGTCCATATTCCAATGAGCATGGTTGAAAACCTGTACTATAGACCACAAGCTTTTCTTTAACATTTTTTTATCCTGAGTAATAACATTGATGGTAAGAGAGTTTGCCTCATCTTCCTGTGCTTCGAACTTCTGTATCAACAAGTCATATCAAAACAGAGAGTAAATTTACAAAATTTAACCTACCACTGTAGCAAATTGCATAAGTTAAAAACCCCTAAATATTAGCAGGAAAAAGTTATAAATTTATTAAAGGCGGTTACTTTTCATGTTAAGTCAAATTTAGAAACAAATATTACAGCTACAAGTATACACACTAAGACTGTATTGGTAAATGCTTTGGATGATTTAGATTAGTATTATGGCTGAAAAAATTCTAGCTAACATTTTAAAAGATAAAATATATTTTAGAATTAAAGATTACTTTCCTTTCTAGTTGCATTATCAGTTTCTCCTTAAACAAAATTATTACATGATAATAGAAGGGTTTTAAATCATAATTACATTGTTGGACAACACGTGTGATGATCTTCTCTAAAACAAGAAAGAAAGAAAATATTTATTAAAAAAAGACATTGAAAATTCTAAAATGTAAATAGTACTGTAATATATAAATATCATTACTCACTCATAAATGTAAGAGGTATTTCCTGATATCTGTATCCTGAAACAAACTGTAAAAATAAGATACAATATTTATATAATAATAATAATAGAAAAACAATCTATCCAAAGAGAAATTAAGTAAGGAGGTCCGGTACATTATAAAGCTTCAAGATACATATTTTCATCACAAAAACCAACATGCTGTACTAAAGCTTTTATAAAAACTTAATTCACCTTGATTTGAATGTAAGTGATGAGCTTCTTGAGTATTGAAAGGAGTTCCTGATTCCCCACAGGGATGTCTGGAAGAGTGTAAGGGCCGTTAACCATAATTAAGCTTTTGAAGAAAATAAAAAAAACCATGTGCGTGTCTAGACAAATAAATTAAGGGAAGGGAATGTTATTAAAGCTGAATAGACAAAATTGTCACCTTCAGGGTATAAGATTTGGTCGATAAAATGAATAACACCATTTGTGGCCATCTGATCGGTTTCTGGGAGAAGCACGGAATTCACTTCCACGCCATTATTCACCTGAGACAAACATTTGAAGCATACATAAATGAGAAGACTGTGGTATTATTGACAGAAAATAACATAGATCTCCACAGTAAGTCAACAGCTTGCTGTTGCCTGTGGTATCATCATTAAAAACGAGATTTTCTAAGATATGGCAATTTCCACAACAACAACAAAAAAAACAACTGCTAAATATTCAGAACACTATTAAAATATGTTATCCTTAAAACTACGCATTAAGGTTGAATTGTCTTTAGTAAAATTGTTCAGTCCTAAATACCTACAAATTTTAGTTGAAGATTGCTTCCCTGGAGAGATTTTAGAAGATTTGTCACGCCGGTCTCCAAGCCACCTCCAATGACGATACCATTACTTAAGTGATACAGAAGTATTGTCTTGAGCGCATTTATGTCACCTGAAATAAACAAGGGCAAAACATCATTTGTTGAGGGATTTATGTAATTTTCAACTGCCAACATATGTGCTGGAGGAAGGTATAATAAATGGTAAAGTCATTACATCAGATGTACCTTTTAACATGTTCAACTCTCTTTCAGTCAAAGCGGCAAACGCCTTATCGCTGGGGGCAAACAAAGTAAAACCTCCCTCTTGTCTGAGCAGGTCTGTCAACCCAGCTGCTTCCATTAGAGATAAAAAGATCCTGCAGCACAAAGAAGAAAAAAGTTGGCTGGTTATAGAAACCACAGAGGGCTGATGAATTGCATAGACAGCACTATTTTTTTTCCAATAGTGTTTAGTGAATTAAATGGAAAATAAAAAGTGGAAGAGTAAAATGCTTAATTTTAACACCAAAATCCACTTTGACCAAAATTGCCCAGGACTTACTTGAAATTTCCGTTTTTAGTCAGAATCTCGAACATAGATTTCTCTGCAGGCATCAACATAGTCCTCATCAGATGAAGGGCTCCGTTGCTTCCTTCTTTGCTGCCTCTTATCAGGCAGGAATTCTCAATGCACACAGCCTGCAGAGAAAATCCGCAGGATAATACCAAAGGATTGATGGGGTTTCTCTAAAATACTGTGATTAATGGAAGTATGACATAAGGGATGAGCTGTTTGTCTAGTGGTCTGAGGCTCTCATTTTTGGGAAGGACTTTGATGAAGATGACGCACCGTGCGGTAAATGAAGACCCTGAGGGTCTTTCCTCCAATAGTCTCCAGCTGCTGGCCATTATACAGTTGTCCAAGACCAAACTTATTCTTTAGAATGTGGTTCTCCAGGATGATCTTAAGATCGCTTTGATCCATTGACATCACTTCTTCTGCAATTGAAAGACATTTTCCCTTGTGTAAATAAACACAATTCACAATTGCAAGTAATACTTTGCTAACTTTGTTAATCATCAGCACAGCTTTCACTAACGTCATGGGTCTGTAACAGTAACCTGCACATTTATGTATGCTTTGAATTAACTTAATTTTCTTAAAATCTAATAATTTGTCTGTTTGCTTTAATTTCAAAGAGGCTTGTGTACTTCTGGTGAAGACTCAATTCACTGAGAGATTGTCTTTCACAGAAACCTCATTTTGCCTGGAATGGCATATGTATGTATATCTTAGGACTTTAAAATCTTTAAAAATAGAGTCATCTTAAAGTGTTTTCTGATTATAAAGAATTGACTACTTCCACTGTTTGCTGTCCTATGTTGTGCGTCTGAACTATACATTCTCTCGCTTCAAGAACGAGAATGTATATGTTTCTATAAACATGTCTCCATATACAATTAAAATGTATAACCAACTTGGAGGAAGAATGTGAGAAAGAAAACACTGCTGCTAAAGAAGGAGTTGTCACTTTAAACCTTTAAGGACTGCAGGAGAGAGATGCCATACATGGTATCACAAGCTGTTTGTGACTCACCGGTAAAGGCAGCATTGAAAGGAGCCAGCAAAGTATACTCAGCGTCTGCTCTCATTTCAGTGGAAAGGCCCAGCTCAGCGATCAAGTCACCAAAGGTTGACTGTGAACCTCCCAATAGTTCCATTACCTGCTTGGCTTAAAAGCAAAAAATAAATAAATGAATACAAAAATAAATACATTTAAAACACATATTAAAAAATAGATAAAGTAGGAATAAATAAAGTGCGCTAAAAGTAAGCAGATTAGGGGAAATGTTGATCTAACCTGAGTCTGGAATCAGCACTTGGTCAATAAGGTGGATGACACCATTGGTAGTGACAATGTCCTTCTTGAGTACCATCTTAATGCCGTTAACTGTTAAACTGTCTCCATCGCAACCGATTTCAATGTTGTTTCCTTCCAGGGTTTCATAAGAGGTTCCTGCCATGATGGCCTCAGAGCACTGGACTGAACCCAGGAGGTGGAAATTCAAGAGAGCTGAAAAAAAGTTGGGAATTGTTATTTCTTTAAGCAGTAAAACATTTATAGAATGGATGGAGATGCATGTTAACCCAAGCAGAAAATACCTTAGAAACCTGTTGCCCCTTTTGGACCCTTTGACTGGATATCTTTATAGTTATAATTAGCTCAAAATCAATTTGATGTCATTGGCAAAGCTGATGGGCAAGAGAGTTGTTGAGATATTTTGCCAAGTAGTTCAGTATGCTCATTAGGACATCTGTTTCTCAGAACCTTTACAAATCTTATGCCAAAAATGTTGAACAGCTCGCTATATAAAGCACATGTGTCAAACTCATGATCCAAAAGCCAAATCCAGCCTGCCATATCTTTGTATGTGGCCCAATAGAAGGACATATAAGCCTTCAAGATATTGGTTCTCTGATCAAATATTATTTCATCAATCAAATCAAAGCAGTTAGCTCTTAAGGAAAACCAGTCAATTCTCTGTTGGATCAGTTATGGGGCTAATCCATTGTTTCCTTAATTTATCTATTCCAAAACCAGTTTTAATTTGAGTTTGGGACAATTTTTAAGTTTTACTCTCAAATGTAAAAAATATTAATAGACCAAAGTGATGAAAAAGCAAGGAAGCAAACTATACCCTCTGCACAATGTTACTTTAAGCGTTCATAAATAGATGAATTGGAATAATTGGTCTTAAAGGCTAATTGCAACTCGTTCATTGGTGTCTCTTGTTATTGTAGAGACAAACATCCCAATGTTTGAACTTTTTAACCACTGATCATAAAACCTTCCCACAAAATGCAATTGGCTCATCCATGTGGGCAGATTAATATTCAGTTAAGCTGTTGATCTTGGATAGCCACTTCTTGCTTGGTCTACACCCCTTGTTGATATTACAGTGCTGTCACAGTGCACAGCAACAGTTACTGTAAAATAGTCTCCAAATTATGATGGGGCAAAACCTTGATGAGTGTTTTCTTACCTGTTTGCCTGTTTTCTTCAAATTGAGGGTGACAGGTTTTGTCAGATGCTTAATGGTTTGACGCAACACAACAAATGATCCAAAACACATAGAAAAAAAGTGTTTTTGGAAATAAAACAGGCACATTTTGAGCTTGAGGTTTCCCCCAGCACATTTTGAGCTGTCCAGGCCACCAGGCTTTACTTGCCGCCCCATGAAGCTAAGTGCTTGTTTTTTTTAAAGGGTTTTTTGTACACCAGTAACAGTGATGGTAAAGACGGATTAAACTAGGTTTATATTTGACTCATTGAACTGGATGTGAGAAGGTGTGCAACATTCGCTCCATCCCTACACCTACCCATTGGCCTAACATGCTTTTATTTCCAAAGTATGATGCCTGTTCATATGCCTCTGAATTTTTGCAACTTTTCACGTTTTTAACACAAAAAGTTTGGTGGAATGCCTAAATTAATTTAAACATTTATCTGCCAGAATCTTATTAATGGTTACAGAAAGTACATTTATTGCCATTGGAAAATAAGTATTGTATTGAATCATCAAAATTTTAATTAATGACATCCACGCTAATAATGAGTTTTTGTAAACCTCAGAGAACTGTATGCATATCACAGAACCAAAGTGGTTTTCCTTATTTGAAATGATCAACTTCAAGATTTAAAATACCTTTTTTGAAAGCCATCCTATCCATTAAATTATGCAGTTTAACTTGTTTCAATTCACAATTGTTGGATTTACCTCTCAGGACATCTTTGTCACTTAGAAGTCTTTCCATGGTATCACCACCAATCTTGTCAAAGGCATCGTTGGTAGGAGCGAAGAGAGTGTAGAATCCTGGCTGACCCAGTTTTTCTAGCAGTCCAGCAGTCTGAGCTACATCCTAACAAGTGGTTTCAGCAACAGCGTTATGATTGAAAATCTTCAACATAAAAAAAAATAGAAAATATGTATAGTATGTGCACTTACAGCTAGCGTTGTTAAATCTTCCTCAACCTCAATATAATCCTGGATAGTGCTTCCAACGCTAGTGATGACACGATCAATGACATGAACAACTCCATTGGTTGCAACTTGGTTACCATAGATAATCCTAGCACAGTTTACAGTAACCACCTGCGAACAATATCAATTTTCTCAGTAAACCTCAGACAATCTGTTCCAATGCAAGACTATGTCATAATACAACAACATGTACTGCATAGCAATACTCACCCCATTGGAATAATGGTTAATATACAAACCAAGGTCATTGTACATAGAGGTCAATGTCAATCCATTCTTTAGATCTTTGGTTAGGAGGCGTTTGTTGACCATGTGGTAGTGCAGAGCATTGAAGAGTTCAATGTTGACGTTGCTGACCAGCGCATTCCTTACTGACTGTAAGATGAGAAAAACAAAGTGGTCAAAATGCGACACAAAGAACAACAAGTTAAAGAACTTTTGGCTTTGTCCTGACTCACCTCATCCAACAGCCCCCAGGCCTCATTGCTTGGAGCAAAGAACGTGAAGGATCCTGGTCCCTCAATCTCAGGTCTCAGCTTAGAAATGTCCGCATAATTTTGGGTTGAAGTAGCCTGAACAAGAGCCAGACTTCCATACACGTGGTCAATTGGAGCAACTAAAAAAACAAATAGACTTTTTTGAAAGGACAATTAAAAGTTGCAAAATTACTCCCAATTAACTGAGTGTGATTTTAAAATTAATTCACATCTATTCTCCAAATGGATTAAGGACCTCCATCTAACTTTTATCCACCCAGTTAGTCCTATACCTGCAGGACAGCCTTGCATGCCTTCAAGCTTGATATATCCTGGACAGCATTCATACAGCACAGTCCTGCAGAGAACACAGACAAGCATTCCAAGTCTAAACCATGCGCATTTCACATTCTTCAAAATAATGCTTGCAATTACTTTCTTTTACTGAGTTATATAACAATTTTGACATTTGTAATGAGTTGTCTGTTTTGGATTAGGTTGTCTTTCTTTAAGAGGATTCTTCTGTGTTTGCAGATGTAACTCATTATCTCCTGAATAATCTCAACACACAGTGTGATCCAGAAGTCTGAGCCAAAACCTCAGAGAAAGGGTGCCTTGAGGACACTGCTACCATTTCAGTAGTCAATTATTATTATTATTTAATTTTTTTGCCAAGCCCTTTTCTTTGAAGATAACCATTAATTTTGAACTTTTCTTGACTTTCGACTAACCTTAGACATGTTGGCATTCTTGCCAATAAAAAGTACTTGTAAACATAAAAATGATTCTTTATAAGCTGTAAAAATTACATAGTGTTTGAAAAATTATCTCAATAGTCTCAAATAAGACTTATGAAATCTCAATACACAAGAACACAAATAATTCACATTAGCCCTAACTCTGCCAAAGAAACAACTGTTAATTTGTTTATTCCTCTCATTTTGCCTGACACTGCAAGCCGAAGAGAACTGTAAAACTTAATGTGCAGCTGTGAGACAAATACGTGATTTACACCAACACGATCAGTCATGTCGAAACTGCAACTCTGACTCCACCTACAGTAAAGCTATTATGTGATGATGTACATTTTACCCCAAATAACTCCCAGGTATTCAACAATAAAAGGACCCTGAAGAAAAGAGCTCTCCGGATGCAGCTATTAAAGATAAGCAATACCACATGCTTCTAGGGATGGCTGAGGAGGTCATTAGAAGAGATTTCTTAGGTTTATTGTGAGAGAAGATGATCTTTGCCCAACTTCAGCTTGACATAATTAAAGTTATGACAAATACTAAGAACAATGTTAGGCTTTTATGTTTTAAAAATAAACCACTTGCGATTGGATCAACAAAAATATTCATGATTCAGCAATGGTTCAACAGAATTTAATTGGAGATATAAATTGTTCAAAATTAGCAGTTTTCTTTCAGGAAGTTGTTTAAAATGTGCATACTATTAAAGCACCACATGTGTTTTCCACTTGTAGTGGACTCCTCGAACTAGTATTAAATTACAGTGCTACACTCACGCAATGCAATGTTTAAAAAAAAAAAAAATGAACGAATACACATAAAAATAACATGTAATAAATGTCTGAAATGTTGCCCGCTAATATAATTTTATTAAATACATAACGATCAAATAGCTCAGAATTTATAGGCATGGAGATTATTGAGGCACACTGCTTAATCCACTGCAAATATTTTAAACCATGCAAAAACCACTGCTTCTAGATCATGGGCAACAGCATGTATATAACATCTGTATTTAAATCAAGGTTGAACGGAGTTGCAGGGACGGGGATGAGCTCATACAAGCCCCGACGGGGCACAGTCAGCAAAACTTGTTATACTGCTTTCCCACACAAAGGGACTGTGCCTGGCACCGGGCCTGGAAACTTTTGACCATCAGCATCTTTAGACAAATACTGCACCACTTCAAATCATGATAACTTTATTGTAAAGTTTCCCCTCTTTAATGTATGGGTTAGTATTGTAATGCAATACATCACAGTCTGTCAGAGAGCTTGGTAGTAAAGTTTTCTTGGAATCAGACTCACTTTGAAAGCACAAATGTTCCCTTTGGGAAAAGAACAAATATTTTAGCTGGCTATAAGAGATTAAACCCAGCTGGAACAATATGAAAAGAACAATTTAAACCTTACTGTCTGGACTTCTGTTGCCCAGACAGCAGGAGTCCTGATGGACAGTTGGTGTAAACTTTTATTTTATGTCATCGAAAAGCTGCTTTTGTTAAAATGTTGGGCTTTGACAAATTTTCTCACACGTTCTATTCTAATTCTATTCAATTTTATTCCACTTTCAACAAACATTGTGGTTTTCTATTTAAATATTAGAGGCCAGGATATGACTGAATCAATATTTTTAGAATAAGTAATGGTTTAAATTCAGATTTAAGTATGTTGGAAAAAAACAACAAAAAAAAAAAATTTGCTTCATTGTTTGAGTTTCTACTTTCTCACATTAGTCAGTGTACGTTTTCTTCCAAAAGTTTCCAGTTAAGTTAATATACTCTAGTAAATGTGATGTATGTGGGGTTTTATGTGGCTGAGTTTTCCTTTTCTTTGCAAGGTGGGCTTTGTTAAACGTTTGGATCTGCGGGGGTTGCCAGAAGGAGGGGCTCACCCAGGGTGCCATTCATGTTAGGACCGCCTCTTTGAAGAACAGCTACCAACTTTAAATGATATGTTTGGTAACGAGGGAAAAAAAACACTTCGAGACCTACCAAAACATGGCATGGCTTAGATTTATGTTTAAGTTGCAATGTGCTGAGCCAGCAGGACTGCTAACAAAAAAAAGGGGTTTTAATGGCGGTGCTTGATGGGTTTCCATTCATGAATGCAGTCTCTATTCTGCAGCCACATCATATCCTGGAATCAGTGGTTCACCGCTGTGGCACCCAGCGACCACCGGGATTGTAACATTATGAAACCCCCATTGAAGTTTATGGGATCAAATAGGATTGTCTTTGAGACGAAAGGTTTTAGGACCGCTTCTATAAATGTGTTTTTCATCCTACAAACCAGTGCAACTCAAAGTAGCATAACAGATGTTATGATCTGTCACTGTGAAGACATCCAAGTTTCCATGAAAACTACTAAAGATGAAACAGGAGAAGATGGGAGAGCAAGAAGAAATGGCAAACATGTTTTCAGAAACAAACAGAGCAGGTAACTTTATTTCCTAAACTTGAATGCCATTTCTTTTAACAGGATAACCAACTTACGCTTTCTTTCCGCAGATGGACCCGTGGTACCAATTGCGACAAGTACTAAAGTATTTCTTCTTTGTCCCCATAACTTGCTGAAGTGCACAAACATTGGGTCTGGTGAAATTTGTTGGAGAAAATGTGACAAGGATTAATAAGAGTAAAAATTCCTTTTAAAACCAAATTATTCTCTTTTAGAATATGGAGAAAAAAAAGAAACTGCTCTATATCAAACTTTCAAGTATGAATACATAGATTATAGTAGGTAAAATAAACATCAGTGTCTTTTCATCTATAAACATTGATGCAAGAACAATTATGAGCTTATATTTTTAAAATAAAATGACATTCTTTTACAGTATATGAAACTAAATTGTAAGAAAGTACATTTTCTTTAGAAACAAACATAAATGCAAAAAGATGACTGCCCTCAAAAACTGAATATTCATGCATGTGCAGAAAAAATTGAGGCACCTGAGGTTATCATTGCAAACAAGCAAAACTGAAACATAAAAAACATCTTTGTTGTTTAACTTACCCTTCTTTTCTTGCCCTAATGCGGCTGTGGGTGACTATTTTGTCATAAGCTGAGGAGTCAGCATGATCAAAGGTAGAGAGCACAAAGAGTGCGAAGGCAGTCACAAAGAGGAGCTTCATTCTTGATTCCTGAACTCCCCTCCAGCCCAGAGTAAAAGGAACACAGTCCTAGCTGGAGTTTATATAGCCCAAGTCTCACCCTCCACTCCAGGAGGATGGTTGGATTTCTGACATGCATGAGCAACACAAAACTCTCCAAATGCCTCATTTCTCCTGTTTGGCACTAAACGCTTTTCATTGTGGTCTACAAATTATTTGTAACATTGTTTGTAAAGGAATGGTGGTATTTGTGGAGCAAAATGATCTAAAAATCCAAAGTGCAGATTTTCTTTTTCCATTTAGAACCAACATTTGTGAACTTTTCAAAATCCAAATCAACGCTTTAAAGGTTTAAAACCAGCAAAAGCACACAAACCAAATACTTTGGAGTAGTTATTTTACTTGGAATTAAGAATTTGCATTTACTTAGTCTATAAAAATGTAATTTGTGAGGGAAGCAAAAAGCAATGAAGGGGGACAAAATCCAAACACTTTGCATACTGTTTGGAGAAATACCTCTAAGCTGAAACATAAACTTACTTCAGAATGCAGTTTGTTCCCCCTAGTGGCAGAACAGAGTTCGACACATTTATTTTGCACAGAATTCTAGTATTTTTTCCTCCTGCCAGAATATTCAGAGAGAATATTAATTACAGATTTATTTAATTACTTTGATCAAATTCAGAAGTGTGGTGCTATGCTGCGAGTCACTGCCACAACTCTGTAATTTTTTATTTTAGCAAATAAAAAAATTTTAATGACCTTAGCTAACCATTCTAGATCAATTCCAGATCATTATGCTCATCAGAATTTCCACTGTAAAAGACACAGAGTCTTGAAAGTAAAGCCAAAAGCAGCTGTCATATTTACAAAGCAGGGTGACAACATTGGGCTTTTTTGTGTGAACAAATGATGTCTTAAGTTAATCTGTTTTGATACATCAAAACTTAGGAAATAACCGTCGGTGAAACTTTTAGCTTAAGCAAGTATTTATGTCAGTGAAAATGTAAAAGTCATCAACAGGAAAAGTCCTGACATGTTTCCGAACAAAATAGTTAAATGGCTTTGTTGTGTTTTTAACATGGTGTGGTGCAATGCTCAATTTAAGTAATTAAGAATCACTTAAATACAACAACTTGGAGAGCATTGCTGCTGACCATGACCATACCTTTATGACCACAATGTAGCTATCTGTGGCTACATCCCACAAAATTTTAGAACATGTCACACAGCTCAGAACACAAGAATCTGATTTCTTAGTCATAAAACTTTATTCACTTTACTCCTGCTGCCTCTGGAACTCACAAAAAAATCAGAAGTTGTGGAAAGCTGAAGCGCTTCCATTTAGTATTAACAAGGCATGCAAAATAAACCGAGTGTACACTCATTTACTTGTTATTTTCCACACCTAGAAATAACTTAAATACAATCCAATGCTTTTTCCGATTGCTAAGAAACCACAGAATTCAGCTTTAAAAAAATCGAATCTAAAGCCAAAGAACCCAATTTGTTTTAATTATTTTAATCTTCAAATCAGGCAATGTTAAAGGTAGTACCCAACTGAAGAACATATCCTAATGGGGAACAAACAAGATAGAAAAAAATTTTAACATTAACTTTGATGATGTGTGAAGCTGGGTTGAGAAATTGATGTCTGGTAGCGCCTGGTTGCACATATTTAATAGCATATATTGAACTTTATGAGGCATTAAAGTAGCAGATGGCAACTCGCAATCTAGTAAGTCAAAACTATGTCAGATAACAATGTAGGATACAAAAATGGTTTACATAGCAATATAGCCTTACCATTTCAAACATCCCACTCAAATGTTGCTGTTGTACCAAAGACATGAACCTAGTTTCAGCACTGTTTGTAGAAGACAATAAAGTGCTCTTCAATCAGCTGTATGTTGGTAAGACCAGTCATTTTGATTAGTTTTATGGGGACTACTTTTGGCAAAGATTAATTTGCTCATTCTCTACCGTGTTACTCAAAAAAATAAAATAAAATAAAAATGCACACACACTCGCGTGCGCCTTTTGTATGATGAATTTGTATGTTATAATGTTAAAATGAAAAAGTGGCATTACTTCATTATTAGCCATTGTAAACAGTCATTATTAAGACATATCTTCACATCAAGTACAGAGGATACTTCATGCCTGGTGACCTACATATAACACAAAAGCTCCTATTTAAGAAAAGTCAAATTATACACCAGAATAAGTTTTAAATCCTGACTTCTTCTTCATTTAGGCCATAATAGTTGGATACCATGAATATACTGATGTGAATTGTGAATAATGATAGCGCATCAGTTCTTACATTGGCCAGGAAGCACCAGCTTGAATAAGTTAAGTGACAAACATTCAGCTATGTTAAAACTTAAAATATATACAACTGTTTTACAATAAACTGTCCTCTGATGTTTTTTTAACACCCCACATTTTCAAATAAAGGCAACTTAGAAGACCATAACAGTTTACATTATTTTATTAGTATTTATAATGTTTCATAAATAGTAAAAGTCATCAAAGCTCATTAGCCCACAATATATAAAACACAGATTTTTAGAAAGCAGATCCTGAAACCAGTCTCAAAATTTGCACACTCCTCTAGTCTTCTTTAACATCACTCTTAAGATTGTTCCATTTCACAGCTTCACCATCTTTGGGGTACATAAATGTCAAGCCTCTAATTTTTCAAGGCTCTATTACAGTCAGGTAATGACTACATTAAACAGTAAGCTGGGGGAATATATAATTAGTGTTAATTTCCTAAATTAAATTAGATTCATATTTTCTTACACAATTACATGAAATCAAAAATATTAATTTTCAAGTGTATGACTATTTGTGTAGGTAGAGACAGTCTTTTTCTACCAGCCAAACAGATGTTCAAAGTAAGAGCTAAATAACATACCTGCTGAAAGCTCGCTTTCCTGAGCAGCAAGTGAGCAGTCACATCATTCGTAAAGAAGATATCTTACTGGGTCTTTTATAACTGATTGAACGTATTCATGTATAAGCACAGTATGGTAGTATAGCTATTGTCTATCTCAAGCTATTTTTTAAAATAAGATTAAGTAAACAATGATTTTATTATGTGGTCCTTATTTACGTTCTTGCAGACTCAGTTGGGCTTTTTTTTTTTGGACCATTTGTCACTTCCTTAGTCAGGACGGTACAAGAAAGCCCTATTTCCTGAGTTTCTGTGTTCATATTCTGTGAGATTTCCACATCTGCTTTACCACTCAGAGCTTTATTTTTTTTTTGCCCGCCAGATGCCACAAAGAAGGGATTTTTTTCATCACATTTCAAAAAGGACGTTTGCTCCCGTTTCGGAGAGCACTCGCCCTTTGACTGCTCTTTTGATATTTCAATCTCAGTCTTTTCTGCACTCCACACAATAACAGAACAATTGTTTTGATCATTCGAACCCGGAGAGTTGGCTATGTTGGCAGCTTTACTTTGAAGTATAGTGGGGGACTTTACCTCCAATGTGTGTGACTCTTTTTGACGCTCACTGGCAGCAGGTTTACGACAATATTTGAAGGAATTTCCAGGATAAGCTAATGTTGTGCTTGCAACTGGACTTGCTCCTCCGCTGTGAGGTTTACTCTTCATCATTCCCAAAACTTCATAGCGGAAGCTGGAGATATCTTGCTTAAGCTCCTATTGATTAAAGTAAACATAAATAGACAAAGTGCAGTAAAAGTTATACAGCAGTTCAACACCAAAGCAATCCATGGTGTTGTTTTGTTCTGTGAAAAAATGAGTCAGTTTGCCAGTACTTAAGGATGAAGATAGCAAATAATATAAATGCAGTTTATAGTGGAGTCCTCCGTGAAAATCAGAATGAAATGGTTCATACAAGACACTGTTCAGAATTACAATATACTTTGAATTTGAGATGGAAACTTAGAAAAATGAAGAAAATTACAGGTCATGTAGCTAAACTGAGCTCAAATGGTTCAGTATGAACTTGATATAAATGTTCTTTTCATGTAGTTACATGTACAGCAATTCAAACAGCTTTATACACTTTCAGAAAATCAAAGTTTCCATTGCAATCATACATACCTTAAAGTTTTCCTCTGTCAACCCTTCCTCGGTTTTGGCATCTCTGATCATTGCAGCAACATATCGCTTCACAAGGTTCTTCAGTACCCGCTAAAATGTAAACTAGATTTTAGATAAATTCATACTCTTATTCATCTAAGTAAGATCAAAACTAAAATGAAATATTATGGCACTTGTTTGAGAACAAACCTGATATTCATGGTTTAATTTGACATTTTCTGCTGCCCGCACCTGTGATTAAAGGATAAGAAAAAGCAGCATATTATCGCTGTCTACTGCTGATACATGTTCTTTACATGCCCTTTCAAAAAAAAAAAGCTCTTATGATTCACGTTGAAATAGCTATTAGCTTATTAATGTCAAGCTCTTTTGGAGCAAAGATTTGAGGCCCTGAAAACTCATCAGAGTAAACATCTTGCAACTCCTTACCCCTAATATCTCAAATGAGTTCACTGATGTTTTGCCTGGTTTCTTGAACATATTTGTTTTTATCCACTTAAGTAGATAAAACACAGATTTTGGACTCGGTATTATATTGAATGGAGATGGTAAAGTCCCGCCCTCTTCAAAATAGCTCATCCATAATTTTGTCCGTGCAAATTTCCATTCTATGTCTGCATGATCCTGGAAAAAACAAGAAAATTATTATAACTTTAGGTGATAAGCTGATGTTAAGCCTATTAAAAAACAGATGGCTTATCTATAGGACTTACAGCAATGTGCTGGTAGGAATTGTTCATCATTGCAATTAGCATGTTCAGAAGCACCACCAGGGAGATTATATTATAGGTGCCGAACATAGTAGAGCCAACAAATTTCGTAATTGTATGGTTCGCTTTCACATTGGTCACATAGAGAGAAATCAAGCCAAACACAGACCAGAATAATGATTGGAGAGTTTCAAACAACCTGAGAAGTGAACAACCAGTAATGTATTTAAAAAATACTCTAACAGATATGTTGAAAAATATTTCTGATTGTTAGAAATATCAGTGGTAAATAATGACTTGACTTACGTTGAAAAGGCATTATTTTGGGTTTGACATCGAATACCGTAGCAGTTCTTTTCACCCTCTGTTGCATAGTAATAATAGAGCTGGTTAAGGCCATTTGCAAAAGCCAAAAGCACGAGACAGTAGATGAACAGAAATTTGAGGATGTCCAGAAGCATTCGGCCAAGTGAAATCTGTAAAGGACCCAAATGTGAGTTGGCAGTGAAAAGACTGATCAGACGTAAGGTGCTGAAGATGTTAGCAATGGCAAACAAGGCTTCTGCTATCAACGTGGGGTGCAACATTTCCCAGCTGTCTCTCGGTCTGTATCCTCTGTACTGTTAAAAAAAAAAAAAAATCATTAGCTATCAGTTTGTATTATCTCTGTATGGTCGACGTAAAATCAGCAACTAAGCTGCAAATTACCTTTGTATATGCAACAATTTTTAGAGAAATAGTTGCAAGATACAAGGAGTTCATGATGAAGTCCATTATGTTCCACCAATCATCCATGTAGTCCTTTATACCACTTTCCCACATTTGTTTGATCTCAGCCCAAACGAAACCTTGGATATAACAAGAAGCAAAGGTAAACTGGCGTCATCACATTATTAGTCACTAGATATAGTCACCTTGGACAACAAATAATAAAAAAGCTATTTATTGCCATTTATTTGCTATAATTTTTTGATTCACATCTTGACATGTATCTACGTGTAAAGATGTGTAGCAACTTTAGCTACAGTAAGTTACAGTAGCTGAAGTTACAATTTTCAATAATGTTACTTATTACAGATTAAATATGTTCAACAACAAATACATATGATGAACAACGAGTGGCATGTATTGTTACCAATCACCCAAGGCAGGATAAGCCATTCCACAGTGGTGGGTGCTGGGCCCTGGAAGTTGGCTGCACGGCATTCTGGGTCACCAGAGTCGATATGCTGTGAGGCCAAGAAGAGCAGGAGGAGGAAGGTCAAGTAGGAAGAAGTGTGGCAGATAAACTTGATGAAAGGTTTGCGGATGAATTGGCCATAGCGAGTCTTTGGGAGTAACAGGTAGAAGACAGAAAGCAGTGGAAAGAGGAGGCCAATGAAAGTGCAGGTGATGAGCTTCACTGCCCAGTGACGCCTCCTCCAGCCTGGGAACTCATCATACCACCGAGACGCAAGAAGCTGCTGACAGTTGGGTTGAGCAACAAACTGAGAAAAAGAGAGATAGAAAAAAAGGTAAAAGACTAAAACCTAAAAAAACCTCTTTCAATCTTTTAAATCTATTTTCTTGTTAAAATACAGCAGCGAAATATGGTTGAAATTATTAATCGTAATGAATAAATTATTGAAAATAATCGTTAGCTAATTTAGTAATCAATCAATTAACTGAATACAAACTCAAAAACATTGATAAATCAGAATGACTGACAAATTAATAAATTACTAAACTAATAATTAGTCGCAGTCCCACAGCAAATATTTAAAATGTGTAAAAATGGCTTTGGGGAAATGTTGCAGTTTTAGGCCCTGTTCACAATGGATGAAAGCTGCAACGCCTATGAAAGCAACATGGATGGAGGGTTTTTAAGGAGCGCAGTTGGTTCACTGTTTCATGTCATAGAGAATTTGGGTTGTGGATGCCCGATGGATCAGGACTTGGTAGGGAGAAGAGCACACAAATAATACCCTACCACCCAAACTCAGTGCTTCTGAGGCATTGACTCATGATGATAAGTGAATAATACAATCTAAATTTTGTGTCCTAATTTTTAGCCATTCATGTCAACTTATCCCTAGAAACACTGCGATGGGTTACAATTACAGAGCACAATGATAGGTTAAGTGGTGCAGAGTTTTCTGTTGAAATCTCCTTCAGATGTTATGAATTTGAATCTCAAGTCTGTTTCCTACACTTATCCCCTAGTCTCCTGAGATTTGATATAAATATTTGACAAACACTTGCAGACAGTAATAGATGTTAATTTCAATTTTAGCAACATTGTAGTTGCTATACAGTCTGTTTAGTTCAATTTAACTGTCACCCCCAAAACTATTACGTTAGTCAATGGCTCCATTAGGAAGCCAGTATCCTCACGAAACAAAGCATGAAATTGAGGGTGAATCTGATATTTTTCGACTGTTTTCATGAAACTTCAATAAATATTACACAAATGAAAGAGAAATGAAATATAAAGAGGAGTGCTTGAGGTTTGCTGGATGTTTCATCATGAATTAATGTTTCATTTTTCACATTCCACAAAACATTAAAGCAAAGTAGAGCTCCCACATATTTTACTCTTGAGTGAACGTAAAGACAGCATGCCTGTGGCTAATATGGAGACAGAAAGGAATATTCAAATTTAAGAGATTCGAAAAGCCCAAATCTTATGTCCTCCCTCTACTTTCTATTTTACTTCATTATTAAATTATTAGGTCCACAAATAATATAGCTGAGAATATCGTTCTACCACTTATTTTCCCTCACACAGTGCTTTCTACATGTCTATTGAACAGCACAAAGTGAAAACCAGCATTCTAAAGTATAATTGTAATTTTCTAATCCAAAATCTACCTTCCATAGTCAGTTGAAACTAGTGGTGGATTTTGCAAGTGAGAAATAATCTCAGAGCCAGTTTATATTTTATGCTTATCACTTTCATTTCATTAACCTCCCATTTGCCTGCAAAATCCCAGCTACATGCTTTGAAAAACAAGACAGAGCCCTTGATCCCACCAAATCAACATTTGTGATTGTTTGACTAGGGCTAAAGTCAAACAATCATGGTACAATTAGAAGCTTGTTTTCCCCGTTGCACTGAACAAAACCTAGTTAGTTGAGAAAGTGAATAATCAGAGATTCATAACTGGATGTTCACTGCTTGTAATTTTATGATCATTGATTTTGTATTTTTGACTATTTGTTTTGTAATATCTATTCTTTCCCTCAATTGTGCTATGCATTCACTGTTTCTTGTAGCTTTAGCCAAAATTTCATGAATGAAAACTCAAAAACAGATTTTAAAGACCACAAAATGTCCTTCCCTCATTAAAATGTCATGAGTTTGAATTTCAAGGAAATGGTCGTTGTATCTTCCATCATTACACCCAATTATCTAATCATCGTGGGACTCACTAAAAGGGCCTACTGTAATGCATTGTTAAGAGGCAGACTGGCAATTACATGTTGCTCTAAAGTCCCAGAGGATGTCTCCACCCATCTCTGGCCATTTACAGCCCATCTTGGCACTTTTCTTGTCCTTCACTCTTCCTTCACTGATCAAATCAGACCAGATCTAGTTTCTTCTTGTACTGGTTTAATTGTAAATAGTATCCCTTCCAAGTTTGCACACAAAGGTTACCACACTAAATACATCTATGTCGTTCCTTCTGACCAGACCACCGATGTAGAATTTCAAATAGCTGTTATCAACAAAAGACACGAACCTCCTTCTGGGAGTATTTGATTGCCAGTTTCAAACGGGCTAGGTCATTGTTGTTCTCATCCATCAGAGGATCGATGTCATCACGGTAGTTGAGAATTATATCCAGCTCCTTGGAGCTTCGAGTCTGGTCCAGAAGGTCTTTTGCAAATTGTTTGCACATATGGGATAACTCTTCATACTCTGACTTGAATTCATTCTCCACAGTGCTGAGCTCCTTCAGCTCCCAGCTGAGCTGAAAAGCTGTCAGGAATGGATCTTCACTGGAGAGGGCAATGAGAGACGGGCTGGCGAGAGCCTTGTAGATGTTAAGACGAGAACGGGAGCGACGAAGGCTGTCCACGTCTGTGTTGGACATGCAGTCCATGCAGTTGCAACGCACAGCATGTGGCAGAGGTACGGAAACACCTCGTTGCAGAAGCAATTTGATGACCTCATAGTTGTTCGTCTGAGCTGCAAGGATGATTGGAGTAATGTCTGGAGTGAAGTCTGAAAACTGTCTGTCCAACAGAATTGGGGGGATCTTAGCAAGGAAACCAAGAGAGAAATGCACAAGTTAGTTGACAATGAACAAACCAAAGTAGATAACACAAGTATTGTATAGTTTTAGAAGGACATTGCTTTCAAACTCCATACATGGTGAAAACAACACTCTGAAAGGAACAAATTAATGCCTTCTGACTGAAAGCCCACAGCTAATGGCTTGCGGTTGAGTTGTTCTAAGAAAATTTGTCTGAACATCAATCATATTTTATTTGGAAAATGCTTTGAATAATTAGTCTTTTGAAGTTGAAAGACAAAGTTTATGGTTTGTCAAATAAAATACCAATAAAAAACATTGAGATTTGTGATTGCAACATGACAAACTGTTACGCAATACACTGCATCTGCAAAAAATCAATGAGATTCAATTTGTTTGAAGTATAAAAAAGATAATGTTACTGAGATCTGTAGCCAAATTGATCTAATATGAGTAAAACAGCTGGCAGTAAGATTAAATCTACAAAAAAAGAAAAAAATAATAATCTTTTAAGGGTTTTGCTTTTCTTAACTTTTGAATAATGTCCAGGAAATGAGAGTGAACATAGTCTTATACTAAAAGAGACACAACTAGAGCCACTTGAACAAACTTAGTTTTAAAAAAAACCAATGTTTATATAGACAAATAACTTTTTGAGTTTGATCAAGACAATATTTGCTTTCTGTTACCTGTTTTTCTCCACGTGGCCTCTTGTGATTGAGAAGCAGCTCCACGGCCCCCACTACTTCCTTCCGTATGGCGTGCAGCAGGGCATCGCCCACATGGATGTTATAGCTGAGCAGGAGCTCTATGATCTCCAGGTTCTCGTTTTCGATGGCAATAAGGAGGGCCGTGCGTCCCAGCGGGTCGATGCAGTTGATATTGATCCTAAAGTAGATCTCAGCCTCCTCTAACGCTTGTTTTACACTCGCGTAGTCCCCTCTTTCTACGGCCCCCAGGTAGACCTTCTCCATGGGAGAGAGCTCAGCCTCTGCCCGCACAATCCGCAGTGGGAGACGGTCATTGTATGTGGAGTTGTCGCTTCTCTTGTGAAACAGTTGAGTCATTTTGCTAAGACTTGTAAGTCTTACCACAAAAACTGCTGGAAGATAACAGAGAGGGAAGTTTTAGCAAAATGCAGAGGGACACCTGTCATAAATCGGTTAATCAAATTCTGCAACTAAAGCTCAAATATATAAACACATATACAAATAATATATGGCACATGAAAACCTGCCCTTAATTTCGCATTTAAGACTTTCAGTTTAAAATTAGTCCCCTGTAAACATTCAACAGTTCACATTGGATATATTCTTAAAAAGTTTTCTTTAAAAACTGTTTGGTTTTTTTTGTTTTGTTTTCTTGCGAATTGACTAAATCCTATAAATTTGCGCTTATTTTTAAATGAATTGGCAAAGTGAATCTGGAAGAAAAGAACAACTTTACCGGTTTCCTGTCGTCTTCTGGGTGTGATTCACATAAATCCCTCGTTTGAAAAGCTGTTTCCAGATAAGGAAGTTGGAGGGTCCTTCAACCCGCCTGTCCCATCTAACGTCCACTGCTCCTACACAACACTGCGGTCAAGTTACTCCCTACATATATGTTGTTTTTCCTGTTACATTGAAGCGTCAAGTGATGCAGGGTGGATCGAAGTGACACATCCGCTTTAGGCTGCTGAAGATAAATGAGGATTCACCAACGCCCCTGCTGTCTGTTTCGATGTTATCCTGCGACTGACTGAGGGTTTTGATTTGTTTTGTTTTGGCAAATGCGACATAACTTTGAGTGCTTCTGTAATTATTTTTATTGAATGTAAATTTAGTTCATGTATCTGCAGTCTCAAAAAAAAAAAAAAAAAAATGATTTGCTAAAATATTTAAATCCCAACACAAGAGCATGCTATATTTATGGATATCTTTTCATAATTCAATTATTTAAGAAGAGAGAAGTGTTTATTTATGGCAGGTTTATTTTTGGCTAGAGAAACCTTTTCTATAAGTTTTAAGAAATCTACCAAAGCAAACTCAAAAACACTTTTGAGATTTTAAGTTTTTTGAAGGTAGGAAAGCAAAATAATTCAGCCTCAGAGGATAAGGAAAACGTGTCAGTTTTTTTGTTTTGTTTTGTTTTGTTTTGTTTTTTTCATGTGACTCATATCCCTACAGAGATAATAGCAGGACCAATATTGATTCAAACAGGATTGTGGTCAAATAGAGTAAGTGCTAAGACCCACATGAGCATTTTCAACTTATTCTCATTATAATGTCCTGAATCCTGAACTCAGCTCTCCTAAAAGTCATTCTGTCAAAGTAAATCATTGCATTTTGCCAACTTTAAAGAAAGTCAAAGCACAATACAATGTCTTCACACAAGGAGAGGTTTACGGCAAAGTATGTACAGAGAAATAGTCATTGCTGTGTGCTCCAGTTCATTATTAAATAGCAAAAGTGCAAACAAGCTGCCCATTTAAGATTTTAAAAATGACAGAATAAAAATAGTCTCAAAATTACTTTGAATTTGATTATTATGTGGAGCAGTGCATAAAATGTTACGATTATAAGTTGGGTGCACAATAGAAGATGGACAGTTGCTCTCCAACTAGCAAAACTGAGAGCCATGGTTAAATTCTTCCAACATAATGGACAAATTATGTAATAATTCAGCAGCTTTTATTTGCTGAATGGACACCCAATTACTGGGGAAGGGAATGGAACTAAAACATTTTATTGTTAAGGGTAATAGTCTGTGGCAGAGAATTCCTTTACCTGTTTCCTCAGCGGCAGAGCTTTTGAAAGAGAGTTTGGAAAAACTAGCACCTGCTTACCCGTAAATATTAATATGACTACAGTATAGACTGCTATTTCTATTCTGGTGACAGTTTTACGTTAGGAGGGCGTGTTTTAATAGGAGTGAGACTGGTCCAGGAAACAGTCAGAGACAACAGATAGTTTGGTAAATGTGATTCTTCCAGGTTAACGACTCTGGTGAATTAATTGGTTAATGTCTGGTAATGGTTCAGATTGATTTTGCAATGAAATTATTTTTTTTCACTTGGCTCCAGATGAGCTCACTTTTGGAAACACCTGTCAGTTACACCTTGTAATGGGCGGAGGTATGAGAGTCACACAAATAGCAAACTTCACACAGCTCTGTAGATATGACAGACTGCATGCAGTCATTGATTGTGCAGCAATCCCTTTTATAATATGGACATGGTGAAACATGACAACCCAGTTTTAGCATTAAGAAACCATCAACAGAACCTGGCTCAGTATGAGCAGCAGTCTGCCATGACCATCATGTCAGAATGGTAGAACAAGCAAAAAATAAAAAATAAAAAACACAAATTGATAACATTGTTGTTGAGGTGACCAGTAAAGGTTGAACTATGTCTGCTACCCATTGACTGCTGAAGCACTCCATAAGCACCAGCACCTGGAATCAGAAACCCTTCCAGGTATAGAAAATGGATTGGTGAATGCATGTCCTTGAAGTTCATTGTAGAGTTTTCATTTGCTTAAAAGCCTACAGCCTTTTCCTGAAGTAGAGAGAATCCATGTGGATCCTAGAGGTCTTGACCCAGACACATTTACATAAATGCAGGCTCACAGGTTGAGGTAACCAATACACTTTTATGTTCTGTAATAGGGAATCGAGTGAGCTCATACAATTGGTGTGACACAAAGCAAACCTGTCAATGATTAGGGAGGGTTATGATAAAGTAGACAAAGTAATTAACAGACTGTTACCAGATATGAGAGAGAAGTAGAATATAACGTTACACCAGACACTAAAGCCCTGCCTAGATTCTCCAACAGCTGTTTTGCATCACATTGATTTCACTCGCCTTGTTTCCATGCTTTAATCACGTCTCCATAGTACTTAAACTATTATTCCTAAATGCAAACTACCATGACTCAACCATTTAAAAGTAACCTACTTGTTTAAAATCCAGAAATGTTTTATTTTATGGGTCAGCTCAATATCCTATCGTTTCTAGGAGAAAGTGAGCAATCAGGTTTTTGCTTTTAAGCCATTTGAAGGTTTTTGATGAAGAGACAACTGAACTGCTTACCAAAATGATCTCCATTTATATGTTTTTATGAAATATAATCTGGAATTTGACAAAATGTCAAACAACCGGCACTGTTGAATTTCTGTCAAAATGCTGCAGTTTTTAAATTTTTCAAAGTTCTTAATTACATTTTATTATCCCCAATTCATTGGTACAATTCCCTATGTTGACCTTAAAAAGTCAATGGTATTTGAGCTAAGCAAAATAGCTTACAAATTGGAATGCATTATTTATCATGTATGGATAGGTCATGGTATAAAATGTGTTTTGATGGATGCAGTTTTCATATGAACAAGAAAAATGTATGAAAATTAAATCATGTTGAGCAGTTGCACTGCAGCATGAGTAAAAGTGTGTGGATTTGTCTTAAAAGTTGTGGGTAGAAAATATATTTTTCAGAAGTGATGACCTTGGGTGAACGCACTCTTTTATTTTCTCCCTAAAGGCAGGAGGAAGCATATGTTTCTACAGTAATGAGCGGAATACTTTAAAATATTCTATTTTCTGCAGCAAAGGTTGTCAGAGAAAGAAGTCTGGTATTACTACTGTTACCTTCACAACTTTTCTCAGGTTTCTGATCATTTATACTTTGTTTTGCTGCTTAAAAACAGAGAAGATGATTTAGTAAGTCTCGGATCTTAGGTGTTTATAGAAATTTTTTTAATAACATTTTTTATCATTTACTTTTATTTTCCACAATGAAGTTGCTTTAAGTAACACACAGTTGTCTGCTGCTCTACTTCAATTCCAAGATGACAAATATTCTTTGATGATAATTGTAGAGTGGTCAGCCAGCTTTATGATGTGGGTAATGTGAACACGTCAGAACAATCACATGTCAGCAATGTGTGCAAGCACTGAGTACACACCCTCTGGCTGATCCGGTGTTCACTGCGAAGGATTTAGTTGTATTGTTGCCAGTTCTGACAACCTGGCATCTGGGTATTAAAAAAGGCCCGGATACAGTCACAGCTGTTAGGAGTCTGCTTCCAACAGCTGAAAAAGGAGGCAGCAGGGTTGTATCAAACACTAATTATCAGTGTCCTGGCATAGGTGGGGATACAGACTCTTTGTGGGGGTCCAGGTTCATGGCAGAGGGATGTTTTGATCACAATAAATTGCTCAAAACATATTATTACTGCATGAGTGATAACATAGGGAGGCATTCTGGAAGTCAGTGAAGAGATCTTTCAGTTGCTCTGCACAGTTTTTAGGTGATGCCTTGGTACGCTGTCTGGTCCAATGCTGGGGTTGATTAAAAAAGAAAAAAACAGAAAGAAACTCTCAAACCAGACAGACAGCCTTACTGCCAGGCAATGTGGGGAAGATGAAAGCTGGGATGTTGATGTTATCTGCCTGAGAAGAACCCTTCAACTCCGGGCATAGTGAATTTGTAGGTTGTCAGTGCCTGGAATCCTTGCCAATTGTGCCATAAGTCTTTGTTGTCAGCAAAACGACCCATGAGATTTCAGTGCATCTATGCTTCCCTTCCAGATGCATTTTTTCTGCCATTTTCATTCCTCCACACACTGCTGCTTTGTTGCCAAGTCTAAGTTCAGCAGCAGAGATTTCAGACAGTGGGGTGGTTTCTGCTGTCAACCATGGGCTTTTGTTGCATGATACTTGGTACATCTTACCGCAGCCACTTATGGGTTTTTCCTGTCACAGCCTTTGAGCAAACTTTCATACTATACTGCCAAACCTTTTTCATTCCGAATCTGTATGCAGACATCAGCATAATATCCAGTTATGAAACTTTGCATTAGCTTTCTTTTAACTTATAGGTTGGCAATATCTTCATATATAAAGAAAATAAGCCTGAAGCTGATCTCCATCTCAGGAAACCTGTATTATTTCGTACTTGACCTCTGAATAACAAATTAATTCAATCAGTAGATCAAATAACTTATTTGCCACTAGATGGCAGTAAGACGTTTCCTTTTTTCTTAAATTTGTGGGGTGATCACTTTTTTCTTTTTCTTTAAATGTATTTAGATGAGTTCCTGAGTCTCCTTTCTTGTACAAAAATAAATACAGTTCCTCTAGAGAGTTTAAAAACTAATTACAGCATAACTGTAAAAGCATATAACATGTATGAGCTACAACAAAACCAGTGGCTTTTCAGACCTAAACTGTGTGCATTACACAGGCTTGATTTCCTTGTTGGCCTTTGCTGTGCATGTGGGTGGGAAATTCATTCAGCATCACAGTCCTGTCAATTAGATGCAGTGTGTGTTGGCCAGGTTTCGTTCTTGCTTCTAAAAAAGAACATTGATGCAATAGCCGAGCTAGCAGCAGCGGTTCATAGTCATTAAAACAGGATTTGAGCTAATTAGGCCTGTCAGCATCAGTGATGAGAGAACACAGCTGTTGTTTGCCAAACTTGACTCAAAAGTTCACTAAATGTTTATAGCACAGTTTCAAAAGTCAACAGTGATTTTAAAATTAAATTCTAGACTTTTAGCTGCATTTTAACAACTAAATGCAGTTGTTTTTATCAAGACTTAGCACAGTCTTGCTAAAATATTTACACATTTTGCTCTTTTTTCTTCTTTGTCACATTATATTCAAACATGTTACTGCATTTCCTTGCCATTTTATATGACAAATAAAATCATTAAACTGTACATAGAAAAAAAATGCTTATTTTGCCCAACTCTTAGTCAGTACTGCAGAATATGCTTTACCTATCTCTAAAGTTTTTCATTTAAATTTAGAGTGTTCTTTGCAAAATAAAACATCAGTTTGCAAATCTTGCCATTGATTCACAATTTATATCTGAATCCTGGCCTTTTCATTCAAACACATTAATATAATTTAAGCCGATCCATTACTTTGTGATTCTGACCCCACAAGATTAGGACTCCAAATTATGTATGTGTTATCATGATTAAGATTGTAAAATTTAAGGGAATTTTTAAAATCTACTGTATTATTAAATCGAATCAATTATGAAGTTTTTAATAAGGACATAATGCAAAACACAAAATGCTTTGTTCACTTTCGGGCAATGCAGAGATGTGTTACCTGTTTGATATCAGCGGAGGAAGCAGTGATGTGTGACGGGTTTGTTGATGTCTGTCTGCAGCTCAATCGGATTAATAAAACCAGCCATGTGACACAGCTGAGGTTTTTGTGCCTGTCAGCAGCACACATGTGTTTGTATGTGTCTGTGTGTGGTGCTGGCAGTCAGAGAGTTAAAAATCACTTGGAAGTCATGTGGTCAAGGGGCAAATCAGAACGCATTAAAAGCCCCCTGTTCCAGTTAACGTAAATGATGACAGTTCGTTTTGACAACTAGGGGCCAATGGAAAGTTTTAAGTCAATTATAGCTTGGCAGGGGACTCAGAAATATTTGAGACATTCTCTCAGAACAACCAAGACCCACATATGTACTTTTGTTCTGTACAAAATAAAAGGAAATTGAATAAGTACATTTAAACATAACTAAAATAACTGAAACATTTTGTAGCTTTTTGTTATTTGATTTGGTTCAAAAGTGTTTGATTCCTTCAAATGTTTGCGGGTTGATCTTAGCTTGCCACTGAAAAAGTCACGTTAGTCAGACTGTAAGGAAGCTAGTTTTGATAGAACTCTGGTGCCTCTACAACTGTATTCGCAATGTTTTATTGCTAAGACTTTGAGGCATAGCACTACACATCATGTTCCATTAAGATATCTTGGAAACAGGGTGTCCTCGCAAGAGTACTGCCTCAGAAAACAGTGAATTCCACATAGTTTGGTGTAGCTGTTAAAACGTTTTCTATTGTATAACCAGATAAGGTTGATGTCCTTGTTTTGTTAAATTTGTATTGTAGAACTATTTGATTAAGTCTTACAAGAAATGCCAATATGTACAAGAGATACAGTATATATGCCAATTTACATATCAGGTCATATGAACCATTTTTTATTGCCATCCTGTCATGATTATTCCCTAAAGTGTAACTTTTATAGCTTTAAATGTTGATCACCTTCTTCACCGTAATCACAAACTGATGCCTGCCGAGATTACTAATTTGCCTGCAATTATTGCAATTATTTGTTGCAATGTATGATTGCTAATGTTCATATTCCTTACAAATTCTGAATTACCAGCCACAACAGTGTGTTCCATTGGCATTTGCAGTCATCAAATGAAGTTTTGTTTTGCTTTTGTCCCCTGTGTTATCTTTGAGTCACTTATTAATGACTTCTGTGAAGACCTACTTCTTTCCTTTTCATCCCATGCAGTCAAACCTTCTGAAAGGTCAGTCATCTGGATGTGAGCACCTGTCAATATACCTGCTTCTCATTCCCTTTGGAAATGGCCATGAAATTTACCAACCCAGTTTTTCTCATGTCATGCCAGGTTGCTTGTTGAGTTATTTATCACTAATGGGACTTTGTGTCAGCTAGATTCTCGTACGATGTTTGTGAATCTTAAGACTTGGCTTCCTGTCTTAAGAAGCCAAATCTTAAGATCTTCAAGAAATAGATATTTGAATCTATTATGGATCTATTGTGGAAAATATTTAAAAATTAAATAAGTGCAGTGTTTTACTATTTCTCAATCAAGTTGATGATCTTGCAAGTCTTATGGAAAATCATATGTATTGCTATCACTGCAATATGAATACGATATAATTTGATGTATTTAATTACGTAGACAGAAGATCTTAATCATATATTATCAACATCTGAAAAACATTATTACTTATGAATATAATCAGTTTGCCTCAGTGATATTACAAAACTGTTTCTAACTATTCATTTCAGGACAATGGGAAATGATATGCAGTATAGACTTGAGCCAGATCTTTAGAAGTGACATTTTTCCCATCAGAGGTTGACCATGAATCCTTTCATGATTGGGGATACTAAAAAGGTATAGTTCTTACACTGGAAGAAGGTGTTTTGTAGTTTTCAAAAAGGAAACTAAAACCCCCAATTCCTCAGTCTCTGAGTTAGTAATTTAGGTAAGCATAGATTTCTGTAAAGCACTTTGCAAGACCTTTTATTGTCATAAACATTCAGTAAATAGTTGAAAAAGCTGGAGAAGTGCTTTGTTCCTACATTAGTTCTTTAATACATTCCTCCCTATATTCCAGGGGAATTTGCAGCCACAGATAAAGAAAATGATTAAACTTGACTGGTTCTGCAGCCTTTTCGTTCTTTAATATCCCAGGAGGAACATAACCTGGGGAAGATGGATTTGGGTGCCGGCCGGCTGTGTGTTCAGCTTCTATAGAGTACATAATTTATTTTTATGGGGCTGGATTTCAGGGAAGTTGCTGCGATCATTTTACTGTATGGTGCTTCAACTCAGGGTAGTAAATGATAAAGATGTAATAGGCAAAATATAGTTTAATGAGATCAGTGAGTGTGGCGTTGGGGCATCTCTTGAGAATAACGAAATGCAAAAATAGTCCTAAACACAAGCAGCTGTTAAAAAGGTATTGCCTTAGCAAAACTAAGAGGAAGATTGGGGTTGCACATAAAAATACTGTTATCTAGAGCTATTCAGTTTGGAGAGCAGGATAATATAACAGTGTCAGAAAGATAAGATATGGACTAGCGTTTAATTATGTGGAATAAAAATCAGCTTTGAATTAAAATTATACATAATGTCACATTTTATTGTAAGAAAATACTGAATTTTAACTTTTTTATTTTTTATCACCTCTCATCATAACATCTTTCAAGTCAGCTTATCATACAGTTTTAATCAGCTTGAGTTGATATATGTTATAGAAAGATAACACAATACAAATGTTTGAACTAAGATTACTAAGGTAGCAACTAACTTTTTAAATTTATTTCAACAAGTTTTTCCCCCTGGAAGTCACTGCTGTAAGACGTGCCATGAATGCTAAGCTTAGCAAGCTAGCAAGTTTGACTTTAGGATTAAAGTTGATAAACTAGTTGAAGCTATATATATATATATATATATATATATATATATATATATATATATATATATATATATATATATATATATATATATATATATATATATATATATATATATATATATCTATATATATATATAAATTCCCAAGACAAGATGTGAATTGAAGTCTTGTGATAATAGTGGAGAATTTCATTGCACTGTTGGTACTAGTATCAGGAAAAAAGAGCTACAACACTAAAAAATACAATAACACGGTTTAGAGGATTTCAATGGCTAATATTTAATTCCCATCAAATAAATTTGTATAATGCAACTTATTTGAAGTGATAAATTAATCAGGCTTTATTTGTGCCATCACATGCAAACACTGAGCAGGTGTGTGAATGCTACACGGTGCCAAGTAAGACAGGCTTGTGTCATTAGCATTCAGTAGAACTGTATAAATGAAATAGGGCAACCAACATCATTTTTTGTTGTTGATATAAATGATGTAAGATGGTTTGCTGAACTGCAATATTACAACCTCAGCCCCACCTGTACCATATGTAACTGCTGAAGGATAAATCTTCTGCACCTCAGGTGTGCAATTACAAGCTTCAGTTCTTTATAGACTGACACTTCTATCTTCTTGCAAGGACTGGTCATTTACAATAAATTTGATATAAATGTACTATGACAGAATATCATCAAACTCCCCCTTGCTTGAAAAATAAGCTTGGAAAATTGGGTATGATCCAATTCCCTCTATGCAATCACTGCTGTCAGAAAATTCTCCTCATCTTCTTTTTCATTTTCTCTTGTAACTAGATGCTGTCAAGGCCCAAGGGCTTTGCTGCGCAGTTTGCTTGGCCTTATTTATAATTGGACCCTGTCAACAGTGTCCAGTGCAGCAGAAGTGCAAGGTTTGTTATGGCATCTACTTTGTGCCAATTTCAACACATGGCAGCTGTGAGATGTTTTGTCTGTCATTAATGCATAAATATGGGATGGTGCAGACACAATAGTTGCCCCTACATGTTTGTGGAAGGAATGAAAATTATCAAAGCACAGCTGAAGCTAAATTCTTGCTTGCAATGTAAAAGTGTAGGGTTGTCTATTTACAAGAAAACACTGGTATGTGTGTGTTTGTATACAAAAGAATGGAAGACAAACCTAATAATGACGCCTGTGGTTCCCATCAAAACCAGAATTTTTTTCTGTTGACATGATAATTGCATGTAATAGCGGCATAAAAATCCAAGAAGGGATTTAAAATTCAGCATGGCTCCGTCTCTCTGCTGCAAGGCTCTAGGTTAGGCATGTTTCAATATCCTCTGTTATTTCTACGTTTTCTATGTTCCTTTGTTCCTGATCAAATGTTCTGTTCACCAAATTGTGCGATTTGACCTGCTTTGCTATTTACTAAGTATCTGTGTGGGTGTTCTCCTAATCAGTGTGGGAGGAAGGGGGAAAGAAGCCGGATCATGACTGAGCTTGTCAAGACGAAAATGTTCTGCTTGTCAAGACGTCAGACACCTAGAGGACAGAGGGGAAATGGGACAACATTGATGCATGACTCCAAAACGACACAGTAGAACTTAGATCCGTTTCGAGCAGGGTGTGGGCAGGGTGAAACACGCTACCTGGCTGTAACGCACAATTAGGAGTACACTTTTTTCTGATGAATCTCCGTAAGATCATGGTGCCTTGTGCTATAAATATATTTTTACTTAATGAATTCATGAGCTGTATGGGAACAATGTGCAGTATTACTATATACATCCTGAGCTACATCCACTATCTCCACAAGAAGTCATACTAATATCAGCATTAAGCAGCAGGTCATAACTGTTCATTATTCCATTTAAAAAGAAGAATACTAGCCTTTAGATGTGCAAAGCTCGTTCCTGAAGAAATGCAGCTGTAACTGAAGTGAAAATGGCATCATATGGACATTACGCACTACACACTTTTCACAAGTTTTACTGTATTTTTTCAAACCATGTGATCTTTTATTTCTACTTCACAATTATGTACTACTTTATGTTAGTCTATCAAATACATCCCCAGTAGGGGTATTTAGGTCAGTGAAAGTGGCAACATGAGAAAAAGTTCAAGTAGAATGAACAACTTCACCAGGCGCTATTTACGCCCCTCCTCTCCATTCCAGGAGGGGGCGACAAAGATCCACTTTTTTGCGGGAGAGAATCCAGATTGTATATCTATACAGACCTGCTTATGGTTGATTTTCTTTATTGTTTGTCGCGTTGTGTCCTTGACTAAGGCATAGTTCCTTTTTTACTTATAAAACATGCGCAGGCCGTGTTGAAAACACACCTTCCTTGAACTTGCACACAGACTTTAACCAATAAATCCACTTCTCACGCAAATTTAATCCTGCTCATTAAGAGTTTTGCTTAGTAAACCTCAGAGGTCTATCCTCCCCTCATCACTCTTTCTGTCCAGAATGACACAACAGCCATCCATTTATCACCCGACAAGCGCATTCCAGGGGAGACCCTGGCCAATGGGTAGAGAGGAGGGCGTGACTTTTCTTTTACTCCGGCAAAGCAGGAGTATGAAGTTTCGCGGAACAGTGCACAGCTGCTGGGAGAGAATGGTGCAGCTTCGCGCTCGGCTCAGGTGCGTGATTTTTCCCAGCTCCGTTTTCATCCGCCTATAACTTTGACCGACGCTCACAGGAGTGCAGGCACAAAGTTTTAGACTCTGCAGCTCTGCTCCCCAAATGGCTTGGATTATTCCTTCGCATCCGCACGGGACTGGCGCCGCTTTGCTTCTGCTCGCACTGGTTCTGACAGGTGATGCCGTGGCGACTGTTTTTGACAGCTATGGATTATCATACGCCCTGAGGCCCGAGCTCTCGGAAGATACGATACTGGTTGCCAATAATGGGATCCGCGTGCCATTCGGGAGATCAGTTTTCATTGATCCCATTAACGATTTGGTGGTCCAAGTTCAGCCCGGCGACAGATGCAGCATCACAGTGTTGGACAACGACCCGCTGTCTCAAAGACCGGGACACCTGTCTCCGAAAAAGTTTCCGTGTGAATTTGGCCCCAACGACGTGAGGTATTCACACTTTGGCTCCCGGAGTCCCCCGAGAGACAGAGTGAGGTTGCAGCTCAGGTACGACACCCAAACGGATACAATGATAATACCGTTCATGATGGAGGTGGAGGTGATCTTCACACAGCTGGAGGTGCTGACGAAAAACATGCCCCTCACTGTTGACACACTGCTGGGCACCAGTAATCCTATCGATAGAGGAATTCTGGAGTTCACCTTTGACAGAAGCTCACAGCAATGCAAAATAGCTTCGCTCACCAGCGGCAACGTGATTCCCCGCTATGGGAAACTTGTGGATGAGCAGAGCCTGGGAACAATGGTAGATTGTGATGAATTCATTAGGATGAACATCCGTTATCAGCATACTTTTACTTCAAAGTCCCCGAACAGAGATTACATCCCCATGCTGGTGGAATTATATGATAAAGAAGGAAATGTGCTTAAGCAGGAATTCTTCCAGATTTTGGTGCGAATAAAAGACGGAGAGGACAACACGCCCCCTAAGCCCAGCTTTGTTGCCATGATGATGATGGAAGTCGACCAGTTTGTAATGACAGCAATAACCGTAGACATGCTGGCTGCTGAGGATGTGGAGTCTAATCCTGACGAATTAATTTTCAACATCACTTCCCCTCTCTCCTTTGAAGAGGGTTACATAGTCAGCACAGATGACAGGAATTTACCCATAACCTCATTTTACCAGGGAGACCTCAAAGAATTGAAAATTGCTTATAAGCCTCCTGCTGTGGATTCAGACACTGAGAGGATTTTCCAGGTTGAGCTTGAAGTTGTGGACACAGAAGGGGCTGTGTCAGACACATTTGAATTCATGATTGTTGTCAAGCCGATGAACACGCTGGCCCCTGTGGTTACAAGGAACACTGGTCAGCTACTGTATGAAGGGCAGTCCAGGCCGTTGTCTAGTTCACAGAATCTAGAAATCAGTGATGAGGACAATTTAGATAAAGTAAGAATTAGTGTAATTGATGGCTTGAGGCATGGAGAGTTAACTGTTCTGGGCTCGAGGAGAAAATTTTTCACCCCAGCTGACCTTGACGCTGGAGTAGTCATTTATCAGCATGATGGTAGTGATACATACAGTGATAACATTATCTTCAGGATGACCGATGGCACAAATGAAGTGGAGTTTTTGTTTCCCAATCACTGTTGTGCCTACAGACGATGAGGCACCTATTATCAATGCCAACACTGGTTTGATTTTGTTCAAAAATCAAGTTATGCAGATTTTCCCGTCAATGCTCAGTGCTGCAGATATTGACTCAGAAGATTCTACCATAAAGTTTGTATTAGAGCTTCCCTCTCCAACAGTGGGGCAGGTGTTGCTGCGTCAGTCTGAGGCCCCAAAGGACCCATCTACCTGGAAGTTTAATACAGAGGATGAAATGTATGAGAAAGTAGTGACTGAGTGGCTGCAGCAGGACATTATCGATGGAAAACTGTTTTACAAGCACACAGGGCCTCACAGCACGAGCACAGTCATGGATCAATTTGTGTTTAGAGTACAAGATGACAATGATCCCCCAAATAAGTCAGGTAAGAGCACATTCATAATCAAAATAATTCCTGTTGATGACCTCCCGCCTGAACTTTACCCGAGTACAACCTTACAAATGACTGTTCAGGAGTACCAACTGACGTACTTCCGGAAAAAATTCCTCCGCTACACTGACCTTGATTCAGAGGATCGAGATTTAAAATACACCATTATCCAACCACCTACAGACACAGACGAGAACAGCCCTGTTATACTAGGAGCCCTGGTATTGACTGAAACCCCAAACACTGAAGTCACAACGTTCACACAGGCACAAATTAACCATCATAAAATAGCCTACAAACCACCTGATGTTGAGCTTGGAATTACCACTCATGTTCTACAGTTCAGATACACTGTGGAAGATGTCTCTAGAAATAGTGTGGAGGGAGTTTTCACAATACTCTTAAAGCCTGTGGACAACAAGCCACCTGAAATAACAAACACCGGGTTTACTGTGCTGGAACGTGGCAGACATATCCTCACCAGAGCCGAGTTGGACACCACAGACACAGATACAGACAGCAGCAAGATAACATTCACTATTACACAACCTCCTCTTCATGGTCAGATCCAGTTCATATTCACTCACATGACAAAAGGGGATACCTTCAACCTTGAGAATATTGGAAATGGAATGATCTCATACATCAACAATGGAGATGAATCAACAGCAGACTTGATAAAAATAGACGTCAGTGATGGGGTGCATGTTGTTCCAATTTCTATAAAAATTACAGTGAAGCCAATTGATGATGAGACTCCAATAATCGATCTGCCAGCGGGGACAATAGGCTCCTACATAGATGTTCTAGAAAATGAAGCAACAGAAATCACAAGTAATGTAATTCAAGGGAGAGATGAGGATACAGATGACCTCCGTTTGACCTTCATCGTTGAAGACAAACCTTCATTTGGTGAAATCCTAGTGAAAGGAGTTCCATCGAGCACGTTTACTCAAGCTGATATCATTAACGGCTTTGTGGTCTACGCCCATACAAGCGGAGAGATTGGCTTAAACACAAAGGAAGACTTTTTCAATCTCACTCTGACTGATATGTCTGATGAGTGGACTATAGGAGGAAATAAAATTACAGGTGTCAGAGTTCATGTAACTATTCTTCCCCTGGACAGTCAGGCTCCTGAGGTCTTTGTTGGGACACAGTTTACTGTTACTGAGGGAGAAAAAAATGTAATTCAGATTCTTCATATAAGCGCTAATGATGTAGACACCCCTAATGATGACCTTCTTTGTACAATTATTGTTCAACCAAATTCAGGGTATGTGGAAAACATCTCTCCAGCACCAGGCTCAGAGAAATCCAGGTCTGGGACAGCTATTAGTGCTTTCACCATCAAAGACATAAGACAGAATCACATTTACTATGTTCAAAGCATTCACAAAGGAGGTGAGCCAGTGGAGGACAGGTTTACCTTCAGATGTTCTGATGGCATCAATTTCTCTGAAAGGCACTTTTTTCCCATCTCCATAATCCCCTCTAATGATGAAAAGCCAGAGATTTACATGAGAGAATTTGTAGTTATGGAGGGCATGAACATAGTTATTGACACTCCCATACTGAACGGTGCTGATGCAGACCTCCCGTCTGACCAGCTCACATTTTTCATCGCCAAACCTCCCAGACATGGATTTATTCTTAATCAGCTCACCACTGGAACTCTCCCTGTGTCAAACTTCACCTTGGAACAGATCAGGGATGGCTCTAGTATTGTGTATGAGCATGATGACACAGAGACAACAGAAGATAGCTTTGAAATTGTCCTCACAGATGGAAAATTTAGTGTAGCGAAAAAAGTAATAGTCATGGTTATTCCTGTGGATGATGAAACCCCGAGGATGGCTATTAATGATGGCCTAGAAATTGAGATAGGTGATGTTAAAGTAATTAACAATATTGTTTTAAAAGCCACTGATCTGGACTCTGAGGATAGTACGCTTGTGTATATTATCAGGTACGGGCCTGGCCAGGGGTATTTGCAAAGAACATTGTCAACTGGTGAATTGCAAAATATCTCAGTTGGGATGAATTTTACGCAAAATGAAGTAGATCAGGGGTTGATTTTATACATCCACAATGGGCAAGAGGGAATCCGAGACCTCATTAAGTTTGATGTGACAGATGGAATCAACCCTTTAATTGACAGATACTTCTATGTAACAATAGGTGGGATTGACATAGTTTTCCCTGATGTAATCAATAAAGGAGTGTCCCTTAAAGAGGGAGGCCGAGTTACCTTGACAACTGATCTTCTTAGTACAAGTGACCTGAACAGTCCAGATGAACACTTGGTTTTCACAATCACCCGTGCTCCTGTGAGAGGACACCTGGAATGCACAGACACACCTGGGATGCCAATCTCATCCTTTACTCAGCTCCAGCTGGCTGGTAGCAAAATCTACTACATTCACACAGCTGATGACGAGGTGAAAATGGATAGCTTTGAGTTTGAAGTGACTGATGGCTACAACCCCGTGTTCCGCACTTTTCGCATCTCCATCACTGACGTGGACAACAAGAAGCCTGTGGTTACGGTACATGGCCTGGTGGTGACTGAGGGAGAAAACAAACTCATCACACCTTTTGAAATAACAGTTGAAGACAGAGACACTGTTGACCGCCTTTTGAGATTCACAGTTACTCAAATACCTGTTCACGGTCGCCTGCTCTTCAACAACAGTCAACCTGTCACCTCTTTCACAAAGCAAGACCTAAATGAGAACATGATCAGCTACAAACATGATGGCACAGAGAGCGCAGAGGACAGTTTCTCCTTCACCGTCACTGATGGAACCCACACAGACTTTTATGTCTTCCCCGACACGGTTTTTGAGACTCGAAAACCCCAAGTGATGAAGATTACTGTTCTTGCTGTAGATAATGGGGTGCCTCACATCATAGTTAACAAAGGTGCCCAGACATTGAGGCTGATGGAGAGAGATCTCTTGGGGTTTGTGATCACAAGTAAATCCCTCAAAGCAGAGGACAGAGACAGCATTCAGGATTCTGTGACTTTTAGGATTACTGTTGCCCCAGAACACGGTTACCTGATCAACCTTGGCAGAGGAAATGCAACTGTCTCCAAATTCACACAAGGTAAGAGAACTGCTTTTAATGTTTCTACTGTTCTTGCAACATTTGTGTCATCTTTCACATACTCTCTCTGAAGACTTTGTAATTCTCAAAGATGTTTGATGCTAATCTTAAACCTCCTTATATTTACCTGCTATGTTAAACCTCCTCCCCATTTGTCATTATAAAAGCAATATTTCCTAAGAAAGGGTTTAATATTTCACCAAAAGCTTCTTTTTGTAAATAGAAAAAAGTCTGTTTTCAGGGCCCCAGGCTTACTGGCTCTCCAGAGGAGTGTATTTTTCCAAGCAGTGCCTGGTGGGTTCACTTTTGGAAAGAGCTGGTGGAGATTTGTACATTACTGGAAAACTATTTGCAAAGAAAAACCAAGGGAAATATAGATATGGTGGTAAATAATATGAACTGCAAACACGTTGAAGGGAGACTGGCTCAAAGGAAATCACTAGTTTTGTAAACAACACAAGGCTGTGCCGAAGTTATATTTCAAACAAGCCAGGGGGATGCCTTGGTTAATGGTAAATATAGGTGTAGCAGCACATCTGTTGTGTCAGTGTCCATGTTATTTCTGCTTAGATTTATGGAGCCACTGTGCAAAGGTTATCCTGAGGTAATTAATATTTCAGCAGTTTTCACATGTGTAAATAGACACAAGCTATGCACCACTAATAACATTTTCTAATCCACCATTTCATTCATTTGAAAACTTTTTGACATAAATAACTTAAGGCATGAAGGGTTAAACTTTACAAATTACCATATCAATGATTATGAAGGATTCTGTTTAACAATATGCAATCATGACTGCACATATTAGAATGTATCACTCTATGTCATTTAGGATTTTGGATAAATTTGAAGCATTTTTAGGAGGCAGCTTTGCCTCATATGCATATATTCCAAGACTTTCTCCATGCATATTTTATCACACGGCCTGAGTCTGCATTAGAACGTAGCAGTCAAAAATTGTTTTCAAGAAGCACGACGGGGGAAAAGAAAAAAATCTGAACATATTTTTCTCCTTGTCACCATTCAAGCCATGGCAGTTTTTGTTGTTCTGCTTATGCAAATTCTTTCTTTTTCAGCTGAAATCGATGACATGAACATATGCTACATTCTGAAGCATGGAGACAATGCAACAAATGACATTTTCCATTTCTCCATTGAGGACAATGGTAAGTTTGCTTTCTGTCAATAAGATATTTGAAAAGTTTGATAAGAATCCTTCTCATGCTGATACTGGATTTGTCTCAAATTGAAGTATGAGAATATTTTCTGCATGTAGGAAAGCCTATATGTACACTTAGATCACAGCATGTAAGGCAGAGTTATATACAGGACAATATTTTCTCTCTGATTTAGAGGGAAAGCTATTCTGTTTATGTTGTAAAATAGATTTTGACTCTGTTGTAATTTCTTGCCTTCTTGCTTATTACCATTTTATTTAAGCATTTGTGTTAGTTTTACTGCAAATTACCCAGTAGCTAGTACTACCTTATGGTTGCAACCTATAATTACTGGTTATTTTTCAGCAAGTAATTATTCATTTAGCAAATGACTAATTAGTAAAGCAATTAGCGAAGACCTTCCCTCTAACGAAGATTTGTAATCAGGTGCAGGCTCAGTGAATAGCTTGTGGCAATGATGTCGGTGTTGCCGATTAGCAGAAGCAGTGTGCCTTGCAGTGTGTCCTTTTCTCTACCCTTCAGCTGTGATGAGTGAGCACAAAGAGCCGCTCTAATAGGGGCCCTCTTTTCCCACAAGTATCTCCCCGGCCTTCATATTTATATTCTCATTTTGCCATTTTTTTTTTAAGGCAAATCTGTTGCTTCGGTTTAAATCAGTGGTAACAGGTGGACGGGGTACTTATGAGTGATGACTTAAAAGTAGAAGCTGGTTCTGAATTGCAGATTTTCATCTGAGCGGCTTGCTAGTTTTGAGCAAAGGAGAAACTTCTATGTTGGTGAAGCTCCGTGGGTCCCACCGTTACTATCACACCTGAGTAATTTGTCAGGGATCTCTGCTGGTTTTCTACCTATCTGTCACTCTTTTAATGACATACCCAAATCCCACACCAGTCGTTTGTTTTCCAGAGCTGATAATTAGATTCACTTTATCAGGTGTCACAATAATTTTTATGTTGTTTTACATTTAAAACAGGTGATTCTAAACAGCATTTTCTCTTCCGCAGTAATTGCAGCTTTTTCGACACTGACCATAATTATCATTCTGTGACATTTGAATTGCGCTTTAAAGTTTTTCTGTCTTTAAACATTTCTAAGTAGTTGGTCTGCCCATCCACAAGGACTTGTCATGTACTGCACTGCAGCTGGTGAGGCAGTCAGTGAACATTTTTTCAATGAGATTTGAGCTGCGCTGGTGGCAGCCCTGATTCCCCAGACGGCGCTTGCAGCTCTTTGAACAGCCGTGTTGTGGAGGAGCTGAATGGTATTCTACAGCACACAGCTGCACCATGTCATGTTAAACAACAGAAAACATTCTCCTTCTCACTTCAACCTCATTTAGCCACTAAAACTTTGCAATGTTTTTTACCCCCTCAGTAAATAGTTGCTTTTGATGGTGCAGCTGCTTATGGTAATTTCAGGAGTTTGTGCCAACAGATGTGAACTATCCGTGTGTTTACTACTTGAAGGGCATGTAGACAAAGTGTTTTTGCTGCCGATTGCCATTATTTCAAAATGTGTGCTACCTCCTTTGCACATGCCATTGTCATGTAAATACTGTCATTATAAAAAAAGACCCTTTCTGACATCTGGTCTTTTTGGTAGCAGGATATCATAAAAATGATTTAGTGTACTGGCTTCTGTAATAACAAAACCTATGCTGTCAGGATTTATTCAACAAAGATCACACCAATTAGAAAAGTGTTTTAAAGTAAGAATTAATTGCATCTTTTAATTGAACCACCTATAGCAGCAATATGTTGAAGTAATTGTTTTCTGTGTGTCTTTATCAGCCATTTATGTTGAGACTTCAACTTTGGTGGTTGCTGTTTATTTCTGTGCTGTTCTGTATGTATGAAATAGTTTCTACCAACTATTTGTTGTTCATTTTGACAACTGACTAAAGTAATTTTAGATATTCCAGTCACTGTCTGCTCTTGATTGTGGAACTCAAATAAATCATACCTATTTTCACTTTTCAGACATATTTAATGAGAATAGTTTAGACTGAATGGGGATCAGAACAGACATAAATCAAGAAAGAGTGTTATACTATTTTTCCAGCATACTGTAGCGCTTTTATTTTTTGCCATTTGTTTGAGGAAATGGGAAATAGAAGTAGTTACAGTCAACACGCCAATATGAAGTATGACATTTGAGTATGAGTGATCAGCCTCATTTTTGGCCCATTGGAATACATTTAAAATTTGATCACTTTTCTGAAACATGCAGAAATTAATTTATGAGTATGAATATTATTCATTCATATTTCTGACTAGATATGTCTGAAAGAAGGCAATGTTTAAATTTAATTGATATAACTAACCCTTTCCAAAACATGTTTTATGTATATTTAAGGATCTAAATAACCCAGCATTTAATAGATGTTTTCATTTTATTGAGGATGTTTAATTATTCTAAATCTGGATTTCCAGCATGAAAATGTCACTTTTAGCCAGGTTTATTTTGAAGCTTGAAATATTTCCAGACTCATCACATACATCTAAAACACAGGATGGTGAATCAATGTGTCTCCAACATATATTTATATTGAGTCAGAAGAGGATGCCACTGTGACAAGCAAGATTTAAGACCGATCAGATGCTTTAATTAATAATCCAGAAGTGAGTTGATATATTTTTTTAAAAAATTCAATGACCAGTAAGTTTACCTCTTTTATGTTACTTCTGATAGGCATCCTCTCAAACTAATACATTACATTTCCATTTTCTTAATTCCAGACACATAAAACTCTGGAATGAAAGGTTGCCTTCTGTGACCGTGTATGTAAATATTACAGCAAATGCATATGTATTCTCCTTTTTGGATGTGTTTACATCAATATGATAAAAGCAAAACAATTGTTATCAATCTAAAAATGAAGCACTGTGTAAATAGATAGTGACAAGCCATTTATTATACTTCTTTTATGTACTTAGATTAATTGGACTGCAGCCCACAATGTTACTGTACTTTGTTGAAAGTGATATTAAATTTTCTCTATTAGCTTACTTGCCATTGACTTACTGTGACTTTGTTTTGTAATTGAACTGCCAGGGGCCGAGGCTTCCTCTCTGCGGCAATTAATCTCCGGCTTTATACACTTTTTTTTAGACTTGCATGTTGTGTTAAGGGCCCAATTTAGAATTTAATTTCAATGTTTTATCAATTTGTCTTCGCCGCATAATAGCTTAAGATGTCTCTTTCACCTCCAATAAGCTACAAAGTGTGATTAAACCTTAATATTTTCCACAATATCTGGATGTAAAATAGGATTTTTTTTTGTTTGTGGAAGTACAGAATTTATAGCAATAAATAGCATATTTATCCACACTACTGAGAGGTTATTTTTTTCTTAAAGCTACCTCAGATGCCTTTAAAGTTCTTTTTTCTCCTACACACAAGAAGGGAAGACAAGGCTTAGACTACTGCTTTGAAGTAACTTAGCACCTGCAAAGCAAAGGCGCAAACATAGCTTTAAAGCAAAAATCTCCATAATTACTTGAAAAGTGTTTTGTTTGAAACCAAATTGGTATATGGATGTTTGTGTTTATATATATATGTGTGTTCACAAGGAGTGGGACTGCTCTTGTCGTTTTAAATCAGTTAATTGATGTGTTTTGGTGGACTCCAGCACTCTTCTTGTCTCCTGGAGATTCAAGTGCATTCAGGTGAGCTTACCTGAACACACACAAGCCCTGGCATTCCCAGGTAGTTGTTTGTTGAGTTGGATCCCTGTCTGCTTCCAGCCAGTCAGTCAACATTACAGATGTTCCTAATGACAGACACAACTGCTGTGGTCTTTGTTTTCCATTCCAGACTTTCTTCTATGTTGTTTTTCCTTTTCCTGGGGAACCTGGAGACTGAAATAGGTCATTAAGAGCTCAGTTCTTAAAAGAAGTCTGAAAGGAATTTGACGAAAAGAATTCAGCAGAGAGTCAAGTCAACAAATCAACAGTTTAGAAATTATTGTGAATAATAACAAAATAGAGATTTTTTTTAATGTAGTGAAGTGTTTTTATCTTTAATGCACTTCTGCAAGCTTAAAAAGTATGTTAGTTATTTCTGCTCCATGAAATAAGGTAAGCTGAAGTCACTGAGTCCTTTCAGCTGATAAATCCTCTGAGCCATTTCAGGCCTCCAGTCATATCTGATACGTTGGTTGTCAACATCTTCCATGTTACCAGCGTGTAATCGGCTGTGACACAGAGCACACACTCCATCTCTCTTGTCCCTCATCCTGTTTAACTCTAGGTTTGGAGGGATTATCTTACTCCCCATAGCGTGCTAGCGTACAACAAAAGTAAGATAGGACATGCACTCACATGCAGTTGCGAGGTTAGTATACTATATTATTCCCATCACAGCTTAGGTGATGACTCTGCAGGTTTTTTCTGTGCTTCTCTCCTGTTATTAATGAAACTGTCTGGGCTATACTTTTCGTGTGGACCGTTACATTTCTCTGTCCTTGGAACCTGTATGGTATGAATCATATGCATAAGGCATGCTGTAAAACTTGGGAAATTACATAGCTGGTCATGTTGCCATCCTTTAAGGAGATTTGGAGGACATAAAGTTATTTTTCAGCTTCTGCCTGTGCTTGTTTCATGTTTGTTTTTCACATTTTGTGATTAGAAACCTGACATTTGATTGCTGAGCTTTTCCTGGGAAACAGCTGCTTCATGTTGTGAATAAAAACACACACACGCACACGTACACACACATAAATTAGAGTGAGGATTTAGGCTAATCTTTTTAATTTGGTTAGTAATTTGGGTCATTTTTTGCTCCCTTGTCTTTGTAATTTTCCATACCAGCCTCCAATACAGCTATAGTACAGCATACTGCAATATATTTAAAGTTTATTCCCTAACATGTGGTTTGGATGAGCCCATACCAGGTTTTTGGCAACAAAATATGCATATATTTTTTTTTTTTTTTTTATTAAATTATCTAATTAATTGTAGTTGAAACAGAAAAACAACAATTACTCCTATTGCTGCTAAAACGATGGAATAAATTTGCGTTTAGGAACATATAGGCAAAAATCTATACAAAAGGCCACTATCAACATGCCACTTGGAGTTGTCCAGAAGGAGCTTCAGAAAGAAATGTTTGGTGGTTGTCCTATAGTTTCCACACCAGGACTGTCAGCTGGAACTGGACATATTTCCCAACAGCCTAATTTGAGTTTGCTATGAAATTCAGACTTTTTCCATCGAGCTGACCCATGTCTAATTTTTTGACAAGAGTGTGAACCAAATTCTACTAATAAGAAAAAAAAAATGTTGATAACTTTATCATTGATTCAATGTCCCAGAGAATTTCTGTTTTACTCTCATTTTACCTTGAGAAAAATAAAAGGTAACCCTGGATGATTAAAAGGTTCCCTTTGCCTTAATGTGCCATCAGCAAGTGTAGAGCCAAGGTTAACAAAGCAAAGACGAATTCCCAAAAGCATCAAAATCCCAGGCTCAGACTTGTCCTGTGAAAAGATAATATGTGTCGTCATGACTGCCTTAGGATATCAGTTTAGCAGAACTGAGGTTGTCTCAGGAGTCAAATGCTCCTTAGCGTAGGCCAGCGTCGGATTCTGACAGCTTCTTTATGGAGTTCTCACAACTGGAAAGGCTGACAAATGCATGTAAGAAAATACAAATGACATCAGCATCTGAAACAAAAAGAAACTCATCACAATTAAGTGCAGTGTACATTAAAATAGAATCTAAATTAAAATGTCAGCCTCACACAGGGGGAGCAGTTTTTAACATATTAAAAACAACTTTATAAGATAGTTTTGATAGAGTGGGTGTCATTAATACTAAAGCTGCTGCAGTGACATCTCCTTTTTTCACATTTGCAAGGCTTTTGTTGGTTTTGCTAAATCACTCTGGATAATGTGTTTTTTGGCCCCCAAATCCCAGCAGTGGGCTGGAGCTTCTCTTCTCAGCATTGCTGCATATTAAGCCCCTGACAGCTGGTCTGTAATGTCCCAGCTCTCTTCAGATGAGGCTTGGTTTAGCTATTTGAACCCCGTGCATGGTACACCTCTTTTATGTGCACTTATTATGCAGATTCACAGTGGCACAATGAAAGGATCCATCCCGGGTCCATTGTGAGACCAGCTGCCTGATTCTTTAATCAGAGATCTAAAATCGTTCATCAAATTCCTTGGCTACAACTGCGGTTGATAAAAAAAACTGTTTTGTCGCTGATTTCTTGTCATTTTCTCTCTTGTTTACAGCAATGTGAAAAACAAAGTTGTAATTATTTTTTTTCAGCCAGCATGCCAAATAAGTGTAACATTGGGGTGAATTGTGAATATTGAGTAACCTGATGGAAACCTTCTAAGTATTGTTCATTTTCTAAACCAAGGAAAATGAGTAATCTAGGCATAGATAATGTCAAGAGTATGACATTATCTTTGAAAAGCCAATCTCATAAAAAATGCTGATGAAACCTTTAGTAGATTTTCATTGTGGTTCAAGCTTCTGCTCTCCACCACATGCTTTCCATAAGTGTGGTCTGACTGACAGGATATAAGGTATCAGCTTGTCGAGAAATGGGAAGGGGGAAGAAACCGAGCAGTTGAAAGATAGAAGTGCTTTGTTGGTGCTGCTGTTGGTGAGAGCAGGGCGTCAAGTTGCTTCCTGTCGCCTGAAGTGATGACATGAATGTGCTGATGTGCAGTTCACTCCCCAAACACCACCTATGTTGACAAGTAGTGAAATGTAGTAGAGCAGTAGTGGCTTCATCTGCATTTGAATAGAGCTCACCATTGACATGATTAGGTGTAAAGAAAGATGCATGCTGGAATGTGTAGGAGAATCTTAAATCTTCACATTTCTGAGAATATGCGCCTGCCTCAAGGCATGAGGAATGAAATCAGTGATCTCTTCTAGTTTTGCTATTTAGTGGTCAAAGATTATCTTTGTAATGTCAGCCTTTAAGAAGGCATCAAAAAGATGGTGTTCAATTGCAGTTTACAAAAGGAGAATTATCAAATGACCTGTTTCTTTGTCAGTTTAGATGACTGTATGCAGTGCTGTATTCAGATTTCTTCAGATTTAGCTTTTTCTCATCGCACAAATTGTAACATCAGACAAAAATAACCAGAGTTAAACCAAAAAACTATTTTTGAATGGTGATTTTGTTTATTAAAAGTAAGAAAGCTATTCACACCAGCCTCTGAGAAAAAGCAATTACCCTGAAAGCATAATCATCGATTGTGCCAAACTTGGCCACAGCAGTTGACATCAAATGTTTATTACTGGCAAGTTTTCCATCTGGAATGCTGGCATATTATTGCAGAATTGTTTTAAATAAGCCACAGAAAATGAGTCTCCAACATTAGGATCATGCAACAATAGAATTTAAGTCCAGATTCAGACTAGGTCACTAAATCTTTGTGTGTGTGTGTTTTTTTTTAAATTATTTTATTTTATTTTACATTTCACAGGTAGACATACTAATGTGCTTCATATCACTTTCCTACAGTAAAAATCAAAGTTAATTTTAATTTAAGGTAAAAAACTAATGGCTGGACATTCTGTTCCAGGATTTCTTGTGGAAAGCAGAATATATAATTTCATTTTTTACAGAAAATCACTTGGACCATGGAGAGTAAAATTAGCCTCACCTCTGATTGTAGGTAGTAAAATTGTTAAGCAATCTAAAATGTGACAAAAAATCAAAAAGGAAAATATTCTGAAATGGGACAAAAATATGTTTACAGTATGATTTGTTACAACAATTTAGTACTGTTGTCAGAATAATAAAACTAATGAAACTGAATCAAAAACCATGTTTGATCAATTGTTTTTTGTTTTTTTTACTTGCCACTTATTTGTTTTGGAAGCTTTTTTTTTCCATTTGCAAATGAAAACATCAGATGTTTTTACTTAGATTAACTTTGCTACATTTTGAAAATTGTTTTATGTGTGAAGCGGTTATATAGAAATCTGATTAGGGGAAAATACTGTACACCTCTTCACTGTACCATATATAATTATAAAAATATTTACAAAACATCCAGTACATTTGTTCTAGTCTGTAGGCAGTTGAAGTTTTGCATTGTTGAATGTTTCGATCTGCCGTCCCTAATCTTTTCTGTCTTTGTCACAGATGGGTAATAGAGAAACTTTAAGACAAGCTAAACCCAAATCTAAAAACATGAAAACTGTGCAGAGTTTCAATGAACCCTTCCTCCATGAAGAAAACAGGAAGGTCTTGCTGACAGAAATTAACTAGACCAAGCAGGGGCTTATCTTAGTTTTCCAGCAGCTGAGCTGGGAGTGAAGAGTTACATATTAGCAAGCAAATAGGAAGATGGAAAAAAAAAGAACCAGAGGGTGCAGGTCTAGACAACTGGGCAGTCTCATACTGTGCTCCAATCATTCTTTAAATCCCCAAATAATTGGCTTATGCATAATAGTTACCACTAAATGCTTTGAAGGTTATTACTGGTCAATTTTCTTTTTGAAATTGAGGATTTTTGTGCCTGTCAGGCATTCTGGAAAAAATCCATATGATAAAAGCAGTAATTTAAAATTTTAATTTAAAGGAAATTTAACATATACTGCTAAAAAAAATAAAGGGAACACTCAAACAACACAATATAACTCCAAGTACATCAAACTTCTGTGAAATCAAACTGTCCACTTAGGAAGCAACACTGATTGACAATCAACAATGATTTTGTTGTCAGCACATTCAACTTTGTACAGGACAAAGTATTCAATGAGAATATTTCATTCATTCAGATTTAGGATGTTATTTGAGTGTTCCCTTTATTTTTTTGAGCAGTGTATAACATTTTGACTTAGATCCCACAATTGTTGTATTAATTTTCTATATCCAAAAGGTATGAAGGAAAAGAAGCAAACATCAGGCAGCCAGGAGCACTGCCAAAACCTGGAATACCAAACTCTGGTATCGATGCACAACACAAAGGTCGCTCAAGAGAAAAGTAGTTATATCAAAGCATGAGCTCAGCTTAATTTTGAATCCATAAAGAGGAGATTTATGCTGCAATCGAAAAAGTGACAAGGAGGAAATCAGAAGAGTTGTTGTCTGAGTGCAGTGGATTGGAGACTAAACCAATTTAGTAGCAAAGTTAATCTAAGTAAAAAAGGATTTTAAAACACTGTGGGGAACCTTTGGGCATGCAAGTAACCCAGATAGTGAATGACTGCTTATAACAAGAATTCTAAACACTAAAAACTCTAATCTTGGTAGCACTCCAGACGTTAAAGTCTGTGCTCCAGTTCTGACCATCTCTGCTAAGTTTATTCCTGTGGCTGTCCGTTTTTTGGTTTCTCCAAACACATCCATGATAAGAATATTTTATCTAAGATAATCATACAGGTAGCTACTGTGCAAGTCTTACTTTTTTCAACAGTCTTGTCGTGTGGTATTTTATATTCTCGTCTAGTTCATCTTCTTCTAGCTCTCAGGAAGAAATTAGACCCAAAAGTGCTAAACAACCATTCCTCAGATGTATCAATGATCTGGGTGTTGAGTCATAAAAATAATCCTCTATTCTGCAAGGTGCAAACAGGTGTATTTCAGCATGTACAGATACAGGCTGAATATTACAATGAAACTACCTCATAATTGATGAACTCCATTGGGGCTTGTGCTTAAAGAAACAAAAGCGCTATCTCCTCTTTTCCCTCTATCTTTCATTTTTTTCATTATTACTCCATTGCTATTCTGCGGCATCCTATTTCATCTTTGATTCCACTATTTTCACTTCGTCTCCCACATTATCTGGCCATTTCCACTTTTAAGCTAATTTCTCAAATTTGTTAGCAGCTTTTGCTGCTTCCAAGGCTCTCTGAGGAGCAGACATTCAACACCTGCTTGCTTAATTCACACACACAAAGATACAATAATTACATTCCAGATTCAAGCAAATAGTGGCATATGGGTAATGCACTCAAAGGAGAACATGCATTTCTAGGGTTATTCTCATTATTCACAAAACATTTTGAGGACACTGTCAGATCTCTAACTGAATAAGTATTTCAATGTGTATATATTTTTTTTACATCAACAAAAAAAAGCCCTAAAAAGTCACTTTAACCCAATGCTATGAATGTTCTAGCTGAAGGAAAAGCTTTAATTGTCTGACAGAATCTGCAGTCAAAGAGAACTCTGCTACAGCGACACCGGGGTAAAATAGAGGATTTTCTTTCATGATAAATTTTATGGTCACAAACAACTGTTGTCACCTGGTGGTCTGAGCTATCTGTCCTAGGGGGAACATAAACTGTGTTATGTCCTCTTCCATCAGCTTTGTCTTGTCGCTTCTCTTACATCTAACATTCCAGGTGTTTCATAATCCTGGGGCAACACATGTTTCTAAATCAGGTATATTTTTGATGAGTGAGGAGAATTCTGCCCTTTGTTTACCTTTGCTTAGCTCAAACAGGTATTCAGTGTACTGCTATTAAAATTGTTTTTCTTTAAAAAGTAATCTATAATATTACTTCTGCCATCAAGTGACAGATTTTAATATTTTTCCAGATGTAATGTCAAAAAAATATTTATGCTGGAATGGGAGTTGAAAAGAATTTAGCAATACTGATTCCATTGTAGATCTCACTTATTAATTTGATTTCTTATTGATTCTCAGATTGATTCTCAGATTGTTCAATGAATTAGGAAATAAAATAAAAATACAAATGGGTTTGGCTGCATGGACAGTTCTTACATTTGGTATGTCTGTTGTTTCAGGAAGAATTTGAAATATTAAAGTATCTCCAGCTGTGAAAAACAGCCTCTCAGATGTTTTGTATTATTTATTTTTGACCGTGTCATTTTACCCTGCCTAGATGAAAGGTTTAGCAAACAAGTGTGTGAGCCAGCCTCTGAGCCAGCCTCCCTCTGACAGTCCTCATCAACTGAAGGTTTATATGAGATGACGGAAATTGCTAACATTAATGTAGTAAACAGGACCTGGAGAAGTTTAATGTTACTTTAGATATTTACGGCAGGAGTTGCAGTGAGCAAGAAGCTCCTTTTTGACAGTCACAATTGCTACTAAGCAACGTATCAAACACTTTATATTTGTGCAAATTAATTTAATGCTGTGTAGTTAAACACTTGAGCATGTTGGAGATGTTTCCTCCTTTTAAAGTATTGCAATTGGGCATGATATTGTATGTTTTTTGTGAAATGTAGCCATACTTTGGACTTCTTGTGCTGCGACGCCATCTTGGTCTTAGACCAGTGCGTGTACAATATGACATCATGCAAATATGTCTCATGTTATTGGAGCCGACAAGCGTAATCGTTAGGTAGAGAGATTAACAATTGCAAGGAACTGAACTACTCAAATTCCCATCCTTCATCCATGTTTTATTGTATAGTGCCTTCCTGATTTTGACTAAAAAGGTGGGTTTTTTTTTAAATAATTATTTGCTTTTAAAACCAAATAAAAACCCACTTGAGGCTCATTAATGTTTTGTACTTGCTTTCAAAGGTTTCAACCCTAGTTGATGATGAAATTATGCACTACAAATGAAAAATATTTTAAAGGGCATTCATTGTACCTTAAAGACTCATTTCGAATAAGGCATTCCATAATAGATTGAAAAAAAAAAATGACATTACCATACAGGCATCTGAACTGCTGTGCTGAGCGGTTTTGCATTTTTTAGCAGTCTTGTTGTGAACCAGGTTTTATTGCATATTAAATTAGCTTGTGATGTTCAGATTAGCCCATGAAACAATAATGTAACTGTTTATCCATGTGAAAAACAAAATTGTTTGTTCAACATCTCAGTGCCATACTAACAATAATTTGCATGCAGTGGCTGAAAAAAAACCAATCTACGGCATAATATGTTCCAAGCATCCCTAGATGTGCTTTTAACTTGCCAGTGGAAATTTACATCCAAGGGTTTTTGTTCTGCTGCACAGACTAATCATCCGTCTAAGATTACAAGCAAGAGACAATAACAATAGTAAATGCTTAGAAAATTTCATTCCTCTTTTCATGAATGCAGAAGAGCATTCTTATCTTTAACATGCAGGTTTTTGCTGTTCAGCTGGATGTCTCCTTTTCGCCAGCTGTAAACAAAGGACAAAGGACATCCAACACCTATTTAAGAATTACCATTTTATTCTTGCCTTTCAGGCAAAAGCCCTTCCGCAAGTTGGGGATTTGTAAGTAACGACTGTGAAATGCGGCTGAAACATGTTTGTTCAAATGACTCCAGTGAAGGCCAACCTTGAGAACAGACTCACCAAATTCCCAGCTTTATTAGTATGGTGCTCATGACTCTGTGGGACCGGGATGGGGTTTTTTATATTCTACGGCCTCACACTGTTGCTTTCAGCAAACAGTCCAGCATTATTCGGTCTGACAAGAGAGCAAACACTGTGCATTGAGGGGTCAAGAAATAGCTCGTCCTCTTTTGTCAGGTCCTCTCTTCCTGTATTCTCATGTTTATTTGTTTTTTCCTGCATTTTCACACATAACCATGTTGCTTTTTACCGTCTTTCTTTTCCTCCTTGGCATACCATCACACCATGAAAACATTAAGTTCAACTATTTTTTTTTTGTATTCCTGATCTCATTCTCACAAACATTTTGAATAATATATGAAATGTCGGTTCATAAAGTAGCTAAGGCCAACTACAAACATATACTAAGATGTTTTTTAAATATGTGTTTTCCCAACTCTTTTTTCAAGCAAGTATATTTTTAAAAATAAAATCTTTTCTTATAAGAAAGGTTGAAGTGCTGGCAGCCGTATGTTTCACAGGAGTGTTGACTTATGTGTTTCTCTTAATAAAACATTATTCAGTGCAGCAAAGTTCAGCCCACCCAGAGTAAAACTTTATTCACAGTCCTAATACAAACAAGGAAAGTTAGAACTAGAAGCAACAGAATGTATTAGGCTGCCCTTACATACAACAGAGACAATTCATCTGCTTGTCTCTGTTGTATCTGTAACCTTGACTTAATCGCAACCTGCACCAGGATCCCACACAAAAAAAGACACAACTTCACATAATTTGAGTTTTTATTGTAAGGGAAAAATCATTCATTGTATTTTGGAAGATTTAAAGTTACGGAAGAACCATACTTTAAGCAGCAGATGTAACAGATGGACAAAGATACTGAAAGAAAAATTGTATTTAGCAGCTTGAACAGCGTTTCTGTGCAGATATAGACACACAGAACAGACCTCTGTTTCACTGAGTGGAAGGTGATAAATAGTTACCAGAATCATGAAATATTCAAAACTGTAAAAATGCAATCCTTTTAAAACTGTAAAAGAAAATTACACAACACAATTTTTACTGTTCAAAATGCTGTTTTTACGCTAATACTAATAAACTAATGTTAAATAAAGTGCCTTATGGACCTGTGTTTTTGCCAGTCTTATGAATCACAGAGAAGCACAGTACCACCCCTTCTCCACCCATTGCTGCACACTACCAGTCAGCTGGCTAAATGAAGGCTACTATGTTTCTCATATGTATATAAAAGGCAAATTTGGCCATTTGAAAAGATTTGTATTTGCTAAAATCATGAACATTTTCAGCATGGAAACAAAACAACCAGCAAACATCACACTTATAAGGTGATTGCTCTTTTGAAAATATAGTTGCTAAGCTGTTTTTAAAAGCAATTTAATTGTCAGTACCGTGATATGATGAAACTGCTGCATTTTTGGTTTTCTCTTACCCTCAGAATCTCATACTGACACATATCTAGTGCTTAACTGTGGTTTTATGAAGGAAACATGTAAAACATTCTGCTACTAATCCTGGCTGTTGCTTTGCCATCTGGAGTCAAGTTCTATATCATATATTGCTATTTGATAAATAGTAAAATTTTACAAATAAAACAAATCAATGTAAGTAAAAATGTGTATTGTGGTAAAAATAAATTTAGAAATAAAAAACAAAAAAAACCTGTATTAGCTTAAATCTATATGAAAAAAATATTATTAAACATCGGTGTTTTCTTATACAGTGACTAAATCAGCTATTTCTGTTTTAAACCAAACCTTAAGGGACTGAAATAGGAATTCACTTGAACGATTTTAAATTACTGTGGGTTTTGCTCAAAGCCTGGCAGCGATTTGTCTTTTTCGCTCTTGTGTTTTTTTAGTGGTGTGCGAATGGTTTACCACAGCTGCTTGAGCAACCTGTGTGTTCATCCCATAAATAATTGACTGGTAAGAAGTGAGAAACTAAATCCACAGTGACCTTTATGTGAGTGCTGAAACAAGCCCTGTAGCTGCTAATTCAGCCTTTTGTTGGTACTCCCTTTTATATTGAGACTTGAGGCTTTTGCTTTTTAAACCTTGCGGTTCACTGTTAATTAAGACACTCGAGGCTGTGTCCTCTGATTGACAGGAATGTTAGTCAAGGACAATCAAGGAGCAGTTTTTCAGACCTTTTCTACCAATTCAAAGATAACGAGACCTTTATCATTTGTTTTTATAGCTATTTAATTTTTTTAAGACCCCTTATTTACAGCCTTTTTTTCTAACCTATTTATCTACATGTTTTTAAGTGCACTTGTCACTAAAATGATACATGCTGTGCCTTTAATAATACTATTAAAATTCTTTCCAGAGTTTATAGTAATTTTGACCTTGTCATGTGATTGGATTTTCCTGCTTGTGGAGGCTTGATCAGGAAGAGTTGCTGATCTTTAGTATGTGGCAGGGCATCTTCTGTACTTTGCAGGAAAACAGCAAACCAAACAGAACCTTGAATTGTCAGACAGTTGTTTGCTAAATTATCATTCAAAGGTTGCCTAGGTAAACATAAATCCAGCCGATAATAATTCATTTGTTCTTAAAAATCCATCAGGTGTCTGTGTAGACTTGTATAAGTTTATTAAATAATTGTCACCCTCTGAAAAGTCAGTAAGGATGCTTTGAAAAGTCAGTAAGTATGCTTTGAGTTATATTTTCAAAAAGAAATATTCCTTTGCATTCGTCAAATCAAATATAATTAGTGTTTTTATGACTGTTATACAGTTGTGTTTTGCTAAACACAACTGACATCATAGCACTGTGTGAGGACACATCAGGTTCCCAGGACGGGAGTGACCTTTCCGTATAATCAAATTGAACAGTACTTCCTCTGCTGTGTTTTTGTCTCGGAACACAAATAAAAGGGGATTTCATTTAAAAAAAAAAAAAAAAAAAAAGAGCTTCCTGGATTCTTCTTTGCCTCACAGTAGACAGTAGACATATGAGAGGCTCCTACTTTGTGACCAAAAGGGACAGTCACAGTGTGGTTTCCGCAGTAACCTTGAGTCAGAGTTAGAAAACAGAATGTATGAATGGCAATGGGTTTTTTTTGTCTTTAATTTCTAGCTTAGATTGAGTTATTTATTAAAATTCTTGTGAAATCATGGTAATTTATATCTTTCCTTTTATGTAGGCATATTACTGCACATGGCTCTACATGAGAGAAAATGGATAGGGCTTTTTGGAACCTCCAGTCCAAAATGTTAAAAGTATATGTGTCACTTTTAATCTTTGTCTGTTTGGAATAGTGCATGTGTAGTGGTATGACAGGGGTATCAGTTTCATTTTGTTCTTTGGTTTCCCGACCCACATTGTCCTGATTGGATATGGGTAGATTAGGGTCCATACCTGCTGTTTTTATGCCAGAGTCGAAGCATTGCCAGCACTGATGAGTTTATAATATAACTAATACAGCTTATTAGTTATATTGTCTTTATTAACAAAAGCATAACTAGACATTGAATCCCTCATTTAGAATTATCACCAATAGTTTGATCACTTGTGCATTTGTTTGAGATGGTAACCTCACAGGATTTTCCTGCTGAGAGCAAACCTCTTCTTGCCTTAAGCTTTGATGGGTTCTTCGACCCCGGCATTTTTGTTCAGAAGCACCTCTGGCCTTTCTCTTGGCCTCCACAAATGTTGCCTGAGAGTGACCGCGGTGCCAAAACGGCCATGGTAGCAGAATGGGTTCTGAGGAGAGGTCAGATTTACTGCAGAGAACTTCCCTGAGAGGGTACTAAAAGGTCTAGGGCTTGTGAAATAATAACTGTGTTAAATCTTTCAAGCCGTAGCCAACTCTCCACTTGTGACTGCAGAGACAAGGCTTAGGGTGATTAGACCATATCATGCTTTCTCTCTCTGCTTGGCCATGTATTTTTCCCTTCAACAGGATTATTATATCCACTTTCCCTTAATTGGAGGGGCATAGAATATGCTGGTATAGTCTGGTACTCTGAGGGACAGGTCATGAAATAATCATACTATACCTAAATGTTGAGATGAAGATGAATAAACATGTTTTCTCTGACAGGGACCCATTCTTTTTACAAAGCAAAGCCATGCAGAGATTCTTTCCCTATTAAAATGGTCTTTAAATTTATGTATTTCCAAAGCAATATCGTTCCAGCAACAAAGGAAAAGTGAAAATTTGGTTGGAAGATTTGAAATATCTATCAACATTTGACATGTTGCACAACTAAACAGTTTAGAGTCTCCCTTGCAAATATATTAACAGAAGACAAAGTACAGTGAAAGTGGAATTTCAAACCATTTGAAATCCTCCCATGTTATAGGTAAAGTGTTTTCCTATCAGCATACTTTAACCAGTAATTCTACACACCAGATTATATAGTGACTTATATAACCCAAGATTTTAAAAAGTTACCTTTTCAACACTTTTGTCGTCACGTTGGTTATACTTTTTGAAGTATTTTTAATAACAAAGAGTGACCGCTAAAGTGAGTTTACTCCAGCTATATAAGTATATAGTTATCTAATACCACCCCTCCCTCAGCCGTAACATATTAATTTAATACATTTTTGTTTTAAATACTACATGAGTGTATCATAAGTTGAATCATTTGTATATAACTCATAATAAACAGACACAAAATATAGAAAATAAGCACTTTTAAATAAAAAGTTGGATTTTTGTGAATTTCTGTAACCAAGATTTTTGCTTAATATGTTTGTATTCAAAGTACAGCAATATAGATGAATTTTAAAAAAACTGTAACATTGAAGTGTTTCACTATAAATATGGTTTGTAGTGTCTTTTGTTTCAACCTGAAGTGTGAAATAAACTTTAGTGGAGTTTGAGAACAAAATATGTGTATAGGGTTATGTCTGGTTGAATGATGTGTGCCCAATTGATTTTTTTTATGTTTTTTTTTTTTTTTGGGTATTTTATTGTAATCCATAAGGGGCCCAAAAAATCTTTGTACCTCAGCATACTAGTCTAAAGTATGCTGAGGTACTTAAATGTTTCAGTGCATCTATTTAAAATAAGTTGTTTAATAAAGTTTTGTTTAAGATAGCAAAGAAATAGCTGACATAAAGACTCACTTGCAGTTATTATTAGTAATATAAAGCGTATGCTCGGATTTTATGTGTTTATTAATAATTTAAGGCCGTCTAAAGTAAAATAATCTTGTTGCTTTTACTGCCAATTTAGTCTCTTTTTATAACTCATTAATAAATAACATTACTACAGCATACTGGCCAGCAGTTTTTGTTGCAAGCTAGTGTTTGTGCAGCTTTATTTTTGTTTCTATTTAAAAAGATCAGACAAATTATGTTTGATAGTTAATGAATGATACATGCATATTTTTAGGTGTGCTGTCATTTAATCAACATTTACAGGTTGTTACCTGTTCATAGAGTCTGAGCACTGCGATGCTATCTCTGTAGGCAAATGGCTGCCTGTCTGTCTGCCCTGCTGAATTAACAGATGGGGGTTCATGGGGCATTGCAGTTATACAGTGCTTGATGGTACCCAAATAAGGCCTGACTGCAACATGTATGTAGGGAGGAGACAGGGGCTCTACGTTGGTAGAGTCAGGCCTCTCACATTCTTTAGCCTCTCTGAAAAGCCTTCTGTCTCTCATCACACAACCACCACCATGTGAGCAGAGAGAAGTTGTACAGCTAAATAGACTGTTTATTTATTTTAAAAAAATGATTAAGGTACAAGGGGTGCAAGAAAGGTTGAATACTTTTTGAAATGTCCACTACAAATGCTGAGTAACCTTGAATAAACCAGTCAAGCAATCAGTTGATTGAACTAATAAGATGTCCTGCAGAAATTGATATAATGAATAATGCTTTTTAATGGCTGTCAAGTCCAAGTCAACAAAATGCAGTTCAGTTAGAAGGAGTGAAAAAAAGGGATTTTGACGTAGTTCGCTAAATCTAGTCTCAGCGCTTTAAGGCCGAGCTAAAGATTAACTTTGCTGTTTTCCTTGGGGCCTCTTTGAAGTGGACTTACTCCAGCCCCTTCTTATCTTAATTAGAAAGAAATTTGGAGGAGTGAAGCGGTTCTTTCGAAACTGGCACCTCCACTCCCCCAGTTCCTTGAAGTCTGTACTAATACAGTTTTACCAGGTTGAAGTGTTTTCTCATGTTATTTTAGGCTTATGGTGTAAAACTATTTTATGTAGACTTGCTTCTGTGCAGTTTCTTGTGTATTTTACTTGTCCACCCTTTTCAAAATCTAACTGAAGTTCATTTCACTCCAATAAAGCAATCCACATTCATTGTTTATTGCCAAAGCAATCTGTAGTGGTCCTATATTTCAGTCCCAAAATGTACTATTCCTCATTCATTGATCAGTTTTTTCAATAAAATAGAAATCACCAAAATTATGCTTCAGTTTGCTTATCGATTCTCTCACTGCCTAATATCTGCTTGCTGGCCATTAAGATGGCGTTTTTAAAATAATTTAAAATTTGTCTGGCTCTTTTTTTCCATCATTACAATTTCCACCTTTTTCTGTGCACCTTAGCACTTGATAGTAAATATTGTTATACCAAAGTCTTCAAATACATTGCTTCATTTCCAAACCCCTCATAGTAAATGGGTTATAAAGCTGAGGAGTCAGGATCTCTCTTGAGTTATTACTGTAATGATCCAACACAACCTATGCTTCTCTAAATGTTTGCACAGAACCTGGAACAGATAGATGTGTGTGGCATTTCTCTCTCAACACTAAAATATCTCCAAAAAAGGCCAGGCTGAGCAAGCTGAGTAGCCGCTCTGCAGCCAACAGACTGTCCACTGACAATCTGGCCAATCTGAGAAATAAATCTGTTCATACATCTAAAATATGTGTTTATTTGGAATTCATGACAAAACTATAATACAATATCCAACTTTCTGGCTGTAAAGCTGAACTTCAAAAAGACTCCAAAATATGAAGTCTTAACTCAATGTCGACTAGGACTAGTCGATATTCCTTCCAAGAATGTGTCTGTTCCAGTGCTGACATTTGATGGGATCTGTCCCAACTCCAGCCTTTGGAATCTGGAAATGCACCAAGGGAAGGATTGCCAACTTTGGATGGGAGTTTTAGAGTTTTAGGGTTTTGGGTGAAATCAGTAGCAATCCAAACATAGTATGAACAAATTTAAATCAGAATACTTTACTGTATTAAATGCAAAACTGAATGATTTGTTGCATTGATGCTTACTGTGGCTGGAACCCTGACAAAATTAACAATGTACAGTTAAAAGACTGTTCTTAAAGTGGCTGCTTAAACTTAAAGCAGAAAACTGTGGATTGTTTTTTGTTTTGAAACAAGAACATACCTCTTTGAATCTCAGTTTCATGAACATATTATGTCCTTGCTGTCAAGTAAGTACTCTTATACGTACTTATATGACATATAAAAGTAAGCACCTTAATGTAATAAATTTTATTTGAAGCATAAATTTTATTGCCATGAACAAGATGCTTTATTGTTTGCCTTGGGGCATTCTTGGCATATGCGTCTGACAACAACTTAGGTAGTTTTTCTTTAAAAATGTTCTAAGTTTAAAATCATGGCCAAGATACCAGACAGATGGCCAAGACTTACTTTTCTTTTCCTTGGTGAGGGACAGGCTCAAAAGCTTAGGGATCACACATGCAGTGTTTACCACTGGCATCCGTGCCACACTGCTGGCCTTAATCCAAGTGGTGCACTGAGGTCCTGTCATACAAAGGTCACCTGTCTTCAGAAGACTGATGTGGAACACACAGGAAGAAAAAATCCTGCTCTGTAGTAGACCTTGGGAAGGCATGACTCATGCAATGATTGCAGTGTCTTTTTACCAGGTACTGTAATCGAATACAACTCATTCTGCATGTGCCTTTTTCAACCAAGACATTAAAGATGAAACAGGAAATCTTGCTTTTGTTGTATTTTATTTCATTTAAAATTTGTGTCTCAATGTGTGTTGCAAAAACCTTAAAAGTCAAGAGAGTCATTGCTTTCGTGTGATTTATGCACTGTTACACAGGAGCAGGGAAGATTTTATTACATGTTCAGGCACAGATGGTTGTTTATATTTCAATCTTTATCAGGACTTTATGTAGACTTCCATTCAATTTAGTAACTGCATTTATGTCTAACCCAGACATTATACTTAATCCTAACTATTACTAGTATATTCTTATCCCTTAGCGTCACCAAAACTCAATTAAAGCTAAATATAATCCCTGAGCCTAAACAACGAGGCCCACCTCATATTGGCAGGATTAGGAACAGGCTTTGATCTCCGCAAGGCACATTGGTCTTCAGAATGTTAGTGAATATGCCAGAAGAGGTCCTAAGAAGAATATAAATAAGTACACACACATGCATCATATCGGGACTTTTCATTGACTTCCATTCACTTTTCCCTTCATTTCTATAACCTAACCCAGACTTTCACCCTAAACTGATTTAGGGTGAAATCAGATTCCTAATCCTAACCCTAATAATCTAAATCAAATACACACCTTAATCTTAAATCTAATCCCTTATCCAAAAACAGTATTTTCTTGAAGGGGGCCTTATAAGAGCTTACAAGGTGGGAAGACTAAGACACACACTTACACACGCAAACTCCCACATACATCCTAACCTCCCTCACACATAATACAACACCCATGGTGAAAGTGTAATGGCTCTATGGCGCTTAAAGAGAAAAGGAAATGAACGCAGCGAAGTGGTCAGCTGGAGGTGACAGATTTACTGACCATAACAATAAGGGTGGTGCTGTGCAGAGACTTTCACTGGTGCCTAACATAAACAACAGCAGCACTCTGAATTCTTTCTGCATTGTTCCTGAACCCTCCTGGCAGTTTTGCTTTTATCCCACCTCTTTCTGTACTGTTAGCTGTTTAGGGGATCACTCATCTGAATCTCTCATGGCTCCTTCCTAATAGGAGAAGCCAGCAGGTCTTACTGTGCAGGCTTTAACTTTTATTAACCTTTGCCATTATTTACGCTGTTAGCTACTCCTATGGCAATTAAAATATCAAAGTCTGATGCAGTTTCTTTATGCGTCACTGTGTGTGCTTGTTCCAATGTTTTCTGGTGGAGTTTGTGTATGCGTGCACGTTTGATGTCTGTTTTTGTGCCCGTGCTTTGAGTCTTTATGGTCAAATGGTAGCAGTCTTGCCCTTCGGTGTTTTGAGCTTATAGTCTTTGAATAGAACTTCAAAAGGGAAGAATAAAACATCTCAGTCCATCCAGAAAACAGACACCCTTCATCTTAATTAGAAATAAAGCAATTAGATTGCACAAACTTTGTTCCTTTGACTTAAGGGTTTTGCACACCGCATACCTCCCACTGAGTCCTGGCTAAGACTCAAAATCAACTTCCTAAGATGTCAATGAAATCGCTCTAATAAGGGATATTAATTTTTTGCTCCAGACTAAAAACAACCACCGTGTTCATTTCAGAAATATATTTTGGATACTCAGTCCTGGCAAGGTTATCTGACTATGTTTTCTTTTGCAGCTTTGTAAACTGAAGAACCTTCTTTCACTTCTATGTGCAGGAGGCAACAAGCTGAGAAACCAGCAGTTCAGGCTAAATTGGGCTTGGATTTCCTTGGAAAAGGAACACTATGTGGTGGACGAGGAGGTCAAGTTCCTAGAGGTGGTGCTGAAACGTCGTGGTTACCTGGGAGAGACTTCGTTTGTTAGTAAGTAGATTTTTCCTCAACCTGCCTTTTTCGGTTGTACAAAATCATGTCAATGCAATGAAAATTGAGGTCCTCAGATTTTATTTTACAACTATAACTTAAGATTCTAACAAAGAAGTGCATAAAGAAGATATTGTTTGGCAAGCCATTATATTGAAAGACAAGCAGACCCTTTGATAAATTTTGGGACAAAAGTAAGATTTGCTCAGAAATTCAGAAGGGTCACTCAGGTTATGACCTTTAACCTCTCTCCTCCGGCCAGTGTTTGTGTTTCAATCAGACAATAGCAAAGGACAATCCCATAATGGCTGTGCGTTCACATGCATAAGGCCTAAGTTAGTGACTATAAAGGATGAACTCAAACCGTGAATTTACTAGAACAAAACACTTTTTAAATCTTGTTTGTTCAAAAGTCTCAAATTCTTGCTACTGGTACCATTTTTTATTGTAACTAAAATGGCTTCTTGCTAAAGGTTTACCTGTTGAGATAATTTCAGCTGGTTTTATATTTTATTTTTAATGACCCCAGATCTAATAGTGAAACATAAAATGTAAATGTTACAAAACATTCTGGTCTGCTTTTTACTCAGCGTGTATTTGCACAAATGCTTTTGAATTATTGAAAAGTGTAATCTTTTAGTTTGACTCACAATCTATTGCTTCTTCTTTTAAAGGTGCTAAAAGCTTTTATTGGGCCATTTTCTTAAAAACATAAAATGAGTACATCTTTGTTCTCTCAACATTGGGTGTCTCCTGTATCAATCAATTTTAACTGGTCATTTTCAGCATCAATGTTTAGTTTTTTTTTTTTTTTTTTTTAAGAAATACCTTAGAGAAAAGTTTATAGTTCAATAAAATCAGCTTTATTACAACATCTCTTGCAAAAACAAAAATGATATTTGATTTTATATGTAAAAATAAATCAAAGTGCTGCCATGACTTTCTCACTGCTCGCTGAAAAAGTTTCTCATAAAAAACCTTTTGATGAAAACTTAGGATAGCTTAATTTGATCTGCCATGCCGAACTCTGATCAAAGAATGCCCCCAGTGGTGGGCTATTGCCTCACTGCTCTGTGTACACAGTGAATGCTGCACCAGTTTGGAGGCTACAGTTAGCCCACCTGCCATGAATCCTTAGAAAACTGCTGTGATCAGGGCCATTCATCGCAGGCCTCGTGTGGGGCATAGAATTCGGGCAAATTATATTTTCTCCTCTCATGGCTCTTTGAAGGCTGGAGATCTTTTAAGCCGCACTGAGTGTGACTGTTTTATCTCAGCATAGACGTGCAATGGCTTTTTCCCACTATCTAAGCTTGCATATCATAGTCCAGTTTCATTTTCATCAAATACTGAAACCGCATTTTAAAAGAACTGCTAACTTTGCAATCCTCAACCTGAAAATTATTGGATATGTTGTTTATATTTACAAAGTAACTATAGTTTTCATAGCCTTTTCTTCTGCAGTGTTTCACATTTTTTATGCACAGCTACCTAACGTCTTTACATGTTTTATGTTGCTGCTGTTTCTGCGTGCAGTGATGCTTTTTTTCCCAAAGCTCTGATGCATGTTATGTAGTCAGTTAGCAAAGACAATGAAGGCGCTGTGTGACATTTCACTGGCCTCAGTGCTCTGACCCATCAGGAATCATGCCAGAGTCACCGCTATGGTGACTACGAGTGTACAGCCAAACAGTGGGCATACAAAAGGTCAGAAACTGCATGGTGGACTAAAAGCATTTTTACTGAGATCAGTCTGGTTTCAACTTTTTGATTTTGTTCCTGCCAGGATGATTAAAAAATTGCATCCCCCTTTATCAGTTTTTTGGATTTCATATTTAGCTGGTCGTATTGCTCATCAAATATCAGCTCAGTCTGAAACTGTAGAATTATCATTTTCATTTGAAAAATAAAAAAAGATGTGATTTCTAATGTTTTTAGGACTAATGTTTAATTAAATAAACTGGGCAACAGCTTACAAAAAAAAAAACTACAGAGAAAGAAATGAGTTGCACATCGAAGTGTTAACATCTTGTTATTACCAAACAAATAAAAGAATTCCACTATTTATAAAAAGTTGTATGCTGCTTTTATAAGAAGGAAATCAACAGCAGCACTCTGAATTTTTTCTGAATTGTTCCTGAACCCTCCTGGCAGTTGTGCTTTTTTGCCACCACTTTCTGTTCAACTCATATTTTGAATGTTATCAAAATCTGACTTGTTCGATGGTCTACTTCAGCGCTTTATCAGGCAGAGAGATTAGAATTGGAAAAATTGTAAAGAAACAGTAACGTTTCAAGGTTATTAAACAACAAAGAATCCACCCTGATTAAACTTTACAACAGCTTCTGAAATAAGTAAAATGAAAGGAAAAAGCTAAACCCATTTGATCCTTTGTGTTTTTCCCATAAAGGATGCTCTATTAAAATTTTACATGGCTTTCATATAGACTGAACAACACAGCAACAGTTTAAAAGTTCACAAACACATCCTGAATCTAAACTAAGAGTTAATTTTACCTAAATCATAAAATCCAGTAGGCACAACAAAGTAGGCAAGAGAGCACAGAGCCTTTGAAGGTGAAATATGAAGATTAAAAATTCACATAGATTGTAGAAAATAATAATAAGCAAAAAAATCCTCATCTTTCTTTAAGGCATCGGCACAAAGGATAATACTGCAGTGAAGGACAAAGACTTCCGTGGGAAGGCTCAGAAACAGGTGCAGTTCAACCCAGGCCAGACCACAGCCACCTGGAAAGTCAGAATCCTGTCAGACAGCGAATATGAGGTGTCAGAAACCTTCCAAATTGTTCTGTCCGACCCGGTGATGGCTGCTCTCGAATTCCCAGAGGTTGCCATAGTGGAGATCCTGGACCCAGATGACGGTCAGTTGCTATTTTTCTCAAAAATATGTTTGCAGCTTAGCTCAACGTGGTTTAAAGAGTCATACCTACTGCTACAATTGCCTTTGATTTCTACTAAGCCCTTGCATGGTTTTGAAACACACTTAGAAGTTCACTTTAACAGGTAAAGATGTCAGTTATGGTTTCAAAGAAGTAGCAACAAAAAACAGAATTACCACATGCTGTTTTTTCTACTAAACAGAACACAAAAGCCTGACAAGCAGTATGTTCACATAGGTACTGTACAAAACTCGCTAAACCAGCAATTTTCTCATAGTTTGTTTGTCTTTTAAGTTGTAGAGAGCTTGGTTTCAAAGAAGAAAAAAAAAATCCCTCAACCTTTATCAAAGCTAGCTTCATGTTTGGATTTGATCATGGAAATTCATCTTTCATCTGCCTGAGGGCATCAGAGCTCTATAAATACAGCGCTAATCCAGAAGATAAAAGAGGGCTGACAAAGTAAAAATACTGAGCACTACCGCATTATGAAGCCTGGTACAGGTTCTAATTTTAGACAAGTATGGGCTTTGAAGGTATTGTCTTTCCTCAAATGTCATGGAACATTATTAGACAGATTGGTTTTGAACTTCATGTGAAATGCTCATTGTGATAACATGGAAGAAGCAGAGCTAGAACAGATAAAAAGGTGCTGATGAAAAGAAAATGTTTACACTTCTAGAACTGGAATAGGGAAGAGCAAATATTGATCCTATAGGTTTTTACTGAACAGAAATTTGTTTCTAGACATTGTATAATAATTAACATGTTTATGAAAAGCTTGTTTTTAGGCAAACACTTGGAGCTGGAGGCCTGTCAAGAAAACAAAAAAAGCCAACTGCCTTTCTTAAGTAAAAAGGTTTTGTTTGTGTTTTTTCCTCATGCCCTGAGCAGCCTCTGTTGTCCTACAGCTACATCGATTATTATTGCATTCTACTGTTTATAGTTTTCAAAGTTTTAAAGTGTTTTGGCCTATCAAGGTCACATAAACTCCAAAGGCTTAAAAATATTTCCTCTATTTTTTTGTCTGAGAGCATATGCTTAGAAAGGCCGCAGGACCTCCACACAGAACCAGTGAGAATAAATTATTACAGACCAGACCGACTACATTAGCTGAAATTCAGAAAAACTAAGTATTGTGGAGAGAAGCTAGGATATTATGTGTTGTTTGCACCGGGTTAAGAAAGGACAACACATTTATTTACTGCCTGAGCAGTACAATGGCCTTCCTGTAGAGGTACTGATAACTGAAGCCAAAGCCATTTAAAAAGATTTTCTGACTGAAATGCTGCAAAATTATTTGTGTTTTGAATGACCTACAAAACGCATGGAAAAAAGGTTTTCAAAAAATGTTCATTAAAGAAAATGTGGGAAAAAAAAAAGATAAAAATTCTTGCAAGAAAACAAATCAAATCGGAGAAGCAAAAAGCAAACTTGAAAGATGTTTTTTTTAAATCACGACATTTTCCACATTTAATAGGTCCAAACAATTACATGTTTATGGTGCATGGTCCAAAAAAAAAAAAAAAGGTGGTAAATCTCTTGATAAATTGGTAAAAATGTTCTGTTTGCATTCCTGTATTACAGTGAAAACAGATTGAACGTGATTATTTAACTTTTTTCCAACATGCAGAATCAACAGTGTTCATACCCTCAGCTGTATACAACATAGAGGAGGACATTGGTGAGCTGCTCATCCCTGTACTCAGAAGTGGGGATGTGAATCAAGAGCTTATGGTTATTTGCTACACTCAGCAAGGTAACACCATACCTGTGTGTGTTAACATTAATGCTGTCTTAGTTATTGTTGGCATGTGGTTTGCATAATCCTAATGTGTTTTAACATTGCGTAACCAGAAAAGACGCTGCAGATTTCTTCTTATTTAGTTTTATAAACCCTTGACAGATACAGTTGCACCCAATTCAGATTTTTCTTTGAAATATCAAACATAAAAAGACATAAAAACAGCATTCAAAGGTTTTGTCTCTAACCATTCTAAGAGGAGTCAGTATAAAGCATTTTTATAAAGAAAAGGCAGACAGATCAATAACTAATTTTAGCAATGAGCCTGATTAGCAAGAACAGCATTACTAAACATTAATAAAAAGTGAAAAGTCACAGAGAACGTCACAGAATTGCCAGAGGGGACTGAATACTTGCTAAATCTAGCGACAAAGTTGCCGAGTTGAAAATTTGTTCTTCCCCCAGCAACAATTTCCTTCCTTTCCATCAGAGTGATCAGGCTCACTCACTGGAAAAAGAAAGTTTTTTTTGTTTTTTTTTTTCCAGTTGGTCACAGGTTAGAACTTGTCAACCTAAACATTGTTGGTCCGGTCATCCATGAGCGCAGATCCTGTAATTAGTGTTGTAAAGTATATAAATGATGATGATGATTCTATTTAGATGTTAATTAAATAATCTGCTTGTTTGGTTTTGTTGGATAAGATTCTGATCTGGAGAGTTAAGATTAGCAACGAGGTTCAATAAACATTTTACAGAAAATTAACCATTTTGTATTAAATTATTGTAATATTGTTTTTTGGTTGTTTTTTTTTAGATGCACTGCAGACTTGATTGTTAATTCCATAATAGCTAAATATATTGTTAGAAAAAAAGGCAAATTGTACAACAGATCATGCTTTGTATTGTGTGAAATTTCAGCTCATTAAATTTGTATTCTGTAATTCTCTTTTCTGCCCGTTCAGTTTCCGCCACAGGCACTGTCCCCACCACTGTGCTGTCCTACTCTGATTACATCTCTAGGCCTGAGGACCACCACAGCATCCTGCGCTTTGACAAGGGAGAGATAGAGAAATCCTGTCGGATAGTGATAATTGATGATTCCTTGTACGAAGATGAGGAAAGCTTCAATGTCACCCTCAGCATGCCCATGGGAGGACGCCTCAGCTCACAGTTCCCCACAGCCAGAGTCATAATCATTCCAGATATGGATGATGGTAAGAGAGCATTTCACTGATTGTAACTTTGCATTAAAATGCAATCAGTCCAATAAATTACAGGGCTGTGATTGTTCAGTGATTTCTTTGGCAGTTTTTTTTTCTACTTTTTACATTTTTAGAAATCTTTTAGGAATGAAAAAACAGCTTTTTTGTTCTAATTGCCCTGTGTGTTCTTTATGCCACGTACAAAGTGTAAAAATGTCTGAACTTGAATGTATTCTTACAGCAGAAACAATGACTTCAGGAAAAGTTTTGAAATTCCTTTTCAACTCACCCATAAAATTATCAAGGGTCTCAGAACGTGCTGTTGTCAGTGGCCATTATGTTTTTGTATATTCTGTTTGCTTGTGTTTCACTGACTGTGTCTGTGAGAGAAAATGTTTGGGTGTGCAGTCTTCCTCCTGGGAGGTAAAGTGTTTATCTCAAATCTGCAGGCACGCATTGTTGGGCTGCTGGCTCCCATATCTTCCTGATTTCCTTTGTTCCGAACACCTGTCTCCTTCTCTTCTCTCCCCTATCAATCTGACAATCTGTGAAAGTACGGCTCCATTGAGGACTCCATAAGATTGTAGGCAGGTCACAATGAAGCCAAAAAGCTATGCATAATAGTAAAATTATTCAAAATTTACCTAAAATAAAATCACTTTTTAGTCATATGTCTGAAGTGATTAAACAATATTTGGTTATAAAAAATGTGTTGATTGTTAACTTTTAAGAGTAAAAATATGACTACTGATTCTAAAGCTTGAACTTTCATGGACAAATTTGGATTTGCATGAACGTACAATTGCAAACCAGTAGAACTGAGCAACCAGATGATAATAGCTAATAATAGCTCTTTTTTTAAAAGACCAAAGTAAGTTCATATGATTATGTAAAATCTACTACAGTAGATCACATTAAGAGAGCATTTTCTTTAAAACTACTAAAATAAGATATGCTTTTTAACCACTTTAGAGTTGCAGTCTGAAAACGTCTGGATTTTTCTTTAAATATTTTCCTGTTAAGGATAAGTATGGAAAAAGAAAATAACTTCAGACTTTATTCCTTAATCTCCAGGAGCTTGTCCCTCCATTTGTCCATCTATTTGCCCTCTGGTTTTGCTCAGGTTTCATATTTTTTAGTCTTTACTACAGTAGAAATATCATCCATAAATTTATGGAGTGGATTTTTCTATTTCTACCTTACAAAAATAGACAAAACAAAAGAAAACAAGAAACACAAAAGAGAATTATTTACATAAAATCCTAAGAGAGCTTAAAACCACACAACAGACTGTCATTATTTATTAAACAAAGACAAAACGAAAAAGTTGTGTTTGAAATGGGGTTTAAATATAAACCTTTAGTTCTGATTCTTGTAAAGTTTATTCTCAATTAAAACTACACAACCTGTCGACCTGTGCTTTATTGCCGACATATACAATAGATCAGAATCCGGTTTATAATCCCACAGTAAGAAAAGTTTGGAAAAGCGTTAACACATTTGCTCTTTGCAGACTTTTAGTATGGAAATTTAAGATGCAAGTCATGTATTTAATGACAATTAATAGACTCATAACACTGCAGGGATCCAATTAATATGCTAAGAGCATAAAAAGAACAGCTATCAAAATAAACGTAAAGGGATGCACCGATTGATAGTTCTTTTTTTAGAGGCTTTTCTTCCTTAATTTCTTAACTTCTTTATTCACTGACCTGACACTGAACTTTTCTCATTTTCCTCCTCTGACTGGGTAATGTTTTCTCTGGGATCCTGCTGCTGTAAATTGGCTTACAGATTGCTGCAGAAACTTGATTGCTAACTTTTTTAAGGACCCTATGGCTTTTTTTCTTTCTTATCACTAAAGACTAACTGATTTCTGTAAGCTATATCTTAACTAAGAGACTTTCCTATTTTACTCCATCTTTGTTGAAATCTGTAATTTCCCAGTAATGTTGATAAAATTGGTCAAATTCTGCAGCTTTCTTTAAAACCTGCACAGTGAGGATCTTATTTAGTCAATTCCGTTCTGTTTTATCCTTCCAGTCTGCTTTGAAATGGAGGATGCAATGTGTTTATAAAAGTTAGCAAACTGTTGTGGCAGGGAGTGTAAACTGAGACTGAGCTTGGGAGCTTTTCACCCGTATTACTCTGGAGTATTGACTGCAGCTGCATTAAGTGTTCTTCTAAATGGCGTCCCTCTCCATTGAAACTAATAGATTTCAATTTCATGGTCTTTACTGATGGCTTTAAATGTGACAGTGTCAGTCATGGGTGTCTTTTTAGCTCCCATGTTTAAAGGTGACACATTTCCTCCCAGAATGAAGAATCAATGATGTTCGAAAATAAGTTAAGCAGTTAAATGAACAGAAGTTTCAGAGAAATTTAGGCATTTCTCTGAAACTGTAGAAGGCAGACCAAATTTGCAGAGTCAGTCAGAATATATGTGTGATGTGGTTACTGTTATGACCAGTTATGTCCTGTGCAGAAAAATGGCAACGCATTTAAAAGTATTAAAGAGGGGTGTAGAGAGTGTCTTACAAAAGTATTTGTACTCCTTCAACCTTTTTCCATGTTACAACGAGAACAGTGGAAAAAGACAAACATTTCTTCAGTTCTTTTGTAAACACAGATTCTAAAAGTGTGATGTGTATGGATGTTTGGTTCCTCTGAGTCAGTACGTTGTGGAACCCTCTTTTTTCTACGTCTGTGTCTCTGCTGGTTTTGATCAGGTTGAAAGCAAATCCTTTGTACAGTCTTCTTTGAAATTTTGCTGAAACTCAGTCAGATTGGAAAAGCAGCTATTTATTTATTTATTTATTTTTGCATAATTTTACACTTCCATTCAGTACAATGCCTCTAGAAACATTTCAACACAAAAATCCCCCCCCAGCTAAACAAGGTGTGGGGCATCAACTAACTCACTCACTCTTTGGTTACCTAGCAACCACCAGTGGTGTTTTGCCACTGTGCCTCACATCTACTTAAAAATAAAAAGACGACGGCTTAAGAGCCCCCTAAAGCAAATGAGGGCTCAAGAGGACAATATGGATAAAACAGGAAAGGTCACACTACCAGTTTGCCAGTAGTTCTAATATTTAAAGCAAAAAAAAACAAAAAACAGAATGATTAATTATTGATATTGATTGATTTGAAGCACTTATGGAAGATAGTGTTTGCACAGTAATAGACTCCAGAGCGTGTGAATACCGTTGTTCAGCCGGAATATTCTGAGTTCAAAACTAAATAGACTCTGTAACCATGCATTGTAAACTTACTATATTATTACTGCGTCCTTCCGGGCTTATGTCTGTTTCACTTTCTTAAGACGATCCAAATACATTGCAAATTGACCACAGTCACATTCAGTTTAGTTGGTTGTCGGTTTTGACCTTGTGGAAGCTGTCCAGGGCGTGCTGCACATCTCAGTCAGTGTCAGCTAAGACAGGCTCCAAAACTCCCACTGCCCTGAACATGGTGAGGTTGATATGGAAAATAAATTAATGTCGTCAAAACATGAAGAGTGAGGAGAAATAAGATCATGTCAACTCCTTGTGTCTCCCCAAAGGAGTTGATAATGAAAAAGGCTCAAGCACTGATGTTGAAGTAAACAGCTCTGAGGCAAGTGGAACAAAATTGATCTCCTGTCTAAAAGAGTAGAGAGGCAGCAAAAGATTCATTCCCGCTGTTAGTGCAGCTGTTCTGGCTACAGCCAAGGTTCTAATCCGCCCTCTAGACTCAAAGTACACATATGAGTCTAAAGCAAATGGGGGCATCACATCCTTCTTTGTCATCCCTCTTCTAGAATAGCATTCAAGTGCAGCACTTACATGTGCAGAAAGATTCTGTGGCCAGCCAAGCACCTGGCCAAGCCTAAGATGTCTATATGCTCAACGTCCTCAGGAGGCTTTTCAGCAGCTTTGCAAGGTTGTTGGCTCCAATATTTATGAAAAAAAAAAAAAAAAAAACATCAGCTACGTTAAGGAAAATGCTTTCAACAAGATTTTTTTCATTTCCAGCAAGCAAACTAAGGCACCATTATGAAATTAGATGCAGGTCAATAATGTAAATTTTTCTAGCTTTACATTCATAGTCCTTGCCAACCTCTAATAAAGCCAGCAGTAGGCCACAAAAGTGACGCAAAGGTGAGACTTTGTTTTGTAACTTTACCTTCACTGTAAATTAAAGCGAGCTGCTCTAATAATCAGCTTTGAGGGAATGTAACATGGAGGTGAGGGGGTGCTTTTTGCATAACTAGAAAAATATATTATTTCATCTCTTGCATTCCAACTTATCTACAGAATAAAATAATATTTTTAACATGTTGGTTCAAAGATATGCTAGTATATGTTCCATGTTTCAGCAGACTCTTCCCATAGTATTTTTGAATAGTTTATCTTGCATTGTTGAATTAAATTTAGGTTTGACTGCTTAAAGATTAAGAAGTGTTATTTTTAAACTTTATATTTATATGATAGTAAAATATATATTTTTTAAATTCTGTAAGAAATTTGGGAACATTCCAGACAAACAACAAACTTTCTCCAGAGGATCTTTGAACTTGACAGTTCTTTTATATTTATATGCTGTTTTAATCTTTTTTTTTCTTTTTTTTTTTTACTTTGTCTTAAAGGGAAATATTTGTTAAAAAACAGTCCAGTAGAGAGAATGCACTACCACATTTTTCCTCTAATAAAAGATAACATTTTCTCTAATTTTGTGGTGCTTTGATCCAAGATTTTTGGGGTTTCAGTCCATTGCCTACCTATTTTTAAATATATGCTAATAGAAACTGTTCCCAATCCAAAGAGTTTTTACTTAAATATTTTATGTTGTTTTTCAAATGTGTCCTGGTGCTGTAAAAGTAGATATGAATAAACCACATAGGTTATACTGAGCTTCAGAAATGTTATTTTTTTAGCCCATATCTTCTGTTATATTTGCATCAATATGTATATCCATGTGAGCTGCAGCTCATAGTAACCACAGTCTTTTTGTGTAAATTCTAAATATTCCTATCTTGTGTCAAACTCTACTGACAGACTCTTACCAATTCCAGATTCTTTATGTTGCATTCTCAGTTATTGTTACTGCAGCAGTCCAACATAACTACACTGCAATGAACATTTGCATAAACATCTGTCTTGTATTTTCACCTTTTTATCACCAAACTATCCCAGCAGAAAAGACGCTGAACAGCAATCTGTTCTCGCTGCAGTGTTCGCTCTGACAGCACGGTTTGCCAACAAGTTCTCCTGTATGCTTAAACTTTAATCTTGCAAATCTAAAAGGCATATCTTTTGATATATTTGGAACATCAGTTTATCTAAATTTAAGATTTCATTGTATGTTTTATTATTTAAGCATGCCACATTTTCTTGACTGAAAGCTTCAAATCCATCCAGAAATTACCTCAAGCATCTCAAGATCCTTTGGATTGCGTCTAGCTGATCTATTGTCCAACAATGACATCACAATAGCGATAATCAAACTAGATTGGTTTTCTCTATATCATTTTTGCACTTTTTTCTAGGATTTTTCTTTCTTTTATATTTTGTAAAACAATTTCTCTTCTCTAAAATGACAAAACTGGAAAATCCTGGTTGATAAATTGTGATTTTTTTTTCTACTAAAAGGTACATTTTTTGGTGCTGAAAGACTGGTAGATTTACAATCTGTCCAGGCTTTCTGTGTTATTGCAGCCATCCTTACAGCACCAGCTGTTTTCTCAGTCGCAGACAATAAGACAGCCAAATCCCTGTGATTTCCACCCCGTTTCTTGTGCCTGCTACGCGGTTGGAGAAACTTGTCGTTTCTTGCGGAGGTAATTGCTGTTTGATATTGACTCCGCATCCGGGGGAAAATGTTTTGGTGGGTCGAAACTGTAAGACATGAGACTGCTTGTACAGGTGTATTTATAGCCATGTGTCAGTTGCCTGTATATTTGACTCTGGTTCTGGGGGTATGATTATAAACCATTTTAACGATGGGCGGCATGAATCAGGAGGGAAACTTCCTAACCCTGCCATCATAGCTCACCTGGGCTCTTATTTCCTCCCATACTAACAGATGTCTATAATACTTAACTGTAGAAAAGCTGTCTTTTGGCAGACATTTTTTTTGTTGTTGTTTGAAAATTCAGATGTTTATGCTTTTAGTCCCTACTGACAATGAAATGCACTTTTGCACTCTGTAGGCTGGGCTAGACTGGAGCACAGTTGGCAGTAGAGCATTTACCTGAGCTTCAAATGAATCTTACCAATGGAGAAGCTACTTAGCGCTGTGGGAATTCTATGTAAAGTTCAAGTAAAATTAAGCTACCAGAGGGAGTTTAACAATTTGCCAAGAGAAGTCTGTGTCTCTCTCCATGTCTCATCTTTTCGCTTATGCTCACATGAATTTAACATAAATTATTATCCTGGCTCTTTAAATTTGCAGAATAAGCGGACTTCCATAGTGACTATCTACAGCTGTTTTTTAAATTCAAGTAGGAACAAAAAATAAAAACGATATGAATGTGATCCTTAGCTATTTTAAATAACTACACCAAAACATATAGTTAGTTTTGATTTGACTCATCATTACTGACATCCATGAAACTCTATAGCCTGTGTGCTTTGTGGTGTCAGAGGCTGCTGCTGAACTGAAGGATATGGCTGATGGTTTACCTTTCAGTTAATGGGCCTCGAGTCTTTGAAGGGTTTTTTGTTTGTCTGGTGTGCAAACCTTATCTGATTACTGGACTAGTACAACTGTGCCTGAGTTCCTGACTGCCAACCTCAGTCGTGTAGATCTTATTACTCCTCCAGGTAATGTGTGTGCAGGCTGCCAAAACCATCTTTGTTTGGCTTCTCTGTGGGGAGAAATCCTGGCAGCTGCAAGCCTCTTGATGCAGCATTTATTGTTCTGGCCATACTCTCATAACATATTAAAACATAAAAGTGTTCTGGCCTTTGCTTGCACTTAGGTTTAGTGCTTTTCTTAACCACATGTTTGACTTCTCCAAGGGCTACAAAGTTACTACGTTATTAGCTTCTTTTTCACCCAAAGAACAAGTTTTTACTTATAATGTCGAGATACTGCAGCTACGTCAGATAGCATCAGATAACATATATATCTCATCTGGATGTTGGGCTGGTTGCAGTATTGAGTCTGTCATCTATTACTATTTTATGTGTATTCTATATCACAGTGAGGTGGAAGTTAAAAAAAATATCTGAAAAGTATGTCTTGTATCTCTATCTCCATGTCTGTTCGGGTATCTTTGCTGACTTTGGACAATTAGAGACTGAGTTAAAGTTTTTCTTTGCAAAACAGCACAGGCTCAGACAGATTATATGTTGAGTTTCAACAAAACTAATTTTATTTTCGACTGACGTCAAAACTTTTAACACATGAATATTATTTGATCTAACCTGCTTTTTGTAGGTCTGGCTCTGTGGTAAAACTTGTCTTGTATTTAGCTCTAAAATTCTTCCAATTAACTTTGACAGTATGATGCGTTCACCACTATATTCACAGACAGTTTTCTTTGCATGAAGGGTTTAGGGTGACACAAACAGTAACAAATTTAATTTCTTCTGAACAGAGCAATTTCCTCAGAGTAAATAAAAACCACACTTTTCACAATTTTATATGTAAAACCAAATTTAAAATCATGCTTCATTTGTTAACTTCTACCACTACTTTGACTAGGTCTATCACATAAAATAAATTAAAATATGTGGTTATAATGTAATACAATATGAAAAAGTTAAAGATGCAGGAATGCTTTGCAAGGAACCCTCAGCCATTGTTTTTATCTACTGTGTAGGAATACACTCTTTTGCTTGCTGAAATTGTTGTTTGATTGATTTCAACTTTTGGCTCTCGCTGTTCTAGATTTGCTTGTCACTGGGAAAACTGTCCAAAAATAAACATCCCCGGGAGTCCAAGATCTTAACCAACTATTTCACAAACAGCATGACATATTGGACAACACTAAAAAAAAAAAAAAGGAGTGTGGTTCTCTAACAGTTAAAAATCTCAGCGGGTGACTTTGGCTGCAGTTGAAACTCAGTTTATAGAAACGCTAATTGCAGTCAGACAGGCCTGGGCTGGCACTTGGAGCTTTACATCCCCCAGACCTCCTGTCAGGCCTCCTGTCTGCCTCTCAGACCCATCACTATCAAAGTTAGCAGCTCCAGCAGACTCATCCCAAAGAGAACAAGGGAGTTTATTTTGCCTCAAGGTTGCTTTTCGCCTATTAATCTTTGTTTCAACTCTAGAGATGCTTCAACACTGTGTCAGGAAGTTAGAAAGTACAATTACAGCGCTGCTAATTTGATGGAAGAGATCCCTCAGTTTTCCTGTAATTAAAGATAATGTATGTGTGCAACTATTAAAGATTCAGCTGTGTAATTACATCAAAATTCAACAGTGTTTGTTTAAAGCATTTAATGGACGCTGCACTCCTGTTTCCCTTTCCATATTCATAGCGTTTCATTCAGATCTCGTTTGTCTTTCCTAGCTCCGGTTTTCTACTTTGGAAGCACAGAATACCACGTGGACGAGAGTGACGCCTTTGTGGAGGTGCAAGTGTGGAGGACAGGGTCTGATCTTTCCAAAGGAGGAACTGTGACAGTGCGTTCCAGAAGGACCGATCCGGTCTCAGCTGAGGGTATGTGCCTCTGTTAAAATCACAGAGTCCTGCACATGTTTACATTGATACACACCACACTGAATAACAGGCTTAAGTTGCTGTCCCGCCACTCTTTGGTTACCTTCACACAGCAGGCAAATGCGACCCAAATCTGCTTTGTTTGCCCAAATGCGACCTATATGTGGCTTTTCTATGCAGTCTGAGCGACCCAATTCCAGTCTTTTCACCAAAAAATAAATAAATAAATCTGATTTGTGCGACTTCCATATGTGGTACTAATCCTGAAACGTGTCAAATTGTTTTCAAAGTGTCTGCAGTATAAATAGTCATGTGGTGTTCTATTCAACTTTTAAGTTATTGATACGAGAAATACATCTTAATTCTGCTCCAGAAAAAGCTAGACATGGTAAATCAGAGCATTAACAACGACTGACAGTTATAATTATGAAATTTCTGAACCTATGAAGGAAATTTGTAGATCACTCCTGCTTCTGACTACACGTCCATTTCCTTACTGAAATTGCAGTCAGTACAACTAAAGCTTTCTTTTTATTATGTTCCTTGATGATCTTGTGATGATGCTGTCTAATCTCATTGATGAATAAACTTTTAAATCAATCCATAAATGGCTCAATCCATTATCGCTTCCTAAAACAATTCACTGCTGTGTGACGTCTATGTTTTTCTGTTGGGATTTAAACTTTTCAGAGAATTTTTATTGCGGTCAGGTATGATTAGCAGTATGAACGACCGTGGAAAAAAAAAGCCACATTTTAGCAAAAATTGGAATTGAGCATCAAGACCTGCTGTGTGAACGCAGCCTTTGTCTTACTGAGCTCTACTACAAAAGAAGATTTGAGTGGATGGCCTGGGGAATGTAAACAGTTTCAGAATGTACACATTGTTATGAATATAATTCAAGTCTTGGTGTCTACCGAGTTTCAGGCGTGCATGCTGAAACTCAGCATATTGCCACGTACTTCGGAGGACAGGACTGATTCCCGTTTCCCCAAGTCTTCCCTGCAGCTTCTATTATCTTTGACCCTCAGGCGGTTATCCTCTTAACAGCTGTTCTTCTACCTGTGGAACAGCTTTAAAAGGAACCTAGCATCTAATCATATGCAATAGAATGAAAATCCAAGACCACATATAGCTGGGTTATAAATATGTGAAAAATGGCCTGCAGGCAGAGATTGAGCTTTCAGTACAAAAAGCTCTTCAGAGAATGCTAAAAGAAGAATCTGTCTGTGGTTGGAGACCTGTCCAGTCCCTCACAATGCTGTTTTATTTATTAAATAAACTCACATATCCATCAAATGCTCATAACTGTCATCTGTGTGACAAAATATTTTGCCACAGGGTTGACAGTATACTTTATTTGCCTAGTATGACTTTTCATCTTCTTCAACAAGTGACATTCACAAACCAGATGGGATGTATTTTAAATCCACTCTCAAATTAAGATCAACAATTGCCTCTATGGCATAGTGATGTTTTTCTAAGTTATATCTCCCCTACATATAGTTTGTAAAAAAAAATTAAGAAATCCCAACTCATTTATTTATTTTTTTTCCCAATAAAAAGTCAATTATTACAAAAAAAAAAAAGGAAACCATGAATGATAAGATTTGCACAAAAAAAACAAAAAAGTTTTTAAAAAGTTATTAAAAATGATATTTGGAAAATTGATGTAGCTGAGTCATAAGTGTAAGTGGAGACAGGGATCACACACAAATCCAATATTGAGTGCAACATTTCCAAATGTATGTGCACAGTGCATACAAATGTTTTTCCCAAACAACACTCAACACAGATTTGTAAAAAGAGATAGCTTATACAACCTAACAGGAACTAAGATTTTGAGAGAGAAGAAAAAGATTTAGAATGGAAAGATGCATTTCAGTTAAAGGCATTACTTATTACTGATTGAATGAAAAATTAAACAAAATGAAAAATGACATTTGAATGATCTATATTGTGTGGTGTGCAGCTGGCGTGGATTATGTCGGGATCAGCCGGAATCTGGATTTTGCTCCGGGCGTCACCATGCAAACATTCCGCGTGACCATCCTGGATGATCTTGGTCAACCGGTCCTGGAAGGTCCAGAAAAGTTTGAGCTGGTGCTGCGAATGCCGATGAACGGAATCCTCGGCGAGCCGAGCAAAACGTCCATCATCATCAATGACTCCATTTCTGACTGTGAGTGAAAACTTTTTGTTGAAAGTTATTCCCGATGATTTTGAAAGGATTTGTGATTTCAAGCTAAAATTATTTTTGATTCAGTGCCCAAAGTGCAGTTCCGGCATGCTGTGCATGTGGGGAGTGAGAGCTCAGGACAAGTCTCAGCTATGGTGTACCGCAGTGGCGACATCAGCTACAAGTCAACAGTCCGCTGTTACAGCAGGCAGGGGACAGCCCAGGTGATGATGGACTTTAATGAAAGGCCAAACACAGATGCATCCATCATTACCTTCCTACCAGGTGGTGTTGCAGAACCTGACATGTGTCTCCTTTTTTAGCTCCATATGTACCAATGCAAAGATGTCAGGCTGAGTTTCAGTTTTACACTGACTTATTTTGCAGGTGAGATCGAAAAACCTTGTTTACTTGAGCTGGTTGATGACACGGAACACGAGGAGGAAGAAGAGCTTCGTCTCGTCTTGGGGAGTCCAAAGAGCGAATCTCCGTTTGGAGCATCTATTGGAAAGCAAAATGAAACGCTCATTAAAATTAAAGATGATGCAGACAGTAAGAATTATTTTCTTAATATATTTTATAAAAATGCCTGCAGTTATGCATGCGATAGCCCAAATTAAAGTAATTACATGTAGAACTTTAGTAGTCATATTAAATATTCAAAATTAAATAATCAAATTAAATCAGGACTTTTAGGTTTTCGGATTTACAATGCTGGTTTCATATTATGTGTCTCACTAATGGTGGCTATAACGCAGCATTTGATTTCACAGTAACGTCTTTTCACAGGATCTGTTATTAGTTTTGAAGAAACCAAATTCAGTGTGAACGAACCAAAGAAAAAAGGTCAAGTCTCGGTTGTAAAGATCTCAGTGTTGCGTGTCGGAGACACCTCTAAGGTCTCTGTTGTTCGAGTGCACACCAAAGACGGCTCTGCTACCTCAGGGGAGGACTACCATCCAATATCTGAGGGTAAATATTAATCTGAGCCTCTTTTATCAGGCTGCCAAGTTAGACCTGCTGAAAATACTTCTCAAACTTTCTTGTTTTTTTGTGTGTGTGTCTTTTTTTTCTGCAGAAATTGTGTTCAGACAGGGAGACACAGAGCACCATGTGGAGGTGGAGGTTTTATATGATGGTGTCAGAGAAATGAGGGAGGCCTTCACAGTCCATCTTAAGCCTGACGAGAACATGGTGGCAGAAACAAAGGTCATACTTTAACCTTTTTATTATTATCACATAAAAAGTAACATTTCGTTTTCTTATAAAGCAAATGTTTTTGTTGATCCATCAACAGATGAGCAAAGCCATCATCTATATTGAAGAGAGCAACAGCATGGCAGATGTGACGTTTCCCTCCATTCCCATCGTGATTTCTCTGTTTAATTATGATGACATCGAACAAAACAGACCCTCCCTGCCTGTGGCTGGATACCCTGTCATTTGTGTCACTGTATGTCCTAAACCAATCCCAACGTTTGCTTTTCTTTTAGTGTCAACTGATTTCTAACTTTGTCTTATAGTTATATACTGTTTATCTGCTTTGAGTTGAATTGTAAAGTCAGTACCTGCCTTGACAAAATGAATTTGCCTTGGAAACAAATGTTTCTGCTTTTCTCTTATACTCCTCTTTTTCCTCTTCCAGGCCTGTAACCCAAAGTATCCAGAATACCACAAAACAGGGTCTATCTGTGTGAGCGAGAGCATCAACAACACGCTAACTCGCTATCGCTGGCTTGTTAGCGCCCCCACTGGCCCAGATGGTGTCACTAGCCCAATGAGGGAGGTAGACTTTGACACTTTCTTCACTTCCTCCAAACTCATAACTCTGGACTCAGTCTATTTCCAGGCTGGCTCCAGGGTCCAATGTGCTGCCAGGGCTGTGAACTCTAACGGGGATGAAGGACTAGAACAAACTAGCTCCATAGTGTCAATCAGCACAGATGAGGGTGAGCATTTCTTATTAACATTTTTAAAATATATAGCAATATAAAAAGGTTCTGGTGTGTTGTGTATTATTATTCTTCTATCAGACTTTTTTGGGTAAAAAAAATATATATATATATATATATATATATATATTTCTTTCTTTATTTTAATATGTTCACATTTTCAGGAATGTGTCAGCCTCGTGTTGTAGGCACGGTTGGGGCTGAGCCATTTTCTGCCAGGCTGCGATACAGCGGAGCAGAGGAAGCAGACCATCCAAACCTCATCAAATTAACTGTCACCATGCCTCACATTGATGGTAAGAGAAAAAGGTTTAGAATTTTTTTTTTTTTTAAGTGCCTGAAAGGCAGAGTATTCTCTGGGAGTCCAGCTGTGTGTGATTTAAACTTAGTATCAATACGTGTAATCTGGAAAGGCTTCAAAGGTTTGTTTGTGAAGATTAGTGAACAAACATCATCAGAAGAGAAAAGAATACACCAGACAAGTCAGGGATAAAGTGGTGGAGATGTTTAAAAAAGGATTGAGTTATAAACATTATCCCGTACTTTGAAGATCTCACTGAGGTCTGTTCAAAAATAGAACCATTTCAGAAAAGCTTCGAGAGAAACAGGCAAACGCTCCAAGGTGATTCTGAACTCTGCACAAAGCCCTTGCTGAAAGGAATGGAGAGAAGTTTTATTTGCACTTTGCCGCAAGCCCTGTAAGAAGAGCAATGATTTAACATTTTTGAATTACATACAAAATGCAATGTATAATAGAAAACAAACACTGCACATCATCCTCCACAGATCATTTCGACATGGTGACGACAGCATCATGTTGTAATGATGCTTTTCTTTGGTTGGGATGAGGGAGCTTGTCAGAGTTAATGGGAAGATGTTTGAAACTAAAATACAGGATGCTTCTAGAAAAAATCCTGTTTCTGCAAAAGACTTGAATCTGGGCTAGATGTTCACTTTTCAACAGGATGAAAATATAACCATATGGCTAAAGTTAGATGGGAGTTATCTAGATTAAAGCATTTTTGTGTGCCAGAATGGACCAGACAGAATACAGACTGAAATCACATAGGGAATCTGTGAAGAGACTTGAGAAATGATATTCGCACTAACATTGCAACTTTTGCTATGATAATCCACTTGATTTATATATAAAACTTCATAAATTGCTTTGGGTTTATTTCAAATGTAATGGAGATGGTAAAGAAATGGGGAAAATCAGGGAAGTTTTAGAGAAAAAGAATGTGATAAGAGCAGATGTGATACAAGTCTGCTTCTGCACTTGCAGAAAGAGAGAAAAAACAGAACCAAGAGAGTATGGCAAAAAACAATATGCATCAGTAATAACAATTATAACATCACTGAATATAGAGTGCAGAATATTTATGCAATGCTTTAGACACTACAACATGTTATTACCCCGTGTTTGTATCCTCCAACAGGAATGTTGCCTGTTGTATCCACCCGACCCCTTTCTAATTTTGAGCTGACGCTGAGCCCCGATGGGACCCGTGTTGGCCATCACCGCTGCTCCAATTTGTTGGACTACACTGAGGTCAAGACCCACTACGGCTTTTTAACTGAAGCCACCAAGAATCCAGAGATTATTGGACAGACGGCGCCTTACCAATACAGCACTTCTCTGAGAGGATCCAGCACTCTACGGTTCTATAGAAACCTCAACTTGGAGGCTTGTTTGTGGGAATTCTCCAGCTACTATGACATGTCAGAGCTTCTCAGTGACTGTGGAGGCACCATCGGGACTGATGGACAGGTAAACATTACTGCTTTTGAGTTTCCGCTCACCTTTGAACTCTTCTTTTGTCTCTAAAAATTAGGAGCTTCAAATCAATTCAAGATACCCTTTCCATCTCTGGGGGTTAGGCTTGTGGCTTTTAGGAGTTATTGATTCAAATTTATGGTCTTATTAAAACTTGCCTCTTTGATTGCCACCCAACTACCCAGTAATTCTAAACTAAGAATAAGCATGTGTGGAAGCCAATAATTGCTTGTAGTTTTGTCCCCGCAAGTAATGTCTAACCCAGCACCTGCTCCCCTTTGTTCCCGGTAGAGAAAGTTATTTGTCTTGTGAAAGTGGCAGTAAATGGCCGACAGTCTCATAAAAATCCAAATTCATCGCTTTTTGCCACATGCACAGAGTGCTCGTTGCAGCAGCAGATGTTTTACACGGCACAGGAGGGTCAAAATCTCCCATCTTCCCCTGGCCTTCTGGCACACATGCCGCTCAGGCTTCAACATTTGCATTCACCTTGGAAACTTGCTCTTAGTTCACATTGAGTTAATTAAGGCAGAGAGTTGATAAAAGAGGTCCATAAGAATTCAGAGGGCACCTCATGGTGAAAAACTTCAACTGCAATCCCCTCTGAGAATCAGTAATTTAACCCTGAAGCACTGTACCATTATATCCTGTATTTCTGTGCCTGTTGGACTCTACCAGTTTGTCCATTTTTCCAGTATAATGGGAGCTTTTCACTTTACATAGCTTCAGGTTTGTTTTAATAACAAAGCATCACCTCGGTGATAAGGACCTTTTTCAACAAGTGGAAATGAGTTGCCTGTAACCTTATAATTTGAATGTGAGTGCGGCATTTGGGAACTTGTCTCAACAGGTAACTAGTCGGCTGCCTTGCAAAAGTATTTTTGCACGTTGAGCCTTTCCATATTTCCTCTACAATCACAAATGTCAATGAGTCTTTGAGGATTTTAATACAGAATTGTGAGGTGCATAGAAATGACACTGGTTTAAATGAAAATCTTAGAAGTGTGAAGTGTGTTTGAATGAAATTATTTGAGTCAACACCATGTAAAGCCACATTTTTCTGCAGATACAATTGTAAGTCTTTTGGGGTGTGACATGTAAATGCTTTTTTTCTTGTAGAGGGAGGGATTTTTCCCCATTTTTTCAAGTTTAGTCAGATTAGAGTATGTGTCTAAACAGGCCAGTTTTTCCCACAGATTTCTGTCTTGCAATAGATTCCCAATTTATACCTGGACATATTCTGGTTAATTCTAACTCATTATCTCAATATATCCATGCTTTTGTAACTCCATTGTCACCTTCTTCCATGTTTTTACTGTCTATCATTCATGACTTGCAACAAGCTGCAATTAGGACTTCTTATGGCTTTGTTTTTATGTTTATTTTATTTTGCTTTCCTATTGACAGATTCTTCCAGCTTAGTTGTGGATTTCTGCAGCTTTACCTTGAGACTCTTGCCTGCTTCTCTGATTAATGTCCTCTTTGCCAGACCTGTCACTTTAGGTGGAGTGAGATGTGTTTGTTTGGTTTGCAGTTTGTGGAAAAGGCTTCCTTATTTTGGATGTTGACTATCACTCAGTAAAATGTTTAAAGTCTGAAACGTTTTCAACCTAGCCCTGCTTTAAACAACTTTATTGTTGAGATGTTTACTACATTCCTTGTTCTGTATAATGCTACAGATCAATGTTTTCCAGGATACTGCTTGTGCCTTCACAAAACATGTGAGGATTGAGCTGCATTGTATTTAGCGATTAAATGCAAAAGGAAACATTACTTTAATTTGTTTTAGATACAAAATGTTTTTTGTTTTTCAAATATGTGGTATTTTAATTAAATACTTAGCACTTGTTAATACAATACACAAAAAGGTGTAAAGAATGAATGATTTTGCAGCATTGCAAGAATAAAATATTTCTAAATATTTTGGTCTAATTGTCAGTGCAAATATCTTAGTACACTTATAAGAAAACAAAATTAACTTACAAGTAATTTTTCAGCAAGATATAGGAGCTTGTTTTAAGTCAATAATTCCTTTACTATTGATCAAAAAGTACTGGTTCCATTCGCAGATTATTTAACTTGTAAAAGGGGAAAATATCTTGTTACAAGTGAAATAATAGTGGATCTAGTACTTTTTTGATCAGTGTTATATCTTGCTGAAAAATTACTTGTAGGTTAATTTTGTTTTTTTTTCCCTTAATATTTGCACTAAAACTAAACCAAACACACTTGGTAAAATTCTGTATTTTTGCAGTGTAGGTAAATCATATACCTGACACCTGCCACAAGTAAAAGTAAATTAGCATAATTCTTGGCTGATTGAGGAAAGACATATTAATATTTGGGCCAATGATCATTTATTAGATGAACTGTGTGCTTTTGTTCATCCTCCTGGGTTTTTTCAAAGACAGAACTATAGATAGATGTATAGAATGGAGGTCCACCAGCACAGACTTAGGTTGTACATGACAGGATGAGTAGAAAAGAAAACAGCCTTTTCTTACCAGTGCCCTGTGACCCAAGTTCTTCCCTAAGTGGGCCGGCAGGCTGATTGGAGACAGCTTAGTAGAGGCTTGCTTTAGTGTCATGTCACAGTGCAGGGCTTAGTGCCCAGCTTAACAAGACTGCAGGAATCTATTAAAACCCAGCAGGTTGTGTCAGAAGGCCATTCAGCAAATCATTCGGCTGAGCTCTAAATGCCCAAAGGCGTAGGCACGTCTCCACATGAACACATAGCTAGTGCAGGCAGGTACCTCTCACAGGTCAGAGGAAAGTGCAGATACCAAAGAGCGCTGCCTCTGAGGACTTTGACCATTTTAGGACAGCTCTTTTTAGAGAATGAAACATTTAGTACAGCTGCCATGAGGCATTTGAGGAAATAGAAAATGCAGAACCAACTCTGTGAAGGCACAGCTAAGCGATTCATACACAGAATGCCTGAAATATTTCAGCTGTAGATCAGTAAGAGAAATCTTTTATTACCACAAGGCATACTAAATGGTCTTTAAACTTCCCTTAAGTATTGTTGTTTGACTTTATCAAACAACATTGTTCGGACATAATACCGATATGTGGTTCTATAGTTGGTTTATTGCAAGCATAACTCGTATGTCATTAGCAATAGAACTCACAATTATGCTGTTTTCACCACAGGTGCTGAATCTCATCCAATCCTTTGTGACCCTCCGAGTCCCACTGCATGTGTCCTACGTCTTCCATTCTCCTGTGGGAGCAGGAGGATGGCAGCACTTTGACTTGCAGTCAGAGCTAAGGCTCACGTTTGTGTACGACACTGCCATCTTGTGGCGAGATGGCATCGGGACTCCACCAGAGGCTGAACTGCAAGGCAAGTTTGGGAAAGGGGTTGGAGTTAATATTTGATGTTAAAAAGTTTGTTGAGAAGGATGTTTAAAATTTATGTAGTTAATAAGTAATAGCAGTCTTTCACCGTCTCTGCAGGTGCCCTCTACCCTACCAGTATGCGCATTAACGGCCTGGGGCAACTAGTCGTTAACTTCCGCACTGAGGCTCGATTCAGAGGCCTGTTTGTGCTTGCACATCTAGGTACAGTATCTACGATTAAATGTACCTTAATATAACAGCCAATTTTACTAAATATGTAATTTTGAACAAAGATTATAACTAGATATTTATTTAAAAGAAATGTATAACTTAGTTTTTAATGTGAAGTTTTGATACCTTTGATTGACAGCCCCTTTGTTTGCCAAATGTTTAGATCTATCTACTCTAATATTTGTGATGATGTGTATTATTTTTCCCTCAGCTTCACCTCTGACCTCAATGGTCATGTGTGCAGACCATCCTGGTTTAACATTTAACCTCAGCCTTGTTAGGAGTGAGCCAACCTACAGTCAGCCCATTCAACAGTGGACATTCATCTCTGATTTTGCTGTATGTAAAAGTTTTGTTATGATTGGGGGAAAACAGTAAGAGAATCCTTTTTTTTTGTTTGTTTTTGTTGTAATAATGCTTCCTGGCATCTTATACTGTTGTGAAGGCTGTTCATTTCCCCAAAGATTATATATTTATAAGGAAAATGCATTTGCAGGTTGAGAAGCAAGCTTTAATTTGTGGGTTGTGGCCATAAAAAATTGTACATATTCTTCTCTGACATTTTCAAACAGCTTTTGGCAGAGGCATCGCCCTCACTGGAATAACAAAACTAGTCATTGGAGAATTCCCAAGATGAGATTCTGGAGTGGCGATCCTATATCCTCAAAAACTGTCATAGCAGGGTTTGTCAGAGACAACTTCCAAAATTTTGGATGGGAGAGGACAACATGTTCTGCCTGCAGTCATCGCCACAACCCAATGTAAACCTCTGAGAACACATTGGGTGGTGATTGTCCAATGCAGCCATATTGGATGACTTGTGACAATTGACGACTGAGGAATGGAACACAATCTCCCAGCATTGGGCTGCACACAATTGGTTGTATACATTTGTCTCACTTTTGCGGTCCATTTTCATTTTATTAAATGAATAAGCTCCTACATTTCCAGATTGCTTTGTTTCTTCAGACTCCAGTCATCCAAACCAAGAAACCGCAACCAAAAAAAACAGTCAAAAGCAAAATATGTGGTTTGGCTAGTGTATTTGGCAAGTTTTTCATGGGCAAATAGAAATACTCAGCTCTGCTTCCCAGCCCACAAAGGCATTTTTCTTACAAATTTATTCAAATTACAGAAAAAATAACATTTTCAGTTATTGCAAATGCACATATCCTAATCTTTTAAAGTTTTCATCTTTTTGAACATTTTTTTTAACATGGTTTCTCCTACTTCAGGTGCGTGACTACTCTGGTTTGTACACAGTAAAGCTGATCCCCTGTACTTCCCCTCCGAGCTTAGAGTACACCCTCCCTCCTGTCTGCAGTCCGAGAGAGCCTCTCACCTTTGATATGGATATCCGCTTTCAACAGGTACATTCACCTTAATGAATTTCAATTTTAGGCAGCATGTTTGAAAAACAATTTTTTAGAATGTTTTAAAGATAAACATACTCTGTGTTGCCCAAACAGTCCCTAACTTTGATTTTCTTTGTTTTCAGATCTATTTATTTATTACCTCAGCTGAATCTTCTGTGTGATTCTAGGTTAGCGATCCAGTGGCTGCTGAATTCAGCTTAAACACGCAGATGATCCTGTTGTCCAAACGGACACTCTGGCTATCAGATGGCTCCATGGGCTTCGGACAGGAGAGTGATACGGCTTTCTCACAGGGTAAAGTGTAACAAAAATCCCTGTTTCAGAACTTTGATTTCCATATGTTTTAACAAGGCATTTTTGGTGCTCAATACTGTGGGTTTCTGTCATTTAACTTACTTAAAACAAAAATTTCATATTTCATGAAACATTTTTGTAGATTTAGCAGATCTATATCTCATCATTTTCTGACTTAGTAAGAAGAAAAATAAAAGGAAATTAACTGTCTTTTTGACTTATTTGCTTTTCCTGAGAAAGGAAATAAAAATACTGAAGATCTTATTCCAAGTCGGAAATTTAATCCAGTTCTGGAATAACTTTAAATAGAATCAAGTTTTTTTTTTTCTCTCAAGATTGAGTTTTATTTTATTTACTTAAGGTTCAGGTCTCTCTGTTCCTTACAAAGTTCATAGTCCTGTTTTGTTGCCATGCACAGGTCTTTTTTATTTCATACTCATGTACAGTGCCTGTAAAAAAGTATTCACCCCCTCGGATGTTTTACTCGTCCTGTCGCTTTTACAAAACTGTAATTTTTGGCTTTTTTGACCAAAAAAAACAAAAAACAGATTGACTGACTGTTTAAATAAAAACTGATTTCTGGAATGACTCCAGTAATGACAAATAAAATGATTTTACGTAAAACACATGACTGGATAAATATTAATCTCCGTTTAGTCAGTATTACAGGCCAATGCCTCTGCTTCAAAACACCTTTGTCAAATAATGAGGTTATCAGCAGGTTTCTGGAGAGTTTGACTGCACACTGACAAGGTAACTCAGCCATTTGATTGAGGTGTGTTGTACAAGGGCACATCTACACGTTGCAAGACACCGGCCCTTGAGGACTTGAGCTAAAGACCCCCTGATTTAGCAGCCGCACCTTTAGCTGCATTCACAGCATGGAGTCTGTGTGAACAGGTCTCAATCAATGCAGTTTCACTCCATTCTCTTTGTCAAAACTGTTAAGGGCAAAATTACAACATAAAACACTGTGCAGCTATCAAAAATAGAATACTCGGATTCTTATTTTAAAAATGTCCATATGTTTTTGTGCATTAAGAAAACAACAAACAATTTCCAATATATGCAAATAAGACTGTTCAAATAACAGAGATGTGCTAATATCAGCAGAAATTGTATTTACAGTCACCATAACTGTGACAATACCAGCAGGTAAATAAATACTTCTTTAGTTTATTGGGAAAATGACCAAAACCTATTTCTTTATTTTGAAATTAGCTTTTTGTTGTCAAAAAGCTTGAACAGTCCATTAAAACAGAAAAATTCCCACCGTTCTTTAGAATAAATAATACAAATTTTTCCTTTTTTTTAAATTTTAGGCGATATAATTTATGGGAGAGTGATGGTGGATCCAGTTCAGAACTTGGGCGACTCCTTTATTTGCAATATAGAGAAAGTGTTCCTGTGCACTGGTGCTGATGGCTACGTTCCAAAATACAACCCAGGCAACTTTGAGTTTGGTTGCCTGGCTGATGCTCCGTCCCTGCTGTACAGGTTCAAGATTATTGTGAGTAAAAGATAAAAACCCCCCATGTGTTGTGTGGCCATTGGCACCTTGGTGTTCATTTCATAAATTGATCTCTATAGGACAAGGCCCAGCCAGAGACCCAGGCCCATTCCTTTGGCAATGTTGCCTTTAATGCTTTCCTGGCAGTGGATGACCCTGGTGCTTTGGTTCTGGTCAGACAGTCTGGAGCAGATGGTTTCAGAATGGATTCTGCAGCTCTCTTTCAGGTCAGTGTTCATCCTTTAAAAAATTACTGTGAGTATTTTATCAGCATTTTTATTTGGTTGCCTAATTCAGCCTTACAATTTCCGTTAAAACTGGTATGATCACAACATTGCCCCTGTCTAAGAACTAATCCGTAAAGAATAAAAATATAATCACAGAAAGTGATTATAAGATATTTTTTGTCCACAAAAAAAAAAAAAAATATAAAACACTGTTTCCACTTAAAAGTTTCCAGTTCCAAGTATATAATTCTGGCTTCTAATGGTCTTGAACAGCACAGTCAAGTATGACTCAAAGTTTCAGCCTTTCATCATGTCTACATTGCTTCTTCTTCTAGCCACCGAATCGGTTTTTCTTGGCTTATTAGGAGGAAAAAGGATCATTTGGTTCACAGTTGGAAGGTGTTCTGCAGCAGCCTGAATGCTTCTCTGCTTTGACTTAACTGCACAATTTATGGACTCTGTTCATGTGAAAATCAAATTAAATTGTTTATATTAACTAGCTAAATGGCAAATTAAATGTGTGTATATATATATATATATATATATATATATATATATATTTGCAGAAGTCTATAATAAAGCAGTAGAGTTCACTGGGTTCTTCTGTAACAATTTTTATAGGTAAATATCAAAACCTATAATAAGGCGAGACGAGGAAACATTTGTTTCTATAGCAACGTTGATATACAAGGGCTTTACAAAAAGTTACAAATACTGTTGAAAACATAAAAAAACATTGTAATACTCTAAATCATGAGCTAGGGGGAGCATTTTGAACAGACTGTAGCCTTGAGAAACCACACTTGCAAAATCTTATAATATTTTTATTTAAAACCTCATGAATTTACATTCCACTAACTTTATTTAATATCATTAGTGGAGTTTAATTTCAGGAATAACAGCATTTCATTAAAAAAAATTAGGACAGATATTTTGGTTTGAGGTAAGCATAGGGTGCTCTTAATCTTTCCTTTTTCTTTAGTGTTGTAGCATTTTGGGACTTTATTGTGAGTATTTTGTACTAATGGGTTAGGGTGACAATATGCTCACAGAAAGAAAACATGTTGAAAGTAAAGTGCTTTAAAAAAGTTAAATGTTTTTCAAATTGAAAAAAGATTTTGTTTTATGCCTGTTTAGGTTTTTGAGAAGTTGAGCCAGAAAGTTACTCATGTAGGTCTGAAGCCAAAATAAAGTCAGGAATTTGAGCAGAGCATAGTGAAGATTCAGTTACAGCTTGCAGAGCTTGCACAAAGAGAAGAGGACATGGAGTGCAGGCTTAGTAACAGGAACAACCAAGGAAGAACAGCAAAAAAAAAAGTAAGCTTATTTATAGACGTGATGGTGGAGAATGACATTGACTGCAGGTGTGTTCATCAGCGGATTAGAAACAGCTGTGGAAATTTCTATCATTTCTCAGACTTATTTTTGCTGTGTCTTTAGTGCTTTTTGCACTTTCCTTTTTGTCTTTAAGTGTGAATAAAAATGTGCACATTGAATTTCTGAGTTTCTATAAAATGAATGGATTGATGTATAGTGTGATACTTGCTAGGAGTTTATAATTTTTCTTTTACGATGGACTGAGATGTTTATTTTTCTTGTGCTATATTGAGATATTTAGCAAAGGAGTTATGTACAAACTTGATTAAGTAGATTTTGGAGTCAGACTCAAGAAGTTTTCCCCAAATTGAATCTAAAATATGTATCTTAATGCCCACAGGGGGAGATGCAACAATATTTTGTATGAGAAATTCTTTTTAAGTGTAATTGTTTAAACCTTTTTATGTAGACCCATAAACGAATGACAAATTGAAGACTTTTTATAAGTCCCTTATTTTGCTTTTGTCAGGTGGCTGCGGGGAGAGAGTGGTACATTCACACAATCTACACAGTCCGTTCCCGGGATAATGCGAATCGGGGGATAGGGAAGAGAAGCTTGGAATATCACGCGATCAGCCAGCACTCAGATCGTCTGCTGAAGGGTCACCATCGCACCAGAAGGTCTTCCAGTGATGAGCCTGACATAGTTGATGGGTTTGGCGTGGAAAACAACCGTGGTACCAACATCTTGCACATCTCACTGGACCGTAGCAGCCAGCAAAAGACGAGTCCAGAGAAGGAGATCTTCACCAAAGGAATCATCCCCCAGGAGCTCAACCAGAAAGACAGTGATGATAGGCTTGTGTTAATCATTGGGATCTTTGTTGGATTGCTCCTCACTGTGCTTCTCATTATTGTAGTGGTCTTACTGGTGCGGTCTAAGCAGGAGAAGAAAGAAGTACCCAGGAGCTCCACCAGTACAGAACCCATGATTACTCAAAGCCTCAGCAACAGTGACAGTTCTGAGGTCTAACATGCCAATGATTGACAGATGTAGTTAATTTTTGTTTTGAAAGTGCCTCACAGTTAGCTGAAAAATTTAAGATTTCACATGAATCAACACGTACAAAAGCTTTGATATTATTCAAAAAATGACTTGAAATATTTCTTCACTTCCAAAGACTGGGAGTGGACCGAGCACTAAGTAGGTGATGGACATAATTAGTCGCTGTCTCAAAGTACTTGTCAAGTTGTCAGCACTCACTTGCTGTTATTGATTGGCAATAAAGCCAATTGATCCAAAAAAAGGAATTTTGTTTCCAAAGGTGCTACAGAAGATTCCCCCCTATGTTGAATAGCTTTGGCTGTTTTGCTGAGGAGGTCAAGAGAAGTTGAATATTACGCAGATGTTATTGTAAAAGGACTTTGTACAAACGGGCTTGCTTATACTGAAAAAAAAGTCTTTTATCAAGAAAGAGTTGTCTTTAGATTCAGAGTGTGCCTAAGACGTTCCCAAGACTTTGAGATTTTATGATGTAAAGTGTTTCTTCAGCATTATCAGCAAAACACACATTTAAATTAAACAAAAAATTTTAATGGACATTTCTGTGTTCATGTGTCTGCATGCTTTTAAGTTTTGTATTTTAAGCAGTCTAACCACTTATTTTGACTTTGAAAAAATGTGTCTAATCTGCTGTATTTTCCACTGCCTGTCGTCACACTGTATATCCCAGTATTGATCCATAGTTAACTGTTTGCTTTCCCTTGATATTTTGCTGTTGAAACACTGTTTTAAAACAAATCTGGATTTACGATTAATATATATATGGCACTAAATCAAAGAAGAGCATTTCTTTTGGTATTACAGCAGATTTTAAGACAGCTGGTCTGGAGTGTATATGTTTTATTCACATGGTTCAAATCAACATTTTTAAAGAGGAACCATTTTACACACTTGAAAGAACTTGTACACACTTCGTTTGTGTTGACTGGTGCAGTTTTGTGGCGATTACTGTGACACTAAATTTTTGTGTCAGCTGTGCTGTTTAGTTATTTTTTATCATATTTCACACAAAGGGAGTTTAATGTTTTCCTTCAAACACTGTTGTTCACCTTAAAATATGATTTTCTACTATTAAATATGTTAAGTTATTTTCAATGCATTATGTATAGGCATGAATCATTCATGCCTTTTGTCTTCTTTTTGAGAATATTAAATATTAATGTGCCCTGTTTTTATTGAAACAGTTTACTCAGTTGAAACTTTATATTTGCTCTTCCTCATATCCAGGCACCTGACTGCCACAAAGCCAATTTCCCCTTCCTCGTGTTTAAACACTCACTTCATTATACATCTTATAAATGTTTGCAGTTTATTTTGAGATTAAAAACAGTTCTATGCAACATTTAATCTAATGCATTTATTAAATGTCACTGTCAAGCCTTTTTTCATAGTATTGTTTCACTGTTTGCAACTTTACTTTTAACGCTGTCTTTTTTTAACGTGCTTTGAGTGCATTTAGAGAGTTATTTGTATTTATGTATATACATATTCTGTACTTTACATTTAAATGTACTCTTTGGAAGTTTTGGGAATGGTTATTGTTTTAAAAAAAAAAAGGCATACTGTATTTGCTGTAAGAATTTGTAACATAGACCTGAAGTTCTACATGGTCTGCAAATAAAATAATTTTCCAAAAAAAAAATCTTTGAAATTTATGGGTTGCAATTATAGTAAAATATTGGCCTGCTTGCGAAGTCATACAGTGGGGTAGGGGGAATATAATAAAGAAAAGGAGTTATCAAACTAGTAATAAAAAAAAAAAAAAAAAAACTTTATTATTGAAAAAGTTGGGTTATAACAGTTTTAACAATGACCAACTGCTTTCACATCAAAGGGAATTACTAAAGAAGCTAAGCATAGACATAGTAAGTTTAGTGGAAGATAGAACTGGTACAAAAGGGGTCGGGTGACTCATAATTTTGGGAGGAGTTTGCAATATAATCAAAATACTGTTGATGGATATTGTCAAGGAGATGAGAAACACCCCAGCAGTGCCACAATGCTTATCACATCTGCATTACTATTCATGCAAAAGGAACCTCACCCAGAAGTGTTTATATTTTATAGTACATTCTTATTACAAATTATGAAAAAATATATCTTTTGCCACTTGGATTTATTGCACCTTTAAACTCTTCACTACAGTAAGGAATAAGTTTATTGTTCTAAAAGCAAAACAAACAGTCACATTCATTACTGTTGTTCAGTAAACCATGTGCTTTTATTACCAGTGCATATTCAAAGAGAAAACAAAAATATGGTTAAGGTGAAAAACCTAAAACATATTTCAAAAAAATAAAAGTTAAAAAGGCGAGCATTCGACTCTTAAAAGTCATCACTGCTTCTGTTTGGCAACAGTTTAAACAACAGGTTAAGATTATTAAAAAAGAAAAAAAAACATTAGATTAAACTAGTAATATTTGAACTCAGAAAGCACCAAAGAGTGAAAGACTAAAGTCAGTGCCTGGATGATGAATAGCGCTGTGGATAACTGAGTGGAACCAGGAGCCTGTCTTGACTACATCCTTCCTCTCTGCTGCAGTACATCTGGCATGACAACAAATGAACAGCAGGGGCAGCACTAGAGGCTACACCCTGAGCCACAACTCTTTACTTTTGAATTTTTGTTTGGCATCATGAAGGAAGGAACTAGAGCAGAAAAGACAGGTAGCTTATAAAATCATCATTCTGAGTGAAGTCTTAAGCATTGATGTGTTTACTAGCCAATCCATCTAATAAACAGCAATACACATAAATAATTTTTTATGAAATCACAAATATGTAAACATCTTAAAACAGAATTCAGAGCCCATTTCTTAAATTTAAGTCATTTTAGTTGGCCAAATTGACATTTTTGTGCATAAAACCTAAAAAAAAAAATCTTAATAATGTCTCACTAACACATTTGTATAAACTTTTAGGGCTCTCCTGAGATTTGTGCAGTGTTATTGCCAGACAGCAGCGCTCAATTAAAAGGTATTAACTAGCTTATTAAAGGCCATAATTTAAATTCAAACACTGAATGTGGATTTATTTCAAAGCAAATTCGCCACAGAAATAAGTGGCACATCTGCACAAATTTTGGACCTGTGAATTCTGCTTCAAGTGGTAAATGCCATTAAACATTTAAGAAAAAAAAAAAAAAAAAAAAATTAGAAAAATAATCTGTAAAGACAGGACTAATAGAAAATAAATTAGCATTTTACATCAGTTTCCCCTTTAAAACAGCTATAAACGAACAAAAAACAAATTGTGCTGCTTAAATAAACATTTATATGACACTCATCTGCATGTGCTGTGGATGCGGTTCAAAAGCTCCTTCAACAGCTGCCGCATGTGTAAAAAGTCAGAGAATCCTTCATTGTTTCCTGCGCTCTGAAAAGGCAAAAATCCTGCACGTTTCAAAATCAAACAGCACTTACATACAGAGTGATTTAATATACACAATGTACATTCATGTACAGTATATACAGTACATACAGCAAAACCAATGCACAGATGGTGGTATTCATGATAGATGGTGGTAAATGAGAAATGTTTATATTTCATTCCATTGCTAAAGAAGCAGAGCATCGTTCACTTCACTGCAAGCATTTTAAAGTAAAAACAGCTAATGTGCACTATCCCGTTGCCTAGAAACTGAGGTGAAAAAAAGAAAGAAATTTCATGCATCCCGAAAGGTTTGAGCTGATTAAATATTTCAGTCTATATCTTAAAGTGTTACTGACAGCCTGGTTGAATAGTATCACACAACAATGCACATCCATAGATTTGTGTGACCATTTGTCCCGAGGATGCTACATTACTGAGCTTGAATAAAAAGGAGAATCAACCTTCAATACACATCGTAAAAGGTGAAACAAGTTGACGGTTATATCTGAGAAATATGCTGATGTGCACATCAAAAGGCTGTACTGGAAATACCATTGCACCCTGTGGATTACATTTGTTGTGTCGTCAGTGCTCCCAGTTGAAGAAATGGCCGCCTCAGGTCTCTACTGCAGGTAGCGGTAGACTTTAAAGCAGTGGTTCCCGGAGTCCGCCACCGCCACATGGCCGTCGGATGTTAGGGCCAAGCCCTGAGGGCCGTACAGCGGGTCAGCTGACGTGTTGATGTAGGAGAGGAAAGACCCTGAGCTGTCAAACACCTGCAGCAAAGAGACCGCCCTTAAAACAAATATTCAACTGACATCATTTCCCCTTTTTGATTTTACAGTTTGTATTCTGAAGCAAACCTGGATGCGACTGTTGCCCCAGTCTGCAACAATGATGTTTCCATTGGCATCAACAGCCACGCCTGTTGGAGCGTTGAACTGGCCGTTCCCCTCACCATGGGAGCCAAATTTGAACAGGAACTCCCCATCAGCATTGTACACCTGTCAGCAGGATTAAACGTGGAGAAGAAGAAGAAAAGAGAATGTTTTTTTTTAATCAGAGGAAATATGCATACATAAGGAAGAATTCAGAAAGATACAAACATAATTTAAAAAAGCCCAACCATTCAAGTTCGGTAACTGCTACACTAATGTTTTTATAAAGTACAACTTGAATACAAAAACAGGAAAACCCTCCACCCCTTTCATAATTTATGAACTATCCTAAAAAGTTGTTTGCATTATTAAATAGTTTAATAATTTAAACTATTTCAATTAGTTTACTTTTTTCATTTCTGATAAGAGGGATAAAACAGGCACCAAGAACTGTGTGTGTAAGAAAAGCTCCACAAAAAAATAAAATAAAATCTGAAATATGCATGCATCATGTTATTTATTCAGTCCAACATGGAAATAGAATTATTTTTATTTTTTTTATGCATGTTCATGGACCCAATATCAACTTTAAGGTTTAGGTGAGGTTTGTGTGGCATATACCTTTCTGACATAAGAACACCTTACCTTGACTGAGTGATTGTGAAAGTCTGTTACCACGATCTCATTTTTGTTGTTAACAGCCACAAAGTGAGGACCTGAAAACAGTACAGCAGACAAAAAGGGGAAAGAATAACTATGAGTCACCAGACGAACAACACACAAGAGGAAGTTCCACAAACTTTGTAAAACACAAAGAAGAGAGTCATCTCAAAGACAGCGGATGGTGTGAAACAGAAAAAAGATGTGACGTGACAGAGCTGATGAATGAACATTTAGAAGTTTGGGTTTTTTGCAGTTCAGACTGATGTGGAATTCATTACTTACTGAAAAGAGGGCCAGATTTACTAAGCTTTGATTCCAGTGCAATGTTTGCACCACTTTTCTCTAAAAGGAAAAAAAGAAGTGAGAAAGGAAATTTAAAGAACATGTGAGTGTCATCTTGAAATGCCCAATAGTTATCTTTCCAGCCTCTCAGCAAGGCACAAACGCAGCATACTGCTTCATGCTTTAGTACCTTTGAAATGTATGCCTCTTACTGGATCGGTTATGAGTTAGGAAAACAGAAAGCATAGGACTTACTAAATTATTTATACAACTTGAACTTTTCTACAGTGTTGTGTTACAACCACAAACATCAATATAGTTGTTTGGGATTTTATGTGATAGGTCAACACGAAGCAGTGGATTTTACACGGTGGAAAGAAAAAAAATTACAACTGCATGTAAGAGTTCATCTCAAATAGAGACCAACTTTTTTGCCAATTTTTCTATAGGCTTGATGAAAATCCACCTGTGAAAATCAGTTTTCAAGTCTTGCCACACATTGGTTCAATAAGGATGAATCCATTCTTATTCCATGTGGTTAGTGTTGTTGTCGTGTGGGGAGGAAAACATTTGTCCCAGGTCTCAAACCTTTTTCTGAATTTTTTATGTTTTATGGATTTTACTTCGTTGAGTTTTAAGGGTTGAATTTGATTTTACATAGGGTACAAACAACCATGAATACATTTTTCTTCCACTCCACACTCCTAAGCTACTTTGTGTTTGTCTTTCACATAAAATCCCAATAAAAAGTAGTAGTTAGAAGCTGTATTCAGGCAAATTTTGAAAACTTCAAGATGTATAAGCAGAATGTGGATATTTAGTTAAAAAATTAAACACGCAGAAATCTATTTAGACTCCAATCTTAAACAGCAGCATGCTGATCACTTAGGCACTTTTAATATGAAACTTTATAGACATGCGTAAATCTGGCCCATATCATGCAGCTCCTTTTGAAGTGCATTTCCTCCTGCAGTCATTTTTAAACAGTCACACTTTGCATATAACAGCAGAAAATACCTGCAAAGTGTCGCTCTGAGGTTCCTCTGGCTCCAAACTTTGTCACCAGCTTCCCATTTGATTGGAAGATGAAAACACAGCACGCTTTGTTATCAACAGCGATTATGTGTCCATTTTTATCCACAGCCACACCTTTGGGTCCCATCAATCTCCCAGCACCGATTTTACTCTGTGGATGGGTGAGTCAAAGAAATATTTTTATCACTTACCTTGTATTATTCACTCAAGTGTATAAAAATAAAAAAAAAATATGGCTGTCAAACACTGCTCACCTTAAACTTCCCGTCCGAGGAGAAAATGCTAATCCATCTGTTGTCATAGTCGGCCACTATTATGTCTCCGTTCATGTCCACCGTTACTCCCGTGGGACGTTGCAGCTGTCCCGGAGATCGACCTCGCACACCAAACCTCATTTTAAACTGTCCATCATTGGAGAATACCTACATAAATAAAAATATAACTCAGGGTTTCTGCAGGGACTGCAGGGGTTGGAGGCAGAAGTGAGTCAGTGGCGAAGACGAATGTCATCATGCCAACCGACAATAAATTTACTGAAGAAAAAGCAAGCTAGCTCACTAGCAAGGTTATCACCTAGCTTCGGTCTTCTCCTGTCACAAAATGCAATAATGTCTGCGCACATTTTTTTCTGTTTTACTGACAGAAAGTCTTGCAAGAAAAAGCAAAAACGCAACCAAGAACAAATTTGCAAGAACCACTCAACAACAAAATTTGAGACTATGTAAAGCCAAATATTTCAGGTATTTTAAAGTCTTACTTTTAAATACATGGATTTAAGACTTTTTAAGGATGTGGAGACATGGAGAATGATGTGGAGGATGTTGGTGTGAGCAGCGCCCACAATAAAACGTGAAGTTCGCTTCACAAGTTGTAACTTGGGGGTAGGAGCGCAGCATAACTATTTCAGGATTATAGTGAACAATGACCTGTATGCACTGGTTGTTGCTGTCTGCCACCACGATGCGGCCATTACTGGAGGCTGAGATGCCCTGAAGATTTGTGAACTCTCCTTTGTCCCGCCCTCTTGTCCCTGCCATGAGGACAAAACCTTGGGTTATTTATGCACACTTCAAGCTGTACATTTCTGTCAGCTGCATGATGCTCAGATTACACAAATATGTTCATATGTGTAAACCATCATGCAACAATAGAGCTAACCATTTTCCACCCACCAACTCTGTAGATCAGCTCGTCCTCTATTGGGTTCTCCTTTTTCTTGGTGGTGCTATACATGCTGGAGGGCCTGCGTACAGCCTTCTGACGGACATGGCCCCCTCCTCCGCTTGGGGACTTCACTCTTCTCTTCACATCCTCCGGCGACTGCAGGACATCTGACGGTTTGACGGCCCGGAGGCGGAACGGACTCCCCCTCACAGGCTGTTCATATAGCAGCAGAGAGAAGGTGAATTCTCCCTCGGAGCGAAGGGAATACCCAACCTCGTAGGTGCCATTTTTGTTGTCCACCACCTCAGCTTCAGTGCAAACTCCATCTGCAGAAACTATTTCTGCCTTCAGAACAGCATTCCCAGATTTCACCAGTTCTCCATCCTTGTCTTTGGTAGTGACCGTAATGGTGGTGTGCTGGCCGACTACTGCGTGTCGCAGGCCTTCGCCAGTGGCGACGCTTGTATAGCCCACGGCCCCCGTTGTGATGAGGACCCCCAGGTTCTGAATAGAACGTCTCAGTCCGTCCGTCTCTACCTGGCATTCCAGATGTCCATTTTCATGAGGATGCTCAGGGAAGCTGTGTCTCGCCAGAGCGCTGACCCGCTCGCCCATTTGCTTCTGAACCAGAAGGATCTCGGTGGCGCTGCCATGGCTAAGAGCATGTTCCGTGAAGCTGCAGCTGCTCTCAATGTTCTCTTTGCCCTGAAGCAAAGAAGTCAGCTGGGTTTGAAGCACCTAAAGATGAATCAACATGGACACATTTTAACATGCAAGCCCATACAGTGCCCTGGATGTTTTCAAACTACAAACTTCAATTGATATTGATGGGATTTTATCTTAAAAAAAAAAAAAAAACAGTGATTTCCTAGTTACCTTGATTTCTTATTACTGCTTAAAAAAATATATCTTTAATGATTACTTGGTTTTAAAAACAACTGTGTAAAATTATACATTATTAGCTGCTTTATTTTAGTAGCTGCCAGGCTTTGTCACATCAACATAGAAATGACAAACAGGGTTTTAAAGGCAACATTTTCTCTATTATACTGGTAGTGGGAGACCTCTTGCACTTTGAGTCACACCTGTCTGGTTTTGCATCACCTAGTGAAACTTGCTTTGTCAGCTTGAGTGTGTCGTGCTGTGACATCACATCAGATGTATTTTTAGTAATGTGTTAGATCCCTTTTTTTATAATGAGTAATCTAAGGAGTAAGGACATCACTGGATAGAACCAACACAAAGCAGAAGATATTTTTAAATTCTAAAGGAAAATGATACATGCATTTTTACATTTAAAAAAACATCTGAAAAATATGGCATATTCAGCCTTCTTCCATCTAATACCCCCAAATAAAAACCAATGATGGTAAATCTAAACTGGCACGCCAGGTAAGAAAACAGCTAAGCAGACAAACATACAAGAGTCATGTGGTAACTATGTAGGAGCTGTGGAGGTATATACAGTCGCTCAGGTTGAGGGACAGCCATTTCTTGTGCAACCCATACAGATTTTCTTTATGCAAGAATGTCTAAAAGAAAGCCGATCAGAATAAATTTGATTCTAAGACGTAAACTCCTGAAAGCACGTTCCATTTAATCCAACTGAGCTAGAGCAAAGTTGCAAAAAAAAATTGAGCAAAACTTTCAGCGTGAATAAGTATGACAGACTCTTGGCAGCTGAATGAGACTCTTTAGACGTTTACTTAGCTCTTTTTCGTTCTACTTAGCAATTCTGTGCAACTATAAATTCCTCCCAAAATACCCCAAGGTTGCTAATGTGACAAAATCTGGAAAAGAAAAAAATGAAAAAATCAAGTGGTGCGAAAACTTCTGAAAAATGCTGGAGATGGGCACGTATTGCTTGAGCTAATGTGCTTAAAATTACAGCATTTCTGTCTTCTGGCTTGACGCAAATCACACTAATCATAGCTCTCTGACCTTATGCTTGGTGCTGCAGATGTTTTCCACCTCTGTAATGAGAGCAGTCTTGCGTTGGTGCAATGCCTTCTCAAGATCGTCAAAAGTATTACTGATATCGGTCACTGCCTCGTTTTTCCTCTCCGTTAGCTGCTTGGAGATGTCATTGACCAGCCCGATGGCAGCGGTCAGCTGAGGTAATCTTCAAGTAAAAAAAGGTGAGCACAACTTAAACATTTTCTGACATTAACTATTTCTCAATTCTGAAGTAAATCTTTAACTTGTGATATATCAAATCTCTTAAAATCCTACCTGTTGCGCACAGTGTCCAACTGATTTTTAAGAACCGACTTATGCTGCTCCAGCACATCCCTCAGAGGAACGGTCACATGTTCCCTGTGTTCCCCCTCTGTGCACTCCAGACACATGGCTGTCTCACATGATTCACAGTAAAACTCCATTACCTGCAGGGGGAGCAATAGACAAAATAGCAACAAGTTCCTCAAAGCCAATTTTACAAAAGTGGAAAAGCTCTGTTTTGGTCATCTTTATTGGGGTTTACCTTTCCTTCATGGTTGGGACAAGAAAGGGGTTGACAGGTCGAGGCTGCGTTGGCTGACTCCAGTACGTTACACGCCTCGGCTCGACTGCATTCTGTGTCTCGCTGTAACACTTCCATTAGGTTTGTAATGAAGAAGTTGTTCTGAAGGGCTGCCACGCCCTTCTCCGGTAAGATAGAAGTCTGTCTGCATACTGGACAGGACAGTGTCAAAGACTGGGGAGGGATGTAGTTCTGTAGACATCTACAAGAAAAACAAAGACAGGAGGGACACTCAGACATGAATCATTGCTACTATTGTTTTTACTAATCTCAGAAGCTACGCAATAAGCCATAAGATAGTAATCTAGAGAACAAAGTTTTATCTGATAATCTTCAGTAATTAAAGGGTTCCTAAAGTATTACGTGCCAGAACAAAAACTGTTCACTGTGAACAACAGGTTTTAAATATTCTGCAAAAGACAGACTGGAAGGAAAAGCATAAAGGAGGAGAGAAAGAATGGGAAAACAGAAGGACACAAATATAAGAAGATAGGGCAACAAGTAAGGTAAAGACACAGGGGAGAAACTAACAGAAAAAGAAAAATGTGGAAAGAAGGAAGGAAAGGCAGAGGAAGAAAAGATGGTAGGCAAAAGCAGGAGGCAAACAAAATAAAATTAGAAAAAAAGTCAAACAAGGAAGGACAGAAGGAAGGAAAAAAGAAAGGACATTGGAAAAAGAAAAAAAAAAAAATCAGAGACAGAAAGAAGTTAGAAGAAAGGAAGAAAAGGATCCTTGAATATAAAATACTCCTGCTGTCATATTAATCACAGTTTACCTTTACAACATAAAGGTAAAATCATATCTGAGTGACAAGAGATCTTACTTCTCACAGAACGTATGCAGGCAGGGCAGAACCTTGGGGTTGTGATATCGGTCCAAACAGATGCTGCAGACCAAGAACTGCTTGTCTATCTGCCTGACCACGGGGCTGGTGCTGCCGGTCTCACGCTTAGCCATGATGAGTGACATTCAAAGGTGGAGGGGCTGAGGGGAGACCACTTAACCTGCATACACAGAGGAAGAAACAGAGGAAATGTTAAGAAAAACCTTGAGGAAACATTCATACAGGGTGAGGAGGGAGTGCTTGCTTCAACAAACCGACGAGGAAGTGACTCATGGTTATGCTGGGATTATAAATCCTCCCTTAAATACTGTACCAGCTGGCACTGTATGCTCCTCCTCTCTGAACAAACTGTCAGACTTTAAGACTTTCAGTCCAAAGGTCATTTGACTAGCAATGTGAAAAATTCAAAAAATTGAAAGCATTAAAAAAAAAGCATGTGATTTAAACTGGTCTGCACAAATATGTTATGTAAAACTGTTACAATCCATCTCATGTTAGATTCCTGGTAATAATTTGCCATACGCTGTGCCAGTTTTATTATTTATGTGAAGTTCAGATAAGAGGATGTCACGCTGGGTCTCTGCTCAGATGAAACCGTATCACTGGGCCAAGCACAGATTAACTCTGCATGTCTATGATGTGTTGTACATCTGCCATGTCGTACACAAGCATCACAAAGGATTAAGTCCAATCTGAAAACGTACTGCTGTATCATGGACACCAGTGAGAACAGTTATGAAAGCATCAATCTATATTTCACATCTGAATCAGATTTCAGGTCACAGTTTGAGAGAAAAAGCAAAGAAAAACGGAATTAGTAACTATTTCCTCCCCCCATCCTCTGTTTTTCTTTAATATTAGTAGGGCACGCCTCACTTTACTAGACTAATGAAAGAAGCACAGTTTGATAAATGTCCCACTCCTGATCTTTACTCATAAAAATACTCAAGAAAACCTAAATCACAAAAAATGACAAAAGAACAACAAGCAATTTAGGCTTTTTTAGTTCCCACACTATCCAATTTTTCATCAAACTCAAAATGTCCTAATACATAAGAAACCATAAGAATTAAACTCATCTGTACAAACACTAGTAATGTCAATATTAGAATGAACTATCCATTATAAAATGATTATGGTTGAATTAATGCAACAACATTATAAATGATAAATAAACTAGACCCAAATAATATTATGTTGTTATTACTTGTATTACTAAAAATAAAACAAGAAATTCCTCCATCTGACAACAATGACTTCATACTGGTCTGCACAAATATGTTATGTAAAACTGTTACAATGCATCTCATGTTAAGTTAATGGTTGAGAATGTAAAAAGATATGATATTGTAAGAATATCACCATAAACTCTTTATTAATATTCTTTATTAAACTCTCTTTTCCATTATCATCATGTGCGAACCACTTTCCCTGAGGTTTATGAGCTTGGTCACTAGGATCAATATCAGATATGGACCTGAATGATGGTGAAGATCCAGTTCAATTGGCTAAATGCGTTACTGAGAAGCAGAGTCTTAATGCATGGCAACTAAAATATAACAGCCTTCCAGATTTAAAGTCCAAGAAGTCATGGGTGACATTGCACACAATGCAAAAATGAAATGAGGTAAAAACTGCAGCGTTAAAGGAAATGAGCAGAACAAGCCCATCCTGCTTACTGCTGTGCAACAGGATGAGTCTGAATCCATGACCTCACTCCATATTAGTTTCAATCTGATTTCTTGGTAAAATTTAAGTTGACGATTGTTCACTCGACATCCCTGAAAATCTCATTTGGCTCATATCCAAGCAGAAAGTTCAAGCTTGGTACACTTTTCCATCAAATGCATAAGATCTTTTTCTTTGAGAGTAAGAAAAAGGAAGTTTAAAAACCTCCCCAAATTCCTTCCAGTTCCTTCCCCTGACTCAAAGCAGGCTGAGTTCAGGAACCACCTGTCTGCCTGCCGCGTTGACGGGGAGACGCTCTGTGAACTGCGCAGCCTGTCTCACTCCAGCAAGCGGGCCTCAAATGCAGCTGTTCCTCCCTGCAGCAAAGGCAAAAGGAGCCTCCAACAATGGCAGCAGCTCTGCTCACAGCTACGCTTCATACTTCATGTTTCATCATTGCCATATTTTTCCCTCAGTTATATAAATGCACTCAGAATCAGAAGGCTTCATCTTGGCCACAGACATCTTGCAACTGGAGGATTTTCTCAGGCACACAGACTCGATTGTTTCTGCTTCCCAAGTGATTAGAAGCAGAGTCCCTTTCACTGTCCACACAACAAGACCTCGCCCAACCCTGTAAGACCCCCCTTTCCTCGTCTCCCCTAGAAGACCTACCCTCCCCGTGCGGTTTTCCCTGCAGCATGGACAGTGACATCAGGAGGAAGCTTGATGAGCCAAAGCCCTTCTGGCTCCTCCCCCATCTCAGCTCGCTGGCCGCACACTCTTTTGGACTGCGACCATCTCCCCCACCTTCTCTTCCCTTCTCTCACTGCTGCTCGGTTCTCCCAGCAGCCCTTCTTGGCTCAGTTCCTCCCACTCGCCTCACCACAGAAAGATCATCTTTCTTTAAAAACAGTCTCTACCTGACAGAAGGCCAAAGATGGTCCCAGTGTTCTAAAAGAAAAGCTAAATAAAAAACGTGAAACTAAAAATCAGTGCAAATGATTACGTTTACAATCATTGTTCTAAGTGAGCTAGTTATTGACATTTCCAGATATATCAACAGGGACACCAAAACAAAAAAACTAGAGTCATAGAACTAGCAACCTGGTTTTATAGACAGCAAATGTTTATACAGACCTACTTTATTACTTCAAATGCAAATTCATGTATGAGTTCTATTAGCATGCACAGAAGGCAAATGTTTGCCAATTCAGCTGTTTGGATTTAAAGTATTGTTTGGCACTCTCTCCCTGTATTTACAGTTAAGTGGCTTAACGCCCTCCTGCAGGGTCAGGTCCTGTCTGCCATCTGGATTACTGGGTCTCACACAATCAGATGACACCATTTAGTTCATTCAGCTTAAAGCTGGGAAGAAGATGTTAAACACACTATGGTTCTCCTCAAACCAGATAAAGTAAAGATACGCTCAAAAGTTGGATTCTGGGGTGGTTTTGTGTGTGAAATAAATTGTTTGTGTACTTAACACAATTTTATTGAAACAGGTTTCTATCAGCTCTATAAAAAGTATTCCATAATCACAGAAAACAGAGAGGTCAACCTAATGTAGCTGGATCTGTTTTGTCAGGCTGGACATGTACTCTCTGTCTTTGGAGTACATCAACTACTAAAACAAACCTGATCCCTTTGTATACTACACTACATAACATGCCTGTCATTTTTAAAGGTAAATAATTAATTTTTAATTGCATTTATCTCATTTTGAGATTACCACCATTTGATGTGGTGGTAATCTCAATAGCCTTTGAAAGTCTCTGACTGTGTGTAGTAGATATGAAACACAGTTTCAAACATTAAAATAGAGAAATATGCAATAAAATCTATGTACTTTTATTGAAAACTGCTTCCTGACCAGCTCCTATTCTATTAACAGTATGAAGGAATGGTGACTCTCTCTTAGTTTTCACAAGTAATTGTGTTCTTCTAGACCCGACATAAGTCAAATAAATTTGTGTGTAAGAAAACCATGGAAGCTGTATGTTTTCTACAATTACATTCAATGAGTAGTGTGTCATAATAAACAATAGGGATTAGCTGGCTAGATAGATAGTTATCTACATATATGGAGAGCTAGAATGATGGCTTGCTCGCCACATCGATACAAAGCCAATTTTTAGTTATGGGGCTGGCACTTTTATGTTTTATGTTTAAAAGAAATTACTAACATCGGTGGACTCGGATGCGGATGTTTTTCGCATCCCTAATAAATATTTTAACAATTTACTACTTCCGTGTGAGACTACAAGCACAATTATTAGGATAGTTATCCTTTTTGTTGTGTTGCACAGCAGAATAGAAACCTGGGACAGTTTGTTTCAGCTGTTAGCTTTGTACTGGTCAAGCAAACTTTGCCAAAAGTCTCACTGACCTGAAATCAGAAGTGTTGGCCCTCTGTGATATGCTGTCAAGATGAGGGTTTAAAAATAGACTGCAGTTTATGTTTCAACCACTTGCTCCCATGTCTTCATGCAGTAATTGTTCCTGCAGTCTGCTTGGGTAGTTTCTAGGTATAAAGAAGGCTGCAGTGCATTACACAGCTAGTCAGGCAGATTAAAGTGGGAAATGCAGCTCAGGAAGTGCTCTCTATATTACCTAAAGTCCCTTGTCAGCAGTAATGCTCCAACTATTTTGTTTGAGCTTTAAATCCCAATGTTTTAAAGAAAAGTATTCACCAAGCCATAAATCCAGAAACAGGCAACCTCATTTAAACGCAGCTCCAGCATAATGACTGCATTGTTTCATTTGTGATGTCGACAACAATCCAGGGAACAGGAATTGTTGGTGACGTTTGAGAGTTACTCACCATTTTTTTTCTTCTTCCTTTTTTTTTAAAAAAAAAAAAAAAAGAGACGGCCGAGAGGGCATCAGGGGTGCTAAAGCTCCATGATGACTCATCGGTCATTATCCACACAACACACAGTAACTTGGACAAAAACTAAGTAGCCCTGCTGCTTCCGCTTGGCTGCACCAGTTGAAGGAATCTGTCTGAATACATCAGTCTCTGTCAGAATAGCCATGAGCATGAACTTCAGTATGAATGTTAGTTTTTCATTAAATGGAAGAAAACAACCTTGGGTGTGACAGGTCAAGGTCTCAAGACTATGCAAAACTACAGACTTCTCTTTATCAAATTATTTTTAAAGAGATCTATTTAACTGAGCACAGAGTTTTTATTGACCAACTGTGAGGACATTGAATGTGTTATACATTTAAATTAGCTCAATGCTGCTCATTTATTCTAAATATTAACTTTAAATTTTACATTCTAAGTAATCTTCGCTGTAAGGTTGATAAACTGCAACAGCCTCCGAGTGGAGATAAAGTGACAGCTTCACATCGGCAAATATCACTCCATGCTACCCCACTATAAACAGTGGCAGGAGACAATGCGGCATGCTGGCCATGCGTCTGCAGGCACAACATGCACCGAAGACTCTAGAAAAGGTCAATCAATCCATTAGCAGTGCCTGCAACACTCATACACCTGTAGAAACAACAGAACTATTGTGGGTCCTCTGATTGTGAGTCACATTTCAGTGCTTATAACATATTATCTGGAAACAAAATGACAATTGCTGGCCATGCGTCTGCAGGCACAACATGCACCAAAGACTCTAGAAAAGGTCAATCAATCTTGTCAAAATATTCAATTATAGAGGACCAGTGTGTGAAATGGAAGAAAATATAATTTAAACTTTTGGATAAATGACTTCAATGGCTGCATGATAAGAGAATGTTCAGAATCAGGGATGAAGAAATTAAAGATATATTGAAAATGTTTGCTTGATGGTGTGGCAAAGCTAAAATTTATTGACCCAAAGTGAGAGGTACATTTTGCAAAGCCTTATTATTCTTGATACTTGTCTGTAAGACTAACACTGGCATATTTTGTAATGAGCGTTGTCATTTTTTTAATGACTCAAGCTGATACAAACTACAAAATTACTATAAAATAAGTGCATGTTAAAATGATTTAGACAGGCGAAACAAATTTTCATCAGGATAAAACATTAAATCCTGACTTGATTTCCTTTAAATGTTAACGAATCCACATGCACATTTATGTATTGTCTCCTTTGTTGTTACACACTCGTTTTATTTAAATCAAGATGGCGACTTGGCTCTTGCAAGGAAAACCCATTATGTGTGCGTGCGTGCGCGTGCGTGTGTGTATGTATGTATGTACACAAGCACATGCGTGTGGATGAAGTCCAGTTAAACTGCAAGGAAGTTCAATCAAGGATTTATGAGTTATATAAGAGACAATGAGCATCTTAAAGGTCCTCAGTTGTGTCTCAAAGCTATTAAAATCCTCAACCATGGTTCAAAAGTAATTTAATCACATTCCAGAGAAAGTGCTGGAGTGACCAGTGTTTACTCTGATCACAGAGCATAATGTGACACAGTGGTGCCCCTCCCCCACCTGTTGCTACCTTCCATCACTGAACTGCCTGAAAGAAGGCTTTTCCTCACTTACAAGAAAGACGAATTGACACATTTAGAACCATGACTAACTTTCAAAACAATGACAAATCTAAGTTATGTTATAGAACATAACATAGCACCACTCATATTACTGCAATCATTGTAGACATGTTTATGTATTGTCTCTTTTGTTGTTACACACTGCATTCATATTTACTGCTGCATTGCTTTAAAACTACATTGGTTAATGTCTTTGACTGCAGCTGTACTGGAACGCACAATCTACCTGTAATCAACCTGCTAATTTTGACATGTGTTTGACTGCGTGTCACTCTGCAAAGAACAAAAGATGATAATAATCTGAAATTTTACATTACATTATAAAGTATATAAATCACACATTTTAAAGATATTATTATCAAACAATTTTCTGACTGAAAGTACTTTTTTTATTTATTTATTTTTTTAGTTTTTTGGATTTACTCAGTAAGTACTCTTTCCCTAAACACTGCATTTATATGGTTTGTTTCTTGGTTAGTGTTATAACAAGGAGCACTGAAGTCCATGATTGTTCTTTCTTTTTTATTGCCACATGATCAAATCTGGGTTCAAATGTCATCCTGTATCTGGCCAAACTGGACATCAAATTTTAAATCAATTTCAGAGATGCACTGCTATCAATTCTTTTAAAATAGTCATATTGAGCATGAAAACTAAGAGGAAACTGAATCCTTGACACAGACATGGAACAACTGCTGAGCATCTGCCCTCTGGCGCAACATCCAGGACCGTCTGGCAACCTCTCTGTGACCCAGTGATAGCAATCAGAGAGGAAAGGGGGGGGAAAAAATAAGTAAATACATCACCTCAACACCTCTATAATCTACTCTCCTTAAAGTAACGACATCAAGAGATAATGATTTCTAATCAGCTCACTGTTTAGGCCAGAGGTGCAAGACTGATGCGTCCCTCTCAGAGCTGTTGCTGCAGTGCAATCGCACAAGTAGTCATGGGGCTGACATATTTATACGAGCCTTCCCAGCTCCCCAGCTGCAAAACTCTATACAAATTCAGATCAGACATGCAATCAAAGATGCCCCTAATCCTCGAAACAAAAGAGCGTGTAAGGCTGATTGCAGAGCCCAGCCCTCAGACTGCAGCAGAGATGCCCACCTGCCACAGAGCCCAGCCGGCAGCCAGCTCAGAGCCAAAATGGAGAACTGAGTGGGCTGCTGGAGGAAGCAGCAAAGAATTAGAGCACAGCAGAATATTTTTTATGCATGCACAGCTGAAATAAAAAACCTTCAACGCATTCCCGCTGTTAGATAACGAAGAGAACATATACTATAGGAAAGAACGCCACATTATCACAAATAAAGAGTCCCTCTGTGATTTATCAGTGCACAGCAGCTGCTTGAGATAGGCCAATCAATTATTCATCTGCTTCCTCCCTGGTCATTGCATTATGGAGGACTCCAAACAAGATGACAAAGCAGAAACGCCATCCCGCAAAAACAAATGACAAGCCCAGATCGGATTGTACTCACATACACTCCCAAGCAGGAGAAACCGGAGGGTCAGCACTGCAGGCGGTGGAGAAAGATTCCCATTGTCAAGTCTCCTCAATTCTCAACAGAACCCACAGACAGGGCGACATAAAGGAAAGGGCAGGGTCTGTCTGGGAGAAGACGGGGACAGTAAGGAAGAGGACGCGGGAAAGGAGGAGAGAGTGGGCGTGGATTACAGGCAGCATTGGTCAAATCGCCAGAGGAGGAGTTGAACTAGCCAATAGAAGAATGAGGGGGCAGGGGATATGGAAATGAGCTGACATCTCAGGCTCTGACTAAAAGGCAGAAGCCTGTCTGGTGCAAAGGGGCTTGGCTTTCTTAGCAACCACCCATTGCCCTTAAAAGGACAAAGGATGCAGTTTGTTGCAATGAAAATTCACATCGCTTGTATGCAAAGTGCTGTTAGACTGTGAATACAAAATGCCTGTAGATCTAGATAAAACAGTTCTGTTCTCCATAGAGCGATTTAAAAAACAAAACAAAACACAACAACTACAAAAGGGAAATAGTCAAATATGATGTCAGTGAGAGTCATCACCATGGCCGGATGTAAGAGGATGGGGGCCTGTGGGTTGGTAGTGGTGCCACCAAGAGGAAGGGGGTGGAGAGGGGCCACATAAATTCACATCCACAAAGACAATGTGAAACTGGCCTGTCTTTCCATATGAGCGTCTATGGACAATATTATGTATGAATTTAAGACAGCAAATTAAAAATATTAATTCACTTAAGTAATTATCTATATATGTTGTTAATTTCATTCCCTGGGGCATTTTAATGTCCAATTACTGTATATTAAATCAGCATTTCTTTTCTTGAAAACATTAACTTTTATAACATCTAACTTTCTATCATTAAAGCAAAGTACAACAAATTGATGGAGAAGTTTAGATTTTTGGCACTTAAAAACACTTTTTTTTTTTCATGAAATAATTTTTCATTTGTTATTTTTTTAAAGTTCCATAATTTCTAAAATCATCTATCCAAATAAACAAGCTCCCCCAACCCTAAAAATGTTTGAATACTTTTTCCAGGCCTGCAAAGTCGGAATGTGGCAAACTTAATGAAATACTCTAAAAACAAACAAACAAACATGATTTTTGCTTGAAGAAATTTCCTTTTACATCTGATGGGCTCCAGATTATGGGTTAGGCTTGGAGACAGGAATATGATATTTGTGTTTTGAATAGGTTGCATATTGGAATTTACTTTAAAAAAGACTTCTGAGGGATGTGTGTTTGCACTTTCTTGTAACTAAAAAATACAGCTTAATATTTTTTAACAAAAACAGATCAGGTCATGTCACTGGGTGAGTGTGCTTTCAGTAAAGAAAGAATATTTTTTATGCATACACAGCATTAAAAAATATTGACTGAAGCTATACTGGACATACTTATCTTCAATTAATATATAGAAGATACAAAACTTCCCTAACGATTCAAAACTTCTAAAGAAAAAAAAATGTGCACACCTTTGAATCTGAAATTTTACTTCAGAAGATGGTCAAAATACTTTATCTTATTCGGCAAACACATGGATGTCAGAAGGTGGAGCTCTATGATGAAGTACTGTACTGTGTCTGTGATGAGTGAGCTGATACATTCAGTGGGGAATTTGTTGGGGGTTGGGGTTTGAGGTAAAGGGCAAACAGACTTCATTGGTTTTACACTCCAACTCGGTGTTGCCATAGAGACTGCCTCCAGCTTAGTCAAGATAGCTGCTGCAGTCTGACAGCAGCAGATCACCACAACTGAGACGGCCTCACATCAATATAGAAATAAGGAAAGAACCCAGATTTCTGTTTACACATCTTTATTAAATCAAACTCAATTAAAAAAATAATCACATATTATACATAGTATTAAATAATTATATTAACAAGGTACAAATATGTGTGGAATTTCTGATCATAAATATACAAAAATACAGTAAGCTGGACACTAGAAATGACTCCTGTTTATTCATGCATATAAATCCTATTTTCTAAATGACCTATTCCTACATATAGACAGTTACAAAGATAAAATGGCAACATGTTTTCATTTTTATCATTTTAAAGTTGATATATCAGTTATTTAAAAAATCTTTTTCAAAGAAACAGTAACAGCTATCAGTCTGATAATTCCAAATATTTTACTCATTTTCATTGCATCATTGTGCATAATTAGAACCAGCAAATAATTGTGAAAAGATTCTATATCCTATGTTAAACAGTGAGATATCCATAAAAGTTCAACATAAATTAGGAACTTTTATGTATGTCACAAAAGTTTGGGGCTTCTGTGAGCTTTTGCCGTTTTTCCAAATTAAAGGAGGACAATGGAGGTATAATTTAGCTGTTCTGTATGTATGTACGACAACAGGTTCTGTTATAATTTTAACAGTGTCAAGTTTTTGTAACATTAAACATTATCTTCTCAAGTTCTTTTCTTTGACATACACTGGTTCTCATTTAGCTCTGCTCAGATACAGACAGCCTTTGTAACACTGACCCATTTCACATAAAAACAATAGCTGAATTCAGCGTGACTGAGAGAAACGACAATCGGCTGCTCCTTTACCGAGCTTCAACAGCAACTAGAGGCTGAGAATCAGAGGAAAGAGAGCTTACAAATCAAATCATAATTCCATGTCAAATTAGCCAAACTGTAAATAAGCAGACATTACACACAATCACTCAAGGAAAAAAAATAAACAAATAAAAATCCTAACATATTTTCATTTCTCAATGTCAGAAATCTCTTAACTTTGACCTTCTCATCACTTTCTATCTGGTTATAGCTGTTTTCTCCACACCAAGACACACAATGTAAGCATTTTTTTATTTATCCAACATGTGATTGAATGTAAATATCTTCAATATCACAAAAATGTAACAATTCTCCTTAAAATAGATGTAAATATCTTGCAGTCTGTGTGTCTCCCTCTCTTTTAGCAATCAACAACTACAAACTACCTGCAAAGTTTCAGTGAATCCATATTCAAACCAATCACTGTTAACTCTCGCCATCTAGTGGTAAAACATGCAAAATGTCTTCTCTTAATAAAACTTTCCCCAATTTTTCACAACTTCTTTTCATACCTTTACCTTTCTATCAAAATCAAAAATTAAAAAGCTGAATTACTATAACATAACAACAAATCAACTACATTTATGTCTGATTAAGTAACACATAAGTTACATTTTAAATTCATACAACTGTTCCCATCATTTTTGAATATAAAACCTACACACTTGAGTCTTTAGGAGCAGCTTCTTTGCTGCTCGGTGATTTGCTTATGTCTCCAAAGCGTTTTAGGAAACTGAAAAAATATCCAGAATTCTCAGTCTTTAACCACACACTCCTGGGAAGAACGCTTTCAACATTAGAGTGTTGGTGGCTTTCTGTGCACCCCATTGACTTTTGTCCTTTGTTTTCCTGAAGCCCTCTTTCTGAAACCTGGTCTAAGGAATCGCTTGGTTTATTTTTCTTTTCTGCCGATGGAGAATTCTGGTCCAGACTATGAGATTTTTTCATCTTGTTTGAAATGTCAGTGAAATCAAATACCTCTTTTGAAGGTGTGTGTCCAACATCCTGTCTTTGCTGGGGTTCCTTGATTTGTGCCAAAGGATTTGGACTTCTAGATGAAGACTGAGTCTGCACATTTTCTTTTTCTTTCTCTTTTTCTGTTTTAGAAACTTTAGCAGAAACAGTGTGTCGGCGGCCAAGATTGCGTTTTGTGGAGGACTGTGGGCCAAGCAAAAACTGGATCAAATCCTCATTGGTTGGGTCTCCAGGGTACCTTTGCGTTTCCTCGTCAAAGGTGAACTGGCGAGCCAATGTCTTCTTGACATGAGGGGATTTCTGGTTTTCCAGAGAGTGATCCATAGAGGAAGAACTCCCACGACTGTTCTGGTACTTCAAAACCTTTTTAGCAGCTTCACGCAACTTCTGGGCCTCTTCTTCATTATTGTCTTGTAAATCTTCCTCTTCATCATCTTCAGAAGTGGCAGAGATAGACCTAATTTTGGGAAGCATGTGGGTTGTTTTAGATTGGCCCATTGAATCCTGGGAATACACTCTGTCCAACGGTTTTGTCTTTTTTTCAAAGGTGGCTATGTTCTTAGAGTTATTCTCTTGAACATGTGACTGTTCTTGTTTTTGTGGAAAGCTCTCTGTCAGCTCAAATGCAGAATTCCACTCTTTTTTGACCATATCTTTGGCTATGAAAGTGTTCCTGTGCTGTAGCGTTCCATTTGAAAAGTTTGTCTGAGAATTGATTTCTGACAGGCTCCCATTAACTGGACTCCCTCTTGTGGGGCTTCCATTGGTTGATGAAGGCTTCCCCAATCTCCTCCTACAGACACGATTAGTTAGGGCGTTCTGTAGAACATACTCTAATGCAATTCCCTCCATTTCCTTGTCTCTACTTGAACAGGTAGCAGTGGACCGGCGCTTGGCTATATTCTCTAATCTATCGATGTGTTTCCGTTTCATCTCCGTCATCTCTCTGATCTTGTTTTCCTGCAGAAACACCTCCATGTTAATGAATCATAGCAAGACTGTTTGTTGCATAGCAAAGACATGACATGCCAGTGTGTAGATTTACCTGCAAAGCCCGGATAAACCTTTGGCAGAAAGAATGAAAGATAGAACAACATTCCTCCAACTTAAAAGTCTTGGAGTCTTCACAGAAGTACTCAGCCACAGAGTCACTTACAGCCTGAAGTTCGTCAAAATGAGTCTCTACTTCTTCCAAATAAACATCAGCTTTCTAAATTGAACCCAAATAAGTAATTAGACAATGGATTCATAGGTTTATTCAGAATTAAGACAATGTTCAACAATTTCCCACTGCTGAAGGCAACGGTTACCTTTAGAAAACCCTCCATCTGCTCTTTCAGTTCTTCCTGTTTCAAAGTGTCTGCTTTGGCGATTTGTACTTTCTTCTTCTGTCTTTCAATCTCAGCTTCAATGTCACCTTTAATTATCCTGAAATAATGTTAAGATATTCATCAACATTTTGACTCTACCCCAAATATAAGGACAAGAAGATTATTTTGCTAACTTTTACCTTGATCCAGCTTCAATGTGTTTGAGCTGGTCTGGAAATTTCAGCAGTGCCACATCTACCTTCTTTGCTTGCTGTAATAAACAGATAATTTAGCATAAGAATCACATTTCTTCAAAACATTTATAACAGACTACTTTATTAGCTACATCTGCTTCATTTTTGGGGATGATTTAATGAATCAGCCGGTCACAAGGTGGCCACTCAGCACATTTAGGCATGTAGGCTCTAATTATTTCAGAAACTGTTAATCAATCATGATTTTCACATACTATCATTTCTTGAATTTATAGAGAATGGTTTAAAACTACTAAAACTACTTGCCATCACAACATAATGCATGAGATTCATTCCAGGTTTGTTTGCTTTGGTATCTGCCAACTTCAGGAGAGATGACATACGGAAGCCAATTGCACTGCCTGCATAGCCCCCCTGCAAATAAACACAGGTCAGCGATGCAAAGCACAAAGTTCTCCAATACATCGAGAGTGAAAATTAATTGCTTACAGCATTCATGTAATTTCCTGTTTTCAGCACCAAGCGAATGACAGAGTGTAGATTTTCACACTCCAACAGCTCTACAAAAGAAATACAGTGTTAGCAGCGAAACTCAAGGGTTTCCAGTCCTACTTTTAGTCATGTTTATTATGAAATTAGTTCAAACAACAATACCTTTTCCAGCTTCTGTGAGAGTTCCAATGAATCCTCTTATTTCCTTCAGGAGAGTGAAGAATTCCTCCTTCAGCACCAAGCAGTTCAGACGCTCTTCATAACTAACAGACAACATGTAAACCAACTGTTGGCCAGCCTTGAAAAAGTTCTTTCAACTACTCAACTTGTTTGTCACATCACAGCAACACTTCTACTCATTTTACAATGTTTTTCTGTCATAAAACAACACAAAATAGCAAATAATAATAAAGTGGAAAAAAATGGTGCATGACTTCGAAATATGAGAAGCGTAGTGTGCATTTTTAGCCTCCCATTTGCTCTTTTTGACTGGTCAGGGATAAAGTTGGGGAGACGTTGAAACAATAGGTTAAATCAATATCCCAAGCTTTCAACATCTCACAGAGAACTGTTCAATTCATCAATTGACAAAAAGATTAAATACTATGGCACAAGCCAACCAAGACATTGCTGCCTACTAGGAAAGGAGAAGATCAATCAGCGATAATTTACAGTAAAATGTTGTTCTGTAAAGTTCTGAGTCTTAGGGGGCTGAACATGAACGCATGGCAGGTATCGTCGAGCTGCTTACCTGGGCATCTTTATCAGCATTAGCATAAACAGATCAGCATCAGGGAGGGCTGATGGGTCACCTTTAAAATCGACCAACTGCTTCAACTGAATAAATGAAAAATAAACCACAAGTCTTCAAACCAAGCAATTTGTTTTCCCAATGACATACCTTTATTGAAACTGTGCAAAATTAATTAATCAAACAAAAAATAAATACCTCCCCTTCATCAGGCAGCAACTTGCACATTTCCCGCAGTTTTCCTGTGCCAAAACTGAGCCCATTTCCCGACTGAATGTCCTGAATCAGATCCTTCACAGGGCTGTGGATGGAGGTGGAGAGATCACTAGTCATACCCAATCAGAGTGTAATTAATGCTTGTGTAGGCCTATTACTGATGAGCTGTAAGTCCATGTTAAGACCATCCTTTTGTATACTTGAGTTCCTGGCATTTACAAGCCTCTACCTGTTCATAATGGTTTGCAAAATCCTGACTTCAAACATAAAGAAGAGAAATGCTGCACAGGGCTAAGACATAATGGATGAATCTGCTTTATGACAAAAATGCTTTATGACATAACTAGCCTTCCACATTTTCGATTTGCTCTGCAGTAGAATAGCCTGTCAGTTTACTTGCAGATGTTTTACAGGATAAACAATGATCTAGTTCCATTTCTTGCTGGGTCTGTTGTGGTTGCCAAACAGCCTCAGACAATACACCAACAAGACTCTCAGTTACTGATTGGAACTAAATACCTCAGGGAGGTCACACAGCATGGATCAGACCTGTCTGGGCATGTTGTCTTTCAAAGGCTTGTGAGCGTCATGTAGCTATGTCAAGCACAAATTTATCTGTCTCATCATGTGTTGGTTTTACCCGTCGGTATGAAGAAATTGTTAAGCAAAAACACTTACACCCTAAAAGCACAGCCTCTGACTCACCGCTTGAACTGCTTCAGGAATATTCCAATGTTCATGCTCCTTTTGGACCCGAGGATGGTAACCTGTAAATGAAAACAGACAAAGACACGGCTAACAATCAGTCAAGTCAGTTAAGATAATTTCACTATTGGCTTGAGAAGCATCTTTTTCTATCACATACATCTCTGCGTTACAAAAAAAGACGGGCGATTCCAAAGGTTAAGGTTTCTGTGAGTTGTTTCTATTGAACAGTCTGAGTAAAGATAGCCTTATATTCTGAAACATTTACTTAAGAAGCTACATATGACAAAGTCAAAGTTTGGGAACATATTTCAGTCCTTTTTATACAACACATGATTATCTGTAGACAGGAAATGTATGGTATAAGGAGGTCACTATAGGTTCTACTGTTCTCTAAAGAGACAATTATTCCTTCCTTTGGCAAACATGATCAATAGGGAGACTCCACCCTTGCACTGAATGATTCTACAGGCATCAACAATGTTCCTAAGATACTGTTTTCTAACTTACTTCAATTTATGAAAACAACTAAAAGGATTTAAAAAAATATGTTTTTAATCCTCATTTATTTTAAGAAACTAAACAAGAGACAACTTCTATCCATTTCTAATAACTCATTTCCAGCACATGAAGCTGTAAGAATTTGAAGCGATGTTTTCTGTTTATCGCACATGTAAGCCAACGGGGGAGGGGGGGAGAAAATCAATCGAGGTCAAAGGAACAAGTTTTCATATCTAAATGTTACACCACAACAAAATCCCCAACATTTCAATGTATGGTTTCAACCCCTTGATCTCCAGTTTCTAAATGAGAACTTATCTAGCAGAACACCATCTGGGTAAACTCACAATCTCTCCTCCAGTGCCAGAAGGTAGCTGCCCCCTCAGACTTGCGCGGTTCAGGGCCTTTGGATGTTGCTGACCATGGTTGTGGCTAAACAGCTCCTCCATGTGATCCGTGTCCAGCTCATACTGGCCATCGGTCTTATCTGAAGTCCATATGTTGTGCTTTCCAATCACGCTGTGTTTGGGAAGAGCTTCCCAGTTAAAATTGCGCATCCTGGACCGCCGGCGGTCTCCCCAACCCATGAGGCCACTTCCATGCTGGGGAAGTCCAGGAGCTGGAGGTGGTGGTGGAGGAGGTGGTGGCAGCGGTGGAGGAGGTGGTGGTGGAGCGGGGGGATTTGCTGCTTGCATCTTTGAAGGTCTCAGCAGGTTTAGGGAGTCTTAATTAATGATCCTGGATTAACACATGCATGATGTTATCTTATGTAGTACAATTGATTTTTAAGACTTGAGATGGAAAGTTGAGCTGAAACTGGATATACAACTGATTTGTAACTATAAAAATGAAAAATCACTTAATCTTTACTTTCCTTCCAATACATTCAATATTAATTACAATAACACAACTCTAATCCAAGAGATCCCATAGCATAAAATAAGTGATAGTGCAGTTTGCGTCAGAGACTATATTCACAGGTCATTCTCTTATCTACATGTTTTTTTTTTGGTAGAGAACACAAGATCATGCTTCACATAGACAAGACTGCGTGTTTATTCAAAAACGAAAATATTAAATACTATCTTTTTACAAACTTTTCTCTGCGTGTCTCCGTTACCATAGACAACTCGCAGTGGTACGACTTAAAAAGTAAAACAAACTTACATGTCAGTGCCTATACAAAGCGGTTCCATTGTCCTTCCTTGTGGCCCTCCAGTTGAAACCTAAGGAGCACCGAGTTACAGTAACTTGGTTACCGCGAGGAGAGTGTCGAAATGTACTGCGTTTTTGACGACACGCCTAGGTAAGTCACTTCCATGATATCCCACGCCTTCCCAGCGCAGCAAAGTCTGGCGTTCAGCCCGAAGTCACAGCTGTTGTGGGCATGGCGGCAGGAGTTGGCTCTGCTCTCTGTTCATCAGCCCGCAGCTCATGTGAGCAGACCGCTGGATTCCGGCTGCCTGATTGGTGTCCTATCTGAATTCCTATTGATTTTTGTGAATTTCTGAACGATTACGCACCGCTGAGGTACAGTCACAAGCTTTGAAGACCAAACAAAAAAAACCAAAGTTCTTGTTTTTTACCATTTTCGCTTTCTTTGCTGCTTTGCACTTTAATTCCCTTTCTTTCTCTTCTATGTTTTGCACGAAAGGTTTAAAATTATGACTCACAGGTGATCTCAGTAGAATTACAAATGAATTACCTGTGATTAATCAAAAATGTTTTTCTTTGGGAAGCTGCGTTCACTTTCACTGGCCTCACCCAGGTGATTGCTGTAAGACACAGTGGCGGTTCTAGACCATATGTAGTTGGGGTGGCCAAGGTGGGGCCAGTTTTTTTTTTTTTTTTTCATTTTTACTATTATTATTTCAATGGTGGCACAGTACAAAAGAATTAAACACATGCAAACTTCAATATTTTGTTATATAACATATTACTTGCAATTTTGGAGCTGCGAATTCTCTCAATTTGTCTGAAGCTAAAGTGCAACACCTTAATTGTTAATTTGTTGCTAAAGCAGGAGTATTATGTTCTTTTTTTTTTTACATTTATATCATGTTACAATGTGATTCCCTCATCAAAAGCAACATAGTGTTGCTTTGATTTTCTCAAGTATGCATGAGAAATCCTTTAGTCTCCCATGGCAGCCATTTGGGGGTGCTTAAAAGCTTGGTAATACAAAGTGCTGCTTTTCCCAGTCCTAGATGAGTCCTCTCATCTAGAACCAACCATAGTTCTGCAGAAATTCAACAACAGATGAGAAACAAAGTCACTGGTATTAATCACTCTGAAACTATGAATTTGGGACTCCAGTGAACAGCAGTGAGTGAAAATACATTTGTTTCATCTGAAAACAGAATACATAGTAAGCTTTAGTTCTGAACAAATCTGAATACAACAATAGTAGATAACCACAAAGTCCAATAAAACTTATTTAGAAAACCACAAAGTCCAGTGAAACTTATAACATCCAGCACTTTATTGGAAATGCAGACAGAGGAAAAATACAACCAGCCAACTACAACCTTAGAGAACCCTCGTATTATACACTTTTGTTACAAACAAGTGAATAAATAAAATATGAAAAAAGGTACACTCTACATTCTGTCTTGGAAGGGACATTGACCTTTGTTTTTAAACTAAAGTGCATTCGTTATCAGGGGTTTACTGTTTGTGTCCTATGGGTTGAGACTTTAAGAATAAGTCTCACATCCTGTTCATAGCTGTACCATCACCTGCTATTATACTGGTCAAAAATCAACTTGGCTGACTCTGATTATTGATATTTTTTAGTCTATCTAACTGAAATGCATACATTTACTGACAAATAATCAAACAAAAGCACTGATGTAGAATATGACGAAACACACTAGGGTAGAGAGTTTGTTTTCAAAAAAAAAGAAAGAAATCATAAGCCTGTAGTGTTGCTGTGCTCATTACAACATAGAGTATCTGGGGATAATCAAAAAATTAGAAGACCAAAGTGATAATGACTGTTTATCAGAGTAAAGCAAAAAAAGTAATTTCATTCCAAATATTAGTTCATTGTACAATGACCCTTCTGGAAGGTATTTCACAAAGTGACAGGAGAAACATAATAGGTTAATCTGAAGAACATGATTCAGAAAATAAATACCATTTAAGGTGATATGTCATAACGTTATGTACACCATCTTAGGGACGTGATGTGCTGCTCCAACTTGTGGACTTCCTCAAATTTAATATAGACCAACATGTTACATGTATCTTTAGGAAAAAATTAAAAATACTGTGCAAAACTGCCCAATGGAAACTTCATACTAAACTACAACCTTGAACATAAATAAGTGACATGTCTGTAAATGATTGTACCAACTATAAGAATAGCAAAATAAGAGGTTTGAAATGTAACAAAAAAAAGAATATTTTCATCTATGTCATAAATGATACTAAAAAAACATTACAAAATGGTTTTTAATCTGGGTCCTACAGATTAATCATTTAATACATATCCTTCGAACCACTCATCTGTTGCGTCACTGAAAATGTCAAGAAGCAGATGAACTTTGTGTGTCCATTACTGCTCTTCCAGCCAGGAAGGCTTGTCTGACCCTGGAGGCTTTAACTTTACATTGAACTGTATAAGAGTTTGTTCCAACTGCTGCTGGTTGCCAGCAAAGTAAGCTGAGATTGCATTATGGAAGAGAAGCAGCTGCTTGTGCATCACCTTTACCTAGGAAAAAAAAAAAAAAAAATGAGAAGGAACGTTAAGTTATTGCAAAGAAAATGGAAAAAGGAATATTTAAAAATCCACAGAGAGAAACGGTCCTGGAAACTTTTGCATGTTATGTTCTATGAGAAGCACAGACTTTAATATATTTTAGTGCGATTTTATGACAGCCCAGTGCAAAACAGTGCAAAAAGTGAAGTCAAAGTGATAAGATTTTCATTTTTTTTTTTTTTTTAACCACCACACATAAAAGCAAAACAACCTTAAAAGCGTGATTTTGGATATGTACTAGTTTCGCTGTCATCTGAGCTTAACAGTGTCTTGATATATTTGCAATTGTGCCATATTTTTTCCATTTTCTACTTGGGGTTTACGACAGTGCTCTGTGTTATGTTTATAGATTGGGACATTATTTTATCCCTGACCTGTTTGATGTGTTCTTTGGTCTTCATAATGTTTGTTCACTAACGTCTGACAAACTAAGGCCATTGTGTTATCCGGTCCTCTGTAACTCAGGGGAATGGATTTATAGTGGGACTAAATCACACACTGGTGGACGGACTCCATGTAATAATTAGATGACTTCTGAAAACAATGGATGTGTTGGATTTTACAAGGCAGAGAAAAGGGGGGTAAACAGATTTTCTGAATGTTCCACCAAGTAAAATTTAAGACTTTTTAAAGAACATTAGGACAAATAAAATTGGAGACCTATATAACGACAAATGTACAAAAGACATGCTTTCTTTTCAGGGGACTAAAAGTGTGAAATTTCTGGAGTCTTTTTGTGGCTCTTGGCATGGGCTTTGTGCTTCTTATGTAGCATATGGCTCTAGACAGCATGACAAGCTTTGATTTTACACAAATCACAGGGATACAGCTCTCTCCATTCTTCACATTATTATTTAACTATTTACTCAGTTTGGTCATTATGTTGTGTCTCTCGTGTCTTTATGTCTGTCTATTTTTTTTTTTTTACCTCCCAAATGCTTTGTCTTACACTAGATTGCTTTTCTATAATACTCAGCATTAATACAACCAACTAATTTCCAAGTGACATTTGAAAGCAGTGCCTTATTCTTCTCCTTGGTTTGAAGCTACATGCTAGTTTCGGCTTAAACACCACATCAAGGATCAGTGACCTCAGAGTTTGGGTGTGGTCACATTTGTGCCCCCGTGTATGTGTAACCACATCCAACAGTGATGTCATGGCATAATCTCTGAAGCATGGTGAGCTTGTAATGACTTGCATAAAAATGATCAAATTCCTTCACAAAGACCTTTTTAAGAATTGAAAATGGAATGTTTTCAAAGTGGATTAAAAGCCTTTGTTCAAATGTAAATAATAATCAATAGTGTGTATATTTGGAAACTGGTGTGGCCCAAACGAGTATTGAGATCATCAATGCATTTATTGGACAAAAATGATGAAGAAAAACTGCACAATTTGTAATTACTAGGACTGGGACTTTAATTCGTTAACTTTGATATATTAGATTTTAATGTGTTAAAAAAATTATTTCAAGCAATTGCTTTTATTTTATCTTTCATTTTTACAAATAAATATTTCTTCTGGAATTGTTTCTCTCGGCATTCATTTATGCTACAAAAACAAAATGATAGGACGTTAGAAATACTGTTGTGTGCAAGTTGTACAAAAAGAAGTTAGCCTATTTAACACAAAGCTATTCAAGCCTGAAGTACAATTCAATGTCAAACATTTTGAAACAGCACAGACGTTCACAATGCTAACGTCAGCTTTCACATTTCTAAAGAAGTATTTTTCACAGAAGTTATATGAATGATCAGGGGTTCCTGAAACACTTGAAAGCTAAACATGCTCAACAGCACTTTGCACCAATCGGATGGTTGAATAACCAAAATCAATTAAAAACGATAAATATTTTCATTGTTGAGCTCATGTCTCTTTAGCCAATAATTTACAGACAAAAAGGGTTTTTGAATCCAAAATGTTGCTTATTTTGTAGATGCATAGTTTTCAATTAAAATGTGACTAATTACAGACCCTGCAATCAACTCATTTGAAGATTTTATTTGCGTTTCACCACTAGTCCTAACTGGTGTTTATGATAGAAAAAAAATACGAAGATGCATAAATCCAGAAAGCAAACCTTATTTTCCTCCAGAAATTTAAGTTTGATGGACACATCACTCCGAAGCCGTTCGTATTTCTCTCTGTGGGTCTGGTATTCCTGCTGAGCCATCTCAATGCGAACCATAGCGGCTGCATCCCTTGGACCTAAGCTTAGCTCCTCCAGATCAGAGCGATAGGCATCAAATTCAAGTCTGCACGATTAACAGAAAGAATAGAAACAGTTAAAACTTTATACATGCTTTCCCCTTTCAAATACTTTATTTATGTTACTAATCTCTCAAGTAAACGGTCAACATTTTATACCTTGCATTTTCATAATGTCTGATTGTCATCAGAGTATCCTCCATAGTTTTATTGACCAGGGTGTTTACGCTGGACACAAAGAAGTTGATGGCGCCCAGCAAAGCCTCACCATTCTTGCACAGCAGCTTTTGTGTTTCTGCATTATACCCAAATTCATCCTGCAGGGAAACACACAAGTTTTAATCGCCTGTTTGACACCACCCAACGTGGACATTGAGTCATCGGTGTACCTGTAACTCAGGGGACTTCTGACTCAAGTCTGTGAATGTGTCCCCCAGAGCCTGCTGCGTTTGCACCATGCTTTGGAAATGAGTGATGAGCGCAGTCGCCAGTCTTAGGATGTTTTCATATTTGCTCTTGGTGTCCCTCAACACATCAATCTGGGCTTCCAATTCCAAATCCACCGTTCGAGAGCCTCTGCCGAACTTCTCAGAGAACATCTGCTTTGTACACTGAAAACACCACAAATATAGGTTTATTCCTAACAACATGACCAGTTTACATTACTTTCATTTCAGTAATTCACTACAAAAAGGGAAACTCGTACAGATTCATTGCAAAGGGCATAAATAAATTGTATTTATGACTGGAGTCAGTGATTCATGGGCCACTGGCACTATACCACCATAGTCCTAGGGCTATGACATTCTTAAGTCAGGGACAACATCCAACGTCTCTTACGCTGAAGAAAAAGGAAAAATGAAATCACATATAAAACTAAAGTTTGCTTTTAATTTAGAAATCAAGGCCCCGGAGTTTGGATGAAGAGTGGAGCAATACTAAATCAAGGTTTGTTGAGGTCTAGTTTGAAGTTTTCCACAGTCAGACCTATGCAGAGCCATATCAATTGCTGGCATTGGTCCACAATGTGTTATCAAGTCCAAAGTCAGTCCAGTCATCTGCCCAGGGATTTTAGAGTACTTCATGCTTCCTTTCATGGATTATTCATCTGTCATGAGGAAGATGAGATACAGCAGAACCAAACAATGCAGGTGAGCTGAAGGCTGATATTTATCCATACTGGGTTTACTACATACCTCATCAGAACCATGACATGCTGCACTGATAAAATGAAAAAAGAGCCCTGACCATGTACTGAGTATGTATACTGTGCAGTAGATGTACATACAGTTTAGCAACGAAAATGTTTTCTACAGTTTAAACATGTAGCAGACAACTGGCATTACCTTGTATGTATTAATCCCCCATTTCTTTACACTGTCCAGTTTCTCCACTGCCACTCCACGAGAAACTTCTTCAGTTGAATTAGTGTTATGATTCAGTGACCCTTAGATAAAAGATAAAAAGAAAGAATTGAGTATACTCTGGGACACTGTGTTTTTTTTTTATTTGCATGGTTGTGGTATATTTGATGGATCATGACAATAAGCGAGGAGAAGATGGAGATAGTGAGGAGCGGGGTGATACCTGGATGCTGGTTTGTGTGATGAGCCAGTCGACTGGCTGAAGCATTACTATTAGGCAGGTTAACACCCCTGGCTTTCATGCGAATGTCTGAAATGAGCATGGAGGTGATGAAAAGCAGGACTGAGAAAAGGTCACAGATAATGAGGAAGCGTATGCACAGGAACTTGAAAATGAAACATCAAGCTGAAGGAACATATAGAAACTGTGATGATGGTGTTACAGTGCGTTTGAAGACACAGTCCACGATGCAGGTTTCTCATGCAAAATAAAAGTCACTAAAAGAAAATTAGAAAATGCACAATTTTAGGGTCACAATGAAAGTGCAGCATAACATTAAAACAGTCATCCAAAGCTCATTTTACAGCCCACAGGAGTAAACTGGACACGAGGTCAACATTTTAAGAGATGAAACTGTAATATCACGTTAGTACGTCCCTAATTCTGAAAGTTGCAATAGAGTTGTGTTTACTAATGCTGTAAGTCAATAGATACGAGCAAAGTTGCATACAATCCTTTTAGTCAAGCAATACAAAAACTCTTAAAGGATGTCATAAATCCCAACATATAAAGGGTTAAATCAAGAAAAGTTGTCATTAGAACACAAAGCCACCTAGTCCTGGTGCAGGGGCCCGTCCTCTGTCCAGATACTCAGGGTTGTAGCGAACTCCAGGGCCTGAGGAATATGATGTTTGGAACATGAACCAGCAGCCTAGAGGTCACGAGTTCCTTAGAGGCACAATAATATACGAGGAGGAAGCGTTCTAGCTCTGCCATGGTTTCCTCAAGGTGCATTACATTAGTGAGCTGCTTGGAGTTCCTTTAAGGCATTCAACAACACTGACAGATCTCTGGCTAAGCTCAGAGCAGTCCGCTTCTGACAAGAGAGTGAAAACAGACAGTGGATGGAACAGTGTGCTACTTCAAATCATGTCTGCCTCGGAACAGTACATAGAGTCATTTTTTTTAACAATGAGATATAAAATAGGAGCTAATAGAGCATCGTCAAATATGAGCTTTTAAAAGAAACAAAAGTCGTCAAAGTGAAGAAAAAAATCAACGTGTTTGATCTCCTGATAATACCTTTGATGGAGCTTGTTGGAATGATGCTCCCAGCTGGTCCTCCATAGCCTCCTGAGACGATACTGGTTTCATTCAGGTTGGGTCCAGACACCATCACCTGCTGCAGATCCTGAGAGATTTACGTCCAAAAAAATGTGCACACATAGGGTTGACAGGGCAAAAAACAAACAAACAAACAAAAAAATTAATATAATCCCGTCTTTTCATAATTTTATAAACCAAGTTGTATGCTATTAGTGAACAATAAAAAAAAAATTAATTGAGCCACTTGAATATGGCAGTGAACTAATGATGGTCCTGAAAGGCATAAAAAGATCCTCAATACATTGTTTTTAAGCCAGCTTCACTAAGCAGGACAATGAGGTACCTTTTTGAGACACCTTGAACAAAATGTTATTTCAATAAAGTACAAGTCAAAAGCAAGCAATTTTCTCATGGCTACTTTAAATTCTGTATGACTAAAACTAAAGAGGAAGGATGAGTGTACTATTTATTTTCTTACTTAAATCATGATGTGCATATTGTAAGGTTGCTTCACAAATAGTAAACTAAACTTGTATGTGTCAAAATGACAGATTTTTTTTGACCTTTCTGCTGAAGGGTGACAGAATTATGTTGTGTTTAGCCAATCCTAAGGTTTACACACCCATTAAAATGACAATTATACAAGACATAGAAACAAAGAAGGGAGACCAGGTAAGTCATGGTAAAACCTCAAAAACTGAGCTACAGCAAAGTCTGTTTGACCCACTGTTGGGTGCAGCATAATGCACCAGGGGTTTCTTCTGTTAACATTTTGTCAAAGTGGATGAAATAATGCACAACTGAAACCCAATACTTTCATGTGGCTGCTAGAACCCGGAAGATGATGAGGTATTTCATTAGCGTGACTTTTCAGCATCACGTTAAGTCCAAATGAACTAAATAATTGCCTTGACAGACAAAAAACGAAGTTCTGGCAGAGCTAAGTCAGAGTTTATTACTTCTGCAAGTTAGTTGGGGCAACTGAATTCATTGTCAAGATGTTACATGCATATAGTTTCCAAATGTAGAATGAATGTAAAAGTTAAATTAAACATGTCTGAACAAAGTCTTAGTTTAAAGGTGTTATGCAACCATATTAATGTAGCTTTTTTTAATTTCTTCACCAAGAGGTTTCAAATTTGGCTGTTTTATTGCACATCATTTCATTGTTACATTGCATATAAATAAAAAGTGATGGATATGATTATCATCAATTACTGAAGAGTCTTGGACAAACAAATCTACTATTCTTAAACGTGTCTTATTAATACTTTCAATAGCTGCAGGCTTCTGCATGGTTAAGCTAACAGTTGGCCTAATCAGTTTAAGACCTAAACACACAGCCAGGTAATATGTAAGAAAACAAAAACACCTCAGTGGCACCATGTATTAAAATATTATGAGGTGGAATGAAAGTTGACTCACCTGCTCCAGGCTATCATCTTCAGTCAGAGCCCCTGTATCCCCATTGCTATTAATGGGGATCTCCATGGTAGCAGCCTTGCTCATGATATTGTCTGCCATGATGAAATCTCTGCAAGAAACCAACACAGGATGATGAATTGTTTCTACCTTGGCAAAAGCTAACCCCAAAGCTCTTTAAATCCATACGAAATCAAACCCAAGCAGCGAGATAACTCAGATGCTAACGTGTGTGACTGGGAACAGCGGTGCTGATGTGGCTGCCTGCTGCTACCTGACGAGCTAGCTTCCAATCCTCACCACTGTGTGTTGAAAGGCAAATCCAGTCTTTCGAAAAAGAAACAAGTTGAGGTTAAACTGAGAGAAAATGTAAATGTAGAATTAATTCAACAGAAAAGCGCCATTGTTTTCAACTTAATATCCCCGAGAGCATACATCGTTAATCCTAAATCGTTCACATGATTTTCTGTCTGCACCCACAGAAAATCCCTGCATCTAGCCAGCTAACGGCTTTAATAAAGTCCCTTCGAAATAATAGTATCCGTCATATTTATTTGATCACGCACCTCGTTTAAAACATGTATATGAAAAAAAATACGGATTAAAATCCTTGGTTACTCTTTCAAGAGTGTCAGGTGTTGAAAAATAAGAGGGAGGGATCAATAAAGTTAACCACATGCCCTTATTGTGAAATGCAGCACCCTTTACATATCACCACCGCCACCCATAGCTCCATCTTCCACGTAGTACTGTTGACGTAGTCATAGACCTTTTGCATCAGTTGCAGTTTTAGGACAGTCCGCTAGATGTCACTCTAAGTTCATGCTTACGTATACGATGAGGCACATTTTCTTGGCTGCCTGTAGACTTGTAAATTTGATTTTATTAAATTTTTGTTGAACCCCATTGAATTAAGCTTTAAGGTGAATTTACCATCTTTTTTTTTACCATGACAACACTCCAATAAATTAAAATGTGCAGACAATCATTAATTTGGGGATGTTAACAGTCTGAGAGGCTTGGTAGTAAACTGACCACACTTCTAGATATTTGCCCAATTTACTTTAATCAGGGATGCATGGGAGTTGCACATGGTTTCCAAATGGGGAGGTTTTTCTGTGATTACTCAAGTCTGAACAGAGAACAATTCCTCATGCAGATTAAGCCACAAACACACAACAATGCGCTGATCACTATTGTTGATCTTCCTTAATATACTATTTTTACTAACAACTGTTTCCCATCCTCTGATCCCTTCTCAAAACTCTAAACTTGTTTGTTGAGAGCAAATATTTCAGGAAAAAAACAACAACATACAATTGTCAGATTAGAACAAAAAAAAAAATAGGCAAATACAAAAAGACAGGGTATTATTGTTTCAGCTCTAATCAACAAATGAACATGTCAACAGATTTGCAGATTTATGTGAATCTGTTATGCTGCTGCCTCTGATTTTAGCATTCTAATGACAGTCGTTGCTTTTTTACTGTTGAAATTATTGAAGTGTCTCATCAAATTCATCCATGTAAATAGAAGAGAGAAAAGCCTGAGGATAGACCTTGGGCAAGTATAATTCCAACATCATCAATTGATTTCAACTTCTAATCATTGGCCCTGTTTGTTTTGATCCGTTCGTTTCAGTTCTAATCAAGATCTTTCTGACAGTTCAGCAGTTTTTGCAGAGTGAAATACTTTTTATTTCATTTCCACCTTAACCCTCTGATGGCTGAGGTGTGTTGTTTCTCACTCGTTTACTGTTCAAAATCAAATCCTTATCAACATTAAACTGAGAAAGGTTTTACTTTCACACTTCTTTGATCCAACTGAACTAAAAGTAAAATATTTGATAGGGTTAGATGAATAAGTCTATGGATGATTACATTTCTGTCTGTCATTTCTTGGTGTCATTTCAGTTTATTATTCTGCTTGGTCACCAGGACTTTCGTCATTTAATTACATTGCAATATTCTGCCCAAAACCCTCTGGTCTTGACATTCATATGAATGTCACCACATATTCCTTGCAGCCCAGCCTTTCATTAGTGGAACAGCTCACTATTAAACTCTGAAAACTACTGCCCCTTTATGGCTCGGTTCAGAGACAGAAAATGATCAATTCTGAAATGATATCTCCTATGTGATGTCAGGTATATGTGTCATATAAAAAGACAACAACTGTTATCCTTTTCTTGTTGCAACTTGCTCAAGTGTGTAGTTATGATGCTGGGATTAAAGCACAGAAAAGAAAGCACATGCACTTATTAATGTGCATGCACTTAGTAATGTGCATACTTATTAATGTATATTGTCTGAAAGTAATACATAACTTATTTTTTTGTTACTTACTGTGCCATTAATCAGTCAGGATTACCAAAATTATTTATATTAGTTAAATAGCAAAATAATTAGAGACAGTATTGTTTAGAGATTTTTTAAATCACATTCCTAAATTTCAGACGTATTCTATAAATATTTTGCCTCTTGATGGAATTGTGTGCTTCACAAAAAAGTTGGAATCACAAAGAAAGATCATTATGTGGAAACATGTCTTTCAACACCTCAAGGCGTCATTGAGGAAGTTAATGCTTTGGCACACATACCCTCCAAAAAGACAAGGACTTTAAGCATACCATCCTTTTAGTTAATGAGTGACGGAGAGACAGTATTGTTTTGGAAGGGCCATCACAAACCTCTGTTATCAGCTCCTTTGAAAAGTTGGGGGGTTGAGCTGAAAAGTTGTTCAAACAGACTGTTTAAGAAGTTTGTGGAAGCTCGTTTGACTTAAAACACAAAGCTTAAAGGGAAGTTCTACAAATGAAACTTTGGAGTTTGAGGAAAATCATTATTCAGGTATTTAGTAATGAAAATCAACTTCATCGTCCTACCTGACATTAAAGAGGAAAGACTTAGTCTGAATTTAATGTCAGGCAATGTGGTTCAATATGCAAATTACTGCAGATTGTATGGGAGAGATAAGAGAGAGAAATATTATTTTTATTATATGCCTTGAGATATACAAAATTGTCAGTTTATTGCTGCACAAGCCAGTTCTGGAAGTTCTGAAAGTTTGCAAGCAATGATTCTCGCTCTGATCTTGGCTTATTCTGAGAGGTGAAAATACCTTTAAATACTTCAGATTTTTTAATATCGTCACCTTAAAAGAACATCCATCAAAAATATGCTGGAATGACATGAACATAAATCATAGAACTAAACTATTCACAAGGTTACATGCCAATAGGGTGTGTGAACTTTTTTTTAATCAGAGTTTAGAATGCATATCGTTAAAGTATCATCCGTAGATTTAATAGCATTAAAATATCTTTTAGAATAGGAACCTTTTATCTCTGTAAATGTTCTGTTTTTGAGATTTTGAAAACAATAAAAGCAGCTATTCCAGTCATCAGAGCAGAAAGAAAGGAAAATGTGTGCTACAGTTTTAAATAAACCTGCCCAAGGCTGCAAGTTAGAAAAGTTACAATTAAAGATAATTAAGACAGAATTTAATTACAAATTCTCTCACAATTAAGCATGCTAAAGTGTTACCCATCACAGAAGTAACTTTATAACAGCTGGATATTTCAATAAGGGATTATTTGGGGTTGTGTAGTAAACCTTAATTTTCACCCTTGGATAGAAGCATTCATTTCTCACACAGAAGAATGTAAATTTAGTGTTGCCTATAAATTTAGAGCAAGTCCAAATTAAACTTTAAACAGCTCAGGAGAAGTCTCCGCTGAGACCACACTGCTTGTCACAAATGCAGAATATAAAATCAGGGGGCAAGATGGGAAAAGCGTGAGACCTAGGCTGCAGTCTACCCCTCCCTGTGTCTTTTTAGAAAACAGTTCATCTTGTTTTTCAGTGATCATTAAGCATGCTTCCAGATGTGGGGAGTGAACCTCATCTTCTCACAGTCGACTGTTCTCTGTTGCAGAAAACAAGGCACTGAAAAAGGAAAGTGAAGCTAAAAAGAAAACAATGGAAAGCAATGCGGCTTGCATAAAGATTGCAGTAGAATTAACAGTGTTTCACAATTTTCACATGAGAGCATATGGAAGTGATTTTTTTATACTGTCTTTTAGATACCATTTAAAAACAGTCAATCAACCCCTTTTCCAACTGGCAGTTCCATCACCAAACTGAGTAATTCATCATTATCTTGGATCTTTGAGTACTGGGACTTTCACCAACCTTTTAAATAACCAGCACACCAACAACAGCACATTTGCTAAATGCTTTAACTTCAGTACAACTCAAACAACATAAAGTACAGAAAGCAATTTTCAAATAATGCGTTCATTCATTAAAGAAAAAAAAAAACAAAAAAAAAACTACCCCAACAAACTTTGGTGGGAACAACTACCATGCTGCTTTCACAGTAACTGGCTGTGAGTCTTCTGCATTCTTGTTTTGCAGAATTGTTTTAATTTAGCCACATTGAAGGACTTTGGAGCATGAATGATCTCCTGGCCACGTCACACTATCTCATTCAGGGGTAAGCCTGGATTTTGACTGGGCCAATTCAAAACCTTTAATTTTTTCTTTGTTTGTTTAAACCCCCCAGTCGCTAATATTCTTCAGACTGTTATCCTGCTTTATAAACCAAGTGCACTTGGATGATCACAGTTATACAATCTCTGTGAGGAATTTCTATTCAAAAGGATAATTCAAGATGAAATAAACCATTAAATAAACCCGGATCATTAAACTGCCACCACCATGTTTTACTATTAGTGGCATTCCTATTGTGCAATGATTTGAATTATGGCTTTAACAATGTTCTGTTTATTTCTCATCAATCCAGAAATCTTGGAGAGCATCAATATAAGGGTTAGCCAATGTCATGATGGGCCTTAGTGTTTCTCTGAAGCCTGCAGCGCCTTAGGTGTGGTTTTGGGTTGTTTTTCAAACAAAGGCACTCTCAGAAAAGTTTCGGTAGATCAGCATCCTGGAGGGTTCACCACTCATGCTTTTTATTCTCTATTTTGGATATAGGCACTCACCGTGGTTTGCTGGAGTCCCAAAAGTCTAGAAATGTCCTTGTAATGCTGTTGAGACAGAAGGAGTAAATGTCATAACTTTGTTTTCATTCTTTGTCAAACTTCTTCAAATCAGCACATTTGATTTTCTTTTTTTGGTATCTGAGTCTTACTGCATGCAGTTTCTGTTTGAATGAATTCTTGATTTTACATGTCTGGACAACTGAATGCAATTGTTATTATTTGTTCATTAACATTGCACCAAGTCTGTTTGATAGTTGTTTTTATTACCTTGAGAAATAAAGTCATCATTTGAAAACAGTTTTTATGTATACCCTCATTATCTTTGTAAAATGATAATATGTGTTTAATAACAAAGACGTGCTTAATATTAAACACATCTGTGTGATTCTAAAACTTGTTTGACATTTCAGCATCACAAGAAAGTAAAACCTCTAAGAGGGAATGCTTTTGCATTTATGCTGTTTAAAAAGCAAACATCAAAAGAAGAAAGAAATTATCTTGACTGGCAGATGTGCTTAGATGAATTATTACTGCCACAAAGAGACTTTGTTTAATTTTCTAAGGTGTTAATTTAAGAAAAAACACAGGAGCTGTCACAAGTATATATCTTTTTCAATATTTATTTAGGCAAAGTCCCAAACAACTCAGGAAAATCATATCTTTGTGTTCACAAATAAAAAGTCCACTGAATTATTTAGCATGTCAGCTTGAACAGTTTTCACCCTAAATTTCACAAGAGATTGCTTTATGAGCCTACAATTTGGGAGCAGGCAAAATTAACTTCTCTATATGGCGTGAGAGCAGTGGCCCCAGTGAAATAAAGGCCTTGCTGTTGGTCTGATGTTTCCACTTAAATTCACCTGCATAATAAGAGGGACGACTTGTCAGCAGCCACAAATAAACTGTAAGAGCAATTTTCAGAATCGTAAATCCCACTAGGGATTACTGGCACTTTCAGTTAAGTGTTAAAGTCACCATTATTTGTTTTCATGAATGCTACCTTTGGCAGGCTCACAGACGCTGTGGTTAGGACAAGCGCGAAAGCCAATGTCTCGTTTTCTTTTCCTTCTTCTCCTCCTTTGTATACTGTTTACTTACTTTCTCGTGCAATTTTATGATGCAAACTTCTAATTTTATAGTGCTTTTGGATGCATACTCTTTTCCCAACATTGGAACCAAACCTCTCACATCACATTTAAATGAAAGATCAGGGGAGGTTGATGAATATTCTATGTATGAATAATTGGCAATAGATGCATATTGGGTAATGGTTTGCATGATCCTAATTTTTCATTTTAAAACAAATATGTTTTAAAATTGACCATTTAGATAAGCATAGTTCTATGTCAACCCTTCCTAAAAAGGCTGGATATGTAAAATATATGACAGCAAAATCTTTTAGCAATAAAACATAAGGCCAGTTTTCATATCTGGATTAATACACCACTACCCAATAAAATCAATGCTTCACGCTATTATTGATTATTTTATTTGATTATTATTTTATCACAAAGTCTCAATAAATAAACTGTCTTTAAAGGATGACATTGAAATTTTATAAAAAAATGAAATGAAAGTATAAGTTTAAAAAAAACTATTTACAACAACAGAGCCAAAATTAAGACTTTAAGAATAATTGTCAAAAGGATTAAATAACACACTCTTTAGTTATAAAAAGCTGTTTGACTAAGCTAAATACTTTAAGAACAAATTTCTTCTTAAATTTGTGAATGAAAATAATTAAGAATGAATCAATTTTTTAATTTGTTAAAAGCACAAGTACAACTGGTGGTAAATATAAAGGAAAATGCAAAAGTGATTACTGTGAATGGCTGCATAGTGGTGCAGCTGTTGGGTTCAAAACGCCTTTCTCAACTGTGAAAAAAATAACAAGCCCCTTAGACTTAGTGGCCTTAGAAGTGTGTGTGTGCGTGTGTAGGTGTGTGTGCGTGTGCGTGTGTGTCTGTGTATTGACCTCTGAAAGACTGGTAACCTATCCAGAGTGTATCTCACCTATGGGACCATCTCATCTGAGAGATGTATAAGCTATAAATGAAAACATCATATATGCAGTTGTTAATTATTTTATTTCATAAATCAAAATGTTTTTCTTTCTGTATTTGTTTTATAAAATTACGACACACTGAGAAAGTCTAACTCCAAAACTATTTTAAACACTCTGTAAATATGTTGGTACTCGGAAAAAAATGTGATGAACTGGATGACAGTTCACCGGACACAAGTGGTTGGTGGCAACATGCGCTGTGTTTCTTTTACTTTTAAAGTCCAAATCTGAATTTAGGAGTGTCTTCAAACCAGACCTAACCATGGTCCAATTACAAGTTTGAAACACAAAGGGATTTAACCATTGATGTATTTATTCACCAGACTAACTGATTATTTAAAAGTATTTAGCCTCCCTTCATACTTTTTATTCTTTGGTTTTCTGGTTTAATCTTTGACCATTTCTTTGTTGTCTAATCAGTTTGCTGTATTTATTATTGTTCAGTAAATCACATTTACATTGGCATATAAATGTAATTTGATTCCTTAATTCATGCTAGTGTTTAGTTCCTTGTGCATGTTGGATGTAGTTATTTGTTCAACATTTTTTTTCCCTTTATCTGACTCTGAGTTCAACTCCTAATGATAATCCTTAAATTTTCCTCAGTGTACCTGTTTGCCTTCTCTCCCAGCAGCACATTCATGTCAGCAATTACACTTCAAAGTATTTAAGCTTTTATGTCTCTGCCATATTTTTATGGATTTGTATACTTTCCCTGCTTGATCCACTGCTTGCATATAAGCCCTATGACGTGATTATTTTTATCATATAAGTATATCATCTTTAAGTTCCTTTCTGTGTTTCAGGACCGGTGAAACAAATTCACCAACATCACCAAGTTGTATAGTATGTGAAGCTGAATGGGAGAAACCACTGACTTTCATTTGAATATTATTCAGAACTTCTGGGGAGATCTGATTTTTGTTACTTTTTTCCAACTTCAAATTTGAAAATTTCAATTTGCAAGTGAAATTATAACACACATCTAAAACTGCATTCATCCATGAACTATGTAGATCATAAGTCGAAGTGTTTTTCTTTCTGCTTTTGTTTTATAAAAATATGACACACTGAGAAAGTCTAACTCCAAAACTATTTTAAACACTCTGTAAATATGACGGTACTAAGAAAAAGTAGCATTTTCATAAGTGGTTTTTGTGAAACCACCGAGGTGGAGTCTAACTTTCAAGTACCATAACAAAAGAGTTTTCTATAAAAGTCTGAGTCATGCTTAAAAGATTACTCACACACTGCACACTCCACTTTTACTGGCACCCCATAAAGATGTGTACAACACATTACAAGTAATTCATGTTTTATTGCAGTTGCAAACTCGTTCCCTGAAAAATTGCTACAGTTTTCTAACAGTGAAATTTTTAACCTACTTTTACGGTCTTCCTCTCTGTGTGTGGTGGTAGTATAAATACAATTCCTTGTCCAGTCTTTCTCATCACAGTTCCAACTGTACTGAACTTTTCATTGCATCTATGACTCAAAAGGAGTGTAATGATAAATAGGACTTTAAGTTTGGCTTTGCTATATTTGGTTTTGACTGTTGGGGTATTTGTTTTTCTTGTTACATTTTGCCTTCTGTGTCATCTCTAGTGTTTATAAAGTTGGTCTTATATTTTTTATTAACAGATCCATTCTTGAATTATCTTGTGTACTTCCTGAGAAAACTAGTGTCTTCTGAAAAAACATCATATGACAACGTGGTCAAGTCAGGGCAAGTAATTTCCAACACCTGCTTACAGATCATTTACTGACTCTCTGTCGATCTAATTTCAGTTAAAGTCAAGAGAGCATCGGGTAATGAGAGATGCGGTTGTTCACTTTGTCTCTGTGAAGTGGCTTCTATAAACATCTGAACAGAATTCTGCAAGTCAAGTGCTAGGAAAGCATTTCCGTCTAAACAATCTTAATCCAAGTCTGGAACTCTGCTTAACCACAAGTTGGTTGGGTCTGCAATTTCTGAAGTAACCGTAATTAAAGTTGGTAACTACTTCTATCTTAAAAGTCTAGCTGGATTACTGGCACCTCAAAGAGGACCATAGGCTGGACACAGAGCTCCTGTAGAAGAGACAACGATGTCTGTGTTAGATGTGACTGGAAAGATCACAGTAAACACACTCCAATACAACACAACGTTCAGTCAGTTAGTCTTCCTGAAAATGTGTACTCTCTTTCTACACGAGCACACACTATGAGTAAAACCAATTACTAAAACTGGCTTTTTAAGGTGTGCCAGTTGGCCTGTCATCTGTTAGATGCAAAAGACTGCTGATACAGCAATGATTCAGCCATGCCACACAAATTTAATGGAGGAAAAGTTTACTAAACTTTTTTTTATCTTTCAAATGGTTAAAAAAAACATTGTTAAACTTTGGAAAAAATGTTTTCCAAAGAATAAAACATTTGACATTGCTCAAACATTTGTATCATCATTAATTTTTTTGGATTGCTTCATTTCCTATCACATAGGACACAATTCGTATGCTGTGAAAAATAGTACAGTGACATGTAAAGGGAATACTCACTAGATCACAGAACAAGTGAGAAAAGCGATGGAACCATATGGCCTCTGATCTTTTTTACTCTGTCACCAACGTTTCAGATCCCCTGAGGCCCATGAAACTGCCGCTGTTTCACAGTCACATAGATAAAATAGTGTTGCAAATCTCAACTATTGTAGTACCCTCTGTGTGGAAAATACCCTTATTCAGCTAATGGTCCTGCAGCAGAAAAAACTCTGCTCCTTTTTTAAGGTTCCCATGCATTACATCACGACATCATAATGTAATGGGTGTCAGAGGATGGAGAAAGTGATCCACAGATCTATTTGAAATAGAAATCTTTGGCCCTCGAATACATTCAAAAAGATGAAAGTAGATGAGATATTTCTTGGGAATACAATGAGAGCAGATGCTTTGGGGTGGGATGGATACAGTGTCCATTATACTTTCAATCAATGGATATTCTTTCTGAATACCAGACAGGGAAAGCATATTGCATCATATTTTTTTTTTAGTAGTATTTTGAAACTTTTGTTTGAAGCCTTATCCTTTTTACGTTCATGACTGCATTCTCACTGTGTATTTATCAGAAGGCAATATTTAAAATCTTAAATATTTTAGGATTTTAAATATTCGTAAAATATTAAGGGCATTTCGGGAATATTTATTATTTTTCCTAAATATTTAGGAATATTTAGGACTTTTCCTAAATATTTCTAAAATATAAAATTCAGAATACTCAGAAGGCATCATCAAAACCCCGCTAGTCATGACTTACAAACAAAAGTAAAAATAACAGTGCAAAAAATACAGAAAACAGTAATTCATTCACCAAAACACAGAGTTGAAGAAGGCACCCATCCATCAAGCAGTGTTCCCCCCCTGACCCAATTCTTATCCAGAATTGGGTCAGGGGTTACAAGGCCCAGGACATCAATTTTCCTAGTAACACTGTTCAGCTCATTTCAAGGACAGACGAGATAAACAGTGTCTTGTGTCTTGGGACCCAGGAAGCATCCAGATAATAAGTGCCACACTTAACTATAAGGCTTCTCTCATCTGATAGAAATCCTTAGCTTATCTCTAAGGCTTGCCCCACGTACAGACTGAAGAGGTTCATTCCACCCTCTTGCTTCCAGGACTTGGTTCTTTTGGTCATAATTTGGGCTGTTAATGCAGATGTATGTAACTTTTGGAAAAAAAAACACATGTTTTTTCCAGTTTTTTAATACTATCACTATGTTGTGACACTATGTATGAGACAGACAATCTGAAAAAAATCGAGCTCCTCCACCTTCTCCATATGAACCTGCTTTATTTGAACAACTAATCAGAACCAGGAAGAGGGCCTTAGCGCTGTCAGTCACCCTTCTGTACATGCTTCTGACAACCCTCCGTTTTCAGCTAGGCTACAGCTGGTTCATGACAATGCAGGCTATCATAAATGCTCCAGCTGATTAGAATAGCCACAGATGACGACAGATAAATGGTTTTCCTGGAACGGTTAATCGCTCTTTGCTCATTAGAACATTAAGCACCACGTACATTAGGTTGATTGACAGCCTAAGACACTCTTTCTGCCTCTGATTGGTTATTTTTGACCAGAAGCAGTGCATTTCTTTAGACAGCTAGTGGTACTGGGAGATGGTGGAGGAGCCTAATCTTTTAACAGATTATGTCTCATATAGCACTATCACGACATGGAGACAGATATGTACAAATATGTAAAAAACATATTTTTGTAAAAGTTACATGAGCTTCAAAAGTTAATATTTTATAATGCAGAATAATCACATTTCCTATTTTTTCCTCTTTTTTACGTAAAAGCCTCTCTCCCATGGAAAGGTTACTTAGTTCAAAGTAGTGTGTGACATTGTCTTGCACTGCACTCAACAACGCAGAGTGTGTGAAATGTTAAGTTAAGCGAGATGCGTGAGGAGGTTCAGACTGATGAACTGAATAGAAAATTTCACTTTAAAAAACACAGTGGTGGAAGCTTAGATGAAACCAAGGTCGTATATAGGCCACTTATTGCAATGATGAATTATCCTTCCACAGAAGCACAACCAGACTTTTGGTTTGAGCCAATAAAACAATTATAGTTTTATTGGCTCAATTATAGCTTTATTACATTTTTATAGTGTCTATAAAAATGCATTATTTTTTTTTTTAATGAGCATTTTCATAGAGTTAAGGACAGGGATTAATTGTGATTAATCACAGTGCTGGAGTGTGATTAATCTGATCACATTTTGTAATAAGTTGACAGCATTAGTCATAAGACATATTTCATGTATAGAGAGGTAAGTCGGGAGCTTTTTGCTTCTTCTCTGGTCTTTTTTCACCACAACAGACCGGAGCAATGCTTGCATTGCGTCAGGCAAGACCACAGTCCAAATATTTATCCCTTTCTCCATCCTGCCATCATCTATGAACAGGACAACAAGATGCTTTAGCTCCTTTTCTGAACCCAGAGACTCACACCCTACCCAGAAATAGCAATTCATATTTTTCTGGTTGAGAACCATCTCTTTAGAAGAGTGAATCCCTGTCAGCTCTCACTCTTCTGTAAACGGTTCCAGTGCACTCTAAAGGCAGTGGCTTGAAAATCCTAACAGTACCAAATCACTGGCAAACAGAAAACATTAAACCAGTTATCCTTCTTTCTTCAGCTACACCTTGAGATTCTGTCAAGAAACTTCTAAAATAGGACTGGTGAGAAAGGGAAGCCCTTCGCTTTGTTCAGTTTCCAGCTCCTTGTTTCCTTCCCTGTCAGAATTATTTCAGACATGTTCAGAAATCTTCTTCTGTTCCACAAAAAAAAAAATAAAATAAAAATAAATCAAAAAACACAGACTCTGATTCTAAGTTCTTAGAATCTGCTCAGCAAGTCCCTGAAGATGAAGATCTGGTTCGATGTTTCACAGCCGAAAAAGTCGCTCAGCACTTTATAAATCTGAGGTGAGTCTATTGGCCCGAGCCTCCTTCCCAACACCCTGAAGGGAAGCTGAGAGGTGTGATTCCTCAATAGTTGAAACAAACTCACGGGTTCCCATTTTAAAAAGCCAGGCACACTATTCCTGTTTGATACAGATTAGATGTCAATACCTCCAACACCGTCCAGAGCAGGAGTCTGCAACCTTTAAAAGCCAAAGAGCCAATTTTGCCCTCAGTCCTCTAAAACTGGTTTAAAGCCATGAATATTACTTGACTTTTTGACAAAACATTATTTATTTTTATAAATATCTAACACAGAAAATATGTTGTAATTTTTAAAGAATGACTATTTCCCCCTATTTTAAGGTTTTAATACAAAGAAAAACACAACAAAATATCAAAAATATGATGTCTATGTTTTTTTATGGGATGTATAGTGTCAAGCCACATAAGAAAACTAAATCTAAATAATAATAAAAAAAGACTGTGCACTTAATTTCACAACAAAATGATACCAGAAATAATTATCTCATGAAAAAACAACAACTATTTGGTAAAAACTTCAGTGTTTATGTATAATTTTTAGTCAAAAATTATACATAAACCAACGTGGAAGAGCCACTTGTGGCTCGGAAGCCATAGGTTGCAGACCCCTTGGAATATCTTTAAAATCTTTGGTCACAACATTTGGCACCAAGATGTGTGTCGAACAGTTCAGTTCAGTTTAAACGAAGACAATATTCAGGGTGAAAAACATTGTCAGGGGGCAGCAGTAAGGCATTTAATTTTATTTTTCAGATTTAATTAAAAGCTTTTGAAGACCTTATGAATGAACCAGGAGTCACAAAGACGCTGCTTTTAAAATGGACAGAATCTTATTAAACATAGAAGCCATTTACAGATTTTTCATCTTTGTTAACTTCTAGGTGAAAATCATGATTCACTTTCCATTCTTTGAATATGAAACTATCCACTTTGAACTCTTAAATCACATATTCAAAGAGAAAAAGCAGCACTTTTTTATCAACTCAGTGCAAAAGAAAGTATTTCAGACTTTTAACAACTGGGGAAGTTCAAATTCAATCACAGAGCGGGAATTACACGCGAGCTGCACTCAGATGGTCTGATTTACCTTTTCACATTTCATTTTTCAGCATGTTCCATCTGGAGTTGTGAGTAATTAGCATATGCTGATATCTTGAATATAAAGCTCTGCAGATCTGCCACAATCAAAGCTTAATTCCCTTTTTAATTTTTAATAAACAATGCATTATTTACATTTCATTATTGTACTGACATGTTCTTTTGATCTTTATCCTCCAACATATGGATCATGAATGGTACATTACAGGAAGTCACTTTGTTTTTAATGAGTCTTGCAAAAATAGGCAATCGTAATTAACAATGATCCTTCCCTACAGTTTAGCTGTTCTGTTCCACAGTTCTTCATGAAAATGCCAGAAGCAATCTGTACTCTCCTATGATGTTTAAATTTAGAAATTTTTACTGCATAATGGTGACAAATATGGAGAGAGGTTCCTTTTTTCTTCTCTGTCTTTGGAAAATTATCTTTATTTATATTAGAATGAAACTTTTGTGATAATAAATAACTCGCACTGCTTATATTTTGTCATTGTAGCACATATTGGGTGTTAAAGAGGCAGATGGTGACAGTTTTAGCAAACAATGTGTGAGATTAAACTTCACTCTTTATGTGTTACTCTTTTTGTAAACATGTGAAGTTATTTTTATGTTAAAGGAACAGTTTTTCTGCATGTATCAGTTGCATTCCTGTCCTGGTTTAAAGTTTCAAACTCAAATGTTTCTTTAAAGCTGTAAAGTTTTTCAACCATGAGGCATTAATTTTATGTGATGCTGCATATAATATACTGAAACTGTCTTGCATCAATATTTCTGAAGAATACTGGTGTGTAAAAAGTGAATTATCTTTACACCCCCAGGAAGTACAGTACCTGTACACTCAGAACATCAAAGTTAAAGCACATGGGGCTATAAGTTAAAATTCTTTCCACAAACTCTGTGCCATGCTTGTTCAGTATTACTCAGTATCTGGGTATTTCAAAAATGTCAAAATACTTTGGACTCCACCATTCTTACCACATTGTTATTTGGTAACACGCTGATTTACAAATGAAGCCCGTCTCCTTAGCTAAGTGAAACCAGGAAAGATATGAGGTCTGGCAGCCTAAAAAACACATGCAATACTGAGTATATAAGCTTTGTCATATTCTACATTTTACAGAAAAGGCACTCACTGAGAAGGACATGGATCATAGCAAAGCCATAAAAAGTGCAACAGCTGAGAGTATTTAGACGTTTTTAAGATGAAGTGTTCCCTACTTGCATGACAGTGAAGAGGTATTTATGCTTCCACAAGTTTTTACTTTTCTGTCACATTTAACGTGGGTTCATATCAATAAAAATGTCAAATGATGATTCAATTTACTAAGGGAAAAAGGAATCCAAACTGTACTGATCACATGTAAAAAAGCAATTGACATGATGCCGGCCCCGGCCCCTTTGCGGAAGTAGAGCTGTCCTCCGACAATCCGACTGTTATTAAGGCAGACTAACAGACCTCAATGTGTTACCCGAGACATTTTTTGAGTCATTTTTGTTTTATAAACCAACACCTAGGCAAAGAGGACAGGCAAGAAAACTCTCTGACTAGTCCTAGGTCAGGTCTGTAAGGTTATTAGCAGGAAATAACGGAGAAATCAACGATAAAGCCCAAGAGGAAAAATGTGAGTGTGAACATTGTGAGATGCACTTTGTACATACAAAATGGGTGCGTAATGACTCAAATAATACCGGCTTGTGAAAATCTGCCTTCAGGAAAATGCAATTAGCACAGTCTATTATCATGGTGCCATAGAGCTACTGTTGGAATCAACATAAAATCCAGCATAACTACCTTCATTTATTGATCTGGAAATGATTAAATGTTCAGCATTGTTGTTTTAATTTGAGTTGTTTATTGACGCTTAGCCGTCATTAGCACTGAGCCTCAGTCGTTAGCAGGGAGTGGTCAGCCGTGAGTTGTTCGCACGGAGCTAACTCTCAAGAAACTCTCAAGAAACTATTTCAGGAGTGTCTTGAGAGCAGAATTTATTATTCCACTAATTACAGCAAAGGCCATCACACTCCTATCAAAATGTAAAATATACATATTCTATTCTATTCTAGACATAAATAATGTAATTTCTGTTTTGGAAATGTGCCTTTCTGTTTTTGTTTGGCAACAGAATAATCACATTTTCTCCTGGGGCTTCTTCTATTGTTGCAGGCCCTTTGTTAGGTCAGCAGGGCTCTAGAGGTTACTCTGGCTCCTTTTGTGACATCTTGTCAATTTGTGGATAATGGCTCTCATTGCGGTTTGTTGGAGTTCCAAAAACCTTAAAAATGTCTTTGTTACCTTTCCAAGCTGATAAATTTCAATTGCTTTCCCTTCTTCCCACCTGTGCCTGAATTTGTTTAGGTCAACATGACGTGTTGCTTTTTCAGATCCTTTATTTCACTCCATCTTGTCAGTTCTGTTTAACTGATTTATTGATTCTGCATGTTTGGCAGTATCCAGCCATAGTTGCGGTCGGTGAAATAGGAAAGAAAATGTGGTTTATTGCAGTTATTCATAATTTAACCAGGGAGCGATTTCTACTGCACAAAAGGTCAAGTTTATTTGACCCTATGCAAAATGTCTTTCAAAGTGTATAAAAAATGTGAGTGAACAAAACCTTTCACATGGCACTGTACGTATTCAGTTGAAAGCATAATAATCCTTTACATTGGGAAACTTAATTTATCTATGGTATGATGTTTTTACAGAATACAGGCCTAATGCACTGCAGTCAAATATTGTATCGGTTTATCTTCAAATCTTATCAATATTAAATGAACGAACACAGGAACGAACACAGGAGCATGTGTTCGAGTGCAAAATAGTGGGATTTCAGTGATAGTTTTTATGCATTTGTGTGGAACCAACATGCAAAGGGCTGACAGGAAGGGATCACCACACATAATGAATGTGTGCTTTGAATTGAATGTAACCTTAGCTCACTTCATGGAAGATGAGAACATCAGTCCAGTTATGTTCAGCTTGTATAAAACAAGAACAACAAGAACAAAAAGCTATGTGGTTTCTACTATGTGCTACCATGTGAATAATTTGTGACCACTGAGAGTAATAATCTAGCTTTCCAATATTCCGCTAATGGTTAAAAAAACCCACTTGGCTATGGGCTTAGCACATAGTTTAGAATAATTCACAGTTGATGGAAACTGTTGGGTAGAAATCATTTAAACTGTTGAAAGACAAATCATCCAGCGACCTAAACAATTTACAACCATATTCTTTTTGCATTTCTTTGGCCTTCACTATTGTTATTTTTGACCAGGAGCTGTCCTTTAACTCACTAGAATGCCTTAATTCATCCATGAAACTTGGAAGGTGGAAGATTGCAACTTTCCATTATTTTAGGGTCCAAATAACTTTCTTGAAAAGCCTCCAGCTGATCTAAAGGGCTGCAGCAGGGGTTCTGAGTTGAACTACATCATAAATCTGCTTTTTTTAGCAGCTCCTCATGTGCTCCCTAAATACCAGAATAGATCTTAAACACTTCATAGAAGTATATTATTCCAAAAAAGCACTTTGCTCTCGGAGTGCATACTTGCTTGTGGTCTCTAAAGTTTCTAAATGTAAAATGTGCATGCACTCTTTTATGCTACCATTTCATGTCACCAACTATGTGGCACTCTCTCATTCACTCTCTCGCAAATAGCTTGTGACTATTTGCTCTGTGATTCTTTTTTCAAGCCAATATGAAGGGTTTTTCCCCATGGGCTGCTGTCAATGGAAGAATTGTCCTTGCAGTATTAGGAACAATCAACAAAAAAAAGATCATTTAATCAATGATTAATTTCTAAAGAGTTTAATGGGTGTTAGTTTTTTTTAGTCAATAAACTAACACCCATATGGTTTGTGTCAGCATTTTACTTTCCTGTCTATGTGTCTGACTCACTCTCCAAAACAGAAAGTAATAAAGTGGAGTTTAAATGTTGGATTGTGTCATTGTAAACAGTCAAACAAGAAAATAAAAGACAAAAATGTGCTGACTTTCTGTATTTTATTCACCTTAAAAATGGTAGGAAATTGGCTTGGTTTCCAACCTTGGCAATGATGACAAGACTAAATCTTCTAATAGCTATGCCAACTGATAGAAGAAGGAACTGGCTGGAGAACAGTAATTGTATTCATTGACTTTAGATCCAGCTTCAACTGTGACGACCGGATTGCCTTAAGGAGATTCTTCTGCCATTGATCCATGAAAGTAATAACAGTCTGGTCCAGATTCAAAGCAACCTCTTTGAAGTATTAACCATAAAGGTTAATACTGTTCTCTAGTGTTCTCTAAGGAGATTCAGTCCCTCCATTCCTGTTGTTGAAGGTTTGACAAAAATCTGTTCATGTTATTATTTTGATGCAAAAGTATTCACTTTTAAACTCAAAATCTACCAAGTTTGTCCTAGATGTCTATAGACAATTCAGGCATTGCTTAGATGTATTATAATGATGTCTACATTTAAAAACTGAAAAGAAGTCTGAGCAGCTGTCACCCAAAGAAGATGGACAAAACTATTTGAGGTCCAGGTCACTGATCATAAAGTGTTAAAAAAACAAAAGCATTGTAGAAACATCCACTAGCACCTGCAGGAATGTAAGGCTGCTATCTGGGGATCAAATAAGAAGACTTGATAGCAGTGGTCTTTGACCACAGTCCTGCATCTTTAAACTGGTTCAATACTCCTTAATCAGATTATTCAGTGACTCTCTCAGCATCCAATCACATTTGACCAACTCCTATTTAATTTGATTCAGGATCATATACATGTACAAACTACAGCAGATTGGTTCAAGAAGTTTGAAAGTCATGGCATATTAATAATAACGATAATATTCTTCTTCCTATTTTGACAAATGATGAATTTTCCCCTGCTTTGTATTACAAAATGGGTACATCAAACCAGAGTTATTTTGTAGTTTTTCTTTAGTTTTGCTGATACTTAAAGGGTAATTCTGTCTAGTTTTGAACTTGGATCGAAACAGAGTAAATTCATCTTTGAATGAAAATTGTGTTGTGTCCCTACTTTGCTGAAGTTGCTTATAAAGTGTTTATTGTTGTCTTTTATAGTTGTGAAGGCTTTCTTAAGAGATACCAACAGATTAGTGGGTTCAATTTTGGATTGTCTATAAAATGCAGACTGACGTGAACCAGTGATGAGAAATACTTGCCTTCAGCACATCATACTGCTGTGAGTCATTATTTTGTGGTGAACGGCTTCATTTTAATTCATGTACTGTCTGCAACATTTTTCTCCCCACCAGACTGACAGATTGTAGCACATTTTTCCCAGAAAATGAATAATTACAGATATTATCATATAAACTTGATTGAGGAAAAAATAAACATGTTTCAAGAAATATTTTTTAAAATTTCTAGAAAAAAGCATCATCTTAACTTGAAATGTTTATCCTAAAAGGACTGAACATATGTCATTTATTTAAAAATAGTGTGAACAGAGTTGCTGTTAAACTCGTCTGAGGGACTGATTTATTTTTTACGTGTTTTCCCTGTATGTGGTAATTTATTGATCTCTGACATCATTGTTTTGCAGTCTCAACAACTAGTTCAAAGATATTTTCAGAAACTATTTCAACTTCTGCCTTCAGTTAAATATACATTATTCAAAGGTTTTGCAAGCATCTCTTGCAAAAATGTATTTTCTGAACCTGCGTAGTATTTTGAATGAGGAATGAGAGAAACATTTAAATGCAGCCATTTAAAAATGGTGAACTTAAGACAAGTTAAAAAGGGTAGAAACAAATCAAAACAAAGTCAACCCTGAAATACAAGCAGATGGCCTGGTAATGGGAAGCAGGCTGGCCTTGTTGCTAAGTGACAGGGGCTAAGAAGAGAGTCCATAGTTTTGGCCGCGGTTTTGCAGGAAAAACACTTCTCCTCCCTAGTCTGAGCCACCCTTTTTCTCCATAGTGCTGTGGTTCTGACGCTAGTGGGGAAGGATGGAAGGCAGGCCTAGCCAAATGAGAAACAGACACTCTTCACCCCAGTATTGCCTATTTCTCCCTGTGCCTTTTTTTTCTTCTTCTTCTTTTTTTTTTTTTTTTAAAAAGAATTCTATCCAAAAATAGATTTGGGGTTCGCGTGCCATTGGGTTTTGAAACCTTTTTTTCCCCCCCTACTCCCTCTAGTCACGCAAGTAGCCTGGCAAGTCCTTGAAGAAAGAGCAGGGGAAAAAACACAACTCATGAGAGACATGAAGATCGTAGGAGTGGGGGGAGTCTCTTTGAAGAGTTTGGAGAAAGGATCATGTTAAGCTGAGGATGGGATGCTTTGGACCTTGGCCATCTGTTGAAACAACAAGAAGCAGAGACTTCCGTGCGAGCTTCAGGTATGAGGTGTTTATAGGTAATCCAAGTATGAGTGGAAAGACACTGCTCAGCTTCATGCATTTAATGAATGGAAGCCTGGGTTTCACCACAGAAGAGTCTGTTCCCTACAAAAGCACAAATGTGAATATTCCCATGCCCTCTCTTTGTATGGGATGGATGTGTGCCGCTGATCTTTATCTTTTCACAAGTCTCTTCATATAAAACGTCATCAAAATGAGAACACCACCTTGGTTGTAAAAATGAGACGTACCCTTGAAACCTTGTTAAATGCTTTTAAAAGTCTGTCTGGTTGAGCCGCAATAGAAAATACCTTTAAACAAAAGGCAGAGCGAATGATGCATAGTCAAAGCATCTTCTCTGCAAGTCATGTTAAACCCATTGCATTCTTGTTATTGGCATTTTTCCTGCAAAGCTGGAATCCTATTTCTGAATAGCAGGAGGTCTTCCATGGAAGACCTTCGTAAGAGTTATGACCGTTTTCTTTCAACAAATGTAATATGCAAAAACAAAATCTGGCCACTGTACTTTTCATCCTAAACTGTACTCACTCTGTAAACCCTGTTACTTCTCCAGGTTCATAACTGATAGACCAATTCATCCACAGTATTTTATTTTTCCATTGAGAGTGGGGACAACACATGAGAGAGTTAGTAATCTTCACTAAAGTGGACCAGAAAGTGTATCCCAACGATTGAGGAATTGCAGTAAAGGAAGTTGTAACTGGTCAGTTGTTGGATCCGGGAACAGTAAGACTTTCCTGGCCTTGGGACAGGTAGTAGTTTCAATACTCACTGATTTTGCAAACAGCTACATTTCTCCACCCCTAGGAGACCACGATGAGCAGCATCTGGAAACCGTACTTGTTATGGCCAATGGGTTTTATGTTCATTGTGTCATGGCTTTTGGGTTTTGTTCTATGTGTCATGATCCATGAGATTTTCTTGTTTTGTATGGAAGTCTGGATTTTTCCAATGTATTTACATGTTCTGTTTTGTGTTTAAGTTTATTTTATGTGTTATTATGATATTGCTTTGTGCACCTCTGTTATTTTCTCCTCCTGTTACTGTTTGTTGTTTTGTTAGCTGACTCCCCACACATGCAGTTTGTTAGACGATTAGCCCTGACAAGAACTTAGTTCTTTTTGTTGTTGCCAGCATGTCATCAATGTTTCATGAGTGAGCTGTTCTTTGTTTCAGTCTTGTTCCGTTGTTTGTCGGTGGATTTAGGATGTTATAGTCGGCCTTTTAGTGTTTTAACTGTTTTGATTCACAGAATGTTTTTTGGGGGGCCTCTTCATCTTGCTGCCTCTGCTCATGAGTCTGCATTTGGGTTTTACTTTGTCAAGTACACATCCAACCCACACCGTTTGCCAATACTAAAAGATTTGTTTAAAAGTTCCCATTAAACTGACAAACAATACTCTGGGAAAGTCCAATGAGGTCACAACAAACCAGAGAAAAAGAGAGCTGCTCAGGCTTTAGAAAATGCGATGGAATAATAAGGAATGCCATTCAAGTGGTCTGCTATCAGGGAATCGGGAATGATGTGAGTATCTAAATGTGTAGCCAAGCTCTTCAACACAACAAACTTGCATTTCTCAAAAAGTTGAATTTCCATGAAAAGCTTATTCAAGACATTCAAACTCAACATGTGGTTTGAACTAGAATGAATTGCGGCAGCTTCTAAAGTTGTGCCGCGCGTTGTGTTGCAACAAAAAGACAATGTTGCATCCATTTGAAAGTGTGCAAAGCAGGTACCGGAGCAAAATTACTCAACATGCATGAAATGACTTGAGCAGCATATTCCTTGATCAAAGTGTGTAACTGATCAGCATGGGTAGCAACACTCAGTTCTCCAACAGGTTTAAGGATTTCAAAGAATGAATGTTTGTTCTGTGGAAAACAGCTTTAAGCATGAATGTCATAAACATGAAAGCTACCCAAACCATTGCCTCACTTGCTTGCTCATATTACTGAGAAATAAACATCAACGTTTATTTGTAATGTAAAACCAATAGAGGTACCAGATCTGCATTCTTTCTACAATATAGCTTACCACAGCTTGCTCACAGTGTCTGACAAACCATTAAGACACTCACTTAGTCTTATTACAATGAAAAATACCAATTTACTTTATTGATTCTTTTGTGATAGACCAACAGAAATCAGTCCATTATCATGAGGTGTAAAATAAGTGGTGAACATATTTTTTTTACATATCTGAAAAACTTGGCATGGTTGGTTGTTTGCTGTGTCCTTTACATCCCCTCTGGACACGGCCAACAACACATCTAAAGATTTTCTGTTAGTGATAATCACAACTAATACTTTTCATTTTGACAGATTCCATGAGCCTGCTACCTACTTCTCCTATTATTCTGTTTAGATGAGCGAACATGTGTTGGCAAATTTTCAGTATTCTTCAGTTTTGGATGATCAAGTGGGCAGTGGTCCATGAAATATTCAAAGCTAGAAAAACGTAATCTCTGACCTCATTCATTCAAGATGGCCTGCCCAGAGCAGCTGTGTTTAGATTAAACACACAAAGGTGAACATTTTACAACTAATAAGGTGACTTATTACTGTATTTGATTATATTCAGTGGTGTCAAGGTAAAACAGAGCTGAATACAAATGCATGCCACGTTTTTTGGGCATTTTCTTTGTTAAATTAAATATAATTCACCATCAGTTTATATTTCTAAATGTATTTTCTTACATATAAAATCCTAATAGAACAAGTTATTTTGTGATTGCTTGACAACATAAAAAAGTACTTTGTGGTAAGTGGCAAAGTATATGGTTGTATTATTTAAAAAAATATTATTTCATGGATTTCTAACCTTGAGGAATACAATTTTTAAAACAGAGGCATGACAGCAGTGACAAATCACTGAAAGCCACAACAGTGAGCTTGAGCAAAAAGACAGGCTGGCACTGAAGATTGCATGCTAAATGCAAACCTTTGTGTACTGACTTTGTGTTGATGGAAAAATGATAGACTTCATTCGAATGATAGATTTCAGCCTTTAATTTAAACTTGGGTAATTACTTGCCTTTTGCCCTCTTACTCATATCAACTGAGCTCTGTTGTAAATACACTGACTTCTGATGCCAGATTTGGGCCACGAAACTTATTTCATAACCTGAGCCTGTTGTGGAGCGGTAGCTTGTCTGTATCCTCAACTTGCTACTGGATTCTGTTTACTTTGTCTTGCTGAAGTAAACCAATCTATCCCATTTTGTTGAAAATGTATTTTCTTACATTTGCTTCAGGACGCAGCCTGCGGTGAGATGTTCAAGAGCCACTTCTTTCTTGCTGGTCATAATTGAGGCTAGTGAGTTTTGGAATGGAGAACTTATAAAAGCTTAAATAGTAGATATCCATTGAAAAACCATCAGTAGGAATGAAATTGGATGATTTTACAACTTTTTTTTTTTACAACAATATTTTTTCCACCACAAGTGAACACACCATACTTAAAGGGGACCTATTATGCTGGTGGGTCTTTCATTTTATGGTTTGTATGAATGGGAGTTATGGACAACTACATAATTTCCCTTTGGGATCAATAAAATGTGTGTGCACGTCTGTCATATTTAACATGTTCTTATACTTCTGTATTGGTCAAAGCTGCTTCTAAAAGCAGTCCAAAACACACTGAGTGTTCTAAAAACACCCAGACATTTTTGGCAGTAAGTTAATGTTTTTTTGGTGTATGGAAACGGCATTATGACTGCAATCCCTGCCAACCCCTCACATAAAAACCCAAGTTAACATTATGGAATAAATATATTTAGATATTTCTAGGCCATCAATGTGATCTTGGAAAGATGCAACAGAGGCAACAATGAGATATCGAGAACTTTAATCAGGCACTTTTTCCTTAAAACATCACTCAGGACAAGTTTAGACTTGATATGCAGTATTTTCTCTTTTTCAATACTGACCATAAAAGAAGGCAGATGACAATTTTCTTTTCAACATCTGTTAAATAAAAATGTTATAAAAAGCAAGGTGCCTTCATTCAGTTAAATACAGTAGTGCTTATTTCGTCATGGTCAGGATATTCTAACATTACTGTAAATAATTTATCAAGCCCCTATTTTTCTGGGCCTGTTTTAATAAGGTTACAGTTAAATGCTAGATGATAATATAACTATAAAACTGGCAACTAAGTAGGGGAACTAAGAAGTTAAAGAAATAGACTTGAACATGTTTTGTTCTGTAAAATCCAAAAGCATATTATGATCATGAAGATGATCAGATCTCTGTGTAAAATCAACTGAAACATTCCTGTTTGAAGATCAAAAATCCAAAAATCTTTAATTTGTTAGTTGACGATAAGGACTTTAAATAATGTACACGAAAACCTACCAGAAAAAAGATCTGGCCCAAATTAGAGTAAAAGTATGGCCCTGTTATTGTGTTTTTACCAGTACAAAAAAAAGTTCAAGTGGCAAAATTGCTTACATTTTCTGGAATGGTTCTGCTGCTGACAGAGTAAGTGATTTTCCATTTTTAACATACCTGCTTAATAATTTTCACAATGAAACATGAACAACAGTAAGGCTTAAAGTGATAAATTAAAGCCGTTGCTCTTACAATACAAGAAAAATGGGTGTCATGTTTTCCTTTCCTTTGTACAGTTTAAAGGAGCGTGTGTTAAGAACATTTCAGCTTTTCACATTCATTATTATCAGTTGAACATCTGATCACAGAACACTTTTTTCTGACTGATGGTCCATTAAGGAAAGTAAAGAAGTCTCTTCTACTACAAATATTTACAGTTATCTCATACAAAAATCTAAACTCATAAAACCTTGATGAGGAGCTTCATTTGAACCACGAGGTTGAGAATATGTACAATGTCACCAACATACAGTACGGACATACAGTACAAGCTACAAATATACAGATATATTCTGGTGTGTTCTACCCCCTTGACACTTTAATGTTTTTGACACAAACCACACGTAAGTACAAAAATATAAACAATTACTTTGTACAAAATATTGACATCATGTATAAATCTCCATCTCAATGTGCAAATTAACACTGATCCACAAAATAAAAATACATAAAACACACAAGTACACACAGAAAGGCATAATCCTTTTTGGCCTGTAAATGATGTTTTGTCTTAAAAAGCACCACAGCTTCAACTTTTTGGTCTGAATGTAACACTGTACTTGTTGTCTTGAGAAACAGAACAGAAGAGAGCTGAGCATTTCAAGTTGCAGCCTATGGTCCTACAGTAGCACAAGTTTTGAACAGCAGTGACTGGGTTTTAATCCAGCAGCTTAACATTTAAATCTGCAGATCTGCCTCCTCGCTGTGTTCAAAACTGTGCTCCGTTGTGCTGATCAAGGAGGCAGAGGGACCCTGTGAGACACTGAAGGGTGTAACTGCAGGAGAACGAGCTGCCAGCGGCGAGAGAGATGGAGAAAAACTAGGCGACATTGCGACCGAAGAAATCGACCCCTCAGCACTGATTGGAGATCTTCTTAATGAGGCCAAGTGAGAGAAAGTCCTCGAAATGGCAGGCTTTGGAGGTACAGTTTTGGCCCCAGGGTGGGCCACAGAGGTTATGAGAGGCGGAGGGTCAATCCTTGACTCGGCTTTTGCTTTATGATGAAATGACCTGCGGGAATGAGGAGGAGCAGTTTCATCTTTTAAACGTGCTATTTCTGTAAAAACGTTAGCTAGGGGTTGGAACTGGGGGCACCAGTTAAGAAGGTAGTCCCAGTTGTAGCTGCCCCTCAGCTCTTCATCACTGGCTACAATGGCTGTAAGAGAACCGTCCACAGGAGGCTTCCCGTCCTCTGGGAAGGTATAGTCTTTAGGCTGGGAGATGCTGAGTCCTCGCCCGACACCCACATACCCACCCCGATCATCCCTATACACTGGCACCTGGCCAGCTATTAAAGTACTATTTGTGCTGCTCAGTTTCTTTCCTTTAAACCAGTCTAAAGGTGGTTCACAGGAAACATCTGACAGCTGATCAGCATCCTGCTGAATTCCAGAGTCTGGACCTCTGGCAGATATACGCTCCTGCATGGAGGAAGAGATGCTTGACACTCGAGGATATTCATTAATCATTCGGATCTCGTCATCCTCTGCTGCCTCTGCAGAGCCCCGGCCACTGGAATGAGATGGATCCAGGGATCCCCCACGAGTATATGGACCGCCAACATTACCACTCTGATCAGATGCGTACCCAGGAAGTGTCTGATGGTATATAATTTCATTTGCTGCTAGTTTTGTTTCCTCAAAATTATGCAGCAAAGTTCCTGAAATTGTGTTTCTTTTATGGGTTCTTTGCTCCTTTTTGTGGCGTCGCATTCTCACAAAAAATAGTGCCACAGCAATTACTATTAGAATCATTATGGTCCCAAGTGAAACAGCAATGACGCTGACAAGCAGCAAGTTCATGTCTGTGTTAAGGCCAAAAGATGTATGGCTCACGTCAATGGTAACTTTGGCGACTGCTGTGCGAGAAGTCTCTAGAGGGCTGTGAGCGGTAACATCCAGAGTAATCAGGCGTATCTCTCTTTTGGATCGGCTCATATGCTTAGAGTTGCTGTCCATCTTTATAGCAATTTCTCCAGTTGATTCATTGACTTCAAAGTAAGGAGAATTTTCCGATAATGAGTAAAGGACAATTCCATCCACACCTCCGTCTTCATCTCTCGCTTGTATTTTGCCAATGATCTGACCTTTCCTTGCTCCTTCTGGCACTTCAAATGAGAAATCTGATGAGATGAAAACAGGATCATATTCATCCTCCCCAGTGACATAAACCTGGACTGTTACAGTAGAAGAATAATTGCCAGCATCCATGGCAACAGCTACAAAATGGAAGGAGTTGACCTTCTCAAAGTCAAATGTAGAGCGTGCTCGTACTTCGCCTGATGTTTGATTTATGAAGAAGTCCTCTTGTCTATCTTTAGAGGTATCTAACAGGTAATACTTCAGCTGTCCAAAGACTCCCTTGTCATGGTCAACTGCATGCAACATGGTAACTAAGGCATTGGGGGGCTGGTTCTCCCTGACACTTGCAGTTACTGATTTAAGAGGGAAGAAAGGCTTGTTGTCATTTATGTCTTTGACCTCAATATTTACTGATGTCAATGCATAATGTCCTTGACCATCAGTAGCCTGGACAACAATCATATGTGACAGCTGAGTTTGGCTGACTAGCGGTCTCTGCAGCCTCAGTACTCCAGTCCAACAATCCACCTCAAACAGATTTGTCTCATCTCCTGAGCTTATAGAGTACTGCACCTCTCCATTGGGGGCAGAATCTGGATCTGTGGCTGATAAATGCAAGATTTCCGTCCCCATTGCTGCACCTTCACTGAGCACAACACTGTAATCTGTTCGACTGAATGTCGGAGGGTTATCATTGGCATCTGTAACACTGATTAGGATAGGCACGCTGGCGCTTCGCTGGGGTATCCCCCAATCTGACACCACAACAGTCAGGTTATAAGTTGGGACCACTTCAAAGTCCAGCTTTTCCACCAGAATCAGGCTGCCAACTGTTTGGAATCCCCGGCCCTCCAAGAAATGCACACTGCTCTCAATCTGGAAGGTATTACCAGAGTTGCCACTGGCAATGGCAAAATCAAAACCACAGTTTTCCCGGAAAAGGTCTCCATCCACAGCTTCTAATGTGAGAACAGTTGATCCAGGAAGACCATCTTCAGAGACAGTGGCTCTATACTCCGACTGGTGGAAAACGGGAGCGTTGTCATTAACGTCGGACACTTGGACCTGGACAGTGGCGATGGATGATAGAGACGGAGTACCATGGTCCCGTGCTTCAATTGCCACAAGGATGGTGGGATATTCAAAATCCAGTTCTGTCTTCTGGCTAATGAAAAGAGTCCCTGCAAAAAAGGGATGTTTTTAATTAACTTATCAAAAAGAGTTGTTCATTGTAAACAACAGAGTGCCGTTCAGTGGTAGTCATACCCTAAGATCCTTTCCACATTTAGTCACATTACAACCCCATGTTTGAATTAGTAATGGGACTCAATTAACATTTTAATTGAGTTAATTTCAGGCTCTTTAATTAAATAATCGGAATTAGTCACATTTTAATTGAAAGCCATATCTCAACAAAATAAGCAACATTTTCAATTCGAAAAACATTTTGCTGCCAAATTATTACTTAAATGGATACAGAAGCTTAACAACAAGAATATTTCTTGTTTTTAATCTATAAAATACGTTATTCAGCCATCAGATCAGCACAAACTGCTTTCCCATCCAGCTTTCCAAAAGTCACTTAATTATTGAACAGGTGTATGAATATTTTTGCAAAGCACTCCAGCTATTAGCAATGACTACTCAAAAACAAAATAGCAATAAAAAATATAAGGACTGCGCAATTTATTGCACATTACAGCATCGCAGTTACACACTGCAAATTTAAGCATATGTTCGTTTATTGCATGCAATGTCCACATCACATTAAGCAAAATTATTGCTTATTGGACATTTTCATGACATCATGCTGCCCTGACAGCTACAATATCAAGAATATATATTCATGTATGATGTTATTGCTGTATTTGGTAGAGTTTATATCAGTTTTGGGTACAAGATGAAAGTGTGAAAATTAGTTGAGGCAAATGAATTAATTCTAAAAAAAAGTGACAGAAGTAAGTGAGGCAACAGCAGTTTTTGTCATTTTAGTACAGATTTTATTAAAAACAAATAGTTAATTAACTATGTTTAAGTTTATATTTTATGGAAGGAGAACCTTAAAAATTGTTTTCTTTCTTGTTCTAAACATGCACAAGACTCAGTTAAAGTATGTGCAAGATTATTATAAACTTATAATATGCACACATTATGCTTACCATTGCTTGGATCAATGAAGAAAGCACTCTTGGTGGATGACATTACTCTGTAGGTAATTCTTCCATTCTCACCAGAGTCACGGTCAGTGGCTGTCAAGGTGATCAATGCACTGCCTGCTCCAAGGTGTTCTGACACAGTCACCTGTTCAGAAGCACAATGCAAATCAATAACTGATGTCTAAATGATTTTCAAACAACAATTTCCTTCTCCAACAGATGCGATACGGAGGTGTGTTTAAACATGTTTAAAGGTAATTTTACCTGGTACAAATCTTGCGTAAACGCAGGGGCATTGTCATTCACGTCATCCACTAGCACAGTAAGATTGGCTTCACTTTGATGTTCAGAGTCAGATGAGCGGATTGTTAGGGTGTACCACGTCCTTTCTTCATAGTTGAGAGACCCTGTCAAAGACACTCCTCCCCCATAATGATGAACTCCAAACATGCCTTGGCTGTCAGCATCTAGGTGGAGAGTATAGGAGAGCGGGGGTCCCGAGTCCACATCATTTCCTGTGACCTGAGTGATAACTGTCCCAATAAGAGTGTCTGTATATATAGGGGATAAGGGAAAAGAAAATAAGTCATTTAGGTTGCATCATGAAATGAAGCAGAGTCTATAATGAAAACTTTTTTTTTCCTTCATGAAGAAATATCCGGTTCTCAAAAGCCTTGACTGAAGACACAGGAAATGAATACAGAAACACTGGCAATAACTTGTTTCATAAAAAGGGGTCTGATTTTTAAACACTGAGCTCCAGTGAGCGAGCTGCCAGGGAGCATGATGCGAGGCTTTATGATAAGATCACTGAACTAACTTCCACTGAGATGCCTACCCTCAGGCACCCGGATCTCTCGAGGAAGAGGAATCATGGGGCTGTTGTCGTTGAGGTCGACGATGATCACAGTGAGGGTGGCGGAGCCAGCCAGCCGTGGGGTTCCCCGGTCTGTTGCCACAACAACGAGCCTGGTGCCACAAAATGAATATCAGTATCTGAACTGCAGCTGAACCCAGATGGATAAACCATCATAACAAAAAAGACAAAGAGCAACCACAAACCATTTTTTTGGCCTTCACTCAACAAAAAATACTACAGGAACAGAATATACATTAAAATTTAAGTAAGTACTTAGATAAAAATAATGATCTTTAAAACACTTAAAACTATGACAAGTCTAACAGAATGAAGAAGTGATGACTGACAATAAACTCACTTTGTTTGTGTCCATATCTCTCGGTCCATGATGGCACCAGTGGTGATGCTGCCAGTCAGCGGGTCAATTCTGAACAAACCACTCATGGATGATGACCTGATGGAATATGTCACCTGACCATTCTGACCCTGGTCGAGGTCATCTGCAGCAACCTGAAATTAAAATGTTCATTTTAGAGGGAAATATATATATTTTAAATAAATATTTTCAAATATTGTGTTAGCGTAGCTTGAACTTTGATGTCAATTGTTCATTACAACTGAGAACCACACTTTATGGTACTAAGAATGAATAGTTATTTGCACTTCCAGAATTGGAACTTTTTTTTTTTTTTCTTTTAATCTGACCCTAGGTGCCAACGCAGTTTGTGTTTCAAATTTTTTTTTCCAAATTTCGTTTGCTGGGTTTTTCCAGCAATTATTTATTTATTTTACATTATGAACATTTGGCTTCCAATCCTTCACAAGGTTAGGCTTTATGGCTTCTGGTCCAGCAGTGTGATAAAGAACTGCTCGATTCTTTTGTGCTCTGTACAAACTTAAATTATTTAAAATATGAACTGATCAAAAAGGTTAGGATGAGAAAACGGAGGTTCATCAACTCAACATAGATAAATGTAAAAAGACCATTTCCCCCGAAAAAGTTGTGTCTGCAATTCAGGTATGCAAAGATAAAACAAAACAGGGATCAAACTTTAACTCCATATTCAGACTTAGGAAACTTGTTCAGGCTGCTTAAGGACTGAAATCCACTTTTAGACTCCATGCAGGAATAGAAACATCAGAAAGAGTGGCTACGGTACCTGAATAATGGGAGAATTGTGACCTTGCGCCTCTTTGATGTATGCTACATAGTTCTGGAGCTGGAAGCGTGGTAAGTTGTCGTTCACATCCTGTAGAATTAAGTTGACAGCCATGTAAGAGCTAGAAGATGCTGTCTCTGCTTTCACCACTAGGCGGAGTTTTGGAGTCTCCTCAAAGTCCAGTCCTTCGGATTTCTGCACCCAAATTTCACCTGGTTCACGAGAAAACATTCACATCAGAAGTCAATCAGTGACTTGGACTGGAAAATATTTCCTTGCACCTTTTGCAGCCTTGAGTAAACCTACCAGTAATAGAGTTTATCCCAAAGGACTGCAATTTATTTCCACTGAAAATGCTGTAGATGATCCCAGTTTTAGAGCCATCAGGATATTGGGCTTCAGCTTTTGTCACTACGGTGCCTAAAACATCAAGAACGCACAATATTGAAACATTCCAATTTAACTTCTTGTTTACATCATGAAACATTAGGATTTATTCAAACCTTTAGCAGCGTTTTCTTGCAAACTGACATCTCTAGCTGTACGAGAGAAGCGGATCCCTCTGTAGTTTTGCTCCCTAATATAAATGATAACAACTCCCAAAGAAGACTGAGCAGGATTTCCTTGGTCCATGGCTTGAACTATCAATGTCCTTTGGGTTTGGGTGAGAGTTTGAAGCTTTTCTGTTGCCTGGATATCTCCTGTTAGTGAGTTGATGGTAAATCCTTTGACAGGGTTAGCAAAGCGATAAAACACAGATCCATTAGCCCCAAAGTCCTTATCTTCAGCCCTCATTGTAGCTAAGATTCGCCGATTAGATATGCTACTGGTAGAGATGTTCAGAATAAGTGGATCCTGAATGAAAAACGGTGCATTGTCGTTCACATCTTGAATGTAGACTGTCACTTCAGCAGTTGAATTTAGAGGGTTGGCGGGGGATGAGTCAGTGGCACAAACCTCAAAGGTGTAAGAGGCAGTTTTCTCTCTATCTAGGGGTGCTGCTGTGATGATACGGCCTGTGTTCTGGTCTATAACAAACATGCTCTGAGAGCCCTGGCTCAAGAAATAGAAAATTTGACTGTTGGGTCCATTGTCCAAATCAATGGCCCTGACCTCTAGAACCAGGGAACCAATGGGAACGTCTTCTGAAATGTCGGCAGTAAAGCTGCTGCTTTCAAACTGTGGCCTGTGGTCATTAACGTCCAGAACTGTCACTTCAACAGAGGTGCTGCTACTGAGCGGAGGACTGCCTTTGTCCTGAGCTACAACTGTTAAGGTATACCCAGGTCTCTTTTCTCGATCCAGCGGCCTTGAAGTATACAGCACACCTGATTTACGGTCAATGTGGAAATTTCCAGATGGATCCCCAGCTGCAAAGAGAGCAACATTTCATAATGTCAGTTAAATATTGTCACATTAAACAATAAACGTGGAAAACAAAAAAGGCAATTAAATACATAGTAACACCTGTAATACTGTAGCTAATCTCTCCACTGTCTCCTGCGTCCGGATCTGTGGCTTTTAGGGTGAACAGAGGTAACACATCCAGATTTTCAGGCACCTCTATGCTGTAGTAGAGACGTCCAAAAACAGGGGCATTGTCATTTACGTCAAGGACCTTGATCTTCACTGTTGCTTTAGCATAGTTGGGTGGGAGGCCTCCGTCTTTTGCGAAAACTGTCAGAACATTAAAAACATACAGTTTAGTTAAAATAAATACCAAACAATCTGCTGTTGATAGAACTTTAAAGCCTACAGTTTCTTGCAAAAATATGTACACCCCTGAAACCTTTCCACATTTTTGTCATCTTTTTATATTTGTTTGGGGGGAGGGATATGTCTTTTTGTAATTTTTTGTTTATATGAGAAAAGTGTAGTTTGCATTTGTATTTAGCCTTTCTGGGTAAAAACTTGGTGGAAAAACTGCAGCAATTTAAACAGTGAAACTATTTATAAAGTTGGATTCGGATCTGGATTTTATTATTTTCAAACCATTGAAAGATTTTGTTCAAAATCACTCCACTGTTGCTCTGGCTGTATGTATACAATTACTGTGCTGTCAGAAAGAAAACACTCAGCTTTTTTAAGTCTCTAAGAGAATTTCCTCTTTCTTCCCAATTAACTATGGCCAGTTTTACTGTCTCTAGCAAAAGGGACAGTAAAACTAAGTTTAGGTTAAAAAAAAACAAACAAAAGTTCAAATGTCTTCTGTTTGGTTGTTTAAAAGGAGAACACTGGATCTTACAGGGCTATGCGATCTCCATCCATTTTGAAGCGATATGTTTTGGCATGCTTAAATTGTGGAAAATAGACATCTAAAAACCTTGCTTTAAACTGATCTGTGTGTTTCTTTTTTGTGTTAGTCTTTATTATGCTCTTTGCATACTGGGCCTTCTGAGAACAGATGTAATTAGAGTTAGACTAAATTACACACAAGTGGACTCTATTCACAAATAAATTGATTTCATATGGTCCTGGGCTGCATTTAGATTATTTTGGGGTGAAATGAGCTTGATTTAAATGCCCTCAACACCTCCAATTTTTATTTGTAAAAAGGCTTTTCTCCTGCTTGTCGTATAACTTCAGTAATGTGAAAAAGTTAAAGAAGAGTGAATAGTTTTGCAAGAAACAGTTAAAGAACATGTTTTTCTGTGCTAGTTTGAGCCCCACAATGGACGGTACCTGTCAAAGAGTAATAATCCTGAAGCTCCCTATCCAAAGACTTTGTAGTCGTTATGATGCCTGTGACCGGGTTGATGGTGAAACTTCCCTGTGAGACACCATATGTCAAGAGCCCATTGGTTCCTAAAAAGAAACATGCAGTCACAACGCATTCATTTAGACATTGTAAAAAGAAAACATTCAATTCTAAAATCTGCAAAGGAAGTTAATTATTGCTGTCTCATTTTAAGCCTTTATTCTTGTTTGCTGTGAAATTTGCTGTTTGAGCACTTGGCAGTGATAGCAGCCTCCCTTCTGTTACATGGATGCCAGATTGCGTGCTAAAAGAAAGCAGTCTGGCAGCCTCACTTGTTTACTTCACTAATTGCTTTTAAGTAGAAAGTTTATAATTTGCTTTTCTGTTTTATGTGCTTCTAAGTTTGGGCCAATGCATTTTCTCTGTATCTCCTTGCCTTTATAATTGGAAACAATTGTTAATGTCAACATAGTGATCACAAAAAAGCATGAGTTAGAGTAGAAATAGATGCTATTTACTTTTTCTGTGCAAATTAAGGTTTTCTGTTTACAATAAGATGATGGAAAGAATGCGAATATGCATTTCTGATTCCTAACACAATACTAACAACACTTTAAACTCCAAGTACTGTCAACCCCAAATATCCAAATCACATACAGTAGGATTCCATGTTCTATATCTTCACCTTGATCCAGATCTGAGGCCAACACTGTTAAGACACTTGTTCCAGCAGGTTTATTCTCAGAGATTTGGGCTTCATAATGACTCTCTTCAAACCAGGGCACTTCATCGTTAACATCAATCACATGGACACACAGCATCTGGCTAGATGAGCGTTGAGGTATCCCATGATCCTCAGCAATTACTGTGAGGTTAAAGACGTCCTGTTCCTCACGGTCCAGAGGTTTGAAAATAGAAAGAGAGCCTGGAAACAAATGAATGAAAAGTCAATTTTCGCTAAAGAAAAAACTCTTTCCAATAATAGAGCTTGTTTCACAGAATCTGTTGTATACAAAACTTTCAGTGTGTCATGAAAGGCAGGAAAAACAACCGCTTTCTAGGACTGAGTGACTGCATCTTATTTAGAGGGCAAGTGTGAAAAGTTGCCGTGTGAAGGCTAAATCAAAGCTAATATCCTCCACATACACAGCTTTGCCTACCTGAGTGCTACCACCACCACTGTTGTAACAGCCGACTGGTCTGGCCACAGTTTACGAGATTTTCCATTGAGGAATACCACAGCCATCGAGAAAGAAGCTGTAAACACACACTCTAGACACGCAACAGCCAGGCCTGCCGTGCTCCGGAGAAATTAGGGGCACCCTCGCCTTTTCATTATCCTGCCCTTGGAGGTTAGAGCTTGCATTGATTCAATTTCAATTTCATGCTATTAAATGGGATGTAACTGTATAAGGCAGAGGGGGCAAAGACTGTTTTGCATTTAACTTCTTTATGTTTCGTTCACTTTGTTTTGCTTGGAATAAGATAACTTGGCCCTAAGCTTTAAGCTGGTAAAAGTTAGGGCTGGGATTTTTTTCACCTAAATTTGACTCCTCTCTGATCCTTCCCTGCTTCCAGACACTGATAACATGTGAGAGGAAAAAAAGATTGTGGGTTATTCAAGAAAGGATTTTGGACATTCTAATCCCAATATATTACACCTGTGTAGGTTTATGGCGCCACATTCTAACTATGTTGCTTTTAGACACCACAGTTGCCTCCTACATGTTCCCACAGTATCTAAACATTCCATTTGGTGCACTGAGGCATGCAAGTGCTTCTTACTTCTCTGACTGTAGTTGTCTCAAAGAGGAAACCTTTCCAGAATCTTATTTTTCCACCAGCCTCCTTGTGGAGTTCCCCAAGGTCCCATTCTTGGAGTAATTTTATTATCCATCTACTTTGTAGACTCATTGACTACAAAATGAGTCAGTGAGACTCAAAATTAATCCTTCCCTGACAGATTTAGATGTGAAGTAATCTATTTATTTCATCTTCTAACTGATCCATTTTGAAGTGCATAAACCAGAATTCCAGCTTTAATCCAAAAGAGAATAGAAAAAGTAAAAGAAAAAGTTGGCAAAGCAGCCTTCCAGCCTCTGTTTTTTCTTGTTCACTTAATTAATTTATATTATTTTAGTGGTCTTTACGGTTTTAGATGATGTGGTCAATGCTTTATAAATAAACCTGAACTCAAATAGAACTGTACACTCTTCCACATAGTCTTAAAAATGACTGAAAATTAAATTAATCATCATTTCCCTTTGACAAAGAGTGATGAAAATGTGCTACACTCTCTGACTCCTAACGATTCCTGATAATTGGCTTAATGGCTCTCTCTAAATGGGGTTAACAGTGTCACTGTAACATTGTGATGACTTGGTCCAAGATCCAGTCAGTCAACCCTATAACAGAAGCCGCCCAGGTGCTCTGTGAATTATCTTTGTCATTATTTAAACAAATAACCAGTGTGCATGAAAACACTTCAAGATGAAAACACACTGGGCGGAAGAAGTGACATGGACGACAGATTCTGAATGTTTTCAGTCAGAATCAGCATCCCCCCTCTCTGAGAGGGGATGCTGGTTGGGGAGTTGAAGGAGAGGTGGAGCAAATGTCGACACGTGTCTCAAACACCACAACAAAGCCCACAGGACCAAATAGCTCAGGGTCAGTGTTGACTAAGTGGCAGGGCAGTGTAATGCGAGTGCACAAACACACTGAATGTGAGTGGACACGTGCACACGCACACATTCACATACACACACACACGCATACAAATATGCGTAACTGATCCCTTCTCTAATGGTTCCCAGAAGCTTGGGCAGGAGGATCTTTGGTCTTTCATGGGAATAGACCTACAATAACACATGATGGGTTGTTGTGCGTGTGCACGTGTGTGTGTTTATTATTTGGCAGGCTGCTCTATTCAGTCTTCAACTGTAGGAGATAACTTAAGAAAAGTAAAGTAGGAGTGTGTTGGTAAGTAAAGAATGTGTTACTGCTTCTGTGTGTGTGTGGGGGGGTGTGTGTGTGTGTGTGGGGGGGTTGCAGAATCTGTAAGAAATCAAATTAATTAGTTATTGGTTTAAAAAATATGTGTTAATATCAATATCACAAATAAAGTGATATTGATATTTTTGCAAAGTACTTTGAGATTACATTTGTTCTGAATTGATGCTATATAAATAACTATAACAACAGTCAGTTTAAAATAAATGGAATTGAGAATTTATATGTATATCTTCAAAGATAGACAGACTAAAGAGGGATGCATCGTATGTTATTGGTCACTGAAAAGGAAATTTAGAATATAAATGCTGATATCAACTGAACTTACCCGTATTAGGGTTGAGGTTAAACGTCCCGCCTGTGTTGCCTGAATGGATTCTGTAAGTCACTCTACTGTTCTCCCCTTGATCCGCATCTCTGGCCATGAGAAAAAGCACCACGAAGCCCACTGGCTGGTCCTCCATGACGCTGACTGCTGTTGGTGATATGAACATCGGTGGGTTGTCATTCTCATCGGTTACGTAGATCCTTGCTGTGACAGAACCCCAACGCCTCTGGCTGACATTGAGGGCTGAATCTGTTGCCTTGACAACCAGTATCATTGTGGATGTCACCTCATGATCTAGCTTGTGACCCAAAGAAAGAACACCAGTGACAGGGTCAAGAGTCAGAAGGCCAGGGGTATTTGGCCACTGCTGGAGAATGGAGTATTTCAGTTCACTGTTAAGCCCACTGCCATCTTTATCCGTCGCCTGGAAAGTGTAGACAGAAGAGCCAACTTCCATGTTCTCAGAGATGACAATTGTTATGGGATCCTCAGCGAACTCAGGGGAGTGGTCGTTGCTATCTTCTATGTTGATGTCCAAGTTGACAAGCGTGCTTTTAGGAGGGACCTGGGAGAAATCATCCACTTCTATTCTCAGGCTGTACCGCGTGTCTCGTTCGTAGTCAAGAGGGCGAGCCAGATACACATCACCAGTGAGGCGATCCACAACAAAAGTCCCATCCCGATCTGTCCCCCCAATCACTGTATAGGTCACCTTGCCCTCTTCTGCAATTCCTCTGTCATGGAGGCGAACTGATCCAATAACAGAGCCAGGACTGGCCTCCTCCTCCACAGAGTTGAATGAAATGGAGTGCAGGCTCGTTTTAGTGGCTTGACTGTTTTTGCTGATAACCTGCAATTGAAGGAAACCAGAGTACTTTGAAATAAAATGCAAAGCAAACAGAATGTCAAAAAATGCTCCATTTATTTGGATCTGTGGCCAAGTAGCAGCAAATTTTACAAAATCCTCTCACTTGCACAGAATGTGTTCAGTGGTAGTTAATGAATGTGGTCACAAAAACTGTTTTATGGATATAAGAGCTGCCACTATTAATAATTTTGAATATGATTTTTGTCTTACTGCCAGGACAAATTATACATGATAAAAGTAACACAATCAAAGGCAAAAAATAGTTAAAGGATCTGACTTTGGCTCTGGGAAATAAATTGCTCGCTTTGTACTGTATAAAAGGGGCTGTTTATTCTTCTACAAATATTACAATATTTTATGAAAAGAGAACATGTGTAACTAAATATCTTGCTTAAAAGTGATTGTTCGTTTTGTCTGATTTAAAGAGTAATGAAATGTTTCCACTAGAAACTAGACAAGAATACTTTGTAAGATTTTGTGTTTTTGCTTCTCACAGCTGATTCCAGTTTCCTAAGTATGTACAAATTACAAATTATTACAAATTCTAATATGAAATAATCATAACAATAATACATTCTTGTGAATAGTTCAGATTGAAAAATAAATACGTTTAAAAGAATGACTAAAGGGAAATTTTATTACTGTACCAACAGTCACGCAAAACACAGCAATGCTCAATTGAATTAACCAATAATTATGACTTTCATGTTTTTTTTAATAATATTTGAAAAGAAAGAAAAACTGGACTTGTATTTGATGGATATGCTAGTTCTATTTTCCAGGAACCCATAAATTGAAGTTCCTTCCAGGACTCTATGTTTCCATTTCTGTTCCGCATTATATATTACCTTTAAATACCATCAGTGCTGTGTTTTATGTTGAGTGTAAGTAAAGCTCTGCTACTTTTCGTAAAAAGGGCTACTGTACCAAAAAAAAAGTGTTGAAGTCATTGGGTATGACCTTGATCTGAGAATTCTACAGCTGGTTCTCATCATAACCCAGCTGGGAGTGTTTAATTTAGACCCACTTTTCCATTTCAGATCGAAATTTCCCTTTAGAAAATTCACAAGAGGAGAAAAGGGAGGAGGGTGGGAGGCGACCTTGTCAGAAGTGAGGCTGATATGTCGGCAGCTAGTCTGAGGGGCCCAGAGACATGGATCCTCTCAGCCCTGGGTCCATTCTTTGATATTAAATAGGTGTGTAGTGAGAGTGTTTGCGCTGGCTGAGCTCCAGTAGGAGTCTGACCTGAATTGTGAGAGAGCAGGAGGCGCTGCGCGGGGGTAGTCCTCTGTCAGTGGCTGTCGCTGTCAGAGTATATTCAGCCCGTTCTGAGTGGCTCAGAGAGGATGATGAGTGCAGCTCGCCAGTGATTGCGTTCAAAGAGAATCGCTCAGCTCTGGGACCTTGGAGAGACACAAAATGTAACAGTTAGCAGGAGATGACAGGTGTAGGTAGACAGAATACAAAAACCTGACATGCTAAAATGAAGCCAACCATTTGTAATCGGGACATGAAATATGACAAATTTTTATGACCACAATCTAGTTTGTTTCGCTACTGGTGGGGATATAATGAGAATTTTGTGTTTTTTCTTACATACGTCTTCAATATATTAGAAACATTATCACAAATGTATTTCAGTAACTCGCTAAGTAAATTGACTATTTACATGCACACACTTATATTTATAACTCTGTATTTCTGTAAATTATAATTAAGATTTTTCTACTTTTTTAGTTAATGAAACTATAACATTTGAGATCAGAATATTACATGAGACCAATAGAAAACATTTCACCACAAATATGTGGGTTTAATGAAAAGTACATTCATAATCTTTGGGACTTTAGTATTGTGTTTGTCAGTCTGCTTTTCATATTCTGTTCATTCCTTAGTTTTAACATCCCTCATAGAGTTGTTGTATACGCTATAACTTGATGTTTTGTGTTTTTAGTTTTCTATTTTTAATATGCCCTGAGTAATTAGTTGCATTTGCTTGATCTTAGTTCCTGAATTCCTGTTTTTTTTTGTTTTGTTTTATGTTTTTAGCTCTTGGTTGACAATCTGTAGGATTTGACTTTCTCTGTAGGCTTGAATCAGCTACTTGTTTCAGTGTCTGAGTCCTCAGATCTACCCAGTAACTTCCTTCAGTGTCTCAGCTATGTGTAGACCCAAACTGCTTCACATCTGTACCTTAACTAACCTACCCACCAATAAAGCTGCCCTTTAAAAATATTACTTGGCTCTCATGCAGTGTTGAATTCTCATAAGCTGTTTCCTTGTGTTTCCCTTGTGCATTATTTTGGACTACCCCATGAACCTCAGCTTTGGTCAGGTATTTTAATTTTCTTTCTTAAAAATAAAACTGTTCATTTTCATGAGCATGCCTCCTTCTCTCCTTCCTACATTTGGCTCCTGCTCTTCATCTTTATGTGACGTTGTTGGGTGACAAGTGTCACCAAAATCTTGTACCAAGTCAAGAGCATGAGCCAGATATACATCATGGCTCAAATTACGTTCTGTGCCTCTGGTCACATAAGGTCACCAAGTGAGCATTTTTAACTTGACATCCTGTTGTGTTTATGGATGAAATTTAAATTTTGAAGGTCAGTATTTCATGGCTAACTGCTGTACTGAAAGATTTGGCTAATAAACAGCTGGCTGACAACACTAAGAAAAATACTGAAGAAGACCCCACTGAATTTAAATCATTTATTTGACAAGATTTTGTGGAATACAGTTGAAAAAGAAAACTGATATATTGAGTTTTGGGTTTCAATTCCAACTTTTTCCTACCACATATCGATGTGTTCCTTGGTGAGCATTTAACCCCATGTTTCCTACTGATCTGAAAGTGATTGGATGAGTGAGACTTAAATTTAAACCACTGTAAGTGCTCAGTTTGACAAGAGAGGAGCTACATATATTCAGTTACTCGAGGTTCTTTAAAACACAGTACCTGGTGACACATTTACTCTGATTGTAAAAACAAAAACGTGGGCTTCTTCATTTTCCCAGAAATATTGGTAAAATATTGTCTTATCTTTTTCTCATGAACCCAGTGTCACGTATCCTATCTCCCTGTGAGTTGGACGAATTATTAAACCCCTGCTGACAAGCCTTTTTATTCAAGTATAATAAAAATATTTCACCATATTGGAGAAATCATAGGACTAAAGAAAATAATTTAATCATAACATCAACCATTCACCTACTTTTAGAATCCCTTGAATCAAAATTGTATGTTGTGCTCCTGAAAGCAGCCTCTCTAAACAAAAAACCTTCAGGAGTATAACAGAAAATGCAACAAAAGCAGCAATTTTTACCTCTCACTGCATACAGTAGGGAAACCAATGTATTTTAAGCTGTCTCTTGTTAGATTTAATTTGTTAAAATACATTTGTTTTTGCACTTCAGACTTTCAGCACATTCCAAAACCAGCTTCTTCTCCAAACCCTCCAAGAAAATAGATGTCTCAGCTGTTCTTTCATCACATTCCTCCTGCAAACACACATTGTGTTTGCAGGAGGAATGTGATAAAATAACATTGCATTTTTTTGCATCCATTTTTTGTTTCAAGAATCTTCACACATTTCATATTAAGGACAAGTCAGGTCATACACTGGTGGATATTCAGGGTACGTTTTTCTCCATCTGTGGTTTATACTGTTGTTATGTTTAATTCGATTTTTTATGTTCATTATTCGTGTTAAAATACTGCTTGAAAGGTATCTAGCAGTTAAATGTGGTTAGTGTCAATGAAAAAAGTGTGTCTCCTAAAATCTTATGCCTCATAATGAAAATGTAAATAACTTTTCCATGTGCCACTGATGCAAAGTCCATGCCATCACAGAGTCTGGATTTTGAACCTGTTGCTAATAATAGTTCGGGCAGTCCTTTTTGTCTTTGCCTCAGAACACACTGTGTCCATTTATTCTAAAAAAGAAATCTGTAATACAGATTCTTCTCACCACAAACCACTATTCCATTATGTGAAGTTCAATCTAAGATTTGTTCGCTCCCTGAGAAGACAATTCTGCCATTAGGCAGGGTTAACAAAGGGCTTTTCTGTTGAGCAGTAAAGTTAGAGCTGAGAATGTAATTGTGTATTGCACTATGAGACACTTTTCCAAACTTTCCCCATGCCCAGATGGCTACATCAACAACTGACACATTACAATTCTTGTCGAGGTTCCATTTGAGGGATCAGAGATTGTCCAGTTTAAGCTTCCATCCACCTTCTCCCAGTGGCATTTTCCCAAATTCCACCAGTATGCAAATCCTCAGCCATCTTCGTTGGAGGAAATTTCTCCTTCTCACACATTTGTTGGCAAACGAATGTGTGAGAAATTTCTTTTCTCATTTTTTTTCCTCCACAACAACCCAAACAGTTGCAGCTAATTATGATTACCATCACTTGTTGGACCCATTTCTTGTTTTTACCCTGCAAAATTGCCACATTACAATTTTTTTGGAAGGTTTCAAATGTGTTAAAGCAGAATTGATTACATATCATCACATGAAGAGTTGACAAGAATATTTGTTAGCTTAGATGCAAAATAAAATAGAACAGTTAATAGATTTATTGAACACACTAAGCTTATCATCATACATAAATCTATAAGAAATTAATTCATAATGTACCTGACAAGGAGTAGATTATTGTGCCATTCTCTCCTTCATCTGGGTCTTGGGCTTGCAGAATTCCCAGCACAGCGCCAGGAGATTGACCTTCTGTCACCTATTGGTTAAAAGCAAAATGCACCAATGTAATTTTAGACATGAGATTATTTTTCCCCCTTATTTGCTCATATATGTCCCTCAGCTATGGCATCACCTGTATTATGACATTTTTGCCCAACTGACTGTGGATGAAAGTTGGATCATTGTCATTGTCATCGAGTACAGTAATGAAGACGGTGCCTGTCGCAGAGCGAGGAGGTGAACCTCCGTCTTGTACCACCACCATCAGCTGATAGCTGGACTGCTGCTCTCTGTCAAGAGTCATCCTTGTACTGATTTCACCTGGGGAGGAAAAAGGGGGATGGATAAGAGGGAGTTTATGCAGAGAGACGAACACACCGGAATAATGATGAGGGACTTAGCAGTCAGCAGGCTTTTATCAATGACACTCAGGAGGAACAGACATAAGCGCGTGAGAATTGAATGCATTCGCTTGCTCAAACACACACAGCCAAATTTACAAGTGGATGAGGATCGGCAGATGTTGTAGACGTGCAGAACGGAGCAGGAGACTCATCACAAATCAGAGCATGAGTCTCTGCCCAAAGTCCAACAGGCTCAATGGGCCAATTAGAGTCCAGAAAAATACTTCATGCTGCTGTCACCATTATCTGACTTATTTATAACTATAATCAGGGGGCAACATTACACTCTCATCTTTAAAACATTTCTCAGTTAATTGACTAAACTCTGTTTTTCTTTCCCAAAAGAACCCTGAAGATCTCACTAAAAAACTGCTTGCTGAAGTCTGATGTTTTTGTACTTTGCCTTGAAGAGTGTCCTCGAAGGCAAATGTTCCAGATAATCAAGAATTCACCTAAAATTCTATATTAGAACTAAATGCACATTTCTTCTGATTAATGTCTTTTTCCTACTGATTAGTATTTGCATGGATTTACAAACTCCTCTTTTATACATCCTGGAGTAAACCCAAGCAGTCCTAAGTGTTGTTTAAGCAGCCGACTAATTGACTGCAGACATTTCTGCAAACCTGTGTGGGTGTTTATCTGGAAGTGGCGGTCAGTATGCAGGAAGCGGTAGTTGAGCCGTCCGTTGGACCCACTGTCTCTGTCTGTGGCCAATACGTGACCAAATCCTGTTCCCGTGGGCAGATTTTCCCTCACAGCCATGAAAACTCTCTGCTGGGCAAGCCGAGGAGCATTGTCGTTCTCATCTGTCACAGATATGCGAACCGTGGCACTTCCCGTCTTCTTTAGCCCTCCGTGGGTCACACTGGCCAGCACTGTTAAAAGAAACATGTCCTTCTGCTCTCTGTCTAAAGAGCTCTTTACAAACAGCCAGCCGCTGTCTGCAGCAATGCCAAATCCTGCAGCATCTCCATCTGGACGAAGGTGATACATCAGCGGGCTCAGATGACCCAAGCCTGGGACCTCTCTGCTCATGGCTCTGACTTGCAGGAAGCGAGTGTTTATTGGGGTTCCTTCTTTTAGCTCCACTCTGTAGGTGAGGGTATCAAACACAGGACCCTGCTCGTTTTCTGCTTGCACATGAACCACAAGCATAAGGGTAGCACTAAGTGGGGGCACGCCTTTATCTTTGGCAATCACCAAGAGGTCATAACGGGGGTTAGTTTCATAACTGAGGCTGCCGACCAATCGGATCTCTCCAGTGCTGCGCTCTATGCTGAAAATCCTCTGGATTCCATTTGGAGAGGAAAGTTCAAAGCTGAGTTGTCCATTGAGTCCAGAGTCTTTATCCTCTGCTTGGATCCGGTACACCACTGTGCCCATCTCTGTGTTCTCCGGCAGCAGCAGGGACTCTGAGGACGAGGGCAAAAACACAGGAGGGTTGTCGTTGATGTCTGCTATGGTGATGTGAACACGGGTTTGGCCAAACGCTGGAGGGTTGCCACTACGGGCTTGCACTTCTAAATCAAGAACAGACTGGGTTTCGTGATCCAGTGGCAGACTGGTCCTTAAGGCTCCAGTGTCAGAATCCACAGTGAAGTAGCCTGCTGGGTCCCCAGAGCTTATTGTGTAGGTAATGCTCTTGGAATTGCCTGGAGTGAAAGAAAGACATCAAAACAACACTTAGTTTTGAATCTAAAACTTTAGCAGTTGCGGACACCATTTTGATTTGACACATTTTTATACTTTTCAAATACTTCTAAAAACAGCCTAAGTGCTTAAAAGATCGCCTAGCCTTTTTAAGGAAACAAGTGCATATTTTTGGTGTCTAGAAGGGAGTTGTTTCAAAGATTTTGACTGGGGTTACCTAGCAACCACAGCCAAGCCAAGCCTGGTTACGTGGCAACCCAAAAAGAGCTCCTGTATGTTTGTTCAGCTGGTTTTATCGCTGTATGCACTCTTCAATGGCTGCTGGAAAAGATAAGTGTTTTGTTGTTGACTTACAATCCAGAAACCACTTGCTACATTCTTTTTGGTTACATTTCAAAGATGTACGGTTATACAATCGCGCATGTGTTTATAGGCATTTTCATGCGCGAGTGTAAACATTGAGTTGGGCAGGGGATTGGCCAACTCATTGTCTAGGAATGATTTTGTACAAAAAGATATTATAATGAACAAGTTGTGAATAGTCCAGATATCTTTCCTAGTTCTCACCTGTCTTACTGCTGGCTTGGACAATGCCTACCACTGTCCCACGCAAGGCATCCTCTGATACAGTAAGGTGGTACTGAGTCTGTTCAAACACAGGTGGTGCCACAAGTCCTGCCATCACACTGATGTTGACTCTTGCATTGTCTAAGGCTGAGAGTCCCCCACCATCTTGAGCAGAGATAACCATGGGAATGATGGAGTTGGCTTTCCCATGGACCGACCGAGACAGGGAGATAACACCTATGAAATGGTTAAAAACAAAACATTAATTTATGTGCTTAAAAGAAAATGTGTTGGCGTGAACAGGAAATATCATTTTCCAACCTGTGTCTTTGTTGAGAGTAAAATATGGAGAGGCTCCTCCAGGTACCGTTTTGAATGTGATTTTGCCATTCTTGCCAGAGTCTGGGTCATAGGCCATCACTCTGACAACAGATGTCCCAGGGGCACTCTGTGTGCTCAAACTAACAGCATAACTGAGTGGATAGAAAGCGGGTCTGTTATCATTAATGTCAACCAGATCCACCTTCACGTAGGCTACTGAACTCAGTCCACCCTGCAGAGGAAACAGAAAGATCCACTGTTACACGTCCACCAAACCATGAACAGAAAACAACACACATGAAAGAGAAAAGGTTCTGGTCAGACCGTTCCTGAACAAAAAACACATTAAAGGTCCTGTTGGAGTTCTAACCCCTGTACTCCACAAGATAGCATAATAAATGTTTAAAATTATTCATCACTGATTCACTTTAGGCTATTTTACTACCAGAACTATTTTTATATCGCAGAAGCCCCCCACTCAGATGTTTTGTAGTTGCTTAGGGAAAGTTGTGCAACAACAGTAGAAAACAGAGAAAGCTATTTTCTCGTACTGTAGCTCATATGGAAACTGTTAGAGAACGACAAAAACATCATAAAATCCTCCAATTAATGTCAATAAATTATAAAACAACAAACTGAATAACAAACTCATTTAGATATATGACTGGAGGCAGGCTCAGTTTTGTATTGTCCATGTGGAAATCAGCCTTTGCTGTAATTGGGTGCATTTACATTTGAGTTGATAAAAATATGCATTAATGCACCATGTCCCTCTTCATATCGACTCTCGTGTTGTGAAGAATTGCTTTGTGTGAAATTTCACCCAACAGTTGTTTTGTGTTGTGAAGCAGAACATTACTTTGTATCTTACCAGCTGTAGACAAAACTATTGACCTTTTAGTTTAGTATAAATCCAGATTAGTTAGTCCTAAAGGCAGAATCTAGTGGGAAGCTGAAAGGGACCATGACCAAAACAGACTTTTGATGTTTGAAGGAACTCCAATCTTAAATGAAGTTCCTGTCACAGTATTGTTGTCAGGCTTGCACAGAATATTATCATTTATATAGTAAATTATAGTTGGAGGCAGTGTGCCGTCAATGAACTTCCTGTGTGAAATCCACAGATGTAAAGCATTTCAAGTGGAGAAACTGAGCAGGAAAAAAATGTTGTGTTTTTGGAAGATGAACTGAAAAATGTTCACCTTACAAGTATGTGAATGAAAATAATGCCTCAGTGACATTCACAGGATAATGTTTTTGGTTTTAATTAGAAGCTGGAACATTAAAATAGAGAGAGTTTAAAAAGAGATCATTAAAATAGTATTCATAAAAATGTATATTGGTGAGAATGTGATTTAACCCACATGCTATAGAATTTTTTGTTTTTTCAAGAATAATAACTTACTGTCATGATTGTAAATCCAACTGAGATTAATTATCTCAGCTGGAGTAATGAGGTCCTGAAGACACATTTAAGGATTAGTTTTGGCTTGTTTTTGCAGTATTTTCAAACAGTATTTCACATTTGAATTATATTTCCACTCCATGGCTGGAAAGACCACAGAAAAAGAGCCTTATAGGAGCTTATCCACAAAAGTAATTTTCATCTTTATTCTGAACGGATCAAGTTTTACTGGTACAAACAGCAAATCCAGTGTATCCAGATTTCACCCTATATAAAACTTTCCTTTTTTTTTTCTTTACATTATATGTTCTTTCTTTAGTATCACACAGTAACATTATTGGAAATGTACCAACTTCTGTTCTTTCCAATAGAAAAGTCCAGAGACTTTAACTGTGGAATGTAAACTTAATGATAGCTTTTGGTTTAAGAAACAGCATAAACTATTGCACAAACTGCCATAGTTTATGTTGAGAATGGAGTTGGATTAAAATGCTAAAAGTCTATCAGTTTATTTTAAAAACTAAAATTAATTTAGTTTTTAAACTAATTTAAAAACTAAAAGGGATATCTACTGTACAGCATTGACTGCTTATTTCAACATAACCTCCTTTCAAAAATTCTGGACTATCCCTTTAAAGGTGAAAATTAACAAAAGCTGTAAAGCCAGATTTGTGAATGAACAGAGATTAACAGCTTCTCTTGGGAAAGAAAAATGTCTCATGATCCACACTGGGGGTGTGTTCCCAAGGCACCTGAGACTGTTTCATTGTTTTTATATTTGAAAAGAATACAGTACAGGCTTTTCATTTGGACCAGGTGGCAAAACCGAGGGAGGTGGCAGTCCAGCTTGTTAAAGTATTACTCCCTGACAGTCAAGGTATTTCTCCATCTGATTACTTTAACATACCCAAAGTCATTTTCCTTCATTTTAAACCTTTCCATCTTTGAGTATTTTTTGGCAGCCAGTGAACAGGATGGTTGAGCAAGTCTACCTACCATGGAGAACTTCTTAGATTTTATTTTTTACTTGGCACTTGATTTCGGAGGGGTTTTTTTCACTTATTTTATTTAGATAATTTTTTTTACACTGCTGATTCTGTCTTTGCTCTACTGTCAGTGAAAAAAAAAGCATGGATGCTGTGTTTATAGGGTCACAATGTGGGTTGCAGGATAATTTCAAAGGATGATGGCTTACCCCGTCTACTGCCGTCACAGTGAAGTCGAAACTGTCCGGCCCTTGATCCCTGTCTAGTGGGGCGTTAGTACAGATCTGGCCCGTCTGCTTGCCAATGGTAAAATGAGAGGGAACAGCGCTGTTACTGCCAGAGCCGAGGGAGTACGACACCGAGCCAAAGGAGCCACCATCCGCATCTGTCGCAGTCACCTACAGTAACAAAAACATGTCAGTGGTTAAAGATTGCTGCTCAGCACGTTAAAATTAGCACATTGGTGCGCAATAGTACACTAAAGTGGCAATATATTAAAAGCATTTTTATGTAGAGGGATACTAGCGGGACGGTCAATCAAAAAACAGGAGAAAGCATCTTTAGTGTACTCTCTGCTGTTTATTTGAGCCAAACAGGACATTTGGCAGAATCTGACTCTGAGGAAAAGAAAAATTTTGGCAGGATGCTGGTTGACTTCCACAGGCTCTCAGAGAAAGCTGCCAACAGGATATACAGCCTGCTTTATGAGTGGTGTCTGTCTGGTGACAGGGTCGGCTGGCCAATGAGAAGTTGCTCTACATTATGAGTAGTTTTATTCATGCTGCACATCTAATGATGGAATCACTAGTCTTGTAAGAGCAACTCACAAACCGTCAGCCAGGAAGTGGATTTAATTGCTGCAGGATCTCCCAGGACAGCAAAAGGTAAACAGACCAATCAGATCAGGCCCCTGGGTATCGGTGGTGTAATTGTTAGCAAGTGTAGGCTCTAGATTACTTTGAGGGTAAACCTCACAAGTTGATTAGATTTCACCTTCCTTCCATGTTTAATAAATGGAGCTTTTGAGGAAAACATTAATGGGAAGAAGTGCTCGGGTACTCCGGCTCCCAGTGGCACATTCATCAGGAGAACTGCCAAGAAAAATAAGGCAACCCATGCTTATCATCAAACGTTTACTATTTTTTATTTTTTTTTAAGACGCCGTTGGAATGACTGTGAGTAGTTGGAAATCATTCATTCGAGGTGATGAGTTTGGCTACAGTCATTGAGCCTCCATTTCTTTCCTGAGCAGATGGCAGACGGGGGCTCAGCAGAGAGCATGGCTCACACTCTTCAATGTAACTCCTAACAGAGGGTGAGTAGTGTGTAGGAGTGAGAGAGTTGTAGAGCTGGCAGCGATGCAAACCGAGGAGAAGAATAATAAACCACACGAGGAGAGAGGAAACTGAGCGCAATGCAAGAAGGCTACTCCATTTTTAACACACAGGGAGGCTGCAGCCGACTTCAATGTTTTGCTACATTTTGGGTTGTGTGTGTTTGTGTGTGTGTGTTTGAAGTGGGGAGGAGTATTTATGATCACTCCATATCTTAATATTGATGCCTGAATCTTAATTAAAGAAAAAAAAATCCAGAAGTTTGACAACTTTTCTTTTTCTACAAAAATGTATTTTTCTACAAATAAGTTTTTTCTTTGTCACAGCAAACACTGAGCTATATGACAAGCTCCCCATGTTACTCGTCATTAAAGGTTAAATACACGCTCCAAATACTAGATATCTATCAACATATTTTTATGATTCATTTATGTTGGCCAGTTCTTGTCTCCTGAATGAATCATTGAGGTTGCAACCGTAGTCCAGAAAAAACATTTCAAAATGTAAACTTTTTTGGTCTATATGTCCTTGTCCAATTTAGGCATTCATAAGAAAGGTTAACACACCTCATCAACCCAAATATTAATTTTTGAATAATCTAAATGAAGTATATTGACACCTGAAAGAACTCCTAATTTTATTTTTTTAAAATTAAACGAACTAAGTGGGATACAGAGCCGCACTTCTATTCAGAGTTTAAACGAAACATACAGTATTGGTGTCATCTTACAGACACACTGAGCTGTTGTCTCTCTAGGAGGCAATGCTAGCTTCCATTTTCAAAGCACACAAGAGATCACAAGTGAATTAAAAAAAGAATTATAATTTCTCAAACCACAAAGCATAAATCCTGAGAGATGATTGCAGCTTAAAAAAAAAGCCTCTGGCATTAAGAATTTTTCAGAAGACATGATATGGATGAGTCAGAATATCTGAGCAGATGAAGGAGAATTTCAGAAAGACTTGAAGTGAAGCTTGCTATAAATATGCAAGAAAGCATGATATGCTGAAAAAGACATTGAAAACAATGCTTAAGTTGCCTTGAGGATTAAACATAGGGCCCCTGTCTTAACTAGTTAAGCTATGTGACAAGACATCTGCCAAGTTACAAGAAGTAAATAGGTTTTATTGTCATTGCTGTGCAAAGGCACACTGTTTTGTTAACAAATAACTCCATTTTCACCTGCCTTTGTGATATCATCTCTATGGTGTGAGGGCATCTCAGAGAGTTAACTTCAAAGGTTGAGAAGTGCTGCAGCTCTATAAGGTGTGTATTTATTCTGGGTGGAAACGATGATTCAGACTGAAAAAAATAACAGTTTGCTTTTGCAAAAACCGAACACCATCCTAAATAATATCCAGAAAGCATTTTGTTCACAGCTTAAAAATGCATTTTTAGATAAAACCACATTTTTTCCATCCACCAATTCCATAAAATATGTAAATATGGTTGTTTTTATTGTTTTATTCTCTGGTTTTTTGCTTGACAAACCTGAAAAGTTATGTCTTTTTCCACACTTTCAACATTATTCTTGGAATATAAATAGGACATTGGATGGAAATGTGCTATTTTGTACTTTCTGGTATTTCTGGTATTGCATTTATCTAAATGTGAACTAAAGAAACATCTAAATTTGGTTTCTGCTTAGAACAAGGTCTGTATACAACCTCAATGTTGAAATCAACTCCATTGGTCAGGACGCTTCCCTCGAGCAGATCAGAGAGAGACATTAATTTCAGAGAAAAATATCAAATTCACTCCTGATAATTTGTCTTTCTGAAGTTATTTTATTAATATCCAAGACTACAACCATTATCAAAATAAACTTTGGTGTTTAACTGGACATAGATATGAAGACATTGTTTCATTGGCCAATAGAAGTCCCTAACACTTTCTTGGCAGTGTACTTCATTGGTTTTACACAAGGTCTGTTTTCACTGGATTCAATGTTTGAAAGCAGAAGTAACCTTACCTCATCTGCAGCAGCCAGAAGTATTCTCCCTACACTTCATGCCTGTGAGTGAGGCATGATGGGGGCCGTCTTATCAGTGGGGAAAAGGCAGCTTTTGACTTTTCCCCTCATAAGTCAAGTTTGTGGGAATCTTGAGATAACTGGGTTGCTGCAATCAAATTCAAGAAACTTCCCAGATAGGAATTTTTTTATTGACTGTCCAATGAAAAGAAGCTGACTTTCAGCACAGAGCATATGTGTGTAAGCAGATCTAAAGGCTGTTGTTTTTTTTCTGTTCTTACCACAAGGTAAGGCAGGTTCTAAAATTCTTGGAGTGTCATGTTTTCTGCCTATTCATATAAATTTCAATCAGTTACTCCTACTTACTCTATCTTTTTTTGCAGCTACTGTGTGTGAAAAAAAACAACCAAACTAGTTAATAAAAGTCCGCAAATAAATGATGCAAAGCTGAATCCACTGAGAGGTAAAATAAAGCCAATGTAATTTTTAATCATGCTCCCTGTGTTTTAGAGCGCCCAGTCAAACAAATCCATGATACGAAGCCCTCATTGAAACCGGCCAATCAGGACAGTGCCACTGCCAATCCAAATAGGCTGCAAATGACGGAGTCGATGTGTAAATGTTTGCCAACTGAGAAATTACCATTCACGTCTATGGAGCTTATCATGCACATGTCCAATGAGTGCAGTGGAGAGGGAAGGTGCAGAAACACGGGATCCTCTCCTTGTTTCAAAAACTTATTTAAGGCAATTTGGTAAAAAGATGAAGAGTAGTTAATTGATTTTAAAATTTATGTAAGTAGTGAAGAAGCAGCTTCTGTGAGGTAGCAATCTCAAACCCCTGAAACTGCAAGACCAATGCAGTCCAAAACTAATCAACATGGAAAGACTGGTGACACGACACGTAGCTCATTAAAAGACAGCAAGAACAAAGAGGAAGGCGTGGGTTCAATAAAATCAAACGAATGGGCGACTTGTAGAAATCTGGAGTGAGAGATGCTTTGAGCTGTCACAGCTGGTGTGAAGCCATGCATTCTCCTCCCTGTCTATTGTCCTGGCATCACTTCAGAGAAAAGCAGATGTGAAGAAAATCAGCCCAGTACCTCCCACCCCCTACCCCCAAGGCCTCTTTCACTACTTACTAAAACAGAGGAGATACGTAGGTCAGAATGTTTGGGACATGTTTAACACCACACGAAAGAGCCGGGCAGAGACCACAACGTGCCGGTGGAAGGAAGAAGCCCACGCAGCTGTTGACAAATATGTCAAAATAACACACGTTTGAAGCTCAAGAAATATTGTTTGGATTCAGACCAACCATATGTGAAATATTTAGTTGGTTACATCAGAAGTCCATCGGAGTGTGCCATCAAATTTACCCTGAGAAGTTTGGGTCTACTTTGTAATGTGACTTAATTTAATTTTTTTTTAACAATGTATAGAATAAAACTTAAACTATGTTACAGCACCACTGAAACTTATGAAGGCTGACAGAGGGCAGTCTGCACAAGAACAGCAGTGATTCCATTTATGTCCTTTTTTTGCAAATATGGCTGCCAAGTGCTCTTTCTATAGAAGGTACAACTGGCTTGGCGCTTCTACATGTTTGACTGTGCAATTTCTGCAAGTGACAAAGTGCATTGTGCACTCCTTGCTTTTCCATCCATGGAAAGTACTGTAAGCCTAGCCTACCTGTTTTTTTTTTCCGTGTCTTCTTCCTGTTGTTTCCACACCCAGTGATAGCATCACACAGTCACCCATACTGAACCTGACTCTCTCTGTTAAAAAGGTAGTTACTTCATGCTTGCTTAGGATAAGAGATTGCTGAAATGTTAGTGACTCAATGGAATTGGCTGGACTCCCTTACATAGATAAATTGTCATTAAATTTGAATATGTTGTGCTCAGGATTACTACATATCTTAATAAGTCATAGTAATCTTAAGGGTTAGTCCATAAAAGTCTCAAATGAGTCCAGACTTTTCTTAGAGTCTTAAAATTTAGTGAGCCATAAGTAGCTTTTGCTTTAGAGATGACAAGTGGTATTCACTTACTTTGAAATACAGAGCTATAGCTGAGAAATTTGGGTGTAAATTTCTCAGACACTGAAAAATAAGTCTCTAACACTTACCACTGGGTTTGAGATAAAAACTACAAACTCAGTGGTAAAGAAGAGCAACAAGCCCTGCCAAAAAGAACGCATCCACAGAAAAGTACTTTTCCTCATAGTCTTGAAACCATCTTGTAGCTTAAATTTGAATGCTTAGGTCATTAAAATTGAAATATTTTTTGTCATTTTATCCACTGGCAGCTCTGTAAAGTATACATTCAAGAGGTTTGACTTGAAAACAGATTTCAATAGTTGGCTAAAACCTCTTGTCAATAACTGAAGCTTTGTACTGTGGGAGGGATTTGAAGTTGTATGTAAACTTGAGGTGAAACCAACACAGTCATATGCCTGAGATGGAAAGAAAAATAATCTGCCAAAATTATATTTAACTTGCACAATTCATTAAGTAAGTTCTTAAGTTGGATTAAACTGGACTGTGTGTCATCGGATCAGGATGTTCTCAAGAAGTGGAAAAGTTTCAGTTGGTTCCAAGACCATATGAGCCAAAATGCACTCTGAAATGTCTGTCTATTTTGAACCATGTCTGATTATATAATAGGAGTGTATTGGAATGAACTGGATTGATCTGAATTATGCATTGAGTTGACATTTTTGTGAAATAGTGCCTCATAAATTAACTGAAAGTCAGAACAAAAAACCTCAAGCTATTACAACAAAGTCCTGTGGCATGTTTTTTTAATGCAACATCAGATAAAAGTGTTCAGATAAAAGTTCCTAAAACATATTGTTATTGTTATTACTACTTTTCAAACCTTACTAAATTTGTTTTGTTTTGGTAGTAGTCCGGCTTTAAATAGGTTAGGAACCTGTTGAAACAACAGTTCATAGGAAGGGCAGGAATAATGGAAAACAGCAGGATTTACCCCTGGGGACCATAAATATCCAGAGTGAATTTCATGGAACCAGGACACAGTCAACTGTCTAAGACACCTTATCATTTGCATGTGTTGGAAGAGGCTAAATGTTGACCTAAACTGAGGTTCAGAGGGCCAAACATGGGGTCAGCGTACTGAAACACAGCAGCACGCTTACACTTCACTGATTTTCATTAAAAAATAGCAAACCTCTCTTGCAAGGCATGCCAGACAAATGCTATTAAAGGCAAACACTGAAAAATAAGTCTCTAAAACTATCTATTTAAGAGTAATATACTTCGAAATAAGTTATGTTGTAAAAGGCTCAAAATCGATGTAAGCACAGGAATACTGGTACAAATTAAATATTGCAAAATGCAAAAACATCAGCAGCTCTGCATGACTGGAACATAAACAATCTATTCCAGATTGAACAAGTTAATTATCTGTCCATATGTGCATTTGGGTGAATTAGGGTATCCCCATGAAGCACAGTATAACTGTCAAAGTCAATAACTATCTTAATCACACAGATTTTTAAAACATGTACCAGTTGCCAAATCGTATCCTCCAAATCTGTCTTTCACTGTGAAACTGGGCTAAAGTAATGATTTAACCAGAAATGAACTGCAGATGAACACTAATAAAATATGATGCACATGCTGCAGGGTAAACATGACAACATTTAATATTTGTTGCTAAATGTTCACATCTTGACACAAAGTAGGTGATTTGTTAGACGGAGTAATATTTGGCAGCCTGCAGAAAAGCTGTGCAAAGCAATATCTACTTTTTATTGCAGCAGTTCCTACAGTCCTGGAACTGCATTCTATCAGCTGTCCTCCAGAATAAATGAGGCTACCTCCTGACAAAAGAAGGAAAAATGTTTTAATATGAAGTAAACAATGGACCCCTGAACTGGGATGTTTCATCTTTCTGTACAATAAGTGATGCATTTATGAAGGGCTAAGGATAGCAGGTTAGAATTGTGCTCAGTCCAAACGTTTGGCAGAGGAACAAAAGGGAGGCAATATATAGTAACTTGCAGCTGGATTGCTCACTTGGGAAAGTATTACATTTCCAGCTCTTCCCTGTCATACATCGCTCTCTGTAACCAGCACACTGCTGGAAAAAATAAACAGAAACATCATAACAGTGTTTCTGTATTTCTTACCTCAGACAGAGTTCAGGTCAGTGTGTTGAAGAACTACTTTTAAGTTGTCAAAGAAATTCCTCTTCACTCCTACTGCACATAAAACCCCCCAATGCCTTGCCAACTTTAAGATCTCAGCTGTACTGTCAAGGTAAAACTATATGCTTCAAATGCTTGGGTTTTCTAAATTTGTAAGTATCTATTAAGTAATTTAGTTTCTTTACATGTTTTGTGTTACAACTTAAATTTGTGGTGTGTGGTTTGCATAAACTTGAGGTCAGATTTAACTAATTTTGGGACATAGTAAAAAGACAAAAATATACTTTTTTGTAGTCTTATATAACTCTACAATAGCAAAATTCCCTGTGAAGATGAGGGTTTTTCAAAACATTTCTGGGAAATACATTAGTAAATGTACTGAAACTCTGCCATCACAGAACTGTGCAATTTTCTGCCAGAGACTGGCTGGTAGGAAACTCAAACATTGGATTTTTTTTCTCTGATTGATGCGCATTATGTAAGCGGCATTAAGTTGTTCTGACAACAACAATCTTCAGTGAGGAAGTCGCTGTTAAAGAAAGAAGACTCAAAGTTAGCTATTGTCCGAAAATATTACATACAAGTCAGAACACGAGACCTTTACAGACGTGAAAGTCTGTAAAAGTCTTTCACATCTGTGAATCACATCTTTTCCATATCAGTGAGTACACCATGTCTTGTTTCACAGATCGCACAAACAATGACACTCTTTGCTGTGGATGCAATTATCCAGCTTATGTATCAGAAACGTATTTCAAAGTTAAGTCCTAGACAGGACAGGGATATAACAAGTTATTTAAAAAGAAAATGTGTGTGGTTTATTCTGTCTGTGATATAGTACAACTTTCAGCAAATAGCAGGAAGGAGGATGGAGTAAAGTAAAGTATCTTGGTTTTATCTGCTTGAGATGTCACATTCTGGAACATGGTGGACTTGGAAAATCATTTGGAGTTTGGAGTTACAGTAAAGGCCTACAATCTCTAAGGCACGAGTCTCAAACTCACTGTGAAAATATAGAAGATTTGGAAATAGTTACAAAACTAAATTTCAATGAGGAGAAAGAAGTCAGGCAAAGCAAAAACAGTATCCATATCTTAAATCATAATAGCTTTATAATACATCTTGGCATTCTTTGTAATTTAGGACTTATCACAAAGTTCAGGTTGCTGAAAGTTAGGTGGTCTGCGTTTTTTAAGCTTTCATTAGGCTTTCTTCTAAAACTCAAGAGTCTGTTTCTCATCAGGACCTTGCATCTGGAAGTTATTAGGCATCTTACCTTTTAAGGAAAAAGGGAATCGTAAAAAAGCTAAGTGAGCAGAGAGAAAAGATATAAGAGGTAAAGCTGGTAGATCTCTGCGGAGACATGTGCACAAACTCAAGCAGAGATGCAATACTAGTTATTTTAGGTTTAAAATTGTGAATGCAGTTTGATAAAAATCACACTCCTACGACAGTGACAACAAAATATTCTGCAGCATGAAAACAGTGGATGCACGGGTGCAAATGCACTAAAAATCTCTAACTGTTACGGGATATTTACCAACATGGACCAGATTATTCAAGATGGAAGAATGAAAGAATCCAGATGACTGCAACATGAAATCTTTCTAAACTATTCTGGTGAACATCAAGTCAGTTTACATTTGACATAAGTCATGATCCAACAACATAAACCGATAACACCAGACTTATAAAAAGAAAATGTGTTGAGTTACACAGCAAAGACAGTTTTATTTGTTGATTTTATGTTGAAAAGTACACCAAAAAGGCTGCAGGACTGCTGCCCAGCAAAATGAAGGATTATTGTAATGTAGATTTTTAAAAAATGCTTTTAAAGATAAATATGACAAAAACTCAACTGGATATGTTAAGTGTATTGCTGATGTGGCGTTAACCCCTGACCACCTGGAATGACAGATGTTCCCTCTGAGACGCTTCTGCTCTAGACATTAACCTTTTTGTTTTTCAAAGGTCAGACAGGATAACAAACAGCCACATATTTTTTCAAGGTAGACAGCAAATATTTATCCAGTGGAATAAAGATTTTGACTATGCTAAAGATAAATGACTCCGCTAAATCCCTTGAATATATCAAAAGGTAAATACCTTATAACCTTATATCTAACCTTTATTGGGTTTAAATCTGGTTCCCTAGAGCTCCTATACAGATGTTTTGGACTTATATTTTAAATTTTAATGAAGTAAACAAACTTGGCTTGTTTCAGCCATGAACACAAAGCAGACGTGTCAGACTGACTGAAGGATCAGCAGACACCTTTGAGGGAACCTCTTATAAACTTAAAGCTTAGTATCACTATATGGAGTGATATTAGAAGCATGCTGAGTAGATTCAATGAATAGACTGAGGTAACCTCATATCAGACACCCAAGAAAGCAGCCTTGTCAGGCTATTACTTGGCTCTGTTTCAGCTACTCATCCCTTTCACAGTATCCAATAGCAGTGCTGAGGCCTGGTCTGGTGAGTCAAAGCAGGCGGTGAATAGCAGGGACAGGGTAGGTGGGAGGGGAGCTAATAAGAACCATCCACAGCGTGGGGAAACAAGAGCACTGATGTGGGTTAGGCGAGTGCTACAGCTGCTGCGGTGGGTGGGAGAATGCCTACTGAGTCTGGCATGCACAAACAAAGTGCAGATGTAGATGAAGAGTCGGAGTATACCTGGGCACCATAAATCAATGAGTCTCTTTGATTAAATGACAAGAGAATATTCAGTGCATCAGTGGTCTCCCTTCCTAGCAGCACTGGCCAAGACTGCTACATTCCTGCTATCAAACTGAGTGTTCTCCTCTATCAGATGTCAAGCTTCGCTTAAGTGTCAGTATGCACTAACTTATCAAGCAGGTATTTTGCTCCACTTTACTGACCATAAAGGAAGGACTTGATATTGCATTATAACACCTGGAGCAATTATATCTGTTCATTGGCCACTTTAGTAAAGTGGCCAGTGAACATCCTTGCTTGTACTGGGTTGGAAACCCTTCTGCCTTTAGAACTGTTTTGATTCTTTGAGACAGATTCAATAATGTATTGGAAACAATTTTCATTGATTCAGATCCATATTGGCATTATACCATCAAACATATGCAATAGATTTGTAGACTATACATCCTTAGCGCTAAACTCTTCTTGCCCTACTTTCTGAAGATGCTCTACTATATAAAAACAGTCTTTTGACTACATTGAACTCATTATGAAGTTCAGAAACAGAAAAATATCCCACACAACACTATGCCACCTTCACCAGCCTGAACTATTGGTACAAGATTTTAAAGATCCATGCTTTCACGTTCTTTACACCAAATTCCAACCCTACAATCTAAACGTCGCCCCTGCGGAGATTCACTCAAACAGGCAAAGTTTTTCAATCTATCAAGCACAATTTTTGTGAGAATATCTGAACTATTAGCCTCAGTTTGCTGTGTCGATCTGAGGAGAGTAGCATCTGGTGTGGTCTTCTGCTAATGTGGCCCATCTGCTCCAAGGTTCAACATATTGTGCATTCATTGAAGGTTTTATGCATATTTTGGTTATTTGAGGTGAAAGAAGTTCAACAGTAGCTCAAACAAGTTTGCTGTCATTGTTCTGACAGCAAAAAAGCCATTTTTCACTGCACAACACTGAATATGCTATCCTTTTCAGTTATTTTCTGTGCAGTTGAGCAATAGTTGTGTGTAAAAAATTCCATGTGATCAGCAGCAACTCATCTGGCACCAACAACCATGCCACAATCCTCATCCATCCAGACACGATTGCTGAGTTTCAGTTTGCTGCTGCATTGGTTGATTCACTAAACATGCAATTGAACCGGTGAACCTAAAAATAAAAAGAGGCTAGTGAGTTCAAGTCTTTAAAATGCAAAATTATAACAAATAAAACAATCATTTTAAAACTACACCAGGGAATACTGAATCCGTTCTTCTATTTATCTCTGTTTTAACTTTTTGTGTTTTAAATGTATTATAATTGATGCACTAATCTAATATTGAACAAACTGTAAGTGGTAGGTTGAGTTCCTGTAACTGTTTCCTGTCTTTCCACATTTGTCAGTAAATCTAGAACTTTCACATGGGTCTAATACGGTGGCCCTGAGGTGCAAACACTACAACATTAAGGAAAACACAACAACATTAAGGAAAACACAACAACATTAACCAAAACACAACAACATTAAGGAAAACACAACAACATTAAGGAAAACACAACAACATTAACCAAAACACAACAACATTAAGGAAAACACAACAACATTAACGAAAACACAACAACATTAATGTAAAAACACAACAACATTAACGAAAACACAACGGAAGAGGTAGGTCCCAGTGGGAGACCTAAGAAGTCGCTGATTGGACGACAGGTCGTTTCTCTTGAACCGGAAGTTATTCTGGAATGAGTCTTAGTGAACGCATGCTAACCGACACTTCGTGGTTGATCTGTAGCATGTCCAGTATCACCTCGTATGTATGTGTTACCCTGCAACCTTGGGTGGCAGAGTAATGTAATATAAAGGATCTTCCTCCAACGTGTGTTGCTGTGACACAGGAAAGATGAGACACACACGTTGAGTTCTCGTTAACATCCAACGGAAGATTAATTCTTTTTTGTGAGCTCGCTCTTTTCTATGCCACCCAATGCAATGCGCCCCTAGTGGTCATGTGGAGAATTGCGTGGACAAACTGAAACAACACTTAATTTGATACAAGAAATTAAAAGATACAAAATAAAAAATTGTGTTTGGGGTGTCTATTTTCTTACATATTCTCTTTATTTTCTGGTAACTTATTTTTTCACCCTCTACACTTGTCCTGACTCAAAAATATTCCCGAATAGCTGTACTGAGGTTTGGATCACTGAGAACATTCATGTTTTTAACGATCAAATTAAAGCCAGAATAACTTCCGGTTCAAAAGAGAAACGACCTGTCGTCCAATCAGCGACTTCTTAGGTCTCCCACTGGGACCTACCTCTTCCGTTGTGTTTTCGTTAATGTTGTTGTGTTTTTTGTTTCTGTTGTTGTGTTTTTTGTTAATGTTGTTGTGTTTTTGTTAATGTTGTTGTGTTTTTTGTTAATGTTGTTGTGTTTTGGTTAATGGTGTTGTGTTTTTCCTTTAATGATGTTGTGTTTTGGTTAATGTTGTTGTGTTTTTCGTTAATGTTGTTGTGTTTTTTGTTAATGTTGTTGTGTTTTTTGTTAATGTTGTTGTGTTTTTGGTTAATGTTGTTGTGTTTTCCTTAATGTTGTTGTGTTTTGGTTAATGTTGTTGTGTTTTCGTTAATGTTGTTGTGTTTTCCTTAATGTTGTTGTGTTTTCCTTAATGTTGTAGTGTTTTGCACCTCAGGGCCACCGTAGTCTAAGTATGAACAAATGAAAGTACCTTTATCATTTAAAAAAAAAAAAAAAAACTTTGATATTAAGGACATGCAAGATACATTTCCCCTTTTAGTAAAAACAAACTGAAAATCTGGTCAAAATCTGAATCATCAAAAGAGACCTGAAAATTTGAATTTGTATCAGTCACAAAAATCTAAATCTATTCATTTCATTTCACCCTCTGTTTTTTCCACAAATCATACTTTTTTTTCCTGTCTCTGTAATAAATTTTAACATCCACAGAAACATAGAAGTGTTTTGATGCAAGCCCGCTAATTAAAAAAAGCTAATTGCATACCAACACAAGCCGTACAGAGCTACACTTGTACTGAAATAATCAGCCCTGAAAAAAAAAATAACTGGATTATTCTAAATTGGAGACTGCAATACAAGGCATGGATGAGAGAGGTGGGGATGGAGGGGTGAGCCAGGACTTACAGGGTCATGGAGGTCCACTGGAACGATAAATATAAACATACTCTGTCACTGGCTGATAAACACTACAAACAAACCAAAACTGCTCAGGCTGTGTTCTGGCATGAGCTGCATCTCTCCTGTAAACTATGTTTAAACTGTGAGCCCAGAGCTGAAGGTTAGACGTGGTTTAGACTCACGGAGACAGCATGCTGTAGCATTGGACACTGTCCAGATAGCTGACTGTCTGTTTAGATCTTTTTATTTCATTTCGCCAACTCGTATAATTGCAATTCAACATAAGCACATCCTGAGATGACAGAAAATTATGTACTGATATCCAGATGGATTTAGAAACAGTAATATGCAACAGCTGTTATACTGGTGGCTTGTCGTCATCATGCATTGAATCCCAAATTTAATCCTGCTGGGGAAAAAATATCAGATCATTGGATTTTCCATATTTACACAAGCAGATTTTCCACTTTTTATGAAAGACAAATTTTTCCTCCTTAAACCTGGATAGTTCCTCTTATGTCAGCACATTGTTCCCGTTTGGCATGTGTGGCCTAATTTCTAGGCATCACTGGTGGGTATCAGCATTTGATTCATGAGATATTTTTCTTTCTTTTGAGCCTCCAAAGTTATAGGCAGGATTCATTTCCTCCCCACGGTATTTATTTAGCTCTCAGCAAAATATTTAGGTGATAGAGTAATTATATTTTATCTTGTATACATGTCCAATCCTCTCCTTCATGTGATTCATTTCAAACAATCTCCTCTGAGTATACATAAGGTAGTCAGTGAGCACTTTAGTTGTTTTTCAGTGCAGAGGGGACTTCCACACTAAACATATCCTTCCAAACAAGCTCTTAAATGCAACATGCACAAGTCTGAATAAAACATTTTTCATCTATGTAAAAGATAAGAATCTGTTTGGGCTACACAAAACAAACCTTTGGCAAGGACTTCCTGAAAGTATACTTACACACACCTCGAATTCACCTCACTTACTATCCAAGAGCACTTATTTATGAGCCAGAATCTGCTCAGTGATTACATTTCCTGCTTTCTGCAAAGCAGGGAGGCTTGCATAGAACGAAGTTGTTATCATCAAGTGTCTGGAGATATGCTTCAGTATTAATTACTTTTCCAGCTGTGCAGAAAAATGTCTTGTGTGTAAATGTTATGTGGAGGGCTGTTGAGAAAGGAATCCATGAGGTGTCCACTTAGTGAGGAGCAACAACTGATTCTGAGCCAAAAATGTTTTATCAACAACTTTGGAATTTCAAAAGTACACAACTGAAGGTTTAATTAGTCTACAAAGCTACCAACACGCTGATTTCTATCCTGTCATGTATACTGGTGCATTGATGCATGTTTGGTACATGAATCTGAACATCAGAAACAATTTTTTTTTTTTAAATATGTGGGTCACTTTTTGTGGTTAAATTGCACTGTTTGCTGAATTAGAGCATGTGATATGATTTTTCTGTAATGCTTAAGGATCAGCCGACTGTCTTGAATGAAACGTAGTTATAGATCAAGTATTATTTTTTTTAATTAATGAAGAAATGAAGAAATATTTGAATTGTCAGTTTTACTTTCAGTTTCAACTTTTAATCTTCATCAACTTGCTCAAAGCATTTGCATGATGTTTAAAATCCCAATAAAATTGTTATTGGATCACAGTGGATAGAGTACTACAACATCTTACTTAAGTGTGAGTAGTACAACTGCACTCATTTTTACTCAATGTGTTGAAATAGTTGTTAAAGAGGAAAGAATCACTACAACAAAATGCTGGGAATTTTTTTCAACATGGTGCGCAATACTGTGATGAGGTTATAAGGTTCAATTACCAAAGGATGTCATTCCACTGTTACCCAAATGGTAGTCATATCCAAAAATAAAAATAAAAATAATTCTGTTACCTCATTACAAAAGCACCTTAAAGACTTTAACCCTTTCAACAAGAGTAAGAGAGAAATGCTGGGGTGTTTTAGTAGCAAAGCTGAGATTGTCCCTGTAGATATAAGTTCTTTGGCTCATTAGACTAAGTCAACCGCAACAAAATTCAGAGTTAAAATGAAAGCAGATCTTAAACTTGACATTCAGATCAGGGCAGATTAAGCTTTTATCAGTTGAGGCAGCTGGCCAGAATAAAGCCAATTTGCTCTAGGAAGTACTTTGAGATGCCGATCTATGCCTTTGTCACCACTCGGCTAGATTGCTGTAATGTGCTTTATGCAGAAGTGAGTAGTTCGTTCACCGCTTAGCTGCAGTGCATAGAAAATTAGGCTGTAAGTCTGTCATCCACCACACATAAATATGAAAATATTTTAGTTTCACTCAACTTCCTGTGTATACATTTTAGAATTAATTTTAAAGTTTTATTTGTTTCTACTGGCCCCCATCTTTTTCTCCATCCTACCTCCCTGAGACCTGATCTCTAATGTCAGCTTATTAGCTGCTCCTCATTTTACATATGATTTGAGTAACCTGGGAGGGGCCCTTACGTTTACTGATGCAGTTACTAAGTCAAAAAAAGTTGAATTTCCTAACTTTACACAATAAAAAGATATTTTCTCTGTTTTAAAATAACATGTAAAAATCTTTCTCTTTTGCTCTGGCATTTGTCATGATCTGAGATGTTTATCTTATTGTCTTATGCTTTATTTTGTTGCAAGGCTGATCCATTTTGATGGGTTGTAATGCCTTTTCTGTCTTTTATTTATTGTTCTTTGCAACACTTTGATCTTAAAAGGTATTTTGCAATTTAGTTTTTATGCTCTACTCATCAGAGATATTGTTTTTTATTTACCTGGGCCTACAGCTTGGCACTATTTCAAATGTTCTTTGTAGACTATAAAACATCAAAGATAGATGTGTGGTAAACATACCTGCAAAGGTTCTGCAGTCTGCAAAACTGTTCCTGTCCCACACAAAGAATTTCAATACTTTAAAGACATTCCTCCGAAAATGCAAGTGTAATTAATGAGCTCTCATGCAAACCACTCTCATTTCTTTCTTTGCAGAAAAAAAAAAATCTGTCTTTCCTCTTGAAATTAAGTATGAACACAGTGGTGTGTCATTAAATTTTCCAGGTGTTCTGTTTTGTTCTTGGTTGACCTGTGATTGTAAAAAAAAATCATTGCTCTCTGCAGAGAAAACTGACATCACAACCTTTGCAAGGGTTTGGCTGCTTCAGTGCCTGTTGCCTCAGGTGGTCTCAGTGTACAACATGTTTATTAATGTAAACATAAAATGCCTTGTTTATGCATGTGTTTGAAGCGTATGGATTGAACAGCCTTAAATTATCCCGGAGAAAAGCCTCAAGATACTTTCAATATATTTATATCAGTAAACCCGAAAATGAAGGGGTGAGAAAAAATTAATCTGCAAGTTTTTCAAATCCTTGATTTTGCACACAAGTTGATGAGGAGTAAGAAATGTGGATGTAGTTTAAATAGTGATGATTCAAGACTGTGGATGAAAAGAATTGAGTCATAAAACTTTTTTGAGCCTGAATTTGTTCTCCATGTAGTCTGCAAATCCCATTCTGTTAATAGTTTTGTAATGCAGATTCAACAAAAGCTTAATTTTCATTAGATATTTAACAAGCCATGTAATAAGAGCACGATGGACCTTTTGATGCCTGCATGTTCACGACTGAGACGAATGTGTCCCATACAGAGAAAGGGGTTCAAAGCATGCCAAATTCAATCCAATGCAGCAAAAAATTTTGACTAACATGTGAGATCAGCCAACCTATTTTGACCCAGAGGTCCCGTTAACAGAATATTTACAGTATTTGACCGGTTATTTTTTTAAAAGACGAAAAAATTTGAAGCCCATCGGCCATTTGACAGATTATAATTCATACCCTTGACTGGTGTGAATTATAGATTTTATGCAAAGATTTTACGCAAACGTGACCCTCCTGCCCTCTGCAGGAGAGCGGCGCTCTGGAGGAGCGCGGCAGACATAACATTTGTCCATTTCCAGAAACAAAACCACGCAAAAAAAAAAAAGAAAATCCTCGTAAAAGCGCACGCCTGGACCGCAGATCCAACTGACTCATGAACCAGAACAGATTTCTCTATGGATGCGACCAAGGGGAATTTGTGAGGCTGTGCATTCAGACCACAGCAGGTGAAGTGCTGGTAAATTAAGTGGAGACGTTTAATTTAATTTATTATAAGTTTTTGGGCCCACAGACGGTGGTTTTAGCTATGGAGAAAATTTAGATGCCCTTATCTTCCTTATGTGTGATAGGATCTGGACTCACCGTTCAACTAGGTGAATTTTAACTAAACCACATAATAATGCGGCTAAATAGCCTGTGTTAATATAATTATATTTTGACGGGTAAAAATAGTAAATTTTTTTAAAATGCCCTCAGTCAAAATGACAGAGAACAAAAAAAGTTTAGTGCAACCTCTGTTTTGACCTTCAGTGTGCTCCTCATCTCACCCTCCTTTCATGTGTTGGCCAGCGGAAAAGTGAATTATGGTGCCATTAAGAAAGGAGAAGTGATGTGGATCACAGATTAATTGGCACCTGACGTCTCCCCAGAAACCTTTGTGCTCTTCCATGACCCAGTGAGTTATAATAAAAGACTTCACTGATATTCTGAGGAATGATATTAAAGGCCATCTCAGACCAGCAATCAACCTTCAAAAACACCACAGACAGTAACCCACTTATTAAACAAGGAAGCCAAGCAAAAAGCAACCCACCATTTAATGCCTTAATATGTTTCGCTATGGTTCTGCAGCACTGAGAGTCTATCATTTGGATTTTGGATTTCACGCTTTATTGGCTATGCTGGAATCTCATTTCCAGACACCACTAGCATTTCTTTTCATCTCTGTTTGCAGCTTGCTGCTCTATAAGTAATGAAAATGGTGAATCACATTGAACAAGCTAATCAGAGATTAAGTGAATATAAGAACCAAAGAAGGAAACTAAATGCAGACTTCATGTAAACAACATGAATAATCATTTGAAAACACCCTGAGGAAATTACCTTTTTGCTGGTTTGATTGTAGACTCTTTATGGAGAGAGTGCATCATACCTCTGAGTCTAATCAAATTAAGAGGTTGCACCAAGTGAAACCAGTATTTAGTTTTCTATATGTATTTGGGAAGTCCCAATCTGATCAAAGCATTTTTTTAAACAATCAGTACTGGCAATCTGCGTATAAACTCTATTGCTGATACCTGTTTTTAGTTTACGGTCTGTGAATATGGCAGCCCTACACCTGGCGAGACGCACAGCCTTAAACATATTTCACCCTTTACAGTGACATTTACAGGGAAATAGAAGATCCAGCAGCTCCTTGTGTGTCTCTCTGTGTTGTGACTTTCACTCTCTGGAACCGAAAAGACTACTTGAAAATATCACTCAATGAATTGTATCCAAGCAGAGATTAATTTTACGTGACATAATAATTCTATCTGAACTACTCCTAGAAAAATATTATGTCCACAAAAAGAAAGGGAGTGAAAAAAATTCCCTATTGTAATAATTTGAGACTTAAATACACATTTTCTTTCATTTCAGTTGTAACAAATCCTTTATTATATGTACTTTAATATGTATTGTGCATGTGTTTAATGTATATTGTTAAAGGAGATTGTTTAAACTTTCTTAACTGAGTAAATATACGTTGGAGCAACATAACTGTCCAGAAGAAACAGTATTTTTTTTTTATTAAATCTCTTGCTTTTGTGCAAAAACAATACTAAGAGCAGCTGCACCATTATATCACATAATTGGTGAGTGAGTTGTAAAACTCAGTAAATGTCATTTTTTTCCCCCCCATTTGACAAAGTGTCAGATCTCTTCACACCCAAGCAGTAGGGGCAACTGCCTAGCAAGTCAATGCAAACTCTCTGATTAGCAATAATCTGTCCACCAATCTTCTTCTGTCTCCAAGGTAGTTTGCCCCAGTTTCATTAGTGTTTGACAAAAGAAATTCACCACAGCATCCTGGAGATTATCCTGGTGTGCCCACTTGCGTATAATTGTTTGAAAAGATGAACGTGGCTCCTTCAGTCATCTGAAAATTATATGAAAGAATGAGTCTTGTGATATGATACTTGTGGAGCTAAATAATTCTCTTGCTGATATCCTGATAGATTTTGTTTGATTCTCCTTTGATATCACAAAGGACAGCAGCATGTTTTACTGGTGTGTCTCGATTCAAGCCGAATGCTTATTGTCTGTTTAAAAATATATCATAATAGGCTTTTACAAGAGCATTCAAAAGCACTATAATCCTAATGTATGTAAGCTTCCTAAGTTAGTGAATGTTGTCAAAGATTTTCTGGAAATTGTCTTTACTGTCATTCTGGAATTCACTAAGCATAAATAATTTGGTAATCATAAATGACTTAAAATAGTCAGCTTAGTCTAATTTAATGACAGGAAATGAGAAAATTAGTCTTTTTATACAGTGAGTGTAAATATCTGGTTTCATCCACATTAAATTTGTGAGGTAGACTTCATGCTTCATTGCTGAGCAGCCAGCCATTTGCTGAATAATCCAATTAACTGAGGCACTAACCCTGGGAATCAATGCTGTTTTTCGGTTGACATTATTATTTATAGCTATGCATCTGTCTTCCAAACATACCCATAACAGCTAAACTAATGAGCCCATTAAGGCTGTATTACATCGGCACTGAATGGGGTAATGTGTTGCATCCTGCTGCGAGAACCCAAATCTTAACATCTGTGACTCCGTTGAGCACTTTGACTCCAGACCCCTTTGACAACAGCAGAAATAAATCAGAGTTTTAATCCTGGAGAAAGATTTATTTAAGAACTGGAATGTGTCACAGGGCGTAGAAAAAATGCTATGCCGACCAGACACAAAAAGAGAGAAAGGTCACAGTCTGCCTCTTTTTTCTGTTCATCAGCAAATAAAAGGAACTGAAAATGTCACGAGTTACATTTTCTGAAATTCTTTTATAAAGACATCTAAAAAAATCTAAATAAAAAAAGAAAAAACTTGTTAAATGGTCATGAAATAAACCAAACCGAACAAAATGCCTACTACAAACTGCAAGAATTAAATGTTTGCTTGTGGCTTTTTGGAAAGGAAAAGCTGAGAAAATGCAACATTTATCTTGCTTGCGATGGAGCAATAAATTGCTCCATTTAATGACTTCTTGAAGGCAGCAGACTTTCTCTTACTTTGATTTAGGCACATACGAGATCCAGTCAAGGAAATATCTTGATATCCAAAAATGTTTTTTTTTTTCTTTTCTTGACAAGAACTAACCCACTTTATAACTTCAGAATACTTTTCACATCTCATATTCTCCCTGTTTTCTTTTTGTTGCTCTTAGACTATCAGACAGCAGAGCCAACTGTGATAAAATGTCCTTCTCGGAGCAGGCATGTCCTTTTACTTCTAAACTGACGGCAGATTTACTCTCATATGGTTTTTATATCACAGGCACATTTTTGAACAGATTCTCTCAGCACCTGTTCTGTGACAAATTGGTCAAAGCATCTGGCTGCTTTGTACTTCAGCAAAGTACATTCCTAATATAAAACTGTCAGTATATTTCAAGTTCAGTGTTAGTGCAAAAGCCAAGGTGTATCTTCAATTGGTGATAACAACACTTGCGGTCATATTTCAGTGTAATAATACAAGAGAGGTCATGGAAGCAGAACAGCAAAGAGGGAGGCGGGACGCAGACCTTGACCAGATCAAAGAGAGGTTTACTGAGGGTTCACTGTGCATTTCAACAACAGTAGTGAGGATGTTGAACTCTCTGAAAAACACATTCCATTATCTTTTAGCAAAATAGATTTTCACATTTTTCAAATTGAAGTCTCAAACTTCAGCGTATTTAATTAATTTATGTAATAGACCAAGACACATATTTGTGAACAAAACTCTAAAATGTTTTTATGCACCATGATTTACTCTGATATCCATGAATCTTCAGAAGTTTCATAATAATTAAAACGTAAAATTTCATAAGGGCATAAGTTACTTTCTGCAGAAATACTGCATTTGTGCACGCAGAACATCATCGAGCAGAAAGGAGCATCATCAGACAGGTCAGCCATAACTTTCTGGTCCACATACAAAATGAAATGTGTGTCAGAAATGATCCAGAACACAGTTTAATACAATGTTAGCATCATGCTGAGGGGCTGATTTTTAGCAGTAATAAATAAGCTCTTTAGTGTTTGGAAGAAAAGGAGTTGAGTTAGATCCAACCAAACCTGAAAAAATAGCTTTGTGTACCTGTATGACAAAAAAAATGTAAAAATGTTCAACTTTCATCTGTGCTGAGACATAACCCAAACATGCACTACAAATGTTGATTTATGAAGGTTCAATACAAGTGCATGACACACTTTTTTGGGGGGGGTTTTCAGTTATTTTCTGTCACTCAGTAAGGTACACCAAATTTTGAAGGTGTAGCTTGACAAAACGTAAAAGAAGTTCAAGTTGCGTGAGTCACAAAATTGTGAGTAAATAAAGAAGTCAAGTAAGACGAGTTACAAAATAGTTTCCACTGATGATGAACAAAACTTACATGGATCTTCCTTATTTCCAGCCACCAGCTCTGGGCAATCAAGGATAATGGTACATTAAGTTTTTCTGTGCTAATGATGTGGATCTAGTTTCCCCAAGGACTTAATGGAAATCCAAATAAATTTATGTCGATACAATCTGTTCTACAAATTTAGGCATCAAGCCTTATATTTTCCAGGACTTTGTTAATAATAATAATATTGGACAGCTACTTAAATCTGTCAGTCATACTTGTCTGAATGGGTGAATGGGAGCATTGTGCAAGGTAAAGAGTAAAGCTAGTACCCTCTTGCAAAGAAAGGAAACTGGGAAAAGCTTTAAGGCATAAAATCACAGAAAGCAAAGTCTGAAAATGAGAAAAAAAAACCCAACCCATTCCAAGTATCCTCTCAGGCTGGGGCTGTCTACGGCTCACTCTGCAACAACCGTACTATGTTTTTCTTCTCTTTAACAGATTACATCAGCACACAGAGTCCATCCCCTTTAATTACAAACATTTGCTGTATTTCACAAATCTGGAGCTGATGTGAGGGGCTTCGACTTTCATACGTGATGTGAGAGACACGTTTGAGTACACATAAATAGTACAGGTCATTGCAGAGGGCCTCTGAAGAAAGGCATTTTATGCATTTACTGCACTTTATAGCAAATTCCCAGCTGCAGGCTGCTTAATCCATCAGTCCAACAAGACCACATACAAACACTGAAAATATTTTGTTGAATACCTAGAAACTGGGGTAATGAGGGATTAACCGTGGTTTTCATAAGGAAACTCGAAGCCATGTGGGGTGTTTTAGAGTTAATTGCAGAAGAGAAAAAACACCACAATGAAAATAAGTTTTAATCCAAAAAGCCAGTGGGTTATGGGGTCTGTGGATTATTGGTAAGTCATGGGATCTCTCCAACTTTGGTCCATTAGCATAGCCTAAGAAACCTAAGCTTATTTAACAGGTTTAGGATTCAGATGTCACATGCTAGATTCTTTGGAAGGGAAACAGGGTCTGTGTGTAGTGATACGATAAGCTGATCAAGGAGCCCTCAAGGAGATTACAACTAATTTCAGAGGCCAAAAGTTCAGAAAAAGGAACTACACAACTCAGAACAACAGTTGCATGACCAAACTTGGACTGATCATGTAGTATTTAGTGGCTTTCAAGTCACAATGCCAGATTTTTTCATGTCTAGAGTTTGCAGAGCCATTGTCAAAGAATAATTAAAAAGCTCATCATGAAGTGTAAATATTTTTACAGGTTGAGTTGCAGCTATGGGATGTGGCAAACCCTCAAATTTTCAAGAAAGTTGGATTAATATAAGGCTCGTGCAGGACTGAGTGAATGGCAAAATAGATGGATAGATAGATATTATGTATTCTAAATAGTAACAATAATAAGCGAAGAAAAAAGGAGGACCTATCATTAATTTTGAAATAAATATTATTTGCTATAAGTTTAAACTATTTTGGTTATCCGGCTTCCTAATGTGCTGCCTAAAGCAAGTCTGCTGTGTAATAAATAGTTTATAAATTTATTAATCTATAAAGTTTGCTGCAACAAGAGAATTATTCTATTTTCACTCTTTTACAGCGAATCTGTCACTAATGCTCCAAGGCAAACAATCGCATCTTGCTGTGTTCCTAAGATGCTTAGAAAGGACACTTAAAAATCTTCTTTCATCTTTATCATCTATTGTACTTCGTGGAGATTTTGATATATTACTGCAAGATACATGATATAGAAACAATCTTTTCTGAAAACTGTTTTCCTGTGCTCAAACATCTCAGCAACTTTTCAGTGCTTTTTATGCTATTCTGAAACGCGAAAGTGCAAACGATGACCCAAAAATTCTGTGATTAATGTTTAATGCAGAATGATATCAGCATTTATTCGAACCATGTGCTTATGTTACTTTGTAGCACCAACAAGATGTTTAAGTACTTGTGGGTCATGATTATAGCATTTTCTCAAAGTCCTATTAAGCAGTTTTGCAGGGAAACAGCTATTTCTTTGCCAAAAACTTGCTCTAGAGATCAAAGCCTCAGTTTTACAGATATTTCCCTTCTTATGCTGCACACTGTGTGGCCTTTGCTGAAAGGTTCAAAGGAGTGTAGCGCTGGAAACACACTTTAACCATTCAAAACTCTCACTGTTACAATTATGATCTGGCATAATGAGGGCTTTTAGCATGCTGAAGTCTGACTTTTACTGAGCTTTTCTTTAATTGATGTTTCAATGTCAGTTGAAAGCATCGCCCTGTCAAATAATATCTAATATCTATTACCTGCTCACATCCCATAAACTCATTATTAGTATGGATCTAATTTTATATATATATATATATATATATATATATATATATAGCAGTTCATTGTCTGCTGGATTGCTCTTAGTGCATAGACAATGACATGAGGAGGTGACCGTCAGCACTCTCAGACCTGACCTCAGCAGAGTTTATGAGGTGCTTTTTGAATGTGATGATGTCACTGTCGGCTGTAAAAACATGTTCAGCAGCATCTGCCTGGGTCCTAACTCAAGCGTTCGTATCATACCCAGGGTAGAGGGGAAATCTTCTAAAGAGGTGCAGGGGACTGAGAAATAGAGAAACGCTACTCAAGTGCTCATAAAATCTAAATGTTAGCTTAAATTTTTCATCACACATTAAAAAAAAAAAAGTTATTCTCGGTCAAAGCCAGAGCGTTTTGCATCTAAGCACACCAGTTTCAGCTGAACTTCTTCAAACTTTATTTTTTAATTTATTTTTTTTTTTCCATGATTGGCACTGTAATTCTTTTGGTTTGTAGCTTAGGAAACAAAGTGGGAACATTGATCTTGGTATATTCCGCTTAGCTCTTTTTCTAACATAAAAGCAATATGCCTTAGGAACTCAAAATTTGACTAACCCAGATTACCCGCTGGATCTATTCTTCTTTCTATCTATAATATCTAAGCTGTAATATCTATGCTGGAATATCCACTGACTTTCTCACAACATTTTTAAGTATCAGATCTACCAAATTTACTCCCAATTTACTGTAAGAATGCCTGTGTTTTATTATTATATACTTAGGAACTCAGTTACATCAACTTATTGTGGCAAATCAATTCAAAAGGAATAACTTATTTAATATACCAAGAATTTGTTTTGATTTTGCAGAAAATTAAACTCAAAGTAGTTTCTCATAGAATTATAATATAACGTAAGACTACATATAAAGAGCTTTTATAAAAAAAAAGAAACATGAAAAGTCATCCTGATGAAAACATGTCCATGTATTGTCCATTAAATGCAATCAGTACTAGGTCAGGGTTCCTTTTCCATGAATTCCTGCATTAATGCAGCGTGGCAGAGAGATGTTCAGTCCAGGACTCTGCTGTGGTGTTCAGGAATGCCAGATTGTTTTCAACTCATCTGCATTGTTGGTTCTGGTGTCTCTCATCTTCTTACCATAAAGCACTCACACAGTCTTTAAAAAGAGGTTGGATTTTGTGCCTCTCCACCCTTCCATTAAACTCTCTTTTTTTGCTTCACATTCTTCTCAAGGCTGCTTTTATAAATGGTATTTATACCATTTTTTTCCCCCTTCCACTCAATTTTCTTTTAATATGCTTGAAATGGCCATTTTTGGGCATTGTCTTTGTCAAATGTTTTTTTCAGTTTCCTGCTCTCCTTATGGAGAATATAATTCTGCTTTTTGGGAAAACCGTTGAGTCAGCAATCTTCCTCAAAATTGTGTAAGCCATAACATGCCTCTTTAACTTATTGTATCACTTTGTTGCAAATCTAGAGGATATGTAAATTTCACTTGTTGAACTGAATTACAGACATAAACATTTCAATCCCTAGTTACCATCATCCAGACTGCTAAACTAAGGAATCCAGTAATGATGGTAATAGTTTACAATGTCAGAGTTGATGCTAGCAAACAAAGTCAAGTGACTTTGTCCTGAGCTTATGATCAGCAAGACAACATGAGGAAAAATAGGTAGGGGATGCTGTAGATTGGCTGGAGGATACACCCAGAGTCTAAAGTTTGGCAGAGCAAGTTGCAGTGGATCTTTAAATCTCACTCAGTGTTATCAGATCAAAGCGGAGGACATGGCTGCAGACACCGGGATGAATAAATAAGATAGTCCAATAATCCCATGGGGTGTACAGGGGCAGACTGGGGGATAAACTAACTAAAGCCAACAACTGAGTTTGAGGAAAATATACCCGAAGAAAGAAAACATCAGAAGAGATATTAAAGAGAAACAAAACAAAACGAAAATAAAAGGTAATCCGGTGACCTACGGAGCCGCACGGAGAGTGATGCAAGATAAAACCTTTTGATGTTTGATGTCTTGGTTCTTTTAATGAATCTGGAAAATAGAGAAGGATGATGGGAACTGAGCAGGTAACACTACCTCTCAGGATCTTACATGTTTAAGTAATACATTACATCCATTATTCTGGTTATGTACTTAATAACAAAGAAATGTATGGAGTGTATTATAAAAATAAAACAAAACAAAAAAAACGCAGCAGAACGTTCTGAAGAGAGCGATGATTAAGGATGTCTTCTTTTGTTGTTTAAAATTAACTCTAACTGCCTTATCGTCAATGTTTTCGTCTTTTTTCCCCTCAATTGCACAGGGGCTTTTAGATGTAAGGTGTGAGCTGAAAGGAAAATTACAGGAAGTGAGGATCTACAAACAGAATCATGAATGGAATGAGAGCATATATAATTGCATACATAGAATCCCTTACCTCAAGAATGATCAAGACAAACAAAACAAAGAGCTATACTTATCTGTAGAAATTACCCAAAAACCCGAATCATTACTGCTGGTGTTTTAATGCTGACCTACAAAATAATAATCTATCCCCTCGTTTGGAAATAAAATGAAATACTGATGTGGCATTAAATTTCAAAAAGGCTGTGAGATGTATACTATTCCCATTTTTGTTTATGTCTTCTTTCCTGTGTGACTGATTTTCAAACAGCAGGTCGGAAGTCACTCTCACAGCCAATTATTGACCTCAGCATGAACCATTTTTAGCATCCTAAAAGACGTTTCAACTGTCAAAGTTAGACATAGCAGGCAAACAGCAGGGGCTTTCTTCTTATGTTTTGGTCTATTAAACTTAATATCAAAAAGAGCAGAGAAAAAAAGGAGTTTACATTTAGGAGTAATAAATTGATTTCCTCTACTGACACTTCAGTGAACAGGGTGCATTATCCGTGGGAAAGTTTGTCTTATAGGAAGCTTGACTCATGAATAATTAAGAGTTTTACATTTACTTTGGTCTACTGACTTCACAGAGAATACAGCCAAATGCATAAGTCTGATACTTTTATAAATAAAAACAGAAAAAATATCATTATATCTGAGTTTATGTGCCCATGATTCATAAAAGAAGTCTAAATTCAATTTACCTTCTGTGTGTGATAGACCAACAGAAGGCAGTGGACCGAAAAATCCTAATTTGTGTAACCTCACACAATATGTAGCTAAAATCTGTAAATACTTTCTCTCAGAAAAATTATATAACTACCATTAAGATAGGTTATAAAAATGCAGATAACTTGTGATTTATGTTCAGTCATGGTTGATATTTATTAAAAAATCACAATGCTTATATCCTATATAAGCACTATTTCTTGCTTTCTTCAAACTGGTTAACCTGTCAACATGAATCAGAGCATACGGGTTTTTTGCCTGACTTACTTTTTTCTTACTTTTTTTTCCATTACAACGTCACAATTCTTTTAAAACAAAATGACAGTGTGATTTTAGTCGCACTTTTCTGACATATGTTGCCCCAAAGACAGGGAGTTTGTGTGAGGTTTGGCTATATATATATATATATATATATATATTTTGACAAGTAAGGCCCCAAGGGAATTAACACATGTTCCACTAGAAGCAAACAATTCTTTTTTTTCTAATAGTTCCTTTCAAAAGAAATTTCATTCCCACTTGTCACACTCTTTAGGTTTGCACATAAGTTTCCTAAATGACTGTGAAGAGAGGTGTTGTTGTCCCACTGGTACAGAATAGGAGAGAAAAAAATGTAACTGGTTGTGGAAGAAAAATGTTAAATGTGTTTTAAGTGATAAAGATTTGTTTTTAATTTGTTTTTAAATAGAAATCATTGACGTGATTTATGCAGCTAGAGTTTATGGGATTTTTTTATATACATCTTAAACAATAACCCAGTGTGTTTAAGCTGAAAATGATTAGAGGAATAAAATCTATCCATCAGTGTCTTCTTAACAGGGTTTCATGCAGATTGTAGAGTAGGAAAAAAATGTGCACAGTGTGGAAAACAGTTCAGAAAAGGTTTCCAAGATGGGTGATTGCTCTGCATCAATGAACTTGTAAATACGTCCTAAAAGAAATCTAAGTTTTTCATAAAGCAATAGATGAAAAGTCTGTCCAATTTTTGCATTGCAAAATTCAATGTAAGAGATTTCAAATAATATTCACCTTCATAAAAAACAAAAAAGTCTTTTTATAACAAAGCCAAACCAATAAAGCCAACTTAGAATCGGGTAATTCGTAACTACACTTAACCTTAAGTTATGTGTCTCTGACCAACAATATGTAAAATCAACTGGCTATCATGACAAATACACACTCTCACATCAATAATCCAGTTAAAACCCACAGGCTGGAATTATGCACCACACACGTTGGGATCATATGGTCTTATAAAACTTTTCACCACAACATATCTTTATATTGGAGATTAGGACTCAGTAACACACAACGCAAGTGGAGGGAAATCACCAAGCAGAGGAACACTCCTCCAATATAATTAAAGGCGATATTAAGCACTAATCCTCCATACGTCTCTTTTTTTAAGCCAGACATACAGTAGAAGGCAAAGTAATAGAAGAGAGATGTTCTTATCCACTGTGCTGCCTGAATGTTCGACTTTATTGCATACTGATTTATAGTCCTTTGTTTCACATTTCCCAGGCTGAAATGGATCAAACACTGGAACACTGTAAAAACTGAAAGAACATATCAACGAAAATTAAGGATGGCATTTTTGAATTACAAACAAGTATGAATGTTCTAAATTCACAAATACAAAATCCAAAATGATAAAGAAAAATATTTCCATTTGAAATGCTACACTAAAAAAACTGATTCAAGTTAAAAATACATTGTTTACACTTATTACTCTCACTATTATGACTTACAGTAATTTATTATCAAAAATTGTCTAAATATGACTGTATTCATACCTATCTTATCATACAGATGTTTGTACAATTTGGGCAGCAAGTGTTGATTTGAGATGGCTTTGTGAATTACATAAAGTTCTGCTTTGATCCTGTTTTTGGTACAACAGGTGTTCAGGTGGTGGCTTGTATTTTTAATGGGAATTCTACATAAAGCACTTTATGTACTTTAACTTTCAGTTAAGTACTTTGGGCGAAGGAGCAGAAATAAAATGAATGAAACCTTAAAGGAAGGATTATGGGTGAATGATTTAGAAAATTAGGAAATAAGAAACAGCAATTTTAAAAGCTGGTTGCTACTAAAATCTATCCCCTCGGAGCCTCCTCGTTATTTCCAGTGTTTTCTGATGGCATATTCCCTGCATGTTCAAAATTAATTCAGCCAGAACATTTACGACTGGAATGAATGAAGAGCTTCCTACTGAATGTCAGAGTGACATGCTGGGAATAAGAATGCCTCCAAGCATCAATTTTTTATTGAAAAGTAAGCATAATGACTGCCACAATCTTTAAATCTGCAGTAACATGGGTTTTGCCTACAAACATGATTTCTTAGCATTTTATGTAATGCTAAGAATGCCTGAATCTAAATCTGTAGGTGATTTTTGCACATAGTAGTGGGACAAATAGTATCTTTAAGAAGTAGAAATCTTAGTATGTCTTAGTTCACTTAATTAAGTTTTAATTAATTAGGTTAACTAATTCAAACTTAACTTACCATTTGCGTCATGAGACCTGATTAATCAGAAACAAATTTACATATTGTGCCATACCTCAATGTTAACAAGTCGTGCTGGACTAAGTTCAATAAAACTGTTTAAATTGTATTTTCTCCAGAGGCATGTCAGCTGTTCATTCAGGCCATAACTTTTAAATGATTGGTAATGATACTCATTTATCTTTGTTTTGAAAAGAAATTGTGAAATGCTGTTTTGACTGCAAAGCTGCGTAATTCTGACTGCTCTCCCTCACACTGAGAACATGGTGCTGCTTCAAGTTCTATGAAAAATATATATTTTCATGATTAATCACAAGGCTTCCTTATGTAACAGTAAATATGAATTGGACAAAGCTATCATTTGTTTTGTATCTTGTAGAGATATTTGACAATCGTTTTAAATGCAAATCTGTATTTTAGGTTGTGCAAATGAAGATGAAGGTACAGAAAAATGTTTTTGAGCCACAATCTGACAAATACTGCATTCCAAGAAAAAGTAACAGGGAGAGACAGCTCAATAAGTACAGGCTGTTGTTTTACTTTTCTAGTAACATTGTTTTGCTTAGACAGTTATATTTTCAATTTAGGCCATTGAAGAAAAAATATGTTGTTTTTTAATGTATAGTTCCAAAAGAGAAAACAGAACCAACTAAAATCCTGATCGGTGGGTCAGAGATTTAGAAAATTACCGTGTCTGGAACAAGCACCTGAGTAAATACTACACATTTCAGTACATCTTTGATCTTTCAGGACCTGACCTGAAACTTAAGTCACAAAAACTTCCTCTTCCATTAAAGTGTCTATTGCTTTTTATTGTTCTTTAACCCCCCGATGTTCATGGTTTCAAATATCTTCTTGGATATCTCGGTGCTTTTAACTCGATCTGGAACACTAACCCTCTCCAGCTCAGAGTTGCTTCGGCTGTATTAGTGGAGATTGTTTTCTGTTGGGTTATGTATGATAACCTTTGAACATAATTGAATGAGGCTTTAAGCTGTACTAAAATAAAAGCTACGGGGAGAAGAACTGTGCTGCTGCCCCAAATTTTGCTTATCTCTTGATTTTTCAGAAACCTCAGTCTGAGCTAAAGTGGAGTCCCAAGCTACTCGTAAGTGGGCCTCCTTGGGAAGGTGAACAACAACTCAAAGACAAATTGTCTACTCTTCTGTTATCACTGCAACCAAGATTTTTGGGCAGCTTGCCCAGACAAGAGTATTACTCTGGCTTTTTACTGCAAATATAAATGTAACTGAGAATTGGCTTGTGTATGATTTCAGGTGGGACAATTTATCAAAAATAACAATTAATACACAATTCAATTGTTAACACCTTTCTATTCACAAAGGTGTCTTTAAGAAACTATTACGATTAGCGGCATAGTTTACAACCTCGAATGCTTTTTGCCTGATCCAGTGAAATGTTTGGTTGTTGGGGAAGAATGTATTTAATGTTGTTATTCTAACACGTCGGCCTTCAGTCACAAAATAGTCTATTTTGACTGATCCTGCTGAGATAATAAGAAGAAACCTTTGATTTGAGGTAATTTCAAGTAATAGTTTCCAGAGCCATTTAGCTCAGGGGAATGCAAAGTAATCTGCTGAACCTTTTAGAAGACCCAGTTAGGTCATCAACCTCATAACACCCACCTACATTTACATCCCTCTACCATAGAAATTGAAAAGCAGTGAAAGGAAGAGAAAAGAAGGAGGTAGTCACACATTAGCGAGTGAACAATAGAGGCTGTTCAACTGGACAATAAATTCATGTCACAGTGCTCTAATCAGCACTAATAAATGGTTGTCGGGCACAATGGAAAAAAATGTAATTCTTTGACAACATTGTGCCATAAAATTCTAAATTGAATTCCTTTCTGTTTTTTAAATGCTGGTTTTTCTGGCAAGTGTTTTAAATATCACCATGGCAAATGGAAAACAAATCCTCAGCAGCCAGGACTGTTCTGTAGCGATCTTAGCCAACAAATTAAGAACGCCTGGTGTACTTTGAGAAATCTTGTTAAGGGTACCGTTGACGGACAGGGACTTTGTCACTGTGCTGACAATGGCTTCACTCTGTTGCTGGGTCATTTTCATTAATTAAGCAATGTGGCGCTCCAAAGTTAATCCAATCTCTCAGCAGTCCTTTCTCAGGGTTTGACGCCTAGCTTCTGGTTAATTCTTCCAGACCTGGCGCTTGACACCACGAGCAACACAATAATAGCCACTAGAGTTTTAGGGAGGACTGAGGATGGAGAAAAGGAACTCAAGTAAACTTCTCATGAATAATATGTAAAAGGCCAGCACAAGTACCCCTTCTTGCATGTTTTAGTGTGGCCTTAAAACAACAAAACCTTCCTGGAGAAGAGTGGCTGGATTCACAGCTACTGTGGGTTATGTGGAAGGAGCACAAAGGTCAAATCTGTATTTTGTTGCTTCATGATTTGTAACTCCTGCTTTGTCTCTTTCATCATACAGGCATCCCTTTGGGTAACACATCTGCACAGAACAAATGTTACAGTGCTGTGAAAAATATCTACCACTTTACAGATTTAACTTTGTGTTTGGTAACATTTACATTGCTCTGATCAAACTGATTTTAATCCCAGATAAAAGTAACATACATTAACGAAAAATGCAGTTTCATATGATGTGTTTCATTCATATGAAACTGCATATGATGTAGACAGATTGTTTCATTCAAACCAATTTCTTTGCCTCAATCCGTCAAATCACCACCAATATATTTGATTTTATGTGTCCTGTTTCATCTTCTGAAATGTGTTAGTTTTATGCCAGATATAACAGGATGTTCTCTTACCAAAAACTTCCATTTCTGTCTCATCAGTCCATAGAATATATTCCCAAAAGTTTTGGGAAGACTTTCTATCAAGATGCCTTTTGGAAAATGTGAGAGGAGCTTCTGTGTTCTTTTTAGTTAAAAGTACTTTGAAACTCTATCAGAAATGACATTTTTGGCCAGTCTCTCAGCTGAATCATGGACTCTTACCTTTATTGATGGATTTGAGGACTGCATGCTTTAAAATGTCAATATGGTTCTTTTTGTGAGTGTTCACAATGCTTTTCAGATATTCCAGTAGGACAGCTACTTTTAGAATAGCTGTCCTACTGCTATTCTAAAAATAGAATAGCAATAGGACAAATGTTTCAATGTTTTATATTGTTGAATTTATGCATAATGCCTCTCATTGTTGTTTCCTGAAGTCCAGCATGTTTATTTTTATCTCTTAGGCTAACCTCATAAAGTCAGGGGGTGAGACTAACACAAGTCTAAATGAAGGCAGCTGGTCCAAAACTCATTAATGTTATTTAAATATTTTTGAGAATATGTGTACTTATCTACAATTTGGTTTTATTTGTGACATAAAATGTTAGGTAATTGTTTATTAAATTTAGGAACGTTTGGCTTGCAACTTCTTTAGAGATTTAAACCTGAAATAATCTGATCTCTCAGTAAGAATATAACTGACTTTGTTCAGTCTTTGAATCAGGCTTTTCTCACCAGTTTCTCTTTTGAAGTGTTTGCTTTAATTCTCGGTGTGTTACAATGTGCCAATATAACAACTGCTGCAAACAGTTTGCCTTACTCATGCAGACAAAGAGCCTCAGGCCTCCTCTGGCTAATGGATCTAGCAGATCACACAGACTGCACAAACTGAAAGATAAAAGTTAAAGTGGAGAAAGCAGCAGAGGTAGTAAACTTGCAGAGAGACCCACTCAGGGTTGCATTTCTTCTTGTTTCCATTTGGAAAAAAATTATTTGACAGCGAATCCTGGAGCACAGCTTAGAAGAGTATGTCTCTAATTTATGAGTGGCGGCTCTGGAGAGCTGCTTACCCTACTGTTGGCCATCCTTTCACCCCTGACCTATGCCCTTAAACACTCTGATCTTCTGCTGCAAGACAGAAACAGAAAAACTGGTCTGACCTAAATTCTTCCTACTTAAAAGGCTATTTAATTTTATTACCTTTTGAAATGCTTCAAATACTACAATATTTTTCTAATTTACTAAAACTATCAAGAATCCAGTTTTGAAAGGCAAAAAACAAAACAAAACAAAGCAAACAAAAAAAAACCCAGCAGATTAGTCAGTGCCATCTGTTATAAGGATTTGAGTTTACAATTATGAGGGTAGGGTTATTTCTGAATTGGAGATCAACTGCAGGATTATCACACCACAAAACTCAGTAAAATTCACAATCAAATAGCCCAATTTTTACAATTGTGCACTTCAGATTAGTGGAGCTGATTGGTAACATATGGGTTTGATGGCCTTTGAGGTTGGAACACAGACAACCAGGCAAGAGGGATCTATTAGTGTGCAACTGTCCTTGTTGCAAAGTGCAAAATAAAATGTCAAATGTTGGTATTTAACACCACAACACTATTTCTTAATGCTGTCAGGTCCAACTGACAACCAAACTCTTCGGTGTGGAAGCAGTTTCTGAGTGAAGAGGCAACATTAGCTACTTTGGTAACACTTTATTTGACGGGTTGTGAATAAAACTGACATGACAATGTCTTAAATATGACATAACACCTGTCATAAATATGAGTAAGTTTTCATGATATTTATGACTGTTGTCATAAAGTGTCGTTTGGTAAATAATTACATTTTCATAAATGTCACCTTTGTATTAAAAGTGTCATTACTTACCTAATGACATTTTATGACAACAATCATACATATTCATGAAGACTTACTCATGTTCATGACAGGTGTTATGTCATGTTTTTTTATGTTTTTCTTTCAGGAAGAAAAAAATAAGCACAATAAGCCCAGGCAAATTTTCCCCTTTTCTTGCTTTGACCTTAGGTCTCAAAGAACATGACACATTTTTGTGACAGATCCAGATGACTTTAAAAAGAGGCTGAAAAAAGTGGATGGTATCACTGAAAATGACTACTATATTATTATTCTGTAAGGACTGAGTGACTCACTGCACTGGAGAAATTAGATGTTGGCGATACACTACCCAAAGTAAGTGAAACGACACTTTTAGTGACATTATTCCCACATTCTTCCTGGTGAGATAAAGATAAACTTCACAGTGGTACATCACATTAAAGGAGTTGTGTAAATGATATGTAATTACAACCTGAAAACATGTCTGTCTTAAAATTTTTACTAGGATGCCGACAGAACATGAAGAAAACCAGAAACACAAAGACAAGTGAGGAATGGGCAAAGTTTAGTCTGCAAGATGTCTTAGCTTTGCCTACGTTGGCACTTCAGAGCAATCTTGAAAAAATATTTTCCTTCGGTCTATAGCCGTATCTCAGCAAAGTACTGGACTAACTCAGTGTGACATCTGCTTCTATTGGGTTTAAAAAAAAAAACGTAAAGAGGCCCACCCCTTCAAGATGCAGCCCTGAAAACAAGTCATTCCTTTAGACAAAACTTAGAAACAAAGTCAAAAGAGCAGGAGAGCAAGCCTACTATGTCACTGGGGAATTTGCAGGAACACAGAGGTGAGGGGGGCTGCAGACCCTGTATGCTCAGGTTTGTCCCAGAGGGGCACCGTGCTACTTCCATTTCACAAACAACCTAAGAACCGCTTTGCAGGATGCGGGAAGTGGTGGAGCCAGCTTACAAAACACAGAGAAAGATATAATTCTGAGTCTGGCATGAGACCAGGCTTATATCTCAGTGACTGAGCCCTGACAAGAGGAAAGGGGAGGAAAGCTCTTAGCGAACTCTGATAATTTAAAACGGAGATTTCCTGCTTAATGGTGGTTTAAGCAGCTGATGTCAAATAATGATGAAGTTAAACAACTGAGATCCAAAGCTCATTTATTTTGGGCTTTAACTTGAAGGAAACTTCCGTTTTTATCATGACTGTTCCTGGAGTGTAAAGTTCTCATGTACACAATTTGCATTCATGATCTTTACAAAAGGCAATTCTTTAAATATCTTATTATGATGACTAGTTTAATCAAAAACACAAAGAACTTACATTTATGTGACCTTCTCAAGAATGCTTCTCAAAATTGATGCTAACATGTTTGCTTGCTAAGAGTTTTAGCTTGCTCTTAGCAAGCAAACATGTTTTGAATAATGACTTACTTCTTCAAGTATAGAAACCTTTTTTTGGAGCCTTTATGAAATTTACATGGCTGTGGAGATGCAACGGGATAATAAGATTTTCAATCAGAGCAAAGACAGAACACTTATGCTGATTGTCAGAGATGAGAGGAAGCTGCTTTGTGTTCACTTGGTCCTCCTTTCATGCAGGTGAAACCCTTCATGTAAGTGATATATAAAAGGCAACTCATAAACTCAGTCTACTTTATGATCACAGGTTTCTTGTTCCTGTTAGTCAAATATAAAAGTCAATCAAGGATTTAAAAGCTTTGACTACTTTCCGTCTTGTGATAAATTCCCAACCTATTCATTTTGTCTTTCATACATTCATACATTAAAGCCTTTTTCATATGTCTTGTAGGCCATGCAATGCTTCAAGGAAAAGGAGATGTAGACCACAAATGGATTCATAGATAGATGAATGGTCTTCTGTGACAAAGTACCTCATCCTTATTTCTGATTTAACTAATCTTTCTAAAGTTGGTCTGAATGCTTTATTTTATTTTTCTTTGCACTTTTTAAAGCTGTGTTTGTATTTGTGTTCTTCATGGAATTAATGAGTATTTTCCTCTCGGGTTAAGATATTGTTGTAGTTCTTGAACTATTCACAGCTCATGATTGAGGATTAGCAACATCTCACAGAAAATGGCTAATAACTACACCAGAAATGGGAATAAAAGCAGCATAATCCATAGAAGATTCCTGTAAACATGTTACTGTAATAATCTGATTATCTTCTCTGATTTGTGATATTAATTGTCTCCTGCTTAGTTTCTTATTCTTCCAAATCTTTTTGCAATCTTTGCTCTTTCTGTGCTTCTAGATCTCTTTTTGTAGGAGTAACTCAGACTCATCTAAAGCCACAGGCCAAAATAGCAGATGCCAGGCCATTTTCCTGTCTGGCTCGTTTTAACTGGCTTGATTTGGACACCTCTCATTTCCTTCTCTTAAGTCCAGTAAGAGCAGGCATCCCACGAAGAAGCCCTTCGTTGACCTCAGTGATGTGACACACTGCAGCTTTAGCCATATGCCAACTGCTCCGGGCAGGAGGAAGCATATCACATATTTGGCTGTTTTCCATCTATTCAGACAGACACTTAATATTACCCTTTATCCCAGGTCTTACTTTCTAAAGTTAAGCAGATAGAAGTTGGTTTAAGTTCGATACATAGCTGGCGGCTGTCCCGTCCTACTATGACCTGCTGTGTTGCTATCGTCTGTCTACTGGGTCAAAAAAATCTGAATTGAAACGCATGGAACCAGTTAGCCAGCAGAAAAATACGACTCCACTATGTGATGACTTTAGGTGGAATTCATAAAAAGGATATTCAGTCTAGTCTCTTGAAGGATTACATATGGCGCATATAATCTGGCAACAATCACTTACATTGCATGCACACAGGTCCCATTTTCTCTGTTTGCACTTGAGTTTATGCAATCTGGTGCTCATTTTCCACATCAAGCCCAAACACAGTGTGGTGACTGTCTCATGAAACATGAAAGAGGAACCAATTAAAACCAGTTGGCTGTATGCGTATGAAATAACCACATTTAACTGTAATCCCACTGTTATTTTAGAAGTAATGAACAGGCAACACGTTTGAAAGGAGAAAATGTGTTTCAGTTAATGCTCCTCCCAAAAATAAATAGGGGGGCTTTTGAACTGATCTCCTTATTTTCCTGTCCGCCTAAAAGCTATTATGCACAAATGAAGTTTAAACTGGTATTTTCCATTTTAAAAGTAGATTATACCTCAGTGAGTTTATACTCCCTTTCTCATTTCATTGCAGCACAGGACGGTGGCTGATGGATCAGGCTTTTCGGTGACTGAAAGCTCAGAAGCAGATTGCTACCAGATGAAAAGGTCTCAGAGTGCAAAACAGCGGTTTTGAGTGAATCTATAACTCTACAGTTTCTATTTTATCAACTAAATAACACCAGTGTGACATGGAAAGAGAAGAAACCTGGCTCCAAGCAGTCTGATCATGAGACTAAATAACATTTGCTTAAAACAGGTTATTCTGTAAAACTAAAGGTAATTGGGCTTTAACATTTTAAAAGGACAGACGATAAATTAACCGTATGACTTTCTTGTGGAACTCATTTCACTTTCGTTGTTAGATAATGAAGTCCAAGAGGCATGATTGACCTCTGTAGAAAGTTATTCTTGTGTGTCAAAAGAAAAAAAATAACTTCTCTACCTTGAATAGACTCACATCTGTTAGCAACAACGTATACTAGAAACTAGAAAGAGAGTTAATAATGTACCAACGTCTTTTTAAGAGACAACTTTTAAACTGAAATTTTAAAAAGGTTTAATTATTTGCAGATTAAATCTCACATGTTTGCAAAGTAAATATATTTTAAGAGAACAGAGGAACAAACTATTTTATGACATCTTTATATCTGTCATGTTTGCGATTTCCCTTGTGTAATTTCAAAGCGACAAATCTGAAGACACGCATGCTCCAGGAAGACAAAACTAATTCAGGCCAGACATTCAGACATTTTTTAACTATGTGTATACGGTCCCTTTAATCCACCTAATATATAAAATTCAAAACACTTATGAAAATATTTTCCCTCTGAATATTCTCCAGATGAGTGAACATGTTGAGCTGTCAAGTTTTCTTTTCTTCTTTGTCAGTCAATATCTCCCAGATGGTAGTGCCGCCTTCCTGATTAGGATCAGTTGTTTTTATATAAAGCATACTTCACTTGCTGCGCAATGACAATCTAAAGCAGAAAACTGGTGGTCCCATGCTGTTTCAGAAACCCCCAAATAGACGAGCATTCTCAGTCTACTGCACTGTATATTGATCAGATATTTAAATTTTAATTTCCTTTCTACACTGAAAATGAACTTGAATAAATCCTCTCAATTGAGAACAGGATAACAAATGATTCTGGAGACGGATCGATCCAAGATCCTGGGCAAATTTCAGATCTCTGATTCCGATTCCAAAGAGCTGACCTGCCACCTCAGAAAATTTGTAGAGAATACAGAATTTCTCAAATATTTCCACAAAACAAAACAAAAAATAGAGTACAAGTTTTATTTAGCATGGTTTTTGCTGCTAACTTTGCTGAACAGCAAAGATTTACTTAAGGAATAAATAGGGCCTTACCTTAATTGTTAGATTTACAAAAGGCAGCCAATATTTCCAAATCCAGAACATTAAAGGATACAACATCTAAGACAAATCAAATGTAGTATAAGTCCTGTTGTGTTACATTTGATGAACAGCCAATATTGAATTTTTACACTTTAAAAATAAAATCTGAAAACTAAGCAAAAAAGGGAGGAAAAACTAGCTCTGCAAATGTACTTATTGGTTAAGAACAACAACAAAAAAAAAATTGTTACAAAAACTATTTTAAATTGCAGATATGGTGCTAAAATGGTTAGTTGCCCACCTTTTTCTGTTCTCACTCAGGGAAACTAAGCCTGTATTGTAAGCACAACATACTGTAACTATTATGGTGCTTTCTTTTGTATTACTGTGGCAAAACTAATCAAATTCATTCTATATGTTGGTATATTGGGTTGCAGATTAATCCTTTTCTTCCTAGTTGAAAGGAACTGATGTTTGAAGCTTATTAAGATATTGTTATTCCAAAACAGGTGAAAAGTTCTGTACCAAAACCTGTTATCTTGAGAAAAAAAAACACATGCCGATTTACTTTTGAATAATTTGGATAAAAGCACTTGCAAAAATCCATGAGGACAAAAAGCAACATTCTGTGTTTGGGTCATCGCAGCTTCAGACACACAATGATGATAAAAACCTGATACCCACCCATGTCTAGAGAATAGTGTCTGCAGTGGAAAATGAAACACTGTACAGCTGCGATTAACCGTACGAAACAGAATGGAAAAACACCATGAATTAATAGTTCACTAGGGGGTTTTGCCTGTCTGTTTATGTGTGTATGGTTGCTTTTTTTTTCTGATAGGTCTCTGTGTTGGTCCTTTAATGAACTGACAATCTGTTATGGCGTACCCCATGTCTCACCCGAAGAGATCTGGGATAGACTCCAGCCCCCAGGCAATCCTGAACAGGACGAAGCAAGTCTGGAAAATAAATGGATGACTGACGAAGGCATTATCAGGACTTACTGATAGCCAAGGCACGTTGCACATAATTACCTGGAGAAAATGTAAGACCTCTGGAAACACAAAATTAACATCTGCATTGGACCAATGTAAAAAAATGATATGAACACCATCACAGACTTTAATGCTTTGTTTTAGTTACAAAGACAGTACTTGGCTCAGATGCATTTATTCCAACTTCCATTTTCCAGTTTTATGTACTTTCTTGCCTTATTTGATTCTGTTTTTGATATAGTTAGTAACAGTGTGCTTTTAAACCACCTCCATAAGTGGAACCAGTTTTATTTATGTCATACCATTGTTCTTCGGGTGAAGTCTTGCACACAGTATTTCAATTTATTGATGTCAGAGATGAGATGAAGATTTAAATGTTCCTGGTTCTTGATGTCGCCCAGCCAGAAAAATCTAATGAATCTGAATAGCTTCTAATATTTTACAGTTAGATGATAATATTTCTGTCCTTCAAACATTACATTTTCAGATTCAAAACAAGAATTGTTGTGTTTTGCGAACTGTAAAGACCCAAATGCAGGCAGGAGATCATACAAAATCATAGCTTCTTGAAAACAGTTTGAAAATTACATACTTTATTTGTGAAAACAAAATATAATTTGTAAGTTTTCTTGGCTATATTCCAACTGAGAATGTATAGCCTGGTGGGATAATCCTTTCTTAAGAATAGCAATGCTTTATGACAGGGTTTATGAAACATCTAATGTATGTTAGACAATATGAATGGACACAGTGCTGTTTGGAAGTTTACAGACTTCTCTTGGTGCTTTTAAAACACATCAGATGTATTTTTCTGAACTGCACAGAGTCAGAACAGATTGCAGGACCTCAGATATTGAGTTTTATCAGAAGCACTTCAGAAAAGAACAGGTGTGAAATGGATCACTGGGTGCCGGATGATGTCTGGACCATAATCCAGCACCAGATGCTACAATTACGGGTTGATTCATAGACAATGTTTGTGATAAGTTACAATATAACTTTCTTAATAAGTTATATTTTTATCAAGAAGCACAGGTAAAAAGAGAGAAAGAAAGATGCAGTCCAGCCTATCACCTGTTGACATTTGGTACCAGCTCCATTTCACTTACAGCAGGTTCTTCTAGAAATGGGAGCAGCTATGTTGTCTTTCAGACCGATACTACAGAGCCCCCACCCCCAAGCCCAGAAACCGGGAGAGGTGGCTTGACACTGGAATCTTTGGGAGTCTTAGTGGTGAGAAAGATCTGTGGTGAGGCCCCTCCTTTTTACTGGGGTGGGATAAGGCAGGGATTGTGGCGCCTCTGAGGTTAGTGGGCTGTCTCATTGAGACACCATCTCCATCATGAGGCTATTTTTATACCATGTTCTTTCTTTTCCTTTTTTTTTTTCATCTACCCCACCAGACCGCTCTTGCATTTTTTTCAACTTTCAAGTTCAGCCTGTCTTCCTGCACTGTAAATTGTGTGTCAGTATGTATGCATAATAAAGGCATACAAAAAACAAAATTGCTTGATTTTTGGATCTTGCTGTTCCCATGTTTTTTCTGTCTCACAGGAGCTTGCCAATACAGTTTGAGCTCTGTATCACTGGTTTGGCAGTGTCACTGCAGTACATTGAAACTAAACAAAACTGTCATGTTTTATGTTTTAAGTAAAAGTAACTTTAACCTTTGACCTTCTGCAATGATTCTGTTGTGAGATCCATAATTACCATGCAGGTTATATAAGGCCTGAAAAGAGTGAACAGTCTTTGTTGGCATTATATTGCACTAAATGTAATGATTGTATTTGTGAGGGAAAAGGTCCCCACATTTACCCAGCTAATCCTACATGTTGAGTTCATTTGCATGCAGTGCTGTTCGGCCCGTGAGTCAACAGGGGGCTGCCAACTTTCAGGAAGGGAGTTTACCATCATAAAGCAGCTGTCCCACATCAACAGCTCCTGCAGACACAGACAGTGCAATGTTTGTACCATGGCCCATTCTACACAAGAGCAATCCTGCAGCATTTTAGCAGCCTGGCAACAGCAAGCTCAGGGACTGAAAAGGCGTCTAGACCAGCCTTCTCAAGAGACTTTTAGTTCACATTAGCACTTTAGGTTAAAAGAAACATCACAACAAGGATACTAATGAATTTGAACATAATCCCTTCATTAGGACTCCAAACTGGAAGTAACTACAGTATATTTTGTAGATAGAATGAGAGAGAATTGAATTCAAAAGAAAAACCATAAACCAACAAAGACATTTGAAGTTATTAATTTGCCTTTGATTTAAGTACTGTGTCAATCAAAAAAATCATTTGAAGCATTTAGATTGAATTTGTTTTATTCTCAGCAACCTTCCATTACTTTCTAAACAACCATGGCTGAAAGAGATCTGTAACTCTCCACCAAAAAAAGAGTTTTATATAAACTATGCTGTCAGCTGTCCTGGCAGAGCTGAATTCATTTGAATAATTTACTTTGCACAAAGGCGTGGAACTGTGGAAATGGTTTATCCATCAATCTAGTCTGGCATAGCTTGAGAAAAACACACCTTCTTCTCCATTGGTTGTTTTTGTTGATCTAATGACATTAACAAACAGCAAATAGAGGCAGTGATATAATAAAGTCTTTTTTGGTGAGCCTGGAAAGTAATCAAATGCTGTGAATCGGTTAGGTGCTGAATGAGCACACCGTTTCCTCTCTGTCATCCAGAGAGCACCCCACCACCATGGTGCTCATTTTCTCTGGTTTCCTTCGGTAACCACATCTAATGATTCCCAGGCTCAAGCAGAGACTGGAAACTAACATAGAGTCCAACGCGAACACGGTTCTGTGAGCAGATCAAGTCTCTCTTTCCAGTCAAAGAACTCTGACATCACACCAATAATCCATATTACTCTACCACCCAGGCCTTATGAAGACCCCACACCAAATTGAGAAATTCCAGAAGAAGATTACTGAAGCTACAAACTACAAACCATAAAATGTGGCTATTGTCTTTTTTAATGTTTGGTGTGGTGAGTAAATCTATTTGAAGATGCTGATATTTATTTTCTCACCATTTACAGACAACCTGGAACCATGAAAAACAGCGTCATTATATATTTAACACTAAAACAGAAATTGTACATGCATGCAGATTTACTTCTAGCTGGTACTATCATTTTAACTTTGTGTTACTTGAAGTAACTTGGTGTTACTTCAGATAATGTTGCAATAATATGATGACAGTACAAACTAGCAGTTCTTCTGATGACACAATACCCTAAAGAGAATTAATAAAGTGCCAGAAACATCAGTCCAATGGACATAAAATCTTCGAGCTCAAACCCTCCCCCACCTATTGCTGCACATGGTCAGCCTATGGGCTGTAATAATGAATATAGGTGGTGGGAAACACTTAAATCATATTAAAATACTGATTCAAAAATGACAGTGGGACAGTTGTTAGCACTGTTGCCTTGCTGCAAGATGGGTTCAACTCCTGACCAAGGAACTCAGTTTGCTGGTTCTCCGCATGTAAGTGGAGAAACACCACCAAAATGTGGAGCACATTTTGGTGCTGTGTTATAAAACTAAATCATTCTAATTTAAAGTGTTACTGTAAAAATAAAACAATTCCTAGTCCAGTGTTTAAGCTTCAGATAATTTTTGTTTTTCTCCTGCTGGTCTGTATGTATCTGCTGTGACTGAAGCTTTGTCTTTGTATGTCCAGGCCAAAAAATCTTTTCAGCTTGTGTGTTTTGGCCTCATCTTGATGCACCCTTTTCCTGCTGCACAAACTCTTGCCAAATCCTGCAGCTTTGTTTCACCTTCCCAGACTGAGAACAGAACACTCTGACACAGACTGTTGCTCTTCGTCTCTCTCACTCCCTTCAAACATGAAACTTATTTATGTTTTTCAATTTCTCATCTATCACATAAATTATGTGCATGTCAGCTCAACTGAAAACCTGAAAAACCTCTAAAAGGTAAACTAAGAACGCACTGGAAAAAGATGACTATTTTTTTTTTTTTTTCTAACATGCAGATAGTTTCCATCAGTGTAGAACCTGTAGAACCTAGCATTTTAGGCATCTAAAACCAGTGTCTTGTACACCCTTAAACCTTATCACTTTCTGTCATGTTATAACCACAAACGTGTATGTATTTAACTTGGATTATATGTGATAGACACAACGTAGTGGATAATTGTAAAAGTTGTGGATTTGATTTGTATTCAACCTGTCTTGTTCTGAGGCATCAACATAAAATCCATTTTACCTACTTGCATAACACTATGTGAAGTGGAACATAAATACCTTCGAGACATCTCCATCATGTAATATGGCAGTGGCAGCATCATACCATGGGGATTCTCTTGTTTAACAGGTGGAGGAAAGCTAATCAGAGTTGATGAGAAGAGAAATTTACCTAAAGGCATGGGGATCCTGAAATAAAAATTGTCGAAGGACTCAAAGCGGACATTCACTAGACATCCTCACAAAAGTCAGTTATTATGACCGCAAAGACAGTCGTTCAGTAAACTGCTTGGTGAGAAACGGTGTTCACATTGAGCTGTTTTGTATCAGACAATGACCTGGGTTAAGAGTTAGCACAACCATTCACAAGGAAGTGCGCCACCCAGATTACTACTTTGTGCCACACCAGCAGGTGATCGGTAGCTGCCCTGGTGGGGTCTTGCTGCACATTAGATCATCAAACTTGCTAGTAACCATTTGGATTGTCGAAAATAACAGAATTTGTCATGAGAAATGTATGCAATCGGTATGCAAGACTATGAAATCTCAACCAGCTCCGGACAGAATCAGGAGCCAGTACCGTCAATGTCTACATGTAAATTTGATTAGAGTTAGGGTTAGGGTTGAGAATCTGTGGAATCATTTGAAAACTGATGCTATTCCTGCATTCTGACAGAGCTTGAAATATTTTGGCAAAAGCCATTCCACAGACATGCAACAGTAGTAGAGACACTCCCAAAACGATTTTCAAATTCACACCACACTTTATTGTTTCATTTTCCTTTCACTTCACACAAATATGCGCTATGTTGTGTTGGACGATTAAATCATAAAATATATCTAAGTTCATGGTTATAACGTGACATTGTTGTTTGGCCTGACATAAACCATTTGTGTCTGCTTCCCCACATGGCCAAACTGTGGCAGATAGAGTCAGAATGATAAGCGAGAGTCTGGCTGCTTTTTGCGCCAGGAGACCGAACGATAGGTGCGGGATAAGGATGTTTCTTCTGGGAAGTGTTTTTCAGACTGATAGTTCCTCCCTTGCAAAAAGAAAAACAGGACAAATTGAATCTAATCATGCTGGCACTTCATTAAGGCAACCCCTATCTATTATCAGAAACCAGGGGCATGGAAGCAAGAGGGTGAACAGAAAAAAGTAGGGACAGAGATGTCTAAGCAAAGCTTAGGGTTTAGATTGAGGGAGTCCACATAAACTTTCGCTCATTTGTGTCCAAAGTGACGGATGCAGGGGCCCAACCACAGTCCACATGTGAAGATTGGAGGCTTATGAGATTGAACATGCTGACATATTCAATCCTCTGCAACTCTCATATCCTCTTGAAATAAAACTCTCAGCAGATATACAATATACATTCATCCGATAGCTAAGTTTATACTACGTGTTTACAGACCAGGATAAATGTAACCCTTCCAGTCAGCGGATCCTGATGTTTCCTTCCCCAAACAAACATCCCAGGTTCGGCTACACACTCTCCGGGCTTCTAACGTATGTTGATAATGTCATGTGAAAGCTGAGACAACAACACGGCTCAAAAATTAAAAAGGGATGAACCCTAAAAAAATGGGACAGCTTAACTCTAAACAGACTGCAGCATTTGGAAAAACTAGAAGTCAAAGAACTATGTTTGACAAAGCTCAGCCTCCCAGGTTTAATAAATTGCCTTTCCTCAGGAAATATAGGAGCTGTCCTATGTAGAAGCTCCAGCGCAACCACAATGGTGAACCAGTTAATTTGGGATAGTGATTAGCTCATGAAATCGATGGAGTCTCTTTTTAGGCTACTTTCTACTCTCCCCAGTTTTTTCAATATTGCCATGGTAACAAACCACCACTATAGCTTCATATCCACACCATTTTTGCACTCACACTGCATGAGGTAACTCGCCTACAATTTCCTCACAGCATCTGCATGGTTTCTCACTCTTCCTTCTTCTACATTTCACATTTGCTTCTATCATTCTACACCCTCATTTAGCCTTATTTTCTGCCCCTTATTTAATATGCATCTTTTTTTCTTCTTCAGTTTTGCCCAATTACATGTCACCCAACTCAAGCTGTGTGTTTTCTAAAAAGGAGTCGATGGGAAGAAAAGAGGTTATTTTAATTAGACTATTTAAAAGCATCATCAAAATCTTGCGCAATTGATGTAGTTTCATGTGTGAAACAGTAAGTAAAACTAAAATTTTAACTGGTGGGAGGAAAAAAAATCAAAGTGAAAAAAGTTTTCCTGCAGAGTTTCTGATATTGGCCCAGTCCTTTACCAGTAACGGAGCCCTTCCCCCACTCCACAGCAAACACATTCACCATACGTCTCTGTATGTGTGTCAGCATGATGAATAAAGAGCGGAACCAGGGCACCGGGTGACTTCACACTTAAACAGCTTGTTTACGAGTAATTCACAGAACTGCGGGAGATGGGAGGCCCAGTGGAGTTTCCCAAATAAAATTCCTTTTTTACAAATACGTAATCATAGTAAAGGAAGGTTACGAAAAACTTTGAGTGAGTCTACACAGGACTTGTGTAATCTTAAATATGGCTTCCGAAAAGCAAAATGTATTCTTTTTATTCTTGCAGTATTGCGAAGACAATCATCAGTTTAAAAGAAATATGACTCTAGAGTCAAATTAAATAGATACCAGAAAACCTGCAAATCAGACAGTACGCTTGAGGTTAAAATATCCCAGGAAGGGAATTGGCCATAAATAAAAAATGGTGCTGCAGCAGTGTTGACAGGAACGTTGACAGAGGAAGAGTGCGGCTTTGAACTGGCTGAAAACCAAATCTAGAACACTCCAATTTTCTTTTTCTCTGTTCGACAATGTCTTCCTTTTAAATAACTACTTTGTACAGTCTCATTGTTGCAACACGATGCATTTCCATAACCTCACTTAACACCATGCAAAGCTCTGCATCTTAAAGGATTTGCATATATAGAAGTAGATTCAAATTTCTTGATACTTTTGGCACATGGATGTGTGGAAACATGGAGCTAATACAATTCAATTTTAAGCAGACACTCCAATAAGGGCTTTCATCAAAATATCCAACACAAGTAGAGGAGCAAGTATATGGAGATGAAACCCAATAAATTAGATTTCTCTAGAGAAGTTGATTTGTTTCACAAATTCAGCTCAAGTACTGAAGCTCAAAAATAATATAGATCCATTACTCATATTCTTGTCATATTCGCAGGAATGTGACATATAATGAATAAAAAGAAATATTTTAAATTTATGAACATGTTATGACCATGTCCTACAGAATCACAGGGAAGAATCCTGACTTGACAGTTTTTGTAGAAGACAGTATTTGACACATTTCATAATGAGGCTAAGTTGCAAAAGATCACACATTGCCCCATTCCAAAGGGGCTTTATCTGACCTTATTAAAATAAAGTTGTGTGGTAGGAAAACTCCCGTTTCGAAAAAGTACACAAGCAATATTAATGAATGCAACTTTAAGAGGTTTGTTCAGTCTTAAGACATTTGAAGAGATTGACAATGTGAGAACTCGGGTCAGAATCACTGCTTAAACACCAGAGCTGGGCAATATATGTCACCAACAATAATACTGTAAACGTTGCTTTGAAAATGACAATTTTGCATTCTTGTGTATTAATACTGTCTCAAAAAGAAACAAATGGATGACACATATATGGTAAGGGAGATCTACAAGGATGTCCTCATTCAGAAAGCGTGCCTCAGAAGCCAATCAGCAGGCAGGATACAATCTTGTGATTTTCCACATTCAAAAAACTTTCTGAGTTAAATTAGTGCCATAAATTAGCTTTTCAACGAAATCTTAACTCATTAGGTGTCGAGGTCACTTTGCAATCAAGAGTCTTTTTTGCTCTTCAGAAAACTTAGCAAGTTGCTCACAGAAACTGTTAAGGTGAACTTCAAATATATCTTAAATCAAAACTTTGGTCATTATATTGATTAAACAGGTATTATAAACCTTCAAAATCTTTGATGAAACAGTTGGGCAGCACAGTGTGGCAGTGATTAGCACTGATGCCTCACAGCATGAATATACTCACTTTCTTTGTATGTGGTTAGAGTGTTCTGCCTGTAAATCATGTGATTCTCTGGTTTCTTACTTCAGTACTAAGCCATGCATATTAGATAAAATAAAAGTTTCCAATTTGTCCCAAGCTATGAGTATTTGTCTTGAATGCTTCTGCTGGCTCTTTGACTGAACTAATCATTTTATGTATTCAGCTTCTCTCCCACTGACCACAGACCATTTCCCTCAATGAGTTTTACCTAGGATAAAGTATGGATGTGTATAAAAGATGAATAATTCAATGGACGAATGAAAGAAACCTTGTACTTCTAGTTTTAAAAGGTATTTTCCATTTGAGCTTTGAAGTCAAACTTTTTGAATTCCAAGAGAGAAAAATCTGCTGGCGTGTCCCTTAATGTAGACTGATTAATTCTGTGGTGTATGTAGTGTTGTCCAACATGTATTGCAACATGTATATAGTAGCATATTGCAGCAACATGCTACTAAATTCAGATGGTGTTATGTTGCTAATAGTAGTTGCCTTAGTGTTTTAAAGTAGTAATAAAATGTATATGCTTATGTAATAGTTTTTGTTCAAATAAACAAAACCATGGTGTTGGTATACACATACTGGTATTTATTCATAATAATTTTAGCACTAAAGTATCAATGCATTCCTACTCGTAATTAAATTGTCTCCCTAAAGTGCACTGTAAAATCGAGATTTTAGAGTGGTAAATAATCTAAAAAGCTAAGAATAAATCCCAAGCTGTAAATTAAAGCTTTCTACTTAACTGTAGCCAACCACAGATCTGTGCTGGTTTAAAAATCCAATATAATTTGCACATCTTCACTCTTCAGCCCTAATTAGCAATATATAAGAAAATCAATATTGGAAAAAAAGGATTTGCTTGCAGAATAATTCTGAAGTGGTGTTTCTCATTTGGGCTTAGAAGAGACATATTAGGGAGGCGACCTGTTTGTAAGGAAAAGACAATCCGATCAGATCAGTTAATGTTTAAGTGGGAGACAATACAATATTCTGTGGAAACTTTATGCGGAGATTTGAGGCTTGTGAGTTCGCAACAAGATCTGATGAAAGTTATCATGTATAATTTAGGTTTGAATGGAGACAGCGTCTCAAACCAGATGTCTGGATGCTTTCATTCCTAGGAATGATGCGTTGGCCTTCTGAAGTCATCAGCAGTTTCTTGTGGACTACTGTTCATTGAGCTGCGTATTGAGAATACTTTTAAAATGTCACAGCTGACTGTACACAGTGTATCTGGATGCCAAACTATTAAGAACCTTGTTTACGCATCCTTTGAGGGTGATAAGCTTTGCTCGAAAGCCTGGAAGCAAGCCTATGTACAACGTGCTTAGGGGACCTACAGCTATCAGTAACATTTCAGGACACATTTATTGTGCTGCATTGCAGCACATATAGTCATAGCTCCTGCTTGGGATGATTGGGTGGGCACATTTTAGTCTTCAGCCTGAATTTTGATGAAAGGTTGGTGCAGAACAGCAATGTGCGTGACTTCAGTTTGGTAATCATAGCTAAGATCTATTCCTGAATCTCTGAAATGCTTTGCATTCCAGAAAAAACTGTGAGACAGTATTGAGATAGGATAGGTAGGTCACTGCTGAAGGAATTTTTGCCATTTTATCAGACATCTAGATTTGACTAAAAACACAAGCTTACCTGGTCATCTGTAACAAATCACAGATCTTAAATTCAGCATACCAGCTCAAGCTAATAACACCAGAAAGTCACATATCGCACTTTGCCCTGCACACTAAGCCTCACACTGCAATATAAACACAAGCTTTGCTTTTCAACACAAGAGTCAAAAGAAGCAGCAACATAAATCAAAGCAACATCAGACCAAATTAATGTTATTGATGAGGAAGACAACCCTGTGGTAATTCATTCCCCTGCTAAATCTTTAAATGTTTTGTTTGATGAGCACTCAGAGGAAATTACTATTTAGCCAAACAGTTGTCTTTTTATTACAACTAATCATCAATGTGGATGCATTATTATAGGAGAGAAATGTTTGATGATTACTTCAAACTGATTTCCCCTCCACCTTTTAAATGTATGCAAACTAATAGCTGGATTATTCTAGTTCTTGGCATGTGAGATTAAAGAGGAAGTACGTGCTGCACGAGCACACAGAATGGGAATCTGGTTAAAACAGTCTTCAGTCCAGTTTTGCTTGAAGCCAATAGAGACAACAGCGGCAAACCACAATGTAAAAGTAGAGGGTCTCTTCACACAGTTCTCCACATCTGTGCGGTGTATCATTCTCTCCCACATGCTTTGCTTTACAAGGCTTGGATAAATGAACATGGTAGAACCGGGCCAGGTAAAAGAACCAGAAAATGTTTTACTTAGGATTATTTTCAATTTCTCTACTGTTCACTGGGATTTTCATTTGGTTCGGGGAATTTTAAACCAAAATGGGCAGTTTGACAAGGAATGTTTAAATTAATAGCTGCTGTAGTAATATAACTCAAACTGTGGCTTGTAGAAGGGTTAAAACATCAAAAGCCATTGGCAGTAAAAGGTGTAACAAAGTTGAGATGATATGTAATCCGTAGTCCTATTTTGGTTCAACACAAACAAAAACTGCATACATTTTAGAGCTCTGGTCTCTGAGCTCACACAGAAACTGAGACATGTTGTTAATATTAATCGTCCGCAAAATACCCTTCATTGCCAGAATAATGTTGATTCCCACATAATTTGACCCAAAATGCCAATTCAATATCCATTCCTACTTGCTTGGCAACTAAGTTTTTGAAAGATTTCAATGTTCAGTTTTCCTCCCAGGATAATTAGATCTGGTTATAAACCAAAGCTGGCCTTTTTGAGAGCACAAAAATCCTCAGTAACTTTATGCTCCAACACATGAATGAGTTTGTTAGGCTGAGAAACATTTTTCTAAATCATTATGGAGCAACCGGGGGTGTTGAGGTTGCTGGCATTTGAAACCAGTGCATTCTTTGAAAAAGTCGTTCAGGATATGGAGACATTTGCTCAGTGGTTAAGATATTTTAAGGTTGTGTAATGTAAGACTTTTTTTTTTTCCCCCTCTAGGAAGATGCAAATATGCCATGAATGGAAGATTCAACATGCTGGCAACTCCAGACACAGTTTTATAAAACTCCTCACCCTGTTTTGTGTGATCTAGTTTAGGTGGTTACTGATTTTTGTTACCTGGCAAGCTGTCACTCCGCATCTGCTTCCCAGTCTGGCGGCTTCTGATGGACAGCAGGGGCTTGGATGGATGATTTAGCGCAGATTTGCTTTTGAACAGAGAATATCATGAGCAGATGATGCTTCCTGATGCCCGGCTTGTTTAGTGGTGCCAAGTGCCTTGCACATGTGCTGTAGTACCAAGGGGGTGGTGAGAACAGAAGGCCTGGCAGCCGTCATCACAGCCAGTCTCAAGGTCTAACCCCCTCTCCATTAATTTGTCTCAAAGAAGGAGGCAAAGTGAATAATTGCCCCTTTTTAAAAGGTCAAGCAAAGAAGCTCCTCTCATTTCTGAATGTAACACAGTGAAAACACATGCACCTGTTTTACCCTAATGGCAACCTTTATTCTTGTGGAAGTCCAACCCAAATTGCACTGAGACCCACAAGTCAGCCTACTTGGGTCACTCAGAGGAGGACTAAGCATCCACAGGCAGGCAGATGTGCTGCTATCACCTGCCCTCATCCTGATGTCACCAGACCACAGGGACAACAGGAAGAAGCAAAGAGGCGTAACAGGATCACAGTGGAGACACAACAATGTGGGAAAAGGAAATTGGAAGAGATAAGAAACCTGGTGAAGCAGACAAGGCAAGGAGTGACAACCAGACAATGAGACAGAACACCTCAGCGTCAGAAGATTTATGTTACAACTGGGATCAACAACTGGATCCTGCAGCTGGGCCAGAGCTTTGTCACTGCTGCCAGAATCAGATTCCCCAGTGGACTGTCAAGTGTTTCCACTCATTTTCTCAGACTCTTTTCTTTCAGAACACCAACACGCTTTCAGATAAAACTAGTATTCATACTAGGAGGTCTGCTTCACCTGTAGGAGGCGACATGGGAAACAGACTGTATTGATGAAATGTCATATCCCACTGGACATATATTAAAAAAAATCTTTACTCTTTTTTCCTACCAGCTTTAAGCAGGAACTCTTTCCAGCTGATTTTTATCTTCCAGAACATGCACTTTAATGGCAATACCACATGTTGCTGACCATAGCCTCTGCACTTGAACGCCAAGTTGCACAGTGATAGGTAACAACTAACAAATTCACACAGCATGTTTTGTATTTATATGCAAAGTGAACAGAATGCATTAGATTTGGCCTTTTAGATACACTGAACTGCATTCACCAAGGCCCTTTAAAAAGTAGTTTCTGGAATCATGTCTAAACAATTTTTTTTATGTTGATGACATAGGGAAATTGATCCAAAATATCGTTATAAAATTGGTATCAGTATTGGATCAATAGTAGCGTGATGAGACCTCTTAAATTTTACTTTATTTTTATGTTGTTTTTCAACTTTACCTCAATTTGACTCAAATGGAAATTTGATTTCCACTTTATTTAGAAAAAGAACACAAATTAGTTTAGATATTCTAATGGTTACGTGTGTCATGTTAATATGATATTAAAGTATTTTGTTGTCACCCAGAAACTTGGTCCAAATTCTATCATAGGTTTTTACAAAATAATTAAAATGAAAAACCACAAATACAGCTAAAGGTCATATGGTTGATGATATATCAAATTTAATTAAAAAGCATCGGCATCGGTATCATTATTGGCATTACTAGCCTTGTTTTTATTTATATTGGACTGATACTGCCATGTGCGGTATCGCACACCTCTACTTCCTGGAACCTTCAAAATACCAACTTCAGTATAAAAAAAGAATCCGCCCATAAAATTTCGTAAAATTACCATCATACCATAAAACTGCGGTATTAAAAAAGAACCTTTCAGCTCATTCAGAACTTAGGTTTGATTTTATTAAGCCCCATTTTCTACTAGCTTCTGAATTTAGTAATTGCTGTTAATGTTTTCCTCAAAACCTTCCCCACAACTCTTTCCAAGCTATTGCTGCAAGACTGATAGTGAATTCACAGATGTCTAAACAGACAAAAAAAAACCCCGTCTGTCTGAAGAAACTGGCCTAAACACCCCACCTTCTGTTCAAATGTACATGACTCTTTATGTTCACATCACTGCCCCTGCTCAACTCAGGACTAAGTGTTCAGGGAAGTATTACATTCACCAACACATAAAGTAGCACATCCAGTTTCCTGCAATTTTGGCATTCCTGGAAAATACTGCTATCCCACAGAGCCGCAGCGAAGCTTGGTTGTTATGAGGAGGGAAAAGAAACAGAGGTAAAACCAAATGCAGAGTCAGCTATGCTTCGAGCTAAACCAGTCTCTCAGTCAGACAGGCATGTCTAGCATTAAAACTGACAAGTGAACATTTCATTTGACACACACAATGGCCAGAAAATTTTTTGGTGAGAAATGATTGCATGTTTTCTGTACCAAAATACAACTCTGGAATTGGCATTTTCCTCACATCTCCATAATTAGCTTTTCTTATTTTCAGAAAGCTAAAGTCTTGGAACATCTTTATTGTAAACTGGAGTTTTTAAGCATGTGGTATGTCCTTTTTTATAGTTGGACAGGTTTCTGTTCTGTTAGAAAAAATGTTTCCGCCATTTTTGTGGTCCTTTTGCAGAAATCTAATTTGGATAAAGGTCATAATAAACAGTGTTGATGCACAATCCTTATAAAGCTCAGCAAAACAGATTAAACAGTGACAGAGGAGAAACTGCTTAGAGCTGAAATTAAAAATGAGGTAATTGTCTAAATAAGCAAAAGGACAAAGAAACTAATTTATGTTTCTAAAGGGCAAATGCATTGCTAAACCAAATTTCTTATCAGGTAACTGTTCAAATTCCACATTAGTTTTCAATCTAAATTAATGAGTTTATTAAAAGCAGCATGCAAAAAGCAAAGAACATTTCTAAATTCAATTTCAATGCATCTCTTTTTGAAAGACTGTTGAGAAAGGATAAATAAAAGCTGCTTCTGTGATTAAATTGTGCATACCTTTGTACTGATTGTAGCACAAGCGTAATGATTTTTTTTTTTCAATTAACGTAATCCACCTTTTTAACTAGCCAACACTGGTGTGAGGAAATGGTTTTTAAGGATTGAAATTAGCCTTATACGCTTTTGGCTGGTAGTTGCCAGCAGGTGGCCAGTGTAGTAAAAAGAGTGGAGAAACCATGAGGGGCTGGTGTGAAAGAAAAGACATTCATTCAATCAGTCATACTTTTTTCTCCACAGCAATTATGAGTAGTCTTTTTCCTCCGTAGACCGGCTGCTTTTATGTTGGTAGGAATGGAGAAGTGATTTAGAGTGCCACTTCACTGAGGTACCTCTTTCAACTAGGCTGCCTTTAAAGAATCCAGTGCCGAATAATGAATATGTCTGAGGGTTGCTGTTTGAATGCTGGGGAAGTCTTAGCTGTAACACTTTTCTAAAATAAAAACAAGAAGAATCACAGTTTTGCATCCCAAAAATCATCAAAAAGTTATGGCCATAGCAAACAATCCGATAGGAAAAAAGGAAAAAAAAAAAACCCTGAAAGTCTCAAAACACAATTGATACCTTTAAGAGAACAGTGATTTTTAATAAAAGCGCAGAGACAAAATATACTTTTAAGCGTTATTCTGAGTCACAGCTCCAACAAAGGAAAGTTGTTTTCTCCAGTAACTACTGCAATCAGAGTTTGTCTCAAATTGCTGAGGGGGCAGCAGTAGCAGTGATGAAAAAAGATCCATTCTCTAATGAAAGTAGGAAAGGTGACATACAAAAAACTTATTATGGCCTATCATCACACCCCACTAATGGAAAATGAAAGGGGATCAGATAAGAATTTAAGAGGCAGACAGACCAGCAGCCAGAAAAGGAAGCCCCCCTGCTCATGTCACCTCCGCCACTTCTGCAGGCGCTTGTCAGGGTTCATTTCCCCCACAGCTGCCAAGAGACCCCTTCTCGCTTTTCTGTTGGAGCCAAAGGACCCCCACAAAAAAAACCAGACAGAGGTACAATTCTTAGCAGAGACCCTCTATGTTAACTCAAAACTGCAATGATATTTGCAAATTATTCTCTGGTGAAACATTCTGATATAACCAACTGAAAAGATTTATTACTTCAACATATGATAAAACAGTACATAAATGACTAACTCCTTAAGCCAAGAAAACCTCAGTTTATTCTACACTGTTTCCATTTGCAATGCACATACATGGCATTTCAGAAGCAACTTTCAGATTATCTTTCTGTTTAAGAATGTTCTTTATAGTTAACTGAAAAGGACTGACAGGAAACAGATGAATGAAGTGGACCCACCAATAATGTGCGCCTGATCCACCACAGGAGGTAATAAACCTCAAATCACTATGATTAGGAAATAAGCAAGACACAGAATGTGAAACAAAACAAAGAGTTCATCTATCGCAACAGGTGTGCAGACAACTACAGCACTACATGGTTAACCGTTGTTTATCTGATTTCAGAAATAAGCATAAAATGTTTAGGATGCTTCACAACCACTTTGCTTCTCTTTAAAACACAGAGTATAACTGAAAGGCCAGCTTGATGACTGCATCACAGCTCTGCTATAGGAAAAAATTCCTATCAGGGTAAATCTCAAATTCATTGCTCAGGTGAATAGTGTGAGTTGTAAGCTACACCTCTTTGATTCCATAATCCATGCTAAATGGTTTGTAAGCACACATGGCCTGATATATCAGAAGATCAAACTGTGTGATGAAAAAAAACTAAAAATGATTGATAGATTGGCTGATTACTTTGAAATTGAAATGAACTGAGTTATGTGATAGTGGTAATTCATTGTTCAACGTGCCCCCAAAAAATCTATAGACATAGATTAATTGCTTACCTGGTGATTAAGTTGTATATAACAGTGTCAGATGCTTAAATTTTAAACAGATTTATGTGATTGGGTATTAAAAATGTGTCTCCCTCATTATCACTCATAAAATTTTGTAATATTGGCTTTCATCCTACATTTATGGATTCAGGGCTGATGTTGCCAACATCTTGTCAAATGACTATGCAGTAATTACTGGTTCGTTTAATTAGTTTCCTAATGGGTACGCATATTTGTAATGTAGTGCACAACAAAGAATGTCTCCTTTTGATACATGCATGCAATCTGCAGAGAACATAATCTAAAATGAGTATCATAAAAATGAAACTTAACTTAAAATGAAAAGAAGTAGTTAATGCAGGACGTAAGACTAAGAATATCACATTATGAGAATTGCATAAGCAGTTAGAACCCTGTATATCATTGTATTTGTTGAGTAATAATATCATTTGACCTCCACACTATTTGTAAAACTTGCAAAAGTAGGCAGAATCAGGATAGCAAAAAAGTTGACATAAATTAGTAATGCCTCATAATGCATTTCAGTTTGTAGCTCACAGTTTGGAAAATGTGGTTTTCCATGTCGTACTTGACTTACCCACTGAATGAAATGTTTTCTCCGCAGCCGATCTTCTCTACTGAATTACAAAATTGACTGCTGTTAACTTATTTTCAGTTATCTTTGGACCTCCCTGATCTGATAATAAAATTATTTAAAAACCAAGTGATGTATAGCGGAAAGTGACAGAAGAGCACAGGCGCAGAACTGTGGAGCCAGATTTCATTGGAATAATCATAAACTGCTGTGCTGGTGACCCACAGAGTAAAATAAATAGAGAAACTTCAAACCTCTGAATTAATGATCACAATGCCCTTATTGTTAAGGGGCTTTTTGGACCAGAACTGTGGATGGAAAGGGGACAGACACAGTGAATTTAGTCTACTGAGAAAAAAGGCAGTCATCTGATGTCTTGCTGTGATGTTTGGATGTAAAGCTGGCACCCTGAGTAAGAGCAGTCTGTTCTCACATGGTCCGCCAAATACACATGACTGCAACAACCCGGGCATGCCAAAAAAAAAAAGCCTAAAAGCAATGCCTTTCAGTGTCAACCTCACATTTAGCCAACCGATTTTGCATGGTGTGGGAGCAGCAGTGAACATAGTGACCATGGATCATGAACACATTTTTAGTATTTGGTTTGGATAAAATATTTTACAACCAGCTTCAGAACACCTCAAAAATCTCATTGAGGTTTATAGATGAAAGTCAGAAGAATCAGAACAATGCTACCTAACAGGTTTTGGCTGTGAGAGTGAGAAAAAATAACACTTTTTTTAAAAAAGCAACAGAGCTAAACAGAGTACTTTATATGAAACCATATTTTATTCTAGTAACTCACGGCAGCCTTTTGGAAACCTCTACATGCAGAGGAAGACACAAAAAAACACTGTTATTTTGTTATGCTAGTTGTGCTAATTACACTCATGGTCAAAAGAAGATGCGAAAGTCAGTTAATAAAAAGCACACTCCCTAACAATTTGGACTTTTATAATAACAGTAAAACCTTTTCTGCACCCCCACAACACTAATATTAATCTGCCTTTCAGATAAGAAGCAGCTTTTTGCTAAATGTTTTATGTATGTTCTTATACTTCTTAAAGAAAAAAAATTACTAGATTTGTAAACTACATATCAAAGTGTTGTAAAAGCTGGAAATTATATTCTCAGGATTGTTGCAAAATTAACTTGTGTACAATTGCTCTTATAAAAAAACCCACACAACTCAAAAATATATAATTTACTTCAATGACATTAACACCCAATGAGTTTCTTTCCCATTGTAATATCTGCCTTTTTCCACTAAAATTTCCAGACATAGCTGAGAAAACAACATTTCCAAGGAAACAAAACTCCAGCTGAATAGAGAGGTGTAATTTGTCTGAACCTTAATTAATCTTGTCGTCTGTGGCCATTTTTTTTCCACAATGAACAAGGCTAATTAAGTTGCCTTTGAAAAGTGACATAACATATAATTCTTTAGATAAAGCCCTGAATTTGTCTCTGCCTGTGTATGTGAAAAACCCTTTTGTGTCTGAGCTGACAGGATACTTTAAACTGCCCCTGTTACCCTGGAAACCTTTTGAGAGGTGAAAGAAAGGACAGCCAAAATGGAGATCATCTTGGCCTAAAATTGCAGGTAAATCCTCAATAAGACCGTCCAATTTCAACAACTTTCCCAATAAAAATAATTTGCCTCAGAGGAATGAACGGTCTCAATAAACTCACTGAAATATTGTCTGCTATTGATTCTATGAATTTACATTAGTTTTGTCTTTCCAGAAATCTTTCCTGCGATTTTCAAGCAACACCTTTGGTGCTCGGCCTATAACTGGAGGAGTTCTGATTAACATTAATCTCTCTACATACTAAAATAAAAATCCAGAGAAAAAAGTCCTACCTGAAGAATGCAGGTCCCTGGAGCTGTGTTCTCCTTGATGGACACATTGTAGAAATTTTTCTCAAAAACAGGCTCATTGTCATTTATATCCTGAAGTAAGATGTTAACCACTGATGTGGAAGAAAGGGGAGGTTTTCCTCCATCTGTGGCAACAACAGTTATACTGGGACTGGGGTTCTTTTCATAATCCAGCCGGGATAGAGTGGTAATAATGCCTGTGATGGAGTCTATACTAAACCAGCTGTAGTAGCCACTTGGATCTTGCAGGATGCTGTAGTTGATTTCTCCATTTGGCCCCTGGTCTTTATCTCTTGCAGTTACCTGCAACACAAAGCTGCCTGGGAAGACCACTTCGGGGATCACTTGTCTGTACACCGGCTGATCAAAAAGAGGAGGGTTGTCATTGATATCAGTCACCTGGATGACAAAGGAGGACTCCGCTCGTAGTGGAGGTGTGCCTGAGTCTGTTGCCATCACCCTCAGTTCATAGGTGTCCCTCTCTTCCCGGTCCAGAATCTGGTCCACACACACAAGATATATGATGCTATCTTTTGTTGTCAGGCCAAATTTTCCATCTCCTCCTTCTAACGACACATTCACATTGGCATACTCTCCGTAATCTGGGTCGGTGACTGAGATCCGGGCTACATACTGGCCTGGCTGCGCGCCTTCAGAGATTCTAGGAGACCCATCCTCACTTAAAAAGATAATAGTCATGGTGGGCTGGTTGTCATTGTAGTCTCTGACATGAATGGTTACAAAGGCATTGGTCACTTCTGGATGTGTTGCATTGTCTTGAGCCTGAACCACAAGCTCATGGACTCTTCTCATCTCAAAGTCCAGCGGCTTGTTCAAAGTGATTATCCCAGAGCGAGTGTCCACAACAAAGTACCGGTTGGGGTCACTTTGCCGCCTGTTGATTTCATACAGCACCAACCCATTATCACCCTCATCAGCATCTGTTGCAAACACCTGAAGGATGTTGCTTCCTGGTTGGAGATTCTCAGATATGATAGCATGATAGCGGCTCTGGTTAAAAACAGGAGCGTTGTCATTTATATCTTGTACAATAATATCTAAAGTCATTTGGTCAGTTCTTTTAGGTGAACCGCCATCAAAGGCCTCTAAAGATAACGTGTAGGTTGATCTTTTCTCTCGGTCTAGAATGCCATTGACCACCAAGTCCAGGAAGAGAACCTCACTGCTTCCCCTCCTTGTCTCCAAGGTGAAGGCCTGGCCAACATTTCCATCCTTGATAAGATAACCCTGTGTTGTGAACTGTCCTTTATCACTGTCCACAGCTGGCTCAAGAGGAAATCTTGTACCAATGGCTGTCTGCTCGGGAATTTTAAATGTCACTCTTTTTCTGGGAAACTTTGGAGCGTGGTCATTTATATCATTTACGTTGATAGTCACTTCAACAGTCACACCTGTCATGGTGACTGCAATGAAGCTATATCTGTCTCTCAGCTCCCGGTCCAGAACTTTGGCGGTTTTAATTATACCCGTGCTTTCATCTATGTCCAAATCACTGCCCACTCCAGTGCCCTCGTGGTCAGAGATGAAATACAAGGAAGCCGTGACACCAGGAGGAAGTCCAGCGCTGATATCACCCACAACTGTGCCAGCTGGTTGTTCCTCATCTAGCTGCAGCTCAAGGGTCCCAAGGACAAAAGATGAATGGAGTGTTAAAAGCTCCAAGGCCACATACACTGTTAGCACTATCCTTCTGCTGAACCACCCCTCAGAGTGCAAAGGATCCATTTTAGACTTTCCAAAACCCTTGGCAGCTGTCTTCATCTTTGCTTCTTCGATTTAAGCCTGAAAAAACACAAAAAGAGGGAAACCTGAGTCATATCGAAGTGTCACAACACCAGGAACCAAAAAAATATTTACTTAATATTTCTAAGGTATTTTAAGAAAAAATATGAACGTCTTTAACACCTTCTCATATGTTTTTTGGCTGATTTCTCTACCATAATACAGAAAAGGTCTACTATATAAAATTTTCCAACACGTCTTAGCTCAGCTAATAAGTCAGCACCTTATTCCTTCTTTAAAACTCTTCTTTTCTATGAAAGCAGCCAAAACCCAGACCACAGCATACCCTCTCTCCCCCAAAAAAGGGAGTCTGGGGGTGTTTTATGCAAAGAAGGTGAGAAAATTGCATTTGCCTGGAAAACCTACATGTTTTCTGGAGGAGCATGTTCACATGTAAAGCAGGGAGTGTGTCTTTCTGTTTCATTTACAGTGGATATGAAAAGTTTGCACACCACTTTTAATGTGACATGTGTCCTGCATTAAGTGCAAAAGCAATAAATCTGTTAGAAGGAAAATGTAATAAAAAGAGAAGCTGCAATAACCTGATTACATAAGTGTGTACCCCTTAAACTAATAATTTGTTGAACCACATTTTGATTGAAGTCCAGCCTTCCATATTCCACCAGGCCTTCAATTATACAGAATCTAAACAACCATAAATAATATTTAGCTGCAAAAGTCAGCTAAGCTTGACTTTCATTTCCATCCTTTAGCTAAAGCTACAGTTTGCAAAAAGGTTGCAAAGAACCACCATAGGTACAAGGGCAAAAAAATATTTACCATGGTACATTAAAGACAACCTTTTAAAACGTTGTCTTTAATGTACAGGTGTAAAATAACCCGTCTTTAATGTACAGGTGTAAAATAACCCGTCTTTAATGTACAGGTGTAAAATAACCCTGTATAATTTGGTGAATGTGTGTAGTGAACTGACAGGGCTGTTTCCAATATTTTTGGTACAAATAATGGTGCGCCTCTGGATTTGAACCAAAACCTTCAGAAAGCCAAAGAAGAAGAATGAGTTTATTGTTCACCCTCACTGTGAGTGCAAGCATTTGACAAAACCCAACAAAATGATTTCAACAAAGGAAAACAGACTACAGAACAAAATCCAATGGAAAATCAGTGTGGTCACCTGGTGAGGCCTGTGGGAAAGAGATGTCCTCAATCTACTTTGGAAAACTTTTTCAAGACAGAGTGGGTAAATATTGCCAATTTAAGTTGTTGGATGCTGACTGACTCTTCGAAAAGGGAGACAGAATGCTAAAATTGTCCTGATCTTTGTGAATCTGGTTTTGTGTTCAGCTTTATTTTGGTATTTCATAAGCCATTTCTTATATTTCCTGAAATCAACTTCAATTTCTTGTCTCCTTGCACAGCTTTACACAGTTTCACCTTATTTACTTTTGAGCGTAAATATCTCTCAGTTGGTCAGATCAGACTGATTCAAGAAGATGTAAGTTGTGTGGGGAAAGTGAGACACAAGAACATATAATATCTATTTGTAGCAAAAAACAGAAAGCAAAGCAGGACTAATCTGTCTTGAAATTGATAAAGAACAGAGGAATCTCTTAAGAAAACGACCCTCTTAAGACCCTTTGATGCATGTTAAAAGATTATTTTTTGTCATTTGAAGATAATCGTATTACTTACAAATACAGTGTTTTTTTTTGTTTGTTTGTTTTTGGGTTTTTAGCCTGTTTTTCTTGATTTACATTCCATATTATAGCCAACCACAATTAAAATCAAGAAGATGATCAACTTATGTTCACACAAGCCTATTTCTCTGTCGTCTGCTTTTTTAAGTAAAGCTATTTATTTTCACTTGGCTGTCTCATGCCTGTGTTTGGGTCTTAGACCATTACATAACAGATATTGAATTAGAGGTGGTTAAAAAAAGTTTTAAGCTTAGGGTCCCACAATTATGCAACCAAATTGTTACAATATATTCAGTACAAATTTTCCCGCTAACAGACTTTTTTAATCAGTTGAATTGCAGAGGACACATGTTCAGTTAAAAAAACAAAAAAACAAAAAAAAAAATGCTTTTTGCTACCTTAAACTGATTTTAAAAACAGATTTTCCATTGCAAAAAGCATTCATGAAGAATTTGGCATTGCATCCACTCCACCACAGACAATCTGTAACTGAGAATGGGAGACACTGTGAAGCTGTGTGGAAACAGTTCAACAAGATAGTCACCATCTGCTGAATAATCCTGAACCACTAAGTGTTTGGCACACAGAAAATTATCATGTCTTCTGAATCAAATGGAGAAACTGGCTTCCCAGTTGTGTGCGGTTCTGTCTGGATTGAAGTAATTCAAAACTACTTTCCTTATTTTCAAAGAAAGTTCTACTTTAGCTTGGAGGAAACGTATAAAGATGAACGTAACACAGGGTTGAATTTCTAAACAGCAACATTTCTCAAGAAAGCTTTCCAAGACTCCCCCCAGTGGTTTAACAGACGCATACATGGAAATATTCACAATACATCTGCATGTGCATGTGTGTGTGTGTTTATGAGTGTGAGTGTACCCACTAAATCCCTCCCATGTGTCTGCGAGCGCAGTGTGGTGATCTGTCTCAGCCACGGTAGTAGCGGTGTGTTTGAGTGACAGAGTAGTAGGCTACAGCAGAATTGAAGGGCTCCACGCAGTCTACCTCTTTCCCTTTTTCTGGCTCGACAGCATTATAATTGAGGTCCTCTGGATGTTGGCCATATGTACACAAGATTCCAGGCCTAATTTCAGTCTGCTATAATTCAAAGCCCACAACACAGAAAATGCTAACTTTTAATGTAGTAAATTCCATTTTATGTGAGCAGAGAGAAACCTATAGGGTCTTGTTTTAAAGTATGTAATTTGATAAAGTGTTGCAAGTAGCTGTAGGTAGCAACAAAACTAACTTTGATCCTAATGTCCTACATTAAGTTCAAATTCATATTTCTTTCAAGAAGACAATATACACTCCAAATAGCACAACCTTAAAAGTCAAGCACTAGAAATTCACCGTTACATTCCATCACTTGGATTGCCTTGCAAGTTCTCCTCTTGGCAAAAATATATAAGCACACATCCATGACAGCCTGAAAATCTTGACTCTGCGTGAACTTTGTAGCCTCAGTATTGATTTACTTTACAGCAACACTGGGGATGAACTTCAACATCCAAAGCACAAAAGGGAGCATTTTAGGGCCCACATCTTTGACCAAATGCCACGACTGAAATAATGCATTTTCTAGTTGAGCTCCAGCAGTGGACCTCTGCAGAGCAGTTCAGCCTAATGGATATAGCAGACACAGCTGGGTAAGACAATTGCACAATACCAAGTTTAGTAAAGTGTGTGGTTTAAAAAAATATATAGAAAGAAAGGAAAACACATTTTTGTACTAATGCCAATAAGTACACCAAGGGAGAAACAAACACTGGCGCACGAACATAACAGCGATATAAGTTTAGTTTCTGAAAAACAAAACTCCAAAGTTAGAATATTTTATTAATGTAATGGTGACAAGAGGCAGTTCTGTAAAATAAACTCTTGGTAAAGGAGCTCTCATTCAGAAAAACGCAATATTCTCCATTGCATCCGATTCACAGATTATGTTTAGTAATTTCCACTGGAACTTATGTCCATATATCAGAAACAGTAAACATGGATGAAGGTGCTCTGGTAGGCTAAGATTATTGAACTTTTTGACCCAAATGCAATTTCTGTGTGGCAGGATGCTAAAACTAAGCCTTAACACCAGGCATAGTGTGAAACACGGTGGTACCATCATGCTGTTAAGATGCTTTTCTGCAGGATGAGCACAAGCTAAATACAAGGCAACCCTTCACAAAAACGGTTCTTGAGCCTACAAAAGACTTGAGACAGCACCATCCTGGAGGACAGTGACCCTAATCAGACAGAAAGATCTACAATGGCATACTTCAGCTTGAAGCGTAATTATGTGTTAAACTGGCCCCATAAAAATACAGGCCTAAATCTATTTTAAAATTTGTGGCAATGTTGTAAAATCTGTCTGACCTCGAGCACATCACCACTCATTCATGCTCTCTTTGTTGTTCCTCTTCTACCCACCTCACTGTTCCTTCCTTCCGCCTCAGCACCATGGGGAGCAGAGCCCTTTCTCACTCTGCTCCCCAACTCTGGAATTCTCTACTTCCTGATATCCGCAATATTGACCCCCTTCTTACTTTCAAATCACAACTCAAGTGGCATTTGTTCTAGTTGGCCTTTTCATTGTAATTTCTTTTTTTTTGTTTTTTTTTTTCTTCAGCATCTGTTTTTATTTTTGGTTTGTTTTTGCATTGTTTTTTTCTTGTAAAGTATCATTGAAAGGAACTAACATATATACTGCACTAGCTAATAGGAGAATAGAGTCAATGAAAATGGAAATGAATTTTAATGTAAAAATAAATTAAAATTAATTTTCATTGACTCCATTCTCCTCTGACAAAGATGAATGGGGAGAAATTGCAGCCTCTAGCTGTCTGAAGCTAGTAGAGAAAAGACTTGCAGCTGTAATTGCAGTGAAAGGCGGTGCTACAGATATTAACTCATGGTGATCTGAGTACAAATGCAAGCTATACTTGTTCTAATCACCAATTAGAACAAGCATGCACTAAAAACATGCACTATTTTCCTTTCCACTGAATAGTTAAATCCCACTTTGTGTTGAACCATTACAAAAAAATTCTAATAAAATGTATTGGAGATGGTGGCTGTACTGTGACAAAATGTGGGAAAAAATCCAAAGCAATAATTACATTTTCTCGGCACTGTATGTGTTTAAGATTGTTAGTAATAACTGTAGCAGTGGCCTCATTTTTCTTCCTAAATCCTTCAAACTAAGCCTGTCAACCAAACAATACCAAAGCAGTAGGTTTGAAGCAAATACCTTTCTGAACACTTTGTTAGATGAACTGAATTGAATGCTGAAAACATCAGGGCTGTGATTCATCTTCCTCTCTGTTATTCACACCTCATAATGGAAAATGTGTTCCATTTTGCTCAGAAAGCATATTTGCCAAAATGTACCTGACTTCTCAGGTTTCTCTGAAGTATTATTTACGTCTTGCACTGCTGTAAAACCAAACACATCTCTGGTTAGGCATGTTCCACTAAAAACAAAAGCAAACTTCTGTCTCTCATCTTGAGCAAACAGACACCAAATGTGATAAAACGACACTTACGAAAAAAACCTTTTTGAATTTGGAAGTAGTGGAAACTGCTGCTGCATATGAAGCTAAAACAACTGCTTGGCAAAAGACTGAACTTCCAAGATACAACATTTGATCTAGTAATATGTACTTCAGAATTGTCCGTATAAAGCTGCAAACATACATATTTTTAATCTTGAGTTATGTCTGTAATTTACCAAGATCATTTCACTTACTCAGAGAACAGCTTGAGGTCTAGCAGCATAAATCAAAATACAGTAGAATATTCCTCAAAAGCAATGGGACAGCTGACCTACTTTAATAAACACAACTAAATTTTTATTATCATCAGACAAAGAGGGACAACTATAGTGACAGACTTTGTAAAATGAGCATGTCAAAATTCCAGTTAACTCAAAGAAAACGTCTGTGGTTTCAAGACCATGCCAGCCAAGCGAGGCTCAGAGGAGCCATAATGGAAACCACAGACAGAACAGCAGATTGCCTGGACATGAGGATGACAGGCTTAGCACAAAGCAAACTAAAATGCTATGAATGTTGGCCAAACTAAGTGCTGCGTTTCTGTGCCTCACATTAGTCTTTGAAACCTCGCTCCGTGTGCATGTAAAAAGAGCAGGAAAAGCCATCATGGGCCTCCACATGCATGTGTGCTCCCCTGGTCATAACAAACACTGTGTTGAAAAGGCACACTTTCTCTTTTTTCCCCCTCTGAGCCCTTTAGCCAGAGTATATGAGGGTGCGTGACAAGAAGAATCATCTTCTTACCACATCAAGAGCAGCATGGGTCTGTTTAACTATTTGTTTAAAATGTTCTAGCTAAAATAATAATGATATATTTTAAAGTGAAACTTTTTGTCACTGCACTGGCAGCAGCATACAGTACTGCATCAGTAAAAACACATGTGCATTTAGTTACAGTACCAGTGATGCAAGAAGACAACAACTAAAACAAAAGGTCAGCGTATGCGAGAATACTTGAAGTACCAGTGTTTTCTGAAGTGATATTCTGTTGTAAACATCCGGACGTCTACCTGTAATAGATAACTCCCTTGGCATTTTCATTTTTAGGGATCTAGATTAGATGCTTCCAAGAGCTGAAGTTAAACACTTGTTAAAGAGGGGAAAGGACCAAAGTGGACATCCTCCATATTAAAACCAACCTGATCTCCAAACATCATAGTGGTTTATGTAAACACTACTTTATGAAAAGTCATCACATTTGAAATACGTGGTTATTTACACAGGAAACTGAGGTCGGCCAAAGTGTTCCACAAATGACCCTCCTGTATGAAACAAATTCTTTGCACTCAAGGAAAATGAAGGCGATGTAAAAGTAAAAAAAACCTAAACCATAATAACTATAATAATTTTCCTTTTTATCTCACCTTACTTTTATATCACAGAGTTGGTCTGGCTGGTAAAAACATGTTTTCCACTATCAGCATGTGTTTCACACTGAAAAATCATTAGTGCTGCATAGCCTCCGACCTTTATTTCCCATGAAAACAATCACATCAGTGTCGGTAATTGCCCTATGAAGCGTATTGATGCTTAGCATTTGCTTAAACTGTTTTGACTATTTCTTTTAGATTTTGTTCACAGGTGGCCTTTATTGACACCAAGCCAAATGGGGAAGGAAGTAGCAAGAGGAGAGGATGGCTATGAAGCAAATAGTCTGGAGTTGGAAGTTGAACCAGAGGGCTGTTGTCTCAAGGAATAATAGCCTTTAAATAAGGTACTTATGCTCTACTGCTGAGAGCATAAGTACGGTTTTAAGAACTTTCTTCGTAAAACCGTGCCATGGCGGTTTTAAGAAGAAAATTGTTTTAAGAGTCTGGTAGGGTCTTGTCTCCTCCCAAACTGTTAAATCCAACTCTGAGACCAGCTATTTGGTTCAAATGAAGATGCCAAAGTAGGTTTAATGACTTGTTTGTTATGGTTTTACAAAACCAATTCCTTTGAGTGCTTTTAAGAATTCAAGTACTTTTAGGATTTAAAAGAAGTTTCTGGAGTGGAAAAAAACTGGACATCTCCAGAGACTGAATATGGAACAGAAAGTTTTATAAAACACTGACTTTATTCAAGCAGGCTTTCTTCTTTTCCAGTGTGATTTAAGCCGAGTCTGCATGCAAACATAAAGTTCTGGACTCAAATTGGTGCTAAGGTTTTGTTATCTGTATGAACACAACTCAGCATATTTGTCGTGGCCAACTGCTCCATAGCAACCGACACAACCACAACTCGGGTGCGAGGTGATGGAAGCCTGTGGAGGTTTAATGAATTTATTAATTGAGGGAAAGGAAGAGCACATTCACGGCTAATGAACATAAGTCTGCCGTCACAGTCATTGTGCCGTCATGTGGAACCGTTTGGTTTGGGCTCAACTGGCGCAGGAATGAGGCGTAAAAAGCGCTGCAGCGGCTCAGAGGACAATAACTTCATGCTGCACAGTTCGAGAGGAATGTTTTCGTCCCTGGGGGGCTTTAATCACAAGCGACAAAAACGGGCTGTAAATCTCTCCCTCTTTTTTTTTCCTTTCCTTTCTTTTCTTTGGCCGCTCTTCAAAGTATAGGCTATGTGCGGGACTTTTGTAATCTTACAAAGAGTTAGAAGTGGGCAAACAAAAATGTCTCTTTTCAGAAAAATCTAGGAACTATTATAGACAACTTTTCCGAGTTAAAAGGAACGTTTCAGCCACCTAAATGCAAAACAAAAGTTGACATAATCCTGTTTTATTAAGTTTTTGCAAAAGCATTGACAACAATTTAATGGCTATTCTCAGATATTTAGACTGCACTGACAGTCAAGCCCATCTAATCAGGGAGGGAGAAGATTCTTACTGTGAATGATACTCACATTCATCTGTTCCTCTGTGCTGTTTTTCATGCAGAACTACAATATATCCACACTCTTATAAGTTCCCCGTTATGAAGCACAACGTGAAAGTTGCATCCATCCCAGAAAAAAAAAAAAAAAAACTAGTTGGGTCTCCTTCTTCAGTGGGTCAGCCTAAGGAGATCTTCTTTGCAGAATTAGTTTCTTTCAAGAAATCCTTCACAACCTCTTTCGGACTTCTTCACGGAAAGTGAAAATGCAAACTTGCGGCAAACTTTCCTCATCCAGCGAACGCTCTGAGCTCTGCGGCAGCCTCTGCCTCTGTCTGTGCGGCTGCAGATTCGCTGCTGCGGCTGCTGCGCGCTAACTGAGACCAAGTGATGTGGGGGCCGAGCAGTGGACGTCCGTCTCCAAATTCTGATTTATTCAACACGTGACGGGCTGCAGCCTCCTGCTCCTCTCCTCTTCAGCGCTGCTGCTGCTGCTGCTGCGGCTGTGATTGCTTTAAGGAGACACCGCAAGGAGGCAGTCCAGGTTTGTGCTGAACTCTGGTGCCACCAACCTATCCAAAAGAGAATTGTAAGTCACTTCATGTGCTACTATTTCAATACAAACACACACAGTTGCGTCCAAATATATTAGAAGTATTATTACAAACTTAATTTATTGTAGACGTTCAAATGTTATGTATTTTCCACTCGTATTTCAAGTGTTTATTTTTTTGTTTATGTTGATACTTATGGCTTACGTATAATAATAAAACAATTATATGTGAGCAGGAGAGAGCATGATTTATGACTGAAATATTATTTGAAGGACATGTTATGACACAATCGTGGGGAGATTATGTGGCAGTTTTCCCGTAGTATTTGACACTTCACAGAGAGGGCCATTCACAAAAGGCCATGGCAAATCAAGTTGGCTGTTTGCATACTTCTGTGTCCAGTCATACTACAGAAATGTTTAGTAGAAGGAGAAAATATGTTGCAAAAGGAACCAGGTGCTCCCTGGACGAAGACAAAGGAGGGCTGGACCGAAACTTTGATGCAACTCCTCTTTTCAAATGAGTGAATATTGGATTTCAACTTAAAATCAAAGCTCAAAACCCAGTAATTAAATTACTGAAGAGAAAAAAAACTTAAGTGCTTAATGACAACAACAAGCACATTGTGTTGATGATGATGCATGGATTTCAACATCAGGAATGCACAAACAATATTTTCAAAACCACACTGAAGAAAATAAGCTAACAATTCCACTTTGTGTATGGATGGATGTCATCACATGAGCCGAGCCGAACAGCTGGCTTTAATAAATAATGTTGAAGATGGTAAACTTTTAACAGATTTTCACATAGATTTTGAAAGACTATAGTTGCTTAGGGATCATTCTTACATATCTGAGTGAGAGTTTGACTCCCAAGCCATAATGACAAGTCTTCAAAATTTTCCTGGGTACAAATCTGTTTGAGTTTTCACTGTGCATTTTCACCACTATTCTCCACTGTTTGTATCACCTAAACTGTTTTGTGATGCGCTGGAAACCTTCAAAACAATAATGAAACTAGAATGAAATCATATCAACAACCTAAGATCCTGGGATCCTAATACTCAATGTTTACATTCGCTCGTTAAAGTGGCTGGAAACAGATGCACATTTATACAACCATACCTCTTTGGAAAGCAGAAGTAGAACCTCCTCCCCAATCAACAAGTATGCAGCAAATAGTTTTCGAATGGTACTTGCAAAATAAAACACTTGTCTTTTCCAGCCGTCATTACACAGCACACCCAATAACCGCTGTACATACAATGACTGCTGTTTTGTTGCAGCTGAAGCTAGCTGATCAAACATGCTGGAGCTCCACTTGGGTTGCTAGGCAAGGGATGTTGCTCGGCTGGAATTTCTAGTAACGCTGTGGTACTAGTTGATTGTGATTTAACAAATGGGAGGTTTTTGAAACAGCTCATTTTCCAGACACCAAAAAATATTAACTTGTAGCCAAAAACTGTAGCCAAAGCTTTCAGTGCTTTGGCTATTTTTAGATGCAATTGAAACCCCAAAAAAGTATAAAAATGTGCAAAATGTGAATTTGGCATGATAGGTCCTCTTTAAGTTTGTTACAATGATGCTTTATGAGTGATGAAAAACTGTAGCAGATTGTCTATTTTGAAAACTGCCCAGACTGGTGACACAATCTATAAAATTATTTTGACATGAGAGAAAAACCTTCAAAAAACTTATCAGACACAATGTAAACAACTGTAATGTAAAATAATGGCTCTGGCTTAAGGACACTCAGGCTCTTTTCCAAGGGCTAATTTACTACTGCCCTAATATCCTCAACAAAAACACAGCATCATGAGAAGGCCCAGCCATCATATACAAAGCATTTTCCCTCAGATGTTAGTAGTCAAGGAGCCCCCTGGGGGTATTTTTCATCTAAAGTCTAGAAAAGAAACAAAGCCTGCAACTTTTCCTGGGATCTTGTGACTCTTGAAAGGCGCATCGGCTGCATCATCTGTCAGCTCCCTGGAGGAAGCCCACTTTTATCTCTTGTAGTGCAGGAGTCATAACTGTGCCTTGCTACCTTGTCAGTCATTGGAAGCATTAAAACAGACTGAACCTGTGCCATGTTTTGTTTCGACCTGGTAAATGAGAGCACAACAAAGTGCTATCTGCTGTGCCAGTGCCGTACTGAGGAACATCTGATACCGTTTGGATGCATCTTCAGGATTTATGTCGTGATCACAAAGAAAAAAACATCATAGTTACTCTTGGTTAAACAAAATAAAGTAGTTTGATTTATAGTAAACAAATCCAATGACAGTACACATGATTTAAAGTAATGGTGCAGAGGTATTGTTTTGTATGCTGTGAATAGGAAAACCAAGCCATAAATGAAAAGTGATTGGACAATGTGTTCCCTGCCAGAGCACAAGATTTTTTTCAGCTAAATCTTTTTTTTTTTTCCCCTCCCGGCAGCCCATTCATCTACCCCCACTATGTGAACCTCTCCATCACAGAGTGGAATGACTTCCAGAGGTGCCAGCTTCTCATTATAACTGTGACAGCAGTGTACGCAAACTCACATAGACATTTATGCACCTTCCAAAAAAGCCTTGATAGCCCAGTACTTTGCTTCCACAGGGACAATCATCCACTCTACCTGCAAAAACTGTCACAGTTTCAATTCAGGAAATTAGATTTTGTTTTAATATACATCTTGTTTGGACATAAAGTTTGATAGTGTTCAGAAAGGATAATAGACCACAATGCATAAAAAATGCAATGTCTGCTTAACTTAATTACAGGATTTAATAGAAGTTACAGTACAAAGGTAGGGCTACACAAAAATATGTGTAAAAAATGACAAAAAACACTTTTTATTCAGTTTTCTGTCTTCACAAAAACTAATGAGACAGTTTTTGATGAGAGTGATGTGGTTCTCTACCCAGGGAACCAATCAGCCAGGTGGCAGCAATACCATTCAGTTAAAAAAAAAGAAACAAATCTCCTGCTTTACAAATAAGTTCTATTTTGTTTATTTCTATTTCCGGTCAAAGTGGAATGGCTACTCTCCTATGGTGTGCATGGTATGAAAAAATATGGCGGTGTACCGTGGTTAAAGTTAGTATCTGAATTGGATTTGAAATCTAAAGTAAACTTCAACTATCAAAGTGCTTTGTTTTTTTCTTTTATAAAAAATATCCAATGCATTTGATTATGTCTAGTTCAAAGTCCAAAATGCCTGGACAGGCCACAATTAAACTGAGTCGCTCTTGTTGCTCGCCAGGGTTCCATTCATTCAAGAACCACTGTTATGTCTGGTTTACAGTGCAAGCTAAAGTAATAAATGAGATGAGATTATTTTTCTCTGGCTTTTTTGAGGAAGGCTGAAGGCACTTATCAAGATTAATTTTTTGTCTGCAAATTCATTTCAGTATAAGTCTTATAGACTTATAGACATAAGACTTATGTATTGTCAAATTTCCTGTTACCATTCTTATCAGAAAACGTGAGGATGAGAGAATTGTCTTCCACTATGATGTATGCTCAAAGATGAAAAGATGTACTGAAATTAAAATGTCAAACTGATTCATTTTGTTATGGGTTCAGGTAGATTAGTACAGACTCTGTGAAAATGTATGAGCACATGTATAATGCACTGACTGTAGCTCAGAGCCCATAGATACTTATTTCACTGCTCCTGTGAGTCATAACAGATCATGAATAAAAACTAAGGTGTGGTAATGAAGAATAAATCTGCAGTTCTACTTTGAGGTTAGACCCTGTCCACATCACAAGGTTGTAGTCCTAGTAATTTTTCTGTCATGCCTATTTTAGAGATATTAAACCATGAATTGGAACAAAAACCACAGTGCTTGGCTCACTGAGCCCTGCTCAGAGGCTATGGCAGAAATAATAAACAGATCAAATTTAATCAGTGATAAAGTTAAGAGCAGAAAAGCTCAGTCTACCAGAAAAAGTTACTGTGATCTACAACAAAAAGGATCCCAGCTTAAAACCCTTTGAACTGGTGTACCACAGACAATGGCCAGGATCACTTTTTCAGTTGTCCTTTAAAACATTTGAATTTCTGTATGTTTCATGTTTATTTACTTTTACTTTTTAATTTCTCACAAAGACAATTGTGTGTGTGTTTGTAGCTGATATTTAAACTTAGCCCTGAGTTGAAGGATATTCTCTGAGAGCAGTGCTGCTTCCACTGTTCATGTCACTGATCCTATTCATCAGCCAGATTATCTGTCTTCATTGTGTTAATCCTACTACATTCTTACAAGTTATGATTCTAGTAAAAAAATTTAAAAAATCACAGCTTTATCTTAATCTCCCAGGATCCTCTAACAACCTACCTTGAGCTTTAATCTTTATTCATGGCTCACCCCATGACTCAAATTCTCTGTTTTGAATCTCAACTCAATCCACTAGAGTTTGTCAATGGTCCATTAGAAGAACATAACATCATATAACTCACCTGTCTGTTTGTCCTCAGCAACAACACTAGTAATACATAGTATTAGATTAGCCAGCTTTATGGAAGAAGAAAGATTCATCATTCACTTACTTCTCCATTAAATTTTTTATCTGACTTGGGATCAACCTTACTTTCCCTGTCTTGGTAAAAATATAAGAAATAATCAGTACACAACTCAGCTCCAATCAGTTTACCAGAGCTTCATAAATTCCCTTCTTGCTTTTCAGAATATTCCCCCGGACTGCTGATTAATATTACTGCCTTCTCTTTCTTAATCTTTGCTGTCAGTCACAGTGAGCAGCACTTGAGTAACAGATTCAAGAAAGATAGATAGATAGATAGATAGATAGATAGATAGATAGATAGATAGATAGATAGATAGATAGATAGATAGATAGATAGATAGATAGATAGATAGATAGATAGATAGATAGATAGATAGATAGATAGATAGATAGATTACTATAGACCTACATTTTTAGATAAAGTACCATTTTCAATATTCCAATTACCTTTCAATAGTTTGAAAATCTGTTTTTCTTATTTATTTTATCATTTTATTTTATTATTACTTAGTTTATAATTAAAAATAGTATTTTAGCTAAAATTCACAGTTACTAAAACACAAATTATCTTGCACAACACATATTGTTATTTTAGACAGGATAATCTCTTAATTTTAATTTAAAAGTGGATAAAGAGAGATTGGACTTGCCAGCTATTGGGATCAAAACATTTTGGGAAGTATTTCTATGACATGGGTTAGCTATGAATTTATGAGAGTCGGGTACTTATCTCAACAAGAGGTATGATGTAGACCTTTACTGAGACCAAACACTAACCAGAAGCCCTGTCAGAACATTTCCTGCAGACTGTTTTGCATGTGTGGTAATATGAGCTCAACTTTTGTGAACGTTACCTCTGAAAGATGGAAATGGGACAAGTTCATAGGTTATTTGAAACGAGCTGTATAAATCAATTTAAGAAATTTGAGACCAGTTCACTGCATATTTGTCCATATTCACTGTATGCACTGTAAGGACTTATTCTACATAGAGCTACACTGTGTGATCCTTTCAGGAGGATATATGGTGTTGAGTGCCCAGATGGTTTTCATTTGTGTGAAAAAAGATCTAGGAGCTCCTTGCTTTTAGTCATGAGGTTAATTAATAGATTTGATCGATTTCTGCTTCTGCATACAATGAACTCGGTTTCTCTCTCTCTGTCTCTGTTTCTCTCTCTCCTTTTATATATCTATATCTATATATGTACCTATATCTATATATGTACCTATATATATATATATATATATATATATATATATATATATATATATATATATATATATATATATATATATTCAAAATTTGTGATATTTGTGATATTCACATGAACTAATAGTGCCAAAGTAAAAAATAAAAATACTGTGTCTGCCCTAAGTCTGGAAAAAAAAGTCTATTACTTTTTTTTTTTTCCAGGGGGTTGGAATAGTAATTGGGGGAAGGCAGGTATTTTATCAGTGTGGATACTAAACTCCTTCCTCTATTTCCACACTGAAATAGAAGACAAACAGAATAAATTCAGGATTATCTCAAGGAAAGAGCGAGCCTAGTTTTCAAAGGATCATATTTGTTTTCTTCGCTGAATTTCATTCCAGAGGTGAAATTTAAATTTGGCAGAGCCCTCCTTCTCCTCGACAGCATACACTTCAGAGGAATGATTTGTTTATGTGCAACAAATTGAACTCAAATATGTGTGACTCTACGAATGCAAAACAGAGCTATGGTTGACAGAGATCCTCAAAATGACTGTAAATATTCAATCTAAAAAAAAAGTCCCTTCACCACGTAGTGACATTATGTGTTTCATACATTGTTTTGACAACAATGTTTTCTGTTACAACAAAGCAGTAAGCTGCTTGTTGTGTATGAGTCACTCGTTTCATTGCTATTTACTGGATGTCAACAGATTTTATATTGTTTATAGTTGCCACAAGGAGACGAAGCTAAGCATGTCTAACATCTGTAATGTGTTACTGCAAGAAAACTTTGCAGTGCCCCATGATGGCCTGGCAACCTGTTTGGTGTGCCTCTTACCCAGTGATGGATGGCTGCATGGATTTGTAGTCTTTATATATATTTGTAGGGGTTTTCAACTAATCCAAATCTTCATTTAGAAACTCATGGTGTCATGATCCGTTGGACTTTTTGGAATTTTTTTCTGAGGTTTTCTATTTTTTTCATTTGAACCTTGTGTTTTGCAGCTTTTAATGATTTTGCTCTTTTTATGGATCTTGACTTCTCCTGTTTTCTTTTCTGTGTATTTATTCCGAATCAGTCATTTTTTCCTCCTTGTAGTCATGCTCCCCAAAGTGTTGTTGTCTATTTAGCTAGCTGGACTCACTTTTCCTTGCTGCAGTAATTGACATGTTCTGTGTTTTTCTGTGGGTTTATTTTGAGTTTCTGTGTCCTGAGTTCTCTGTGTTGTCCTCCCCCTTATTGCTCCCAGGTGTGTCTTGTTCCCTGATTACCTTCTGTGTATTTAGTGTCACCTGTGTTCTTTGTTCCTTGCCGGGTCCTTGTCGTAAGTCGTCTCCATTCATGTACCCTGATTGCTACCGCTGTTGAACCCTTGTCTCTGCTCAGCCGTGCTGCCAGGTTTTTGGACTGTGTGTTTTCTGAATTGTTAGCCATTAAACCACCATCTTACCTGGACCTCATATCTGCCTCACCACCTTCACACTGCATCTCTTGACAGTAATTACTCTTTCCTCGTATTTAATCCTCCACTCTTAATGGACTCCCTCTGATTTCTCCTCCTGTATCCTCATGGTTTGTGGCTCAGGGTCCTTCTACTCCTTTTAGTAATGCATCAAAATTATCCTGCATTACCTCTTGCCTGCATTTGGGTCTCATAAAAACTACAAAATGGGGCACGCGTTTGGTGCTCCATACTTCTGGTTTATACTGTTGGAGCACAGATTTACCCAACAACAGTACATTTCTATATCATTATCATCACCATCAAACTAACCTTACATTATTTTATTGTTCATCTTTATCATAACCCAAATAGGTGTTACCATTTAACTGCATTTTGCACTTAAATTTTACCCAGACATTCCCTTGTTGGAAATGCACTGATTTTTATTTATTTATATACATATATTTTTTTTTTTTTACCATTTTCTCTGTTCTTTCTTCTTATTTTACAATTAATGTATTGAGGGTTTACTGTATTTTCTCAACAGGTCAAACAAGTAATAGTTTGTATAGAATTTAAAGCAGTGAATCCCACTATCTGTTGCAAATACCTGAAAAACAGAAAGTTTGAATTCTCCATTTTTTTCTGTAATTAAGTTGTGATTCTAGAATACAACTTCACTGCACCATAGAACTACTTTTTATTTCTTAATACCTAACCTTTAGACTCCTACCCCTTTTCTTTGCATCTGATTGAAGAAGAACTCTCCTCAGGATTCCCTCCATGTCCCATTGTACACTTTCCTGTCTCTCCATATATTGACATAATTGGTAAGTTTTTATATTACCCTATACTTCTATGTATGGTGGCTCTTACCATTCCTTTATTAAATATGATACAGTAGGACACCTGATCAAACCAAAACGACTTTAAATAATCTCTAATATTAAATATCAGTCACACAATCACAGTTCTATGACTGGACTATGAGTTTATTGTAGGAAATTATCACCTAATTCATTAGTAGTCAAAGAGGTTTGAAGTTGTCACAAAACCTCCCATTAATGAAGTCTCATTTTTGTATTCAAAAGCATGAAATTCATAAAAGCAATATAATGTAAACATACGGAACCTTCTTAAAATATCTGCCAAATAACGAATGTTATTTGGATTTTTTTGAAGAATTTTTTGTTCCTGTAGTTTTATGGTAACAGCTGCAATGTATATAGCAACACTGGATTCCCAAATATTCTTTATTCCTCAGATTCATTGCTTCAAAAAACAGATTGAACTGTTTTTGGGCCACTCTGCATTCTGGCTTATAACAAAGACACCTACGGCCAAGACTGCTCTCTAATTAATACACTATCAATCACATCGTCTGACATTTTGTTTTCCTGCTGGACGAAATTCCTAAGACTTTCCTGGGGGTCTGACCAATTCTGATGGAGATCATCTTTATTCCTGAGGAATGCATTGTGTATTGGAGACAAGGAATGCACAGCTCTGAGGGCGATGCCCTGGAATTTCCAGAACAATTAAATTGCTCAAGCAAACAGTTCTTTGAAGGAAAAGAACCTTCAGCAAAAAAAAAGGGGTGTAATCTCATTACTTCACATCTACTAGTGCTGTCACTTGAGAACGTTCAGATTTTGTTGTCTATTCGTTCCATCTTTTTCTGAGCAATAAGATTTGGCACTAAAGTGAGCAATCACAGTCAGGGTCAGAGCAAAAAAAAACCTGAGGGAATTCCTTCATGTCTTTGCCATGGTAGCCTTATTGAACTTTGCTAAATCATGAAAGCATCACGGATGACAGGATAAACAGGAATAATTTAGAACCATGAAAACTATTTTCCCTGTCCTGAATCAGTGGCTGTGATCATTTTTCTTGGCAGATGTGAAGCTTTTTGGTTGGTTCCACAGGAAACATGACTGACCCACACCCACCTAAAGCCAGTAAATTATTCTTCCTTATTTATAGTGCAGATAATAAAAGTCATATCATTTCTCATTTCCTCTAAGCTGAATAAACAAGGATTTTTTGATAAAAAGTAAATAAATATAGTGATGTGTAAACATTTAGTAAATTAGATTGTGAAGAAGCTAAACAGTTCTATGAAAGACACGAAAAGTTAATGTGTTAAGATTTTGTCTGCTTAAAAAATAACAGATGTGCAGTTAATAATATTATCAACTACATCAAGTGTTGGATCGCAAATGTTTAAATGGTCATGCTGGTGGTTTAAATGGCCATGCTCCGCAGCAGACATTTGTATAACGAGAAACAGAATGGAACATTTAGAAATGGTTTTCGATTTTGTGAAAGAATAGCACAAAAAGCTGTTGGTTATCCTGTTTTATATTAGAGTTAAAATATGTAATAGCCACTGGCAAGAAACCGAGGATGTTATTACTGAGCAGAATTAAAAGAGCAGACACCTGGGTCTTGTTGCATAAAATTTGACAGCACTTTCTTTTTCCATTTTAGGCAACCGATTTGCATTAATAACATCATTTAAGTGAATGCCTTTGGTTGGTTTTCATTTTGTTGCACAATTAAAAGATGTGCCTACTTTGAGTTCCAGATGCAATCTATGTTTTTCTAACATATTTGCACAAATATTTAATATAAATTCTAATATAAAAAAAACTCAATATATTATCAACTAAACAATAAGAAAAAATTTTTTTAGGTTGTTCATTAAATGTGCTTTTATGCTAATCATTTCTGGTGAAGGATAAACTTTTATTTTCACTTAAAATGCCTACAATTGCACACATATACATTGAACAGCAACAGTAGTTGATGCAAACATTAACAATGGAAAGGAGGTTTGTCATCCAGAACATCTGCCTGAGGGATAGTTAGACCCAAGTTTAACTATCCCTCCAAGTTCACCATGAAAGCAAACCGCAAGATCCTAAAACAAGTCTCCAAAAACAATTGAAATACACTAATTTTGGCCAATTAACATGTCAAATTAAACTTAAATAGCCCATTGAAAACAAACAACCATTTAACCTAATGTGTAACTGAAAGATGTGGAATCTACTTACGCACTGGGAGAACATCCATTCAGAAAGGCTCTGTCCTGACTGTGAGGATCTGGTTCATTCATCCAGATAACTGCGAGAATCTATGGATGAATTGAATATTGTGTTCTAAGGTCTCCTCAAATTTAAAGTAGAAGTATGAAATGTTAATTTCCCTTTTGGGGTAAAGTATATTCATTCATTGTATCTTTTATTGCCTCATTGTGTCATTTTATAGCGCAATCAAGTCACTGTTACCTTTTTTTGCACAGCTGAATGGTTGCCACGGGAGAATAAAGGATTTCTCAAACACGGTTGAAAGAATCAAAGCAACACCCCAGAAATGTTTCTGATGAGAGACTAACATTATAACTAAAACTTTACATAACACTGTCCCTTTAAGAGCAGGGGCTTATGTTGATGCTGCACAAGTATTTGGAAATGTATTGACATCAAAGGACCACGAAGACCCAGCTTTAACTACACACATTCGTCTCTGAAGGTCTGGACAGCAAGTCAGTTATCTGTGAAACCCTTCAAAGCATGAAATACAGCCTGTTGCACAAATTAAATCCATCTTGGGAAACATAATAAATGCTTGTCAAAAGTTTAAAAACAATTCTAAACAGCAAAGCCAGAGAAATCAATGGCACGCTTGGACAAAAAGGTAGAGCACGACGATGATGTGGAGTAAATGTAATATATGAGGCACCCATGGGAAGATTCTACATCAGTATGTCGTGTTTTAGTATTAGTCATGCACAGATGTTAAACATGAGAGCTGCTATTTTGTGAAAAGCCACATGTGCTCTGGTTTTCACAAACACTATATTCAGTAGCACTTTAAAATTGCTACAGAGCCCATGATCAGGCTTGAGCATTAAAGATTACAAATTATTGCACCCACAAAATCCTTTTAATGTGGAAATTATTTCATAAGCCTTTATTTAAAAATAACTCCATCCTCTTTAACCCTATTGATGAGTCACTCAGGATTTAAATCACAACCTTCATGAAGCAAAACGATTTTTTCCTTAATAATCAACTTAAGAATCTTCAACTAAATAACTCAGAAGTGGTTCAGATGGCAAAACCGATTCAGTAGCAGCCTGACTACAGCTGTTTGAAACATCAACATGTTGAAAAGGCAGCCTTGGCCTTTTTGAAGAAGACAAGTTTTCAAGGTTTATTTCCCAACATTTGACTATGTGCTTCATCATGTACTTGTGCTGAACAATGTGAGTAAACAAATAAATCCAAACAGAAAAAAATACCAAATGAGTCATTAAAAATATGAGATCAGAGAAATTCAAATGAAATGACTGGATCAAACAGCTTTCCTGAGAATTCGACTCTTACACTGTAATTGAGATTTATACTCATTTTCCCACAAATATTTCAATTAGAAGTGAAAGGCACAAGTCTGAAGCAATTTCACCCATATTTCCTCCATTGAATTGTGCAGTTGTAAGGGATTGATTAACAATTATAACAACTCGCTGAAAAGCCTCAGAGAGATTTATCACAAAGTGCCATTATAGCACAGATAACCTTATTAACTTCCTTCTCTACACGTTCTCACATTTCACTGCCTCATTTCTGGACCTAAATGTCAGCGATAATAAAGCAGCCTTCAGCAATCTTCTGACAGCTAGAAGAGCATCCACTTTGAGAACAAACTAATCCTGGAGAGAAAGGACTGCATAAATAATTCTTGTACACTTTAAATTTGAAAAAAAAAAAAAAAAAATTATATATATACAATCTAGGTTACTCATAGTTTGTTTTTATGTCCAAGCTGCCGGAGAGACCTGAGGAAGATTTAGAGCCAGTAAAAACAGAAGACCCCTCTTTGATGTACAGAATGGAGCCGTTTTATACCTATGAATGAGCTATGAAGGGTCATGGTGAGGGTAGGTTACTGAACCTTGCTTCAGATGTCATGCTTGGTCAGACTGGGCCAAAGATGTTGTTTTAATAGGGTGCAAAGAGAGAGAGCAGGCAGAGACAGCAGAGGAAAAGAAAAACAGGGTGTAATGTCCACCAAAGTGTTTTTCTAATCACCACAGGGAGTCTGTGGGAGTGAAGGATTCTCTCCAGACCTGAGAAGGTCTGGTTCTAACGTCATTTACACTTCATGACTGTGTCTACGCTACAGCCGCTCTCTAGGTGTCTGTGCAGTACCAGGCTTACATGGGAAATCATTTCTTTAAGAATTTATCAGTCAATTTCCCACTTGCCTCCTTTCACAGTTTGCAGTGTGCATAAATGTATCAATCGGGAAAACAATGCAACACAATTTCACGGCAATACATTGTGCAGCAAAAGCAGACAAGATCAATTTCATAAAATATTATGAAATCTTTATAATTTTTTCAAAATTTGTGAAAAGACAAGATGAAATTTGACTTGACTCAAAGGTTTGTCAACAGAGCTTTCAGGATTTTGTACATTCTGCTTATGTGCAACATGACAGAAAACATCCAAGCCTGGCTAAAATTGACCAAATCCTTGTGAGAGAATGCGTTATGTTATGATGAAACTATTCCTGGATTCTTTGGTCACAACTCCCACACAAAAAAAAACCCCACCTCATCCCACAGTGAAGAGGGGTTGTGGCAGCATAATGCCCTGGGGTAACCTTTCTTCAAAATAGAGTTGAAAGTGAGTTATATGAATTATTAATAGTTCCAAAAAAAAAAAAAAAAAAAACTGTTTCTGCCACAAACCTCAAAAGGAATTAAATTTTTTGCATCACAGTGACTCCTAGTGAATGTCTAAAACCATCCAAGGATGGCTTCACTGGATACATAGTTTTTAATTCAAATCTTTTGAAAGTAACTAGAGGATGCCTAAAGTTGGCCATGGACATGAAATTTCCTCAACACTGATTGATTTGGAGAACCTTTCAAGTGACAGACTTGCGAAGTCAAAGTGTGCCATGTCATTGGGTCCTGTCAAAAAAAATGTTGCATTATTTGTCATTATCTCTGTTCAACTGAGTATTAGTTGAAAATAAAAATTCATGCACATTGGTTGTTGCATTTCATGGTTGTTCATTTTTACAATTTCATTTTGAATTCAAATATGTTTATTCGAATTCTATTGAAGGTTTAAAGACACACAGGCTAACTTAAATAGTAATATTTCAAATTATATTCAACACAATTTTTTTGCTATATTGCAAATAACTTGAACAAATATGTATTTCTTTACACAGAAGAGAGCGTTTTCAATAATAATCCATTTGTTACTTTATTCTTTTTGTCACACATAAAGGTAACATGGAAAAATAAACAACTTGCATGCTTTTATTTACAGTAATTCAAAACTACAATGAACTGTACATTAATAAACATTACAAATTCTGCATCTGTTGGTTGAAATCTGCCAAACGATTGTGCAGCATAATATCCCTCTGCTATCGTTGATAATATTTACCCCAACCCACTTAGAGAAAACACTGTTCTGCACTCTTCTCTTTGAGCACTTTGCATTCAGCACTGTTTTCAATCATCGTACTGAATTGCGACAACCCACAAGCCAGCGGCATAACCCAAGGCACCAAACCCAATCTGGGTGCAGCACAAACAGTCTAAATTTAATAGGACCTCAAAAAGCGTCTTGTGGTGAATGACTCTGACTAACAGAAACATCTGTACCTTACGTGAGATGATCTTCTCATCTGCTCTGATTGTTTCAAGGGTGTGGGCACACACCAGCAGCTGCAACCAACCACTCCCAGATGGTTTTGATAGGCAGTGTGTTGCTGTTTGTTAAGCAGAAGGTGATCTTTGATCCATCAGCGGCGTTGGCTGCACTGTTATGGTGAGCAGGGCCTGAAATGTTCTGAGAGGCTCACAACGGAAGCGCAGCAACCTCACAGAAGGGCCTGTGGTTCGCTGTGGTGAAAACAGCCATGGTAAAGTGGCTTCAGCTGTGGAAAAGAGCTCTTTGGAAGCCACCCAGCGCTTCTCTCCAGTCCCAGTTGCGCTACTGGCATTGTAACAGAAGAAGTCAACATACATATAAAGGCTTGTGATTTACACTTGAGCTGAAAAAAAAAACAACAACATTCTTCAGTAAGGCTTTCAGTAATAGATGTTAAACAAAATTGAATAAAATATTTGAAGAACTGAAAAATAATCCCTCAAAGTATTTTGTTGCGTTTAACTTTTGGACTTATATTTTTGATCCATATCAGTAATAATTGGTATAGCAAAAAGCTGGAACTAAGAAAACCAGAGTAATAAATAACCCCTTTCTTCTTCTGCTGGCAGAAATGGAAAGGGTTTGCCCCGACAGGATCACACATGGCTTAACCACTTTGAACTCTGGAATATCCTACTCCTACATCCTGGAGCCATAAAGGCCTAACCATCCCTGTCAGAGCCGTGACAGGCTTTGTACACCCACCATTTTGGTTCAAAGGGAACTTATATTAGGAAAGAGCTCATATGATGCCAAACCTCCCCAAATAAATCTACATTTTATGAACCAGTAGACAGCGGCTCCCCCACTTCCTCTAATATGTATAGTGCGAGGATGATATTAAATTATTAGTAATGTTAACAATGACATAAAATTGTACATATAATAGGCTAGTAAAGATGCCTATCATTTTTTACTTTGACCACCCACTTCACAACAAATGGGATTCTAGGGCACTTTACAAGACAAATAGCTTCAGTTGATATGCAATCATAACTTTTAGTCTAAATTCGGTTCAAATCAATACAATTTTCAAAATAATCCAATTAGTAGAAATACTTGCACTCCAACGCTATCCTACTATAATTGTTTGACCTCTTTATTTGATACACTTGTTAACTTGCTTGTCAACACAGTTATAAAATCTCATGCTGAAGAATCAGTGCATTGAGGCATCCAGATATGATGAAGATGACTTTCTGAAGTTCAAACAGAATATCAAAATGATGAAGAAACTGGATTCAAGTGACTTTGAACATGGGATGGTTGCTGCCAAATGGAATGGTCTGACTGAAAAAAAACTGCTGATCTACTGGGATTTTCATCCACATCCATTGATCAGGTTTACATAGAATGGTCTGAAAAAGGGTAAAGAACCTGTGAGAACCAATAAATAGACTAATATTGGACTAAGGCTTTCTGGCTTTAATTTCCTCTATGACATTTGATTTTACCCCTGATGTCTAGTATTTGAAAGCAAGTACGCCATGCTCTAATGCCATTCACTATCGCCAAATCACAACCCAACAGAGTATTTGTATTTGAGATTCAAATCTGCAGCTGTCGTGTGATGCTTTCTGATCAATATGAGCCAAAATCTCTGAGGAATATTTGAAATATTCTTCACAAATCTATGCCATGAAGAATTGAGGCTGTCCTGAAGACAAAATGAAGCATTGGCATAGCACCTTAGAGCATGGTAAAGTGCTATGGTAAGGGTAATTCAAACTACTTTACATGGAAATAAAGGACAATAGGTCACATGAAAGAAATGCACAGAATAAGTAGTTACATTTAATCACTAAATAACAAAGAGAGAAAGAAAAGCATACAAGAGGTCCAATACAAGTAAGATGTGAAAGATGCCAGGGGTGAGTGTATGCAACACAATAAAATTTAGTTGATGATGTAATACTGCAAATGTTATAAGTGATTCTATTGATTGAAAGCCAACTGATTTATTGTAGTTGGAGATTTTGGATTAATCCCTCATCCTTGGCAAACATGTGGCAAAAGTGGAGAGAAACCACTTCCTTTCAACCGAAAAAAAAAAAACCTCCAACAGAACCGACCTCAGTAAGGACAGCCATCTGCTGTGACCAGCTATACGCAGAGAGGACAAGAAGCAGACATGGAAAAAAAGATAGAAGCATGGAACCAGAGGTACTATTTATGGGAAGGAAAAACACAGATTACCCTCAGTTGTAAGAACTCTGTTGATGGCTTCCTCCAGGAAAGGAGCAGAACTTAAACACAGTCACAATATCAGTGGTAGTTCCTTTAGAAAGGCAACAAACAAAGATTATGTATTGTTAATTCCTCCATCAAGGGACAAATGACTGAGACCCAAAAACAGAGAGAAACAGAATACTATGTAATCAAGAAAATAGGTTAATAAAATTCAGAAGGAGAAATGATGCTCAGGGTCAAATTAGAAAAAAAATCTAATTTTTTAAACAATAAATCATACATAGCTGAGTTGGAGAAAAATAAAATGTAACAAGATTGATTTAATAAGAAATCGATCTTATTAAAACAACTTGATCCTTGTTTTCTTTAGTATTTGACTTTCCTCCATCCCCACTCCACCAAATATTGCAATTTTATTGCTAGTCCATGTTACGATCATGCTGCTTATTAGACCAAAAGACATACCTAATCAAAAGAAAACACATAACTTGTTGTAGACCCTGGTCTTATGGAAAACTATTTTTTGAAAAATATGGAAATTAAGCAGAGACGGATACAATCTGATTTATTTGAAAGGTAAACGTTTTTTAAACTCCTTTGGATATTTAACAACACAGATTAGTACATATCAACTAACGTCTGAGCTTTCTGTGAGAAGATGTTGGCCAAATATTTGAAATACTGTATATAAAAAGAGAGTTACAAATGGTCATTGTCAGATACAATATTTGCAAAAGCCATAATTAAATTGTTTTAACTAAAAGAACAGACTTGGAATGTTTTTATGCTGTCATAACAGAAATATTTAGGAAGATTTAGTCCAGAAAGGCCATTTAAGTAGTTTTTAGTGGTTTCTACTCTACAGGCAGATGTGTTTTATAGAATGTGCAGCAGTGAGTTATAATTTAATCTTCTGAAACCCAAGTAACATTCCAGACAATAGCATACTCTGCCAGGCTGACCTCACAATAGATGTTAAATGACTATACGTTACATGCACCAAAGTGGTGGCTTAAATACAAATAAACTTCACAACAAATTACATTATCCTGCCATGGTATTTTTTTATTGTGAACATGACTATCTGACTGGATTAAATTTTAACAAGTGAGCCAATGGATTAACCAAACATCTGCTCATTGTTAAGGCCTTTTGTTTTCAGGATGAGGTTTTGTGCATCATAGCTAAGCTTTGCAACTGGCAAATGCGACCCCTGGTGGAGATAATGTTCTAAGATAATTTACAATGCTTCTAAGGAAATTAGCCCTTTTGACTTGATCAAAGACATAAAAGACAGTTTAATGAGTGTAAGGCATTGTAAGGCATTGCACTGACAAGAGTGAGGCATTGCAATGATACCTATAAGGGTTCAGTTTAAGCTCTGAAGGTAGGAAAATATACAGATTAACTCCTTACTGTCTGTGATGGCCTGGTGACCTTTCCAGGGTGTTGGTCACACCAGCACCCCTCAAGTTCCCATGAGGGATAAGTGTTAGATAATTGATAGAAGGATGAACTTCTCATTGTATATCCACAGCATAATGGACGGTTTTAATGACAACACAAACAGATCTCACTTTGTTGTAGTGTCATATTTTTGTCTTTCAAATTATTACATCAGTCATAACTTTCTCAGTAATTATCAAATAGAGAAAAGTATTTTTGAAAAGGCTGTATCTGTATGAGTGCAATTGCATTAAAGGAAGCTCTACTTTTCTTTGTGGGACCACAATAACTACACTGTAAAAATAAAAAAAACATTCTTTTTATAGGTGTTGCTGAACACAAATTGCTGTTCATCGTTTCAAGATAACACTTAAAGTTTGGTCAGTCAGCCCCTGAAGTCATCGGTTGAAAGAAAAACCAAGAAGAAGCTCAAATTTAGCCGTAAACCACAAACCCTTCAAAATGGCAACAAAGCTTAGCCAGAACTATGTTTACATGCTCTAAATGTATGGTTCCTCACTGTTTTTAACTGGGACAAGGTGGAAACTCGAGCAGGACATGTTGAAACTGAAACAAAGCAAGCACATAAATTAATAACAATGCAGTACCTTTGCTGCTGTCTCAAACTATAAAAGTAATGTGTCAGACAAACCAATAAGTGAATATTTGTCAAAGATAATTACTTTAATTTTATTGGTTTATTTTTTTTTTCATACAAACATAAAAGGAGTGGAACAGCTCTTCCTTAGCGTTGTCTTTCAGTACTGCCCTGTATTTAGCTTCATCCTCTCGTCAACTCTGCTTACATTCTGTGTCTGTGCTATATCTCCCACTTTATAATGCTGCCACCACCATGCTTCCCATATATTTTTCATATCACCAGTCGCAAAGGGCATTTCAGAATATTAGGATAATTGGTGCTCTTTCAAGGTGAACTTGCATGAACATTCAAAATAAAATCCTTATGCAAGGCACTGTACCACCTCCTGTAGTTCTACTATTCTTCTATAAAATGCCGAAATACTATTTAAACTTTATGTGAAATAAATTATTTTTATTTTACAGTACGTGTGTAATGGAAAATGTTTTATTTTCTTTTTCGAAAGATGAAACAGCTTAATTTTGCTGAAGTCCACGTGAATGATGCGGAACTAAAACTCAGCAGCAAGAGTTTCAGCTCGAACACTAATCTCAGATGGGATTTTTCTGTTTACGCCTCAACGTGGGTTTGTTTGATGGCATTTTGAAGCCAAAGTAGTGGGATGAAAAGTTTCCTGAATAGACGCAAATAATTGTTTTAATCAAAATGATTAAAAAGCGCCCCAGCGATGCCCCGGTGGAACCGGAGGCTCCGGCGAAAAAGGAGAAAGCTCCGGAGTTTAACGGGACTGTGTTCAAAACCATGCTCAAAAATCCCACCACAGCCATGAAAGGTAAGGTTATTCTGACAGTCTGTGAACGTTATGTCAAGTTTAACTCCTTAATTGTTGCCTGCAGGACTGGAAAGATTCATATCAACCGCGAAGAAGCTACCAAGCTCCGACCTGTATGATGTGGTCGAAGGTTATATTAAAATATCGATGGAGTGTGCAGAAATATTCAAGTTGCTCGAAGCAGAAAAGCCCCTGGAGACCGAGGTAAGCTTTTTCAAATGATGGGATTACTGTCGTGTTTTGTGTTTGTCTCGTCCTGCTCATCGAGCGTTGCTTGTGTCCAGATGATGCTGATTTTTGGGAGCTTGGAAGTGATCCTTCTGAGGACAGCCAGTGATCTCTCCCACTTCAACATGGTCGGAAATGTAATAGTGAAAAGAATCGCTTCTAACCACATGAAGCTCCTGCAAGGCTCTTTTCATTCACTGAATCACGGGTTTGTACAATAAGTATGTGTAAAATGATCAGACTGTTATTACATTTAAAACACAAATATCCCCGTTGCATTTAATTGTCATATGTTCCAACATCAAGCAGAGTAAAAGGGGGCAGTTGTTGATTTTTAGATCTTTGCAAAAGTAGAAAAAAATCTTTGGACAAGATCGAGTTCAGGTGCAGCATCGTCTAATTGCCCAAAATGAAAGAAATCTGGCCCAATTTGTCAGCCTGATGATTTATAGGTGATCTCTTAGTTTAAATCAAAGTATGTTTGTGTTAGAAGAAGTCCAGACCTGGATATAATTTATAATAAATACGTTTTGAAAATTTATGGTCACAAACACTTTTCAATGGTTCTCATACTTTTTAGATTTTTACTAGTAAAGAAATATTAAAGCCTTTGTATCATTATTAACTTCATTACAATGCTATTCTTTGTGGTGTAAAAAATATGGCAAATTTTAAGGAGTGAGGGTATTTTTGCTATCCACTGCAATTCTGCAACAATAATAATCTCATGTTTTGTTGAACAGATTTGTCCGTCAGTGCCTCAATCTGCTGTCTGCCATGGTGTCTCAGGGTGCCGAAGCTGCCAGAGAAGTCTTCAGTCATGTTCAAATCAAAACACTTCTTGGACTGGCAAAGAGAAAAGATAAAAGGGTATGATGCAGGTGTTGTCCTTTCATTTCTGTCTACCTGTCAGAGTCTTTTCATCTAAATTGAATCGTGTCTTTTGAATCCTCTTGCAGGGTAAACCTGATGTCAGACTGGCTTTCATCCAGTTTGTGCTCTCCTTTTTAGTATCTGGAGATAGTGCAATTATTGGGCAGGTTTTAGAGGTTAAAGGTAAGATTTAAAAGTAGATCACTATTTGTACAAAATACTTTTATTATTTTCTTGTATGCTGATGATCTGCTCATCTGTTGGGTTAGAACTCCTGCCACACATCCTGAACACGGGTCTGAAGGAGGACAGGGTGTCCACTGTCAATTTGATTCTGTCAACACTGAAGACAAGAGTAAGTACATCAGATCTCACATTTAAAGTGAAATTTTCTCATTATGAGCTTTGTGTCAAAGTATTTTTCTGTTGTTAGATTGTGTTAAACAAGGCCATCAGTAAAACGCAGAAAGTGCGCTTCTTCACTCCTGCGGTGTTGGCCAATATTGCATCTCTGTACAAATGGAATGGGATAGTTGATGTAACCGCTGATGATGACACAGTAAGTTAACATTCATTCTGATAACATAAAAACAGTTTCAGCTAAGTGCAGCCTGATAACTTGTATGTAATCTCATTTTCATAAGATGGCAGAGGACTCGGATGCTGCTGGGATATCGGTTGTCCGGGATCTTGTCCACAGATTCCTTGTTGACCTCTGCTGCTCTCGAAAGCATGGCATCAGCTTCCACGATACCAGCTTTGGCACTTCTGGCAGGTCAGTAGTTGATGTGTAAGGCACATATTTTACTAATTTAACGATTAAAAAAGCAGAATGCTGATTGTAAAATTTTACTTGTGTAGACCTGGCAACCTCATCTTGCTTCAGTTCTTGGTTGGACTGAAACAGGCGACTGAGGATGAGATGGTGGCAGAGCTGGTGGTGAATATACTGAAAGAAAGTCCCGACATCTTGTCCAGATTTTTCAAGGAGACTCAGTATTCATACACCCCACGGATCAAAAGTGCTTGGCATGACAATGTCAAGCTCCTTAAAAGGGTAACTATTGATTTATTTTCTCATTTAGAAACATTTGTGTGGGTTGAAAGCCTTAGCTTTGGGTCATTCTCCCCCTTTAGTGGTTTGTTGGCTATTTCCTAATAGGGGGCACCAATAAATTGGTTTCGAAATTCTTAATTTTCACAGATTGGCGAATAGCCAGTACTTGAATGTGAAAGTGATCTTATCCACCAATCTGGATTGGTGGATAATCATTTCATCCCAACTTTCTTCCATTTTGAAAACAAACTATGTTGCACATTACGGATTTTGGGGCTGTGCTCTTATGGATGTATCTTGGTGGTGTTGCTTCAAAAAGTTGTTTTTTTTGGGCTTGTTTTAGAAATGCACTAAAAGATGAAAATAAACAAATAAGCTGCTGCTAACCTTCTTCTGTCTTTCTTCTTGATCAGATTTATGAGGCCCAGCCAGAGATTTCTACAATCTTTCACAGCGGTGAGATGATTCCTTTGCCTCGTTTGTTGTCCATGGTTATGGTCATCTCTCTTCCTCCAGTGTGCAACAAGGCATTCTTTACACAGGGTCTCAATGTAAGCCACGAAATTTCATACTATAAATTATGTATATTAGTACATGAAAATGGAAAATATCAAACTATGTATTAATTTAATCCACAGCTTTCAAACCCAACAGTGCAGCTTACAACTATGTCCATGATCAATTTCATTCTGAAAAAAGCCAAAAAGAGCATAGAGTATCTTTTGGACAAGTCAGTGTTGGACCAGTCAAATCTGTACACGGTTGAAATGATGGAGGAACTTGTGCAGCAATACAGGGAGACTCTTGGCAAGGTAAGCTCATTAAAGAGATGCTTTATTAGGTTTTCTGTTGTGGGTTGGCATATTATTTATTCTTCATGCTCTATTCCAGATTTTGCCTGATATGACACTGATAATTTCAACATGGCAATCTCTGAGCAAGAAAGAAAAGGCAGATGGTGAGAAGAAGATCAAAAGTGAAGAACTGGCTGACAATAAAAATGAAGTTCCTGGTAGGAACCTTTGGTTCTTGTTTTGTTCAGGGTTCGTCTGGGTGCTTGAAATTCTTGAAAATGCTTGTATTTTAATTAGGTGCTTTAAAGGCTTGGAAAGTGCTTGATTTTTGTATAAAGTCATTGAAAGTGCTGGGTAAAAGGCTAAATCTGGAAAATGTTGTTTACATTTGAAGCCTGTTATCTACATACACCTAATAAACACCAAATAAGCTCATTTCTTTCCTCACTGTCTGAAATTAAATCAGACCAAACTTGCCTATTTTTAGGTCAGTTAGAATTGCCAAATTTATTTATACTTTCTAAATGCCAGAAAACTTAGTTTTTAGATATTTTTTTTTTTTATGTTGTGTTTATGCATTCAATTTGAATTAATTTACCTTAACAGGATTGTTTTAGTGTAATGAATATTTATTATTCCCAATGAGTTATTGATCTGTGTAATTGAAAAAAAAATAGTTTGTCCTATATTTTATACGTTAAACATTATTGAGTTTGGGAAGTCTTTTGGATAAATTAGTGTTTGGTTCTCGAACCACTCAGGTATAATCTGTCTATATGAAGAAGACATTTCAAAATATGGAATTTTGCCATATTTTTGTTTGTTTTGTCCCTGCTGTAGAATACTACGACTCAAAAATTATTAGTAACAGTAATAAATAAATTCATAAAATAGTGAATTGAAGATGTCTTCTGTACTTTATTTTTGGTTTTTTTTTGTTTTGTTTTGGGGGTTTTTATCTCCAAAGTGTAGTGCTGGAAAAGTTTGAAAATTTATTTTGAAGATGCTTGAAAAGTATAACATTGTTGTGTGAAAAGTGTATGAACTCTGTTTGTTCTAATATTTATGACTAATGTGAGTCACCATCAGCTGACCAGTTCATGCTTTTTGTTCTTGAACAGTTGCAGAGACGGCTGAGGTCACTGTGCTGAAGGCCTTTATCCTTCAAGTCATTTGTCTTTACCAGAAAGTGGTCCCACATCTTGTTACACAGTGCAAATTTGACTTCAGCAAACTACTGAAAGGTAAAGTATTGCTCCTGAAGTCTGGTATTTATTCTTATTTGCCATGTTAAAATAAAACTAGTTTTTCCAACCAATATTTTCAGGAATTGTGTCTGAGAAAGGAATGAAAGAGGAAATACCTCTGGTCTTGCAGTATCAAATACTCCAACTGACTTTAGATCTTCCTGCAAACAAATTTTTCCTGGTTTCGCATGCAGGTGATGAAGTTTTATTTATTTCATTTAATCTCCATTGAGAGCCATTTGTCCTTATACTCTGTGTTAATGTTCCTCACAGGACGTTACAAATTCAGAATCATCGTCTGGAGAGACGTCTGTCCTCTACCTGCTTCTGAAAATGTTTGTGTCCAGCAGTAGCAGCCACCTGAGCTCCACCACACGGAAGCTAATTCTAAAAGTAAGAAGCAGTGGCCTGAAAAATAGGCCACTATTTTTCAGTGTGGGATATTTCTGCAGGCGCCTAAATATCAAACACTGGACATTATTTTTGATGGAAAAACCATCAGTGTGTATAGATATTACTTCAATTAGGCTTTGTTCAGTCTCGGAGAAAAAAAAACTTGTGAAATCTGTCCAGAATCTTTGGAAAACATTACCTATTTTCAGTTTTCTGGAAAGGACCACCAGTAAAGGGACCGACAATTATTAGTATAATTACCATTTTATTGTGAAAAAAAAAATTTCTTTATAATATTACAAAATTCAACAATTATTTTTTTAGGTAGAAAACTCAACAATGATCCAAGTTTTCTAGCCAGCATGGCCCTAGACAGTAAGAGAGGTTAAAAAATCCCCCACATTCTCTGCTGCAAAAAGTGACATCTTCCAGTCACAGAATCTCCATTTACAATCATCAACTACATATAAACTGGTTGATTAGGAAGCATACCATAAAAGAGGCTTTTATGTCACACAATCACAGACATAAATATGTGAAACGTATAAATTCTACTGGGACTTTAACAGGAACTGTGAGCTTTGAGTATAGTGGATGATACTAGCTAACAACGATCCTGTTCTTAGAAAGAAAGAAAGACACTCATTTTAATATAATTGTATTGACCTGATGAATAAAACTAGGTCTTAATATTTATGTAGGGTTCTGCACATATTTAAGTGTCTTTTTCCAAGTAGGCAACTTTGTAGTTGGTCAGTCTGGGTTAGTAAAGGATGTTTTATTGAATTTGATGGCAGAAAATTCTTTCAGGAGGTTCAACTGTTAAACAGTAAATCAGGACTTCAAGGTTTAAGTTGGAGCTTTTTTGTTAATGGGAAGAACTTTGTATATTTATGCCATTTGATATGTTCCTAAAGTGCAAATGGCACAGAGACCTCTGTTAACTGTGAAGCTAATATATGGACATTTATATTCCATGGAATTTATTCAGGTGCTGAGGGACACTGGGGTGTTTGAGTACACCTTCACTGAGTTCAACCTTTGGCTGGACCTGCTGGCAAAAATAAAATCAAACCAACAAGAGACAGTGATCCAGTTCTTGGAGAGGGTAAGTCTAGCTAGCTGGTTGTCAAAAAACAATTTTTGTTGTGCACAACAAGCTTCTGTTCCATTTCTGGCGTCTTATCAGAATTGTTAGAGTTTATGCGCATATGATTCAGTTTTTTGTATAATCCAGAAATTCTTGATAAGTTGTGGTCAGGATCATTCCAGAAGATTACGTTTGGACTGCTTCATCATTACAAACTCCTCTTGATCTCCTCCAGGTGTTGGTCAAATTGGTGTGCAACTCCTACGATTACACAGACAGAGTCGCTGGTTTTGTTCAGGAAGCAGCAAATATCCAAGCGAGTCTGAGCATCCAGGAGGGGGAGGCAGCGAGTGTTCCAGTCTCGCACATTGATGGTGAACATGAAAGCAAAAGAACCAGAACTTGTTTTTTTTAGCCAGTTATTGTGTCTGAAGGGTATTTTGTTTTATTTTGACCCTCAGATGTTTTAGACATGCTGGACGTCATTATAGAGGGCAATGAGGGTGAGATGGAAGAGTTTGGGCCATCTCTGAGCGAAGACCTCATCATCCAAACCTTCCCATTCAGTGCGGCGGTACCTGCCGCTCTGGAAGCTCGGAACAAACTTCCTGCAGACAAAGGTAAATGCTAAACACCTCACAATCTCAATTCTAATAAAATACACAATTGGAAATTATGATAAGATTAATGTTTTATGACTTTTTATAAAAATCAAATCTGCACATTTTCTTAGTAAAATTCACCTTTAAGCATTAAAAACACACTATGTTGCGATGACGGTAACCATCTGCGTTTGCCTCCATCAGGAGTTGTGTGTGAATACTTGTCAGCTGTGCTGAATGATTTGCTGCACTGTCAGAGAGACCCTCTGCCTCTCTGTCTGGCCCTTCAGCAATATGATAAAGAGCTAGTCTCTTCCCAACCCCCACCTCTTCATCAGTCCATCGCAGAGCTGCATCAGTATTACTCCAGATGGCTGCCGCAGCAGTGCCGAGAGAAACTGGTGAGTCTGAACCTCTAATACACTCTAGAGGAAATATCAGTGTCTTGCTAATGTATTCGTACCATTTGAACTGATTTCCTGTTTAGAAATTTTATGTGGAAGGCCAACACAAGAAAATACACCAAAATAAAAATGTCAAAAGTTTTGCATTCATTTGTATTAAGGTACCAGCATTGTAAATCTAGAGTCTGACTATGGGATAGAAAACATCTGTCATCATGAAGTCTTGCTACAGATTCAAATTTAGATGTCGGTCTCGACTTTGACTGGGACATTCCCATGCTGCATTCCAGTTGTACTCAGAATTGGACATTTTAATTTCCCGGTTGTAAAAATTTACTTTAACACCATGCGAAGTTGGATTTCCCACTGAGAAAGTGGGAAATCCTCATGACTAACCTCAGTTATGACACGTAATCTCGACTTCATATTTCAAAATGGCCGCTCCTTGCATCAACAGTAGTCTAAAATCAATATTGCATATAGCGCCTCCAACTTGAAACTGAGAACATCTAATTGTTTATAGAAAGTAAAGTTTAAAAGGATGTTTGTAAAAGCTATTGCAAGCAATTTTTTCAGCCGACACTATGTAGAATTTTCGACTTTTAATTATAAAGCTGTTCCCTCTGGTCTGACGTCAAACCCAGCTCCCAGGTAACTTGAACTCAGCATAGCACACAAATATGCTTTCATCTAAGTGATTCCATTGTGTCTGTGGCTGAATGTTTATGGTCATTTCCTGTTGGAAGTTGAAGTAGTAGGATATTTCTGAAAGCAAGTAGTGGCAGTGAATAATTTTAGAGGTATCAGAGGAAAAGAGGACATGTGTCCTTCCAATTAAAGCCCACTTTGTTTAATTGTTATAGCATTATAAAAGCCCCTCCAAAAAAAACCCTTAAGGATCTGGTTGTAATATTATAAAATATGTAAAATCTCCAGGGGTATGACTACTTTTGCAAGTCGTTCTGCTTTCAGAAAATGAGAATAATGTCTTTTTTTCTTTTCTTTTTTTTTCAAAGCAGTTCAAATCTTCTGAAAGTCTTTCCAAGGACCTGGCAGCCCCAATCTCGTACTCTTCCTTAATGAAAGCTGCGTACATTCAGGGACCAGGTGCTTTGCTTGAGGACTCTTTCAGACAAGATGCAGAAAAAGCTCTAGCTGTCATGTCATTGTCAGAGTTTCCAATATTAATCAAGCAGATTTTACTTTACATTAAATCCACGGTGGAAAACTTCGGAACGGTAAGAGCATAAAATAAGCCTCAGTGCTAGATATAAATAATAAAAAGACTCAGTGCATCTTATCTTTTTGTTTTAGTTCCCCAAAGAATCCGGGGACGCGTTTCTTAGGACCCTGATGGAAATGCTCCAGGATATAATAACCAAACTACAAAGTTTTGAGGAAACTACAAGTGCCGACCCAGCCTTGGAAAACTCCCAGGAGGGATCAGACCTCTTCTTGGAACTGAACCAGTCACAGAGAATAGAATGCAATAAAGAAGAGGTTAGGGGGAAAAAAACTCTTAAAGAAACTATTTAAACAGCTTTAAAATGAACTTATTCTAATATAAATCACCTGTGTTTAGGTTGTTGTTTCAGCTCTGGCCTCCGTCTTCAAGCATCCGTGTCTGGAGCAGTGGTTTCTGGCTCTGGAGCTGGCTGCGTTGCCTCCTCACTCTCTGAAACCAGTTGCACTGAAGCGCTTATGTGCTCAGCTGACCGAGCAAATCCTGAGCCTACTGAAGATCAGCGCTCCTGCTCTCAATGAACTCAATCATCTGGAGCTTATTTCTGGCTACATGGCGGCTATAGAACGGGCTGCGTTGAAGGAACTGGTTGAAAGGGGTTCCCGCCCTGCAAAGACATCCACCAAGACTTTTCAGGCACTCCTTTCTTTGCATGGCTACATGGACTCTAGTAATCTCAGAGAATTGGTGTCTAGGCTGCTTCTCCTGCCTCAGGAAAGCCTCGTCTGTCCCAGCACTGAAGGGCCACAATCTGAGCTCAGCGTTTATGGGCATGTAGCTCTGCAAATCCTCACAAGGTGTTACTCTGCTTCTCAGAACCAGAACACATTTTTGACACAAGCGCACCTCCACGGCTTAGGCGCTCTTCTTCTGTCCTGCTCCAGCCCTGAGCTGGACACCTTCCTGCTGCAGGCTCTGTCCAGCAAGCCAGGCAGTGCCAGGCTTATCCACACAGATGTGCTGCTGCGCTGCCTGCGGTACTCTCGCCCAGACTCTCTGGCTGTCGTCTCTTTGCTGCTGCAGAACAGTTCGTCTCACCGCCTCTGCTTTGAAATGTGGTGTGAAGAACCCACCAATATGGAGGTGTTGTCAGAGACAAAGGTTTTCCTCCCGCTGATCAAAACCTATTTAAAGGTGGTGCAAAAAGAAGACCCAGCAAGACCAAAAGAGGGTGTGTTCTGATTTATTTTATGGAAATTTGGGGATTTTCTAAGTCATTTCTTTTTCTTACATTTAAATATTCATTAATTAAAGTCCCATTTTCTTCCCTCCACAGTGCGAAAAGAGGTTTTAAAAGCCATGAAACAAGCACTCCTTTCAAAGTTTTCTCAAAGTATTCTGGGAAACCTAAGTGAGGACCATGGAGTCCATCTTGTAGAAGCTGCTGCAAGTCTGATCAAACTTTCTGCAGATGTGAATGACATCCAAGTTTTGATCAACAATCTTCCTGATTTTCTTCAAAAGCCAGAGGGTTTTGAAAGGTAAAGTATTCAGAAATTACAAAGCACAATAACGCTGCAGTGAACAATTATGTAATCAATTATTCTATTGTTTATCCTGAGAATCGACCTATTAATCGGATAAATAACAATACAGAATTTGAACCATGTGAACTTCAGGAGTTCTGGGTGGAACAAATTAACAAAGACATTTTTCTTTATTTTTTCCCATGTGTTTGCTCAACCCTTTACCTGCATTGTGGTAATCTTCAAACAGTTCCTATGGTTTTATTTTAACCGTGGGTTTATTTTCATCACCTTCCCATAAAAACCTGTTTTCCTTTCTCTTCAAAATTTTGCTCTTCTTTGATTTTGGTTTATCATGAAATCCCAGGACAATAAATTTACATCTTTTGGTATAACATGTCAGAATATACTGTACTAAAACATTTTTAGCTATTCTCAGCAAACAGTTTTTTTTGTTTGTTTGTTTTTTGTTTTTTTCAGATGGAATCTAGTCGACATTATAACAGAAAAGCTAGCTGACTCCACAGAAGAGCAAGAAAAATGGAGGAGATCAGTTGCTGCTGCCGCCTTAAAGTGTTTAATAGCCTCTTACTGCCACTCTAAAGATCAGACTGCCTCTCCATCAGACCAGGAGGAGGGGATCTTAAAAAGACTGCAACAACTCCTGGTGGGTTTAATATCCTTATTCATACAGTTAAAGACTTTTTATTCCATTTCAAGTAATTCAATTATATTTTTTCATACAGAAATCTGCTGAAGATATCAGTGTGTCTGACTGGAACAGTTTTGTCAAAAATGGATTGAAGTAATCTATACATCCAAATGCTTTCTTCCATCAAATACATCATCACCAATGAATTTATAAAGTTATCAATAACTTTATGATTTTCTTAAATATTATAGGTATCGCTACTGTAATCAGCATTTCCTCAACACCTTGAGCAGTCTGTTGGAAGTTATGTATGGGAATGCAGAACACAAAAAGGAGCTGATTCCTTTATCCTCTCTTCATCTGATGACCATAAGCCATTCCCACTTCCTACCAGTTATGCTGGACTCCAGTGAAGAGTCTAACGAGTATCCAGTCAAAGGTAGAATTTCATATTACATCCTATTATTTGCAGCCAATTTACTCATTTCTTTATTTTATTGTTAGACATAAATATACATTTTACTCTCTTTTCAGAGGCGTTAGTTTCACTACTTCTGTGTCTGGTGGAGAAATGCCCAGCGGTGTGCAACATAAATCACTTTATTGTACTTTTGGCAGCCTATGGAGCCACACTTTCAACTTCAGGTAAAAAAAAAAAATAATTCAAGGCTGGATCAGCATGTAATTTCTGATTTTATGTGCTTTCATCGATCCACATATGTTGCCTTGCAGATCAAAAACTGTTAATGCTTCTTCGGCAATATGAAAGACACCAAGTCAGCTTGCTGAAATTTCAGTGAGTTTGATTTATTATTTTAGTATTTTATGTGGCGCCCAGAAAGGAGCACACTTGTTTGATCCAATTACTGAGTGTGAGGTTTCTTGTGCAGATCGCTCCTATGGGGCCCTGCGGCTGTAGAGCATCACAAAACCAGAAAAACGCTGGGAGCCTCTCTGTGGAAGCAACCGAGCTCAGACGATGTGTTGGCACTGCTGAAAGCCGACAAGATGCTCCAAACGGTTTTAAAGTTTCCACAGGAGCGCAGAATCATCCCCCAAGTACATTTCTCAAATTGTTTTGTTTTGTAAATGTACCATTTCGGAAAAGATTGCTGTGAAAGATGAGTTCACACTTATCCAAAGTGTTTTTAGAATGTGATTTTTCTTTATGTTTCTCATTCAGGATGGTACCGAGCTACTGCACAGTAAAGATGCAGTGAAGAACCTGGGGGATTTGTATGATCCGTGTTTCCTTTTGCCGCTTTTCAGTGCTATCTTGCAACCAGGTGAGATGTTCTAATACAAGCTGTCGTTTCTAGCATATCAAATCAACTTCATTTGTGAAGCAAATTTAAAACAGTATGGTTAACCAATTTGAAATTCAATCAACCCTCTAAAGAGTAAGAAAATTACTCTGAATATGTTTAATTCAGTGGAATCAGAATAAAATGTATTACTGCAACTGCAAATTAAAAGTGTGATGGTATTAAAAAAATTTCAAAAAACAGAGAAAATAAATGTTTTTTAAGCTATTTTTTAAGTAAAAAAATGCACACTTGTCTGACAAAAGGTCCAACTACCTTTACTGACTAATCTAGAGCAAAGAACTTCTGTCTATTCAGACAATGCAAGAACTTTAGCATTAGAAAGAAATAAAAAAATATATGCCAGGGTGAAACCAATGTACAATTTTAAAAATATGCTGTAAAATCGGACATGTTTCTGAGTTGCAAGAAACGATTCTTTACCTAATCAGGTTATTGAACCTAAATAACAACCAAAGTTCTTGGCTTGGTGTGAAGATTAAATGACAATGGTGCAATGTAAGGTTGAGAGAGATACTCAAAGGAGCAAATATTACCATGTGAGACTTCCTGTTTAATGTTAGAAATGTACTAGCTTTTTACCATTAGATAACACAATAACATATTTGACCAAATGTAAAATTTGATCAAAAGAAAGCAGCAGGAATGAATATAAAATACTGGCTCCAACTTATCTTTGAGGGACACCAGAAGTTACAGAATACATTCTCCATGTTAACAGAATGGGATCTATTGGATAAATACAACATGGACGAAATTACATTAATACAAAATCCAATTCTTCTTTTACTCCATGACAGAATGTGTTATTGACTGCTTTAAATTCGTGTCCTGCCACGCCCTTGGAGTAACCGTGATGGCTCTTAGTAGTTTTGATCCAAACGTGAGAGCTGCAGCATACCATGTACTGGCCTGTTTCTACCACCATCTGGAGGCCGCTCGCTTCAGAGAGAAGAGACAGGTATGTGGTGATGAACACCGCGAAGGTTTGGGACTGACCTCATAAATCTTGACAACTTTTTCTTTTTTCCAACAGCTGCTGTATTTGATGGACAACCTCAAGAATGGAATTCCAAAGCAGAATCAGAAGCTTCCATTTGTCCTGGCTGTTTATATCACCAAAGTGGCTCAGCAGATGCTCAGACCCGGTGTGTATCCCTGAACCTTTGGATTTAGTCCCTGAACTGTCTTGTTTGACCCTCATTACTTCCTGAAACTAATTCTTTAAACTTATTAAATTTAATCCATTTGTTGCTATTGCTTTGTAGGAGTAATACGATTTATTTCATGATTATTGAACTTTACCTTCTGTCTCTGTGTTTCCTTAGAGGACCACATGTATGTGGTGTTAAACAGATTTTTGCTGTCACACCAAAGTTTAGACTTGAGAAGAGTTCCAGAGTTCTTCAAGCTGTTTTATGGTTTTGATGTGGAGGTAAATTATTCAGCTTTTTTTGTTGTTGTTTTTTTAATAAATCACCTTTATTTAATGATGAATAAGAAGTTGGATATTTCTGGAATAAATTAAGGACTAAATAAACGTTTTCTGCATCAACAACATGTAACCTTCATATGTTTGCTTGTTCAGCTCAGGCTTTTTCAATGAGATGTTATCTTTTTCTGGGAAAGGGTTAGGGCAGCTGTGGGAGTTTACTTACCCTTTTTTTCCCCTCTAGCACAAAGTGGAGCGTGAGTGGATCCTGAATCTGCTGCAAGAAGGAATAAGTGATGGACACAGCTATGAACTGTGCAGCCATCAAAATATCTTTCAGGTCCTTTTGGGTTTCAGCAGCAGCCCTCTGTGCAGTGAATACATCCAGGTACACACTGCTGCAGACGCAGTTATGTAACTATCACCATACATAATGAGTTTTTTTTCATTCAATTTTCATTATTATTTTAATACTATGAACCATTAGGTAGTTGGGAAAACATTCTTGAAGATTAGTGGCTCTGTAAAATGTAAAGGAAATTTTTTGATGTTGACATGTAAATCTTCATTTAGGCACAAATAATCAAGGTGTTGTGTCAGGCTGCCCATGTGCCAAAAGCAGTTTATAACCTCACCAAGAGCTGCGGACTGTTGAGCTGGATGATACAAATAGTTGATAAGAAGTAAGTTATCATATTTCTGAATACTTTGGGGGATTAAACTGCATAACACACCTCATTATGCGTTATGCTTAATGAGGTGCATTAAGTGAATGGTTTTCATAGGGAGTGAAAAACATTCACTCCCTCTGAAGTTTTTCTAATTGGGCAGTGAAAGGACCATTTAAGCTAATTTAATCTGTGTAGTTATAGCTGTTATTTGAAGGCCCAAGAGATTTGTTAAAGAGCAACCAACAACCACTGCAGACAGGTCAGGGATTACGTTGCAAGGATGTTTTTGATCCATAGCTCTTGTTGGAAAATGAGATATGGATCAAACAGGACAGCCATTATTTATGGATAAGTAGAAAGCCACTGTTGAAAGAAATCATAAATTATATTTGCAGTCTGCAACCTAATCCAATTGAGCATTTGTGGCAAAACTTTAGTGAAAGAGTGATTAAAAATGTAAATATTTAAATGTGTAAATTTAATGGAAATATATCTCAAAAGATGGAACCTGTGTTTCAACAAAGTAACAATTCAGTCAAAACCTGGCACATTTTCAGATTTTTGTTTATAAAAGACTTTGAGAATCCCACTTGTTTTCTTTGTATGTGTTGGTTGTAAGTGTAAAAATGAGAAGAAATTAAAATGCTATGTATTCTTTATGGTCTGTTTCATATTTGTAACAGTAATCTGTTCTTCTGTCCCTGGAGGAATTTGACCCAGCAGGCAGTATCCGCGGTCATTGATCTGCTTCACACTCTGTGGTTTACCAGCCTTGGGCAGAAGGAGAAGAAGGTTGACGGAAATGGCGCCACCTTGTCCACTGAGGAAGAACCTCTGTGTTTAGTGAAATGTCTTCCACTCCCACTCATCAGTGAATTTCTCTGTGTGGCTTTGGCCATCAGCAGACACCTCAGGTAAAACTTCATACTTACCAAATACATTCAGCAGTGAAAGTGTAAGTTATAGCATAAATACAGAGTGTCTTTTGGTCATGGATGCCAGTGTTTGTGTGATCTTTTCTTTGCAGGTTGGGTGTGAAGGCCGCTCAGTTGAGCCTGTTTGTGCAAACTCTTGGCTCCATCCTCGTGCATCGGCGCAGCGCTCTCCATGTAAACAAACAAGCAGACCGACTCACCCTTCATCCACAGCCGCTCTCCTCTACTGAAACACTCTCCCTGCTTTTTTGCTGGGCTTCGTTGTCCCACAACAGCACCATTCTCGCCCAAATACAAGCCCTGTCTGAAAAGCACAAAATAAAGGAATTAATGGGTGAGTGCTGAAAAATGTAATGAGAATTGGCTTTAAGGAAATCCAATTTATTGGTGCACCTCTATTTACACCTGAAATTAAATGTACTTTATCTCAATTTATCTGTGATAGACCAACACAAAATAGTGTAAGATGATGAATTCTAGAGAGACTTGATTTATTACTTTAGCCTTTTTCTAGTCATAAAATTTAAAAGTGTGGCAAGCATTTTTACCACCTGAGTATGTTCTTTGTACAAATGGGTAACAGCTGCAAGTCTTTTGGGTTATGCCAGTCTTTGTACATAAAAAGAATAAAATTCTTGCCCATTGGTCTTTTCAAAGCTACCCTATTTAAAAACACTCTGTGTTAGACAGTTTATTTAGCCTATTAATTGATTTTCTTCCAAAATTGGCTTCTCATAATCTTTCACTAGAATTCTGTAGAAAGGTATCCTCATTACATGATTCTGCAACTGCCATGTATAATTTTTTTCTATGTCCACTCAAAATGTGAAAAAGGTTTTAGGGCTATGAAAGCAGGAGTGAACACTAGATAGTCATTGTTTCATGCTGTGGCATTATGATTTCTTTTAAATAAAAACTGAATGCTTTCCTTTATCTTCAGGCTTCAGGAAGTATACGGTGCGAAGTAAAGGTCGCCTTACCTTTCAACGCACCCGAGATGGGAACGCTTCAGAAGACAGCAGGACTGTGCAACAAGAAGAGAGTCTCCTGGCAGGCTGCAGAGTTCACCTCAGCAGTGTGTTTGTTTACTGGCAGCCTGTGTTTCAACTGTTAGAACCACCCTCAGCTAAGCCTGGAGGCAAACTGGATTCCAGGCACTTGGCCTGTGATACCGCACACCTGCTTACAAAATGGTCCCTGAGGTGGCTGGTAGAGGACGGGTACGACGAAAACAGAACAAAGGACTTCCTGACCTGGTTTGAAAGGGCTGTGATCAAACAAAGGGAAATCGTGGATGTTTTGATGCTTGATGCTGGCGTGAAAGCTGACCTCCTTCAGCTCTTCCATAACACGTTTGAAGCTCCGGGTCACGCCAGCATGGAAACCTGCCAGCTCTTCACCAACACTATGATCCACTTATTGGAGATGCGAGGCCAGCTTCCAGGCCTCCATCGGGTCATTATCTCTGCCTGCATGTCCGATCAGGACCAGTCTAGACATGGTGAGAACCAGACAGCTTATTCTGAGACGGTCCATATTTTAAATGAGAGCAGAAGCGCTATTGGTACCCCTGGTGAAGTTGGTGTCTAAAAAGTCATAAACTATTAAATAACTTTTTTTTGCAGCAATATATCATCACATATTAATAGTGTTTATCTTCTGCTTAAAAGTAAACAGTAAGTATTTTGCCTGCCTTCAATGAGTGAAAGACAAAAGAACATCCAATTCAGGGAAATTAGTTGTGTTGATCTTTCTGAGTCACGAAATGGCTCAAAACATTTTATATGCAATACAGGTATTTATTGATTTAGTTTCATTTTAAGTTTCATTGACTCCAACTGTTACACAAGGGCATGTAAAATGGACCTCAACAGACACAATAGAAGCCAAGCGAACTTTTCCTGCTCTAAAAGACAAAAATCAGTACATATGCACATATTTTTTACCTTTATTTATACATGTTTCATTGAAATCCAAGATCTCATTTACAAGATAGACCTGTTTTGATAAAGCATCAAGAGTTAATGATAATTGTGTGGCCATGAATATTTCTCTTAAATCACCAGGTAGTATGCCAACTAATAAAAAACTGAAGTTAAGAAATTTTTTTTTTAATACTAAATGGCAAAATCACACACACATTGCTGTTCTTTTGTGATGAGCTGGGGTTTTATGAACTTTTTTCTTCTTTGCAGAACCAGGACTGTTTTTGTTGTCTTTGTACATCCATGAGCTGTGGAGTGGATCATCGTCAGCAGACCTTTTCCTGTCCCACGTCACCTTGGTGACCAGAGCCCAGTGCAAAAGACAAAAAGGTTCCAAATCAACAAGGATTCAAACAGCCATCGGAGCCATCTGTAGTGAAATAATTGAGATGAAAAGTTAATCAAATGCTTGAAAATTTCTTTATTTTCAAACCGTTATAGTTTAAGAGACTTTTCTTTTACTTTTATAGTTTTTTATGTGTTTATTTGTTTAGTTAGCCTCTATGCAGAGTTCTATTTGTAATATGTTTATGCAATTACTAAGCTTCTATCCACAATAAAATAGACAATCTGACCATTTTGTATTATTGTTTGAATACTTCTCATGTACACACACTGCCATGTGATGCTTATATAACATCTGTGTAAACAACAGCCTTGTACTTTGAAAGTCATAGGACAGGAACAATTAATCACTTGCGTGTTTTTCTACACTGCTAAACACATGGTAATTTTAAAGTTTCCTTTTAAAAAAAAAATTAATTAGTATTTGCCAACAAGTTTTACTACTAACCTCCAGAATCAGCCCGTGGTGAAGCAGCTGAGCTTTTGTGGTGACGCTTAACTTTAGATTTGTTTATCCTGGAGTGGGCATAATAGCGTATTTTAACACATATTGAAGTAGAAACAGATCAATTTGCATTATGTATTAGGGTGCAAAACCCTTACTCATGTCCACTGTTCCAATATATGAACTAGACTTACTTTGGCAACTTCACACTGAGAGACATTAGGTTCAAAATGAGAAAGAGAAATCCCACAAAAGCAGCCAGAGATACCCAGAGTATTATCACAATTGAATCTGAAAAGGCAGGACATTGTTATCATAAATCTTTTTTACAAGGATAAGAGAAAAAAAGTCAGGAGTTAATAAAAACTTACATTTATGGTATTTCAGCTGGCTCTCATCCACAAAAACAGGATCAAGATAATCCAAGTAGTACTCCCATTCATACAGAGGAGCACTGGTGGAGTTCCCCGGAACAATACTGTCATTTCTGGAGAAATGGCTTGCTGTTCTGTTGCTAGAGTGAAGAGCCGAAGTCGATCCGAACATAGTGAAAACAAAAGAACCAGTAGAAAAATTTTTGATTCATGCAATCCAGGAATTATTCCAACTCGTGTGTTTATGTGGTCTTCTGTTAAGTCTTCTGACAGGTCTGGGAACAGAGTACTACTGGAGGTGCGTGTAGTACTTAAAATTTGACACACGAGGGCGTATGAGTCGTTCGATTGAACTAAGTAAAACAATTGTGGGAAAAATGTTTAATTTAATGAATTAGCAGTAAAGGATAATTGGCCTCGTCTTACTACACATCCTTAAAGCATACCAAAAGATTTAATGAATCTGCTGATGTTGTGTTTTACATCTTTGTACGTCTCTTTTAGAATTAAACAATAGTTTTAAATATTCACTCGCCGCATCACCCAGCTATTTTGCCATTCAACATTCATCGGGGTGAGTTTTCTGTTTAAATTTAAAAATGAAAAGACAGTTTAACACATGATTAGTTGCTGTAGATTATCCCAGATGCATCCTTTTTCCAATAGTGGTGAAGGCACCGCCACCTTGTGACGTCACACTTTAAATCAATACAGGATTGATTTCATCATAACACAGGATTAAATCAATCCCGTGTTGATTGTTTGAGTGTGAATAGCTCCAAACACTCAGCAGTTATTTTTGGAGTTATTTTTGTATTGTGCAATTACAAAATTCCTAACGTTCCCGTTGATTTACTAAGTTTTCACAAAAAAGCCCTCAAATAATAAATACAAATTTAGAAACACAACTTATCTCCTTCACCTTTAAACGACATCTGCAATAAAAGGAATATATTATACAAAAAAATAGATTTCTTAAGCCCTGACTTGTTAGTATCATTCTGGAAAGGCCAGGAATAAGCACAAATGAACACTTTCTAGGGTCTTTGTCTCTGGTTCCAGTCGAATATTATATTCTAATTCTACAAGCTATTATTGGCAGTTATATAAGAAATAGGATGGAGATATCCTTTCTTATCCCAATAGAGAAATTCAAATGTCACAGCAGCATCTTGGTAGAGAGATTCACAAAAAATAAAAACGTGTTAAAAATATGAACAGGATTATTAATAATATACTGTGCAATATTACAGCATATAATACACATAACTAAGCTACGTGTTCTGAGTGAAACTGTAATGAAGCAAAATGTGATTGATAGGGGTCACATTCAAAAAAAGTGAGGGATGTCTTTCAAAATGTTGATTCAATTTCTGTCAGTGAAACATTTCCTTACAAAATGTAAATTCAGTATTGACATAAAGCGCCCCTTTTTCTCTGCTACATTTGAAACAAATTATAATCTTCTTTAGAATCAAATACAGCAAAAATGTGATATTTCCAGACTTACTCCCTCCACATATCAGACGCAACGACTGTCAAGCTTCTCGCGCCCGGGCAGCAGGGGGCGCAATGCATGTCAAAACATACTATACTTATACAAACTATACCATCTACACATTTCTACACCTTCTTTACTAACCTATAATATGTTATAAAACAGGCCATCTATTACTACCTACATCGGAATTTATTCTTTTCGAGGGTCACCTAAGATTAAAATTTAGTTTTTTAAAAGTATTTTCACTCCGAAAGGATGTTGTTCCCATTTCGTATTTCCGCTTCCCGTGGAGCTCCGCTGGATACATTTCTGCAGCTAAACTCTTATCCAGGGTGGGATTCCTAGCTTAGCCTCTCCTGAATTCGGATACTAGAAAGCCATTTGACCGATTCGTTGTAATGTTTTTGGCTACACTACTTTATATAGTTATTTGTAGTTAGTTTCGTTTAATAAATGTGTGAGTCTAACTGCTTGCATTAATAACAAGTAGTTATGGATGCCGTGAACGCGTTCAACACGGAGGTAAGTTTTTCTCCCAAAGCTAAACCGTTAAGCTAAGCTAACTTCTATCCGTTCTTTTTGTTTATCTGGTAAGATCTACCACAAAAATAGAACCTGTCAACCCATATTTTTAATTTAACCGATATTTTTAAGATGCACGTCATTTCTTTGGAACCTAGTTCTAATGTTTGGATACTGCTAGTAAGGCCAATAATATTGGGCTACAGATAATAACAAACTCCTACACAGACTTAATGCGAATGTTCAGAAAACGACTCCCTTTAAATACAATTGTTAGTATTACCTCGCGTACATTAGTACTGCTATAATAAGAAATTGTAAGAAGATTTGTTTAGAAACGAACGAGAGATGATTAGTTAAATCGCTATCTCGCTTTTATCTATTGTAGCTTTCTTGTTACGAAATTATTCCAAACGTTACAATTTGTTTGTCGTACATGCACAAACCAAACTGCACAGATCGCATGTGTGAATAAAGTAGACCTTCCTTCAAACGTAAGGTTTTATGTGCTGTTTAATAAGGTATGTAAACACATGCGTGTGGCGCCTTTTCCACCAAGCTGGTTCTAGTCTACTGCTAAATCTTACTTAAACACACTTCTTTTCGTGTCTGTCGACACAAAAGCCTCAGTATTGTCCCTGAGGCCATAAATACTGTTTACTGTTTTGTAAACATTGTTTTAATTTTCCCACGGTGGCTTTAATAAAATCTTGCGCTAGAAGCTTTGTTTTAACTTTAGTTTTCTAGCGCTGGGGGTGGTGATAAGAGATCAGCTGATTAGGATTGTAAGCGTGCAGAAGCAACGTTCATTGTATAGAAACAGTGTTGATCAATTAAGATTAGGTTATAGTTGTATCATCTATTTCCTGGAATAAAAGGGATTAATAATATTAGTCCTAAGTGTTCAGTTATTTTCTGCACTAAAGTCCTTCAGCAAAAACATTTAGATTACTTACATTGAAAACAATGTAAGTAAATAAAACTTTATTTATACATGTGACTTTTACAAAGAGTATGTGACTCTTTGTAAAAGTCACATACTGCAACTTTAAAGATGACCAGCAGCTCCATATTCTGAATGGCAGTCAAACTACAGCATTAAAAGAAGGTTTAAGCGAATGTTTTAGTTAATCCATGGGAACTAATCTAACAAACCATTAATCTGCACAGTGGCGCGGTTGATTGTACTGTTGCCCAGGGTTTGAATCCTGGCGGAAGATTTTACTGTATGGAGTTTGCATGTTCTCCCCATGAATGCTCCGGCTAAATTCTCATTAGTTTGTGTTGTTTGTCTTGTTTTGCCCTGTGATGGGCTGGCAAGCAGCAACCTGTCCAGGGTGTACCCCGTTGACCACTAGAGATGGAGACTAGCCCTCTTGTGACCCTGCAAGGATAAGGATATTGGATAATAGCTGGATGTTGGATAATCACCAATGGTGTCAATTAATATTAAGCCAATTAACTGTTTGCATTTCTAATTTAATCTCTTTTATTCAACCAGTTGTTCACTATGATCGAGATGAAGCCTCCAATATCCCGGGCTAAAATGATGTCTGTTACCAAATCAGCTATTAAAGCCATTAAGGTAAATGTATAAAATACTCATAAAGAAAATTAACTACTTACTATGATACGGTGTACATAGTATATAATGATATAAATTTGTGTGTATTGGTACTGATTTCTATTTAAATTTCTTTTATTCAGCTGTACAAACATGTTGTCCAGATTGTTGAAAAGTTCATCAAGAAGGTATGTACATTTGTCTATTTTTTCTTGTTGTTTTTCCGGCATGTAGTTTTTTTTTTTGTTTTGTTTTGTTTTTTTCAAAAATTATAAACACCCCTGAACATACAATTATCTATGAGATAGTAAATATGCTATAGAGGTGTGTTTGACATAAAATATTTATTAAAGACAGAAAAAAGTAGTTTCAGATGGAATGCACTCACTCCATATTGAACAAACACAGTAAAGTGCTTCCTTTTGCTTTCAGATGACAAAAACGGTTCTTAATTTTAAACTTTATCTTGAGAACATTTGAAAATGTATTTATTTTTTTTTCTTTCTCGTTCTTTTCTTTTTCTTTTTCTTTTTTTTTTTAGTGCAAGCCAGAATTGAAGGTTCCTGGTCTATATGTGGTTGATTCCATTGTACGGCAGTCACGCCATCAGTTTGGTGTTGAAAAGGATGTTTTCGGACCCCGGTTTTTAAAGAACTTCACAGATACTTTCCGAAACCTTTACTGCTGTCCGGAGGATGACAAGGTACTATTTGTAATTTTTAATGTAAGATGATCATGTAACATGATTGAGATATTTTTAAAACGCCAATATCTGAATTTTTTTTACTTTTCAGAATAAAATTATCAGAGTGCTAAATCTCTGGCAGAAGAATGGTGTGTTTGATATGGAGATCCTTCAGCCTCTAATGGATATGGCCAATGGCACTGTTGTGCCACATTCTGCTGCAGAAGGTAATGAAGTGTTAAATATTGTAACACACATAAATGTACTTAAAAGAAATGTAGGGTCTTTCATACTTTGGTAAGTAATATTCCTTTGTTAAATAATTTTACATTCATGTTCTGAGTAGTTCCTGTTGACCTCCAACTAGAGACTACATCTCTGACTGGTAATGCTTCAGACGTACCATCTGTCCTACCCACTCCAGAAGCTTTAGCTGCTGTGGCACAACTCTTTCAGTCCTCTCACGCTCAGGAGGTAAGTAGTAAACTGTTTTAGGTCTCCATAAAGTGAGCCAAGATTTTGTTTAGTAACATTTCATTTTGATCACCAGCTCCAGAGGATGCTCCAGAACTTTCAGCAGGCTGAAAGGACAGTTGGAACATCTACAATTGCAAATAACATAACAAACCAACATCAGATGCCAGTAACTCAGCCCAACCCAAGGTTTGATACTGTGAAGAAAGGTTCTTTAGCTGAGGTATTCATAATTCTCTGTTTCAAATGTTTTTGAAATTCAGTTCAGTCATTTACCCTTTTACACTTTGATGTTTGTTTGTTTTTTCCAGAAACTACTTGACCGATTTGACTATGATGATGAACCTGAGGATATGGCAGTGTCAGAAGGCAACATTCAGACACAGTGAGTGCTAAGGACAAAATTGTGAGGGGGAAAGGAATTATCAAAGTTAAAGACAAAAATTGGTAGTTTTTGTATTCTACACATATAGCTTTTTGTCTATTCAGTTAACTGCTTTGAAAGCCTACATTCTGAGATTATTTGTTCAATTTTTCTAGTATAGAGTCATTTCAGGATCGAAACAGCAAAACATGAAATAAGCCCATTGACAACAAGGTTTTATTTTGAACAATTTTTCATTTTTTTCAGTTTTGGAGTGTTTTGCACAATTAAAAGGAAATATTAAACACTGTATTTACATGTTAAAACATTTTTGCAGTTGAATGAAGTATTGATTGTGAAAAAGTCTGGAATTTCAGTGTCAATATATGTTGGCGTGCTTGTGTGTTAATGTGTGTTTTTGTCCTGACAGAGGTATACGTGAAAACATGTCAAACCAGTTTCCCCATTCAGATGCTAAACACAGATGCTCACCCTGATATGTTGGGTCGGACTAGAGACACAAAGGTAAATTTGTTAAAAACACAAAATATAAATAATTTTTAGAATGATAACTTATTTCACATTTGTCAATATTTTACAGCAATGTTGGGTGTTTGTGGGTATTTTTCATAATTTGTGTTTTTTTTCTCTTTATTTCTCAGCATAGTGGAGGAATGAGTCATGTTGAGCAAAATTTGACACCCGATGGATTTAATTCTGTGAAAGAGTCTGAATCATGGGTAAGCTCGCCAACTTTAAGAAATTATGCTTAGATGAAACGAAACATTTGTTGATCAGTCTTTAAGTACAATTTGTCATAATTAGGCTTTTTAAATAGGGGAAAAGTTGTTTTTTTTTAAGTGTTTTTGTTGTCTGTGTCTAACAGGAAAATTCTTCCACGAGGCAGGAGGGGAGAGACAGAGACTACGGTGCGAGGTCCAGATCTCCTTCTAGGTAATAACTTTTGTCACTTACAAATGTCATTGTTACATAGAATTGAATTTATAATGATGGTCTTTGTTGTGACATGTACTAAATTTGCTATGATAAGTAGTAGTATTATCAGCTCAACTGTCAGTAATAAAGCAAAAGGCAAATTTTATGTTGCAATAAGGAATGGTTTTACTGAAAGGTGTGCAAATATTTGATTGGTCAAATGTTTTTCTGTTGCTGGTACCACAAACAACAGAAAAAGGTTTTCTGAAATCAGCAAAGAAGGCCATATTAAGACTCAGTTTGCTCAACAAGGCTTTACTTAAAAGCTGTCAGGCACTGACTTTTGAGTTGAGTGTTGAGTCCGGGTGTTCAGAGAGGCTTTTTTAGATGCTACTGCCACATTTTGCAATAAATTGGATAATTTTACTGTTTTAACACCTGGAAGAGGTATGAGGCATCCAAAGATTTTCAGTTTAAGGTACCATTTATGTTTTGTTTTGTTTTTTTTTTTTGTGACATGAAAATATTTTATTTTATTTTTTTAAATGAAGTCCTAAGTAGCCAGCTAAATCAAGGTGGGTAGAGCTGTATCAAATGGAGTAGTTCTATTTGGTTATTGTTTACCTAGTGTTTCTGCTTAAAGAGAGGTATTATGCAATTTTGACTTTTTCTGAGCTTATTGTCATGTTATGATGTCATTCCCTCATCAAAAACATACCTGGACTATTGCTTTGACACATTGATACATGTTAAAGAAATCTTTGAATCTCCCTTGCCAGCCATTTTGGAGTGCCTTATTGCCATCTCATACTATGCCTCACCTGTTTCCCAAAGCTCTGCCTCTGAGCTTCAGACTAGTGGCAGCAGCAATTTGTAAACACCTAGTGAGCTCATTGTGCAAACTACTTCTCAGTCCAGTGCTCTTAAAAGCCTGGAAAACACTTAAAACCCTTCCTTTAAGTGTGTTCTCAATTCATGCAAATGTTGATTCAGTCTGTTTTCCGAAGGATTCACTAATAGGTTTAAATGTCTGCAAAGCTGTTGCTCAGTGTGCAGTAGAAACAGAAAGTTTCTACACTACATCTAGTGACATTAGCTTGTAGGGAAAGTTAATATAAAAGTTAAGCATGATTTATGAAACTTAATATAATGCTGAAATCTGACATTCCATTTTATTATTCCAAATATTTTTCCAATTAATTTTTTTAGCATATTGGAAACAAATAAATTGTTTCCAAATAATATAATACAACATAAACAACATGTTGTATTTACAACATAATACAACATGTTACAACATAATTGTAACATGTTGGTGAAGGTTCTTAAATAGAGGCACCTGGACTTCTCATTATGCTTATTCCGTTCTGAGAACAGTAGCACCAGCTTACCATGACACAACTTAGTTTTAAACATTACTTTGGAAGTAAAAAAAAAACAACAATAACAACATGAAGAGTAAGTACTTGGTGAGTTTCTCACACAGCTACTTCTGTCCAGTGAGTGATTTTTACAATAGTGCAGAACAAACTCCCATGCATCTCTAAACTGCACCCCTAGGGGTGAATAACTGTGATTCAGATTTGCCTGTGATTTTGAAGAAGTTGAGGTACAAGACCAGTGGAGCACCTGAAATGCGTCCTATTAAAATATTATATTAGTTTGCTTTTTGGACTGTAGGAAAAAGAAATTAGACATCTGACACATTGTTCAATTACTTTTATGATCGATGTTGAAAGTATGTTATAATATTAAATATTCTGGAGATTTTCAGCAGTGTGTGCTGCAGCTTATTGTAGATGCAGGTATAGCAATGGTAGTGCATGACTTGAATTTAAATGTATTGGCTACCAAATATTATATTTACAGACAGTGCAGGATGAAATAAATTTAAAGCAGGTATTTTGTTAATCCTTGAGAGGATTTAGACATTCAGATCCCATTTGTCTTGGTGGACCTCATCTTTCAAAACAGCTTTTCTCATTCAGTAAGCATTCATTGTATAGATGTACCAACTGGCCAACATCCTTGGCTCATGACCAAAGTAGGATTTTAGCAGTCTTTAGTAAATGTGATTTTGAATATGAACTTTATAGGTACTGGAGAAGACTTTGGAACCAGCTCAAATTTAAAAAAATAAATTCCTGCAAGTTGGACTAATTTTCATTTACGAGAAGGTATTTTCACCGCAATAGCACATGCTGCATTCAGGGAGGTACAGCTAGTACACTGGGTTATCAAAAATATTTAAACAACTCCATGATTTAATCATGTTTTATTCTCACATATGGGTGCAGTCTTTAAAAATTCTAAATCTCACTATGAGCAATATGATGGTGGTCTGAACAGCAGAAATAAATGATGGTAAACAAGTTTTACATGAATATCTATTGCTTCTAAGTTATCACAGCACAGACAAAAGCTTTCAGTTCTAAACATGTTTGGGCACAACAATCACAGTAAAGGGACCAACAACATCACTAATGAGGCATTTAAGGCTCTATTCATGGTAATGTTTGGTTATTGCCTGAATATCCAAGCTGGTCCTTAATGTCATCTGAGTTGTTTTGGTAACATTTTCCCAAGGTTGTGAATTGCTTAAAACTGCATGGGTGAATTGAAACCATGGCTGCAGAGTCAGTGTTAGAAAGAAAATAAATTCCTGCAAGTTGGACTAATTTTCATTTACGAGAAGGTATTTTCTCATAAATGAAAATACCTAAGATTTAGAAAGAGTAAATCTTAGGCCACCTCCTATGTTTAGTGTATATTTTTCATGCTGAACTTAAATAGTTTTTTTCACTTTTATCAAACCACCTGTGTACCCTATCCGAAATGTTTTACATTGCTGTCCTCCAATGGTCACTTGTCTTTGAGATTTAGATAAATTGCTGTTTCTTCAAGCAATATTTGCTCTTCTGTGTTGGGTAGTCCATTTGTTTAGCTGCTGTTTAGTTTCTAGTGTAGAATTCTGAACAGTTCATGTTGCACCGGAATATATATAACACTGCTGAGCTTTGTGTTTGAGTGTTTTATGCTCACGATAAACCAGTCTTTACCTGCAAGTTTTGTGTTTACATTTCAATTGAATATTAAGGTGGGAGGTCACATGTCACACTTATAGTTTGCTTTAAATACTTTGACATCTATTGATTTTAATTGAAGGAAAAACAGACCCAGGCTTCTGTGCAATCAGAGTGCTACCATTGATTAGGCTTCACTACAAATAGACAATCAGACTTTACACCTGGCATGTAACTCAGAGCCAGCATATCCAACAAAAAAGAGGAGAGATGGAAAGCATGAGCTGCTTACCCATAAATACAAAAATTCACAAAAAATAAACAATTATTCCACACATTGTTTGATATTCTTATATGAACAAGTCAATTTGACACTACACATTTTCTGAGACATTAAATTTTGGATTTCCATTATCTATAAGCCATAATTTTCAAAACTGCACAAAAAGAAATGTATAAACATTCACTGAAAAAAATGCAAATAAACCTTCACGTGTGACTTTATGACTAAGGTTCTACTGCCTTAATCTTTTAGGAGCACTGACCCGTGTTACACACTTGCTGAAAATAAGGATCTTTTATACTGCCATATGCTGTAGCCTGACATTAAAGGAGCTTTTAATTGCAGCCACCATGAAATGTGTTGGTTTTCATCAAGACTAATCTAAGCTTTTATGGCATCCTTCTGTCTCTTTACAGTTGTAATGTGTTATGAAGGGGCTTCTAAACACAGAGCCTTCTCAATGAGTTTGAGTTTTTTTCACTGTTGAGTCACCATCAAATTCTGCTTAGAAGTACATCCTGACTTAAGAGAGTTTACATCAGTACAAGCTCAACTGTCAGGATTTGTTCTGTTGCCACTAACCAGATAATGATAAAAAGGGTAAATTTTCATTTTAGAAATGTATTTTTCTGTTGCACCTAAACTGTGTCTTTTATTTGTACCTTAGATCCCCAAGGAGAAGAAGATCGAGATCTTCATCTCGCTCAAGATGGTCAAGGCACAGACACTCTCGCTCCAGAGAACGCCGCTGGAGATCTCGCGCTAGTTCAGAGGACCAGAGTGACAGAGAGAAGGACAGAGAACGCAGACAGAAAGGTCTTCCCAGCTTAAAGAGCCAAACTCTCAGCGGTATGTACCAATACAGAAACAAGTCACTGAGTAATATATTGTACAGCATTAAGTTAGTCACAAATGTGCCACATGTGGTCATAGTATTAGAAGTAGGTGTTATCAATTCTTCGTTGTTGTAAAATAATTTGTCTAATGTGTTTATGTAGGAAGTCTGCTCTGCTTCAATGTACAGTAATGGACTGAGTTTTGGCAGTGACATAAACAGTGATACATGGCATCTTTGATGTTTGTAATATTTTGTGTTTTCTTTTGATATACTAAACATAAAATAAAACAGAATTTAAATAACTTAAATTTTGCAAAAACCTTAAATAGTTTTAAAGAATTATTTATATTGTTGACCCTTCTTCATAACTTCTGTTATTTTGAAAGGCTTACTAGATATGAAATTGTTGGCATTTCATGAATTATAGTGGTGCCTTCTTATCTGATTGGGGTAGCGAAAAAACTTTGTCACAATTTGTCAGCATGTATTCATTCATTAGCTTTTTTGAGAGCATGTTCTCAGTTATGAGACATTTCCTGACTTCTGATCCTAAATTTCAGTGTCGTAGTCTTTGAACAACTTTTGCCAGTTTTCTTGACAATTAATCATAAAGGGAAATATTAAACACCAAATTGTGTGGATTGATTTTGTTGGAGACTGCAACTACTTGTATTCAAACCAATGTGGCAGAATAGTATTCCCCAGTTTCATAAGTGACAACATTACACTTGGATTCCGTATGAATCCACGTGTACTAGTCTGCAAGACATGCGAACCATAGCAATACTCTTTGTTTTTCCAAATGTCTCCAACAATCGGAATAAAGGTTCATCTCAAAAACCCATGTAATTCTTGAAGATGTTCAGTCTGTTCTTGAGGTTTTGTTTTAAAACTTAAGTGGCTTATGTACGACAGGCTTTTGACAAAAGACTTTTCCTCACTCTAAGTTTATATTGAGTTGTCGCCAACGTGGTCAATGTTATCTCTATACTGGTGGCTATATGAGCTGCAACGCAGTCTTTAGAAAGATACTTGATTTGAGCGTCTTGGATGTAATGAAACCTTCTGGACTCTAATTGGACTTCTCACTGTGAAGTTCTTGGTGTTCCAGAGCAGTCCTTGCCAAATGCAAGAAATGTATTAACACACCTATTTGAGGATTTTATTTATTGAGCATACGTAATATAGTTGGAAGAAAACGTATATTGGGAAGCCGAAATACCTACACACAGTACTTGACACATTATTGGCTGGTGTTTGCAAGGCAACCAATCGAGGGGCGCCATTTATTTTCCTTGGTGCTGATTGACTGCACCAAGTTTGAAAATAAGTCTAGATATTAGCATCCACAGTAAACTGTGCATGCTAGTAAAGTGTATTTGGTATATTGAACCATTAGTTCAAGTATTAAAATCACTGTGAAAACTTTTTTATCTAATTTTAATCCCCACAGTAGTTTCAGTTTTCTTTTGTTTCTAGTTTGCAGTACCACACTTTGGGTTGGGCAGCTGGACAAGAAAACCCAGCAATCTGATGTAATGTCCCTTTTAGAAGAATTTGGTCAGATTGAGTCCATCAATGTAAGTTTGGACTGTTTGTTCAAAATATAATTATCACCATCTATGTCCAACAGATCATGCTAACTTTGTTTTCACTTTGAACCTTTTCTTTGTGTTCAGATGATTCCTCCGAGAGGTTGTGCCTATATTGTTATGGTTCACAGACAAGACGCTTATATGGCCTTAAAAAAACTCAGTAAAGGGTCGTACAAAGCCAACCAGAAACCTACTAAGGTATGTGCTTTAGACATTTAGATTTGTTTTGCAATTGCAAAGTTTCTTTTGCGTAACAATATCACTGCAACAATATCATTCAATTTTCTCCCAGATTGCTTGGGCTTTAAACAAAGGTATAAAGTCGGCACACAAAAAGTTCTGGGATGTGGAGCAAGGGGTTACTTATATTCCTTGGAGCAAAGTCAAAGTTGAAGAGTTGGAGAGCTATCAGGAGGGCGGCATGCTGGATCCAGAGACCCTAAATCCAGGTAAATACATGACATTTTTCAGCATGACCTCAATTCACATACCACAAGGTTTTACAATACATATTTCCTTACTTTATCCTTGTCTTTATTGATACTCTAGAGTGGAATACTGCCAAAGAGGTTAAGAGCCAGGTAGCTGTAAATGGAGCAATGGAAATAGTACCAGATGTGGCTGTCAGTGCTCATGTTCAGGTAACGTTTTTGCAGTCTTTAAACACTTTCTTGTTAGTACTAAAACTTTTCTTTTCTGTTTTGACTTTTTGAGAGATTATTTGACAATACGTCTCATTGAAGTAATAACAAAAATAAGATATTATTGGTTACACACGGAGCCTATCTGAATTATTTTGTATGTATTTCAAAATTAAAATACAAAGAAATAAGTGAAAGCTAAAGATTAATTTTGATGAGATATGACATAGAAAAAAAATGTTGCTTGGTAATGACCAGTTCTGTCAGTAGTTATTCAAATACTGTGGGAGATTATAATTATTTTAAAACAAAACTTTGGTACACTATGTGAATGATATAATATTACTGACACACCATTCCAGCTCCTTAGTAACTGAGGAAGATCTTACAAATTTTTATGTGTTACATAAATTTAGAAAAGAACATAGTATTTGTTGGAGGATTACCTCTGCAAACTGTTTTTTTTTTTTTTTTTTTTTTAAAGTCAACAAAAAAAACCCATCAGGTCACTCAATTTCACACGGGGTTTGAAATATGTTGAATAATGTCAGTATAAAACATTCACCACATGGCTCCATTTTGTACAGAAAAAAAGATGAGTATGAAATGAACAAATCTAGAAAGGTATGAAGTACAAAAGAATGACCAGCACCTGCAGAATAATAAGAAAAGGTTCATATTTTCTGTGCCATGGGGCAGCATTTTATAGTTATTTGTTATACAATCTTTTAATTATACAATTTGTCTTCTACTGAAGGGCAGAGTAAAACTATATGATGCCAAGCCTGAAATTTGTCTCACTTTCTTCTTTTAACATTTTGTACAAATGCAAAACCTGGATATTTAGGTGACATATTTTCATCTTTCATAGTTCAAAGAGCTGTTAGAAATGGACCTCTGTGTTAAATAACTTGTATTGCAAGGAAACAGGAAGTTATTTATTACTAATTAAAGGTTTCTAACACTACAATCAACTAAGAATGGTATAAATGAAGTTGCATTGCAAGGGATGCTAATAATTGTGACACTGATTGTTTAGCTACAAATAATAATTTGTATTGCACCTCGTGGAGTTGGTGTTGAAACCTAACCTCACTTATGTCAATTTATGGTTTTTAAAATCAGCTGATTACTTAATTACTTATTCTCTTACATTTTGGTTCATTAATCATTTTAAAACCCAACTGTAGTAGTTCTGCTATTCTTATAGTATTTTGAAAGACTGAATTAAAGTGTAATGTGTCATGTTTTTATTGGTGCTGTAGTTTAGTAAACAATTAAATTTGGTCTTAGACTACCTTGCAATAATTCAGATAGGCTCCTCGCTAGATCTCACCTTTAAAAGTGCTTTTTTTTACTTCTTTCTTTCTCATTAAGTATTTGCATATCTATACAGTAATCTTGTTCTGTAACATCTTATTCAAATAAAAATGGTAATTAAAAACTTTCATTATTGTGGTATGTGTGAAGGGAGGCATTTCTGTTATCCTTTCTGTGCTCAGTACCAAGCTTCATTTAACACCAGCATTTCTTTAGCATTTGGCTTTCTGGCTAAATAAATATGTACTTAATGCTAATTGTGAATTACATAATACTTATCAACCATTATACATCAAGAGATGGCAGAATGTGCTGAACATGCATTAAAATGTTACTGTATGTCTGAATTTTAAATGAAATTCTGGACGTATCCAATACCTTGATAGACAAAGATTTCCAACTTATTATTTAGCTTTGTAAAATGTAAGCATTTTTAAATTAGAATAAGCTGTTTGAAAAAAAAAAAAACAACTAAATGAACAAACTAAATTAATGAGCAGCAAATGACCCAAATAAAATTGATAATCAGTATTATTCCATATATTGTGGAACTGATTAGCTTAGCACCTTACCTGGAGAAAATGTCTCCAGGTGAGGTGCTAAAGCTAAAGTGCTTTACAAAGATCTTCAAAACCAAACAATCTGTTGGCTGCTGGTGGGACATAAAGGTGTGACTGGGAAGAGGAATATCAGAGTGGAAAACCAGGTAAGCTCACAAATGCGTTGCCTAGCCTTCTGGTTGCTATTGGGTGCCTGGTCAGGTGACTTTAGAGACATCTTTAAACATATTTTTATTATGTATCATAATTATGACTGAGCATTAGGGACATACTAAGGAAAAATAAACAAGAAAATAAAATTATAAGACTAAAGTGTGATGAGAATAAAGTTGCAATAATGAGAATAAATTTGAGAATGGTCATAGCATCATGAGAATAAAATCATATGAAAGTCATAACATGGGGATAATAGCTTACCAGAATAAACCCGCAATATGAGGGTAACGCAATATTTGGAAAATAGTCGCTTTTATGACTTTATTTTTGTAACACTACAACTTTATTCTCATGACTTTGGTCTCTGAATTGTATTACTTTATTCTTGTAAGTAAATTTTTGTTTATTTTCTTAGTGTGGCCTTAATATGTATTAAGAGCCCAGAAATGTTTTTTCTAAACAAAAGTCAAAGTTTAACTCCACCTTAATTTAATACTTGACTAATAAAGCTTCAATCTGTTTGTGACTTCAAAATAATCGACAATGAACAAGTAGTGCAATGTCCAAATTTTCAGTATTAACTACATTTTAATTTAGATTGAGCTTGGAGCTGGGCAGGAATAACATAACATGATGTGGTGCAGATAGACAAGAGTTAGGGTTGTTACTTCTCGGCAACAAGATCCCAGTTTTAAAACCTGGCCCTCCCAAAATAAGGACCAAGCTCCAAATATGACTGCAAAGTACGTTGTATCAGTCAATTTTGGGAGCCGTGAAAATAATTCATTAATAAACTGGCAGCATCCTTCATATTAGTTACCTTTGAGAGATCCGGTAATCATCAAAGAATGTGGTTAAGCAGTACGGCGAAATAGGTCATCAGCTCGGTAAGTTACCCAGGGTTACTAACTGGATATGTATGCATTTATACAAAATCTTGAGTTGTAATAGAGAGCCAATCACATTGAGGAGTCAGAATGGAAGCTGACATGAAAAAAGACTAAATACACAAATTAATCTGTTCGGTATCACAGACAAGCTATCAAAGGGGCAGTATTATGTGTTTTCCAGGCAATTGTTTGAAAATGCTATGTTTAGCAGATATGACATAAAAGCAGTTTTACTTTGTAATTTAACACCTTGAAATTGGGCCTCTGTCGCTTTAAGAAAGTTGCACTCTTTCCAACACTTTGCCCTCACAAAGTCGTCACTTTTAATCCTCTATTAATCCTTTAATAAGATTTTACCAGCATAAAATATAATATTTATAGTATAATAAGCTCAGCAGGTGTGCAGTAACTCCAGGTGTTTGCTAATTGTTGCTGGCAAGTCTGAAGGATCAGAGTGGGGGAGTTGTGGGACGGGCTGGTCTGTGAGGCGGAAGCCTGGGTACTGCAGCTCCGAGGAGGAGCTGTGTCTCGAAGGCAGCACTAGGTTCACCCAGGCGTTTTGCACAGCTGAATGGTGGCAACAGGTTAAAGGATTTCTCAAGCATGTGTGAAAGAATCAAGGCAGCACTCCAGGTATGTTTTTGATGAGGGAATAATATAATGTGATGTGAAGCTCAAAAAAGTCAATTTTTTATAATACTGCCCCTTTAAAGCAGGAATTTTTCTAACATTTTGTCATTGCACATTTAAAACACCACAGTCACCTGAAAGTTTTCATCTTAATCTCTGTGCACCAACCATGACTATTTAAATTCCTCATTGCACCGAATGATCTGCTAAGATGACATTAATTCATTCCAACAAGTAGCAATACTGTAAATGTCTAAGTTTATGTCTTTTTAGTTCCACATAGAACTTTTTTGGGGGGAGGGGGATGAACAAGCCATATGAGCATGTACAAAATGTACAGAAACATTGAAAAACCTAGGAAAAGCCTCTGTGGAGGCAACTTAATTAGTATCTAATTAATTTTGTAATCTGCAGCTTCAAACACCCTTTTTGGCACATAAGGATTAATCCTTCAGAGATATGTCTTCTGAAGATTTTTTTCTGTTAGATATATGGTAGCTCGGAGGGAAAAAAAAAAGATAAAAACTGTTCATGCAGAGTCATCCTTTTCATTTTGAAAGATTTCCATGAACATGTTTCATGGTTTAGATTTGTAACTGGGACAAGTTAGCATCTTTTATATGACACTGTATTTACAGTTAAACATATAAATTCTTTAGATATATAGAAAAAAATTTTAAAAAAGTCAACGCTCCCCTAAGATGATTTTTTTTAGCATATTTAAGCCATCTAAGTCATTTTCTTGTGTTCTACACATTTTTAGAAGCAAATGTAAAAATCAGTACTGTTGCATATCATATCTAATCAAGTGTTTTTGTTTTTCTTTGGAAGCTACGAGCTCATATTACTGTCTGATTGTTTTTTGTTTTCAAAGCTGTGTTCTAGCAAGTATATCAATTGGATTTGTTTGGCAATATGTCTGAAAGGAGAGAGAATTAAGAGTAACTTGAGGTTTTTGGACTTCTGTTGTTGTGGAGTTCAATGTGCAACTCTTTATGACAAAACTGAGGTTTTTGAGCCTATTGTAGTTTTCCTTCTGGACTCACTAATCGGGTTGAAATCCTATGGGGGAATTCCATCCAAACTGCTTTGCTCATGGTAACGAATGCTCTGCTCAGAGCAGTAAACCTATTGACATACATGGGAAACGTAAGCACTACATGTGCAAAAACACATCACTGACTTGTACCAGATTTAGATTCAATATAAGTATTTTCTAGATTAAAATACCTGTTTCACAAGTGTAAAAATGCAAGCCTTGCCTCCAGGCTTTTGGCTCCAAGATTTAAAATAGTTTGCAGGACCAGCTGGATTGAGAATCCAGGTCTGTCTGTGGACTCGGCGGCGTTATATATATAACGTTTTCTTTTCTTTCTGGACAACAACAGAGAAAAAGGGCTGTTTGTTTGGAAATCACATCAGGTGAGTTGGTTGCTCCTCGATGTGGATCTGGACACACTTCCAAAGGAATGTGGCTTCGTCTGTAAGGACCCCAAGCTAACTTGGTCTGAGTGTGTCCTCGTGCTGTCCTACATTTGGACCTGTACTGAGACCTCTGCTTGTTATTGGATCGGTCTGTGCACGCTCAAGTGAAAACGATACGATTTTCTCTTTTGAATACAACCTGGGATAAATCACGTCATTACCTCCTTTAGAGTGTACTTATTAATTGGTTCTTTTTTTGTTGTGTGATAAACAACACTTCCCTACTTTCAGCAGTGCTTGCATTAAAACAGTCTTTTCCAGTAATTTCCTGATGCAAACAATTTCCTGGATCTTATGGATATCTTACTGACCACTGCTAACCTTCATGTGATACAAAAACAATTCTGTAAAACTTTACAAATGTATTGAATTTGCTTCTTGGATCAGTTTGGCTGTCATGCTTGCCTGTGTTTATTCTTTCTGGTTTGTGGCACTGACTTTTTTAATGTCTATTGTGATGAGTACACATTAGGCAACACAGTTCAATGTGTCTGTTTAATATCCTGAAGATAAGTGCTAGAGAACAGCTTAGTAGTCAGGAATATAAGAGACTTAGTTCTTGACCATCCAGCTAAAATTTGCTTGTGAATCTATATTTGGCATCGAGGATATAATCTTAAAATTTGTGAAATTCTAGGAATTTGAAGAGGTTACCTCTCCCTTCTTACTCCACATTGATGCTATCTTTTAAAGATATTCTTGCTTCTTAAACTTTTCAATATTTTTGAAGTGTTACAAAACAAGGACACAGTAATGGCCTCATGAGAACCAAGGAATAAAATAGGTCACAGGTCAAGTTGTAGAGCAGTTTAAAGCAAAAGAGGGCAGCTGTCAGCTGTGCACATCTCCAATCTGGCCTTACTATAATTATGCCAAAAATGCAATTTAGAAAGAAAGCTATAACGAGCCCCATTTACAGTTTCCTACAAATGGGAAGAAGTGTGTGGATGAAAATGAAAGCTTCACATTAAAGCCACCAGGAAACATGGTGATGGCAGCATCATGCTGTGGAGATGTTTTTCTTCCAGAGGAAGTGGAAAGCTGGACAAAAGTTGGCAGCAAAGCCTATATCGGTACTCTTTCAAAGGTTGTTCCACAGTTTATTGACTCAGGTAGAATACATACACCACATTTTAAAAAAATGTATTTTAAATTGTAAAAACCATAGATTATTTTTCTTTCATATCACAGTCATGCAATAGTTTGTGTTGGTTTATCAAAAATTGTCATGAAATACATCAAAGTCAGTGACATAACATGACAAAATGTGGACCGCTTTAAGACGTAAACCTGTTTTTTAAGATGCTGTAGATTTCTGAATACAGGAAATGTATGGATTGCATTTAGTTGTATGATTAACATGAAATTTGAGTATATAGAAAGATTGCTACCAAAAGTGCTAAAAGTCTTGATTTTAAAAATATTCCTTAACGTTTAGTTTCAGCAAAAAGGAAAAAGCCCGACAAGCTGGCCTGGTTTTCTTTCCACAAAGAAGAGAGTGGAAAGTAAATTTTGTTCATTAAAATCCCCGAACATGTATTTTTATTGTGATAACTAGTCTGAGCCCAGTAGAATGTTTCCCAAAGAACTGTTCATGCACCTAAATAGTGCTTACAATAAAATGGAAATTCAATTACTTTGAATGAAATGAAAAATTTCTGCAGATATGCTGTCAGTCATTTTAAATAGCTTAACTTTTCAAGAAGAGGATTTCTTTCAGTTACAAAAAGCCCAACATCTATGAACTAAAATCACGGACAACTTAACCTTACAAAGGTGAGTAGGAGGAAAAATGTTATGTTTCTTAGATCATTTTAAAAAGGTGAATTATGGCTCATTACCTGAAGTTTCTTATCATCATCTCATAATAAAATCTGTTAATTCTGCATGTTGTTGAAGTAGCCAACTAAACGCAGTGTTAAAGTCTATCAGGAACAGACTCCTGCTGAAGGTTTGAATGCCTGGCTGTCTGCCTGCTGAGGTCTCAATAACTACATTGAGGAATTAAGCAGCGGGAAAAATGCAGCTATTGTTCCTTTTTTCTGCTGACGGAGTACACATAAACGGGGTAAGAGCCGAACCTTTTAAATGTTTTTTTTTGTTATCATTTCTTCTCTCCATTTATTAATTCAATACAGAACATTTAGCTTTGCATAGTAAAAAAAAACTAAACAATTACCTGTCTTCCCTCTTGCTGTAAGTTGGGAAATATTTCTATTTAATTTCATTAGAAATTGTGCATGCACTGTTTTGTGAGGCTGTGTTTTTGAATTTGGACATTGACGCTGGCTATTTGCATCTTACAGTCAATTAAATTCAGACAAGGAAATAGGAATTTTAAAATTTAATTTGATTTTCACTACTGTATAAACTCCCATTTGTTCCATATGCCTAAATAATCTTAAAATTATGTATATGCATACATTTTTTTACAAAACAAGATCTAGTATTGTAAATGCAGTTTACAATAACTACATTGTAATCTGTATGTGGAGTATTTTAAGTTCAATACCTCACTTCTTAAAAAGTGTTGTGTTCTTTAAATTGTTATGTAGATTAGTGTCTGTAAACACTACTAAACAAAAAATGTTGTCCAATGACTAATCTAAATAAATCCTAGTCAGATTAGGTATCATATAAGGTAGATTTGGTTGTAATTTCAGGTACTATTATTGACATAATGTATTATTGGTGTAATGTAGTGTTTTGGTGATGTAGGCAGAAGGAGTCATTGTTTTAATGGATGGAAACTGTAGAGAATAGAATTCCTGGTGTATTAATAGAATACATTATCAGCAGCCCAAGTACATATCTGTAGACTTCTAGTTCACAATGCTCTGGCTGGCCTGAATCTTGTTCAGAGTAACAATTAGTGCATGTTATTGATTTGCTTAGTGATGATTTACAGTGGAACATTAGAATACAAATGAAGTGAACTGCATTAGTATTTTGTTTCCTCATTAAAAATAACACATCAAACACACCAAGCCAAAACACAATCAGCCCTCAGATTCATAATTTTCAAAATAATAGTTATTATTCCAATGTTATAAGATCGGTAGACATAAGTATGCGAAACAATGATTGTATATTTTCCCTTTTGATATAGAAACCATTATATCTCAATGGTTTAAATAATATTATTTAAACCATTATTACTTATTATTATTACTTAAGTAAAGTCATCATGATATGTTCTGCCTCCTTGAGGATAGGACACTGGGTCCAAACTAAAAGAACTTTCCATAGTAACTGCCTGTAAGCATTGGCAGAAATTGTCACAATTTACATTAATAAGTCAGTTAATTGATATTTCCTTCAGTCTTCTCTACAAAATGTTTGGAAATTGTTAATGGTATTATGCACATAGTTACGCTGGATTAGCAGCTTTTCTTTTTTTGTTTGGTTGATTCTGTGCTCTGAAGATTTGCAGTCTGGCGCTTTTATCATTCTTTTGGATTAATAAGTTTCTTCTTGCAGAGTGGCATATCCACCCATGTCAGAACAGGATCTGTTTCACTCCAGATAATGACACTGCTCCAGCCAGCATCTTCATAAGACCTTTGGCATTTCTGGAGTCCATTTGAACATTTCTCACCAAAACACGGTCTTCTCTGGGGCTCAGAACTTTCTCCTTGAGCTTTATGAAAGTGGGACATTTCTCTTCAATATATCTTGACAAGATTCCTTTGACTTTCCCATCGTGTCAAGCAAGCAAACAATAAAAAAAAAACAGTAATCTGTTCTAGGTGTGGCCTTAAAATTCTAAACTAACTGTGAAATTACTTAACATATTTCCTTCATGCAATTTAGCATGCTGGCGAAAGAGAAGTATAAATATGAAGAACAAAGAACACATTAAACAGGTCAGGGATTAGATCCTAAAGCGATATTTAAATCTTTAAGCATCTCACAGAACACTGTTCAATGTGTCATATGAAGATAGAAAGAAATGTGACGCAACTGCAAACCATATGAATGGCCATCCACCCAAACTGACAGGTTGGTAAAGGACAGGATTAACTATAGAAGGAGCCATGAGGCCCATGGTAACTCTGGAGGAGCTGCAGAGATCCACAGCTCAGGTGGGAGAACCTGTCAGGACCACTATCAGAGTTGATGGGAAGTCAGATTCAGTTCAGTGCAGGGCAATCAACACCAATAAACGGATAAAATACACTGAAGTGTATGATTTTAATGTTGGATAAAAAGCCCTTATGGTAAATAATTTTGCGAAACAATGTTCACGCCTTACAAAAAGGAAGGATATTTAATGACTTTTTTATATGAAAAAATTACAAAAAAATAAAAAACATTTAATGTCAAAGTGAAAACTGATTTCTACAAAATATTGACAAAAAATATTTAAAATAAAAAAATGAGTGCATAAATATTCACCCAGGGACTAATTCATCAGAGGTCCAGTGAGTTTGTGCTTGTAGTCTCACAATGACTGGAATGGAGATCTTGAGTTCAGTGAGTGAGTCTCAAAATGTCAACTGTTTTTCAAAGCTCCTTTCACTGATTCATCAGTATTCTTGGCTGCCAATACAGCATGAAGACAAAGATCACTCCAAGTAAATCGGAGAAAAGGTTATTGGGAAGTATAAGTCAGGGGATGGATACAAAACAATTCTAAGGTACTCAACATCCCCTGGAGTTCAGTCAAATCTATCTTGTAGAAATGGAACAAACATGGCTCTTGTATAGATCAGGCTGGAGGACAATTTGTTTCCATCTGCAAGAGAACTGTGGCTTCAGAGAACATTTATTTTCCAGCAAGACAATGACCGAAGCGTTCAGCGAAAGCTAGACAAAAATGTAGCTTTTTGCCACCTAGTTTGAAAACAACTAGGTGGATGTTGTGGAGTGGCCCAGTCAAAGCGCAGACATCAATCACATACAGAATTTTTGGCACAATTTGAAATGGGTGTTCACAATTGATCGCCACATAACCTGACAGACTCTATGCTGTAATTGTAGCCATCTACTGAATACTTACTTGAAGGAGGTTATTTTATGTTACATATTTTTTTAATTAAATAGGATATGTAAATTTATAAAATTCTTAAATAATCTTTTCAATAATTATAAATTTTGAATTTTAGAGTTCTGTGCTCTTGTAGCTTTTTTCACATTTTTTTTCTTGTTTCTTAACTGTGTTGATGAACTTATGAACTTATCAGGTCTTAACATGAATTTATGACTACTTCATGTAACTATAATAAACAAAACTAAATTTGAAAGTGAAATAATTATAGCATACCATAAGACACCTCCTTTGCTATTTTCATGATTTATTAATATTAATACAATCATACATGTGGTCCATATTTACAATGAGAAGTTAGTATTTTAAGAGTTTACGAATAAACCCTGAATGTTTTGGTCAGTTAAATGCAAAAACTTTGCAGCGGCAAGGCTTCCCAGGTCATCTCCTGTCATTATCATCTGTGGTGTGGACAGTGATAAGAAAACTGACATAAATATTTGATTGTATTACTTCTATGTTGGGTCAAGTTAACCACATATGATGCCATCTGCATTATCTAACTGTTCTGTATAAATCCATGTTTCTGCCAGATGAGGAGTAAAGAATTGATGTGACACATCTTCAATTACTTTGACTTGTAATGTGGTATTACTGTCTTAACACTTTTAACTGATAGGAAATAATCTTGTTCATTATATGACAAGAATGTGTATGGAAAGAAAATACTTTCCCATTGCCAGAGGATATTGATAATTTATGTATCTTCAAAAGTATGAGATCAAACACCAATCAACACTTCATGGTTGGTAAAAAAAATAATAATAATAACCAAAGGATACATTCATTAAGGCAAGACGTTGCCTGTCAAGAATGTTTTTATTTCCTATTTGTTCTTGTTTCTGATGACATTTAAACCACAGAAGAAAACATTTGTAATAACGCTTTAGGGTTCAATATGTAATTTGTTCATTAGAGTCTCTTTCTTCAAAAATAAAGTCAAATCATATGTTTGTGTTTATATTTTTCTGGTACTCATTTTTATGAGTTAACTTGCTCCTGATGTTTATGTGGTCTATGGTGGTGTTATGAGACTTAAAATGTGTGAAACACCCAAATGTATTTTTCTTTGAAGTGAGAGAAAAGTGAATTAGTTTGACTATCAGTGTGCAGAAAGATGGAGGAGAGGCTGCACTGGAATTAGATCTAAAATCTCATTAAAGGAACTCCAGAAAAAGTCTATGATGGGAAGATTTTGCCATTTTGCAATGTTACATTTTTTAAGCCTTGGCATATACAGGACTTGGATATTGGGAACTGATAAGTCATTGTACTGTAAAAGGAATTGTTACATGGCTAAAACTATAAAAATAATTTTTACTAGTTTTTCACCTTAAGTTTTTCTGTATGTCCAACTCATTAGTAATTTGACCTGGTTCAATGCTTACTTCAACCATAACTCCCTACTTTTGTCTCCAACTAAGACTTAACAAGAACAGTTTTCATACTGTTTCCCTCAGATGAATTTACATCACACTTTTAAATCAAAGGGTGTTTGTTCAACATTTCTTTACACTAACTTCACACTAACTCTAATTATCAGTAATTTTGATAAGACGGCATTATGTTTGATTTGTTTTCCAGATGCCAGCAGTCCCGCAGTGTGAACCGATTGGAAGTCCGCCTGCTTTTCCGGCCCCCATCATGCTTTCACCAACATCGTTACCTCCTAGAGGAGGTCCTTTCTTACACACAGAGTTTGACGCCGCACATCAAGTAGGAGGCAAGTTATACAGAGACAATATTTTTCATATAGCCACTATTGTTTTAAGTTTAAGCATGATATCACCCCTGGATGCATTGGTGATCTACAAATGGTACTCTTCTTGAAACCTCTTGTCTACATGTGTTCTTTCTGCATTGTTTTCATATAAGATAATCCTTATGTGGAAAAAATAACAGTTTCCTTTTTTTACCACAGGGAATTTCGAAGCTCCAGTGGAGTCCGCTGCAGGTCTTACTGGAGGCAACGATCCCGCCTCAGCTATTGGTTCTGACAACCAGCTGGGTTCTCCAGCAGGACAGGTTATGATGCTGCCAAATCCTGCAGTCATGCATGGTCCCTCCAGACCAGGAATGCAGGGTCCCCTCACACCGGGAATGCAGTGCCCTCCCAGACCGGGAATACAAGGTCCCCCCAGCCCGGGAATGCGGGGTCCTCCCAGAATGGGAATGCAAGGTCCCCCCAGACCGGGAATGCCACCACTGCAGCCTCCCCTTGGCATGCCAAACCCTCATATGCCTCCCTTTCCTGGTCCACCAAACATGCACCGCATGCCCTCGCAAATGATGCCAGGAGGGCCGATGTTTCTGTCAGATAGATACAGAATGCCCATGCCCTTCCCTCCTCGGGGTCCCCCTTTTCAACAACATCCATCAATGGGACCAGAGATTATGGACGATGGGGAAAGGGGGCATTTCCGAGCCGTTAGACCAGGATTTGGACGCCCACCGTTTCAAAGAGGGAGGTGGTAGAGAATAGCTTGATTAAACTGAAGCAGCGTCTGTAAAACAACTCTTGAGCACCAGGGGGAGCCATAGACCCTTTCTCCGTTTCCAACACTAACAAAACACTGCATCCCTAAGCTCCTCCTCTAAGTTTACCAGAGATGTTTCTTGTTTGGTTGGTTTTAAGTTTTTGCTGTATAAACTGAACATATGTTGTGTATATATTCAACTTTTTGTATATTTCAGTTTATATATGCTCAACTCAGTTGCAGGACTTTGACATACATGTTTTGAACACTCAAGTTTTCTCTTCTGAAGAAAAAATGTCCTATCCGTTTTTTTAGAAACTGATATATTTCATTGTAAAATAATAATAATAATAATAATTAATTTAAAAAAAATTGAAGCTTTCATTTCCGGCCAGTAGAGGGTGGAATAAACCCAAATACTTTTTGAAATCTCTGTGACGCATTGAGATCACAACTTGTAAAAATATGGACTGAATAAAGAATGTCCAACATTTGCTAATGTTTGTGTGTGTGTGTTTACAGTTCTAATTCTATTTACCTTTTTTAATTAAACTGGTCAGTCCTGAAAAAGGGTAAAGAGTTTTTTTGTTTTACCTCCAGGTGTTGCAAAATAATTGCAATTATATATACATAAGTATATAATTATAATAATAATGAATTCTCATTACAAACAGAGATATATATGTGAACTCTGCTGGTAGAGTTTAGACAACAAGAGAAAACTACCACAGAATATCACACAAGCATGAAGAAGACTGGTAACACTTTCAAGTACACATATAGTTGAATATCTGCCATAAAAATACTGTGAAACTAAACACATTAAGAAAAGTTTTGCAGGCATCCAAAGGGTGCATTGTCTTCCGTTCTTCAAGAGTTGTGTCCAGGACATTCTTTCGTAATCCTCTCAACATGGATATTGCATGTTTATCCCTTTTCTTCCCTAACCTTAAATTTACTGAGCAAAATTTTCTCAGAAATCAAAATAAAATATATAATTTTGTGGAAAACATCTGTCTAAGTTGTGCTTTTTAATTTGAATTACTGACGTCATTTCAATGTCTGGTAATATTAAGATTTATAGAGATGAACTTGAGCATTATTATATTTTGAAACTGTAATATGGGGTTGTGGTGAATCAGCTTATTTCCTCTCTTTAATTATGATCAGTGTCAAATTTCCTGTTGCGTTTATAAAATTAGGAACTGAAAGGACGCATGCACCCGGCACTAATATAAATTTGAATCAACCTTTTTTTTTTTTTTTTTTTTTCAGAATTTCCAAAAGCAGAAATGTTGCACTTTCATCTTGAAAAACATACCCACACCTAAAGGGACGCAAACAGCAGTAGGTGATTTGCATGGACTGGCATCTGATTGGCTCAAAGAGTAAGTAAGTGGCATTGTCATGATCCAGTTGCGCGCCGTCTCCAAGGGTCGTGGGCTCCGCCCCTCTCAATGATGTGGAAACAACACGCATGGTCCGTGGACGCACACAGACCTTGGAGGAGCGGCGGCGGCGTTCAGACCCGCAGATCAAACCGGCATGAGGGAGAATGGATATTTCAGCGTCTGGAAAAAGGCAGCCATGTCCCAGAGGAGGTGAAGACAGGTACGTCAACATGTGAGGAGGACCGGGAAGTATGCTGTCTTTTATTAATGAGAGGGAGGAAAATATAAGCCCGGTAACAGTCCGATCATGCGTCTGCGTGGTCCCATCGCCGCGTGCACGCATGAGCGCGTCACTCAGTACAAGTTTACAGGAGGAGAGACGCTGGCGCACTGAAGTGCGATGCGGTGCGGTCCAGTGGGCAAGCCGACAGGATGCGCTTTTTACCCTCAGGGTGCGCAGCGTTTGGCGTCCAATGAGGCCGATCCAGTCACCGTCGGTTGTTTTGGGGTGGGGGGGCAACAGCGGGCATGTGCCCGAATGGCGAGACACGTCAGGCTTAACGCATGCATGTCCAGACATATGAATATCAATTCTGCTGCATGATTGGAGAGCATTTGCTGGAGATGCAGGGCAGGCAGCATTAATTCCGTTCAGGTCGCCAAAACATCTTCCACCTCTCATGATCTATTGCGGGAAAATTCTGGCTTGATTTTTATTATTTGGCTTTTTAGCGCGTTTCTTGTTGCTTTGCTGTTAACCCGGTGCTGCCCGTATTGAAAATGCGTAAATACAGGTGAGTCATGTGGAAGGTGGTCTGTCACCGGGGCTGTTGCTTTACTCCAGTGACCTTATGGTGTCATGCATTGTTGCAGCGTCACAATCCGCTGTTTGCGCTATCCTCTTCTCATTGTTTTTTTTTTTTCTTTCTGTAGATGACAGAGTTGTGCTCCACATCATGTTGTGAGCTATTTCAGCAGAATGCAGTCTAATAATGATATTTGTTCATTACAAGTCTGTCTAGGAGCAGTTTACATGCATTTTCCTGTTACTGCCATGCAGTTCAGTCTGCTAAGAGAAATACAGCTTTTGCACTGAAGACAACCTCACTCTTTGCTGGGGGGCAGTTTCTCTCTCAGCAGCTTGTATTTATGGTGAGCCAACACAAGCATTTACGGTGAGCCAACACAGTGACCCACAAATTCAGGGTAGTGTTTTAAATCTGCTGCAGAATGCAGTTTCACTCCTCCAGAATGATCAAGAATGCTGTTTTAGTTGCAGGGATACTTGAAAAGTGAATAGAGTTGGTTGTTGCAGCAGTGCCTCTTGTGTCAGTAGTACAATTCAACTTAAACACTCAAAGCTTGACAGAGGTGACACATCAGATATTTCTGTATTGTTTTGGGGACATACTTTCTTCACAAGTTTTACAATAATGTGATATGTAATATATTTTATGTACTGGCTTTTAAAGAGTGGACCCCCTGAGATGGTAATCATCATCCTATACAAATTCTCCTCTATTCCCAGATTTTTATTATAAATGAAGATACATTTCTGATAAAGTACATTATTGGTGCGTTGGTGACGGGGCAGCAATATGTTGCCCTGAATGTTGATCTGTTCAGTGAGATGTTGTACATTCAGGGACGTTGCCTCTAATGAAGAGGCAAGAATTCAAGTTTTCTCTGTAAATACACTTCAGTTCCTTAGAGAATTTTAAAAAGAGTCCCCCAAGGCTCAATATTAAGCCCTCTTTTATTTTCATTTTATATTAATTATCTTGGGACTAATAGTTTTACAGATTATACTATTCTTTACTCTGTTCTATTCTGAAATATTGACATGTTTCAAACTACATTTCAGGTGATACACACAAAGGAACCCTAAAAGGTGCATTTAAAGCTAAATTAATGTTGTTTTACGTGAATAACTCGCATATTTCAAATATTTCTACCCTGGGGGAGATTTTGTCAGGTTAATATGGTCTTACTAATATTTGGTTATTTGGTTAAAAAGCAGAAGGTTAGATTGGCCTTTTGCTTGATGTGCATCTATGCTTTTTACATTTTACCAATTCAAATTGTAGGGCGTTTCTTGTTACACAAGAAATAATAACACAAAATTGTGGTTTCACAATTCATGCAAGGTTGAACAAAAGCAGTCAGCATTTGAAAGTGGAAAAGTGAGAGACCCCCCAAGCAGAATGACCTCAGTTTTCAGGGATGTGTCCTAAAGGTGGTAACATGAACCCGTCTGTGTGACATGCCTGTTCAGAGAGCTGACCTTCTGTTTGTCCCTATTTGTGTGGTTGAGCAGCAGCCAGTTTTGCTCTTCTCTGGCTTGCATTCATGCTCTGTAACTCAAAAGGATCTTCAATGTTCGACCAACTGTCTGCTCACGAAAGAATGTCTGCACATTCATATGGTAATTTGTCAGCTTTTCAGACAATCCGTGACTTTGTGCTTCATGTATGTGCTACCAAAACAGTATTTTCTTGATATGTGCATAATCTAACCCTCGTAAGGGCTCTTGTGAATAATTCATTTCCATCCCACTGGTGCATAACTCTTCTTTCATTTGCAAAGTACATATTAACCACATTCTGATGTTATATTTTGTGCCAAGTGAATAATAAATAAAGTATACTGTGATAACATCAATTCATTGGAATATTTTGGTTCCTGTTTCCCATAGTTTCCAGAAGCTTTAGAAGAATATTACTCTTCATATTGTTAACTGAAGGCATTGACTGGCTTCACTCAAAATCTACTTTGCCAGACAGTTACAATTGAAAGTGTTTTTGATGTGATGCCAGAGAACATGCATGATTGATCAAAGTTTCCTCCTTTTGGAGCTCACAATGATACAGCCCTACCCCTCTCCCACCTGTTGCTGGCTGAAATAAAGGCATCATTTCTTTTACACTCAGTTACAACAGATATCGATTTAGCTATGTGGAAATATTTGGAATAGTTGAGTTGCACAAATACTTGTGCAACTCAAATATGCACAAATATTGGAATAAATTTGGAATAAATTTTCCAAATTTCCATTTTTCAAATTTGGAAAATGAATAAATTGTACACCAACAGTTACACACAAAAACAAATATGTTCCAATTTTTTTTAAGCTGCAATACAAAGAGCCCAATTATTCCCTTATTTACAATAAAACCTCTTAGATCATGGTTTACATTTCTGTTTTAGACATTTATGTCAATACTTTGCAAATATTAATCTATACACTTTGAGCCTTATGAGTGTTTTGTTATTTTTATTCTCATAGATTTAACAAAAAAATTAATATTTGATTTACTATTGTTATTAATCATTCCACGTGTGAGATTTTAAGACCCACTCTATAACTTACAAGATTTTCTAAATAAGTGAATTATTTACATCCTCATTACAAATAAGCTGCATTAGGGTGCCATTACATTTTGAATTAACTTCTCTGTCTGTTTAAAATCCTTTCTTTGAAGACCTGTTACCTTTTGTTGTGTGTTACGTATGTCAACACAACACCTGTTTTCTTACATGTTTAGCACATGATCACATTTTGTCTAGCTGCGTTTTTGATGACAAATAAGAAAGCTTTCCAATACTGTTCTGCTGGCATCTACGGTGTATTCTCTAACAGAGAAGAGCTCAACCTCTCCTTGTTTTGCTGACAGGATATATGTCTATGTTAGTAAATATCCCTGATGTGCTGCTCTCTTTTGATCCTCTGCCATATTTCTGTAGTTTAATAAAAGGAATTCTCTGCATTCAGTCTTGCAGTGTATGCCCAAGGTTAAATGGGTTTGTTTTTTATGCTTTCACTGCTAAACATTGGAAATTCCCCTTCTTCATAGCACACATATTGCTTATATATATATATATATGAAGTCTTTATTTTTCTAAGAAGATGTTATCTTGCATCATATTTTAGATTATGGAATGGTAATGTGCTGGCTGCCAACATTATCTGATAGATGGTTTGGCAAGATTCGTTTCCAGATGGTTTCCAGAGGCCAACAGTTTCTGCATAACAGCACGACTTTGATGTATGTATTTAATGTTCGCAAAAAAAGTTGAGAAAGCAACATACGATCCAAAAGTAGTACTAAAGTAAATGCATTTGCAGCTCTTTGATCCTCCAGCTTGGATCGTCATGAATTATTCAGCCAGAAATTATAATCAAAGTGTGAAAAAAAAGTAGCACATTCTAGAAAGAAACAAGGATTGAGTTGTAGTTTGAGCTTTAAAGCCAGTTTTAAAGAGCTCTAACAGTATTTTGATAACTTACTGTGAACTGCTATTGGAAATTAACCATGTATTGGACTAAAGTACTGATCCCAAACATCCTCATCTTTCTTTATGGGGAAGAATAATTGTTCAGAAATCTCATCACATCTCAGTTTCACCTATTCTGAAGCCGGGAGCAAAAACGCAGGCGCTGCTGTCAAAAATGCGCATGGCGATGGTCTTCAGCTTCACATGGCTGATCCAGTCTTGTAGTTCCAGGATGAATAATGGATACTAAGTGCACAAAACTGCTGAGGCTATGAGTCACTTTGTGGAGACTGGAGTTAGGCTAACTGCAGTAAATTCATTCAAAGTATTTTTGGGTTGACTTGGAGCTAAACTATTATTAAAGTAGCATACTTTGAATAATTCCTCTTTAGAACATTTCATTTTAAGTGTTTATTTGGTGGATTCAAGTGAGCATCAAAGCTAATTGAACTAAACCTGGTGGATATTGTTTCCATCACAAGATCAATGGATTCAATTCACATTAATCTAGAAATTTTGGAGCAAATATTGCTTAACATCCGGTTTACCAGATGTAACATCCTGCTGCAGCAATGACTTGAGAGCAAGAAACAGAGTTTTTGTACTTCTAAACCTTCAGGGTGTGAACATTCAGATATTTATGCTCATCTAATTCTGCCCTTGAAGAATCGATCTCTTCACTATTTCTGGAACAGAACACCTTGTCTGAAAAAACAACCCATTTAAACTTGTTTTTATGGAAAGATGACAGATGATCTACTTGGTTGTCTTAAGTTAAAGAAACTCTGATTATATAAACATTTTGAAAGAATAATTACTGTGTTTCATTAAATAGGAATTATAATAAGTCCTGATACATTTAGGGCAGTTCAAAACATCCTAATCCAGTCCTAAAGAAATGCTTAATGTCTCTATTTTCTCCTGTTTCAGATTCACTTAAGGTAAATTATGGGTGAAGTGTTTTGTGTAACTAACTCAGCATATAGCTGACTAAACGAAGCCGCTTGCGAAGATGCACTTTAATATATTCAAAGCTTCCCTAATAAGTAGCTCTGGAGAGCAGCCACCTATGCTAGTATAGGCTCAGTCTTGTCCAATGAATCTGAGCTTTTTTTCTCTCTGAACTCTAAATTATTTTCCTCTCCCATACCCTCCTCTTTGATGTTGACTCTTGAGATTCCACTCTCAGCTGGAGACCACTGGATCATTCGCTAATGATCTCTACCCTGCACTGGTTACTTCTTTCATGCCTTGCACAGCACTTACATTTTTCTTTTTTCACATATCAGTTGTGCAGGGTGCTGTTTGGTACAATGGATCATCTCTTTCCTCTGAGGAATATAGGTGTGGAAGGGGGCGGTGTGAAAGAGGAGGATGCGTGGAAAATAAAAAAAAAAACATTGAACTTTCGTTCTAATGGACTTTATTTTCCCCCACCATTTGCAGAACTGAATTGTTATCCTATCGTTGGTGATGGCCTTTAGGTTTGTGTAATAATTCTAAAATGCATTTTGTAAGGTTATTGTGACCTTATGAAGTGAAATAAAACTTGTTTGCGATCAGCATTGTTTGTATTTACTGCATGGCCTTCAAATTAATAGTAAATAATTAAGAATTTGATATCACAACTACATCATTTTGAATAATATTGCATCAAGTGGCCTATGCACAGTTGCTATGATAAAACGCTGTGGCTATTTATTAACTGACCTTTATCCAAGCTGTTTTGGGCAACAGGACTGTGATTTAGCCAGTTGGACATGGGCTTCGCTGCCTTTAGTAAGGCTTGAACTCTGCTGCCTTTTACCACATCTAGTGGTATTAACAGCCTTTCCAGAGAACAAAAAAGTAATAATTTATGTGTCAGATTCCTACACAGTAACCCAAAAATGGCATTAAAAAAGTCTCAGCAGTCATATTTAGAAATTTGTATGAGACAAAAGAAGGCGTCTCTACTGGAGACAGGAAGTTGCTCATTACTTGGAAATTAGGATTCATAAGTTAGGATTCATGTAAAATAATTCTGAATGTAAGTGACCTTAATCTAAGAAAAAAAGTTGAATTATTGAATTATTTAAAACGGTTGGTCTTAGGCTTTTCAAACATACTCCCAATTGTGTATCTTCTGGATATTCAGAATATCCATCATTTTATGTTGTTTGAAGGTCATTGCCGTAAACCTTGCCCAGATGCAGATATGTGTACCCTTTTATTATCTGGGACACAAATCTTGATATAAAGACTGCTTGACGCATGCAAGCTTGCAATTCAACCTTTGCGATTATGCAAAACTGAGATGCATCCAGTAAAATTTTGTAAAACAGACATTTTCACTGCACTCTTATATTTCACCCTTTCGTGGAGATTATAAAGACTGATAGATGGAGATTACATCTTGTCCAAGTGGGACCAAGACCAAAGTGGACCTCTGTAATTTTAAAACAATGCCAGTCTCAAAAACATTGTGTTGTATTTTATGAACCCGTAACCCATTGGGATGTTGGTATTGGGTATTGATTTACACAGAAGTCAAAAATTTGTTACTTGGGAGTTGCATTTTAAAGGAAGTACATCAACAATGTTCTTCCTGTGTGAAACACTCCCTGAGAATGGAAAATACCAAATATTTCTCATCAGAGCTGTATGATGTAAAAGTAAAAAGCAAAAATGTTACCCGTTTCTCACAAGAATACCACAAGTGCTGCTTGTAAATCATTTTCTCTGTCAAAACCCAGCGTAAAGCTGATTTATTATTTATTGTGCTGTTGTTTTAAGATGATAAAGTCCCCTTTGCTCTTGGACTATTCTGTTAAGCTGTTAGCTTCAACCTTGTGGACAAAATACTCTGGACTCAACACTGAATAAAGATGCCAAGAGAGTTATTTACTCTGTGTAAGATATTTATTGTCAATAACATTTTAACAGAACCAGACTTTGAAGATTTCCTCATCCCTTTAAGAAAAATTGATGAAAGAAACAAGCACTTTGAGGGAACTATGTTGACTGTCTCCATCTATTCATTAGTAATGTTGGGAGTGGAAATCATTTGATTTACTTGCCTGCAAATGCATTAAATGGCGATTTATGAAAGAGCTTAATGCATCTGGGTCCTTGGACAGTACCAGTGATTTAAAATATTAAACGTCTGTATTTGTAGCATCACCTGGCAAATTGCTCCAGAGCAATCAATGCCTTGGATGTTCAGCCACATCAGTTTCTGGCTGAGTGTTTGGCCTTCTGTCAGTAGTGACATAAACAGTTTTATGTTTAGCCGAGCTACACACAAGTAATCTACGTTTCTGAAATGCCAGTGGTGACAGTCAACAAGGCATCAGCGTTAATCTACATCATTCATACATTTTTATGTCAATCAATGTTCTGTTTGTTAAAGGAGAGGTGCATGGGGTTAGGTTACAGAATGTATTAATCAACATTTTTCATGCTTTATCATGTGCTTCCAAGTCCTTTTTAAGATCATAAGATAGACATTTTAATGCTAATTAAAAAGTATGAAAGTATCAATAGGGACGTTTTTGTGTAGTTTGTATTTTTGAAATGTCCTGACCCTAGTTTGGTGGAATCTAGCTCAGAGCTTCATCTCTGAACAGGGCACCTTTGTCTTTCTGAGGGCATTTCAGTTATTTTATCAGGGTCACAACCTTCTGAGCCATGTGAAGGTTGGCTCAGAATGGAAAGTCAGTCTTGTATGTTTTAATTATTATTTTGCTTAAATTATTCAATTCAAAGCTTGTCCAGAATAACAATATTTTGCCAAACTGACATGGACATTTCCATTTGCAGCTCTGGTCCAGAATCAAATAAATGCTTTATACTTTGTTTACATATGTTTACTGTGATAAAACTGCTGGTATCTTCTGATGTTGATTGGGAACAAGTGTCACATTTAGACAGCGCTTCACCCGTCTTTAGATGAGGCTGCCGAGCCACCTGGAACCAGCTGTAGTTGCCATGCCAGGGCACTAGATGGCACTGGGATTTTAGCACGTTGTCAAATCTCGTACATCCTTTGAACGTTAACGTCATCCTGCAGCTATCTGCGAATGTTTGCTTTCATACCTGCAGAATACTTCTGACTTTAATGTGCGTTGCTACCAAAAAGTTCCACTTGGAGTCCTGGTTTGAAAAAGTCCCAGTGTCAGACCATGGTGACGTGTAAACGAACGGGTCAGTCGCAACAATATTGTTATGGTTTCTCTGGAAACCATGTAATGGAATCTTATGGAAAATATTATTCTTGTTTTTTTTTTCCCAAATAAAACATACATGTTGACTAGATATCTGGTGATTATAGGGGAATATGGTGTCAATGCCAACTTTGCTATTGCTCCCCGCCTTTCTTTTTCTAGAAAACAAAAATAGATAATTTTTTAAAATCAGTTTTTATGTCCCTATTTCCAAATAAACTACAAATTTAAGATGAAGACTAGGCAAAGAAATGATGAGGCACAGTGGTTTTGGAAGAATTGTTTTCTCAGCACAGTCTCAGTCATATCCAGGCCAAAATCAGCTTTTTGGGTTTTGTACCGATTTAGTGGAGGTCAAGTACACAGAACCAGATCTGAGCTTCAAACTAACATGGGTGATCTCAGCATTAGCCAGGGAACCCAAGCTTTTCAAGTCAGAATTTTGTCTTTAGAGCTTTAAACTTGACTTATCTTGCAACTTAGAAGTTTAAATGTCCAACTTCTCAGTTTGAACAGAAGACACATAAGCTGATAGCTTTTGTTGTCTTTCCTCCTTGGCTGGCGGTTTCTCACACACACTTGCTTGGGGGGCATGTTTCACTGCTCGGTGCGTATGCCAAACTGTTTTCTGGGGCACATGATGCAGGCTGCTGTTAAGCATGCGATGTGTTCCCCTCACTGTTACATTTTCCCCCATCTATTTTTTTTCTCTGCTCTGTCCTCTGCAGTTCTATTACATAAAAAAAACTGCGTCAGAGCTGACGTGATTACCATACAAGATGTGCTGTGCTCTTCTCATGTTGTCCACTGGGTTGCCTAAGTCTTCAGAACTATACATGACAACAGAGTAGCGTTTTTCATCTTCCAGAATCACGTTTTACCAAGCCTATTCTTGAACCTTAAGAAAGGATGTCAAATCAGGATTACTTTCTTAGGGTGCAACAAAATCTTGAAGTGAAATTTTCAGTATATTTTTTGGCAAAGAAAGTGTCAGAAAAACACGCTACGCAGTTGCTTCCAACATGTGGCTTTATCTGGTGAAGTCATTTTGTTCGTTTATTGAGTGGCAGAAAGCTTTAAGTTAAGTTTAAAACCCTGTTGTATTGTTTAGTCATTTTGAAGTAAGAGAGGAAGAATTTTTTAAGTACAGAATTTCCTTCCTCTACAGCTTAAGTAGAAAGCAACTAGATTTCTTAATTCTCCACATTTTACTTCTCATCCAAAAGGTTTCGTCATTTTCAAACATGATTGGAACTAACAGGCTTATAAGCTGTAGTCAAAATGGATTGTTTTTACAATAAAACTGACTCTAAAGAGCAAGACGCACCAGATCCAACTTGGCATCTGATTCGACCAAAATAAGCAATTAGGACACATTAAAGTTAATGAGGCCTCACAGACCGCTAGCAATTCCCTGTGACTGTGTCTCCAAATGTCTGACCAAAATAGCCTCCATGTCTACCTTGGTTAGAACCACGAGGCAATTTGATGGTAATGTTATAAGTGAAATGGGAAGTGAGACACAATGAAAAAGTAAAACACATCCACTTTGTGGAAAAAAACGAACTAAATATTTTACTAGCAAAAAAGTAATGTACATACCCATGGTAGAAGCTCAGAAGTGCAGAAAATAAATGAAAGCATGAAATGGCAATCTTCTTTGAGCTTGTTTGAGCATTTTGTGTTTACTGTCCTGCTGGCGGGATTTCCGGCATGTACTCTCGTGTGAATACTCAATCCTGCAAGTCCATCAGTCCATAGTCCCTGTGGGTGAGGGAAAACGGATCAGAACTTGGAAAAGTTGGATGCAAGCAGCGTATCTTGGGCTTGAGAGCTGAAGCTGCCATCGTTGCAAATGGGTTGGCCTACAAAATATTAATTCTATAGAATGGGATGCCATTCAGGTTCATGTGCAAGCAAAGGCAGATTTATAGTTTTGGCCATAAAGTCTAGCTTAGCTGATTCATTTTTTAGTTATTCTGAAAAACTAACAAAGCCCCAATTTTCACCATTTAAAAGTCAGCAGTTTGTAAATATCACATTTCCTTTAGAGGGAAATTATAGAGGGAGAGAACGAGCATTCCTGCTGGCAGTTTATGGAGTTTATGGAGATGAAATTATAGAATAAGAGAGGGAGGAGAGGATCAGCTGGAGTGTGTTTGGGGGGTGGGTGGCTAATAAAGAGTCACTCCCCCTCTTTCCCTCCTCGGGTTTTCCAACTCCTCCGTGCAAATAGTAGTCATTCTGCTGGGAATTCACTGCAGAGGATCTTCAACTTAGTTTCCAATTTACTTTACTGTTCTCTGTGGCAGAAAACAAAACAACACCTGGTTTTACATAATAAGGTAAGTCGTTATGTTCGCTGGTTATTGTTTGGCTTTTCAAAACACTTTATGTGTTTCAAATAGACAAAAAAACAAACAAAAAAAAAACACTCTCCACAGGTGATGCATGTTGAGTTTGTGTTGAGTGTGCAGGTTAAGGTTTAAAGATGCAAGTTGATAGTTTTGTTCAAGCAGATTCATCCAGCTGCTTTCATCACTGTTTTGTATTTCTCTTGAATTTGGTTTGCATTTTCTACTTTTTACTTTATATAAAAAGTAGAAATATATATTCTATTTTGAGGTCTTAAAAAATCTCAGTCCATTTCAAACACTCCTTAAACATTCTAGGTGTAAATGGACGTCGTTGTGACACCACAGCTGTTTCTGTTTGGTTATTCTCACAGACCAAACAGAGGCACTCACAGCCGAATCGTTGTGTTTTTACAGACGTTAGCTAAAATTGCGACTGACAAAAGTGTTGCTGGTTAGAGAGGTGTGCTGTGCGTTCCACCCCCTTCTTCACACATACATGGCAATTTGACTCTGTGCCTGGTGTCATTGCCAGTCGAGAGGCGTATCCACCGTGTATCAGTTACAACCTCCCATTCCTCATCTTTTACATGAGGACCCAATGTGTAAAGAAGGCGTTTCAGGCCCAGCTTAACGTGTGACATAGGAAATGGACCTTCGTTTTCCGCCATTTTATACCTGTAGAATGCCAGAATAAAGCAAAAAATATTACCTATATTTAATTGCGCTCTCTTTCTACAGGAAACAAACAATGCAGCCTGTCTTTGTAGTTGCAATGACAAAGCACTTGCTGGTGCTGGGACTGGTGGTTTTGTGATGCTGGGAAAGACAAATGATGAATTGCAAATGTGAGAGGTGGTCAAAGTCAGAAAGAATCCCCAGAGCACATCCTGGAGGGGGGTAGCTGCAGACTTCATGATGTCCGAGTTCATTTAAAATCAGAGCATTGTGCTTAAAAGGCGCTGTGACTCCTGCGGTGGGGAGAAGGGCGAGAAATGGTCATCTGCTGTCATAGTTATGGTAATGTATGTGCCTTTCAAGGCTCAGCAGGACAGGAGGTCAGATTCTGACGGCCTGGGTTGTAAATCTTAACAGTGCTTCTGAATCAACTAGCGCTACCTTAATATTGAAACAGACCTTCTTTGAAAAAGAAAGAAAAAGAAAAGCTTTGTACTCAAAAATAATATGCAGAAAATGTAATTATCTTTTATTCTCTTTCAACAATTGTCTCCAGAAAAGGCAAACGTGTGGAGGAGCTTGCTTGTACAGTCTTAAGCTCGGAAAGCCTCTGTACAGTTAAACAAAGGCTATATTGTAGCTTTACAAGCCACAAGCATTTGTCAGGATCATGTGGTCTCTCAGAACTAAGCTTGTAACGCTTTGACCATATGAAGCAGAATGCAGATCACAGCCACTATGCAGACATCTCTCTCTACACAGTGTAATAGTCAATGTTATTTCACATGCATGGAGATTTGTTAACATATAAACACTTATTTTTAGCTTTATATTTCCTTTATGCTTGTATTAACCTTCATAAAGTGGTAACATACGGGGAAGCAGTGACGTCGAGTCATGCAGTTTAGTAAAGAGGACTGTTATAGAAACTGTAAACAGAGTTGCCGAGAGGAAATTGACTCATTTTCTACCTTGCTTTGTGCAGTCATGTGTGCCGAGATCTTGTTTGTTTCTGCTCTGTGGAACAGTGCATCACAGCAGAAAGCTGGGAGCTTCAGGCAAATTATTGTTGAGGTGTGCTGCAGACAACTTCATTGGATTTAGAAAGATAGTTTACAGATGTTGAACATGGAACATATAGCCTTGATGTTGAGCTGGAGACGATATGCAGGAATTAAAAGATAGCACAATTATTTTTTGTGGATTTTTTTTATTTTGGAAAGTGATTTTTGCATTCACTATGAGGAAGGGAACTGACAGAAGCATTTTTGTCCCACTGCAGCATCTAACAGGAATAGATCTATTCTGTCTCTAGTTTCTATTTGTAAAACAACCTGGAACATGAATTCCCTGCTCATTAATATTGGAATCATAAGTATGAACATTGACGTTGACCCAGTTGTGATTTTGAGTGGAGCGTGTAGTTATAGTGATGTTTAAAAGGAAATACACTCAGACTGAAAGCATGAATGGTGTTTCTCTGTTTACTGACCTGGAATCTGATGTTTGGCTTTTTGGAAATGCCCAAGGGAAGTGCATGAATGAATCTTATGGAAAATATTGCTCCATTGTTTTGATTGCACTTTAATCTTGGACTTTTTGGAAATATTTTGGCACCCAAATTTAGGAGATCTATAGAGATGGACATGTCAAATTCTGTTAGCGCAGCTAACATTGCTAAAAATGTAGCCTGCGTATGACATCTATCAAGAACAGACATCATATTAAACTCGTGTTAATATTACATAGCTTATTCCCTCTTCGATTGTTTTTAAACATCTGAGTCTGAAAAGGACTCAGCACCTAATGATCAAATATATAAATCTTTCTTTTTTGGAAATCCTGATAAACTCCATGTAGAAAAAAATCCTGACTCTTGCTCTCTCTTTTGAGAACAGTGTTATATGCTGAAGTTGCGTATTCGTCCTGAGAGATCAGTTTATGTCTCAAATCTCACACTTTATGCATCTGGCTCCACTCTCATTAATATTTCCATCCACACCTTTTTCAGATGAAGCCAGTCAGAGTCATTTATGACACGGGGCATTGTCTCACAATATTAATGTCAACAGGAAAATGAGCCCCTTGTATTTCCTACATCGTCACTGGTTTCATTCCTCTGATTGGATGTAACTATGTAACCGCTGTTAGACTGCAGATTTAAATGTTGTTTGTTTTTTTTCTGATTTGCATATGAATATTTGTTTACTGAAAGACAAGATAGTTGTCTGTTTACCAAAAATTCCTCTGGCTCCTTCATGATTCAAAAATGCAAATTTCCTCCCTGGCAAAATAATAAACATGAGAAGGTGCTAATATTGGAACCTCATGCTGGTCTGAGGTCTAGTGGTTTATGACTGCTTTCAACTTGCAGCTGTTGAGGTTCTTTGAAAAGCTGTCGATGAGAAACTGTGAGTCTGTGTGTTGGAGTCGGCATTTGAGCAGCAGCTCAGTGGAGAAGAAAGCCTGGAACTGGCACCTCCGATACTGAAGTGAAATGTTAAACATCAAGAACAGACGATATTAGCGTTTCTTCATTCCATTTTTTTAAGTATTTATGAATTCTTTTTTTTTTCTCACATTAAGTTTCTATATTAATGATGTCACTTCTTCTAATGTAAAGTACAAAAATGATCCTTTGCATTGTTTTGCCTGAAAATTGAGGAGTTGCAAAACAGAAGAGCTCTATTTTTAAACTTCTAACTCAATTGCAAAATAACACTTCCTTCTACTTTTATCTGAGAAAAGTTGATTATTATTACTTTTTTTATGTTTTAGATTTACAAAACCAGAATGTTGAGTTGTCAAACAAAAATGTCATACTTGCTCTTTTTAAGTACAAAGTAAAACAGCTGAGTGAACATCCTGCAATGTGGTGGTTTCATATTTTTGCCAGGGATAGTAGTGACCTCTGCATGCAGGGATACTCTAGAGGAAACACTGCTAGGGACCAAGATGTCATTAGGCTGTTTTAACAACAGCTGCAGCTCTGCACGGGACTCCATGTCACTTTAAAAAAACACGGGACCTTTTTTTACACTGCTCTAAAAACCTAACAACTATGCTATCATCTAGCTTTTGAGAGTAATGTAAAGGCCCTCAAAAGCTTTAACATTGTAAAGTAATGTAAAGTAGTTACTCTTTCCTGCATGAAATGACTTTATGGTGGTGTTGGTTCCAGACTCGGATGGAAGAACAACACGCAGTGCTTTACACAAACATGTGTACACCGACTTTAACAACTCACGCTGTGTTCCTGAAAGTAAAAACAAACTAATTGACAAATAGGAATCATGTAATTTATCTTGCTGTTCAGTTCCTTCATCCCAGTGTGCTTGTTCGGAGCAGAACTCTTTTCTTTGGTCTAAAACAAGGGGTCTGCAGCCTTTTTAAAGGGGCACTATGTTTCTATTTATAGGCTGCAAAAAAAAAAAAAAAAAGGAAAGCATCCAAGTTTTTAAAAAGAAGATGGAAACAATTGCTTCAATGGGACGTATTGGAAAATGACGTAAAAAAAAGCACATAGTTTCTAACCTAATGACGAGAAAACATGTTCCGATGATGCCAGTTGGTTTGGCCTTTTAAAAGGAAAACATTTCAGCAGGTAATAAATATACTTTTCCTTCAGCCTACGTTTCTGTATTTAAAATGATTTCTATTACTCTGATTCAATAGTCTAATTTTAAATGTCATGTTTTGTTGGCTGCAAGCAGAAAATCATCACAACTAATAGAAAGAAATGCTTGGAAACATCAGTCTGTAATGAATTACTATAGAATGCATTTTACTAGGACTTGCTAACATAAATGATATCTCAGAACATTTTGATACTAAGATCTAGTCAAATATACATTGCAAGCGCAACGTGTCGTCCTTTCAAGTTGTTAAAATGTAACAATGTGTCCAAAAAGACACACAGGAAGTCTTTATCTCCACTAAGGGTTTGATTATCCAGTGAAAACTATTGCATCTATATTTTTATAAAGTACAATATGTATAATAGCATTGTTATCATTGTAAATCCTAAAACCTGCTATTAATTTTAAGCCAACAAATGTGGTTTACTTGATTAATGTACATTTATATGTACAATATCATCATAATATATGACACAGGTTTTTAATTTTCAGTTAATGACACCACAGATTTCACTATTGTTAAATCAGGGGGAGAACAATGTTAACAGGTTCTGACTGAGGCATTGGAGTACCACACAATATACAACACAGCCAGACATTCACTGACACTCCAGATGGCCACTTGTCAGCTTAGTGGATAACACCCCACAGAGCTCAGACCCCACTGGCCCCAACACTGAGCAGGCAGCCATCAATAGCCACAACTTGTTTTGTCATTATTTTGGACCTTAATAAATAGGAATAATTTGGGTAATTCTAACTGGCCTAACAGGAGACGTTTGCTCTGGTTCAACTTCCGACAGTGAGAATAAAAGGTGTAAACTTCTGGTTTTAACTGTATAGTTCTATGCTGTAAGTATGATCAGAACTCAAAAAAAAAAAGAAAGAAATATAGAAAAAAAATTGATTTCAGTTTAAATAAAGACAATATAAAATATAAGGAGGGTGGGAAAATTATTGTCAGAATAGGACTGTTGTGCATAAACAGTACTAGGATTACAGTTTTATATGCAGATAAACAACAACCGGTTGAAGAAAAGCAGCCATATTTTTGCTATTTGGGACTTATTCCTGCAAACATACGGATGTGAGCTTATTAGCTAAAAAATTTGATGCATCTTCAGTGCAGCCCTAATTTGCCAAACCCTTCCCCTGTTCTGTATACATACCTGTGTTATTATCTTAAGAGCCTGCTGTGTTTAGATTACAGGGTTTTGTGTTTCAGCTCGTCACTAGTGAGCCCAATGGATTCTTTTCAACAGCATAGATGGTGTCAGGCACGTCTCTCATCCCTGCAAACATCTTTTTTTTTTTGTCGCCTTTATATGTTACACTTTATTTTTTATAGGCTTTGTGGCTAAACTATTTAGACCGCATATTTAAAGTTGATGACTTGAAGAATCTTTGTTCAGTTTTAGCTGTTGGTAGATCCGATTTTGCCTCTGGGGCATTCTCAGAAGATAAAAGTGAGTTGGCTTTGGGTCCCCGAGTGTCTAAGGAACAAAGTTAAATGGGGGTTTTGACAGCTTCCTCTTCCTGTTCCAGCAAGCCTAAGAATTCCTCAGTCATAATATGTGCCTTTAAGTGTTGTTTTGCTACAAAGGGACCTTAAATCTACCCTTCACATAGCTTAGACCTGACATAATGACACCCCCTTCCCTCAGGCCAATGTTTAGAAAACAATTTATTTATAAGGACATTATACAAATCATGATGTTACCAGGGAATGCATAAAGATAACAATTCCAAATGGAAAACAATATAAGCACTTATTTAACAAAAACTTAAGCTGTTATGGAAAAGCAGTGTATTTAATTATGAGGTTAATTAGAAGCTGGGAGCAGCTTGCTAGATGCATCGATTTACTTAATTATCATTAAGTGTGACCGGATGTTGTTGCAGTTTGCTGATCTTTAGCATTCAGTTTCACAAAACGCATTTGAAAAGCACTTCAGTATTGATCCTGGAGAATCACTATGGATTATAAAGCCAGTCCAAGACAATTCAGAGACACCCGTTCTGCAGAGGATGATTTCTGTGGATACAGCATTTAAGAGAGTTGGCAATACTCCAAAGCGTGAATGTCCCAGAAAGCTCCCGCTGAAGGGCAGCATCCTGAGAAACTGCAAACAAAAAACCTTAAGGCTGCAGCTCAGACTCCAAACAGCTTTAGTTGACGTAGGTTCGACATGAACAACATCTAACAAATGCAACAAGCTTCCAGAGCAAATGTATTTATTTTAAACAAGATATATTTTAAACACAAAAATGTTTGTGTTTTAACCTGAAACACAAAAATTTACATAACTAAAAAACCATTTAAATACTCACACCTGGACACAATTTAGAGGGACCAATTAACCTAATAGTGTTTTGTACACATGTTTTGTACCTGTGAGAGGAAGTCAGAGTACCCTGAGAGAACGCCTGAATGCACAGGGAGAATATACAAAATCTATGTGCAAAGACCCCAGGCCAGAATTTGAACTCAGCAGTACTACCAACTTCGTCTCTTTCTTTTTGCAAGATTTTATGCCTCAAAAAAATGTTTATGGTTAAATAAGGTACAGATACATGTATATTTTTTGCCTACCTAAAAGCAGCATAATCCTTTCCATGTATTTACCTTCCCAAATAGGTGGTAGCTTTGTTGAATCTCTACTTTCCTAGAAGTGGTTTTGTTGCTGTTATGTAGATGCATTAAAAAAAGTCTTGTGGTTACGTTCCTATTTTTGGATTGTTACAGAAGCAAATTATGAGTCAAGCTATTCTCTGTACCTACACGCCCCCCTGAAATGAGAGGCAAATCACCGTTTACCTCATGTTTAAGAAGCTTAAAAGTCCCAGGGCACCAATGAAGCTTTTAGCAAAATCCATAAATGTTCACGTGTACTTTGTTTTTCCAAGACAGTTTGTGATGCGACTAAAGACTGTTTTCTGTGGAGAGCATGGTTATGCTGATGAGCCCCTATGAGGATTTATGACACGCAGCTGAACTGACCAGGATCGGTGTCCAACAATCCCAGTGGCATCATGCTTTCCCTGGACATGCATCAATGTGGAATGATTGAAATTCTCACTTGTGGCTACATTCCTTCTGTGCTGGGTAGAGTCAAGAAGAGAAACAGATCCATTCCTGTTTAGTTTGGTTTGCCCTAGCACTGTGGAAACCTTTTTTAATTTGGAGTGTTTTTTTAATAGTGTTACAACTACACAATTTACACACACAAGTACTAAAGGGGATTGGAAAGTCGAGTTAGAAAAAGTTGGAACAATACTCTACTTGTTTTCTATTGCAGGTTAGTAAGACAGAGAGATATTGTTATCCCAGATTTATGTTTTTCTGTTACTTAACTGTTCGTGTGTCTTAAAATTGTTACCTTAATTTGTGGATCCGGGCTGAAAAAGCAAAAGCACTCATACGTTGCAAATTATGTCGGGTTAAAGAGGCAGGCAGGTTCAGTCATGCTCAGTTGTCGTGGGTTTTGTTGCCAAAAAATAGCCTTTATAGAGAACTGTACTATCTTTTTATAGGAGGATATCTGGGGCAGTGATCAGTGAATGTTCTGTTGACATTTGAATAAGTTCTGCTTTCTCATAGATACACTCACTAGTAAGCTACAACAGACTGTACTGTGCCACAAGAAAAACATGTGTGTGCAGTTTGCTGTTGAACTTGCTATCAAGCAAATAAATCTTGATGCAGCATTAATACTTGAACAATTTGTATATTATAGAATACAATTCCACAGTTTTAGGAATCCTCTTTATGTAGCTGAATCTTCATTTGCAGACCCGGATTTGGACTTCAGGTCTAAAATATATTATTTTTCTCTACTCAGATGACATCTGCAGAACCATTCATTTTTAACATTCAAACAAATAAAATATGAAGAAATTGTAGCAGGATATGGTACAGCCCTGATGTTGCACACTTTGTGTTTGTTCCTGTTTGTTTGTTTTCCTGTGAATTATATAAAAGGAGGAGGATTACATTAATAATCTAAAACATTATCCATTGCAGTCCAAGTCAGTGGTGATCAGAGAACATAATTAAGAGAGAAATGGGTGCAACAAGGTAGAAAAACAAGGTCAGCAAGAGTTTATGTAACACTCCCATCACTGCAAGCTTGAGTGCATGCAGCAGCAGGAGGTTGGGTTTTTTGTTTTTTTTTACTTACATGCATCAGCTACACACGTTTCATACTAAAACACTCCAACCCATAAAGAGTCCTAAAGCTAGAGAAGGAAGCATGAAGGGAGGATAAGAGCTACATCCCTGGGTAATCTTCACTCCCATCTGCTGATGGTCTCTGGGTTTAAAACAGAGGGAGTTGTCCTGCCTTGAGGACGGTGGATGGAGTCTGAATGAGTGGTCTGGTGAAAACCCTCCTCCTGCTTGCAGTTCCTCTATTCAGCAGGGGGTAGCTTCTGAGAACAAATGGTAATTGAACAACACGTTGGTTCACTTCAGCTTTAAATAACTCGTGTTCACTCAGCCTGTCACTGCACTCTCTGGTGCATTTTAAAAGGGGTTGACTCCACCATATACTTACAGTTTAATAAGAAGTTTTAGCTGGTTAATATAACCAAAACTTGGTCAGAAAGTAAAAGGTTGGTTAGCTGAATAAAGCAGTTGAAGTTGCATTTGCTTTACCCTTATTGAAATGAATGACCCCTTGTTATCTCCTAGGAAGTGTAGCAGGTTACATGCAGACATCACTTCCTATATTTATATTTTTGCCTTCATTGGCTGAAAGGTATAATTTAGGATTTTTGCTGACATTTGCATCAAAACAACTGCTTATCTGCAATAGAAGTCCTTATTTAGGATAAATCCAGAGTAATTGGGCTTTTGGGGTGAAGCTAATGGCTAGTTTGAGAAACTACCACCTTGAAAAACCTCAAAATGACACAATTTGTGCATTTTTTTTATTTTATGAGCCTTTAAACTATTGTGACAGTTGCACTGAGTTATTTACAAAGAACCCAATGGTAATTTAGATGGAGAATGGAGGTTAGAGGTGATGTGCCACTAATGATCCTTCTTTGTGAAAAGCACTTAGAATTGTTCATGTATAGCGTTTTCCTGTACATGAGCATAAAAATATGGGAAGATAAATTTAGGAGTGTAAAATTCAATAAAATTAGTGTTAAAATTATATCAAGATATTTTGTAATTTTACACCTGAACTGGAAACAATTGACCTGTTCTGTTTTTAATGTGTGTTCCTTACAGGAAGTTCACTAGAGACAATCTGCCTCCTATCTTCTTTTTCTGAACTACAATTCTTTTAATTAGTTTTGTATACTTTGCAATTTCTTCTAATGTTTCTATTGATTTTTGTTAATTACTAAAATAAAATAAAGAATGTTTTCTTGAAAAACAAACATAAATTTGTATTTTTTCAGGGATTTTGTGGACCTGACAGCTACTGAGGTCTCAAGTCGTCTGAAGATTTGGTGACAAGATGCCAGAAAAATCATTAAAGTTCTGCAGGTATGCCAAAAATGTTGAACGGTTTCTGTGTCTCTTAGTTTGATGTGTAAATGGAGCACAAAATAAATTTATCTGCCTTTCTATTTAGACTCTAAATCATGGGGAACACTGAGAGCCAAAACGGGGAACATGCCCTCTACAGTACTGGACGTGGCTATTTGTCACGGAAGCACATGTCTCGGTCTCTACGCATTTCCAACAAACAGTCAAGGCGTTCTCGGCATGCTTCATCGGGGAAAATGGAGCACAGAAACTCTGAGACAAGCACTCGGTCAAGTAGCACCCCCAGCATCCCACAATCCCTAGCTGACAATGGTTTGGAACCATTCAATGAAACAAACAACTTCCCTGACTTTGGAAGCCCCATTTGGGTGGATCGTGTGGCAATGAGTTTGCGCCCTATATCCTTTCATAATGATCTGGCCAATCCCTCAGTGCATATGAATACAATGCACATCACCCTACCTGGTCCCACTGCGGAAGAGACGCAGGATGAGGAAGTGTACACAAATGAGGTTAAATATATTCAGCAGACCTTAGAGTGCTCCAAAGAGACAATCAGCTTCAAAAAGAGATCAAAATCTGCAGACACCTGGCGAGATGACAGCCTAGAATTTTCCCTGTCTGATGTCAGTCAAGATAATTTAACCAGCACTGAGGAGATCATCGACATGGCTAATGAGAGAGACTTCCCTGACTGTGAAGGCCACATGCAGTTCAGCCCAACAGACTCCGCCGACAGAGCAAACTCACTGGATGAACTGTACAGTGACACCAGCCCAGCCTCCAGAACCCACGGCCGCTATGCCAAGTGGCAAGACACCAACAGATCTGTGGGAGAGGGAGAGGACGGTAAGAGGCTGTCACCATCAGAGGAGGATGGGACTTCATACGGCGCGTACACTCTTCCCTGCCGACGTTCCCACTGCCTGTCTGAAGGCCTGAGCAACCTCCAAGCCACAATGTGCAAGAGCATGCAGGGCCGGAGAGCACAGACCATCCAGGTGAGATCTTTGCTTTATCTGTGAGTTCACCTTTCACAGCTTAAATATTTGGCTTATCAGTTCTGAAATGCAACATGGATTCATGAAATATGAAACAACTGTTCATAACAGGATATGCTTAGGTAAACACAGCAAGGTGTCGTCGCATCAAGATATTTACACAAAATGTTGTAACATGACCTTTACAATTTCCTAGAATGGAAAAGGCACATGTGTTCCTTTAGCATACTTAATATTCCAGTTGTAATTGTCTACTCAAGTAAAAATATAGGATAAACCACAACTGTCTTAATTCTTAATTCTTTTGGACCACAAAGGTCCAAAAAACATCTTAATGATCCCAAAGACTTTAGTAAAATATTCTGTGGACAAAAGAGACAACAGTGAAACTTTTCCATAGGTTTATCTCCTGTGATTGTGGCAATTTTCAGAAGAATAACAAAATAGTGACTGTCAAAAGTGGCGGTGGTAGTGTGATGGTCTGGGGCTGCTTTGCTTCTTCAGAATCAATGCTACCTGCCATAATTATAGGGTTTGTCATCTAGTAACTCAATGATCCAATCCACCAAGCCCACCTCTGAATGGCTCAACAGAAACCCTAATGAACGTTTTAATAGTCAAATTCCATATTGAAATGTTGTGCATGAATTTTCAGCCCATGCCATGAAGAATAGTTGGACCAAATTCCTCCACAGTGCCGTAAAAGATTACCAATCTCAAATACTTGATGACAGTTGTTGCTGTAAAAGGATGAAGAAGTTATTATGTATAGGAGACATTTACTGGGATCACATTAATATGGACACATTTTTAGCCTACTCAATGAAATAATTTTAAAATTGCATTTTGTTCTTACTCTGGTTGTTTTTAATATCAACATTTAGGTCAATCTAAAATCAGCGTGACAAATAAAGTTAACTAAATCTCTAAGAAAGCAAATACTTTGTCATAATTTGCTAATTAAAGCAAAGCAAAAACTGTTAATGACCACAGTCATAGTCAAAACAACATATGGTATTATTTTATTTTTGATAAATATTAATAATCCTCATTGACCCTGAGAATTTCTTGTATTGAACCCACCCCACAAAGTTTCTGCATTTCACCTCTGATGAAACCATTTTTTTTTTTTCCTGGGAAAGGAGACTGGAGAGAAGGGAGGGAGTGAGCACAGATTTAGTGACTGTGTTAGAAATGCCCGGGGCCTTTGTTATGATAATGAGGGAAGGCCTGTAACAGTGGAGTGTAACAGTAAAACGTGTGTGGTGGCCCCTGTCATGACAGGATACCGTCAGCTTTGCTGAATGGAGCTCCAGCGTGCCTGATTAGGTCATGTGACCAGCTGGAGATACCAGGCTCTGTGAATCCCCTTTTATCTCCCAGGAGCCTTTGGCCCTGTGAGGAGGAGACAGCAGACCTTGTGGTGCCACAGGGAGGGCAGGCCGTATTCATGCAGAAGAATTCTTGCTGTTCATTAATTTTAAGCAGAATCTGAGCATTAGACATTCTAGATCCATCTTAAGCTTATAATAGTCAAATATATAATAGTAAAACTTGCTTACTTTTCAAGCAAGTCTGTTCTGTATCTGGAGATATTACTGCATTATTGTTCATGATTTCTTATTGTTTCCTGCCTGTGCTCCTGGTGATGAAGAACAGGCGGTTGCCATGCTGTCTCACCTGCCTTGTTTCATCTTCCAGGATGTCACGGCCGGAGACGGCAGCGAATATGAAGACAGTGGGATCGACGGGGTGATGGTTGAGGCGGTGCACCAACCTCGACGCTACAAGACGATGTCGGCGTCCTTCTCTGTCTGTTCCATGCACGGACGGAACGTGTTTGTTGGCAGTGACAGCGGCAGCAGCAGTGGGGGAGGTGGCGCCAGTGAAGGTGTGCAGGGTGTGTACGAGAACTTCCGTCAAGAACTACAGATGAGTTCCTGCCAGACGGAGAGCTTGGAGGAAGCGGGCTCCGCCCTTAGCGATGAGCAGAGCACCATGAGCTCCGCCTACCAGTCTGATCTGTTGCTAAGCGTCGTCCAGGGGATGGTCCGTAAAGCCGGAAAACTTGCTGTAAAGAACTTCCTTGTGCACAAAAAGAACAAGAAAGTTGAATCTGCCACAAGACGCAAGTGGAAGACTTACTGGGTTTCCCTAAAAGGTAGGTTTCAACCACAGTGCAGCATTAGCATCACACATTACGAAATAACTCTAAAATTATAAGAAGACCATAGGTTTACATCCCTTTTTATTCTCAATGTCAGACATTGAATCAGTACAAATTTTTCCCTTAGCTTTGAATTTCTCAAATTATTTCTCTATTTGTTTGAATAGCTTAAAGCTGCCTCAATTGGGTCAAATGTTCTGGATATCTTTCAATGAAGACACTAGTTTCATATGATTTTAGCAATGGGAAGGTTTCATAGGCCACCTTGTTTACAGTCACACAACCTTTCAGTTATAATCAGTTATAACCACAAATTGTTTGGACTTGTCACTCCTGAGACTTACCAGTTTTCGCTTTATTCTTCCCAATGTAAAAATGGTCATTATTGGTCCCTGAATGTCTTTGCAAACTATACTTTTGCAGTGAAAATGACTTATTAGTTGCTGAATGGCCCTTCAGCCAGCATCTTTATGAATCATTTAGCTGTTGTTCTGTTATTGAAATGCACATTTTAGACATCCATTTCTTTGACACAGAACCCGTCTTCCTAACTGAATAGTGTGATGGTTGGACATTGGCTTTTTAATTGTGCTTAATTGTTTGAAGAGGTAAAAGTTGCACAGTCAGGCATGTAGAAATTGTAGCCAAGCTGTACCTTCCTTTTTACATAGTATATGTAAACTTCTGGTTTAAATGATGTATTAATAATAACATGTCTGACTTAAAACCTTTGCGTACCTTGGTAAAGGTAAGGTGCATCATACGAATAGTACTTCATATAAACTTGTGGTTTTACCTTTGTGTTGCTTGACAGTATTTTAAAACAAAATCATGGCCTTGTCCAAGTCAGCACTGCTGCACTTCTTAATCTTGGCCACTGGAGAGCAGAAGTAAATTGCTGAAGCGATTTAGGCTTTCATGGAAAATGAAGACTGGAACCAGCAAGTATGCTTCTTAAAAACAAGTTTTTGGTTTTCCAGGATGCACTCTCTTCTTTTATGAAACTGATGGCCGGTCAGGGATAGACAACAACAGTATTCCCAAGCATGCCATATGGGTGGAGAACAGCATCGTCCAGGCTGTGCCTGAGCACCCCAAAAAGGACTTTGTGTTCTGTCTCAGCAATTCCTTGGGGGATGCGTACCTTTTCCAGGTAAGAAAATGTTTCTGTGTCACCAGGTAGCCATTGAAAAATGAAGGTTAAACATATTTATATAATTATTGTTTCCATAAAAATTAACAAAGACTGAGCTTTACTGTAAAAGATTTTATCGATTCTATAACGCAATAAATAATCATTCAGCACAAGCTTCCAATTGTTTTACTGTGGTTTTGTGTGAGAGGCCAAAAATTAGAAAAATTATGCATTCTTTGACGCATGTTCATGGGTGGTGGCTGAATTCAATCTAAATTGTCCTCTGACTGAATGTAGGTTCATTATCCAGCCGATATATGAGCATCCTCCCCAGTACTTTCATAAAGCTTTTTTTTGTTTTTTTTTCCAGGTTTGGTCTGTATTTATTTCCATCCATATTTTCATCAAATCTGTGTCTTGGCTGCTTTTATGATTATCGCTCTTCTTACCCAGAATGTCAGTTTAATTAAGACAACTGACATTGTACTAGGTTTGCAGTTGTGCCATTCCTTTCAGAGTCATTGACTAGACATATGTGAGATTTGAAAGCTCGGGGCATTCAGACATCTCCACAACTTTGTTCCTCATCCGTCTGCTTTGTCCTCCGGCTTTAATGATGCTGTTGGTTAACCATTGTTGTCTAACAAACATCTGAGGATGCAACAGAAATGATACATTTGGACAAAGAAGAAATGCATACACTTTCAAGAGGAAAATTGGTTGTTTTATTTTATTTTTTTAAATGTAGAGTTTCACTTACGGTTTACACACATGTTCGACTGATGTGCTGAACTTTGATTTATCACAAAAATCAAACTTCCTGGTTGTAATGTGACTAAAAATATACAAAAATAAATAAAAGGAACATAAATACTTTTGCAAGAAGTTGCATGTCAACACGTTTAACCTCTAAACTTCTACTTTCTGCTTCCATGAAGACTTGCAGCCAGACAGAGCTAGAAAACTGGATCACAGCCATCCACTCAGCATGCGCCACCGCCGTCGCTCGGCAGCATCACAGAGAGGACACCGTTAGGCTGCTGCGTGCTGAGATCAAGAAGCTGGAGCAGAAGATCGACATGGATGAAAAGATGAAAAAGATGGGAGAGATGCAACTGTCTGCTGTCACTGACACCAAGAAGAGGAAGACAATCCTGGATCAAGTAGGTTTCATACCCCTCACTCTGCCGGATTGTTGGGTTTTATCCCTTCGGTTGATGTGTTGAACTTTTCTGTTCTCAACTCCTTCATTATATCTAGGTCAAGCTTTTACAATCAGTTCACTTTGAGATTTTTAGCTGTTAATGACATGACAGGTTCCGCTTGAAATATAATTGATTTCTTTTGATGATGCCAAAAAAGATGAAAGTATTATTTAAAGTATGGAACAATGAAATTTCCCCCCTTTTTGTTACTTAATATGTGAAACAAAAGAAATAACTTTACATTTACCATGCCATCATTTTGGATTTAACTGAGTTAAACTGAAAGGTATTAGAGTTGCAATAAAACCAAAATAACAGGCTTATTATTAAAAATGCAAAATATGTTTTGATTCACTTCTATTGTTTTCAAAATACTTAAAAGTAGAAAAGGTTTATTTTGTTGATGTTAATGTATGTTGACTAAAACACAAGTGATAAAATTTTTCAGGTTAAAATTAGGTTTAAATAATGTTCCACTTCATTAAAGAAACTCTTGAGTAAACACTGTTTTACATCTTAAATGGATCCATCAGTGATAATGATGGATCACATGAATGGTAGTTCTCAAACTTTTTATAAGTGTCATGATTGTGAATGTTAAAGTTTCCAAGTAACGCCATACTGGATGACATTTCAGTAAAAGCTGCATTTAATCTGAAGAGGAGGAAAGTGCATTATCAATTTGAGTATTTTGGTAGTTGTTTCCCAATCAGTGCTGGAGAGATTTATCATGACAAAACAAGTGGGGCAGAGAAGAAGAGCTGCATGCAGAGAGACAAGCTAAAATATTTTCAGAGTTATTGTCTGAACAGCTGGTGGTGCTGCACAGATACTTTTTCTGAACTTTGTATGCTGTTGGCACTGCTGAACAGAGCTCCATTCTCCAATAATTGAGAAGCTCACATTGTGTCTAATAGGATTGCTTACAGAGAGGGGACATCAAATGGCCTTTGTTCGGTCGGTCAGGGACTGCCTGGCTGGAGCTGCTCTGCTTGGCAGCGTCGGGTTGGAAAGTTTGCGGGGCTGAATGGATGTAGGACTGGTCCTTAAAAAACTGAAACTCTTCCTGCGTCTATCTGCCAGTGGAATGCGCAGCATTGTTTCTCCATCTCTGGGTTACTTGGCAGTGAAACAGAACTTTCTCCCATGGCAATGGCAATGTCGGAGACCTTTTTCAAACACCAGCTCAGAACCGTGACTGGGACGAGACGGCCCAGTGAATTATCACAATCTCCTGCTCTACTGGCCCAGTAAACATTTAACTATTTGGCCCAGAGAGTACAGATAGCTTTGAGTAAACTAATAGAGCTTTTCAGTAAGAGAAAAGATGCTCTATACTAATTTGAAGTTGACAAATAATTAAATATATTTGTTGTTGTGTCTCTTTCGATCCACAGATCTTCTTGTGGGAGCAGAACCTGGAGCAGTTCCACATGGATCTGTTTCGCTTTCGGTGCTACCTGGCCAGCTTGCAAGGTGGAGAGTTGCCCAACCCTAAACGCCTCCTGGCTTTTGCCTCCCGTCCCACCAAGCTGACCATGGGCAGACTGGGAATATTCTCAGTCTCTTCCTTTCATGCACTGGTAGTTATCCTCTTTATACTTCATTCTGACTTTAGCTAACCATAATATATGTTTCTACATGTGCACATGCATGTAAACTGTAAATTGTAAATAACTGTAAAGGACTGTTTGGATTGACTGTAACATAGCAAGTGTCATCAATTCAAACTGTTGTTTACCAGTTGCATTATGGGCCATTTGGAAGGATGTTTTGCATTTTTATGGGTAAATCTGATCAGGGTACATCATGATTCTTCATGGTACAGAATGTTTGTTAATTACAACCAATATTCTCATTGTAATATTCAACATAATACTGTTGAATATTCCATTTTCCAGTTTGGAGGATGTTGGTTGAGAAAGCATTGGCACGGTTTTCTTCATGATATATTTTGGCAGCATAGTGTTCACTTGATGACTCACCTGACACAAAAGATTGCCTCAAATAATATCTCTTTATGCCAGGATGGCTATTTAGGTGTTAGAGTTTACCAGGGGTCACTATTTGACAGGATTTAGTTGTGTGCCACCCTCCTACGGCTACAGCAGGGTTATGCCCTCCAAACACAACACGAACTGTTGCAGAGAGAAACGTCAATTTGATTTTTAGACTTCATTCAAGTTCTATTTTTCTTCTGCAACCACCAACGCAGCGTTCTAGGGCAGGTGGGTGTTCTGGCTCTTTGGGAGCAGTTTGTGATTTGAAGAGTTGGCTTGCTGTTTTATTTGTCTCATTTTATTTGTCTACATTCACAAACATCTCTATGAGTAAGAGTCTATTTAAAAGCTTTAGCTGTATGTGTACTGCAATTAGATGCCTGTGAGTTAAATGTCTTCTGATAAATATTCAAAATATTTATCAGAACATGATTTAAAAAAAAAATGTATTTATGTTTTTGCAGGTGGCAGCTCGCACAGAGACTGGCGTGAGACGCAGAACACAAGCCATGTCTCATTCCTGCAGCAAGCGCAAAAGCAGGTTTTCCTCCCTCTGGGGAGTAGACACAACCTCAAAGAAGAAAACAAAAGCCCACCCCACGGTCAGCCAGGTCTGTGTGATCCTACATTATCGAATAGATATTTTTGAATCTCGAGGTACTGGCACAGCAGAGTTATCCACGCATATCCTTTTCCTTTGCTCTTTTGTTTAAAAACAGCCCTTCACTATTCTGCCTGAGGTAACACTACACCTCTCTCTTTTTGGCCTTGCAGGTGTTTGCTGATGGTGAAGAGCCAGAGAGAAAACCAGTAGATCGCATATTTGTTGATTCTGTGAAAGAAAACACAGTAAGCTTTCGCTCTCTGTTAACACGAATTAGTCTGTAAAAAATAGGTCAGACATACTTTACTTCAGTCTTTCCAAACTTTTCAGCAGGCTAAAGGAGCTTGTTTTAAATAGATAATTCCTTCACGTTGATGAAAAACTACTTGTTTCTCTGGCAGATTATTTATTACAATCTAATGTTTATAATCAGTGGTTTGTGTTTGGTACCACTAACTTTTTAGTTAGTGGCGCCGGCCATTGATATTGGGCTCAAGTTATATGCTAATTTTTTTCAAGACTGAAGTTTTGCTAATAATTAACCAAACTCACATGTTTTTCTACCAATGAAAGAATCAGTTTCATTCATCCAGTTTTCAAACAGAGATATTGAAATACATTAAATTTCTGATGATATTCTACTCAGAATAAATGCTGGAGCATTTATAAAATATTATAAAGAACTACCAAAATGAAAATGGTGAACTCTGAGTAAAAATAATTATTTAAGAAAAGAGTGGAAGCGAGGTTCCACCAAGATGATGAAATTAAAGGACTACAGTTAATTAAAGGACTGTAATTTACCGGCCTTCTAATATCCGTGTTGTCAGAAAACAGAAGACGGAACTGTGAAAAACCTCGCTCGACCAAACACTGATAGCGACATGTGGGTTCCTGAAAACCTCACTCCCTCCTGGGTTTGTCTGCCAAATGACCAGCCTGTGTTAACCACCATCCAGCCAGGAGAGTCTGCACTGTGTGTTCTGGAGTCTATATGCAAGGTAACAGAACTATGCCATAAATATTGACTTTGAATATGTATCTTTTTTGTGAAGGATCTGTATGCATATGTGCTGTTAGGAGGATATGAGGGGGAAAATATTTTACTTTAAACACAACTTGTTCTTGTATTTGCAGACCCATGAGCTTGACCCAACCAAACACTACTTGCGACTTAAGTTCTTTATGGAAAACCAAACGCAATTCTACATTCCCAAGCCAGAAGAGGACATCTATGACTTGGTATATTTGACTGCCTGATTGGAAAGCATCTTTTTCCTCACATCCCAAAAGCCTTCATGAAATTAAACTTAATAAACCTTGAAGTGCTTTAGCTGTATGAGGACTCAGAAGGCGAAATACTTCATTCATAAGAAAAAGAGAATCATTGGGAGATCATGATCCAAAACAAGAATATGGAGACCTTTTTACAATAAAGTGATACATTCTTGTATTTACATCATCCCTGTCAAGATATTGTTAGTGCTGCTTTGTGTGAGAAGGAAGGAAATGAATGCTCCATTTTTCTGCTGTCGATAACCCGCCCACAACACTAGGACTAAAGTTAGACAGGGCTTCAGGATTTATATAATAACTGCTTTTTGTTCTTCACAGCTGTACAAAGAAATTGAACTCTGCTCCAAAATAACTAAAGTAATCCAGTTTGACAGAGATGAATCCTGTATGATTGGTTATGGTAAGAGCAGTTTTTGTTTTAGAATGAAAATTTTATATTTTTCCGCTTTTGTTTTGATGAGAAAGAAATGATCATGTTTAACCCTGACATGAGTCGTGCTCCTTTTTCAGCCCTTCTGGTTTTCCCTCTTTTTTTCCATCAGGTTTTTCTATCTCAGTGGTGGAAGAAGATGGAGTGCAGCAGCTCTACATCACTGATGTGAAGGCTGGGGGCTTGGCCTTTGCCAAAGGTCTGTGTCTCATAGAACAGCTATCTTCAGTTGCAGTTAATTTGTTGCAAAGATGGCAAAGAGCAGTAACAAAAAAAATTATTAGATGTTTCACTGCTCTTATGAATTTTTATTATTTTTTTAATTACTGTTTTCATATTCCTGGAGATTAGTGATGAATTTGTAACTTGGCCAGTGTTATTCCATAAATGAGGATAAATGGATTCTTACGCAATCTTGAAAAGTCGGGCAAAGATTTGATTTATGCAGGTCTGGTTTTTGCTTCCTAGATTCTCATTCAAATGTCAAAGAATAAAATCCAGAAACATTATTTAGGAATGATTTATGATCCATTCATGTCCTTTATCTTGGATTTGGCACATTGCTATTTGGCAGTTTTTTAGACATTTTTAACTTAAAAGGGTGTCAGATTGCCCATGTGGATTTTCATCTGGGCCTGGTTTAGGTGACAAAAAGACTGTTTTTATTGACCTGTTTTATGTTGTCATATTTTACATTTTTTCCAAACTGTCCTTTTCATTTTTAAGACAGATGGTTCCACCTAAAGTTAAAACTCAGGAAAAGCAAATGGTTTGCATATAAACTGTCAAGGAACGTAAAACTATACTGGAGATGCTATATTTCTATCTGTCTCTGCAGACAAATAAAAAAAATGTGACTCTTGCATGACTAATTTAAAGGGGAATAATCTGAAGTGAATCTTGTTCTTAACGGTTTAACAGGTCTGAATGCCGGAGATGAAATTCTCCAGCTGAATGGGAAAGACTCCCACAGTCTCAATTTCTCAGACATGAAGGCTGCATTCTCCCAAGTGTCTCTGGCTTTGACGGTCAACACTCTGCCCTCAGTGGACCGCCGTCAGCTTTGCTACCTTCCACCACGGCGCTCTGATGCGGCAGAAGACCTTTACACTGACATCTTCTCCCAAAGTCAAGGTAAAAAGTGCTTTTAAGTAAAGCCTGTTGAGCAAATGTAGCAGTGAAAATAGCTTCCTCTGCAATGTTAAAACACATTTGTACATATAAACATACTTGTGAGATAAAATGAAAAAAAAAAAAAGAAAAGAAACAAAAACCTCCATCGGAAATTATTTTTATTTCTTTTTAGGCATTAAAGAAGTTTTAAATAGTTTTTTTTTCTTGACTTTTAACAGGTTTTCATTGAGGTTGCGCTTATACTTTCTATGCAGCAAGCACATTAATGGTACCATATGTTTAAAAACTATGAAAAATATGAATTGGCTACTTATTTTACCATTCTCACTTCATTTGTTGTACTTCTTACTCTCCTCTCTGTTTGTTTCTGTCTCTTCTCTCCATCATTCAGCTTTTTGTCTCCACACATTGCTTCCCATTTAACTTTTATTTTTGTTTTATATGAGCACTTTAAATTGACTTTTAATTTAATTTGTATTTCCACAGCAACAACAAAAATACTGTAAATACTATGTGTGTCATCTAAAAGGAAATGAGCCATAAATGAACACAACTATAAATAAACATGTTTTCAGGAAGAGTTAGTGGCTGTAATGGTTTCTCAAAGACAGACAGTGATGCATGATGTTCACCTAAATGAACAGATGCTTAGTTGTCAAACGTACTAAATTTCTCCAAAGTTAATTCATGTTCCCAGTATTTTTAACAGCTTTTGAATAGCTGTTCACTTTCACGGGTGACGAGACATTTTAATTGCAAAATATGGGAGGACACAGAATGTGTCCCGAAACAATTCTGAATAAATTAGAAAGATTAAAGGTGGCACATTTTAGACTTTTAGTTTTACGCAACCGTTGCTTTAGATATATCATTCTAACATGGGAAAATAGTGAAATGCTTTAGCGGGAAACAAACAGCGCTTGTGTTTTTGTTTCGATGCAGAGGAGATTCTGGACGATGGTGTGGGACTGCTGCTTGAGAGCTCTGGTGACAGCCTGGATGATGATTCGGAGATCTTTAGTGAATTTGATGAGTGCGGAAAGGTAAGACTGCAGCAAACGCGTGACAGCACATCTTGTTTTGATGCTTCCTACTTGTCCTTCACAGCAACCCTTCTCAGCTTTCTGTTGTTATGAAAAAAAAAAAAAAAAACCTCATGAACATTTGCTGCTGCACAGTTTGAGTCACCACCTGTTACTGGCTCATTTCGGCACTTTACAAAAGCTCTGCAGTTTTTCTTCACATTCACTTATGGGTGCTACTGTTAAGTGCAAATTTGTATTGGGCCTTCTTTTGACTACTGCTATAAAGGAAAATAGTTGCCTCAGACAACATAACATTAATAACAGCTCAATATTAAAAATGCCTCAACAAAAGTATAAACTTAAAGCTTTTTGAACAAAACATGCTGGTGATATTTGTCTTTATTAAGCTTAATTTCTAATCTCTTTATTATGCACAGTTATTAGCCATTAGGATGAATGAGGTGCATTCATCAAGGGACACAAATTGCAGAAGAACATAACTGTCAAGATGAAGAAGTAACAGTGCCATTAATTTGCTTTCGGGTGATGGTAAAATTTTTTCCATGCTGATGGAAAATTGTGGCTTAATTAAGACGGCAATCTCTAATCTTTTCTTCGTAACTGACTTTAAAATGTTTTCCAAGTGTCTTCTTGGTTACAACATTTCTAATCCGTCATAACACCAGTTTACTACCTGATTAAGTCTAAGTAGACAGCATCGTCTGATCTTCTTAATCCAAATAAGGTTATGCTTTGTATATTTATGCTTCTGCAAGATGTTTATTTTCTTGATGACTAAAAAGAGTGTACAGATGCTTGCAAAAGTATTCACACCCCCTGACTTTTTTACATTGTTTTATAAGCCCTGTTTTATTGGGATTGTTGGGATGGGATTGCGATTGGCAAACAAAGCGTAGCACATAATCGTGAATAAGCCTGCTGCAATAAGAAATTACTCAGTTGGATTATGAATTAAAGTGAGCTTGATAATTTCCATTCTGATGATTCATATTTTGAAGGACAGTTTTGCTTTCAGAGCATCATATTTATGGTTTGGTATTAAGTAGTTTTTAATAGTAGTTTTTTGGTATTAAACAATAGAAAAATAAATATAAAAAGAAATATGTATTTTTTTATTGCTTTGTTTTATTTTGGATATTTAAAATATCTCCCAGTTCCAGTGTTAAGTGTTCTTTACTAAATTAAAGTTTATTAGTCTTTGACGGTGTGAGCTTGCAGGATTGTACCATTATCAATATATTACTTGAGAATTAGCTCTAAACAATTATTGTTTATTGCATTAATTATTAAAACTACTTATTGTACAGCAAAGTGTATTAGCATGAAAACCTAATTGTGAAATAGAACGATTTTTTTTTTTCCAAATAAAAATATGTAAGATATGGTAAGCTCTTTTCTCTGATACACTGATGAGGATCTTCAGAAGTCACTCAATAAGTTGAGGCGAGCTGTTTGATATGATCTCACTAAAAATTCAGCTGTTCTGTGAAACTTCATAATTTGTTAGAAGAAATGGCACTGTTAGGACCAAGAAACACTGCAGGAGTCAAACAGAAATTCACCCTTCTCAATTTTTATTTATCAAAAGTCTTCAAACCACATGTTTTTAATAACTCCTTTGTGTTGGTCTATTACATAAAATTATGCAGTATACGAGCCCTTTCGCAAGGCAACGTTTGCTTTATTATATTCACATTTCCTGAGTATTAATTGCAGTTTTTCTATTTCCACTTACTGAACTTGAAGCAATCCTGGTTTTGTCCCATGTAGTGAAGACTCTTCTGTGCTGTTGAGGCTTACACAAAAATGAAGTGTATTTTCTCAGACCTAATATTAGTGTTACTTTCTTTTATGTTCAAATTATCTATCTGGTAACCACATTTTACAAGCACAAATAAAATGTCGAGGTAATCACTGTGATAGGAATATATAGCCTACTTAAGCTTCTATTTCATATAATTTAAGAGTTTATATATAAAATTCCCCATTATCTGTTTTGTTCCTACAAAGCCTGCTTGCTTGCAGCTCCTTTCGCCCCCCTCCTCTTCATCAAACCCTACATTTATATTCTACTGCTGTGTTGCTCACCCAGCCAATCCTGCTGCACTGCAACCCTTGAGGAGGAGACTCCTTTCCTCCTGCACTGCTCTGCTCTTGGTTCAGTCACAGGGATTATTAAAACTCATTTGCAATGTTGTCAAAGTTGGACAGATCCTCACACTCACTCCATGTGCCCGAGTTTAGTCAGCCTGTAAAGAAGAGAGAGAGACCGAGAGAGAAAACAGGAGAGTATTAGCGACAGAGCTACAGCAGACTGTGAAGGCGCAAAAGAGGGGGAGCTGGAAGGCTGTAAGTGCTGGTGGGCGGAGAGGAGGAGGCTGTGCAGATTCACTCAAGGACCACAGCACCTTCTTTTTTAAAACAGGAAAGACAAAAGGGGGCAAAGAGATGTGTTCCAGAGGCACAGAGTAGGCTTGACTTTTAAAAAACCTGGAGTTATCTCTCGGGCACTTTACCTGCCGCTGACTGTCCACTGACTGGCACTGGGCAATGTCCGTCCTGAAGTGGAGCAAGCACAGAAAGCGCTCTGCAGACTCCATCTATGACATGCTTCATCTGGTGAGATCTCTATCGTGCATCTCTTTACCTGGGTTGCTGTTGCTGCGGTCGTAGCTGTTTTGTCCTAGTTAGGGGAGGAAAACACCTTCATAGCTTTTGTTTAAAATCCCCCTCTCGACTGCTAAAGACAGGAAGCTGTGAGTCATCGATGTGTCGCATAGTTGCCCCATAATCACAGGAGTTCTTCACAAGATAATAAGGAAATAAACGGCTACATGCAGGAGTTCATTCCTGTGAAACTTGGACCTGACACGACTTTGAGAAACTACCCTCTGCGTTTCTCCGGTGATTGACTGCTGGGGAGCTTTCTCCCTCGCTGTCTTGGGCTGTGATATCAATCTCTTGTCAGATTCACAGAGCAGATATGTAACCTTCTCTCTACCTCATCAGCGCTGTGCTGCTTTATGTGTTTCATCCATATTTAATAAGCTCAGGGAGAGAATAAACTGGAGTCTCACACTTAATTTTTTTTTTTACCCATGACAGTGTCTTTGATTTACATTCTGTTCGTACTTATCCTAAAAGCTCTGCTGTTTTTTTCTCGTCATCTGTCTCTTTGCCATCTCATGACTGCTTAGAAGATCACAACTGCAATGGTGTTAATTAGACTAAACTGTGAGGACTATGACCAGACTGTGACTGTCTTGCGTGGCTTAGTGAAACTTGTGAAATTGTATTGTTAATTAACTCGAGCAGGAGGAATCAGATGACTTTATACCTACAGTAGTTCTTATATGGCTATTGCAGTCATCTAGATGATTTGACTTTGAGGCGTTTTGCATATTTTTTCTGGAGAAGGCTCTGATTGTTTAATGGGCTACACTTGGGCAGTTCTATAAATTGGAAAACTAAAAGCTATGTCAGGAATGCAATACAAACATGAAACTGAGAGAAATATTCATTATTCAGAGAGTAAGAGTGGTTTTACAATTCAACAGTTGTAGGTAATTGCCTGTATCCTCTGAGTCCAGCTGCAGTCCACACTTCCCCCAAACTCTGTTAATGTACTTGGAATAACAATCCTGGGCTTGTTCGTGCACCTATTTATTCTATAGTTTTCTTTCTTCCACTTAACTTTCCACTTACAGATTCACATGCAATACTCTGTAAACAACCTTTTGTGACAGAGCCTCCTTTTTGAAGGTGTAAGGACTCTCTGTACTGTCAGCAATCATACGTGTTATTGCCAACAGTCCAAAAACAGAAAAAAACCTTGAATTAATAGTCCCTTTTTATTGGTAATATATTCTATAATATTCAAAATTTCAAAGAAACGTCTAAGCTATTAGCATTACTAAGTCGTAATAATCTGAGCTGTCTTAAGAATGTTATTTGATGATATTGATGGTGATGGTTCAAAACCATGAATGTTTGCATTTTCTGTCTTTCCTGTAAGTAAGGAAAGTGTGTAAAAGCTCATTTCGGTCTGCAGTCTGTAGCAACAAATGGGGAAGGAGGGAACATTGAGCAACTTTATGCTCCATACAGCTGGAGAAAACTCTGGTTGCTTTGAACTTTGTCAGGTGTTTCATTTTGATGAGCATTTTTGTGGTTTTGTAAGTGAGACTTTAAATCTCTTGTTGTATCTTGATATTAGTAACTGGTGCAGACTACTTATAACATAAAGTACCCATAAAAACTAAATAGTCCTGATGCATTTCAACTCACTTCATCTACTAGAATCTCAAATGATTTGGCAAGTATTCTGTGCTGTGAGTCATTGAACTGCTTTCTTACTACTTGTTCTGAACATTTATGCATATATAAAGTGCCATATTGATAAAGGCCAGATTAATAAAGGATTTCTCCATCACAGTCATTGCATTCAGAGCCTCTCTATGCCACACCGTGGAGCCAAATTGGGCACACACACATCCATGCTTTGTTGACCTCTCTTAATAATCAGTCTGGCAAGATTTCCAACCCTACTGAAGATCAACAGGAGTCTTGTACAGACATTGGCCCTGGCATATTCAATTTAATATTGCATAATGGAACGAGGCGGCTGTTCTGACTAAAACCTGTCACAATTAATAAATTGTCATCCCATTTTGTTGTGTGTGCAGACTGAAGTCAGCTTTGCCAATATTTTACAGTGCTCTGTTTACATACATTAAAACAGCAAATCATAATTAATCATTTTAATATACGTCAGTGTTATTATGTTTCTTCTCACCATTTGAGAAGTGGTACAGTAGTGGGGGAAAAAAAAGTCTGGCTTATTTCTCTACATTAGCGCTGCACAAATGTTCTTGCACATCCTTCCTCACCAGTGATTTAACAGCCGAATAGAAAATGAGTGTCAGTGATTAGTTATCATATTGAATTTATTTCCATTTCCTTTCTTTCTTATGGTCACAGATGCCTTAAAGAACAAAACTAAGCAGGGCAGTTGGAGCTGAAGCACAGGCAGAAGGTGGCAGTCAAAGGCAATTATAAGACTCCTCTTGTGTGTGATGAGGAGCTCTGAACTACAGATCCTAAAACACATCTATTTATTTCATCTTAGATTGATAGGCTCTTCTAAACTGATGATGGTTTCTTTGTTTTTGTTATTTAGACGCAGAGTCTGTGTGCCCGAGATCAAAATAAAAAAAGATTTAAACAGCATCGTGAGGAAAACTAAAAGCAGTCCATGAACCCACCACCCAAAAAACAAGCTATTATTTTCTATCAAACATACCACACCTGCTCCCTCCGGTCCGCGATGATACAAGGCTAATCTCCCTGTAGTTCAGAAGCATGAAGACCTATGACAAGATTTACAATTCTTGAGTCTAATAATCTATTTAATCTCGACACACTTCGGCACAAAGCTTCTAATATGTGTTAAAGGTCCTGACTGTCGTGTTAAAATGCTCCAGATTTAGGATCTAAATGACTGCTGCATTATGTAAAATGAAGTAAAAGTTATTAGCACTTCTTACTGCTTGCATCTTAGTGAACCTATGACACTCAGAGTATTGCTGAATATCTAGTTAGTTTTATTTGATGGAACATTTTTGCAACGATACAATTCAAAGTGCTTTCTACCATAAAAACATAAAACAGAAACCAATTGTGAAACAAGCAATAAACATTACATTTTGTCAAATGCCATACCAAATGCTATCGATTTGTGAATGTGTTCCTTTTGTTTTAAACCAAATTCTCATGGATTTCAAACACTTGGCAATACCTAAAAGGTCAGTACTGTATAATTTAACCCCATAAAAAGATGGATCAAATTGTGCAGTAAGAAGTGGTACACTCACAAACTACCAGAAACTAGAAAAAAGGAACATCTAGCTCCGCATCTGGCTTCACTTCAATGGCTTCAATCCTGTTTATTACAGAATTGATATAAATATGTTCTGCTTTTAATGGTTTCCCCCATTGCTATACATCCACAAACACAGAAAGGGGAAAAAAGTTGTGCTTGAATATTGCACGGTCCAAACAAAAATGTCCTCGCTTTGTGAAATAATGTATTATTCCAAAGTCTGGAGACTTTTAATGAGCTTTTAAAGACACTTCTACTCTTTTGGCATTTGAGCAAAGAAAGAACTGGCTGTCTGAATGTGTGTGTAAAGTGTTTTCAGTTTGCAAATACTCAAACCTACTCAAAAATTATTTTGTTGGCTTTTATTCACAATTGAAGATACCAATGACTTCATGTCGAGAAATTTTTGATAGATGCTTGTTCCACAAATTTAGCAAATTTCCTACTGAAGTGTTATAAAATGCATTTGTGACAATATATTTACACCCATTTTACCACTTCCTAGTTGGTGTGCAAGCCGTCTGAGAATTTTTGGAAATTTTTCAAGAGGAACAAACGGTCGTCTTTCGTGCCTCACATAAATGTCTGCTTGATTAGATAACAATGCTGACAATCAGTTTAATTTATAAAAGCTGTGTGAGATTAGACGTGTCTGGCATTGATATTTGAATTTATTTCTGTCATTACATATAACTGCATGATGAATTAAAAACAAACATGAATCTCTTAGCTGAATTGCATGTAATGAAACAGGCCTTTTTTAGAAATAAATGCCAGTTTTGTTTGGCGAGCATTTCATGCACAGGAGATGGTGTTGAGCTTGTGAGATGTGCTGACTGGCCACGACTTTTGATCTTAATTAAGATAGAAGCATCCATCTTTTGCAGCTGTGTGAAGTCCATATCATTATTATTTTCCAGAGGTATTTGTAGGTGTGACAGGATAAATTGCTTACATCAAGTCTATAAAACTGCCCATATTACAAGCGAGAGACATCTTTGCCCTCCTTTACGTGGTTTTTAATGTACTCCTGCTGGCTGTGCTTTTTGTATGGCCCCCGATTGCTCTGCTGGATTTTCTCAGCTGATCTCTTTTGTGTCATAATAATCCACAATATGATGAAATCAAGTTGTAATGGATAAGGAAGGAGGTCTTTGTGCGTTCTCTTTTGTGTTTGTATTGATTTTACAACCCAGCATTTCTTGTTTTTATTTATTTATTCTTGTTTGGCTGCCGAGGCTGTAGCCTTTTGCAAACAAAGTAACTATTTGTTCAGCCATGTCGGCTTTTGTTGAGAGGGGTCTATTTTTGTCCAAAATAATAGGCTAATGCACATCAGGGCCAGTCACCATGGCAACTCATACTCTTTGTGGACACACAGTGTGTGTATATTTTGATCCAGTGAAAGAGTTGAGTATTACACCACTAATCCATCAGCAGGAAGAAAGCACCCAGGGAAGTGAGCAAAAAAGAGGAGGTCGGAAAGTCATAGTTGTGATAGACAGAAATAGACCAAATTAGTGCAAAAGATTTTTTTAGAGCTGCCTCTCTGCCTCTTTCTAGGCTCACTCTCTGCACAGTCATGAGTCTGTGCACATCAGTAAGTAGAAGGTGATGCCTACACATTTTCTTCCAAGGTGCTGATTGGTTGCTTCATGCATATTTCCTTTTATGTCCTCACATTTGGATTATACTTTTGCCTGTTTTTGATCACTTACCTGTCTCTGTTGTCTTCTTTTTTTTCTTTAAAGAGTACAGAGCAGGTCGCCGCTTTCTGTCGCAGTCTCCATGACATGAATCCCTCAGAGTGCGTGTCCTCTTCGCCGAGCCCGGACTCACCCTTCCCGCCTACCGCAACTCCCCGACAGCTGTCTGACGCCGACAAGCTCCGCAAAGTGATCTGTGAACTTGTGGAGACCGAGCGCACCTATGTCAAAGTCAGTATCGATCATCAGACTCATTCCAAGCAGATGGTGTCTGTGAGTGCATATGTTGTCCTGTGCAGCAGTCAGAGATTCTATCTGTCTTGAGATGTGCTCCGCCTTCATATTGTCTATTCTATATAACCGATCCATATTTATCTCCACATCCCTGGAGAGGTGATGGGGGACACAGCTGTGTCCTTGTCTGGATATTTTCCAATCTTTTCCAGTTTGTATAAAATGGCTCGGTGGAATAACTGGGTTAGGGATGGTATGTAATGGGAATCATTAATGTCTTAATGATTCTTAGTCCACGGGGCACAAATGGCCTTACTGTAGAAATCACATTACAAATGATTGATTGTATATTGCGCAAGATTCCAGGGGAATTGGTGATTTGTTCTAATTTACTTTAGTCTAGTGCACTTTATGGTTGTATGTTTAATTGCTGCTGAAAAACACCACAGGGACTTAAAAGCCAGAGAAACAAACAGAGAGGACTTTCTGTGATAATTGTTTGGAATGAATGTTGCTGTCAATTTAATTTGTAGGTTTGCTGGTATACAAGTTTATAATACACATGCATTGCAATAAGTTAGAATGTCGTCCAAAGGGTAATTTATTTAATTAATTCTGTTAAAAAAAGGGAAACTCCTGCTGAGTTGCACAGAGTGATATTTTTGTTAATTTTTATTATGAAGGTTTAAAGCTAATGAAAACCCAATACTCCATCTTATAAAATTTGAATTATAAAATTAAAAATAAAATGTCTCCCTTCAGAAAGGTTTGTTCTTGTATTGTACAATATACGTGCTCAATACTTAGATGTTTGGATTTTTTGGCATAACTATATTAATGTGACAGTAATACAAAAGGTCAGGCTTTTGGTATTAAGATTTAAGATATCCTTAAGTTTTAAGGATGGACATGTTGCTTTAATAGTGGCCATCATCTTGCTGCTTTGTTGGTGTTGGTGTCTCTCATCTTCCTCTTGTGTGGCTTAGGTCTGGGCAGTCAAGCACAGTGATACATGGTCATTAAACCAGGTATTGGTAGGTCTCAAGGTCCCACATCCTGATGGAAAATGAAGTCAGGAGATCCAGAAAATTTGTCAGCAGAGGGAAACATGATGTATGGTTGAGCTGACATAAGAAGGACCAACACCAGCAACCATCAGTCTTGAAATTTTGCCTTCCAGACAATTCATTTACTTCTAAATGAAATACACAATTTATTTCAACCTAAACAGAGGACTTTTGTCCATTGAACAACGGTTCAGTTCTTTGTCTATATCTTAATTTTACATGTTTCTGGTTGAGGAGTCACGGACAGGGGTGCCCTATAGGGGGGAAAGTTAGGATAATTCTAAGGGCCCCTGACGAACAGGGGGCCCTCCACAATTAATTTTTTTGTTCATAGAAATTAAAAAAAAAAAAGAAAATGGGGCCCTGTCAATTACAAAATTAATCATATTGTATTTTCGAAGATTGTTTTTAGCAGTAAAAATTTACTGTTCCCATTCCCAGACCAAAAAAATCTATGCCGACATTTGCCCTGAACCCCCCTGGATCTTCATAAAATGGTTTGTTCCTACCTGAAGCGCTTGAGGGTGAAGGTGTTCAGCAGCAGTCAGTCGAAAACAAGAACGACTGTGGCAGTTACTATGCTGCTATCAAAAATAATAAGTCAGCTTTTCAAAAAAAAAAAAAAAAAATAGAGAGACACAGAGAGAAAAAGGCTCGTTTATAACCCAGTTTTCGGAGAAACTGAACTTTCAGTGAATTTCTGCAGGTAAGATGCCTACAACAATTTAAAAACACAGTTGTCTTAATAAGAATAATGAGTGGGTAAATACTAAAAAATGTGCAACCTTTTTTGCGCCAGTTGATAGCTGTGTGTAGCAACAGCACTCTTTTTCAAAAATCCAGTCACTATGAGCTTATATAATTATTCATACAGAGAAACTGAAGTTTGGGTTTTCATTGCCTGTAAACCATAATTATAAAAAATGTGCTGAAAAACATTTTAACCATATCAGTCTGTGGGTAATAAATCTAGATATAATTAACTACGTGGCAGACTGGCGACCTGTTCAGGGTATACCCTGCCTCTCACCCAAAACGTTTGCAGGAGATAGGTGCCAGCACCCCTCCTGACCCCACTAGGGACAAAGGTGTACAGAAAATCTGTTACTGTCTACAGTGGTTAATAATAGTCTCTTGCTCATTCGTATTAAAACAAGTCCTTAAGACTGGCAACATTTCTCTCTGACTTTTATCACCAAGAGTCTATTTCCTATAGCATCCCACATAAGTGACAGAGCACAATTAAACACACTTAACTCTTGTCTTGCAGGATCTCAATTGTCTCATTGGGAGATATTTAACCCCACTGCAGAAAGAGAATTTCCTCACTCAAGATGAGGTATGTGAAATGTTTCTCATGCATGAGCTTTTAAGAGTAGCTTGGCTTTTAGATAGATGCCGGTGGTGGTGAAATATTCTATTAATGCTTTGTTGCATAATCATGTGAAGTGTTGCCTTGTAGAACAAGAGGGATGGATAGTAATTAGAGAGACAGAGATTTCTACATGCATTTGCAATATTAAAATTTACATTGTATGTTAGAGTTTTTGTAACTGTTACAAAATACAAAAAATTTGACATATGATGGAATTTTTTTTTTTTTTTTCCCCCAGCTGGATGTTCTATTTGGCAACTTGCCAGAAATGGTGGAATTCCAGGTTGAGTTCCTAAAAACGCTGGAAGATGGAACCAGATTGGTTCCAGATCTGGAGAAGCTGGAGAGTGTGGATCAGTTTAAGGTACAATTTTTTTTTTTAGACATAGTCCTGGGATATAAACAGCATCAAGCATTCAGAAGACCTATTAACTTTTTTTTGAACGCTTTCACAGAAAATACTCTTTTCTTTGGGAGGCTCTTTCTTGTACTATGCGGACCGTTTTAAGATCTACAGTGCTTTTTGTGCCAGTCACACAAAGGTCCCAAAGGTTCTTGTGAAGGGTGAGTACATGTTTTTTTTTCCTCTGGGCTGACATTCCAGCTTGGCTTAAAGGACAGTGTGTATTGAACCATCTGCTGTGTATTGCAATTCTCTATAAATCTGCTCTTCATCATTGTCAGCCGCAGTTGTCCATTTGACCCCCGTATACTTTCCAGCTGGAAGTTCTTGAGGTTAAAAGCCTGGCTAGATTGTATGATATGTAATTAGAAGTGTTGAACAGACTCTTCTGAAGCTGCTACACCCACTCCCTTTCTAACTTCACTGGATGGCTTTGTTTGCCACATTCATATTCAGTGAGTCAACTGCTTTTCTGCTGTGCAGGTGGTGGCGGCGGTATTAAAATAAAGTAGTTTAAATATGCTTATTGATTGTTCCTCCTCGCTTTTCACAAAAAATTAAAAAACGGTTTGTATTTGGCAAGCCTGTGGTTTTGATTTTCAGAGACAAGCAGAAATGTGTGCTCTCTGGATCAATAACAAAGGCCTTTGTATCATTATTTCTTGGTTATCTCTCAAGTTCATGACTTGATGCAAACTGCTGGGTGTAGTAGATTGAGACATTTTTGAGACTATTAGGATATTTAACCAAGATAATGTGCTGTTTGAAAAAAAATAGCATATTTTGCATTCATACAAAATTTTAATCAAAAGTTTGCTTTCAATTATTTACAACTGTAGAAAAACCTATTAAAGCCTACGACTTTCAACTGCTAAGTGGAGTTATAAAGCAGAGTCAAACATCAAAATTCTTGTTGCCATGTGTTGCTAGCAGCATGTCCGTGACAATGAATTAGATGTTTTCAATGGAACTTCATGTACTGTTTGAACCTATCATACAGAATGGAGTATCTGCTACTCCTCACCTTAGGTCTTGCTGGATGAATCTGTGATTATTGGTAACTTACCACTAACTTCAGCCTGTGTGTTATGCTGGTTTGTTTCCACTCATTCCTGTGCGCACACCTGCAACAGGCTGCCTGTCTGGTTAGAGTGGGTACTATTTAATGAGTTGTATCTCCCACTGCAGCCCTGTTTGAGGCGCTCAGTGTAGTTATTTGGGTAATGAACGATTCAGGTCCTAGACTCAAGCTTATATTTAAAAATGACCACATTATTTTTTTATTATGTTCCAAATAATTACTGCCCTCTTCATCTAAGCTGGCAATTTATATTTTGACATCCCTTGAAGACAAGTATTTTACCTGACCACATGTAAAAAGTATTTATTTAAACTACTAAGGATTGCATGATCTCTTCCAACCTTTTGTAAACAATGTTATTTTTGTCGTTGCAGCCAAAACCGACCCTAATTTCAAGGCCTTTCTTGATGAGCGGAACCCCAAGCAGCAGCACTCCTCCACCCTGGAATCCTATCTGATTAAACCCATACAGAGGGTGCTAAAATACCCCCTTCTGCTAAGGGAGCTCTACTCACTGACAGACCCGGACAGTGAGGAACACTATCACTTGGATGGTAAGACAATGTCAAGAGTTTACTGAGGATATAAAATAATTTTTATGACAACTAAAATGAATCCCTGAACAGACAATAATTTAGCTGAAAACATGTTTTCTGCTTGTCATAGTTGCTATAAAGGCCATGAACAAGGTTGCCAGCCACATCAATGAAATGCAGAAGATCCATGAGGAGTTTGGAGCAGTGTTTGACCAGCTGATCACTGAGCAAAGCAGTGAAAAGAAAGACGTAGGTTTGGACAAGTGCAGCTTGTTTGTTCTGTCAAAAAGGAAAAAAAAAAGTCCCTGTGGGATGACGATGTTGATATTTTCACACAACTGCCAGGTGGCTGATCTATCGATGGGCGATTTGCTGCTTCACAACACAGTGACATGGATCAACCCGCCTGTGTCTCTGGGAAAATGGAAGAAAGAACCACAGATGGCAACATTTGGTATGCCAATGATGATATTCAGTTTAATCAATCTATTTTGTTTTCCTACACTGTTTCAGCATTAAAGGTACTAGAAAATGGTACTTTGTTAAAATAGGCTAACAGTAATATATAACCCAGAATTTAACATTTATCACTAATACTTTGACAATTAGTATTCATTATAACAGCAGTTCGAACTTAAGTGTACCAATATATTGGCTTTGATGCTGGTTGTGCCATTGTACCACTTTTTAAAAAATTTAGTAAAAGGGTTCAGGGAATTCTTACTTTTCCTATTTTGTAAGTTAGAGTTAGAAACTTTGAGAAGCACTGGTTAACACATAAAATCTCAATCAAATATTAAAATATGTGATCATATGTCACAGTGTGAACAAATGCACAACTTTTAAGGTTATTACTTTTGTGCAGTTCTTCACTGTTCAAAACTCCTTAACTGTGTTATTGAGAAACTTTAATCACTTTTATTAAGTCTGCTTTTAAAAATAGATTTATTTTCTGCACAATAATTTGTGATTATTTGGAGGTAACTGATGTCTGCCATCGTCTTCCACCTTTCAGTTTTCAAAACTGCGGTGGTGTTTGTTTGCAAAGAGGAGTCCAAGCAGAAGAAGAAAATTGTAAGTTTTCACACAAAAAGGCACAGTTACAAGCAACATTTAGAAGTAGCTTTAATATAAATGTTATATTTGTCTACTTTAAGGGTGGCTCACATCGAGTTTCTGTGTCTTCGGAAGAAAAAGATCCTTTCCGATTCCGTCACATGATTCCTACAGATGCCCTTCAAATCAGATCCATGTCAAACACAGGTAGATGATCCACTAAAAACAGCTTTCTATTTTCATCTCATCATGTTTCTTTGTGAATGATGCAGATTGTTTGAATCCCACAGACGGTGAAAGTTCTGCCATGTGTGAAATAGTTCACACAAAATCAGAGTCAGAAGGAAGACCAGAGAGGACCTTCCACCTCTGCTGCAGGTGAGGATTTTCTTCTGAAGGAGGCGCAGTTTAGCTTCAGATTTAAGCCTGTCTGCTGCTCTTAACACAATGACAAACTGATAACGCAACCCATCTTTCTCCTTTCTCAGCTCTCCAGAGAGCAGAAAGGAATTTCTGAAGACAGTCCACTCCATCTTGAGGGAAAAGCACCGCCGACAGCTCCTAAAAACAGAGAGTTTACCTCTCAACCAGCAGTATGTGCCATTTGGAGGAAAACGACTGTGTGCCCTGAAAGGAGCCCGTCCAGCCATAAATAGAGCCGGTAAATGCCAGTCGGTGGCTTCATTCACCCTACAGCATAAAGTGTCCCAATTCCTTCCAAACTGACACAGATAGGATCTTTGGTGGAATCCAGGGTGTTCATTTATGTGTTCAACTGTGTACCTAAACAATTTGCAACTAGTTAATATATTACCTTGAAAAGCTAACAATACCCCTTTAATCTACTCAACATTTTTGTCATATTAAAAAAAAAAAAATAGCTTCAGGGTGTTTGTAACTTTTATAAACAAAATCCAGTGCAAGAAATTCCGTCTCGGGGGTTAGTTAGAGAACATCAGTGAACAAACAGCATCATGAAGACCAACAAGCCAACCAAACAACTCAGGGTTAAGTTTGAGGAACTTTTAAAAAAGATGGGTTATAAAATAAACTCCAACTCTAATGTTAATTCAATATTTGAAAGTGTGGGCAACATGGATTGAACAGCTTTGTTAACTTCCTTCATTGCCAAAGTATAACCACATACAGACACACAGGCAGACTACAATTGAAAAATATGTCAGAAAATCAACATCATTGTTTGCAACACCTTCTGTTTGCTGATTGGCTTGATTGAAATTCTACCAGAGAAATCAAAGTCAATGGGAGAAATTCTCGATGGACCACTGAATGGAGATGGGAATTGAGCAGAACCGCATAGTTACATAATGGCCAGGCGGATCTAAAACAAGTATACTTTACAAGACTTGTGGATGAAAATACAGAAGAATTTTATGTAAATCAATGGCTCAATAAAATTGCTCAGTGCCACTGACAAAAGTATAAGAATTCTTACTTCTAATAACAGCAGTTTTAAAGTCCCTACACTGGCTCCCTGTAGCTCAAAGAATAGACTTTAAAATACTGTGGTTTTTTTCAAATCACTGAACGGTTTAGCAGCACAATACATTAAAGATCTGCTGTTGTTCCTTCATTCTTCCTGACCCCTCAGGTCTTCTGGTTCTGGTCTGCTCTGCATCCCCAGAACCAGACCCAAAAGAGGAAAAGCAGCTTTCAGCACCTACGCACCAAAAATTTGGAACAGACTTCCAGAAAACTGTAAAACAGCGGAAACCCTGATTTCCTTTAAATCTCAACTAAAAACGCACCTGTTTAGAATTGTATTTGAAACGTAATATGCAACAATGTATTGTTTATTCTATGTTGCATTACTTTGTGTTTATGATGTAAAGCACTTTGAAATGCCTTGCTGCTAAAATGTGCTATACAAATAAAATTTGATTGATTGATACATTTTTTTTTTTTTTTTTATTTACCCTAACAGCATCTGCCCCAACCAGGACTCTAGGCAGGAGAAAGCTGGTGCGCAATCGTTTCACCATAGACACCGACATTGTTTTTGATGGGGACTCGGAACAGCAGGACCTCACTTCACCACAGGAAACCAATTCAGTTCCGCTGCAGCAGAAGGAGGAGCAGCAGTCTGAGCTCGCGGGAGACACAGACCGCTGGGTGGAGGAGCAGTTTGACCTAGAAGAGTATGAAGACCAGGAAGAAATGAAGGAGACAGACATCCTAAGCGATGATGACAACGAGTTTTGCCAAACACCCAGAGCTCTATCTGAAGAGGCTGATCTGGAGAGCCCCCTGATGGCTTTATCCCTGGAGGGTGCAGAAACAGATGGGAGTAAGAGCCTGCCGTCTCCAACTGTGAGCGACACACCAGATGAAGAGAAGATATCCGACACAGAGAGGAAGAGCTCTGTAACCGACAACTCTGAGGATAAGAATCAAGCAGAGAAAGCTGAGGTTTGGGTTCGAAGGGAGCCATCAGATTCATCTCCAGAATGCCCCACATAAGAGCCGAAGGAGACGGGAATCTCCCCACGTTTGCCGCACAACGATCACTCATCACAAACCGTGCATGAGCATTGATGTATATCACACAGCTAGTAAAAGAAACAGTACACCCTCCTTTACCTTACTTTATGCTGAATGCTTTTTTGTACAGGTAAGATCATTTGTGGAGCAATAATTAACCCAGAATGAGGGAGCTGTATCCCAAATCACATGCTGTTTCATAACGGTCAAGTGTTTGCTTATAGAGGTGAAATAATGGTACAATCATGGGATCTAATCACTTGCTTTGATTGGCATGGTTTGCACATTTGGGCGGCATTCTGTAGTCCTGCCTGCTGTTGCCAAATTTGGGTATTGTGAGAACATTTATATTTGTTTCATCTCTGTGACTCAAGATATTATTATAGCTAAGGGCTGTATATTATTTGTCCTTAAAGACATAGAATAATAAATTCCAGATGACAGTCTTGCATAGATTACTGTACATTTTCACATGAATATATACTGTTGTGTCATGATTTTGATCTTTAGTTTTAGCTCTCTTGTTACATTTAATAACAGAATGATGTGGAAGCCGTAATGTCACTGAAGCAATGGGGTTTTAATTTTTTTTAACCTTATGCTGTTTTTACTTGAATTTGTATTTGCTGTGTCATTTTTTTACTACTGTGAAATCACGTTATATTTTACCAACGGTACTACCTAAAGTACTGCAGCTCAGACACACTGACATATCACATGCACACAATATTGTAGATACTTTACACTTCTGCTTCTTCAGAAAGTTTTCTGTGTTCACTTATTTTTTTAGTAATTGATTTCAAAGCTATGGTTTTATTTATTTGTGTGTAAAATAATTTGCTAGTAATTCTTTTTTCCCACAAAGAAAGTCCAAAGTTGCTCATGCAATCAAGGTGAAAGACTGGCAAGATGTCTGACCAATGAAAGAAGTTATGATTTTAAAAAAAAAAAGTTCATTATGCTTCTAGGACTGCATTTTTATTTTGTGTAAATATAAAACGTATTGATATCATAATAAATACATTTGTTTCCTACTTCTAATTCAGAGCTGTTGTGTTTTAATTTATTTGCTTTCATTTTTCAACAGCTTATTAAGTTTTCTCTGGAGTGCACAACAAAATATGCCTCAAATTTCTTCATTTCGGGTGGCCGGACAATATTAGCATTTGAAACCGATCACATCTGCCTCCACAAAGGTCTGAAAATCAGTGTCTTCAGTCCTGTCCCGTCTTCTCACCAGCTCACGTCTGCACTTGAGATAACAGTCACTCTGATGTTGCCAATTTATCAACTTCTCAGATAAATAAAAAAAAATTGTTATCTATCTCAGTTGAAAATTAGCAAGTCAGGATTTTGAAGATCAGCAATCAGCAGGGACATGCCCAGGGTACAATTCCTGCAAGAACTAAGGTTCTCAAAGGAACTTGCATTAATTTTACTGAATATAGGGGATTATCTATAAAGTAGACACTAAACTAGACCATACTATGTATAGTGTTTACTATAAACCAACTGTGATAAGCAAAAAGGAGGAGTTGTTTTATTACAAGTATGCTTTAAAGAAAACTCAATAGAGGAGTGAAGTGGATGATTTTCCCTCTCAGTGTAAGCTCATGTGGACAACAATAAAACAGGAACTAACACTGTTGGGTGTTTCTGTTTTGTTACACATTACTAGGAATTCAGAACTAGGAACTAGAACCTGGGAATGAGATTAAACAAACTGAAACTTCATCCACTGAATTTGTTTCTTAGAATTTTAAGTACAGAGGGAACATGCTTGTAGGTTGCATAGCATGTGTGTGAGAGATACAAACCATAAAACTCAATTTGCTACAGGAGTTCGTAGCCATCATTACTTAAGGTTTTTTGAAATCAGGAAAGAACATTTCCTCGTTTTTTGTCATTATTACTCAACCAACTAAAACATTCAAGTACTGTAAACTATTAATTCACAATAAGTTTGTGCACATTTGTACTTGGAAAACTTAGTTTTCATCAGCGTAAACACTGGTCTGCAGTCATATTTCCATACACCAGAGGGCGAATTGAGCCTGCTGTAATTTTGCTGTTTTTTTCCTCTAAGCCTTCAACAAGGAGTAACAACATACTGCTCACTCATTCATATTCATTTCTTTTTGGTTAAAATCAGTTATTTCCTTCCTATCAAATCAGGATTGAAATTATAATTCACAGGCTAAACTTTTAGCAATAACAGAGTTTTCATAACACAGCCTGCCTTTTCATATCTAACTTTGTTTCCATGGGTTTTTCATCATGATGCTATCTGTTTACATTCAAAGCAGATGACGACAGTATTGCCCTAAGAACTTGTTCAGCAGGTTTTTCAGTTTCTGTTCCTGTTTTATGACCTCTCAAGCCACATTTTTTTCCCTGTGGTGATCTTTTGTGTCTCTTCCTTCTCAGAAAAACAACTGACTGGGTGTCACCTTTTTAGACCAAATAAGGTTTGAAGGAAGAAGTGGTTCATCTTCACCACCCTGAAATCCCACACTGCTTTAAAACAGTGTCTCTTAATGTTAAAACAAACTGAAATTCTTGTTTAAATACTTGTGTTCTCATACAATGAAATACAAATACAGAAGTCTGAATATACACAACACCTTAGAGTACAGTGCTAAATATATAATATGGGTATTGTAGATACAATGAGTGATAGTCCAAGTTTTCCAGTTTAAGAAAAATCTTGAACAATTACCCCCTTGAGAGCAGCAAAAGGAAAGTATATTCACACTTTAAGCAAGTTATTTAGAAAGTTGCCTCCATGTGAGTTAACACTGAAAAAAGACCTGCTGATCCACTTGGACCTACAGATGCACTCATCAGTATGAATGCTCTATTCATTATTGACTTAGTAATTTGTTTATTTTTTGTTTTTTTTAAGATGGCCTGATGATAAAACCACACAACTCTGCTTTGTTCTGAGGTTTAAAAGCCTCACGATGGGTCTGATCATGAGCAGTAATAAATCTGCATAGCAGCAGGATGTGGATCCTCAAACACAGACACTGTAAGCAGGACTATAATTCCTGCTGCAACAAGTTTCTGGCTGGTCACTTTTCACCCTTACAGTCAAATATTCTGCCAAAAAATATCCTAAAAGCTTTTTGATTTTTTTTTTCAAACTGCTTGAAAACATTTGTCCAAGTATTAGGCCTATGTTCAAACAGCAGGTAAATACGATGCAAGTCAGATTTTCTGGTCCATATACAGTCAACATTTAATGGCAATCTGAACCCAATTTCGAACTTTTCACTTCACATAAATTCTTGACCTGTGCCATTTTCATAAGCGATAGAAAATTGGGTAAGTATCTGATTGTCTACAAAAGAAAGATTTCTTTCTTTAAATCGATTTAAAGAAAGAAATCAGGTCGACCACCTGATTTAAAAATCAGGTCGACCACCTGACTTAAAAATCAGGTCCACCACCTGATTTAAAAATCAGGTCCACCACCTGATTTAAAAAATTGTATGTTTTTGAAGGGTAAACTAACTGGGCAAGAAACAGAAAGTTATACTTGTAGATTTAGTCACAACTGAACATCTGGACCACGAGAATGTTGACCTGTCAGGTTATCCATAGTCATTTAACACATGTACATTGCTCATGTCATGCATGACAAGTGTGCTGGCTTTTTGTTTTTTAAGAGGAAGACAAATGTAGTTTAGTTTCCCTTTACTGAAACCACTTGTTATTTTAAGGTTAAGATAATTCCAACCAGCAGAGTGACATCGCATGCATTGTGACACTATCAGATTTAGAGCCTTGTAAAGCAGACAAGTTAGGTAGTTCCTGCATTAGACAAGAAAGACAAGTCGAGAACGTACTTCTTACACTAAACCATGAAACAGAAGCTGGAAATTGTAGCCCTGATCCTGGGCTTTTTTGGCTTATTTGGGACAATAGCTGTTACAGCTCTGCCTACCTGGAAGGTCTCTGCCTTCATTGGGGCTAATCTTATAGTCATGGAGGAACTGTGGGAAGGCCTGTGGATGACCTGCTTCAGACATATTAACATCAAGATGCAGTGCAAGGTCTACGACTCACTATTGATTCTCCCAGCCGAGCTGCAGGCGGCCAGAGGATTCATGTGTGTCTCCATCGCCCTGGTGTTCATTGCCTTGATTGTCACAGCTTTTGGAATCCAGAGGAGCAACTGTTGTGGTGACAACATGAAGAGCAAAAACATCATTCTGGCCGTCGGGGGATGTTTGTATCTGATTTCGTTTTTGACCACACTCATTCCTGTCAGTTGGGTGGCTCACTCGATTATCAGGGAGTTCTACAATCCAACTGTGCTGGATTCTCAGAAACGAGAGATAGGACAAACCATCTTCATTGGCTGGGGAACTTCTGGTGTGTTACTGGCAAATGGAATTATCCTGCTCGTCAGATACAGCAAACGAAGATCCAAAGAAGAAGATCTCTACCAAGATGTATACAATATGGAGGAAAAGAGTGCCATCAAAGAGGACAGTGTATATCTCGCCCAGACAGGATCCGGCTTGCATAAATTTCAAGAATATGTGTAAATGATTGTAAATTTTTGCTTTCTGCTGAATGTATTTAATTGCATTTAAATATTACAATATGTAGCCTAAGAAAAACTTCACAAGCTGATTTGCACATGCCTGTCAAAATGAAGGTGTGGCTACTTTCCTACAAGCAGTACCGACTACAAATGTTCTTTATCATTCAACCAAATTTGTACATTAAAAAGCATTTATTATGAGTATTTTTTTCTTTTACTTTTATTTTTAACAAATGCACTTATCTCTGCATGTCCTTGACATTTTTGTGCTCTAATAAACTAATTGTGGTGAGCTGCTCTTGATGAATTTGCTTTTCCATCTCAACATAGGTCACTGTATATTAAAAAAGTTTGTGAATCAGTCAGCAGTCATTTAACCAACTTAGTTGACTGCACTGGATTAGAGCTGTCAGTCTGAAGCATTTGATTAGTAATGTTTTTAAACTTTGCTATTAATAAAAGCAATCAATGTTCCTCAAAGACAGGTCATTTATATTTTAAAATAAATAATTTTAGTAGTACATACTAAACTGAAGGTTTTATTGCATAACATGAAAACATAAATGGATTATTATTGCATTGAGCATATAATACGTACATGCTTAATGTAACAATTAATATAACAATAATAAACTTACTATTTATGTATTTACAAATAAAAGTATTCAAAAGAAAAATTTTGTCTAAATTAAGAAATAAAACAAAACAGGCCTCAGTTTAATCCTAATTACACCAAAAGATATATTCTATTATCTGAGGTAGCTTACCAAAATTTGAATTTAACTGTATACTAAATAGTATTTATAAAAGTATCTATTTTAAAAATGCATAATTTATATGTTAATGTTATGTAAACAAATACATGTGATTAAAAGAGGATGAAGTTAAGCTGATTGTATTTGAATAATATTGAAGCAGTCAAACATGTGTCTAATTGTTTCCATACATAACTACATAAACACATAGCAGACCAAACATATCTAACCTCAGAGATCAGTCACCATTATCTACAATATTTTTTAATTCTTTTTTATATATATTTTTTTTTATAAGTTAGGCATTAGATGTAACTTTCCTGCAATGTCAGTAGCTGCTTGTCAATGTAGGTTATTTTATGGATAAATGATAAATGTTAAAAAATATTTCTCACGTCATCACAAAAAAAGAACACAGACAAAATTTTAAGATTATTAGCTGAAACTGAAATTGAAGGTGCCCTTAATTATTCATTCATTAGGAGAAATTACATTTTAAGACACCTACAGTTACAGCAGTACAAGTCAAATATTTAGGTGTTAAAAAATCCTCAAAAAAAAAAATCTAATCCATTTATCCAGATTGGATTATTGATGTACAATGAAACTGGTAGACATGGAGTTGTATCATTGAATCACATGTCAAGCCTGAGTGTATAATTGTAAAAGTATTTGCTCATATTTATCAGGATCCTCTCTTGGGGTTCAAACTTATTAACCACCATTGTTTCATACAAAATTGATTAGCTACAACCTAATAAGAGTTTTATAAAATTATGTGGCAAGTTGAGTTCAGTTCTTGACATTGGTTGCCACCATCAAGGCTACAGTTCCAAAACAAACATGGCAAATTAAACAGCTTTTTTAACGTCAAATAAGCCAAGGTTAAAAAGTTCTGAGAGGTCAAAGAGGTCTAACAAAAAGAACCATCTCAAGGTCAGTAACAAAATTATTACTTTTTTGCACCTGAAAATGACAAATTTGAAGCTATCACAATGAATATATTACAAACACTTCAATGTGTTAGCAAAGAGTTGAGAAATTCTGGCAAGTGAAAACAATCCTCCTCATGTTTCTGCATCCAACACCTTCTTGCCAGCTCACGTTACATATAAAATGTAGAGGCTTTGGGATCTGTGACCGGCTTTAGACGTCCCTATAAAAACATCCTTATGAGTACATTTATACAAACAAGTTTCTGTCCCAATCTTGTGTAAAATACATATTTTTCTGTTCATTCTCCAGCTAATATTTAAAAAAGAAATGTATTATCTTGCACTTTTCATATAAAACAACAAAACAAAACATCACTAAACAGCTGATTGAAAGTCAGAGCAGTTTCATTTGCAATTGAACAAGGAGTACTCCTTTGTTACCACCTATCTGATGGGTGCAGGGCAGATGAACCAGTCAGACTGCATTGCATCATTTGCATGTTTTTGTGGGTGTATATGTTGTGTTCATCATTCTTTCCTTCAGACTTGCCTCCGGAGCTGTAAGAGTAAAGCCAGAGAGAGCATCTTTGGCTTTTGGTGCTTCCTACAATGGCCTCTTACACAGCCTACAGTGGCTATACCAAGCCACCAATGTCCTATGCTGGGTCTTACTATGACCCAAATTTGCAGAAGCCACCCCAGACCTACATAGATTACCAAGATAACCCAGATTACCAGGACTCTGTTTACGAGGAAAAAAAAAGAGCTGAGAAGAGGAAACGCCGTAATGAAGTCTGCTGTGAGATTGTGGCTCTCATCATTGGTTTTCTTGGACTGATCGGAGTAGCAGCGGTCACTGGCTTGCCCATGTGGAAGGTAACAGCCTTCATTCAGGAAAACATCATTGTGATGGAAACTCGCTGGGAAGGTTTGTGGATGAACTGCTACAGACAAGCCAACATAAGGATGCAGTGCAAGGTGTACGATTCCCTGCTGTTCCTGCCACCAGATCTCCAAGCAGCCAGAGGCCTCATGTGCACCTCTGTGGCTCTCACAGCCTTTGCTCTGATTGTTTCAGTGGTGGGAATGAAATGTACCAAGATGGTGGACCACCGTGCTCGAACAAAACACATTGTCCTTGTGAGTGGAGGCTGTCTCTTCCTCTTGGCCTGTGTCACTACCCTGATCCCAGTGTCCTGGACTGGTCATGTCATCATCCAGGACTTCTACAACCCACTGCTGATTGATGCCCAACGAAGAGAGCTCGGGGAAGCTCTGTACATCGGCTGGATGACGTCTGGTTTGCTTTTCGCAGCTGGAGTGATCCTGCTGTGCCGCCATGCTCCACGCACCAATATAGAAGAGGAGAGGGTCATATACAACCCTGGAAGTATCTATCAACCTGCATACACATACCAGCCATACACATACCAACCAGAATACAACTACCAACCTGCATACTCTGCACCACCACCAAGATCTGTGGGATATACTCCGAGTCAGTACTAGGTGATTTCTGGACTTGATTTTTAAACTGAAAAAACACTGCTCAAATGAAAAGGATGATGGAGTGACAAAGACCGGGGATAACTAGACAAGGCCCATTTATTACTTTAAAAAGTCTATTGCTAAGACTGAAATGTTTTATGAATGTGATTGAGTTTGATCATGAAGACCTTAGCTGAAATGATTGTCTTTGTTTTATTGCACCTATTGTGTGGGTGTAACGCATCAATGTGATAACGATGTCTTTACAGAATCTGCACGCATACTCATTTGAGTTAAAATTATGAACTAGCTTTGTTTCAAACTGTAGTAACTTCTGTTACTTTCAATTGTATATATATACTTTGTTCAAAACAAATACTGAAAAACTATCAGTTGTTATACAAAATAAAAAAAATAATAAAAGTTGTTTGTTTTCATCAGTTTTATTTCTTTAAACCAAAAATCATTTCTTCAAAAGCTTTTGTTTGTCTGGGAATCTAGATCTTCCTGCCGAAACTCCTGTTGTTTCACTTACGGGTGTGTCATCTTAATCATTGCCAGCAAAAATGTGCCCAAACCAGTAAAAGCAGGCTTTACAAGCACGTCTAAAAAAAGCAAAGGCACTGAAAGATTGTGTCTCAATAACTTAAAAGGCGAAACTTCCAGATTTCAGCTACAGTCTGACATGACAGACAAGAAGAAATTGTCAATACAATTCAGAAAGAACACATTCTGTCAACTTAAAAATACACGAATAAGCTATTATGCAAAAATATTGAAATCTATTTAATTATGTCTACAAAAGCCCTAAAGTATGAAATCTGAGATTTTGTTGTCATATTACACAATATCATCATGATTTATAGACTTTTATGAAAACAGATTCATGTTTACCATCACCTGAATCTAATAAATAATCTCCCAAATAATTAAAACTAAAATACATAAATAGGTGTAAATACAATTTTAGAATATAACAAGCAATTTAAAAAGCAGCAAAAAATAGCTAAACAATATATATAAAATATACAATATTAATTAAACACTTAAAATTTTACTAAGGCATAGTTTAACATAAAAAATGTTAAAGGCTACACAATCATGGGGGGGACTGCTGTCTTGACAGATATTAAGCAGACAGTCACCGACAGCCCACGGTTTTTAATTTTTTTAAATATATTTTTCAGATTATTTAAAGAACTAGTGGATTTTATAGATAGCAAGAATTAGGGGTAGACTTACAGGTTCTCAAAGTAAGGGAGATTTGCTCTTACTCCCTGGGACACTAAAAAGAATGACTGAAATTGGACTTTTTGAATACAATGTTTTATGTGATTCTCATATATGCCATTATGATTAACCTGGAATGACAGGGCTTGTAGAAGCAGCATCGGCTTTTCTTCCGATACGAGCACTAGTCTGTCCTAATGCTCACATTAAGACGGACTAACGGCCCTGCAACAAAGCACAAAGTGAATCTATGACCTGCAGTCAGCCGTTTTGTGTATGAGGAATAAACCTCAATGATTTTGAAAGACTGACTTGAGTCTCTGTTGTTGGCTAAGGCAGTAGATGCCCAAGGCAAATAACCAAGGCAAAAGCAAATACTCTTTTCTTCAGCAATGACTTCTGTCATCATCTAGTAAACAGGGGTCACAGCCAATCATCTCTGAGGACTGCTGCCTGCTCTCTGTTGCCTGGTCTTCCTACCTGAGATCATTTCTCCAATAGACTGCAATTGGGGTTTGAAGTCCATTATTCATGGGGAGGAAAGCAGGGTGGGACACTGAGATTTAGGTTGTTAGAAACCAGGAGAGTCTTTCTTGGCAGGTCAGTTTAAGTTGAGTTTTTCTCAGTCCTGAACAGTTTAATATTCAGCATGCTTAGGAAACTTATTATCTGTCAGATGGAGAGCTGGTAGTGTGTTGCTTCTTCGTAGTAGGAGGAGTAGAGGTAAGGGGGGGTGCATGTGAAGCAATAAGGTTTGGTCAGGATGCAGTGTGGGTAGGGTTGGTGCTTTTAAAGCCTCCGCATATAAGCCAACTCAAAAGAGTTCAAAACTGTTTTGTTTATCCAGAAATAAGGAAAAAGCATTTTACCTGGAGAGAAAAAAAAAATAAGGGCTTCCAGCAACAAGGACTCCTTGTTGCTGGAAATGCCGTTGTTTCTCCAGCAACAAGGGCATTTTATCTAGGCAAAGGAGGGAAGGAACCACTTGTTGGTAGTTCAAACTAAAGTTTTTTTTTTGTTTTGATTATAGATTTTTTAATTCATTTTGGAAGTCAAGTTTACTGATAAAACCTGCTGAAATCAGTAGATAAAATGCTAATATATTATAACAAAAATATTGACCTGCATACAAGTCCTCAATACTTTCTTGTAAAGAGATATCCAAGAATGTAAATGGACACCTCTGAATAATCAAAGTAGCAGCATACTAGTGTTGGTGTACAGAGGTTAAAAACACACAAAGGACTCTGTCTCCTAGCTACAGGTACAAATTCCCACCCCTTCCCATTATAACATCCAGTGGGAAGAGGTTGTACAAATGAACAACCACCTGCTCCTCCTCCATCTGACTGAACTGCCTCTCAACAGAAAGAAATTACTGCGCAGAGCTATATCCAAATATTGTCCAACTGCTATTGCGCATATGAACTTGGATGAGTGTCAAGGGACAGGATGGCCAACTCAACACTGGAAATAGTGGGACTTTTATTGTCCCTGATTGGTCTGATTGGAGCAGCTGCAAGCACCGGAATGCCAATGTGGCGGGTCACAGCCTTTATTGGGGAGAATATCATCGTGTTTGAGACTCGCTACGAGGGCTTGTGGATGAACTGCTATCGCCAAGCCAACATACGGATGCAGTGTAAAGTCTACGATTCTCTGCTGGCCCTTCCCCAAGACCTGCAGGCTGCAAGAGGGTTAATGTGCTGCTCTCTGGCTCTGGCTGCCATTGGTCTGCTGATCAGTTTGGTCGGGATGCAGTGCACAGCGTGCATCAGGAACAACGATCGAGCCAAGAGACTGGTCCTCATCATTGCAGGAACCATGATTTTAATGGCATGCATTTGCGACCTTATTCCTGTGTCCTGGACAGGCCACGTCATCATTCAGGACTTCTACAACCCATTGCTGATCGATGCCCAGCGCAGGGAGCTCGGAGAAGCTCTCTATATTGGTTGGGTGGCGGCTGCTTTCTTGTTTGCTGGAGGGTGCATTTTCATCTGTTGCAATATACAGTCTGAAGACGAAAAACCAGAGAAGTACATGTACTTAAAATCTCCAGGGTACAGGGCCTACACCCCACAGCCACCACCCCAGGCTCTACAGCCTCAGCAGCTTGTGTTTATCCCTCGATCCGAACCTCACTCAATGCTATCAAGACATCCGTCAACCGTCTACAGTTACGAATCTAGATACCCCTCTGTTCGCAGCGGAGTTGCTTATCTGTGAACCCTTAAAATGTTTTTTTTTTTTTTTTCTTGGCATGGAGGTACAAGGTAAAAACACTTAAATTAAATTCTTAGAGGTAAAATGTCAATACATTTTATGTATTCATTTAACTGTACTTATATTTTTTTTGTAAACCCCCCCCCCCCCCAAAAAAAACTGTTTAAAATAGGTTAGAAGCTTGCAAGAGATAACCACTCGTGTTTATGTATATTTGTTTGTGCAAGTGAAATTTAATACTTGTTAAAATGGGGTGAAATATTGAAAATCTGTATGTTGTGTATATCTATTATGCAATGTTCAACCATTTGGTAATGTAATTGAAGTGTGTGTGTTCACTGATGAAATGTATTTTATTGCTGGCGTATGATCCATGTAGTTTAAGTGACAAAAATACATTTGAAATTGTGTTCTATGAGCCAAAACTTCACCAGAATTACAAACCTCAATACGGCCTTTGTTTTCCCCAAACTTCCGGTGCCAGTTTCACCCAGTGTTATTGACAAATTCAAACAATGGCAGGTGTCCCATAATGACTTAGAAAGTACAAGTTAAAACAGTGGCTGACTGTGACTGACTAATAGCTATGTAAAAAAAAAAAAATCCAAGTCTATTTAATCTGAATATTGACTAAAGATAGGCATTCTGTAATGCTTTCCTTGGAGCTACTGAAAAGGAAGCACAAGCAAGAGATTCTCAGATAACGCTTCTCACTGTGGGCGTGGACACAAAGGTAACTCAACCAAGCCAAGTAAACAAAGGGATCGTATGACCAGAATATGCAAGTCACTTTGAATTTAGTCTAACACATCCCTGTTATTTTGTTAGTTAAGCTTCAAATTTAGAAATATATTTTCTCTGTAAAGTGTATAAATGATCAAGTTAAGCTTAAAAGTCACAACATTTCAATGTCTAGAAGAAGCACAACTTCTTCCTTCCTTCCTTAAATACAAGGAAATGTTAATACTTGCTTATGTGTTCTGCTATTTCAAACAAATACAATTCCAAATGTAACTGTATCATAGATCTTAATATGACAGAAAATATATGTTTTTTTCATAATGTCAACCTCTTGTTTAATCACCTCAAAGCTCAACTCTGCTCTCCGGTGGACGAAGCAGAAAGCTGTCACAGTTGTTATTTTTCCAGAATACTGATTTTTGTTTGATTTATATGACATTTATCACTTTTAAATAAAAATTTGACATTGTTAATTGTTGGAGTTGTGCATTATTTTTACTCAGAAGTTATGCTTGAGCTAAATGATCAGTGTCCTGCCCACATGAACTGCTTACCTGTAAACACAAAATAAGAACACATCCTCTTTACCTGCATCTCTCCAAGCCAATCAGGTGATGGTAAAGCATCTTTCCCATAACAAACAGCCTCTTTCAGCAAACGGTTGGGACAAAGCCTCACTGCCTGGACAGATCTTCACTTTAAATGCATTTTTTCTTCAAAAATCCTATTAAAGATTGACAGTACCCATTTTTCTCTTTTTCTGCCTGCAAGATCATACAAATTTTGGACTTACACATAGGAGTCTTGATAAAAAAAAAAATAAAAAAAACAATGATTCGAGGCATCTCTGAGATCGCAGCGATGTGTGTTGGACTGGTTGGGCTGATCGGTGCCTCTGCTACGACCGGCTTGCCTATGTGGAAGGTCACCGCTTTCATTGGAGCAAACATCATTGTGATGGAGACGCGCTGGGAGGGCTTGTGGATGAACTGCTACAGACAGGCAAACATCAGGATGCAGTGTAAGGTGTATGACTCCTTGTTGTATCTGCCCCCTGACCTGCAAGCTGCCAGGGGTCTGATGTGCTGTTCTGTAGCCTTGTCAGGCTTAGGGCTCTTGGTAGCTCTAGCAGGAATGAAATGCACTTCCTGCTTTCAAGGTAGCAAATGGGCTAAAACAATTATTCTAATTGTTGCTGGAGCAATGCAGTTCATGGCCTGTATTTGTGTTTTTATACCCGTATCTTGGACTGGTCATGTCATTATAAGTGATTTTTACAATCCACTGCTGATTGATGCCGAGAGGAGGGAGCTGGGAGAAGCTCTTTACATCGGTTGGGTGACTGGAGCCTTACTTTTTGCCTCAGCTTTACTGTTTATCTGTAGACGGATACCCTCAGAAAGAGGATCATTTGATGTATATCCCCCACTTAAACTGCTGAATTACAGGAAAGAGGTGGACAGACCTGCAATTACAAGATATCACCCCATCTCCAGCGTTCCAAGCATCCAGTCAAATGCACAACATAATTCTCTTCAGAGCAACAGCTTGGTTGGGCAACACAATTTTTTCCCACCACAAAATGTCAATCAAGTAATAAGCAATGGAGCCCTGATGAACCCAACTATTATCTACACTCCTGGTCCTCCTGAAAATGCATCAATCCTCTACCAAAGAAGCATGGCTCATCAATCTTCAGTGCGGAGTTCTCACCACACTGGAAGCATATACGCTCCAGGAAACTCTTTATATGTGACCCAAAACCCCACTCTGTATACAACAACTTACACCAGCAATACACCTTCATCTTTCCAGTCAAGCTTTCATCCTGTTGCACAAAGTCCTGTTTTCATAGCCTATAAGAAATCCATGGTTCACCCAGAGTCTCGTAGCCTCAGCCACAATGGAGTGTACATATGAAGTAAAGTTTGTAAGCTTATATGTAAAAGTAAAAGTAAAAGTTCACAAAAAAGAAATTGTCTTGAACTATAAATCACTTAAGATCAACATAATTCTGATATTGATTTATTTCTTCAATGTATCAAACCTGCTCTTGGGAACATAAGTTTATTGTATTGTGCTTTTTCACATTTTTTGATTGTTTTGGTTTATTGTATATAGAAAATTTGTAGTAAGAATAAAATCAATCAATATTTATTACTGTAATTTTTTTGCCATATGTTTAAGAATACAGACTGATCAATACTTATTATTGTAAATTTAAAATGTTTATGAGATTTAGGATCAATGTAAAAACAATAATTTTGTGATTTTTTATTTATACATTTGTACTGTTTATTAAAAGGATATCCCGACATGTAAATGCTTCACTTCTTTCTTACAGATTGACCTGAGGCCCAAAATGTAAATGAAAATCTAATGGTGACAACTAACTATTGAAACACACAAATAATTATGTAAAATTAAAAACATAAATTCTGTTAGCACCAATATCACAAAATATTGGTGGCGTCTACTGTTGTTGACTATTGCAGCCACCCAAAAAAGGTTAAAAAAAGGATCTGAATTTGGTATATTGATATGACACAAATAAATCCAACAAAGAAACTCCTGGCTTTTAGCTTCAATACACCAATTGCAAGAGGTTTTATATCCTGTGCTGTGGCCTTTGCTGATTAGTTTGTTTTGATATACATTATGAGTGAGGAACAACGAACCAACTAAGAGACTGGTTATTCAGAAAGATGATTGTGTATATTTTGCATTTTCAGCCCTAAACATGTCTAGGACACTTGACTTCCTCATCATGGACTTCTACAAGGTCGAAGCCACAACAGCTGGTGCTTCTACGACAACCATGAGGTGTTACAGAACGATTGAGCTGAAGGATGAATGAAGAATTTTCCCTGGCTATTTCTCAAACTGACTCCCCCATCAAGATGTTGTGGAGGAGGAGTTCACCATTATCCATGAGGGATAGCGCTGTACATACTTGTCTTTCTCACCACATTTTTATTAATAAAAAAAAAAAAAATGAAAAAATGAAATAAAACTGACACTGAAAATACATTCAAGCAACCTTAATACAGTACAAACGGATATCAAAGTTTGCCAATATTTCATTTTAAATGTCAGAAAACGGCAGAAACTCCAGTCCTATTCGACATACTAAGAACCTCCTATCTCATTAACTCAAAGCTCTTCTCTGCTCCCCAGTGGGCAAAACAGGAACGTGAGCTGTGTTTATGAAGTCTGAGTTGTTCATTTTACTGTGTGCTAATGTTTGTTTTGTATCAGACATAATTACAGAAAAAAAAACAGACTTTCTTAATTCATTCCGATGGTTGTCATTTTTTAACTTTGGTATTATTTGTTTCTACTGCTGAAGAAACTAACATTCAAATGCTATTCCCTCTTGAGCTGCTAATCTGTACATAAGCATATTGTCTTTGCCTGATTGTCAGAACACCATTGTTCTGCCAATTGCTGTAAAGCCATCAAATAATTTTCCACTGATTTAAATTCTTTTCCACTTGATTTTTTTTTTTCTTTCAAAATTGATACTAAATTGAACTACATATAAATAGGGTCACCTAAAATCCGCCATCACAATTTCCGCCATAGTAGGCAGTGCCAAGTGACTAAGGGAAACAGCCAAGTGTGGGGAGGAGCCAGTGGTCTCCATAGCTGGTGGAAATTTAATGGCATTCCATTGAACTGAAGAGGTCAAGTTCCAATGTTCAAACTGTAATTTTCCTCCAATTAAGTAGAGCAAATAGTCATACCTGAGGCTAATGTTTTGTCAACAGTAAAATTTATTCAAAAGCATTACAAATTAATGTAAAATTAAAACTTATGGCTAACAGAGCAACTTCTATAAAACATATAAATGCAAAAAGAGCTCCTGAGGTTATGGATGGTTTTTGAACTGAAAGAGATAAAAACTAGTGCTATGCCATGTTTCCATTTGCTGGTGTTTCATAAACACAAAACATACAGGTGTTGCATTTACCCAAATCTCCCTGAACCAATCAGGGGGTTGCAAAGCACCTTCCCATAACAAGCAGGCTGTTACACCAAACAAGCTTATGTAAAAAATTCTCATTTCACTAAACATATCTTCACCTCAAGACGTGTTCTTTAGCTCTCAAACGTTGTGCTAAGTATTACAAAAATATTAGCTGTAAATGTGAGCACGGGACTTTTTAATACTAAACAATGACTGAAGGTTTTTCTGAGATCGCTGCAATCTGCACCTGCCTGATTGGACTGATTGGTGCGTCTGCTACGACTGGTTTGCCAATGTGGAAGGTCACGGTTTCCAGTGGAGAAAACAAAACTGAGATGGAGAGACGCTGGGAGGGATTGTGGATGAACTGCTACAGTCAGGCAAACATCAGGATGCAGTGTAAGGTGTATGACTCCTTGTTGCATTTGTCCCGATTTGCAAGCTGGAAGAGGCCTGATGTGCTGTTCAGTACCTTGTCAGGGTTAGGGCTATTGTTCGCTCTCGCAGGAATGAAATGCATACCTTGGTTTCAGAATATCAAATGGGTTAAAACTACGATCCTAATGGTTGATGGAGGAATACTGTTCATGGCTTGCATCTGTATTTTTATACCTGTGTCATGGACTGCTCATGTCATCTTAAGGGATTCGTACGATCCACCACTGAGTGATACCCAAAAAAGAGAAATGGGAGGAGCCCTGTACATCGGTTGGGTTACTGGAACGTTCCTTTTTGCCTCAGCCTTGCTTTTTACCTGCCGATGTTTTCCCTCAGACAACAAACCAACTATGACAAGCTATCACCCCGTCTCAACTCTCAAGTCAACAAGGAATTCTCACAACAGCAAAATTTTAGATGTACAACATCCTATATCACTTCACAATGTTGCTCCAGAAATGACAAACAGTGAAGCGCTGGTGAACCAGTCGACATCCTCTATCCAGGCTGGAAGCATTCATATTTCCGGGATCTCACTGTATGTTACCCCAAACAGCACACCATTTAATGGCTTGTGTGACCCAGTTGCATATAACTGCTATTATTAAGTGAAGCCAGCATGTTTCTTGTTTATAAATTTTGGCAGGGAAAAATATGCACAGGATCTGAACATAGGTCAAGATGATTTAATGTGGGGTGATTTATCCATTTGCTTACCATTATAGCATACATGTGATTTTACAGCATTCCTGTGCATTTAGCAGTTTTATTCATGATCTGACATTCTTACAAAACAATTCTGTATTATGTTTATTTACTGTTTCTGAATGTTTATGAAACACTGTTGTATAGATTTCAGTTTCCTTTGTAAGCAAACATGATCTATGATGTAATTTAATGTATGTAGAACTAATTTTAGACTGCATCTGCAAACTATGAATTTATGGTTATAAATTGAACAGACAATACATTTGACCCAATCAGTATACACTGTACTTTAAAATTATACTGTCATACTATACTATAAAATCATACTATCAAAGGCAATTTTATTGTAACTCTTCTAATAGAATACATAATTATATGTTACCCTGCAACCTTGGGTGGCAGAGTAATGTAGGAACACTCCCTGAACTAATTTCTTTTCATACTGGAAACCTGTGCTTACTTTAGAAGCAAAAAGCACACGCTGTTTAACCCCATCAGTCTATACAGGAACTGTTGTGGACCTTCTTTATTGTGTTGTCTCGCGTTGCTCAGTTCCTGAAATAATTCGGTACTGCTCTATCTTTAAGATGAGCTCTGAGAAAACGCTTGAGCTCATTACAGTCAGACTATCTTTTGTAATCAGCATGTCTTTAAAAGTCCCGGTTTAATTATTCTGAGAACTGTTCTAATAATCTCAGTCTCAGTGAAACCTTCACCCAATCCTTCATCAATTTGCTTACAAAAACAGTTAAAGCTCACATCAGATTTTAGATTCTGAGTCTGAACATAGGTCAAGATGATTTAATGTGGGGTGATTTTCCCCACATTAAATCAGTCAGAATCAGATTTTAGATTCTGAGAATCTAAAATCTGACCAGCATGAATCCGAAATTCTCTTTGTGGGAGTAATGCAGCAACATCTGTCAGTTTTACTAACCCGATTACCTGATTAGCAACAACTGATGATGAGACTGTCTTACTCGACGCTGATGCTGCTACAGTCTGTTCAGTCTCGTACACCGATTCCGCTTCCTCTTCATCCACTGAATGATGGAGGTTCTTTGCTTCATGGGCTGACTGCAGTTCATCAATGAGGTCACGAAACACCAACAGGCGTGACATCCCTTGGTCCTCCAGCCTCCTCAATTGTTTACTTCTTAAAAAGTCAACAATGAAGTCAAAGAGTTCCGCCTCGGACGACTCCTCTCCTGGCACGCCTTCTTCCACCTCATCTTGGCATGATACTGCCAGCTGGTGAAGCAAATCTCTTCTGGCGTCATCAAGCAGTTGGTGAAGCAGCTGCTGAATCTCCCACTGAAGCTCATGTAGCGTCGTCATCTCTGGATACCAGAAGTCTTGCCCTTAGGTCATCAGTTCATGGAACATGAAGTCAGGATCCCGCAGTTCTTTGCTGGATAGCACCAAGCCAGCAGGAGGCGCTACCCCGGACGAGCCCTCAAATTTGTTACCCTGCAACCTTGGGTGGCAGAGTAATGTATTAGAAAAGATCTTCCTCCAACGTGTGATGCTGTGACACAGAAAAGATGAGACACACACGTTGAGTTCTCATTAACATCCAACGGAAGATTGATTCTTTTTGTGAGCTCAATCTTTTCTATGCCACCAATGCAATGCGCCCCTAGTGGTCATGTGGAGAATTGCATGGACTAACTGAAACAATGCTAAACAACCGTTACAACAAGAAATTAAAAGATACACAATGAAAAATTATGTTTGGGGTGTCTATTTTCTTACTTATTGTCCTCATTTTCTAGCAACCTGTCTTTCACCTCTCTACATATATGTAAAAATATAATAATTATGCATCAAGAAACCACCCATGTACTTCTACACTTAAACCACTAGATGACACCAAAAGAAAGCAATGTGAGCCTGGACACACAGTTCTATATCTCTAAATGTTATGAAATCAGTGTTAGAGGAATAATCATCCAATCATCCACTGTGTTCCATGATTAGTTTTTAGATAGTAACTACACATAAGAGGAATAATTTAGAAATACCAAACAAGTTTATACATTACACAAGTATGTGATGAAATAGTTTTTCTTGTAAATTTGGATTTTTGCCTAAGTCAGAAAATTCTGATTTCATCTTACATTTATTTAATTACCCACAGGTTAAATTAAATATATATACCTCATGTATTTATGTTTTCATCTAATTATATATGAGGCACAAGCATTTTAGCTCTAATGCTTCAAGGGCTAAAATATGCATCAGGACCAATGGGTCTAACAAAATTCCTTCTAAAATCACTGTTTTAAGGAACAAAACAGATTGAAATAAAGTAACACTAACATATTGCATTTAACTTAAATAAGGTGTCATATAAGCAGTCTGAGATAGTTAATCTTATCGGGAGCATCTCCATGCAGTTTGTGGATTAAATTTGCATTTCCATCAGGACTGAAGCAAAGATTTAATCATTCCTCGGTGTACCAAAGCAAAGATGTTGTTGAGGTCGAATGTTGCCAGATTTGAAGTTAATCTTCAGGACGTATCCATGTTTGGAGATCAACGGCTTGGCTGTGCCCTCAATCGAGCGACTGTGAGGGGTGGAGGTGGTGGTAGTGGTGGGGGTATTTGGCAGTGTCAAATCAGCCAAAGGCACATGCAGTTAGAACAGAAACAAGACAGCCTTGATTTCAGAATAAAAGCATTAATATAAACACTAAACTGAGGCAGGGTGAATGCAGAGATGTTTCTCTGATAATTAGAGTTTTAACATAATTTAAAAAGTAGAGGTAGAAAAAAAAATAAGTTCTAAAAAACAACCCTGAGCTGAAAATCAAAAAAAGTTCCAAATCTGAAATCTGAAAATAAACATCCAAATTTACATCAACTCTAAATACACTTTATAAAAAACAGAATAATGCCCACAATAGAGATAAGAATAATATTGAGAGTATTCATATTTTGCTGATTTTCTAAAATTACATAATACAGATAGATCATTTAAGAAATGTAGACTTCGACTTAATGTCTTTAAGAATTAAATGAAAATAATTAATAGATATTGTCTGAAATATTATCTCAAAACATAGTTAGGATTTGACTCCTTTTGTATAGTAACATTTTATTCTCTAACTTTTATTTTGAAAATTTCTGACAAAGAGTTTTCTATTCTTTCACAATTGACAGAAGGAGCACAGTGCACGGTCCTCCTCCTCCGTCGCAGCTTACAACTCAAGTGTTCACCGGGAAAACATAAGAAATTCGCTTTGAGAATGAATCTGGAAAGTAAAAGAATGGAGCCATATAACAGATCCTAGAATGGGAAAAATTTTTTGACTAGAGGCAACTGCAGCTATAAACTGTGACACATATGTTTTTTTATTGGGTTTGTTTTGTTTTTCACAATGTGCGAGGAATGGATGAGGGATGGATTCCAGTTTATTTTCGCCATGGATACAAGGACTGGCAAGTTATCAGCATGAATTACTGAGGACAAAATAAACAACTTGATCTCAATGTTAAATTCAAATTTGGAGGACTGACCATGGTGAAAAGAACGGGTCTGTTATTTTCACTGGTGTATTTTATGGGGGAGCTTCGGCTCACTTCGCAGCAAGTCCTGAGAATTGGTAAGTTATATAGAGTCATTTTTAAAAGTAATTTCCACTGTGCACTCATCACCTCTTTTAGTGTATGAGTTTTCACTGTTTTTTAACAAGCCTGGGGGTTGTTCAATAATTTAAAATGTAATAAAGGACATTTTGTGGCATTATTACATTGCATGTTTTATATATGAGGAGAAATGAACAAAAATCAATCATAACACTTACATAAAGACAGATTCTAACTACAGTAAAAAAAAATAATCGTGATATTTTAACGCTCAGAAACACTAAAGAATTTATACCAGTTAAATATGAATGTTTATGTAAAATACAATGACACTGTAGCATAACTAGCTGTTTTTTTTGTTATAGATACAGCTGTTGGCTGGTCTGTGACATAATTTTTTTATTCAAAATCATGCTAATCCACTTTGGTTTGCCAATGCCCTTCTCTCGCTCCTATGCCATCATGTTGACATTATAGCCTGCAGTGAAATGGATGAATTAGTTCATCATCAGTTGAATCTTACAGCATATTCGAGAAAAAAAAACAAAAAACAACAACATATTTTTGTAGCATAGCAGTGTGAAATACACAAAACAGAAAAGTGAGCAGCCTTTATACTGAAAAGCAGAGCCGGCTCAAGGTTGTAAACCTAATTTAATTTGGGGCCCACCGTCCACCGCATCATCACTTACCCACCATTACCTTGTCCATGATTGTGCTTCTTTTTCAATTACATTCACATTCAAACAGATAAAAATATAATTACTCAGTTAAGGTGTGAATGAAATGTTTTTCCAGCTCAGGAAAAAAAAAGAAAAAATTATTAACTCAGCTTAAAAGTAGGGCTGTGTTGAAAATAATTCTCAAATTATAAAGGATTTCACATGAAAGTCAACTAACAGCACATTTGGCAATATGTATTTTTTGGGGTAAGCTCCAAAGCAACCAAGGGACCCTCAGTTGTCACAGAGTTCACTTGTACCTTGGGCCAGACCTCCTTCAACCTCTTTTAGCCTCAAGTGCATCCCATTGCTCCCATTGCATTATTCCCCTTTGATTTCTGATGCAACTCTGCAACAATGAGCTGGTGTTTGGAAGCAAATTAAAGATTGCTACTTCTTTTTCTTCTCTGCCATTAGTTTTTTGTTCCTCCCATGGGTTAGATTGCATCATAAATATAGCTTTTTAAAATTTAGACCTCGGGACTCCCTGCTCTCCGCTTTTATTGCCACGGGCACCACTTGTGTTTTTCTGAATTTCTTTAACTTCTTAAGACTTTAATTTTGTATAATTGTGAAGTTGCATAACTATCATGGCTGTCAGGCCTTCGCTATTACCCTCTTTCTCCAGCTGAGCTCAGTATTGTTAATCTCTCTCAATCGTCTATCATTCTCCGAGGTCACCTAATCTTTGTCATTCACTGCATGACCCCCACACTTCTTAATCTCCCCCATATGGTGTGTGGCTTGACTCAATTAACGTTTTTCTAACTTGGCAAGTGTTTAGAATATGACTGGCTTTCACTCTTTTCACTGGAGTTGGTAATAATGGTAAATCTCCCTGCCCCCCCCCAAGCCTTTAAACAACTAACACTAATCTTCTTTATGCAGAAAAGTCTCTTCCCCAAATATGGTACTTAGGCAGCACATAAATCTCATTGGTGGGGAGAGCAGAGGCAGCAGCTTCTGGTGTCCACTATATTTCCTATTTTAAGATGTATTTTTTTGATGTCTGTGTGTTTTATGGAGATGATACAACATTTGCTTATTTATGGGGATAATATTTTTGCTCGTGGGCTTGTGAGCCACTATCGTGTACACAGAGAAACCTCAGTGCTTCACATCAAACGAGCAAACTAGACTGTTTAGGACCTCCTCCTTCATTCACAGTCTGGCATGAACCCATGCTGGAGTGGTGGCGTTGAAGAGCTGGGAGGGGGGGAAGGAGCTCTCACTGGGTAGCAGCCCAGAATGGTGAGGAGAAGAAAAAGACAAACACTATGTCATTGTAATTCTGCGCTTAAAAAGACTCCCCTTCAAGAGATATTTCTGAGTCACAAAATCGAGTTCTTCAAGGTAACTTAGAAATTTCATCAGTTGAATCTTACAGAGTGTTAAAACTCATTGGTATTAGTTATTTTCTTATAAAAGAAAGGAAAAGCAGTCCATAACAAGCATTGCCTAAAGGTTATCAGAATCTGCCAGAAACCAGAGCAGAATCTGTTATCTTAGTGACCTGCTAGCATTCATTATTCGGTCCATTAGAAAACAAATGGAAGGGCAATGATCCTAAATATTATCTATAAAATTATTAATGGCAGCAATAACAGATTTTTCCAGAGCTTATTAATCATAACTCTGTGTTCCGATGTTTAACCTATATTTTTTTTACCATTATTTTTTTAATTCTTTAGTTTCTAAACAGATAAAAGTAGCCAAATACAGCAATGAACAAGTAATTTATTTGTAATTTATATTGTTTTTTGAAAAATAATGACAGGAATTTGTTGCTTAGTAAAACTATGATGATGGCCCTTACAAAAAAAAAAACTGAGTGCAGTAAGGATTATTTTTCATACCATTTGAACTGTTTTTGAACTATTAGTTGACTCAGATTATCAATTTGTGATTTATGTGATTGAATTTTATATTCTGTACTCTTAGATACAGTAACATAATAAACCATTTTGTGAAGTACACTTTTAGATAATGAATAATTTTTTTTTGTTTTGTTTTGTTTTTGGGAGGCTTTGACTTCACACTGACATTTATTATTTGCAAAATTAAAAAAAAAACAAAAAAAAAAGTCAACTATCAAATATAGTGATAAAATTTCAAGTCCTTCTTACCCATTACTACTTTTATGCAAGAAGGCATAATTTAAAACTCAGATAATAAGCCAAAAATAGGTCAGAGATGTTCATTATCCCTGATGCTGTGACCTTCTTATCCCTTTGTCTTTCTTGGTAATAACTTGCTGAGAAAGGGAGCAGATTGCCCCATGTGTCAACACTAAACAGACAGGGTGAAATATTTACTCCTCATGTTATTTTTCTCAGTACACATGATGAATATCAGTCTATTGAGACATTATTTTTATTAAACTAAATAATTATAAAAGAAATTGACATTTAAAATTGTAGGTATCAAGATGGTCTTTTTATGTTGCAGCTTTTGGGACAAAGCGCTGTACATCAATCAACTGGTCATAAAATAAATCTGATGACTTTTCCTCTGATGGGTGAAAAGGACAAATTCTGAAAAATTGCACTACATCCAATTGTTAAATACATGAATAAAAGTAAATCACAATTTCTATAAATACAAGAAGCAGCAGCATTTACTTTGATTTACATCAAATTTGTATCAGATAAAATTATAATTTTAATAATAAGCTTTTGTTATTGTATCAAAAGCTTTGATTAAAACAAATGGAATAATCAGCTGACAAAAACCACATTGATGAACAATTTTACTCGATTGCATAATATATAAAAGACATGCCATGTAGCTAAAACCTTAAATTGGGTTATGAAATGATGTTTCACTGCATCTTTTTATCCTGCATGCAACCAAATTCCGATTATACATTCAAAGATTTGCATCTACTTCACCAAATCATTTTAAAATCAAGTTGCACAAGTTGGAAAGATCAGTTACAGTGTCACTCATTCTTCATATCTGTCACAATCTTTTAATAACTAAACATTTCTTCTGGCTTGTATTTGCTTATTGCAACTTCTGTAAGCTTGTTTGAGTCTGTTGGTGGTGTGAAGGATTTCTACTCAACAGAAGAATAATTTCTACTGTAGTTTGCACTGATATATTTTGAGGCTAACCAATTTCCAGATATGGGAAAAAATTTCTGAATCACTTTGCACATTATAAATATTCTCTCCACAAATCAGGGGCAATCATGAAAAGCCTCTGCGGACAAAGTTTACCCAATCTCATTGGAGTGCATTTGAGGGAGCCTACGGCAGAGACAAACATAATTATTATTGGTTGATACAAGCAGAATAATTTGCATAGTCCAATAATCAAACGCTCCAAGTTTTCACCACCATGCATGTATAAGCTCATTTGAAAATAGTTTTTCACAATAAAGGGGAACTCTTGTGTTGCCATCTAATGTTCATGATGCGTCATCCTAGATATTTGGTTTTCTGCAGAGTGAGAGCATTTTCTGCATATGTGGTGATGTGGAACAGGGTTGAATTCTTAGCCCAACACTCCTCATGTTGAGGACAAATAACCATGGCTCTTAATCCTCTCTTTTGCACTCTTCAAATCAAGAAACTCATTACACTTAGCAAAAAAATCAAAAGTTCTTGACACAAGTGGAAATGAAGGAAAAATAATTTACCTTCTCTCTCTGTGCCTTTCCACTGAGCTTCAGCGAAAAAATGAAAAACAGTAAAACAAATCAGATTTGTCCAAAAAAAATATGAAAATATTCAGGCCTTAATAATTATTATTGTATCATCCATGTTTGGCAATCAATGTTTTGTTATAAATAAGACATTTTTGGCTAAAATGTAAGGGAGATTCTTTGAATGAGGATTGCAATTAAAAAATGTGAATGAACATACTTAAATAGTAGCATTTATTTTCACTCCTTGCTAATAAAGGATGCTTTTTAAAGTGTTCAAATATGAGGAAAAATCCCACTGTGGGACTACCACTTGGATTGTTTTGTTTCTGGAGCAATATTAAAGCTGCAGCCTGGCACACACGACTAGCAAAATGGACCAGATGGTCAAGAACAGGCCTATTTCCCATTTTACACATATGAAAAACCATCTCTGGAGTATGCTCCCACATTTCACTTAGAGAATGATAGGCATCGCATGTATGTCTGAGAATTGTATATTCCAGTGGACAGAGAATTAAGGACTTTAACAGATCCCAGCAGCTGCTCTCTGAGGCTTGGTAACCATAATTAGGATTGGCACTTTCAAGCATGCTTTTAGTGACCAGGGAGTCCGGACAAGGCTCTCTCAGTTTGGGGTTCCAGGCTATGCTACACCGAAGAAAAAGGTCATTCACAATCAGGGTCTCAAGGGGAGCTTTTTTAAAGGACTCTCTCCTTCCAAAATCAATTACAATTTCACAGGCAATTCTTCAAAGAGTGAAGAGTGTTCAACAGAGCAATGACCTATTACGTCTGTGTCCTCTGTGTTAAAGTCAGGCTAGTTTCAACCTCAAAACTGAATCTTTATTATCTGAGGTTATTCTGAAAAATAATTACAAGCTGACAATTCTGACTTTAAATTACTATATTTTAGTTCCTGTTTCATTCATATAAATGTGTCACTTTGTGTGGAATGAATATAATAGTCTTAAATGAGAGTCTTGCGTCTTTAAGATTAAAATTATGAAAATCAAACATTCAGATTCTCCAAAAATTGGAAAATATTGGGCCACCAATATTTGTAAGGTTTAGGAACCACAACTGTTACAGACAGTTGAAATCTTCTAAAAACGCTTAATATGCACAGAGGAAACAGTCTCTAAAAGTATCTAATATCAGTTTTCCATATCCCCACTCATGGGGGAATTGCCAATTAGCACCAAGAAAAATAAATAGAATTCCAAGATTGACTGGTTTGCAAAACATCAGCCAACGACAAGTCAACTAGCATTGTCCCTAACTATGCCAGCTTCCCAAGTTGTGTTTTCTTTTGCATATTTCTGATATGCTCTATGAAAAATTCCACAAATAATTTGGAGTTGCGTTCCACAGAAAAGCGCACCGCTTCAGAATCCACCTACCTACTATCTACTAGAATCTACCAAAACTCTTTTTTAGGCTTGGCTTCACCATACTCACAAAGCTGTCCTTATGCTTGTTGATTATGCACCTTTATGTTTCCACAACTTTTCCTTCTACTTTGAAACTGTCAAATGAGAAGTATTTCCCATGATTGTGTAAGCCACAACATAATATTTATAAACCTTTTAATGTTTGCAAGTTTTTTTATGAGTCTTATGTAATATTTTGACTTTCTGGGAAACAATTTGATTTTTATTAACTGTAAGCCATAAAAATCAACTGAAATAAGCAAATAAAATATAATACTCTGTATGTGATGAGTCTATATTGAATTACTGAAATAAATCTACTTTTCAATGCAATTCTAGAGATGTATCTCTAGTATCTTTTCATAAATCTCACCTTGAAAGGCCTATAGGTTTTAAAAATAATTCACCATCAAGAAGTGGTGACAATCCAACATTTCCCTGGCCTTAATCTCAATGTTCTTCATGAGCTTTTTTATCTACATATTTTATGTAGTGCTCATGCCTGGCCGGAGTTACGTATGTGTATACTGCCAGCTGTGCCAGGGCAGCCATGTTTCTGGGGCAGCAGGCTGGATTAAGATTTGGATAGTTTTCAGAATGATTTTTTTCCCCCCCAAACACTGGAACAACCCCCTCCTCCCTGAGGCAGAGGAGCGCACAGTCACAGTTGATGAAAGATAACTGCAGAAAATAAAGACGATAATGTGGATGTCAATTAAGTTAAGAAATAATATTTAGTGTTTACGAATTGCGATGATGTAAATGCATTTAGAATGTTTTTATTGGAGGGGAAAGTGCAGCCTTTCACTGGTTTTTACACTGAAAGATTCAGAGTAAAGTTCCTGTCTCTTCAAAGTGTTCATTATGGCTAGAGATGCGATGACTCGCTTTTTTAATGGTTTGCCATCTCTGGTATTGTAAACCTTTGCTGATGTTATGAAATACAATTTTTTTTTAAAGAAATTCAATCCAATCCAACCTTTTTCAATCCAGCCTTTTCCAGAAGCATTCCATTAATATTTGAAACAGCAGTCTTTGTATACATTTCCAAAGGGGAATAAGCATTCCTTCAATGACTCTGAGATTCCTGCAATGCTGCTAACACGTCTAGATTCAGTATGACCATAACAGGAAGAACTGTTATGCTTAAATGCATGAAAAAGAGTAACATTGCTGTTATATGTATATCTTATGCTTTATTTGTATGTATATGTAAAGTTTGTATATTCCAAACTTTACAATCTCCAATGTAGTCATAGTGCTGGAGATAATAACCTCCAAGATGTTTTCTCTCCCAATGGACTGCAAAAAAATTTATCTTTTGGTACACTGACCTTATCCAACTCTTTGATACTTTTTCGAAAGCTATTGTGTCAGTTTGTGAAAATCAGGTTATGTAAATAAGCTCATGTCAGGGAGGGTCAAGCTCTGAGCCGAATGAAACTAAATCCAGTCATCTCTTGCAGGACTCTTAGTAGGTATTACATGGCAGAAATAAACATGACACTGAAACAATGCTAAACTGAGGGAAAAAACAATCACAATGGTACGAAATGTAAATACTGTGTTGGTAACAATGGTGAGACTATATACCCAATAAGATTTTCGTAAGGTTCTCAACCTATATTTTCTCTATTACAGGGGGCATCTTTGAGACCCTTGAAAATGAACCAATTAGCGTTGAAGAACTGGCCTTTAAATTTGCTGTAACCAACATAAACAGGAACCGGACCTTAATGCCAAACACCACGCTGACCTATGACATCCAGAGAATAAATCTATTTGACAGTTTCGAAGCCTCCAGAAGAGGTAAGAAATGTTCACTCCCTAATCTTTTTATAGTTAGGCAGAGCTATGAATTTGACCCTGATGGCTATTTGTTTATTCCATGTGTTCCTCCAGCATGTGACCAGTTGGCTCTGGGAGTTGGGGCTGTGTTCGGTCCATCTCACAGCTCATCTGTCAGTGCAGTTCAGTCTATCTGTAACGCACTGGAAGTCCCTCACATCCAGACCCGATGGAAACACCCCTCAGTGGACAACAAGGACAGCTTCTACATTAACCTCCACCCTGAATACGCCTCCATCAGCAGAGCTGTGTTAGACATAGTGCAGTTCTACAAGTGGAAAGCAGTCACTGTGGTCTATGAGGATGCGACTGGTGAGTCAAAATGACATATGCACAAAATTAAGAGGTATGACAATGTTTTTCATACCTCTTGTACTTTTTCACATTGTGGTATATTACAACCACAAACGTTGATGCATTTCATTGGGATTTTATGCAATAGACAAAGTAACAGTTGTTAATTTAAAGAAAAATGGTCAATGGTTTAAATTTTTTTGCCAATCTGAAAGGTGCTTTTCTACTCATCCACAACACCTAAATTAAATAAATTTCAACAAATTTTCTCAGGAAATTGCAGAGGAGGTAAACCTCTGAGGTGAACTAATAGGACAGCCCTGAAAGGAAACCTGACAGAGACTGCAAAAGTCCTGAGCTTAAGGCAAATGTGTTCAGTTTTCACCAGGATGATGATGCTAAACATAATAAAGCATATACATGTGTTGGTGTGGTCCGGTGAAATCTAGCTGAGAACCTGTGCGCTGATATCAGTCAACAAAGGTAATTTTAGTTAAAAAAAAAATTAAATACTACAAAAAAGGTTTGTGAAGTAATTTTGTTAAAATAGTTTTGTTCCTATTGTTATTGTCTGTATGAAATAAATAAAATAGCAAAATAATTGCTAAATAATAAAATGCATGTAAATGCAATGGGTGGTTGTCATATACTAATTCAGTTCCTATTTATGTGTTTATGTTTTTATATTATTATTTATTGACTTATAATACAAATAAGAGTGGGGGCAAAAAAGAGAAAACAATTCCTAAACAGTTACTCTAGGTTTTATTAATGATCTTTTCAGGTAACTTCTGAAACAAATATTCCAAAATAAAACACAAATCTATATTTTTGGTCATTACTTAAAATCTGAATTACATTAACCCACTCTAAACCATTATTATGTACTATAAAAATACAGTAAACAGCAAAAACATTTTTTACTGATTCTCACAGGTCTCAGGAATAACAGATTTACAACAAGTTAGAATAATTGGCTACTGGCCAATACACCTGGACATGAAAAACAAACTTATCACAACTTAAAACACATCACTCTCCAGCTGTAACACTCGACCTGCTAATATTGAAACATAAGCTTTCATTGTGAGTGACTCCACTCCACTATTGCTAAATGCAGACATCTTTCACTCACCAGCAGATCACAAAAGCACAACTGTATGATAAAATCTATTGCACATAAATCAAACAGAAGTATAACATCTCTTCATAGGGAATAAAAGTAGGTAGTACAAATAAAGTTAGAATGTTTAAACTCCATCCTGCATTACACAACACAAAGATAAAGCGAACAAAACAGATTTCCTACCTTTAAAATGAACAGCTTCTTCTTCAAATGCTGTTTCCTGGCTTTTCGTGGAACTGTCGGTGTCCAAATGTCCTTCTGAAAATAATCACAAACACAATTTTCATATTTTTTTAATCAGCTTGTAAGCAATAGAAATTTTTTGTGCACAACTCCTAATCATAATGGGCTTATTCTAAACCACTTTTACAAACGATACCCACTTTTTCTCAGTTTTACCAGAAAAAAGTATTCATTTATTAAATCGAATGCAGTTAAGTTACTTTTGTAGTTTCCCCTCGTGTCCACCAGAGGGAGACGAAGTAACTGTTCCGAAATTAACATAACATTTTAAATAGCAGGCTATAAAACGATAGCGAAAGACGCATAATTTATTTTAATGTTTTCATAAGGTGAAGTTTACAGACATATTTCAGTTGATACGAATAAGTTTTTATCTCAAAATCAATCAAGAACTTACCAAAGTGGAAGTCAAACATTCTCGCTTCTTCGACAACTTTCTAACGCTACGAAAAAAGGATCGCAATTAGCTGTACAACGGTCAACTATGGCAACAAACAGACATCCTTTATGGCTTTACTTGCACAAAAAACGGATTGTATTGTTAACATTTCAATTTGAATTTACCCATTGCAATGCTACGGTGGCCCTGAGGTGCAAAACACGACAACATTAACAAAAACACGACAACATTAACAAAAACACGACAACATTAACAAAAACACGACAACATTAACAAAAACACAACAACATTAACAAAAACACAACAACATTAACAAAAACACAACAACATTAACAAAAACACAACAACATTAACAAAAACACAACAACATTAACGAAAACACAACGGAAGAGGTAGGTCCCAGTGGGAGACCTAAGAAGTCGCTGATTGGACGACAGGTCGTTTCTCTTTTGAACCGGAAGTTATTCTGGCTTTAATTTGATCGTTAAAAACATGAACGTTCTCAGTGATCCAAACCTCAGTACAGCTATTCGGGAATATTTTGAGTCAGGACAAGTGTAGAGGGGTGAAAAATAAGTTACCAGAAAATAAAGAGAATATTAAGAAAAGTCAGGACAAGTGTAGAGGGGACCCCAAACACAATTTTTTTATTTTTGTATCTTTTAATTTCTTGTATCAAATTAAGTGTTGTTTCAGTTTGTCCACGCAATTCTCCACATGACCACTAGGGGCGCATTGCATTGGTGGCATAGAAAAGAGCGAGCTCACAAAAAAGAATTAATCTTCCGTTGGATGTTAACGAGAACTCAACGTGTGTGTCTCATCTTTCCTGTGTCACAGCAACACACGTTGGAGGAAGATCCTTTATAATACATTACTCTGCCACCCAAGGTTGCAGGGTAACACATACATACGAGGTGATACTGGACATGCTACAGATCAACCACGAAGTGTCGGTTAGCATGCGTTCACTAAGACTCATTCCAGAATAACTTCCGGTTCAAAAGAGAAACGATCTGTCGTCCAATCAGCGACTTCTTAGGTCTCCCACTGGGACCTACCTCTTCCGTTGTGTTTTTGTTAATGTTGTTGTGTTTTTGTTAATGTTGTTGTGTTTTCGTTAATGTTGTTGTGTTTTTGTTAATGTTGTTGTGTTTTCGTTAATGTTGTTGTGTTTTTGTTAATGTTGTTGTGTTTTCGTTAATGTTGTTGTGTTTTCGTTAATGTTGTTGTGTTTTTGTTAATGTTGTTGTGTTTTCCTTAATGTTGTAGTGTTTTGCACCTCAGGGCCACCGTACAATGCTAACCTAATAAAACTAATCAAGAAACAGACTCAACATCGGCTTCTTTTACTGTGTGGTTCTAAACGTATTGGTTGAGATTTCCTATCACTGCCCCCTAGAGGACGTCCCAAAGACCTGCAATAATTAAATCTGTCAAAGTCACATTTGACAAATTGTCTAAAAAAATGATCGTTTACAATCAAAATGAGATGTTAGCATCTGCTAATTTGCACGGGATTGTAAAGCAAATAGAAAAATTTTTGTTTTAGAAAGGTGTCATCATTGCTGCTGTGCTCCAGGGCCAAACTGACACACCAAATAAAATGGGCTGCATATCTTTAGGTGACTGTTTTATTATATTTCTCTCACATTCATTTTACAGCAGTCTTGTTACACTCTATAGCCTTTATGGAAAACTAGAAAGAAAAAAGCCAATCTTTCACATACTGTGAAACATGTGAGTGGTACTAAAATGCTAACTTGATTCTATTCCTCAGATATGTAACTGAGGCAAAGGTTTAGCTTTGATCAGAATAATAGCTTTAAGCATACACCCAGAGCTTGAAACAGTGCTTAGTTTAGGGCATATTGATTTGTTAAAATGGCCCAGGCACACTCCAGACCGAAATCCAGCAGAGAATATGTGCCAAGACTTCAAAATTAATGTTCAGAAGAGCTCTCCATCTACTCTGGCTGAGTTTGAACCATTTTGCAAAGAGAAATGGGCAACAACAGTGTTTAGATGTAAAAAGCTGGCAGAGACATAATTAAACGATTGCAGCTCTAAATACAAATGCCCACCTATATTTTTTCGGATGAAATGCAAAATATGTCTATTCTTTGTTTTTCCGTTCAACAAAATTTGACACTTTGTGTTGTCCTGACACTTTGACACTTTGTCCTAACAAGATATAGAAAAGTGAATAGTAGGGCACCACAGGACAGATAAATATTATTTACTTGCAGGTTTAGCGCCACTGAAATGTATATAGTCCAATAATTGTGATCTGCTGTTTAATTTAAAGGTCTAATTCGTTTGCAAGAGTTGATCAAAGCTCCATCCAGATATACAATCAAAATTAAGATCCGGCAGCTGCCATCAGGAAGCAAAGATGCCCGTCCCCTGCTCAAAGAAATGAAGAAGGGGAAGGAGTTCTTTGTCATCTTTGACTGCTCTTATCAAACATCAGCTGACGTCCTAAAGCAGGTAATCAAATTTTTATAGAGACACATGCTACAGATATAAATTTTATTTAACATTTTCAAACAGAGGTGACATGCATTGCTGTGGTTTTGGGTTTAATATTGACCCTGAGCAAGATTAGGGTCTGAGCAAGGAAGAGACATTGCACAGATAATTTGGAAAAGGGACAAAATGATGACATTAACTCATGTTAATACAAACTTTGTAAACAGCACAAAGTGAATCAAAGTAAATGAATGCATTGCCAAAATTGTGGTTTGGGTTTGATCCAAAACATAAAAACGACTTTATTTTATACTCACTTCATGACTGTAAAAAGTGTAACTAAAGGGAAAACTGAACACCATCTTTATTTCTGTTTAGATCCTGTCTATGGGAATGATGACTGAATATTATCACTACTTCTTCACCACATTGGTAAGAAAAAAATAGTCCATAAATGAGCTGATTTATGGCACATATTAGTGCTTTGTTTTATGGTTATTCAATAAATCTGAATATTTTTAAAGAGAAACATTTTATATAATTTGAAAGCCTTTAGTTAAAGAAAACATTACATTTTCCATTTCAACTAAATGCACATTGTATTGGTTCTTCATCTTTGACCCAGTTGTTGAATTTTACAGGACTTGTTTGCTCTTGACCTGGAGCCTTATCGCTACAGTGGGGTCAACATGACGGGATTTAGGCTGCTGAACGTGGACAATCCTAGAGTGGCTTCGGTGCTGGAGAGGTGGGCCATGGAGCGACTGCAGGCTCCTTCCAAAGTCGAGACTGGAATGATGGAAGGAATGATGACTGTAAGTTTAGTCTCACATACAAAACTGGGTAGAAGCCTAGAGACATTCAATATAGACATGGGAATAACTTTTGTTGCAGGCCTGATTTATTAGAACTGTTTATTTTCCCTGATTAGGGTCAATAATTACATATTTGAATATATGCTTAGATATATTCATTAAATGCTCCTCACAAAGTTACAGGGAAACCATGTAATTTTGTAGCCTGAAAAAAACACCACCACAGTTGGTGCAAATGTTTCAACTGTGATATGGTATTTGATTATTTACTTTTTTTTTTTTTTTCATAGTAGGAAATATTTGTCTTATTTTACCTTTAACATTTTCTCCAGAAGACAAATAGTTATAACATGGACCTAAATGGCTGTTCCAACAGGACAATGATTCCAGACACATAAAAACATATTTTTAAATGGATAAAAAAGGCTAACATTCAGCTTCCAGATGACCCGCCCTAATTCCCACCTTAACTGTACTAAAAATTTGTAGATTTTATTTAAAAGTCAAACCTGTGCCAGAAAACCAATCAATTTAAAAGCACTCTCCTTCTAATGCCAAAAGATGTGATCTAATATCCAATCAGAGTTGTGCCAAATGCTTATTGATGGAAAAAAAAATGTGTGGTAACAACACATTTGTGGAGGGTTTGTATATATTTAAAATTCTTTTGTAGATAGTTTTGAGGATATGTAGATTAGAGAACATGTGTAGTAAATGTAAACATGTGGCCCTCAGGTCTAGCTGTATTTTAAAGAAAATCAACAACAGCCTAAATGTAATAGGCTATATAATTTCAAGACTGGATTACAGAAAGAAAAACTATAATATGAAACACCCTGGGGCTTTCAGGGTGAAATATAATTCACATGAAGAAAAACTCATTTTGCACAATATCTTTTTTTGGCAGAATATTTAAAGTTATGTTAAATGAAACAATATATTTTCTTTTATCATAAAGAAAGAAAATATCTGCAAATAAAAGCAATTTTAGAGAGGCAAAAGGGTTTTATTGAGATTAATTTTATTGTATTTGATGCAGTGGATGCAACAGGTTTCTGATTGTGTGTACAGTCTGAAAATTGAACACCAAACTGTGCTCACTGTGAGTGATTGTGGTTTCCTGTGTGATTGCATCTGATTCGAAGAACCCCATGAGGCCGTGCACATGCATCAACAGTCCTGATGTGATAAGTGCGTGATTTGTGATCCCGCAGACGGATTATGATGATGGACATGTTTCTCTTCCAGACTGAGGCGGCTCTGATGTATGATGCTGTTTACATGGTGGCTGCTGCCTCACAACGCACCTCACAGATCACCGTCAGCTCCCTGCAGTGCCACCGACACAAACCCTGGCGCTTCGGATCGCGCTTCATGAACCTGGTGAAGGACGTGAGTTAGATCCGCCCGTCCGTCCATTCATTCATCTATCTATTCATCCATCCAACAGTGATGAGCTAAAAGCATTTTGATTAAAACTAAATAAAAACAACCACCCTTTACTCTTCTTAAACTGTCTTTGAATTGATGAATGTCATAGTATATTATTTCATTGTTCTTACTCTATTCAATATTATTTTTAAAAAATTCCCCACATGATTTAAGACCAGATGATACTACCACTATGAGACAAATATAATTAAAGAATGTTTAAAGAACATCCTGTCTATCTTATGGTATTCATGACAATTTAACTTTAGAAGCCAGACTTCTCATCTCAATTAAAATGTATTAAATGAAGCATGACTTTTATTTGTAAGTGGGGATATAAAACTGACAGACAGAAGCAAACCAAAGCAACTATTTGGTGTTTTTAACATAAAAATAGTTTTGGAAGTCTAATTATTTCTCCATAGCACCATTGCTCCAAGTTCAGTCTAGCACTTGAAAACCATCAAACATTGTTTGTATAACAGTTGATTCTTCTGAAGGACTCTCATAAAGAACAATTCAGTAAAGACACATTCAATGAATTAGAATATTATAAAATTTTTGAAAATTTAATTTTCACAAAGTGAAAAATGATGTAGATTATATACAATATCAATTTTTGAAAGCATTCATTTCTTTCTTTCAGAGGAATAAATGCTTTATTTCTTGGAAATGGAAAATTGTAAGGATTTTCCATTTAGTTAATAAAAACAGCCCAATAGAATAACTATTTTTTACAAACAGAAATGTAGGCCTAAAGGGAAGAATATTTTATATGTGCTTAAAAAATATTGTTTGCAAAAGGTAACTTTAATCTTACTTATCAGGGCATAAATTCTATTTTATTGAATATGACTGTAGGTGGTTGGAGGAAACCAGCTGGAATACCAAACTGCACAAACACTGAGTTTTTTGTGTCAAAATTGATTTATGTGTTCATCATCAAAACAGGAAATGATTTGATGAATGCCATTTTCCAAAATGTTAATTCAACGTGGTGAATTTGAAACTTAAGTTCCTCTTTGTAAAAAGATGTAACTTTGCTGTGGGATGAGATCCCTTTATCTTCTATTAATTTCAAATATGTCTGAGCAAAACGTCCTACTCAGGCCACTTGTTTTAGCTCATTTCAACATAATAATGTTTTAGATGGAGATATTTTATATTTCATCAAGTAAACCAGCATATGTAAAAATATCAATTGAAATACTATAAATTTGCTTAATTATTAATTCGCTAAAAAAAATTCTCAGATTTTTTTTGTTGTTGGTTTATTTTTCAGTTATTCATAAAACAAAAGAGAAACTGTTTGTGTTTTCTGTTCTCTCTTTTACCTCAGACACAATGGGACGGCTTGACAGGACAAATCGCCATTAACAAGACAGATGGTCTCCGCAAAGAATTTGATTTAGATGTGATCAGCCTAAAGGAAGATGGCTTGGAGAAGGTAAATCCTCTGACACATGTACTGTTAGTGAACAACACCAGCATTTTTCAGAGTTTTCATTTGCAAGGCTTGTCTCCCTCTCCAAGTCATATCTTCATTTGAAAACAGTCTGTTATTTTTGTCTAACATTGAAATCTTTTTGATGCTCTAAGACAAAAAGGCAAAAACAAAAGAAATCTGTCAGGGGCAAATACTTTGCCACAGCACACTTGCGAAATAAATGTATTTTATTTAAATGAACTGACACTATGGCAACAACACATTTGTGTACATTTTTAACAGGTTTTCAACCATTTTATTGCTCAGTAATTATTAAATGAAAACAAAGACCCTGATAAGTTGTGTTCAAAATATGATTCATATAAAGAAATGTATAAAACATTTTCATTATTACATTGATGCAAATAATTGGACCTCTGATTTTTTTGACCTTCCGTTAAGCTCACTAAAAATAGTACTCTACATTATGGCAGTGCAGTAAGTTATCTGTTAATGGAATAATAACACCTAAAAGCTTTTAGGGAAGTTCAAACAATTAAAAGTGAAAAATTACATTAGAACTAATTGAAAGCCTACCTTGAAGTTAGAATTAACATCCATTCTTGTATTTAGAGTGAAGCTCAGGGCTCTGTGATTAAATTTTTTTCTCTTCATCATTTTTGCAAGTCAATGACGGGCAGCCGCCTGAATAAAGTGTGGAAAAAGGTCTGTATTTTAGCTGCCTTGGCAGGTTAAAATATTAATAATAATTAGTGATTATCCCTGTGCTTTCTGTGATGTTTTCTCTTTTTCATCAAAAGATTTGGGGAACAGGTGGAAAGAAATGTTTAACATTTCTGCTATATGTGTTTTGTTCCTAGTTATTATGTTCTGTTTCCTTCCCTGTGTTTTTCAATTTGCAAAAAAATCCAAACCTTTTTCTCTGGTTAATTTTTATTTATTTTGTTGCTAACAGCACCTGTTCTGGTCAGAAGTTTTCAATCATTCATCATGGGGATTAATGTCACAATAATTCAATATCTGTCCTTTTCCTTGGAGGGGGAGTGGAGGGGGTATATATAACACAGCTGTGGTGATTAAAAAAACAGCAATACTGAGTTTAGACATTTGAATTTGTTCTAATGATTTTCTAATCTAGAAAGGGACAAAACTATATATTTAGGCACAAACACACACCCCAATTAATATTTGGCTAAATGTAGCTCTGACATTCATTTTTAGAGACAATCAACAAACTGCTAGTATAATTCTGGCTTTCATTTATATTGCTTGGTTTTGCAGCTATGAACCCACCTTTTAAGCATAGTGTTTACATTTTCAACAGGGCAGAGGTCAGGACCCTTTCAAAAGGTTAATGTTGCTTTTGTCCAACAATTTGAATGCCCTCCCACCTCTCTCCTGCCCCCCTAATATTTGGTTAACTATCACTTAGCATGCCCTAAAGGAACCACAAGCTTTTTTCAGGTCAGAAGTTTGCTAATGGCTACAATTTTGACCACGTTTAAGAGAAAATTTACAAAATAGCATTACTGTTGTATGCTGTGTGATAATTGCACCCTGAAGAAAGAAAAGGTCAAAATAAATAATTAAAAACTCAAAATTAAAATAGGACTCATGCTGAAAATACGCGTCGAAAGTTCTGACCGGAATTGTACCTGTATCTGTACGTGTTTTTGTTTTCTCCTGCGTTGTTTTCCCTGATTGTGTGTTAGTTGATTTAGTCATAGATCATGGTTCTCCTTCTGGTTTAGTTGTTTTTGTTTTCTTCTTCCTTACAGATTGGTATCTGGAACTCCCAGACAGGCCTTAATCTAACAGAAACCAACAGGGACTCCTCCACAAATGTCACAGATTCGATGGCCAACAGGACCCTCATTGTCACTACTATTCTGGTAGGAACAGAAAATCGTTTATCACCAGGAAACATTTGATTACCATAAGAATCTTTCAAACTAAAGTAGTGAATCCTTTGTGTCCATTACCAGGAAAATCCTTATGTCATGTATAAAAAATCGGATAAGCCGCTATATGGGAATGACCGCTTTGAAGGTTACTGCCTCGACCTACTCAAAGAGCTCTCAAACATTTTGGGCTTCTCCTACGAGGTAAAACTGGTGTCAGATGGAAAATATGGAGCACAGAATGACAAGGGGGAGTGGAACGGCATGGTGCGTGAACTTATTGATCATGTGAGTATTACTCCATTATATCTTTTCCTATAGGAATGACAAAAAGTCTGCAACATGACCTGAATGTGCAGCTTTTCTCTGTTCCCAGGTGGCTGACCTCGCTGTGGCCCCTCTCACCATTACCTACGTCAGGGAAAAGGTGATAGACTTCTCCAAGCCCTTCATGACATTAGGAATCAGCATCCTCTACCACAAACCAAATGGCACAAATCCTGGAGTGTTTTCCTTTCTCAACCCACTGTCTCCTGATATCTGGATGTATGTGTTGCTGGCATGCCTTGGAGTCAGCTGTGTGCTGTTTGTCATTGCCAGGTATTCTTACACAAGTCTGAAAAGAAATCAGTTATTATTTAACCTAATTATGCAAATTCAAAATGTTGTTTTCACACAGTGATGCACTAAAAGACAACGAAGCACAGTTTTTATGATTATGGCATTTTTAGAGATATAATCATGAAGATGCAACCAATATCCAGCCGGCATATAATTTAGCAATGGAATGTTTCACTAAAAAATAAAGAATCTGAGAAATGTAAGTTTTGTGGATGCTTTGTGTTGTATTTCATCCTGTTTTAATTCATGACCTCTAGATTCACTCCATATGAATGGTACAACCCTCACCCCTGCAATCCAGACTCAGATGTGGTTGAAAACAACTTTACCCTAATCAACAGTGTCTGGTTTGGAGTTGGAGCACTTATGCAGCAAGGTATGCTTATTAACGTTTTTGATACACTGCACACTTCAATCCTAATGAAAATCCTTTGAAAAGTTGTATTAAAAGCTTTAAAATGAACTTTTCCAATGCTGGGCTGTACAGTGGAGAAGTTGGTACCAGTGTTAAATTGTTTCAATTGTTTCAATCAAAATGGCTTGATTTTATTCCAATCAAATCTCAACATAGCTTCTTTCTGCAAAGATGTTTTCACTGTGGATTGTCTCTCTCTCTCGCTCTCTCTCTCTCTTGCGGAATTACATTTTTGCAAAACATAATTTTATAAGGCTTTTTACGTTGTGCCGTTGAGTTTGGAGAACTGCATGATATTTTCTATGTAGGTTTCACAGTATAACCACGTGCATAATACTGCTGAAATTCCAGGTTTCATCACTATATTAATTGTGGATGGATGATCTAATATGTCTTACTACTCCTCCAGGGTCTGAATTAATGCCTAAGGCTCTTTCAACAAGGATAGTAGGAGGAATATGGTGGTTCTTCACACTGATCATAATCTCCTCATACACTGCCAATCTGGCTGCTTTCCTCACTGTGGAGAGAATGGACTCACCGATTGACTCTGCAGATGACTTGGCCAAGCAAACAAAGATAGAGTATGGTGCAGTGCGAGATGGGTCCACCATGACCTTTTTCAAGGTACGTTTGTATTTATGCTAAAACATATTGCGACATATGTGTCTAGATACATAAAGTTAAGTACAGCAGCTGGGTAGTTTATTGTTGAAATGAATGTGAAATGTTTGTACACAAATTGTAATTTTGTTTTTAACAGAAATCTAAGATCTCAACTTATGAGAAAATGTGGGCATTTATGAGCAGCCGAAAAAACACAGCTTTGGTGAAGAACAACCGGGAAGGGATTCAGCGGGTCCTCACCACAGACTACGCTCTTCTGATGGAGTCTACCAGCATCGAGTATATCAGCCAGCGCAACTGCAACCTCACGCAAATTGGAGGCTTGATAGATTCTAAGGGCTACGGTGTGGGAACTCCAATTGGTAAGACGGCAGACTAATAAAACCTGTAAGAAAAAGGACTCTAACACATTGCTGTAGTAACAGATTCATACCCCTTTAATTGCTTTTTTTTTTTTTACATTTTGTCACATTACAACCACAATCTTCGATGCACTGTTAGGAATTCATGTGATAGACCAGGGGTCGGGAACCTTTTTAACTAAGAGAGCCATGAAAGCAAAATATTTGTAAATTTATTTCAGTAAGAGCCATATAATATATTTTAAGACTGAAATTAACTAAATGTGAGTATAATAAGCCTTTGAATTCATTCTTTTGAATAACATTGTTATAATACTCACCATTAATGCGACTTCTGGTGCTGCATGGATTTGCTGATGGCTTTGTAGTCTGGTTGGTACTTGGTAAGGTTAAGCGGTTTTCCGTTCCTCACTATTGCTAAAGATCCAGCAAAGCTAGCGGAATTGTAGTCACCTTGTCGGGTCCATACGCGGAGTTGCTGCTGGCTGGATTGCACGCTGCTCAGTAGCTCTTGGCACGCTTTCTTTCTGCTGTCTCCCGCCGGGTATTTTGACGCAAAGGTAGCATGGCGTGTGTCGAAGTGCCGCTTTACATTCGACCGTTTCATCGACGCAATTTTGTCATTGCAAATTAAACACACCGCAGAACCTGCTCTCTTCACAAAGGCAAATTCTTCGGTCCATTCGTCCTGAAATGTACGATACTCCTCGTCTTTTTTTCTTTTCGCCATCCTTTTTGTCGAAGCTTTGAGCTAATGCCCGAGCAGACTGATTCAAAAGGGGGCATTTACCTGTTTACCCAGCAACAGCCAACGTAGGCTATTATCATCCAATTAAAATAATGGACTGCTCCTGCAGCCAATAGCAACCCTGAACAGGACATGAGCAGTGGAAAATCGATGGATGGATTAAAACAATCCAAATACAATATTTTATGTTTTTTCTGCGAGCCAGATGCAATCATCAAAAGAGCCACAACTGGCTCGCGAGCCATACGTTCCCGACCCCTGTGATAGACCAACACAATTATGTGCTGCTATGTGTTGATTTATGACCTCTGTGTTTGTAACATGACAAAATGTGACAAGTTTTCAAGATTATAAAAAGTTCTATGGAATGTTTGTCCAATAAACAGCATTATGCAAAGTAATGCATTATAACAGCATAATTCTGCTGTGTTCTGCTCCAGGCTCCCCTTACAGGGATAAGATCACCATCGCCATCTTGCAGCTTCAGGAGGAAGGAAAGTTGCATATGATGAAGGAGAAATGGTGGAGAGGGAATGGATGTCCAGAGGAGGACAGCAAAGAGGCCAGTGCTTTGGGTGTGGAGAACATAGGAGGAATCTTTATAGTGTTGGCAGCCGGACTAGTCCTCTCAGTTTTTGTTGCAATTGGAGAATTTATTTACAAATCCAGAAAAAACTTGGACATTGAGGAGGTGAGTGTTGGCCAGTGCGAGTGGCACAACAAATATTAACATATTATGGGACTCAAAGACTTTAATGCACCTGCTATAACTTTGCATTATCATATTCTTTTGCAGGACTGTGGTTATAAGAAAGCCAATAATGAAAATTCTAAGTCCGATTAAACCTAGACTTAAAAACTGCATTGCTACAATCAAAGAATATGTTTTTAACAAAAAGTTGTGTGTTTTTGTAGTTTTTAAAGTAGCGAACACAAAGATGTTAGTCTTGATTGAAAGTTTTCATTAGAATCCCTTTATCTGAAAACAAATTATCTGAGTTGTGATACTTGACTATCTGGGCTGGCCATATTTTTTGGAACGCTTTGTAACATTGTTCTGCATGTCAGAAGCATTATTGTTATGCCGTCACATTTCGTCTGAATGGAGAGGCTTGAGAACATTTTATTTCTGCCATAGTAGCTTCAAAAATTGTGTGTTTGGGAGGATTTAAATCTTAGCACAGCATTGCACAGAAATGGACTTATTCGCTCACTGTTGTTTTCAAACTGTTTATGAATGATTGTTCAGTGAAATACTTGTTCAAGAAGTTGGTTTACATTTTTTTTGTCTAATATGAAGTTTATGAACATGCCTATTCAAGATTTGTTGTGTTGAAATTGATTTGGGATGACTAAAGTCATATGAGAACGTTGCACCTTTTAATATTCGACTCTTTTTTGTTCCATTTTTTACGAATAAGAGGTATTAATACAAAACTCTAATAGGTATGTATGTGTGCTGGATACTCATCTTGTTAAATGCTCAAATGACAAGCTATTTTCATATTGCTGGCGAAATACACCAGATTTGCATTCAAAATGTCCTGGTATTTTAAGGAGTCCTTGATCCTACACACTCTAACAACATTCACTGGGTCCTTGAAAGAGAAACAAACAGACCAACAACATCACAGGTCTGTCACAGATCTTAGCTTTATAACAAGAATTTGTTTCAGGAAAGTTTAATATTAAATAGCAATCACTTCAGACATTATCCAGACGTTAAAGGAAAAGTAATGTGTATGTTTTTATGAAACCTGGAGTTCTCAAAAAAAATAAAAATAAAAAAAAAACAAGATCTAAGTAGATTGCCTGAAAGTTGCTGGTGATTTTGGTGAAGGAAAAGAAAAGGGGCAAAATCAACTCTCTGTGGTGTTGGCTAGAACTAAAGCAGGTCAGGGAAAAATGATTTAACCCAGTTTTCCAGCTAGGGATATCTGAAATGTTTTGTGGTGCATTGTCAAAATTGTGGTTAAAAGAATGCTGCCATTTAGAAATACATTAGACATTGAACCTTATTTTCAACCTGTCACCTTTAATCTGACTGAAAATTTCCTGTGTTGAGACAGTCTGCTAGAAAGGTAAACAGTTTTTAAAGCATGAAAATACAGACATTTGTGTGAAAAAATGAGAATATGGACTCTCAGGATCGTGGTAATCAAGACACATCAGGCATAGGCATAAAGAGCAGTCAAATTCCATCCAACAGGCAATCAGAATGTTAATTCATAACACCTGAAACATTATAGGCAGACAAATAATGTGTTCAAGCTTTTCTTTGCAATCATAACATTGGACAGATGAAAGTTTTGCTGATGATTCCAGTTCAATATAATCTGTAGCTCTTAGTTCAATAAGCAGAATTGACAGCAAGCATCTCGACTCCCTCAAATGAATGGCTGAAATATCCTGAAAATCAAGAATAAACCTGGTTTTAGAACTACTGTTCTGTTTCTGCCAGTTTTTGAAGATTTCTGTTTGCATTAACTGGCAATCAATCATCAGAACGAATGCAACTAATTGCATTAACTGGAAATTGCCAGTCAATGCAAACTTAAATCAGGCATAGACATATAGAGCAGTCAAATCTTTGCAGCTGAATACACAATATTTGTGTTGGTTACATTTGGAAAGGAAATAACAATAAGGTGACATTTTCTTCTGTGGCAACATATAAACAACAATGACTTATTTCTGAATAAAGAAAAAAATATAAAATAAAAAAGCCTCATCTGTATGGCTCTTTGCGTTTCCCCAAAAGCTTTTGAAACTTTGTCATGTTAAATATCTCAACTCCTGCAATCACCTCTAAAAAATGCTTCACTTATGTTCTCTTTAATTTGTTCATGTAGTGTTCGCAGTGTAACCGGGATGACTGTCAAGTCTAAACACCAACAAGTGTGTAATTTGTCCCACTTCAAGCAGCTGTTAATCTGACTGTTGCATGTCAGGCTTCTAGCTAACTAGGGTCAGCATGTCCCCTGCTTTCTCTCTTTTCTCTTTGAGATTACAGTATTATGGACCTCGTTTATGTAATCTTGTGAATGGGGCAGAGCCCTACCATCAAACTTAAGTTCAAAGTCACTTCGGTATGTAATCAGCGAGCACACAGTAGTTCAGCAGCTTAAGACTTTGTGAGGAGGTCATGGATCTTATACTGGGATTGATTCAAGTATTGTGTCATTTTACAGTATCTTGACCCATGCTGGAGAAATGTTCATGCTATAAATTTGCATACTTTACAATTATTTCTTTATTGTGAGGAATAGCAAGAACTCACATACTTCAATTTGTTTAATATTTATTATTTATATCAATATTAATTACAGGGTTCCTGTGGATCATTGCAAAGTCTGAAAAAGTGTAGATTTAGAACTTTCTTCTTTCTTTCTGAGTGTTTTTTCAGTTAATGTCTGTATAGGATTCTCTTCATTGTGTGGTCAATGATACTCTTATCAGCTTCAACCAATTTCCTTTGTCTTTGTTGTGGTGATACTTGACAAGCTAAATGCCAGTGTGGAGGAAAAGGTAAGGGTCTTATTCTTTCATTGCAATTTAGGACACTTTGGCATTTTTGCGAGGTAAAAATGTTGCAATAAAAAACATACTTTTTGATATATCTTGACAAAAAATCAGCTTAAACCTTATTTAACAGTATGTCACATTAATATGTATTTATTTATTATCATAACCTTAAACAATTTTTTCACAGGAAGAAAATAAAACTTTGAAATGCTTTATTTTCTTACTTCCATTACTTTCTGTCCAAGGTGCAAAGTCTGTTAGAGGTTAAGGATTAAATATACAGAAATTACTCAGAAATAAGTAGACTTATCTATTTAAACAATAAATATATGTAACAAGAAATCCTTCCGTATTAATTTGAGTCATGTCATAATAATTTTAGAAATTTGAAGCTTGAAATGGTGTGAAGGACAGAAAAACAATGCCAACACAAAGAGATCTTTTGGATTTTAGGGTAAAAGGGAAATTTTCGGCTTTGACACAGAAGATTCATCAAGACAGATACAGCAGGCTTTGCATTAATCTCACGATATGACTTTTTAAGGTTCTGGTATTCTGATGAATTCCAGGATTGGGCTTTAACTGCTTTCATTTTGTTTGCTGGTCTTTAATCTTCTAACCCTGCGTTCTTAATCAGAACTCAGAGCAGGTTTTTAATCTTGCATGAATGAGGCCGCGGATTATGGGCTTCTGACCTTGCCATGCTGCACAGCTGCTTCCGCCTCAAATCAAGTCTCTCGTCCCATTTAGCTTGAAAAACAGGATAATCTTACTTTTGCACTACAATGCTCCAAGATCTAAACTGTATTTAAAACACACAAACACTGAGCATTAGAGCCCTATTCTTTCTGCAAAGACAATTTTACAAATTTACAAATTCCATGGTGATTTGGAAGTTGCTATTGTCTTTTTTTGAATGATAACATTGTTTCTTTTTGTTGTTCTAAATGCAGTATTTAAACTTGGTAATTTATCACGGAAAGGTTATTAGTTACTTTACCATCCACAGGTTATAGCCATTATATTTCAACTGATATAAAAAAAATATCTAGACAAAAGCATATTGACAAATTTGCAATGACTGAATTGAATTTTCTATAAATTCATATTACAAAGTTTGAAAAAAAAAAAAAAATTGGTGCCTTAAAGGGAGAGTATGAGTTTTATACCATGTTACGTTATTTCCTCATTAAAAACATACCTGGAGTGTATGTTTTAGGAATCCTTGACTCTCCCACGGCAACCATTTGTGGGTACCTAAATGCTTGGTCTCACAAAATGCTGCCTATTTCCATAAGGCTCCTCTTTGGAGCCATCATCCCCAACCAAACTTCCACATCAAAGAGCACCCTTCCCTAACAACTTCTCCACTCAACTCCATCAGACTAGCGGCAGCAGCAGTAAGCAAACATCTGTTAGAACCACCAGTCTACTGAGCTCATCATAGGAACTACTTCTGAGTCCAGCGCTTCTAATAACTGATGTAAACAACCTGAGAAGTGTGATGACTTCCTGAGGAAAAGAGTAGGAGCTTCTTAAGGAGACAGAAGCCCAATTTCATGGCATCAAATTAAAAGTCAAATTTCTTTTGAGTCATGTTTTCTATACGCATAGCAATTTTTATAACAATTGCAGGTAACAGTTATTTGATTGTACTACAAAATAAAACTGCCGCACCTGAAAAATATATAATACCATCATTTTAAAACAACTGTGTGCCAGATAGTTTTTGTCATCAACTTTTACATGGATCCATACTGCAGCAAACATAAATCTGATAACATGTAGTTCAGTCTCTTGCTTCAGGTGCAGTAGGAACACATCCAAAAGTTGCCAGACAGTGGCACTTCAGGAGAGGAGAAAAAACTTTTGTGGTAATCTGTATCTTATTTAAAACTTTCCTGTATGCTTACTTTGAAATTCCTCTCACATTGACTAAAATGCGAAAACACTTTTCTTCTGCAGAAGAGCTAGATTGACGTAATAAACTCAACAAAGGATTTGGCAATGCTTTGTGAGCATCATGTTTTGATGACTGTATCCTAGGGACAGGATTTTTTTAATTAAAGGTTATGCATTTCTAAATAACACCACATTCTTGTTCTAAGCGTCTATAAGCCATATCAACCCTTGTAGATTAAAAAGCACATGAATTCATTGTTTGTACAATTTAAAATCAAAGTTTCTTTTGTTTTCTCCATATGACAGGGGACTTTAGTGAGAGAGTGTGTGTGCCTCACACACTCTCTGTGATCTGATTTGAGTTTGAAAAGGAGCAAAAGGATATATAATGCTAATTTGGTCAAATTGGTTACATAAGAAAATGGTGACTATAGCGTAATACCTTTGCCTTTATGCGATCAAACTTATATGTTGTTGCAGGCTATTCAAAAATAAAGCCTGCAAAATAAGGTTATTAATGGTAATTTGTGTGAAGATAAAATAAACTGTAAATTTGAAGACTTTTATATTTAATCGATAAAGTCGAGCTTTTGAGGCAGAGCTACACTTCCATCTGCTGGCCAAAGTTTGCAAATGTACAGAAAACAGAAAAAAATCCCCCACTGCAGTGTGCTAAAATGATTTAAAGAAAACTGATTATTAACAAAATGTTTATTTGAATTTGTAATTCATAAAACCATTTTATAAAAACAATGCTTAACATGCAGAAGAACTAACATTTAAAGATAATGCCATCAACATTAGTATTGGGTTAATGTGCAACAGTGCTTAAGGCAATAAACATTTTTTATTAAACAACATAATCTTGTTGAATTGATAGTATACAGAAGCATAAGGTACATTTTATTCATATTAGATAAGTTCTAATATTTTCACAAAACACAATCAAATTTAATAGAACCATTCCTCAAAATTGAAGAGGATGAAAATTTGTCTGCATGTGTAATTGCATAATGCTGCTCAGAAGGTAGTTTAGCTCTAAAATTTATTTGAAATCTGCTGGACATTTAATTTTTTGTGTATGTTTAATTTTAAAAAAAGCACAATGAATAATAATTTTGTCTGGAAAATAGCTAGAAAGTGGGATTTAAATACAGTCAGGCTGTAATTTTCCCTGAGAAAAACTAACTTCAGTTTAGAAACATTCTAAAGACTTCATTTGAGAACAGTGCATCACTATTGAAATCACAAAAACATACTTCTGTGTTTATTGTGGAGAAATGCCCGTTAGATTCACAGAAAATGAAATGATACATATTTGTGTTTGGATTCAGTTCCTCCTTTAAAGCAGAACATGAGTCAATGAAATAAAAAAGAAGCATTTGCAAAAAGAGGACTGCAGTGTAAAACGATGATTAACCGTTTGCTTTTTGGTCCTGTAAATTTCAGAATAACACTGAAACTGTGACCCAATTACAAGCTGTTGGACATGTCCAAACAGGCAGTAAGCAAAGGAGCAGGGACAGGACAGCCTGTGTCCTCTGTGCAGGATTGTGGCACAGCAGTTTGTACAGAAACTAAAGGTGGTTCAATTTGGCCACACTCTAAAGAGGAACTCACCATTTCAACAGTAAGCTGTGACTCTATGTTATTTGCTACAAGGCTGGGCGATGAGATGGGAAAGTCAGATGAAGACAGATTAGCGAGAAGCTGCAACTGGTCCTGATCAGGCTCGATGTTGACACTCTTGCAGAGACCACACACATTCTGCTTAATCTCTGCAAGATTTTTCTTCAGCTCTTTTTGCTCCTGAATCAACAGCTCTTTTTCACTTTTCTGTGAGAAAAAAATAAATCACAGATAGACAATTGGTCTATATTTTCAGTCATTGAGGTGCTGAAACAACAGCTAAATAACAAAAAGAGAAACACTTCATGCTTTGTTCAGGGAAATATGAAGCATTGGTTAATTTATTGACTTTAACAGAATTAAAATCAACAAAGTAACATACCCTTAAACTAAAGTAAAGGTTTAGGTCCACCAATTTACTCATATATAAGATCAGCTTTGCGTGAATAACAACTCAAAGCAATGTGACAATGGTTTAAAAGTTCATAAAGTACCATTTGCATAAACCAAAAATGTTTTTGAAATAGGATTTATGTTTAGATGCTATCAGTGCAGTTTGGTCTTAGATTGATGCCAAAAGAAGATGCCAAGAGGATTATCTGTTGGAGCTAATATAACTGCTTTTATCAGACCTTAACTATTTATTTAATGTGAATGATGGTCTTATCAAGTGTTATGACTAAAACCTTAATTATAAAAAGAAAGCTGAAGACATAAAAGTGAACTTACTAATTTTTTAATTTCACATTCCAGCTGGTGTATGCTGTCGAGCTTCCTCTTCCGACAGCGCTGTGCTGCCACACGATTTTTACTTCGCCTGCGGACGTCGTGCACAAACTCAAGCTGTTCTTTTGTCAGGCGATGGTCTCTAACGAGTTGTTGGAATGCACTTCTGCTCAGTTCAGAGATCTGCTCCACCGGGAATGGGAGATGAATCTATAAGAAAAGGCTGAGATGTTAGATTTACTTTTATCTATTTAAACTTATAAAATAAAATTGCCTGTCTATGATGATGACCTCTGCTGCTCTTTTGTGATTGGCCTCAGTGTCCCCGTCTGTTTCCAGTTCACTTTCATCCCCAGAATTGAGTGGGGAGGACATGCAGGGACTCTTCTCTGCTTGGGAAAAGTTGTCAGCATGAGTACCAGGCTCGTCATCCGTATCGAGGTCCCGTAGGAAGGGACAGTCACCTACACTGGAGTTCAGATCCAACTGTCTGAGCCAGTGAAAGTCTGAGGCCTTGGTTAAATTGTTTTGGTTTGCCGAATCAAAGGATGGCGGTGGAGACTGACTTGGACACAGGTCAGACCAAAACCCTTTAGCTAAATGTTCGGCCACTTCCCTCTCTACACGGCTGCGTTCTCCATTTGCTGCCTTTGGGCTGTGGGGGTTTAAGGCAGGTCCTGATAACTCGCCAGCAGCTCCCTGCTCAAGACAAACCTCACCCTGCTGTAATACTGCAGTACAATCTTCCGCTGTTGACGTCTTTAGTGGACAGGAGGCTGGGGCACAGCTGGCTTCAGCACCAAGCGTCTCAACAGTCGGTTCATTATCTGCGCTTCCCGGCTCAGTGATTTCTGGCGGATTCTCATCCCCTGGTGTTGACAGCTCACATCGAGCGTCACACCCTACCACACTCCTCAACTCATTTCTATCACTTGCATCTCCTATCTGTAAAATGTCTTTTTCGCAAAAATGAGAGGAATGATCGGCTTTGTCGGGGCCTGGGCATGGCAGAGACAACAGGGGGCACACACCATTTGCTAACTCTAAAGATAAGGGAGTCATTTGCGGCCCACAGTTCTCAAAACAAAAGTGTTCCTCCCCACTATTTGTCTGACCCTGTGTGCTCTGAGGGCACTGTGAAGAGAAGTCAGTTTGCTCGTCACCCCCTGAAGGAGCTGAGCTGTTTGACTTTGCATGGCTACCTTCTGCACAAGAGTCCAAACTGGTACCGTACTCCGAGCTTCGACAGCAGCTCTTACTCCTGACCTCCTGGGAGGTTTTCTTACTCTCTGAAAACTTGGGGATGAGGAAATCAAAGCAACCTGACTCCAAGTTGCGAAATCCTAAAATCTCAGCACTGGTATGAATGGCATGGATGTTTTCTTTGGTGAAAAGCAGCTTTGATGTGTAGGCAAATTGAAGCAAGGGTTCAAACCCCTCCACGGTCACCTATGGAAAATGGACATTTGTTAAACCAGAAGCATCGCCACCATAAAAAGCTGAAATAAAACTTGGCTAACCTTGTAAAGAAGCACTGGTTATTACAATAAAAATAGCTGTATTTAATTTTTATAAACTTAAAACATCGCATGCTCTTAAATACATTCCAATAACTGTCAAGTCACAACCACAAACTTCCATGCATTTTATTGGGAATTTATGTGATGTGCCAACACAAAGTAGTTCATAAGTGAACAATTCTGCAACGTCTGACCATTTTCTTTTCAACATGTTAGTTTAAATCATCTTACTCCAACCAGTTTTGATGCTTCTGCTGAAGAAAATTCTTACTGTATGATGGTTCCACCATTTTTCATTGTGGGGGAGGTTTGTTTTGGGTGATGCACAGTGTTGTATTCCTGCCACATGGAATTTTGCAAGAAAATCACTAAGTTCACTTTTTGTCTCTGACAAGAAATAAGCTGAAAAGAACACTTTCTTTAGCGTCTTTTCTGTGGCTCCTACCTGGTTAGTGACAAACTGCAAATTAGTCAAGTATATTTGTATTGCACATTTCAGCAACAAGGCAGTTCAAAGTGTTTTACACCACAACAACACAGTATAGTTCTCAGTTATGAAACAAGCAAAAAACATTGCATTAAATCAAATCATCAAATATATTGATCAATGTCCCAGGTGTTGTGAACAGCACCTGAGACAAGCAATGTTGTTTCAGCAGTTTTTCAGTTTTCTGGAAGTTTCTTTCAGACTAGGGTAACATACAAACTGCAATATGAATAAGTTTTCCTCCTGCTTTGTTTTCACAATGCCTTTCTTCTTCCCTCTTTAACAGAAAAGGCAAACTCTTTGTAGCTTCCCCAGAATTGGACGTTTTTCTCAGTAACTCTCTTGTCACTCTCAACAAGTCAGTTGGTGGACAGCTATGTCTTGGAAGTGTGTAGTTATACCATAACCCACCACAAAAAGCAAAAAGCTTGGGATAAATAGCCACGCTTTGAGTTGGTCCATCACATACAGTACAAATATGGAAGTTGTAACATGATAAAATTCTGAAAAACTTCAAACAGATGATGTTTTAACATAATCTACAGACCATAACTAGCAGTTCTATACAATCATTTAGGTGACTGCTGGAGCACCAACCTCTTCAGGTAAAGTGATGATGGGATTCTGTCTGGTGACACTAGTAACCCTACTGCGAAAGTATTCGCTGCATGAGGCCAGGACCGAGCAATGGGCCCGAAAACTCTGGTCCTCCACCAACAACGTCACGTCACACAAGATGTCCTGCTGCCTCTGCTCATTCAGACACTGGAGAACGTGGGCACTGTGCAGCGCAGACTGAAAGGTGAATGCTGATGTGCGAGGAGTTTGCAGAGTCATGGTTCTCAGAGGCTCACCCTAGGAGGCAAAAATAGCTTGTTGTGATAGTTTTTAAAAACAAGACAAAAACATGCATAATGTTTTTACTATTATTTCACATGCAATTAAATATGGCCAAATTTCTATTAGGCGAGAATAAAGTAATATTACAAGTCGACAACAAGCGATGTGTGTAAAATGTGATTATTAAATCAGTCGGAATTCTCTGTTGTTTTAGTTCAGTTTGAAAATGATCTTTTTAAGGTAAATTTCAGAATAACTGCAGGTTCTTATATAACTTTCTTCTTCATTTCATGCAACTTCTTTAACTGTCAGCTGCTTGAAACTTTTACACTTTTTCAACTTGAGTAAACACTTTCTATAGGGACTGAGAGCAGAACTTAATGATGGTAACTTCAAACCATTCACTTTGTTGTCTATAAGCCACTTAGTAACTTAATTGTGTCTATTTAGAAGACCCATTTGTCTACTTGAGACCCAGAATGGTTTTAGAAATTTGGCAAGCTTCCCTCTATTTCCTCCTACTGGAACAATAGTCATCATGACTCTGTGGGAACCGACCCATGTGTAAAAATGATCTCTGACGCTTCCTGAACTTCTGTTTTACAACTCAAGCCTCATAAATGCTGGCATTGTCATCTGGGAATTACTGCTATCAGGGAAGAAAACAAATCCATTGATGGAATAACATGATCATTCAGCATGTTCAAGTATTCACCTGACCTAGTTCTGTGGGCGCATAATGTTGTAGGAGATGCTAAATAGTGGCCATTTTCTTATGCACTATTTGATGAATTTTCTTTGGTCAGGGAGTGTATTTATAATGTAATAGTTGGATTTTTTTTTTTTTTTATCATTGCCTAGTCAGTCAAGGAAATGTGTTTTTGTATGTAAGTAAGCAATGCAAAAAGTCAGTAACCTTTAATGACCTGCAAATATTGCAGTCTGATAATGGCAAGAGGTTTTAAACAATAAATGCTATTGGCTAAGAGGCATCATAAATTTCCTAGCTGAGGTCGTTATCATAATTATAATAAGCATTTTCAGTATATCGCCTCCAAGGATAAACGGGTGGATTGATAAAAAAAAAAAAAATTGTGTTTTATTCACAAAATACGTTTAATCTGTATGCTTTAAACATTTTGATATCTATTCTTTTTTTTTTTTTCAATTGTATGTTACGACATATTGTGTTACGTCATAATCAAGATAATCGACAACTTTCGGTTCAGTCACAGTAAAAATAAATTTATGGCAATACATGAAGATTATAAAAAAAACAACGCACTTATGTTCTACTAGCGGGACCTGTTTAGATACAGAGAACAAACAGCTGATATGTTTAGATTAGAATAACAATACTAAAGAAAAGAACAAGTTTTATACAACAAATCTGTTATTGTCAATACTATGGTGATCATACCTATTTGAAATTAGTTGCAGGGTTATCAATGTGAACTTGCCTGCCCACAAAATGGATTAAAGTTTAACACTTAAGCTTTGAGCAAGTTCTACAGCAAGAAAATGCTGACTCATGTTTAGCCAAGTTAAGAAGTGAGAGTAGCAGCGGAAAGCGCCGAATAGCTTCAAATTCTTCGGACTCCTACGTATTTCCTTTCAAAACCAAACTCTTTATGACATTTATGGAGTCACAAAAATGAGGTTGTTTGTTTGTTTTTTTTTGCGATAGGCGGGCCACACCGTTAGCTATAACTGCATCTTCCTTTCTCTTGTTGCCTTAAAATAAACGGAGCGTCCGTTAATAACTCTAAACGAACGATATTAAATAGAAGAGAGTTAAACATTCACTGACCTGCCATGTTAGATGACTGACACTGACATAAGTAAATTTGGGAGAGATTGTGGTCGACCGAAGCTGGACTTTCCTCTTATCATGTGACGTTAGAAACAGGAAAACCAAACAGCGCTTGCTGCGCATGCTCAATGAATGTCAAAGAACGACTCCACAAAAATACTCCGGTTCTAAAGCTTTTAATTACATGAGAAATTATCATAAAAATAAAGTCAGGCATTTATAGATTTCGTAGATTATCATTCGTCCCTCATTTCTTATTTGGTTCAATATTTATTATGCTGAATATAATGACATATTTAGCAGAACAACAAAGTAACCCAAATATTTTTTTTTTGTCAAATATTCTTTATGCAAAATTGATGCAAGTCCTAGATGGGATTTCTTGTGCATTGAGTTGAAGCAGCAAGTCGGTTGGTCTTTCCTGAGTACATATGCACAGTTAAATTAGAGGATTCTTTCGTAGAAGAGGAGGTAGGCTTGGCAGCTCTGAACTTTATTTTCACTGACGGGTTGAACACTCGTATCGCTGATATGGAACCAGGATCCTCTGGGAAGCTCTGTGTCTCCTAAAAGGGAAATAGTTTATTACTGTATGTAATACACCTTGCAAAAGTATATATTGAAGAGAAACTTTATGTGAAAACAGTAATGTTTTACTGTAAGAAAGTGATTCGTGGTTTTTGAATTACTGTAGAAATAAAAATATATGAAAAAAAATATTCTCAAAAATGTGACTTATATTTGTATTCAAACATGATTACTTTGGAGAATCATGTTTTGCTGCCAGGCTTTGAGTATGCTTTTAATGCGATTTATGTTTTAAGATTATATTTAAATATAAAAACCATATGACATAAAACCCCATGAAAATGCATGGAAAACTGTGATTCAAATGTGGAAGAATTTCAAGGGCACTAATGTTATTTTCAGAAATGATCTGTTCTACTGACTAACATACACAACTGCACCTACCTTGTTTACCATTTGATGATGATTTTAAAGAGTCGGGTCGAGCTTTTACATAGGCTGTGTAATGCCCTGACCTCATAGTCCCGCTGTGCTCTACAACACCATACAGGCTGTACAAAATCTGACAGTCTCCCTCAGAAATATTCTGTGAGAAACAAAGTATTTGTCAGTAATTGCAAAACTGCTTGTTTTCAAAACAAAGAAATATTTTCCAGCACTAACCTTGCATTTGGCTGCACAGTAGGGAGCCAGATCCAGAATCAGAGGAAACTGAACATGTCTGTTCACTTTACAAATGCTGTAACCGTTCTGCAAGAAAGAGACAAAAGTTAATGTGTTTAAAAAAAAACCCCAAAAACAAAACAAGGCTTAAATACTTCATCAAGCTGTCGTACCTGCTGAAATCTTTTCATATGAAGAGTAAGTACAGATGGTGGGGAGGAGATCAGCATTTGCTTCAAGGCATCGGTGTAGATGTTCTTTTTAGATCCTAAATCCATAAATAAATAAAAATATTTTTGGATATATTACATTTGGTCACTTTTAAAAACACAAAATATTTGTGGGTCATGTTAGTACGATGCGTAAACCTATGCACCTCCAGTTTTTTCGCCCTTCTTATGTCGCTTAGTGCAAGCGACACACAGTAGGCTATTGTTCTGTGTGAGCGTTTCCACTTCGGTGAACTGAAAAAGACATGACTGCACTGAACACTCCTGTTTCTCTGGGCTTGTCCTGGTGGACAGGGTGCTGAAGGCCAACTCTGGGTCTTGGTTTATTATTGTGTATTCCATTTCGTCTTCACTCTCTTTGGCTGGATCCATGGAATCGAGATCCTCTATGAATGCGTCATTCAGAGTCACTTGTTCCAGTTGATTTGCCAACTGCGTGTCCAGTTCTCCTTCCAGATCCGTGTTGGACGTTTCGTTACATGAAGTGCTGTCGTGCGAGTGCTGCTCCTCCGACAAGACGGTAAAACGGTTGCTAACTGACGATTCAGCTAATGAGACATCGTCAGTCGGTGAATCCTTGTCTTCCTCGTTCTCCTGCTCAACATTCTGATCCTGTTCAGATTCACAGACAGGTTTAGGATCTTGTTTGTTCAGTGAGCTTTCCTTATGTGTCATATGGTCAGCATTCTCTGTGTCCTTTGCATCTTTAGTAACATCGATTTGGTCACCATCTGCGTTGCTTGGAGATGTCGAATTTCCTAAAGTTATTCTGGTTTCCAGCTTGTGCTGCCGTTTCTGATGCTAAAAAAAAGAACACAATATATATTTCCATTTTTTATTACACACCAGAAAGATTAATTTACACAAAAGCTGCAAAAGAAAATTAACATTTGCAATTAATGAAATACCTTTGCTTGCTTCTTTGCCTGCTTTTTAGCCTTTTTCTGCTGGTACTTGCTACTGCCCCCGGTCGTAGAATCATCATTCCCGCTGATCAAATCAGAGCCATTTCTCTCATCTTGGCTTGATTCACTGGTCCTTGGAAACACCTTTTTGGGGTTTTTCTTTCTGTACGCCTGCAAGAGGTTGTCACAAACACACAAGCATGTTAATGCTTGTCTCTAGGACAAATATCCACTCATGGCCTCAAGAAAACATTTGATTCACCTCATCGGAAACAGGCAGGGAAAGATCCAAAAACATCTCTGTGACAACAGACACCTGAAAAAAGTGAGGGAGTAAAGACTGTTATTGTGTACAGTGATAGGGATTATAATATTTTGTCATTTTACAATGAAAAACTTCCATATATTTCATTAGGATTTTATGTTCCAAATTACATTACACTATGTAATTTTGAAGTGGACAAAGTGTTTTCCTGCTGGTCAGAGTTTATAAGACAATAGAAGAAATTGCAAACAGGCCAGATTTGAAAAATAGTGTTCAATATGGCTGAGTCTGGTTGACATTTTTTATTAAAAAATTTTAAATACCATGTACAATTTTCCTCTGAATTTCCAATGATGGATTACTTTGTGTTAGCTAGCATAGCAGATCAAATTCAAATAAAATACATGCAAGTTTGTGGCAAACCATGAAAAAAATGTGAATATGTTCTGTGCTACAAGTACACACAGTTTTGCACTCCTGGCACATTATTGTGCTGGTCATTTCACCGCCAAAAAGCTGGTCCACAAAGTTTTTCGGAACTCCGTTTTTCTCATACTCTTAAAAAAATAGAACACAAGGAAACACAATTAACACTACTAAACCAAATCAAAACATCAATTTTGATGCATGCAAGATAGACTACACCGGGTTTAATCGGCTTACCTTTAACTGCAGCTTTTAACTTTTCTTCATCTGTAACTTTCCTCGACTGTTTCAAGCTCTCTGTTATTCCCATGCTTACTCTCTGCAGAACAAAGTTTAGACATAAATTATGAACAAAATCATAAGCAGCCAGACCCAGTGTCTGTTTTGTAACATACACATATAAAATTATTTTGTGTATTAAATATGGGACAGTTTGATGTCCCATATTTATTGGACAATTTACAAATATTGTGTCTGGTGTGGTCGGAAAAAAAGAAAAAACTTCTGGTGTGATATAAAGGGACATCCGTTAAAAACAAGCATACTTTAAGTTCCTCAGCTCTCATCCCATCCAGCAGGTAGCGGAGAAGCTCCTGGCTGTCTTGCTGCTGAAATCCTTTAAACCTGGCAGCCCTGCAGAGATTAGAGGAAATGATGAACTACTTCTAATGCATCCAAGGACAGAACCAAAAGCAAAGTTCAGCACTTCCAACTTGAATAATAATGACACTTACTTTTTACAAACTTGTGTGAACAACTCGCGTGGCGTTACCACACCCCTTTTGGACTCCTGGATCTCATTGAGTAGCTTACACATAGCCAATGTGAGAGACCCAGGCTGGTCTAACTGCACTAGTATGGGCTCCTGCACTCAGAGTGAATAAATGTAATTTATTAAGGACGGTCTAAAATCTGGGTGAGGTCTACGTGGTTAAACAAGTGGCTATGTACAGTGAAAACATACCAGATTCAAGGAGGCATCGGGTTTAATGTCGAGGCTCATTTTTTCTTCTGTTACTTTGTTGAGAATTTGTCTCAAGAGTTGAGTTTGAGAAAGATTCTGCAATGGATAGTGATAAAAATGATTAACTCCTGACTACTCTCTAGACTAAAATATGCTAATGGCACAACTGTACCTGCAAGACTGCGTTAAAGAAACACGTGTTCCCAAGATTGCTCAGCCCTTTCACTGGAACACTACAGGTTTCTTTGGGTGTGTTGTGGTTTGGGGGTTTTACAGCACTCTCCTTTTTGATGTTTTTCTTCCGCCTATTGCTGCCATCGTTGTTCTCGTTGTCCTCAGTTTCCTCTGCGTTTACAGCTTCTGTCTCCGGCTTAATTTCCATCAGATCCACATCCTCTTTCACTCCTAAATAGGGAAAATAATTTGGTAATACAAAGTGCATGTCATTTATTTCATTGGGCTGAACAATTTTGATTTTTCCTGTCCTTCCCTCTGTGAACAAGTGCTTTGTCTCAATAAGAATTTTGAAGCATCCCTATTATTACTAGAAGAGATAAACTACATCTTCACTATAACTTTATTCTCCATCTTCAGGTGGAGAATAAAGTTATTTTTATAGTAAGTCGTTTAAACATTAAATCTAGTAAAGCAATAATAACAATAAAAACATTTAATCCCATATTTGCATAAAACATCCAGTTACTCACTACAACCTACTTTTCTGAGGTCTCTTCATGGGATCTGTAGAAATCTGTTTTTTCAGGATGCTCAGCAGCTGTGCAAGTTGCCCTGTACCCGAGTACTGGACCTCGTCATCACATATGTAACACCTTGAAGAAAATAAAATATCACAAAAGACCGGTGGTTTTAACACATTATATTCATCCCCATTCATCACATTTAAAAAACATGCTCACCACACACTCCAGTTGTCCAAACCGACCACCAGGCAATGTGGATCCGACCGAGGAGTTTCATAATGCTTGATGGCATGCTGGCTCTCAGAATCTCTCCCACATCCCTAGTAAGAAACAAGAGAATAGACATCTAAAAAGATTTATACACTGAAAAAAAAAAATCAGTAAAGACCTATTATAAACGCACCCTATGTCCACATTTTAGGCACATCCATAATGGAACTATTTCCTCTTCCGATTCCTCTGACTTGGTCGCACTGATATTTTCTTTGGTGTCGTCATGCTTGCATTCTTGACATCTCGTCCAATCAGAAACATCAGATAGTTTCTTTATAAGAGTTTGATCAGTGCCTTTCCTAATATGTCTGCAGGACGGACCTATGCAATAAAAAAAACAACATTTTTATATTTTTCAGAAGGTTATTAAATAAAATGCAAGTCATCGGACTTCAAAATGTACCTGTGAACTCAACGTCTTCATCCTCTCTGAAGCTCCTGTCTTTGACCCTCTTCTTTCCCATTCTTTACTAAAGCCAATCAATTTATTGGTGAATGTCAAAGAGACGTTTACTTAACAACCTCCTAACGAGTCACACAACACTGCAACATTTTAAGAGAACAAACGTGACAATAAACTCTTTAAAGTCAACTTACTGTCGCAAACAGAGGCTAAAGCCTTTACCGTTTTCAGTTTCGTCTACTTTGTTCCGCTGGGCTCTTAAGTTCGGACATCATTAACTTATTTTCGATAATAAAAGGAGGAACGATAAGACGCATACAAAATATAAATAACTTTGGATCAGACCGATACGGTGATTTGATTCAAAAACACCAGATGACACACATGCGGCCAGGAGGGGAACAAAAATGTGACAGAAACCACATGAACCACCACATGAACTTCCGGGATCGTACGTGAATGACGCCCCCCATATTGTGAGTGGCATCGCATAAATACGCACGTACACAGTATATTTTAAAATATGAGTACGTATTACCTTGAAACTGAGTCAAATTAAGCGAATAGATTATCGTAGGTACGGTAAGCACGCAAATAGAACTATTTAAATGTTTGTCTCCTCGATCAATATCCTACTACAAAATGAACATATCTTTTTGTTAAATAAATTATTACTCAAATCAGATTAAGGAAAGCTAATGTGTTTGTTCCTTTTGGAAAAGAAGCAAATATATGCTCGTCTGCTTTCCAAAAGGAACCAATAAGCCACTCACAATATGGCGGAAGCGCTGACGGACCGTTAGTAATGGCCGACAACTTCCTGTGTGCGCCGTTTGTAAAAGTTCGAGTTGAAATCTCCGAGAGTTAACCAGAACATTATTTGGGATTTTGAGGTCGGGTTCATATAAATGTAGCTCGAACGTCACCGTTGGTTTTTAAAGCATGTCTTACATGGAGTGGGCCGAGTCTCAACTCGCTGAGGTAGAGCTGTTAACCAGCATGTTTCCCGGTCAGGACGAGCTGGAGCTCACCGACCAGCTGGCTCTGGCTGAACTCAGGAGCTACGTGGAAAACTCGGCTTCTGGGGAAAAGCCTCCTCCCTCCAGACCCCAGTTTTTCATCAAACAGAGACTGGACTCTTCAGTTATGAATGAGGTAATAAGTGTGTAATGGTAAGCTAAAAGTTGTTCATTTATAAAGGTTTATTATTGATTATGTTCTATCTTAATTTGTTCTTAGGCGGAGTTTATTCTGACCTGTGCCTATCCGTCTGAATACCCCAGTGTTTTACCTGATGTAACAGTAAGGTAAGCATGTCTTTTATGTGTTAGTTATTAAAATAAATGTTAAAGGTTTTGGAAAAACGACCAAATGCTTAACTTTAGGACAACATACATGCAGCCTCGTGAAAACCAAAGAACTAGGATCCTGCAATGAATCATCCCTTTATTTCACACTAGCACACTGTGTGTTTTTATCTGTTTTCCAAAATGTATGTATTAACTGATCAAATGTTTTATTGATGGTCTAGGTGTTCAGCTCTTAGCAGGGCCCAGCAGACAGAAATCCAGACAGGTCTCAATAAATACCTTATGAAAAACTGCCTGGGAGACTTATGTGTGCTTGCTGCAGTGGACTGGGTGAAAGAAAACCTGGAACATTTCATTAAGAAGAGCTTATCCACAGCACCGGCTCCTAAGTTGGAGTCTGCTTCTCAAACTACACAAGAAGTTTTCAGTCGACTGTGGATCTACAGTCATCATATCTACAACAAGTCAAAGAGGAAGAACATTTTGGAGTGGTCAAAAGAGTTGGGCCTCTCAGGATTCAGCATGCCTGGAAAGCCTGGCATTGTGTGTGTCGAAGGGCCTCAATCTGCCTGTGAGGAATTTTGGTCCAGGTGCTTTTTTTATTTCTTCTACTTTTTGAAAATTTTGTAACAGAAAAAAGATTGCCATTGTTTAAAAAAACTTTTTTTATTTCAGAGTGAAGGTTCTGACCTGGAAGAAGATCATGATTCGACACAGAGAGGATATCGCCCTTAATCGCCAAGGCGACGACAGCAACACTGTTCAGAGTTTCGACTCCCTGCGCAAATTCACAGGCTTTGAAGAGGCAATGTTTGACCCTCATGGGAATAGAGGCAATCATATGGACCTTGGCCAGCTCTACCAGTTCTTAAATGAGAAGGGCTGCTGTGATGTCTTTCAGATTTATTTTGGCATTGAAGGCCGGTAGTAGTCCAAATCTGTGCACAGGTGATTGAAGTAAAAATAATTTAATATTTTTTTTATTTGTTTTGTTTTATTAAAGCAGCTTCAATGACAAAATACAGAAATAATTACTCTGAAATTTTAGAGATTGTTTCAAAAATTGGCAAAACAAAAGAAAACGGATCACTGGCAGGTTCCCAGTATGTTCTTAATATTAATTTCTATTTTCTTTTCAGTTTTTTACTTTCATGCATGATTTCCATTTTTAAACAAACTGCTTACAGCAAAATCTCTTTGTACTTCTGTATGAAATGTCTTTATAGATATTTGCTGAACAATTTACAAAATTCAGTTTACAATATTAATGTGTTTAAACTTCTAAAAGATCATTTTTAGTACAATTGTTTCAAAGTGTAGGCACCATTACCCAGATTTTTACCTGCTCACTAAAAGTGTGTTTTAGCACTTCCTTTTCAGATTGATGACTAAATGCCAGATGACTTTATAAAGTCCTGTTAAATTAAATTTTCACAGTTACTAACATCTTTACATGCATGCAAAGTTTTAATTTGCAAACTAAAAGTGTCCAGCAGATGGCACTAATAGATAATGGAAATGGACACATTACATTCTGAGAACTTGGATTATATGAAATCAGTCACTTGTAACTAGCCATGTGATTATTAAACGCTCATTTTGTATAATATGTTCAATGTTATACATTTCATTTATGGTTAACAATTCAGTTATTTAATCTGAAATATTTGGGCTGGTTAGCCCTTTTCAGACAGATATCTAAATGAAGTAACCTATACTTGAATATTGAATTTGATGATTACCACTTGACTCAAGCTGTCTGGTCTTGTTGTCTGTGCATTCGTGACATCGAGGCAAATTTTGTTCTGGTGTGATTTTGTCTCTGCTAGGGTTGCCTCTGTTGTCAAATCTGGTTTTTCATCAACTCGATCTCAAGGCATCGTCATGAACAAGATGTTTGTTTGGGAAACATCAGGGTTTCATCTTTGCTTTTTGCAGATGATGTGGTTGTATTTTGACCTTCAGTTTGAGGTGAAAATGTTCACAGCAAATGAGAGACAGGTGAGATGAAATCCAACTCCTCTGAGTCTGAGGCCATGATTCCTTGTGGTTTAAGTATTGTGGTGTGGTGTTCTTCAATTTGTTTTGGTCACACCTAAATAATTCAGATCATCCAACAAATTTTAAAATCAGATTTTACAAAGATCACACAAGGATATCTAAAATGCTGTTTTTAAATTATTATTTTCATTTAATTTTAAAAAATACTATCCAAACACTTTATTTGAACCTGAATGATGAGGGGAAATAGGATAAAATATTTCAAACAAGAAAAAGAAATAACACTAAATACTAACATGACATTAAACAATTTTCACAGTAGGCTTTCTTGGTGATTGTGAAGATTTAGTAGTATTGCACAGTAAGTAAAACTGCTAGTTTGAATTCAGACTGTCCCTGCATTTATTTACCGAGTTTTTTTCTACAAGATACCAAACCCATCACTACCCATTTTATGTTCTTTGCTTTCCTCAGTCAATTTCAGATAACAGTTTTCACTAAATAAACATTACCCTCCAAACACTGGGCATCTCAGGACATCTTTTTGTGGCTTATTAAGATTGGCCAGTCCTCTTCTTTATTTGGCCCAGAAAATACAGCAAAACCTGCACGTTTATAGCCTAAAGCTTCCATCCAAACTTTTCCTAAACAATTCTCGGAAAATCAAGCTTGGTTTGTTAAGCAGACAAATTGACATTTAGACCTCTATCGGTTAATTTAAGGAGATCTCACATTTCCTTTAATAAAAAAAAAATAATAATAAATGAAACATGAAAGGTATTGACTATCCTGTATATTTAACAGTAATAGCTCTGGGACAGCTGGCTTCAGTTAAGTTAAAATTGGCTTCAAGATAAACACCTCTTTAGTGTTTAAATTAAAGAACATTGTCTGTGGTGTTTTATTGTAGAGGTCACCTGGAATTATGTCCTTTGCTCACAGGAGCAATTTATTCATCTATTTATATAGAGAAAGCATTTATATGTTCTGATAATTAGATTTTTTTTCCCCCAATTCAGCACTAGGAATGTAACTGCTATTCTACTGTGAGTCCAAAGTTTCAGTTACCTTTATTTAACAAGCTATATGATCGCAGTACTGCTCCACATATGGCAGGATATAGGAGTGGGATGATTATCCTTCTTACCTAGACAATGTGAATTTAAGCTCCGTGTCAATGAGATGGTTCAGTAGATCAAGGCTCTGCGGTTGTGGGAATTTATGGGGCATTTCAGTTTTCATGGGCCTCTGTGACTTCAGCATCATTATCACAAAACGGCAGCGAGACGGTGGTGCAGGAGGTGAAGGTTAGGGCATCAGTGCCGTTTATTTCCCCCTACCTATTCGCTTCACTGTATTTCATTGTTCAGTGACATGGTAATATTTTTATGTGAAATAAGATCTTGATTGTGACTAGCAAGCATAAATTGAATGTAAGGTATGTTTGAAGGTTCACTTAATAGAAATCAAGAATTTAAATATAATACATAAGTTAATATAAAATATTGGGATTGATACCATCCAACAATATTTGTGAAATGCTTACTGAATATTTCAGAATTTACAGTGCTACAAGTTCAAATAAAAGGTTTTAGACAGGTAAAATGTTTGCTGTAAGTTCTTTTTGTGACTTCACTTTGTGTAAATCCAGATTAGTTGGACATGGGGGCTTAAGTTTATAGCATCCAAAAGAGTTCAGACAAAACTGGGTTTCTGGCATCCTAAAATATTCAAAAAGTAAAAGAAATGTCATGGAGGATTATGTGAAAGCTGTTTCTAAAATCTGTTAGCTGTCATGTTTGCATTGGGCAGTTTTATAAAAAATATTTATTTTGGAGGTGGTGCAACGCCAAAGATCTTCCAGTATGAGAGAACAGTGCATGTAAAGCATCTTCAGTCTGGGTATAACTGTATTTTTACAAAATAAAAAAAAATCTTATTCCCTTAATCCACTGCCTTTGTTTACTACACCTCTGTTCTTTTCTATGAGGTGTCTACCCTCCATAAAAAATAAAAAAACAATTCTTCACATGTTTTGTTCTCAGGGTGCTTCACACAGGAAGATCATTAGTAGTGCAGCACCTCTTACATCCATTTCCAAGCATATAATCAACAACTTCTGTGTCAATATGCTCTCAATTTAAAGATAAAGGTTCATAAAATAGCAGTCTTATAATAATAATTTTGAGATTGAAGTTCTTTAAGGCTGAAGTAGCAGTTTGTGTTGATTTGGGCTCTCCCAGGCTGGACATACACAGACATACTTGACGTACATGGAAATAACGGCACAACTTCAAACAGAAATAGACCATTGAAATAGCAAAGCATCCAAAAGGTATGTATATACAAAATGCGATGTGTCATGGGAAATGAACACAGATATTACTCACAAAACACTATTCTGTTTTTAGCAAATAGGGGAGGGAAACATGAAAATACTAAGGTTTGCAATCCTAGATTGTAAAAATAAAAAATGTTTGAAGGGATATAAAAGCGATGTGCATTCAGATCACACTGCAAGATGTACCTTTATTTAAGTAGTTTAGCAAAATGGGTCACATTTTCACTGTTTTCTGTGTTTGTGGAGTATACTCTGTGCTGTGCCTTGACATAATGAATTCATTATGATTATAAAATATAACTTGACAAAATGCATTCAGACAAAATTACTCACTACGTTAAAAGAGCAATATCTCACCAGGATATTGCTCTTATGGTGTATAGGCATAAAGCACTATATCAGTATAAAGCCTGTACACCAGAAGTACATTTGATTTGACTGTAATGATGGAGTACACTGAAAGAATGAAGGAATGTATTCATTTGTATTCAGTGCTTGAAGTTCTACATTGATTATAGTTGTAAATCCATTACGATGTCACAGGGGCTGCGCTCCAGAACTCCTAAAAGAAAAACAGTCTGTCAATTCTCTATGTGTTGAATTACCATTTTCAATTCAGCCAAAATAAACTTGATGATCAAAGCAATTAACAATGCAATCAATTGTATTTCCAAGTGCTGTGTTGAAACTTTACTTGGTCTCTCTTTGGGATTCTGGACCTTCCCTCCTGATGACCCCTCAAGGTGAACCCTTGTATGGTTTGTCACCCTATGAATACCAAATATGGTTAAATTAAACATTTTCTTGTCTCACTTCTCTTTAATCAGTTTTTTTTTAACAAGCTCTCTGACTTGAGTAGTCCCAGAGCTCCACTGTTCCACTGACTGGCATCATAAAGCACATAGCCATGGTTTCTCTTCTGAAAAATAATGTAAACTACACGTCCCACTGGCCATTTTTTGCTTTTTGATTGCCTTAAGCAGTTATTATCCACCACAGTGCTACAAATCAATTCTGTCAACTGTCGTCAGGTATTATAGATATTTGTGATGTGTCTTTGTTTCTCATTTTAAACATTTTTGATTTTAAGATTTACAGGATATTCTCTACCCAGTTTCTCTGGATTCTCTATCTCAATGCACTGTGGTAAGTTCCCCATTCCACAAAGGACTGTTGCAGAGAAAGGTGTGATTACCATTCATGCTTCTATCCCACTTAGGTCAGTTCTATTTATTTATACTGCACCAACTCACAACACATGTTGTCTCAAGGCAGAAAAAATGTCAGTTTAGAATTTCTGGTCAAAGATGAAATTGGTATGTGTAGAAAACGCAGAGCACCCAGGAAAAATATGCAGACTGAACATCAAAAAGGAAATTTGAAAGAGTCCTTGCTGAGAGGCAGCCGTGCTGACTAACACACCACTTTGCACCCCATGCTTCCATCCATCTTGTGTCTTCCAAATATCTGATATGAGGGTTTAGATTGTGGAACCCAGAAGTCCTTCTCCCTTCAGCCATGCTTCAGCTCATTTTGGAGGATCCTTTAGTGCCTAGATGCATCTAAAGTCCCTTTAGTAACCTCTGGGTCCTTCCTGGATCAGTGAGACATCTTAACATTTTAAGGACAAGCCCTGGTAACTATTTTTCAAACAGCACCATAAAATATGAATAGTAAAAATAATAACATATTGCAGCTCTACTATTGAATTATTCTGGTATATTTTCCAAAATTGTAAAAACTGCACCACAAACGTACAGCTGAAAATACAAAAGAGTCAGCGGAGGTGAACTCTGCCAGCAGCTCATTACAGTCAAGAAAAAAGGATCAGATGCTTTCGGAATAAGTTTTGACTATTCAGTTATAACTGCATGTGCTTAACTTGTTATGATTATCTTTGAACAACATGATTAAGATTTTTTTTTTTAGTGGAAGAAGAACCAAATGTTGAATTACAAAGATTAAATTTCATGTCGTCCTATGATAATACTATGATAATGAAGCTAATGGCACCACCTGATTCCCACCCACATCTAGACAGCTGGCATCCTGCAGGCACAGCAGTTTGTCAGAACCTTTTCAACATGCTGTTTACATATTAATATTCTGTTGGCAGTAAGAGCTGCCAGTTTGTCTGGAAAACACCTACAGTGGAACATAGGAGAGAAAATGTAGATAGACGTCCATGCGTCCTATCGTCCGTCTGTCCGTTCAGGATCAGCTTTGCTTCCTACCTTCAGTTGTCCACAGAGGATAAACTAGCCTACTCTTCAGTTTGTCATAAATCCAACAAAGAGACACAGGACTGACATGCATGCACAAACACTCGCTCACCTAAGGGCAACTTAGAGTGGGCAGTTTTTTCCTAATATGCATGTTCTAAGATAGAGAAAAGAGGGAACGTACCAAGAGAAAACCCACTCATGCACCTGGAGAAGAAGCAAACACAACACTGAAATGCTTGGGTTGGATTTAAACCTAGAAGGCGACCAGCCTGTTACTCTGATGTGTTAAAGGAGGCCAGATGGCCTTCATCACATCCGCATAGCTGGGCCTGGTGTCTCTGTTTGTCCTCTTGACAAGACTCCAAAGGTTTTCTGAGTGGTGTAGGTCAGGCCAGTTTTATGGCCAATCAAGCAAAGTGGTACAATGGTCAATAAAACAGGTATCAGAATCTTTAGCAGTGTGGAAAGGTGCCAAATTCTACTGGAAAATTTAGTTTGAATCTCCTCAAGGCTTATCAGTCATAGTTATAGTGTCTATTCTCTTACTATGACTGTATTTAAATTTTGTGATTTTAACATAAAAATAATCTGGCTTTTACCATGCTGTATAATTAGGTAAGTCTAACTAAAAAAACAAAAACAAACATATAATCTAGATTTAATTATGTAATCATTTACTGAATTATTATGAAGCCACATTTTCAACTTAAAAACCCTTGTTTCTCAGATGTTTCAAACCCAAGAGGCAGTCATCTCCAAAATGGCACTGAATTATATTAGTCCAGTGCTTTTAGAGTTTACATGAAACTGTAAACTCTGCTATCAGCTCTTTACATTTCCAAAGAAAATAATTCACCTTGATGATTGATTTAAAAAATCTTTCAAATTAGTACTGTAAATGAATACGCATTTAGCATTTGTCTTAAATCATTTACACTGTAGTGTTTCTAGACATTTGCTTTATTTTTCTTCTTTCATCATTCAATTAAAATGACAGGAAGTCTGCCTTAAAATAATCTGTTAGATTAAAAGCTTTTTATTAGCTTTAAAAAGAAAATGTATATAAAAACCAAAGAAAACTTCTTGATGTAATGTTCCTGAAGCAACAGTTATTCAATAACATTCCAACTTTATTAAGACCCCAGCGAGTTACTTGAAGCAACTTCTATTGCTCAGATTCCAACAGATGGCAAGCTGTTTATTGCATAGCTTGATGCTGCACATAGAGAACCTCTCAATTCCTCCACCACTTCCACACAGAACAACCCTTTTTGTGCTATTTTGTCCATGTCATTTTAAATTTACCCTAACAATTGCAGACAGTTTGTTTTAATTAGGTCTGAAGGTACGGTGCAGAATAAATCAAACGGCAGACATAACATCCCAGAGCAGGCTATTTAAAGATGAACCACAGAGAGTGAGAGTCAGTTTAGATGAATGAGTATAAAATACATGCTTAGCCCCGTTTCTGCCATCAATCCATGGGCCTGCGTGTGGCCTCATTCGAGCAGGGAAGCCTCTGCCACACAAAAAGCAGCCCCTCATGCAGCAAATCAAGGAATCGTTTCTGACTGTACACATTCATCCAAAGTAACAGCATGGTAATGCACCCTCGGGGATTCATAAGTTTAGGTTCTTTGTTCCAGATCATTTAACACCATCCTTGTAGAGCACATCACTAGAGCTTTGAAGGATCTACAAAATCTCAGGAAATATGATCAATAACAGAGAAATCTTTAGAAAATATCCTTTAGTCCTGTGTTGAAATCATCTTGGGAAGGATTTTGTAAGGTAAGGAAAGATGGATTTAATCCTAATGTATCCCAAAATATTGGGATAAATACAAGCAGGCGACAGTGCTGCCTAGTCATCAAACCTTAAGCAAATTGGATTTTGAGCCGCTCCAGTCTTCCTCCAAACTATGGGACTTTGTTTTCCAAATGATGAACTTTGAGAAGAAAAGACTTTGAATTGACAACTATCAAGAAAACAAGCATTGCCATAACTGTGTAGAACATAATATCTCCGTTTTGAATTTTTACATAATTTTCTAATTTGCTGAAAAATCTAATTTTAGGTTTCTGCTGGCTGAAGGTCATAGTAATATCCTCACTGATAAAATTGTCCAAATTGTCCAAAATTCCAGATACTAAAATAGTTTGTGCTTTCCTCAAATGTAGATATCAAAATATTTGTACAGTCTGTCATGTCATGTTTATGTAACTGACAATAATTTCACAAAAATTATCAGCAGAATTGGAAGTTTGCCTTTTTTAGTGATCTACAATGTCACAAAAAGAACGTTATTGGGCTTCTGACACTGTATTTAGTGACAAATTTGCAATTTGAAAAAATCCTAAAAGTTTTTGTTCATGAGGAAAAATAGTTCCAAAATTGTTCTGATAAAGTTACATATAAAAACATGTAAGGTATATTTTTTGTCGAGTGTGTAGATGTGTGTTTAGGGTGATAGAAAGAGGAGTCATCCTAAGCTCATTCATATTGAAAATTAATTAAAGCTTGGTCCAGATGAAACTACTTCTTCAACATGCCTGTCTGTTAATCATGTAGCTTCTAATTCATATTTAAAATTCAGGACACAAACAGATTTTCTAGAATTTTACCAATCTAGAATAAAACTGAAGGATAAAGAGGAACCTACTATGCTTGGACTCGACAGACTAAATGCTTAAGAGGATTAAATTACACTGCATGCAAAAAGAGGATTTAAAAACAGGAACTCATGTTATTCATGTAATTTCAAAATCAAAAAGTATTTCATACATAATGTGTGCAAATGTTAATGTTTCTTTTTAAGATACAAATTTTTCCCCAAAGAGGTTTTTTGTTTGACTCTTCTGTTCTGCAATGATAAGATAAGAGCTTATTGTGAGCGGGATGACTTTTGTGGACTGTGCCCACAGGGTACAGTGGGGATCAGTTTCTTCACTTTTGTCAGACTTACAAGGCCTCCTTAGAGGTCATGCTGTGATTCCCACATAGCCCAGGGTACGGTTCTCAAATTTCAAGGGTAAGGAGAAAATCCATTTGCCAGCTCACTATTTGTGATTGCACAGAAATGTTCCCCTGTCTCAATATCCAATTACTAAATTATGATGGATTTTAAGCATTATTTTCTGCAAGGCATTACTCAAGACAGTCTATCACAATTTACATAGCTTAACGAAGCACTGAGCTTTTAATAATGAGAAGGAGTGGAATAGAGGGAGCTGATGTTTATTTGAACTGGCTGGGCTTTTGCTGGTAATGATTATGAAGTGTGCACTGGGAGCGGTGTCTATGAGCGGAGAGGGGGAGCTGTGCTGCGTGAAGCAGGCAGATGGTTGGCCGGACAGTCTGTTGATAATGGCGGCATTAGTCTATTGGGAAGCAACATTATGCTCAAGGTCAATGGGAGCTGAAGAATGGAGGAACATTATGACTTGCGTCTTGTGTCCTGGAACGAGATTTCCCTGCAAGGATGTTGCGATGTTTAATGTGACCCCTGTAATCTGCACAACACTTCCAAATTAATCCCCAAATTTCAAAATGGCAATTTGTGTCACTGAAGCAGTGACAATAGACCATAAAAGGTGTATTATTTTATTCTTGCTTTATTGGTATGTCTTGCAGCGAGTATCCAAGTTTTTAAGGTTCAGTAATCAGCTTTCGATTTACCTCTGATCACCCAGTTTTCTTACACTGCTTACACAGATCATTACACTTTATTCACATGCATATTTGCTAATGTGCTGTGCATAAAACAACTACTTGTTCACTTACTTTTAGAATTTTAATTGTTAAAAAATAAAACGAAATGTGTATTTTGTGTGTGAGAACATTTATGCATACCAAAAATCCTTGAGTGCCCTGAAAATACATTCATACTCTTGAGCTTTTTCATATCTTAGAGCCACAAATTTTAAAGTATTTTTTTTTTTTTTTTTTGTTGGAGGTGGCGGTTTATGTGATAGACCAACACAACATTCTCAAATTAGGATTCTTGTTGGGGGGACACATGAACAATTTGTTTAGTTCAATCTTATAATATATATTTTCAAAAACTAATAAATAAAAGTTCAGAGAAAAAAATACGGAGGAAAAAAAACTCAGATGAACCAGAAATTATGTAAATACAACATAGAATCAAGCAAGGAATGGAAAAAAAGAACATTTGCTTAAACACCAGAGAGGAGTTATTGCTGGAATGTCAAACGGGTGAGTTAATTAACACGGTGCATGTCAGCTTGGGTGTTGAAGGAAAGTGAATAATGAACACAGACTGAATACACAGTGGAACTAAACAGGACACAGAAGAGTCGTCTAAATAAAAATCTAAACACAAACACTAACATAAGACCCTGAACCTATACACAAAAAACACAACATTGTTAAAATTGAGGTTATAAAATAAAGAAGTGAAACACATACAGAGTCCTTTCCCCCTTGTAAACAATAAAGCCCAAAAAGTAATCAAAAAAAAAAGAAAGAAAGTAAGTTCAAGGACCTTGACAAAGGCAAGGCACAAACCTTATAAATGGTTTATAAAGCCTTTAAAAAAAATAAAAGTCTTAAAGATGTTTTGTGAGAGTCCCTCTGATGGCTGGATTAACTTTGTACATTTTCCCATTTACTCTAAAAACATTCCCACAGCTTGATGCCACCATTGAGCTCAAGCCCTCTTTCACAAAGGCAGCAGAATACGTCATACGAGACAAGAGAATTAGGGGTGTCAGAGTAAAGGGGGCTGAATACAAATGCATGCCACACTTTTCAGTTGTTTTCTAAACAGCTGAAAAGTGTGAATATGTATAATTTTCCTTTCCCTTCACAACTATGCACTAAATTGTTCTGGTCTATCACATAATATACCCAAGAAACACATTGTGTTTTGCAGTTATATGTGACATATAGGATTTTTTTTTATAGTATTAAACTCCTAAATAACACTTCAATTTTTTGTGTCATGAATACTTAAGATGATTTGATTATTTAATCAAGTACAATTTATCATCAAGGAAAATTCTATTTGGCTCCAAAGGTACGGATCCCAAAAGTTCCTGACTCAAAGCTTCAAGCAAGCACCTTATATTCACTTTTAACTGAACATAAGATTCAGTACTTTCTCTACTTTGTCAAAGCTGTCAAAGCAAATAAAATCCAAAACTACCTGAAAGGCAGCCTGCTGACATCTCTAATAATATTGAACCCCTTGAAACGGGCAGAAAATCGCGTCAATTTTTATTTTTATTTTTCTAATACTAATTAAATGATTGGAAGTGGGAGGCTAGAGCAATCTTTCTAAAATTAGGCACGTTGCATACATATGTTACACGGCAGGCTGAGCAAGATTTAGTGTTCCATTGTATAACAATTGCAGTGCAGCTTTAGCCTAAGCACTGTCAATCAAAACATGCCCCTTTCACTCACCGAAGATGTAAAGACTGATATTATGACTGCAGGTAAAATCTCTGTAATTCCCAAGTAAAAATCTTTGATCTTGAGTTTTCTTTTCACACAACAAATCTAGTCACAACAAAATTACAATTTTCATGTTGTTCATGTTTTTAATTCGCACTTTGTCCCTCTTTTTTTTCTTTATTTTTTTTTATTTTTATTTTTTTACAGTGGCATAGTTGAAAAATGAATATTCAGTACTGAGAGATAAAGCAGACCTCAGACACCCTCCATAAAAAGCAAAGTAATTACAGCAATTCAATCTTTGTACAAAATGACTATTTATAGCATCATACGGAACCAATATAATAACATGTATGGTCATTGGGAATGTGGTTCGATTTTGTTGATACAATGATTATATACAATTTGAGGATGTTTGATTCACCAGGTCCTCAACATGTCATGTCATGTACTGTTTGCAGCAAACTCAAAGGCCATAACGGTGATCCTTGTACTGTTCTTTATGACAAATTACAGAATTATAAAATGGAAAAGGTAATGTCAGACAACTACTTCAGTTTTAACAACAATAATACTAATTAATATAGTATCATATAATAAATCTGAATCAGTCATAATAATAAATACATATAGTCATCTTTTTTTTTTTCAATTGTAAGTAATTCATTAGAATCCCTGTTTGAAGAAACCTTCAAAAGTGTGAAAACACTCATCAGCATGACAGGAATGAAATGCATTCCTTTTCCCTTTTCTGAAAACATCTGGTGTGCTGTGAAAAAGTATTTTCCCCTTTTCAGATCTTCTCTATTTTTGCTTTGTTGACACACTGGAATGTTCCAGATCATCGAACAACTTTTTAAAGGTAAGCTGAGTAAATACAAACTCAGCGTAACTGCATTTGGATTTAAGTCCAGACTTTGACTAGGCCACTCCAAAAGGAGATTTTTATAGTAACAAACTGATGTCTGAATATTCTCCTTGAGGATTTTCTACCATGCTAGAGAGTCAGCTTCATGGTTCCCTAGAGTAAGTCATCCTTGTCTGGAAGCAGCCAGAGTCCATCACAATGCGGTAGTGCTCCACTTTTTATAGTCCAATAAAGATTTTCCCAAAGGATTCCATGATAACCAAGCTAGTTTTTGGCAAATATGAAACTGGTATTTGCCTTTGTGTTATTCTTTTTCTTTTTGTCAGAATGGATTTCTGTCTTTTGATCCCATTACTATTCAATAAGTATTTCTCTTTTTGATCCTATTATTGCTGAATCATGAAGACCAATCTTAACTAAGTGCAGCCTGCAGTACTTTAGATGTTCTTCTGTGACTTCCTGGATTAGCTGTAGATGTGGTCTTTGAGTAATATTGTTTGGCTGACCACTCCTGGATGGGTTCACCACTGTTCCACATTTTCTCCCAGTGAAAGATAAAAGCGTTCACTGTGGTTTGTCAGAGTAACAAAGCCTCAAGAACTACTTCGCTACCCTTTGCAGATTGATAGACGTAAATGATTTTGAATTTATGTGGACTGGGTCCTAATGTGTGGCTTTGTGGCACATTTTAGCCTACCTCATTTTGTCAGACAGGTTATTGAAGTTATTTATCAATTCTTTGGCTCTGAAAGTAATCAGACCAGAGTGTGGCAAGTAAAATTGAATTAAAAATGCATTGTGGTCTAATAATATGGGGAATTTTTAAAATATATATATTAATGCCAGGTTGGTTTGGATAGCTTCTAAAAACAATATTTTGTCATCTTTGATGTTATCTTTGTCAAAGTTTAAAATTTGTCTGATCTGAAACATTTGCCATAATAAAATAAATAAAACAAACAAACAGACAAAATCTGTAAGGAAACATATACTGTTTCACAGCTATATACATGGCTTGTGGCAAAACAAACTGGTTAGATAAACATAGAAAAAAGTAATGAGATGTGGAATACATTAAATAGTGTATATGCTAATATACAAAACGTAATGTGCCAGGGATCCCAAGAGTCAACAATATTGTTCACAAATATCCACGTTAGCAAAGTATCTTACAGCAATATCCACACATTAAGCATAGTTGTTGTTCAATAAAATTCAACATAAATAATAAAGTCCCACAAAGTTCACTCATTCAGTTTGGATTTTACATTAAATAGCCAACCAAAAAAACAAATATTCCTGATCCATTATGATGACCAAAATCTTTATTACACGTCAGACTCCATTTCTCCATCTAGACTCATTTTGAATCCTGAGACAAGATACAGTTCTTGTATTTTCCCTCTTTTTTTTTTTTTTTTTTAGTCCTCAGACTTTGTGCTTTAAAATTCCAACTTTCATAGTATAAAATAACAAGATAAAAGACAACTGAAAACTAATAGGTGTAAGAGAATACACCTTCATAAGAGGGAGATGGTATCTTTTTGGGACAATCGGATAGATTGTGCTTGTATGTTTTGTTATATCAAAGTGTCTGTCATGTTATGTCGTACATTATGGCTATGGTAGGATAAAATCCAGGAAACATCCAAGACAATTGCTTAAATCAGAAAGAAAAGTCAGATTGTGTAAATGTTTCATAAACCGATGTGTTTCAGCTATTCTGTTCTCACAGTAAAACACTTTGAAAAACTCAACCTTGACTGTCTTAAAATCAAGCACATCCTCTGTCCCTTCTGTGTTTAAAAATTCTGCAGACAGTTATGTAAGAGAGGAGAGAAACCTGTTAATGCAGTCAATGAAAGAAATGCAGAAAAACGTCTCGTTTAGGCACCAGAAAACTAAAATCTAATCCAACCTTTAGTTTGTATTGATTACAAAAAGAGAACGCTATTTTAAAGTCAAGTTAAACCAAGCATGAGTTTTCTGGAAAAAGATAAATGAGGAGTAAACCCAGATCATGTTGTAACACTGAGGCAGCTTGAAATTGCATGTCTCTTGTTGAACATTGAAACGAAGGAGAGAGAAGCCAGAGGTCTAAATGAAGTACTCCTTCTTTTCCTCTGCATGCACATGGTTTCCCTCAGCATTGATAATAGCCGTGTCAGCGTCAGGGGCATCCTCTGCTCCTTTGGCCTCATGTGTTAGATATGTTCCTGTAAATATATACGCAGACACATCAAAAACCCACCAGTGGAAAACCTCACAGCATCTTTTCATTCAATACAAAAAGAATGCAAGTGACCTCTTTTACCTTTATGTCTAGCCAGATATCTTCCAAGAACTATTATCAAACACAAGGTGATGAAGACCACGACTGCAACAACACCGCCGATTAAAGCGTGGTCAGGTCCACGTTGTCCTAAAGCATTAGGATCTGAAAGAAAACAATGAGAGACGGCATGGATGTGAGGGAACAAAATCAATAGCAAGATGCTACCGTTTAAGAGTTTCTGACATTTAGAAAACTGCTTGGCTGCAGTACGAATGCTGAAAATAATGTCAGAAGTCGATTTTAAGGAGCTTATAATATATTAAATAAATTTAATATTTCTTAAAGACTTAAAAGTCTTGAAAACAGTTGGCCATTCTTTAGAGCATAGTTTTCTGAAACCAAAATGGATTTTTGTCACGTCCACTAAAACAGGTAGGTGCTGTGAGATTAACGTGATGGGATTGGACCCAATGACTCTGTAAGAAACCTCAAAGAGTTTTCTTGATGTAAAAAACTAAAATATTAAATTGGGGATTTGGATGTGTGGTTTTGTATCAAAAACACTGAGCTGCATGGAAACAACTTTGCCTTAGAATTATGAAACAATAGGAATTAACCCTCTGATGCGCAAGTGGGTCCTTTTTGACCCGGTGAGGTCATCTATTTGCAATATCTTTATAATGAAAAGTTTTCATCACTTCATGTTTCAGGTCTTCCTCAAAAAACATGTTACTGATATCATGCAGTTAAAATTTTTAATTTACCTTTTATACATTTGACGAAATGTCATGTTTTATATTACTACCCCATTCTTCCGTGAGTGGGTCAAAAATGACCCGAATTCATTTCCCATGTAATTTAATGGGAATCTTTGTTTCTTACTAACTGTGACTGTCAGGAAAACATTTTTTTTGTGAACCATACACACTGAGTCCTAAATGTTATCCCTGAATAACAATATTTTATACAGCGAGAACGCTTACATATAAATATTATCTTAATTTTTTACCTTACAAATGTATGTGTGCGTGTCAATCCTGAGTACTGTGACAGAGTTATTGTCACAAATCAACATAGTAGCCTTCTTCAAAGTTAGCCAACTCTAGTTATCTAACCAACTGGCTAACATTACTGCCTATACTTAATTGTGCATGTGTATTATTTGTGTGAGTGTCTCTGTGTGTGTCTGACACCCTTGATGAGAAAACCAAGAGAGATTGTTGCATGACATGCAAAACCTGTTGAACATTGTGTTCAGGGTTCTTTCTTTTATCATCTCAATAAATAAAATAAAAATCCACAGCTATATAAATAAATGCATAAATGAATGAGCTGGAAAAAAAATAGAGTGCCTTCTCCGGGTCGGGGAGAAGGTCCTGCCCCAAGTGAAGGAATTCAAGTATCTCGGGATCTTGTTCACGAATGAGATTCCCCCGGAGGAGCTGGAACAAGTGGCTGGGGAGAGCAAAGTCTGGGCCTCCTTACTTAGGCTGCTGCCCCCACAACCCGACCCCGGATAAGCAGAAGAAGATGGGTAGATGGATGGATGGATGCATCCATAAATATGCATTTATTCATGTCTATGGATGAATAAATGCACACACATACATACACTCACATGCCTGATACATATAGAATGATAGAATACAGATAGTACTGATAGCTAGCTTGGTTAGCTAGCTCGTTTCAAGAAATGTGCTCTTTCGCACCCCTTCGCCATGCACACACACACCCACACACACATAATGAATGTTGACATTGTCCATTATTGACATTTGTCATTTTGTTTTAAAAATGTTCTGCAAATTGTCACAAATGTTCTACAAATTGTTCTAAAAACGTTTTAAACAGTGAAGAATGAAAGTATTTCAAACATGAAATAATTCTTGTGTGAAATAAAACACAATAGAAAGTATTATACAAAACATTATTTTGAATCAAAATGGCAAAAGTAGCATAAAAACACATTGATTGTAGCCCGGGTCAAAAAAGACCCAGTCACGGAAGACTGTATAGTCAGTCACTCATGCATCAGAGGGTTAATGGGAAAAAGATCCAGGCTTATTTAAATTTTCATGGACAAATGGCAAGTTGTTTAAGGTAAGCTAACTGCAGAGAGCCTTAAAGAAGAGTGGTAAGACACAGATAAACTATTGTGGATAAAACAAACTTATTTTGTGTGGAGTAGTGAGACTTGCAGAAACAATCAGGTTATGTCAACAATCAGAATGCTGGCAATTTTTTTTTGTGCTTTGAAATACAATTTCTGACACAAATGGTAATTCTCCATGACAGCACTTTTTGAAATCCCTCAACTGTGTGCCAGACCAGATTGTTGGGTGTACAAGCTACTGCTCCTAGACAACATTTTTCCTGGCCTCCTCGTCCACATTGAACAAATTACTATACAAGTCTTCACTTTATGAATATTTTTGCCATTACTACTATCGTTTTGGGTGGACATTGGGCTATATACGATGACTGAGTTAGAAGTGTCAAATTAAACTTTAAATTGCAGTCATAAATGTAATGACTGCAACAGTTCTTCAGAACTCAACTGAAGAAGAATGTTTGCAAAATTGCTGTGTGCCTATTAAACTAGTGACTAAAACAATCAACAAATCTTCCTGAACTGTGCAAATAATTTCAGATACATCCACATATCTCTATAAAAAGCTACCATAAAGAAGAAATATTTTTACATTGCCAGAGTTGAAGGTATTCATTTTTGTTTATTGAAAAATATTTTCAGAAAAGAATGAGCATTTAGGTTTCTGAGCAGAAAACGAGCACAGCATTTTTCAAGCTTCAATATGATGCCCCGGTGTCTGTCCTATTATAAACTGAGTGCCTGTGTCTTTATGGTGCACCTCTTGTGTTCTCATTATCTCAACCTGATAAATAGCCATGGCTCATGCTCAGTTTTGCAAAGTGACCCTGGGAAATGACGGTTGTATTAACAAAACCTGTAAATACAAAAGATTTTTACCATCCCAAAATACGGAACTTGAAAGGATGAAGTCGTGTGTCATGCTTCTTTTTTTAAATCCCATGCATTTTAAATACAATACAGGGACTCATGAGCTACAACGTCAGGTTTTGAGATAATGATCACGTTCCAAAGTAACCTGAGTTTGGTTAGATGTTGATGGGTATAATGATTCGTACCAGTGAATCCACTGTCAGCAGATGGCATAAGCAAATGTCATGTAACATGTTCACATTCGCTCTCATCCCTGAGAAAATTATTGTTTGGCACTTCCTTTCAAAATACAAACTGGAATAGACAACCACATGTACCCAAACATGCTCTGTAAATGTCAACATGTAACCAATAAATCCTTTCTTATTTCTATCCTGACCTAAAAAAAAACAAAAAAAAACAACAAGACTTGAAAGGCAAAATTAAGAAAAAGGCCACAAAAGCAGTAGAATGACATGTAATACATCACAGAAAGCCACAACGGAAAACTAAAGAGTGCCAATACCACAAAACAGCTGATGGGGCAACTTTGCTGGCTCAGTTACCAGTTCGACACAAGGCACTTTTGATTTTTTGTAATTAATGCAATGTTTATTTACACCCACTGTCTGCATGGATAATGTTATGTTAATTTGTCATATATAATTTAGTCTTGTACAATATTCAACCTCAATGTTTTGAAAAACAGAAATTGGACGCATAAGTTTGAATTTGTGATAATTTTTGTCAAATTGGCACAGGTAAAAGCAGATTTCTTTGTGTGGCTTGTTTCTTTCAGCAGGTGTGTAATCTCATCTGAACTCTGGTGTGTAAACAAATAAACTTTGGTCCAAATACAAACATAAATCACAATTTGATTATAATTTACAATGTTGTCGTATTTTTTTTATTTATTTTTTTTATTTAATTTTTTTTTGTCATTTCTTTTATTATTGTTGCATAATTTGTCTCTCTGTGTTCCACATTATAGACCAGTAGGGCTGGCTTCAAAACAGACCATCACCATGGTACTAACATCACCACATTTGACAGTGTTATTAGGCTGTAAATCTTTCTTTAACTCCTAAATCTTTCTCATCATCTCATCTCATCTCATCTCATCAAATAGCTAATTTCTATTAATTATAACCATAAAACTTTACTCTACAGGACTTCTGACTTGTCTATGTAAGCCACTGTAGATTTCATTTGCACGTAATTAAAATTATGGTGCAGGAGCTTCTTTCTTGATTGGCATCCTCTCAGTCCAAAGCAATGTTAAACTTGATTCATCGTTGAAAGCAACACTCCTGCAGTTTTTAGTTTAAGGTGCCTTGAGCCTGAGTAGCTCCCGGAGTGTTCTTAAACATCCTCACCTTGTATCTGAGGATGAGAGTTTGGATCAGGTGATAAAAAACTTCACATAAGTGGGTGCACCAATAAGACATTGATCCCAAACACATAAAAAACTGGTTTTGGAATGGATCAGACATCTAGTATTGCTTGATCTCATGTCCAAAAGTAATATGGCATTCTCCAAGAATTGAATTTTTGTTCCTCAATTTAAATATTAAAATTATTTTTAACATCAGGATGTCATGTAACTTCTAACTGATATTTTAAGGATGTTCTAGCAGTATGAAAATGCCTTTGTTAATTCATGATATTATTGAAAGGATTACAATGTAAAAGTGATATTAATATACTGCTTAATTTTTCAGTTAACTTGATTAGATAGCTCACTCATTTTGTTATTTAAAAGACATTTGAAAAGCATTTCCTTAAAATACCGCCTTTCAGAACGATGTTACTTAGCAACGGAAATTATGGTGCTATTACATTTCCTCAAGTACTTTTCATAGCACTCCATTGACAATAAAGCTTGGCTAATTGCTTTACAATGTATATTAAGCACCAAGCAAGCAGTACTAATGTGACAGTCTGAGGCGTCAAAAATTTCTTGGCGTCGATCTAACATGAGCAGCATTCCATCTGAGAACAGTGAGTCACTGCTGTTGATTTGGCATATGCCACTAAATCTCATTCTAGAGTCGCGGATGATCACAAAAGAGTCGACATATGCTACTACAGCAGGAGTGGCATGACACCAGCCACTTTTGGTTCTATGCATCTCTTGGAAAACTGCAGTCACTTTGGTTTAGCCGCTCATAAAGACACCAGCAAATCACCTTGCAATATTTTGGCTGATCTGATGTTGAGTGGCATTGAGAAAACAACCCTTTTGTTGTACTAATTTTACTGCTCATTTAGTTTAAACCTACAGCACTCATATCTGATGTGATTAAGGGATAAATGTCGTATCAAGTAGATTTATACTAAAAGAAACTAACGCATAGTCAACAGAAATATCTCTGCAAAATTAATATCATGAACAAACTCCACAAATAATTTATAGATTTCCTTTCCATTTTTGTATTCTCAGTGATACACTTAAAAACACTAGTACATAAAGGTCCACTTTTTCCTCTCTGAGGTATAACTTAGTATGAAAAAGGCAAACCAAAATACCAACATGTTGTGTTATAACTTATGCAGTCCGTGGTATGAATAGAGAGAAAGTGTCTAGTGTCAGCAGAGCGAGCATCCATGCATGTTGATGATTTGGCTCATGCAGGGTGAGGCCATGATGTGTCCTGACCCAGAGCCAGTTCCAGCATCACACACACTAATTCTGGCTTGCAATGATCATCCATTGGGATATTTACCTGTTGTAGGCCCTGGAAAGTCTTTGGCTGTTGCCATGGTTGTAGACAGTGACAGCAGTAGGAAAAGATGAGGGGAACAACACCATGATATAAAAGGTGACCACAAGTTTCAAAGCAAGACGTAATAGCTTAGCATGATCTTGGGTTTTGTTTAATTGAGTGCAAAAGTGACAAGAAGGAAAGCTTGCTGTCGTGCTGAGCTAGAATGAAGAAAAATGACCCCCTAGGTGAGCAACAGAAGATAATGTTATATACATGTTCTTACATAACTCAAAGTGCATGTTTAGTATTCTACCCAACATAAGCAATGAGGAATTAAATTCACGAGTTTCCCCTTCTCTTCGTGGAATACGTAAAGCCTGTGTACACTCCAAAAGAAACAAGAAATTTGTTTACCCATTCAAAGGCAAGAGACACGAGACACTCAATTAAAATACACCAAGGAAGGCAAAGTCAATCATTTACCGCACACAAATTTCTGACCAATTGCCCAATGATTGTCAACAGTAAAACTAACTGCCCGGGGCAACAACAGTAAAAATAACTGCCATGCTTATGTGTCAAGAACAAACTGTGAGAACTTCCAAACCATGCTAATGTCATATCTTACAGCTCTGTGAGAAAGGATACATTTCTTGGTTCTTGCGGAATGCACAGGCCTTTAATCTCTTAGGAAATTATTAGATAATAAAATATTTCTTGATAATAACGTGCAGGTCTTATTTGTTTGCTTTCTTTTTATGTAACAACAGCATTTCACCGACTAAGTAGTGGGCACAAGCTAGTGCTAGACGTAGCTGCTGTTAGTAGTAGCTAGAGCTAACAGTAAAACTTTGGACAAAGAATTGGTTATAAAGTTTATGTAAACAGGTAATATTTTTTACATTGTGAATTACCTTCTTCTGTGAATAGTCCTAGGAAGAATCTCTTTGAGTTAGGGTATAGAATGGTGCTGCTCTTGAACTGAATTTCTATTCCTTTGTTAGAATTTTTACATTTGAATTGTCTCATCTTTCTCTTATTATTTCTTCTTGATAAAGTAGTTACGTAGGCCTGCTTTTCTTCACTGGTGGCCTTGTGTCCAGTTTGACACTCAGATAACATACAGTTAGCCATGCACATGGTTAGCCATCACCTCTTTTTCTGGACCTGGTGTGGCTCTTTCTATGTCCACTACCTTCTAAGGTTTTTTATTTCATTGCTATTTAAATTGTTGGAGTAGACATTTTTCTAGTCAGTTCTGTAACTTTCCTCTATCTTCAAATTCAACTACATAGGGATTTAGTCTTTTCTCCTCCAGGTATCTACAAAACAAGGCATTAAGTTTCTAGTACATCACCCATCTACATGTAGCCCTGCATCTTTGGCGATTTTTTTTTTTCAAAGATAAATTCATAGTCGCTGCCCACTGACTTTGTACAGGATGTACAAATTCTTGTACATCCTGTACAAGAATTTTTATACTAAATTGACAATAACACCTCTGAAACTAATTTATTGGTTTTGCAAGAGCTCCACAAATCCAACTTTGCATTATGCTAAGCAAAAGGGCAGAGCCTTCACCACACAGCCACTACAGAAAGGATATCTATCTTATGCTCCCTGGAAAGTAACCATTCAGTGTGAAAACAGAACAGCTTTACAATCCCAGCATTACTCTCTAGATTATAGTATCTTATCATGACTTTTTCTTTTTCAAATTTCGCAATTTTATATTTCATATAAGTCTTTGGTGATAGAAGTCTTTGGTGATAGGGTGATGTAATATATACATATTTATTTTAATATCAAAGCAACATTTTTAAATCTTTGCATGTTCAGTGCTGTAGTCCACATGCAGCATCTTTAAACACAGCATTAAGCTCATCCTGCAGTGTTGATCTATTTGTTAATACCCTCTGAGCCATTTTGTAGAACTTTCTTGCCTTGATGTTCTCTTTAGGCAGGCTTTTACGTCTTATCATACATATCATTTAAATACTGGGTTGCGACTGAATGTCTGGGATCTCCAAGGCTGATCAGAAAAGCAACAGGACAGAGCAAATCCTTGCTGTATGCGGTGATAATTTGTGCAGAAAGCAGCTTTCACTGGGTCTCTGGTTCTCTTCTAAAGTCCAACTCAGAACTGGATTACAGCTCTCAGTGTATAATGATTTTTTATTTTATTTATTTATTTTTTTGCATAGCAGCACACATATCTTAGTCTTCCTTAGTCATAGGCAGAGAACAGATTCATCACTCTATTTTTATGGTTTTGAGTGACTGTTCAGTCGATCTGTGCCTGGGGCTCGGTACCTGCTTATTTGTTGGAATGTGCTGCATATGTTTTAGGTCATATGCCTACTTATCATTGTCTCTATAACATATCTTTAGCAAAAAAGCTTTGATGTGCTGAGGACATTCCAACTTGACTTTTTTTTCCCTAATAATTAAGTTTCAACATTGGGGACTATGAACTATATTCTAAAGCTGGCATGCCTTCCTGGAATGTAAGGCCACAAACACACTGGATGACTCTGATTTACAAGGCTCTTATTGGCATGGATACTACTTATTTATGCACATTTCTTCTGATAAATAAAAGTTGTTAGGACATTCTGTGTCTCTATGTTTCTATTGTGTGGGGGCGCAGGCATTCAGTTTCTCTGAAAGAATGGAAATCCATTGACTGGACTTTATAAATTTTTAACGTTTGTTTTGTCACTGTTGCTTATTTGTCCTGCCCACCATTAAACTACCATATGTTGCAAAACTATTCTTAGCACTTAAACCTTTGTCACAATTTTGCAGATTATAACCAAAAATGTTATTTGAATAACATCTAGTGACGATCTACTGTAAGGTAGAAAAAATAGAAATAGAAAATGTGGCATGTATTTATTTGGCTCCCTGGTAGAATGAGGTTTTTTTGCATTTATAGCTACAATTGTTTTGAGATCAGATTTATACATTTAACGTTTAAACCCTTTTCCCCATTCTTCTTTGCAAATCAATTTAAGCTGAAACAGTATTAATAGTATTTGTGGAAACCAAATTTGTGTCTTACCATAGATTCTCTTTGTATTTTTACAAAATGGATTGAACAGCCATCCTTAGCATGGCTAAAGGTTAAGATATTCTTTGACAATGTTGGACATAATTGTTTTTAGATTTACTACAGGTTCCTCATTCCAAACATATAAGCCATTTTTCTGGGGTTGTTAAACAGCTTTTCCAACATTTTGATTTTCTTTGCTGCAGTTGATTCAATTTTGCAAATAATTTCAAATGGTTAAAGTAGCCTTGCAAATGTTCCTTCACCGTGTTTGACAAATCCTAATGACAAACAGAATTCATTTCACTAAAAGCATCAGATAAAAACAAAACCTTTGGTTGTTTACTAGTAAATGTTTGTTCCAAACAAAGTTTATAATTTGTTTATCAAAATGAACTGCATCTGAAATCTTTCTCATTATTTATGTTTTCCCATTATAAGACAAAAGCTGTTTTGACTGTCAAGGTAAGCATTTATCATATTTTACCTGCAGAGTGCTCTTGTGGATCAAAATGAAAAAGTCATGCATAATCACTACTACACTAATAACATTCAGAGATATAAACCAAAGCTTGCACATGGATTATATGACTTTGGCAATCACTGAAGCACAAGTGCATGCTTATTGATTTGTTGAACAGGTAGAAACCCTTCAGCATAAGAACACTCCAAACAGCTTGAGTTTTCTATTTTCCGCCTCTGCAAATATATTTCTATTTGTGCAGTCATTTGTGAATATTAAATAAATAATGTGATAACTTGCTCCTGTAATATCTGAACTAATCTGGAACAGTGTAACAAAACAGTTCTGTGTATGAAACGGGAAAGCAAAAAGGAGAGCACGTTGAATTCATCATCTGAAACAAGTCTATTTTCTAGCTCATAGCTTGGTTGTTAGCTCATCAATCATCAAGTGTGTGCTCAGTATCATGTTTGTGAGTGCATGAAGAGTTGGGGCTTTGGGGTGGGTGTAAGTGTCCATGTTAATGCCGCTCTGAGTAAACTGATGATGGAGTCTCTGCATTACAGAAATTAAAAATTGACAAAGGGAAGGTTGGTAATGCTTTGAAAATGTAAAATTACTGGAGTCAATTTTATAGGTTAGCACAAAAAAAGAAATCTTTAATTTTATTTTTGCTTGTTTTTGTATTAAATAATGTTAATTCCAGAGAATTAGCATTATTCATTCTTATAATGTTAAAGCAGTAGTTTTCAAATGGTCATTTGATTTATTAGAAAAAACAGCCTTGCCCTAAGTAAAACATTTCCCCCTTGAGTTTTCACATTCAGTTCAATTATTAGCTGATCTGTAGAAATCCTTTAAGTAGTGCCTGAGAATATGAAGTAGTCTAAAATGAGACATCTTCTCAGAAAATTGATAATTTGCTGTATCTGTAAACCATGGAGTCTGCCCCTGTCCTGAAGAACAATATCAGGCTATCAGTTCATGACCTTCAGCCAATTCCCATTGGGTTACACAACAAGACATAGGAGACATGACCTTAACAAGTCATTCAAGCTTAAAAACCCTCCAGTGCTGCTGAATTAAATAATCTCCAGACTTCGTCCACTTCAATTCAAAAGACTCCTTGTCAGTTATTGCCATTTCTTAAGGGAAGTTGATGCTGTTGAGGATGGCACAACCAGACACTAGATTACTTTTCCACATGGGCTTAGTGTAGCTTGAAGACTGATTTTATTCTATCAATCTCAAATTATTATTTGTAAATTGTGTTTCAGTTTCATTCAGGTTTCTCTTTGTCTGATATTAACATTTGTTTGGATGATTTGAGAGATTTACATGTGACAAACAGAAAAAAACAAGCATGTTTGGGGCAAATGCTTTTAGGAGTAGAAGAGTTCATAGTTTATTTAACACACATTCAAGTCTATTAAGATGAAATTGTATATTCAAAAACAATGATATGAGGGTAAAATGTAAACAAAATGAGCTACAGCTTCATAGGGATTTCATCTTTATTTAGGAAAACTAATTTTTACACAGCTTTAAAGTCTTGTATGCTGTGTTTCTTATTGTGCTTGGGATGGTGTATTAAAGGCAGTATTTTCAGACAGTGATAAATTGTGCTTGATGGATGACATTTATGGCTCCTCGGCTTCCCTGTCATTAGCAAATTAGGTTTAGAGGCTGAGATGATCCGAAAAGACCTGGCAAGAATTTAGCTCATCACAACGTAGCCCTGAAGAATGAGTGTCATCATCAGTGGAAATGAGTCTGTCAAACCCATCTTTTACCTGCTTGACTCAATTTTTCATTTTTCCAAGTGACTAGGACCTCGGTGTGTGAGGGTTACTAAGAGATGTACTTCACATTTCTTTAGTTGATTGTGTAAGACTTGAAAAGCTTCTGAGCATAAAAAAATCTTGCAATATTAGTAAATTCAATAATTAATAGAAAATAATCTGAAATAATACGACAAATTTTTAAGCAGTCGTTTAGATTTAAAATGTGACAAAAAACTGACCTAAGGGCAGCAGGTAGGATAGGACAATATAGACCATGCTTTGTCCTCTTTTCATACTCTTTGAATAACAGATCCCAGAGATAACATAATCTGAAAGAAAAATAGTGCCACTTCTTTATCCTTATCCTAAAGCCCTTCTAAATCTCCCAAAAATCCTGTTATACATCAAGTAATGACTTGTGAGGCGAGAAACTCCCCTACGTCGAAAGAAGTTCTTCTCAAAAACACAGTGCTCTTGTTTCCAATTTGGATTCATCGATTAATTTAATAAAACCTATAAACACAACAGAAAGTCAGTGATGATTTATTTCCTGCAACCCAGTGTCTGTTTTTTCAACCCAGCGATTGTCTTGAGATTACAGTGTCTTTTCCTGAACTGCAACTAAGCAAAATTTGATACTTTCATCCTCCGATAGTTCAAGGTTTGGCAGTGAGCTACACAATAATACAATTATTAACTTGTATTATGTTCATTCCCATAGCTATGTTAAAATAATTAAGTAACTACAACAGCCTTTGCATTTTACCTCGACATCAACACACCTGTGCTCCCCACTCAATTAATACAAAGTAATCAGATGATTAATGGCTTGAAGTCAAGTCTCCTCTAAACATGTGGTTAATGCCTTTGTAAAACTATAATACAAAATGTCGGTATGTCCCGATTAAAGGATGATCAAATTTAATTATTGAATGAAATTTTAGGCACAAAATCCTTTTATTAGGCAATCCATATTGAGACGCAGAGCTGAATAAAAAAATGCTTACCCTCTTGTAGGTTTTTGCTTTTTTTTTTTTTCATAATTAAATGTTTTAAATCAACACACAAATTTTAGTACTCCATAACACACACTCAGGCCTCATTATTGGTTGAGCTGTAGAATCAAGAAACTACTTAACTATAACCCATCTAATAACACAAAGTAAACTGAAAGCTCTCAAAAAGCAACAATGTCCAAATCTAAGGATATTCAAGCACAGATGATAACATCTATCACTATGGAAAGGCTTGAAAAGCCATCTCTGTGACCCAGGGACTCCAGTGAACTATAGTGAGAGGGATTATTCACAAATGGAAAAAACACTAAACTGTGGTAAACTGTTTCTGGCCCACTAATATAACTCCAGGTTCGCACTGACATGTAAACCAATATGTCTAAGAAAGAGAAAAAGGTTTTATGCCAACAGTTAAACATGGTGGTAGTCGAGGGATGGTGTGATGCTGCTTTAAGACTTTGCTGTAATTGATAAACCGATGAATTCTGCTCTTTATTGCATCAAGCCCAAATACACTTGGAATATCCACTAGGACAATCACCAGCCTCGTCCCCATTTAAATAGCAAATAATGAAAAAAAAAAAAATAAATACTTGGAGTACGCTAGCAAGAGCCTCAACTTAATCCAATTGAGGTGCTGTTACATTACATTACACACAAACTTTTATCCTTGCAACCCCCCTAATATGTCCGGGTTGAACAACTCTGTGAAAAGTATTGCGGATAATTCCTCATCGATGTAAAAGACTGATTGTCAGTTATTAAAAACCGTTGGATAGCAGTTATTTATGTTAAAAGTGACACAATCAGAAAATGAGGTTTTGGGGGCAATTACATTTGCACAAAGGACCAGAATTGTTTATGTAGCTTTTTCCCCCCCCTTATTTAATCATAAACATTTGAAAACTGAATTTTATATTTACTCAGATTATCTCCTGTTACAATTGACCTGAATTGAACTGCAGCTTTTAAGTGTGACAAAAAAGCAAAAGCAGAACAAATTCTGGCAGAGAATAAATACTTTTTCACAATGATTTAGACGCTGGTGAAAACCTGTAAATGTCCACACATTTCAATGTGTTATTCACATATGACATGGTGGATGGAGGAAGCAGAACAATAATTAGGTCAGTTTGAAATAGACTGAGTAGATGGTAGAAGTGAAATGACATCCTACTATATCACACTTATTAATAAACTACTAAATCAAACCTGAATATTGCTATCCAGTTTTAACCAGACCAAGAATACTTTGTCTTAATTCCTAAAGATGTTGCATGTGCATTTTATTGTTTTTGTTATTGGAAAGCATTTCTAACAATAAAATAAAATGGGAGATAATGCTTACCAGCAATCTTTTTCTAACAGTTTTATTCTGTTTTTCTTGTGCTAGGTAAAGACTTGCTATACTTCTGTTTTTTCCTTTAATCACTAAATTATTGACATGAAACAATAATGTGTCATTAAACAAAACTTTTGATCTTAAACAACAAAACAAGCCTTCAGTTATGTACCCACCATATACAAACAGAATATATTCAGCAAAGCTGGTTCCCACATGGTTGCTGGCCTCACAGCGATATGTGCCATTGTCTGTTTTGTTTAGTGTCGTGATGGTAAGCTCTCTGCCCTCCACAATCATACGCTCAATGTCTGGCAGCTCTCCTCCATCTTTAGACCAGAGCACTGGTTCAGGTCTGGGAAAGAAAACACCAAAGAAAATCCTGTAGGTTGTATTTTTCCTATAGGTTTTCTAATTAATAAACTACATAAAGGAGAGGCAAGGGAACAAACAACATCTTATATGCAGCTCTTAAAAGTGAGCAACTACAAATCGTAACTTTGAATGAAGTCAAACTTACATTGGGTTGCCTATGGAGACACATTCCAGTTTGAAGTATTGTCCTTCCAGTGGAATTATCAGTGAATGTGTGATTTCCAGCTGAGGAGCATCTACAAAGAAAACAGAAAAAAAGACAAAGATTTAATACTGTAAAATGACTGTGTACAAAACAAGCTTTAACGCTAACAAAGCATAAAGATAGCTAGCTCTTTATCCTCTGGGTAGCCTTAGCTTTAGTTTGTATCTTTGTTGTATGTTGGAAGTAATCCATTACCTGCAAGTTAATCCTACACTAATCTATAACAGATGCAAAGCCACGCATGCAGACATGAATGTAAAATCTAATGTTCCTCTCTCTGTATTAATTTTCAGTGCTCACACCTAATCCGTCTTTATGGGTGATAATACTCACAGTGAACCTCCAGGACCTCAGTTGTCATGTAGGGTTTGTACAGAGACACGTGCTCCACACTGCAGGTGTAAGCAACGCCATCATCCCGTTTGTCCACTTGGAAAAGGAGGCTACTCCTTACTGTGAAGGATTTTCCTGTAGCATTGACCTCTGTGGTGCCTATAGTGAGAGAAATACATGCAAATTAATGTAAAGAGTAACTGTTGAATTTGAGTTATTGCCGTGTGTTTATATTGAAATGCAGTGCTGTGTAAAAGTGCTAAGAACATTAAACTTTTCTACATTTTGTCCCTTCATGACAAAGATCAATAGATTTTACTTTGATTGTGTGATAGACAAACACTCTTTTATTGTAGGACTGATTTTACGTTCAGGGCCTTCGTCCAGCAGAAAGGTGGACCTCCAATATGGCATCACATTCCTGACAAAACCCATGAGGAGCATATTAAGTAATCACAGCAGTGCTTATTTTAGCACATTGCTCTGATGGCGGCTGCATTTCCATTTATTTGCGGGCCAGTATAAAAACAACCTTCCGAGAAATAAAACATGTTCCATCCACTCATCTGTACGAAGGTAAGGAAAATTTGTTTTTCCTTTTCTCTTCCTTATCTTTTTCTTTTTCATCCACCTATGCCTCCTGTTCTTCTTGTATTAGACCAACTTCGATGTTAGCACCACATTAGAGCTGAAAAATCTGACGTATCAAATCAATCAGAAGAGTTACTGCCCCTAACAAATTGTAATTTTTTTTTTCTTTGTTCAATGAGATCTGTGATAGTACCAGAGTAAGTGTTGGGTGAAGGCTACGCGGAAATTTGTAAAATTTCGATCTTGGATGCACGAACAATAACGAAATCTTCAAAAGTCAACCAAAACCAGAACCAGCATCTAGAACTGTTTAACAGTGAACATCTGCGAATGAAACTAAAACAAAATAAAAGAATATGTGAAAGTGTGACAACAACTGCAAAAATTCCCCCCAGTCTTCTGGTGAAGTGTGTGTTTTTGTTTGAGTGGGATGTTTGAGAGATGGTCCTAGAGGAGCAAACACACTCAACCAACCGAGTCAACGCTCACATTCCTCTCTCTTCTCTATTCTCTTTTCCTCGCCTCAGCTTTCAGAGGCCAGAGATTCTCTCCCTCAAAGGAGGTAGAGAGGAAAATAACACTCCAACGTTCTTCTCCACAACTGACAGTTTTCAAATATAATTTAATATTTCCCTTTTTAAAAATTTAACAAGGAAAGTTTTGTTTCCCTGTTATTTCTGTGTTTTGTAACATTACAAACACAAAATTGAATTTATTTTATGAGGACAGCATGAAGATTTAGTGGACACAGAAAACTTGCGAAACAAAGCATTTTTTTGACAACTTGCAAAATAGTATGTGTAAAACTGACATCCTGATGGATCACTCTCACCTTGGAACATAGAGGAGGCATCATCATGCCGTGGGGGTGTCTTTCGTCAGTGGAGAAAAGCTACATACCGGGAAATTCTGGATTAAAACTTGTTAATGATTTGAGAATGGGTTGGAGTCTGACGTAACAATCCTGCTGAAAAACCCAAAGGAACGCATTACGCAGTCATGACAGGACATTTATTAATCGAGAGAGCGTATAACTGTGATCACATTCATATTTATTCAATGGCCCAGAGAGCAATAAAACACACTGCTTTCACTCATCTTTATGCCTTTGCCGGAAAATTGCACTTGCTCTCTGTTCAGAGGGTGTATATATTAGTTAGGGGTGTACACATCATGAAAACTTGCTTCGATTTTTTTTTGTGATATGCATCACAAAAAACACAAATAAGTTTTAAAGACTAAAACCTATTTGCAATGAAACCTTGACCAGCAATACCCTCATAACTTGGGCTGATCTGCTCCATCACATCCCAAAGCAGCTACAGTCTATTATTCAGAACAACGATTTGGAATTTTAAAGTCTTGATATCCTTTACAATATCCTAATTTCAGAAAATTATTTATTATAGTTAATAAGGACCTGAGAAAGCACACAAGTGCAAAAGTAATAGCAGTAGTCCCAAAAAGCCTCTACAGTTAAAAAAGAGCAAAATGATAAGACTTTTATGTAAAGTTGAATATTCAGAATTTTGATATCAGCGCAGAGATGGTAAAGGAAGTGTCTCTGCGGCATAAAACAGAAATCTCTGCAGTGTTTACTTTCATTTTGTCAAGCCGCCCGCAGCATTGGAGCTGCAACAGAGAAGCTGTCAGCCTGTTTCAAGGCGGCTGCTGGCATCGCCAGAGAGCATGTCGTGCCAGCTTTCGTAAGAAACAGGAATATGCCCAGGTGCTTCTGCTTTCAACCAACGCCCAAGAGGCCAGAGGACCGACAGTCTGGCAAATTTAAGCATGCCTGTAATCAGAGCATTAGCACCTCAGCGATTGACTTAAAAGGCGTCCAAGATGTTATGACCAAAACTAATTGTGAAAGATCTTGTTGTTCAGTATTTCTTTTGCTGTCCATAAAAGGCAAGTCGGGGTACAGTGTCTTGCCCTACGACATTTTGTGAAGTGTCAGGAAACAATCCAGAATCCAGAACTCCCAACTCCATGACGACTAATTTTCCATCTGGCCTTATACAAAAATGATATAACGTTTGTATAAACGTTATACAAAATGATAAATGGATGATTGACAGCTACACACACACACACAAAAAGACAGTTCTGAGTTGAAGGGGAGATGGAAAAAAATCAATTACAGGATGATCTATTTACTACTTGAACAATCCAATAAAATGGTTTAGAAGAAAGAAATTCCAATTGCTATAATTTCAACGTATTGTGGTAAATTGGTTTGAGAATTTGTGATTTGACATTTAAATTATTGTTCAGATCATCTCTCCAACCAATCAGACCAATTTTTAATAGTTTGAAAGAAGGTTGCAAAAATGGGTTTTCTAGATAGCATAGCTGGAGGAAACATATCCCAAAAGATTTGAAGCTGGAAATGCAGCAAAACTATTAACTCAGAAAAACGGAGGTGGTGGCTGGCCTTTGGATGAAAGTCAGACTTTTTATTTGTAAAACCTTTGAAACCTTTATTTCTCTCTTCATAATTTTAAACTACTTTAAGTTCATTTCTTTCAGAAAATCTAAATAAACTGAAGTTATACTCTTTGGCCTCGTACACCACATCATATCACTCTTGCTCTCTTTCTCCTTTCAGAAAAGCAGCTGAACTGATCAAAGGTGAATTTCATACAAAATTCGTGATAACATGGTTTCTCATTATCTGAATTCAAATGTCTTAAGAACTTTGCTTGCCTTGAATAGATAATTGGAATTCATCTGTTTGTCACAAAGGAAAGGAAACTTTGTGTATGCAAACAGAGTGATGGTGGGTGGATTTTTAATCAGCAGATTACAATTTGAAGCAGAGCTGTCATTCAGTGGCACAAGAAATTTGTATTGCTCAGCTCCCTGTAAACAAATTACTTGACTCTGGATGACAGTTGCACTTTGAGGTTTGTAAGGCTGTGTGCTTCTAATATACATTTTTGAAAAACAAATCATCAGAGCATGAAATAAATATGACATCTTTTAGCTATTACACCTGCAATCGTCTTGGAGCAATAGAAGCTGGTCTCCCCCACCCTGCAGGGAAACATTTGACTGACAGCAGACACTGGTGGCAATGATCTTCCACAGAAGAACCAGTGGCAAAACATGCTCCTCCTAGCATATATGCACACCAAAGAAAGCTTTAACGTGAAGTCTACAAAGGATTTAGATCCTGGAGCACCGATTGACATTCCCCATCTTTGACACTTTGACATGGAAATTAGGTATTTAAGTCAAGACTTCCAGTCTTTGCAATGTTCTCTATCACTCTTTGTGAGGTGCACACAAGTCTGTTTGCCCCAGCGGCATCAAACCCAGTGCACCCAAATAAAACTAATAAAACATCTGTGCACAAGACACCGGTCTGATGCAGACCCGTGGCGCCTGATTATTTTTAGAGTTATGGGGTTTACTTATCCCAGACATACATACATACCATTTCATTCTTTAGATGTGGAGTAAATTCAGTAAAAGTATGTCCATATACTAGTATAGATTTCTGGGGTTAAATGATTTATACTAAAGTGCATTTTATAACTCTAAAGTACAAAAGAGATCATCTGAGTGCCTCTGGAGATGGACAGCGTGTCTGGTTGTGTTGCTGTGAGCCAGCTCTCCACTGGCCTTTCAGGAAGCTACGTGCATGTCATTCCAACAGGAAAACTTCATATCCCAGCTCTTTTCCCATCAATCATCATGCCATGTTGGCCAGACACAGACAGAACCACCAAGAAAAAGCTCTCTGGTGCAAATCTTCAATAAAGAGCAACTGTCACACAGAACCTCCACAGAAAGCTCCGTTGTATTAAAGATCTTTGTACAGCACCAGCTCTGTCATTAAGCTGGGGACCAACTGGTCTTGAATCTTTTAGTATTGAATTTGCATGTGGCTTTCTTTCTGCACTTTTTCCAGTTGCAGAATTGCATCTTTTATTTCATGTTTACAAACCTTTGCAACTTAAGTAAACAAAGCTCTACTATTGCATTTCTTCCCATCTGATACTATAGCATACGTAATTCTGATTACAAGCTAAACCAGACTTCCATGAAGCTAAAAAATGCATCTTGTAGCCACACACACTTTTGCATTACAGCAGTAGAACATTTGCAGGTGCTACTCAAATGTCAACTTTGCTTAATTTCTTGTTAGGCTTTGCATATGCTCATGTGCATTGATTAATATTCACTCACCTTAGTAGATCAAGTCCTATAAGTGGCTCAAATTCAAGGTCATATGACATATGATGACATATATTCTGATTAATTCAGATAATGCTTAATCAACTATAATATGTTGTATATAGAGTAGTAACCTTTATCCACAAGTGGGAAGGTCATCATTAAAAATGTAGAAACAAGAATAAACATAAGAAACTGTTTCAAATAACTCCAGTTATTTATTATTGATACGAAAGTGATATGTAAACCTATAAGTTTACATATCTGACAGTTAATTCTGACAGTTAATCAGTTTGACATAATTTGCATGCGTAAAAGAAGCTTGTGCAGGTTGATCACAAAAAAAAACGGATTATGCGCAGGGGTCAACATCCTTAGAAATTGGCCCTGAGCCACTGCAAAGTAACTTTTTCTGCCAAAAATCCGTAACACACACAATTGTACAACTTTCATTCTAAAACACAACTCACAAAACAGGGCCACATCATGCGCTTTAAAATCTCCCATATGTGGCCAGTTCTGTGACATCTGTCAGCTTACAAGGACAGCAGCAATGCCCAGACCAGTGTAACGGAGCATGAATATGAGCACAAAGGAATTGCAGCAGTTGAATGACTTGACAGTATGAATGTCTCCTAGAGAGTGCAGGTTGTAAGAGAGGATACAGTTCTCTGTTAAATCCATATCACAGGCTTACCTTGGACCTCCTTGTCATTTCGGAACCACCGAATGTTGGCAGCAGGTTTGCTGCCTGATGTGATGCATGTCAGGGTGATTTCGTCTCCCTCCATGGCTGGCTTGGTAAATCCTGTGATTTCTGGCCGACTTGGCACTCCTGTGGTGCATCGGAGCATAAACAAGATTAGCATTCTGAATACATGTGGAGCACTAATTTGCTAATTGCTCCTCATTTAAGTTTAGTTATCCATATCGTCCTTTGATAACATCACATGCATCATTTCCAGGATTCTTTTGCAACTGGTGCATGCTTTTGTTTTCTTTTAGTTAGATTATTGAATTGGTATAGAACTTTTTATCAGCTGCAGAACATCCAAAATGCTGTGCCCAGAGGCCTTAAAACACTTTACTTGCTCCCTGTATAAAGAATAGAATTTAAAATCTAGTTGCTTCTCAGATATACTCCTGTATATCATGGTTACAGATACCATAATACATCGTAATTTGAAGTGTGCATTTGAAAAATCTAATGCAGGAGGAAGCATGTGGATAAACTGGTCATGCTCACCTAAAACAGTGAGGAAGGCCTTGGTTGTCTTGACAGGCATGGTGAAGAGTGAGCATGTATACAGGCCCTCGTCTGACAGGCTGACGTCATTGATTCTGATGGTGAGCTCCTGTGACGTGGCTCGTACAAGCTCAATTCTGTGATCCCTCAGAGCTGACAGGAAGGAGAAACAGAATGAAAAAGAGCAGAGAAAAAGACACATCTCACTGATTAGGCAACCTATATAGACCTGGCAACTGCAGCTGTAGAGATACTGTGCAAGATTTCTGTAACCTTTACCAGAACAATGCTGAACAAACTCTGTCCTAACCTATTTCAAAAATAGTTGTTTAGCTTTCTAGGCTGACAAGCTTATTTACAATCACAGAGAGTACAGAAAGTGTCAGAGCAGTGCACTGAAGTGCAACAGCAGCAAAACCTTACTGCTCAAGTTCTGTTTATTTTAATAATCAATTACATTCTTGATCTTTAGTTATAACTATAGCAACTGGCTCTGCTTGTGTCATTTGCTATCACAGTCAAAGACAACAGTCTCCAAATAAAATGGTAAAAGACAAATTCATTTAAAAAACTCTAAACTGTAGAACCATAGCCATGCAATTGCTACAGCTCCAGTACAAACTTTCCATACATCCATCATGGACATGATTGTGATTTCAATTTTTGGTACTTTGTAACTCATTTTTAATGTTCTTCTAAAGGTGTGAAGTCATGGAAGTCACCAGATCCATTTTACTGGGGAATGTGTGCCAAGATATATCTGCCAAGCCCCAGAAAAATATCCCTGTCAAAATCTGTGAAAATATTGAACGCAGGATTTAAAAATTAAACCAGTTCTTATAGGGGAAAAACGGCCCACATTCCTGCGAATATCGTGAGGATCTTGGGGAAGCATATCTAAAATATTTGATCCAAGTTAAACAGTTTAAAAGACATTTCTAATAAACATGTATAAACCTCTAAAACTTAGGTTTCAGAAAATCCTACAGAAATAGTTTTTGGCTTTGATAATAATAATGACAGTCTTAACTGAACTAAATCTGAAAAAAATAGCCTGGTTTAATTAAACTGAAATTAATTACAAAATATTTGTGAGCATATTTTTGATTTTAGCATTTTCTCTATAAAACTATTGGTGCAAAAAAAAAAAAACAACTAAAAAATCAAAACTGATTTTTAAGTCTGAGCAAATCTGCAGCTACTTTTAATGTTCTACATCCTTGCCAGAATCCATCACTCATTGAGCTACATACAAAAACGTATAAAAGCTGAGTAAGGTCAGCCTGTATCTTTTATCCCTTTTTACACTATTAAATTCAGAATAACCTTCTTCTTCTCTATGAGTACAAGTGAGCAACCACAGAGGGCAGGAGGCAAAGTGGCTTCATTGAATAAATTACACATTCTTAATCCTCAGTCCCTTTAGGCCTGGCCAGCTCCCTCCTGGGATTTTTTTTTCCCCATTTAAGGTAATTTAAACTGTGTTGTGCTGCACTCCAAAGAGAAAATCTGGCAAAATGCAGCAGGAAGGTTGCTGATTAGGATTTAAGACTGGTGGTAGGTCACAGCTGGCATTTGATTTCAAAGATACAAAAACAGCAGAGATGTAAATTGCAGCAAAATGTAACGGGCTGACATGCTTATTAGGTTTTACACAGAAAATAGATAATTATCGGAAAGGCTGCTCTTTATGCTTAATTACATGTAATGATTGCTATCATATAATGACATGCATTAAAGGGGACCAAAAGACCAATGCCTGGAAGAAGTTTCTTAATGGAGATTAAATTTTTTATTTTGAAGAATAAAGAGCAATGTAAATAAATTAAATCTTCAAGCAATAATTCAAATTTATAAAAAAGTCTTGCCATTGGGCAGCCAGCTCATTACTTGCTATTGGGGTTTGTTGGGGTTTAAAACAAGCATTTGATACTACTGCTGTAGCAAGCAGCCTTCTGAAACAAAGCTGTTGTTTGTAGTTAAGCACTCTCACAAAGCAGCCTGAAATTGCCCAAAGGCTTCGGCAGAAAACAGCAAAGTCTTTGGTGGATCCACAAGCTGGAGAGGTGATGAGGTCTTAGCAAACACTGCACAGCAACTCAAGATATGGAATTATGGCCTGGGAGGATCAAACCTGTGAATGAGATGATACGCTTGTCCCGGCATATATCCCTCTATCTCTGTAACACATGGAGGAAAGGCAGAAAGAAACAAGCCAAGCTTTCTCCTTCCTAACTTCCCGCTCCTGGAAGCACAAACACCTTTTTGAGATGTTGTTAAATGTTTTCTGTGTTCTCCAACAGATTTGTTGATGGAAAGGTGCTGTTTTTGTTTTGCGATGAACTGCCAGTAACTTGTAAGCGTTTGCATGAAACATTTGCAGTTTCTTCCAGTAGGTGTGATCAGCATGAAATGATATCTGTTCCAACACATTTTTTAGTGCTGTCAACAAGGATTAAAATGTCAGTGCAACTCCCCAATGCAGAGCACACTCCCCTTGGTTTGCTCTTCCAATAAAAACAGGTACCATTTTTGATAATTACACACGCAGGTTCAATGTTGTGTTATTTGTAATTTTAGTACTCCACAGTGGCCCATGCAGTGCCTAGTAGAAGTATTCATGTTTTAGCACGTTGTGGTGTGCCTTCGCATTCAGTTCCCCTGAGTCAGTACATGTCGAGCCACCTTTCACTGCAGTTACACCTGCAAGTCTTTCGGGGATTGTCTCTACTAGCTTTGCACATGTAGACTGAAATTGTGTTTGCAAATAGTGCAGAGCATCTGTTCACATCAATTTTCAAGGTTTATCTCAAGTGGCCTAAGGCCTGGACTTTGAGTAGGCCATTCTAAAACATAATTATGCCCTGATCCATACCATAGCAGTCCAGTTGTGGATGTACATGTTCAGGGTGTTTGCCTCAGTCTCGAGTCTCTTGCACCTGGTTTTCTTCCATTCCTTATGATCTCAAACCAGTTTTCTTGTTGCAGAAAAACATCCCCACAGCAGTAATCAACCATCGTGGGGAGTGTGGGTTCAAGATGAAGTGCAGTTTTAAATTTTTACTAAACACTCCATTTTGCACAAAGGTCAAACAGTTTCATTTTGGTCCAATCTAACTGGAGCTCCTTTTGTCAGAAGTTCACTATGTCCTTACATGCAAACTGACATTTCATGTTTTTCAACAAAAAATTGTTGTTTTTTTTTCTTGTCGCTCTTACAGATATTAACAAAATTATTTGAGTATAAGATTAATATTGTACTCTCAACACCTGAGCTGTGGATTTCTGCAGCTCTCCTAGAGTTACCATGGTTTTCCTAGCTGTTCCTGTGCTTGATGCTCTCCTTAACCAGCTTTTTGTCTTCGATTGACTTATGTTTGCAATTGTGTCAAATTCTTTTAACTTTCAGAAGATAGATTAAACAGTGTCCAATTGAAAACTTTGCATATGTTTTTAACAAATATCTGAGGCTTTCACAGAACAGTGGAATTTATGGGTATACATAGCCACACACTACTCCCATTTTTTAAACGTCTGAAAGCAGTGGGTGGCACATTAAGTTGTAAAAATGAAGGCACTGTGAAAAACATATAATTCAACAGAACTGCATTGGTCTCAGAGCTTACAAAATACAACTTTCCCAGAATCTTACTGGTATAGTAAGATATTATTCTCAGTTTCTTTGTATGTGCCGTCATTGGAAGAATAAAGCTAAAATTTCTCATATTCTTCTGTCACCAACTTTAAAAAGGCCCATTATCAATGTCTGCTGTTCAATTGATGCTCTGTCTGTTTTTAAATACCAAAGAGTGACCCAATGCAATGCAGACGGTTGATAATTTCAAGTGACATTTCAAGCTAAAAGGATTGAGCTCATTTTCTGTAATTCATGAACATCACATTACTATTCAGAACTGAAATATATCCAAATGTCAGTTGCTGAAATATTGAATCTCATAGACAAAACCCAAGAAAAGACAGAAACCTACGGCTTAAAAAAGGGTGGGGTTGACCGGCGCTATTTTGCTGAAAAGCCAATGGCATTAAAACCAAATGAGGAAAAGCTGATATTGATCGAATAAAATGTACAACTCAAGAACAAATATTGCTTGTTACTCAAATATCATAAGACCAGGACAACAAACTACTAGGAATCCAATCCTAACAAAGGGCCCAGGGTGTGGGTAGATCCGTCACAATCAGACCCAAATGCCACGGCTGACAAAGTTTTTTTTTTCCAGGTACTTTGGGAAATCAATGTGATGAAAAGGTTCATTTCCCCCTAAACCCTAGATAGCTCTGCTACTGTTCATTCTGCTTAGGCAGAAACATAAATCTGCACCCTGGCCTTGTGTTTGCTCCTGCCTTGTAGCGTGGCATCTAAATGACATGGCAGGAGTGCATCTTTTGTGATGGAGGCCTTCCCAAGGTTGCCTCAGATCAGTTGAACTTATTGCCCTGGTTTGCATGTAATGTTTTATTTATTTTCCCAACAGAACTTAGCTCTACCTGCCACAGTATCTTGTAAACCATTAATGCCTGTAGGACTGTTTTCCTTTTTTGCATTTTGTTACAGAATAAACTTTGAATTTTAAACAAAACAAGGAAGAATGAAATAATCCTTTCCACATTAAGTTATTCCAGTGTGAAAAGCGTGGGGCTTATTTTTATGAAGTCCTTTTCACTCATTTAGCCCGAAATAAAATTCAACACAACAAACTGCAATTTATTTAGGTAAAAGTCCACCTATTTGCACTTATTAAGATGGCTGTTCAATGTTCAATGACTCTTGCTCACAAAGCAAACATGTGAGCAAGAGTCTGTTCAGAGAGACTAAACAAAATTTTTGTTTTTTAGCCTACATAAAATTACTGTCTGTTTAAAAACAAACACTATGACCACACCATTTCCAATATCAAAAGTATTACATTACTTATGCATAATTTAACGTTAGGGTTTTATTTGTTGAAAAATAATTTTCACGTATCAGTTTAACTCCACAAAACGTCATGTATTATTCTGATGGCTCACTGTTGTTGTTTTTTTTGTTGTTGTTGTTTTTTCAATTTAAACCATTAAATATATAACGTTTTCTATTTTAGTCAAGAAGAAAAAATATTCTGCAATATCAAAATAATGAAATACAGTAGGAATGACGTGTATTCTCAGATTTCTAAGTCGGGTCTGCCTTTTGATAGCTGGAGATGTAGAATCAAGAATATAAAAAATTACATCACATTCATTTTATTTTTATCACAGGGATGTTAAAAATTGTTCCACCTACTGAAATATGAAGAATTTTCTGAGAGCCCAGTCAGAAAAACTATATTTTAAATCCATCCATTAGACTTGGAGCCAAACAAAGAGTTGTCAGGTTCAGTCAAAATATTTTACATCTGTGTTCCCATGTCACCATTTTTACATGGCCTATTACCACTTTGAGCTAGTCTCGAAATGTGAAAGCACTAGCTGTCCTTCAGCAAGAACACAGAATCCTGGCAAGCACCCCCTGCCTGCTTTCCATCCATGGGCTCCACTCTTTGCAATTAGAGGGTGTTTGCTGCTGGCTGTGCTCGCTTGGTGGCTGTGTGGGTGATTTTGGACAAGTTCCAAGTATATAGTGGTGCAGGCAGGGGGCTCTTCCGCACCACACATGTGGCTACAATTAACAGAAGGAAAGAGTCTTGTTCCAGAGGGCCATTGTCACTGCCTGCTCGCTCAGAAATCCCACAGAGCAGATGCTACTCAAATTAGACTAATTTTCACTGCTTGAAGCGGTTGTACCAAAGAAGGAGGAAATCTTTTTATGGCTATACATACACCTGATTCAGAGAAGGCAATGAGACTGAAAATATTTTTGTGTTACTCAGATCCTTAATATATAAGCTTAACTGTACAATTTGAGGCAGATTTTTTTATATTTATTTCAGCAATCCAGTTAACATAATCTTGCCCCAGTTTACCTCACTGAGCTTCTTCACCCTTACATACCTTATCGGTCTCTCAGGTCTGCAGACCAGTTGCTCCTGGAGGTACCGAGATCTAGAAGGAAGCTCAGAGGGGACAGGGCTTTCTCTGTCGTGGGTCCTAAGTTATGGAATGGCCTGCCTTTGCAGGTTAGAGAGGCCCCTTCACTGTCCACTTTTAAAGCTCGTCTTAAAACACATCTGTTTAACTTGGCTTTCAACTCCAGCGAGATCTAGTTTTATATTGTATGTTTGTTTTAAACTGTGAGTTTTAATTTGTTTTTATTGTGTACAGCACTTTGTATCAGCTGTGGTTGTTTTAAAGTGCTTTATAAATAAAGTTGGTATGGTATGGTATGGTAAAAGGCGAACTCCTTTTTTTTGTTTGTTTGTTTTTACACAATCATTACATAGACTGATATTTTCCAAATGCTTTTTTTTCTGATCATTTTGATGATTACTCTCTATGGCTATTGAAAACCAACATTTTCAGAAAATCTACATGTTCCATAGATTACAAAATAATAGTCTCTTAATACATAAATGTAATGTATGGATATGTTATGGATATGAAAAGGCCTATATTACAGTGGGGAAGATGGCTGCCTTCAGAGATGTCCAGCAGGAAGTAACCAAAGACGGAAAGCAACAAAACTTCATCGCAAAACAAGCTGGTGAGATCCTAGTATTACTGGAAAGTTAAGTGAAAGGAAACAGTGCGGAAGAAAATTATTTTTGAGTAAGATAGATACAGGCTTGTTAAGCCACTTCTGGGCAAGAAAAGTCATTAGCATCTTGTCAAGCATAAGAAGAAAAAGACTGGTCGCTTGCTTGGTGGTCAAATGAAAGTACATTTTTCATTTCTGAAATTACTCAAATCATTTAACTTTTGAATGTTATTTAACTTTATTGTGTTTACAACTGAGTCACAAGTAAAGAGACACACAACAAGAACTTGGCTTTTCCCCAAGCAAACATGAAATTCTTCAGAATTCTTAGTTATTTTTCAAAGGTTATTACAAATAATATATGAAAATTATTTATCAGAAAAGATCGAGTGTTTTGTTGTTTTTCACATTAGCACTCAGCGCAGAGTGTACGGTGCAATAATAGAAAATTCACATTTCAGTGAAGCTAGAAGTAAAATACTATACTTAAAAGCCCATTAGTCCTTTAAGGAAGACATTAGCCCTGGCCATGAGGCCCTTTCCAGCATTTTTGTTCCTTGTAAAAACATTAACTGAAAAGTAAACACCACTTTAAGGAAGAGTCTCGTGGCTTCTTACCAGCAAAAAAATCTTTCAAAGACTTAAAATCAACAACGAATGTTGTGTATTCACTAGATTTGCGATTTAAATGTGCTTTTACTGGTGCTCACGCCTGTAATTGCATCCTTGGTAATTATCCTTCATTCTCTCAGGCTAATGAATGTTTTAATGCTCACATTAGAGCATTCATTTACCACATAACAGCATTTTGATTACAACAAGCCAATTAAGATCAATTTTGCTTTGTGACCTTTATGATTCATTCCAAGTTCCCCAATTAAATGTCATGAATGATGAACCATGAACTAAGAAAAGATGGGACTGAAATAGAGAAATGGACAATGTAATAAAGAACACTGATGTAACTTTGGGGCTTGACATAAATCTCCAATATGTATGTAATGTTTAAATAGCGAGACATCTCCACATTGCAACACATGATGTTGATGAAATTAGTTATCGCCCTTCCACTTGAATCCCACAGAATGTTTTTAATGAGTGTATTATTCATATTCACCATATCTGATAAAAGATTCTGTATGCCTTCTGAAATGTCATTACCATTCTCTATAGCCTCACGAGCATTTTATCCTTTCCCCGCAGAAGCCAGACTGAAATAAATCATAATGAAGACAGCAGAGGACAGTTCTCTTCTCATTTGTACTGCTCAGTAAAAATAACTCATAACAGTGGTGACTTAAAGTAGGAATAATTCAACAAAACCATATGTTTTTTTTTTTTTATTTTATTTTTTTTTTATTAGAGGAACCCACCAAAGCAGTGGTGACCACTAATTGGCCTAATGTATGAGGGAAGCAATGGCCTAACTATTACGGTAATTTATCTCGGTTTTCTCAAGTCTGTACAGGAACCAGCTATTTGCCATAGTGTGATCTGAAACCTCTGAGGTGGTCACATTCAACATAGAATTGGAAATACATAATGGATGAGACTGAGCAGCCCAAGGAGAAAGCTGGCATGATATAAGATGAGGAATATCTTGACCGTTAGATAATATGCAGAGAGATTCTAAGCCATGATCTCATGTGACATCTGAGGTCAGTTAATATTCTTTAAAAAAAATACAAATTGCAGAAAGCTAAGGTAATTTTAGGATACCTAAATGATCCCTCTTTAGTACAATCAGCTTTAATGGCCACTTGCTTATTTCTGGTATTCCTTAAATTTCTAAGAAGTTTTGTTTTGATTAGAAATGATTCAGGTACCATAACAAGACATTATCCAAAAGGAAGCATTTAATTTGCCTTTTACAAAATAGACTTCTTATTCAGTCTATAAGATTTTATTTTTGTATTCAACTGTGCATTGAACTGGGATCTCCAAGACTGTCACAATACATAATCCAAGGTCTGTTTTTAAATACTGCTCAAAGAGTGAGGTATGCTGTAGTGAATGTAGCACCAGTGAAAAAAAAAAAATAGTCTTCAGTACAATTGTGCACTTTGAAGGGGTTGGATAAATATAGCAGTGCATTTGTAATATATCTCTGGCAGATTGATATTAGAATGAAAAAAATAAAAATAAATCAAAAAACAGCAAAACAATCAAAATAGAAATTGATTGACAGTCATCATTGTCACCAGTAGTTTCAGCCTCTGGAACAACTGCTGGCAGCTGAAACTCCTTTTCCAGAGAAGTCGTATTCCTCAAGTGAAAAATGATCTGACCCGATAAAAATACGAATTCAAATTTAAATCTGTTTAAAGTAACTTATTTTGTATTGTGTTTATTAAAGGGAACCTACCATGCTTCCTACCAAACAAGTTGGCATGAGTCTAGGAGCAATACAAAATATATGTATGACAGTTTTTGCACAGAAATCATTCTCAGATGACGAGATTTCACATAATCAGTCCTGCTCATTTTGAACTCCATTCAGAATGAACTGTGCAGGGTTCTGTCACTGTAATGCAAATAAGCTGTTGCTGGCGAACGCCTCCAAACTCAATGTTTACACTTGCACTTAATGCACGTGTGAACAGATGTGCAATTGTACAGCCATACATCTTTTATTCCAAGTCAGATCCAGAAGCAGAAGAGGGAAATCTTTGAAAATATAAATTTCTTTATCAACAAATAATTTTTTTGTTTATTTGAGGAAGAGAAGTTGTAATTGACTTATTGGTCAAGTTGTAGAAACTATTGTAAAAGCTATTTTTTGTGCTTTCAAAATAGCCACCTGGTTCAAAATTGAACAAATTCGAGACAAGTCAAAGATCAAATTTTATCTTATGTTATCATATGACTTTAGAAATAATGGAAACTAGTTCCAAGGCAAAGAGCAGCGTGTTAAATGGCGTTCCCAGGCATTTCTCGGTTGGCCTGGGAACGCCTTGGGACTGTTATAGTCATTCAAAACAACTGTACAACATGGAGAGATAAACTACAAAGACTGGAAGCAACAGGAAAAAGTGATATGTATCTAGCAGATACAGATAGTTTAAAATATTAAAACTGAGAGAAGGGTAATGCATCATTGCTGCCATAATCTAATCTACTCAGTGACAGCAATCCTTGACCAGGTTTTTATCACAGAAAGTGAACAGGGCTGCCTTAAACGCAACAGTTTCATGTTGAAATGAAAGTCAGCATGAGGTTAAATGCAGCATTCTTCACTGGCTCGACAAGTGAAGCCAAAACAAGTAAGAGGACAGTTGCAGCTCTATGCCAAGCAATTAACTGGTGATTTGGCACAGCAGAAGTATCTTTCCAGGTGTCCCACTTTGTTCTACATATGAATCTTGTGTTGTTCAACGCCTCCCATTTCTCCTGATAGCCTCCCAGGCATCGCATTTGTTGTGCCAATAAAGCTTTTAATTTGGCTGTGGGAGACGGAGAGGAAATGTTCCCACACTTAGCTCTGTCAACTTCTACTCTTATTAACAGCATTCATTTTGTCATCGTCATTGCTTAGCAAAAGGAGTTTGCCCTGTAATATAAATTGTTAAACAAGATGAGCAAAGTGGCGTCATTCATTTCGTTCTTCAAGCTCATAACAAAGATTATGAGTTTTTTCTAGGAGGAATTATGGAACATCCCTCATCTAGTTTTGATTGTATCATGGTGCCTGATGTACTTAAAAAGTGGGTAAAATTATCTCGTAATGTGCTAAACTTGGTTCAGATCTTCCTCTGTACACTGAGACAACTTTGTGTGTTTTGACAAGTGAAAAAAGATCACACTCAAGGTCTCTCAAGGTTGCATTCTTGGGCCTCTTTTATTCAATATATGCGTGTCTTAGCTCAAATCAAATACTATTAGCACAGCTCCTACCCTTTGTTTGCTTAGGATGCATCAGTGAGTGGCCAGAGCACAATTGCCTCCAGGAAAGACAGATTTTGCTCCTAAAAATGCATGGTTAGATTTCAGCTCTCTACCAAACTCAAAGAGGCTAAAAACCACATTGCATGAATGAAAACCATGTGTAGTTAAGGACTGAGGCTTGAATTTCAACAACCACAAAAAAATCTATATTAGAATAAGCCTCTTCTCATAAAACAAACATTGCAAGAATAAAAGCTTTCCCTTAAAAATAGAGCACAAAGGTCGATGCGTGTTGTAAAAGTAGAGCGAGTCTCCATACAGAGGCTATAGTTCTCTATACACTCTAACGTAAAAACATGAATGGGTTCCATGCCTGACCCTGAGACCTTTGCTGCATGTCTTCCCCATTCTCTCTCTTCTCCTTTTTTATGTTCATGCAGCTTTGTCTTCTCAAACCCCCAGTCTGTTGTGACTGTTTATACTGAGCCAGGATCTGCTGGACGTTGCATCCTGTTAAAGGGGAGCTTCTCTTCTCCACTGTCGCTACATGCATGCTTGGTCTGAAAGATTGGTGCAAAGTCAATGACACAAGGCAAGCAAATTTTCTGTAAAGTTCTGAATTATCTCGTGGGTAAGATGGACTTACCTTAATCTATAACATAGAATGATATGTTTAGCAGAGGAATAGGTTCTGTTCTTTGATTTCTACTTCAATTCACATTCTCAGGGCACACCCACACTGTTCACACAAGAGGATCTGTTTAAGATTCAGTTAAGTCTCATTTAATTGTATTTGGAAGCAATTTCATCTAATAAAACACCTTAGACCTCATTACTAAATCCAATCAGTTGTGAGGGAGGAAAGTATTTCTTCAAACCAGATGGACTCTCATTCTCCTGGTTTGCTGTAGCATCTTCCTTTCTCCATCAATTGTTATTCAAAGGGAAAGTTCATCTTCAATCACTGAACCAATGATATTGTATTAGCAGCTACAGGAGAAATGAAATGGGTAATATGCTGTGAGAAACACTGATAGATGAGCACCCAGACCCTTACAAGACCAGTCCTCTGTTACACTCCCTTTCACCCCAATTCTAATTTATCAAATCCAGACTTTTGTCACCTTTAAATTGGATTTGGCTGGTGAGAGTGCGTTATGTTTCATCCAAGCTGAGGCCATGTTTCACGAGGTTGCAACACTCTACTTCCAGATCAGAGTGATATCAAAACAACAATTTAGACACTAATTAAGACCAATCATCTCAACATCCACAGGCACTACAATGTTGTAAACAACACAGTGAGTGCTGCGTGATTACAAAAGTGCAATACAAAAACAGTCTATTCCTGCTTAGTCTGCCCCCTGGGACATCAACAAGATAAAAAAAACAAAAAAACATGAAAAGTTTCTTCGACATTAGAAGTAATGAATGCGTTTCCCTTTTATCACATCCGTTATGTATTCAGTCAAACTGTCCTCACAGGCACAGTTTGACTGAAAAGACGAGACATATTCGCACATTCAGAGTTTAAAAAAATAATCTGAAAAGAGGCAGATGCAATTTAACATTAATTACCATTAGCTTAACGTTTCATCATTTTTTCCCTCCTCATCTTTGGAAATATCACTCACCTTTCTTGTCCCCAAAGAACAGAGTTTGTTGTGCAGGGTTTGACCACTGGAGGGAAGTGTTATCATTGTAATCCACACGACAGGTCATGTTGGCTGTGCCCCCCTCCACCACCGTCACATTCTGAGTGATGGGGAACTGACCCTGGCTCCCTGTGGGATTTGTAAAACACAGCTTGAGAAAATTGCTATAACAAGAATCAGTTATATATTGCATGTTAACATCTTCTTTTTTTTATTTACTTTTTCACTCAAAACTAAAATCAAAGTTTTCTTCACGCCTTAACATAACTTCTAGTTACAACATTCTCCCTCAGAATATCACACAATGCCTTAAACAGCCATCGCGTCTAAAGGACTGATGTTAGTTTTTCTCGTGACAATAGTAAATGTTAGTCACCCAGACTGCCTTCTGTGTTGCCTTATTGCAAGTACCTAATTGGTAGCATGGCCTAATTAGAGGTAGTCATGTTCTGCTGCAGAGTGTGGATCTGCAGCTGGGTGGTAAATTGACACATAATCCCAGACACCGTGGGCCTTCGATCCAAGCGACTGCCGTGCCCCAGAACAGCCGCTTGTTGCAGTGTGCCGAATACATCCAAATGAGACCTAATCACACAGCCTTGCTGGATTTTACCTTCTTATTCCACATTTGTACTTGTCGTCTCAGAAAAGTCCCCCTAATTACATTGCAGGAGTATTTTTATCCTGTGTGCGTTTTTATTAAACTCTTCCTAGCTACAGAATCACGTCTTAAACTTAAACTCTTTTGAAGGAGGTGATTTTTTTTTCTTTTTTTCTTTTTCTTTTTTTTGAAGCCCAAATCCTCCTTCTTAAGCATGTCAGGAAGCAACAGTTGCATTAGAGCTCTTGAATTTGTGACGAGGCTGTTTAGGAACGACAAGCTAAGAAGATTTACATGTTCCTCTGGATTTTTGTAGATCAGCGTTGCTTTCAGTGGGTATACCTATGTCCCTGGATTTGAAGGTGACATTGTCTGTGCTACAGTTCACCGCAGGGACTTTCAGCTTGGGGAGCAGCTGTCTGCCTCATTAGTCCCACTCACACATGGGTGCAGAGGACGACGGGAGAGCCAAAGATCTGTAGATCTTCCTTGACCTAGATTGCACTGATGAAGCCAATCGTCTGCTGGAGATGAGGGGAAGCTTGACCATGAACAGTGATTGAAAATCTTTCCATCAGACCTCCCAACTCTCTTTATGTGCTTATTTATTTGTTGAGCATCAAGTATTTAAGGGACTTAAATACCTACATAGACTTAAACAGATTTCTTAGTAATCTTTCTTATTATGTATTCTTCCAATATAAATCAAGGTATTAAAGCTGTATGAGTATTTATTTATTTTTATTTTTACATGTTTTACAGATACCGATATCACAGTTACATGCTTACAAACATTGATCCTGCATTAAAGTTATATTAAATCACTAACTACTTAATTGTCTCCTACACTGCATAATCATATAGCACACAGCCTTGAAAAACACTAATTGGCTAACCAGATTTGAATATACTGAGATTTGAAAAAAATAAAAAAAAACATCTTATACTGCACAAACTTTTCACACTTTGCCAGTAAGCACCACAAACCTTGAAGGATTTTAATAAGATTAAACATTTTAAAGTAGAAGGAGGATTACACAAAGTTTGCTCACGTTGGTACTCAGAAATGAAATCCATCTAGTAAATAGATTTTACTTGTGTGTATTTTCTAACAAGTCTCAGAGAGAACATTTATGAACCAACACATTAGACGGATCAGGGATAACATTGTGGAGGACTTCAAAAAAGAATTATGTAAAAAAAAACAAAAAAAACCTCATATTTTCAAGATCTTCTAGAGAATTACCCTTGTCTTCACTCATAAATGAAAAACATGGGATAATTTGAACAGTTACAAGACATAAAATCAGAGCATTTATTAAAGAATCGGCCACGATGATAATCTTTGTACGATACCATCATTTAATGATCTGGAGGATCTTTAATGTCTCCATATGAAGCAACTATTGAGAGGACAACTACTAGTAACACACTCAATCAATCTGACCATATGGAAAAGTGCAAGCAGAATGTCATAAGAAAATTACTAAGCAGATCACATCACACCCTGAACACACCATCTACACCATGAAACACTGTAGTAGCAGCATCAATGTATAGGGAAGCTTCAGCAGAGGCAGGGAAGATAGCTGGAATTGGTGGGAGGAAGGGTAAAGCAAAATGCAGGGTTATCCCAGAGGAAGTTCTGTGATTCATTGGGGCAGAACTTTACCTTCCAACAGAACAACAGACTTACGTTTTCACCCAGTTACCATGGATCAGGATGGCTGAATCAAAGTCTAAAAATATTCACCCTCTTGGATATTTTACACTTTTATTGCTTTTACGAATCAGTCATGGTCAACAAAATAAGCCTTTTTCGACAAAAAAAAAAAAACTCTTACAAAAAAATCCTGTTAATATCAAGGAGAGAACTGATTTGTAAAAAAATAATTAAATAAAATATTTAACATCATATAAGGAATTGCATATCAACCCCACTGCCCCCACAAACCTATGTGGAAACATAGACATTTTCATACTTTTGGCTTCCAAAGCAATTTTCCAAACTGCTCAAATCTCTTCAAAGACTCATCATCACCTCCACTGCCTACATACAGACAGGTGACAAATTAAAGAGGAAAGAAACAGAATCACGCAGAGCTTCTTTGCTATAGCATGGTTTGGGTTCACTTGTGCTCACAGGTAGGGTCAGGACAAATCAATACAGTTTTTTTCTTTGTGATCACCTTTACTCTGTGATGAAACATCTCTATCCTGATGGGAGTGGTCTCTTCCAGGATGAGAATGCCCCTATCCATAGGGTCACTGAATGAATTGATGAGTGTGAAAAAGGTGACTCATATATTTTTGGTCTATGCCGTCTCAAGAACTCAACTAGGTCGTACACATATGGCAAATTCAGCTTGAAATGTCAGAATTTGGCCACATGTGCCTCCTCTGAAATGAAAATGGGGGAGTATCATCCTGCTCCAACTGCACAGATCTAACTACTTGAAATGTGGAACTTATAGACTTTTTTATACTAATGTTTTCAGAAGAATTTATTCGTCTTATGATTTTCATTTCTAAACTAAATAGCTGCACATGCTTAAACTTCTCACAGACATTGAGAACCTGTTACAGCTGGATGATTGATAGGAAACATGGACCTAAAAAGAGAGCTGTCAACCAAAATAGTAGAAAGGATGAAAAAAAAAAACTCCTTTTAGATTGTTTGTGCCTTTATAGAGGAAGTGCAACAAAATGGACAGATTGTAAAAGGGAAGCATTTAAATAGATCAAACAGGATATCAAAGCATCAGAATGGAAAACTCAAAGCAAAACACATCCAAAAGAAAAAAAGCACAATGACCAAAAAGAAAAATAAACGGGCACATTAGGAGTCAATGAGTGTATAAAAGAAAACAAGACTAGAGTGGTGGATGAGTGGCTAAGCAACGAATCAGGAATCTGATTTGTTTAACCAGATTATGCTTAAATATTTATCTGGTGGCGTCAAAATGGAGCATATATAAATGACTACCTGAAAAAAAGTGTCTACAGTTACTGGTTATATGAGAATCTCTATTAATTAAAAGGGAAATTCCCATTTTGTCTCTTTTAATTTCTACTAATTAAAAGAGATGAACCAATGGTAATCAGCACCTCTACAGTGGTTCTCATTAAAAGTAGCATTGGCTATGAAGCCATTTTTAAAAATGAGCACAGACCAAGCCACTACACGAGCATAAAAAACCTTTCCCAGAAAAGGAAGAACCAGAAAACACTCGGATCTTAGATTTCATGAAACCATTTGCTGAAATTAATATTAAAAATAATATCATGACAAGGCTGAAATGATACAAACTGTGATGTATTGCTTCATCTAAAAATCGTGCTGACATTTGCCATCCATTATCTTCCTCTTAATCTGGGGCCGGATCGCAGAGGCAGCAGCCTGAGCACAGAGACCCAGACTTCCTCTCCCCAGTCAGTTGGACCAGCTGCTCACTGGGAATCCTAAGGTCTTCCCAGTCCAGCTGAGAAACAAACTTCTGACCCCGTTTCTAAAGGAAAAGGGCCAGTAATTGCAATAACCTCATTCATTCTTTTCCAAGCTGCAATTCTAAATTATGAAGCAAAATACTGTAGTTCAGTGTCACATCTAAAATGGTTTCTGCTGAACATCCAATGAAGTAATAGTTAATTCTTTTCAAATGAATTTTCTACGGGAAAAAATTGCTCAAGTTTTTTGTGATGCAATTTACAATGTATCATAAAAAAATAAATAAATAAATAAATTACTACAACAATTCCTGAACAAATTAAATTACTAAAGTACTTTACTTTTATCATCTGCAAAATAGCACAACACAATTTTGAAAACAAGAACTCCATAAATGAGTACCTACTTCAAATATGCATAGGTATTGATCACAAGTATAAAAATAACAATTCTGCTGTATTAAACATGTGCTTCCCCAATGATCCAAAAAGATAAAATGCTAAAATCAATCTTGAGCCTGATCTCATGGGTTGTGCCTTTGGAAGATCCACTAAACAGCATTTGAGCTTGGCAGAATAAAAAAAAAAATCAGTACCAGGCAACATTGCCTGAAACTGAATTTTCTTCTTTAGAAAAGACAGTAGCTACTATCTACTGAATGCTAATAACTTGCTTTTTAAATAACAACTATTAACTTTTAAATATTGTAAAGTCAGAGTGAGAAAGAAAAGTCAATGTATAATGTCTCTATAAGCATTTCTCTGTTGTTCTTTCTCATAGTGCCTCTTCTCTCTCCTTCTATTAGTCCTTGAAATCTGATATATTCAAACTCTCACCTGAAACTGAGTTTCCACAATGACATTTGTCACCAACAATTAAAAGTTTTGCTATTTTGTAATTTTTATCATTTAAATATGAAATCATTCCAAGATGTGGTTGTTTAGCACCACTGCCACTTTCCCTGATAACTTATTAATAATATTTTGTGACAATCATATATATATATATATATATATATATATATATATATATATATATATATATATATATATATATATATATATATATATATATATATATGATGAAAAAGGCTGCTCCAGTAAAAGCTGAACCTGGCAATATCACCATGAACTAAGAGATTATAGTCCACACTCAGGTGGGCCACCGGCACACTGATCATCAGTCACAATGTCAGCACACATGAGATTAGTCAAGCTGTTTGCTGTGCTTCACACATTTAGAATGCTGCTGACACATCTCTCTATGGTGACATTAACTTTCATACGGAATCAGGTGACGCTTTCCAATGAATCAAATATTTACTGCACAGCTAAAATAAGTCAAAATGTAAATCGGGTGAGGAGATTGCATCTTCGCTGTAAACAAAACATTTAATGATTAGAGGAACCATAGAAACAGATGTCTGCTCGCACACGGCACAGACTAAATGTAGATGCTTCTTCTTTCTGCGAGGGATAAAGTCTGTGCAGCAGGTGCAGTGTGCAAAAAATGAATATAGATGTTTAAAATGGCTAGCAGTTGAGTGTACATTAGCAATAAACTGTTTCATTTCATCTCAGATGAGCTCTGGCTCTTATCAGAATGCAGCTCAGACCATAGCCTGATGAAATCTGAGCTGGGGCAATATTAGATACAAAGAATATGATACTTATGTTATTGATTCTGTTTGCTTTGTGGTCTGATTCTGTATGCAGAAAATGTGAGACTACAGCTCAAGGGAGGGGTAAGAAAAAACTGACGAATGGCTTTACATGGATGGCTTTATAGCTTCTCTCTTTGTGCCATTTTATTAGACTTTTGTGGGGCATTTTTGGAAAATGTAAGCATAATGAAACCCAGCTGTGTAAATAAATTTACCGAGTCATCTAATGACCAGTGAGCCATTGCATAAGAGAAACAGTATGAAGAATATCTCTGTTTAGGAGAACAGAGAGTTAGTGGAGGAAGAATGAGGCTTACCACCCCAAAAACCTTTCTCAGTTTCAGCTGACTGCACCAAATAATGGAAAGCGGTGGCTTGATGAATGGCTGGAGTGCAGTCAAGCACACCACTGCAGAATAAACTGTAAACTGAGCAGGGGTGAAAGAAAACAAATAACTCAAAATATAGTTCCAGAAATGCCCTCATTCATTAGGGATTAATAACAATGATTCATTTTCCCGTGGAATGATTTCCAGGCAGTTATCAAGCAGCAAGTTCACCTCTTGTGCTTGATTTTGCAGAGGCTTCTTTGCAAATAGAAGTGTTGGATGTGTTGGGCTCCACTCAGCATACTGATGAGATGTAGTAACTACATCGCCTGCCAGTGATAAAATTCTATGAAAGAACCCGTTTACACAATTCATCTTTTTTGTCAAATTTCTAAAAAGGATCATTTAGTACTCTAGAACCTTTTTAAGCCCTGATTGATCAAATGAAAGCATTAGAATGTGATTTTCTTTCTTTCTTTCTTTTTTTTTTTTAGCAAAACATAGAGAAACGTGTTCAGTGTTGCGTTCATAAGTGGAATTCAATTTTTGATCACTAGCAATTTAATTATGTGGCTTTTTACATGATGAACTTGAAGTGGGGGCAGCTCACACTCAGGAGAGAAGATGGCACATTATTTGGAAGTAAACAAAAGACGTCCATTGTGGTTGAGCATCTTTATTTTTGTTTGTTTGTTTTGTGGCATGTTTGTTCCTGCTGTTTTACTTTGCTTTAGCGCTGGATTCAAATAACAGATTGCATTAAATACCCGTCACACGATTATGATCACGTGGGATATTTTCAATTTAACACCAAATCAGCTGTTCATTCTGAGATATTATTTAATCCCTCTGTCCTCTAAAATATTTTTTTAGGCTATCAATGACTGATAAAATACTGAACAGCTTAATATGCACAAACAGATCTTGATGACAATGGAAGTTTTGAAATGGATTTCACTCAGCACAACGACAGGCGACCAAAGGTGGGATTATTTTTATTCAACCAAAAAGTCATATCCTAATGTTCTAAGTTTAAAGCTAAACCAGTTATTTCTAAAGTCCAAAAAACTACCGCCATCAGTGCATCCATGAATGAAGGTCGTCTTTACAGTTCAGTAGAACAGCTGGTTGTCATAGTGACTGAATACACACCAGAAAATACATTTTTAATGAATGTTAACATCCTGTTGTTTATATTGTTGTTGGTATTTGCAAGGATAATAGTTCACTTGTTTAATATCTCATCTCATTTACTGTTGGAGATGAAAATGTCCTTGTTACTTCTATAGGAAGGGTGTTATATAATACTTTGTAGTCTCACGACGCATCTTAACCATTGTCTCAAAATGTTTGACATAAACCAGCATGAAAAATGTATATGTCCATCATAATTTTACACAACTGTTACATCTAGAAACTACTTATCAGACCCAGAGTCAGAATCTGTGTATAATGATGAACTCAGAGCTGAACCTTCTCAGATACATACAATTACAAAGTCTGCCTTCTATCACCTGAAGAACATTTCCAGGATTAAAGGACTAATGTTTCAGCAAGATCAGGAGAAACTCGTGCATGGGTTTATCTTTAGTCGGATTGATTACTGCAACAGTGTCTTCACACGTCTGCCTAAAAAGTCAATCAGACAGCTGATCCAGAATATGACTGCTCTCATCTTTCCTAAAACCAGGAAAATAGAGTCCTTCTAAAGATCCATGGAGCTCAGAGAATAGATTTTAAAATACTTCTGTTCGGTTATGAATCACTGAATGGCTTAGAATCAAAATACATCAAAGATTTTTTGCCACTGTATCACTATTTCAGCCCACTTCTTCTAATCTGGAGCAAACATCCAGAAGACTGCAAAGCTGCTGAAACCATGAGTTGTTTTAAATCAAGGTTAAAACCCTCGATTTAAAAGGGTTGTTGTTGATTAATAATATCTGGAGGATCTTACATTTAATCTGTTGTACATTTTTTCTTTACTCGTCTTTTATCATGCCACTGCAATGCCCTCCTTTTTTGTACTTTAAACATGTTCCTTTAAATTGACTTGCTGCTGGAATCTGCTGTATAAATAATGTTACTTTGCCTTTAAAGGCTCTTGTTGGTGACAGAGGTATAAGTATTTGAACTTTTTAATAAGCATAAGAGAAAAATATGTCAAAAATTTCAGAAGCAGCCTCTCCCACACTAAACATGATACTGAAAATATTTGACAACAGCAGGAAAGGTGGGTGGCTCTCACCTTACAATTCTGAACCTAAATTTATGCAGCAAGGCTTTAGATAATGCTCCACTGCTGACGAACACACCCAGATAAATCCTGTGAAAATCTGAGAATGTTTATTATACTTACATAAGCAAGAATTCAGATTTCTGTTTGGTTCCTTTGTCTTAAAAATCAATGTACACTTTAACGATGAAGACTATTGCCTTGAGAATTAACATAGACCTAACTGAGGAACTAAGATAAACACATCTGTTGCTAGATGTTAATAGGTCTCATCAGCCATTGTCAATTGCTGTACTGTTGCAGGACCATTTGCTGTTGATCGTCCATTATGTTTAAAACCTCCTGGCATGTTGTTTGCACAATCCAAATATCATCAAATTGTCACACCCTTCTGCTGCAGCGCCTTCGCTTGAGCGTATCGGGATCATAGGCACTTTAACTTCCACCTCAGTGGTTCTCTTGCCGGATAGTGATGTGAAGTGAAGTGCATGGAAAGTGCTGCATGTAGAAGGGCTTAATTATGCTTCAGAACTCTACTGTATGTACAAAGATTGTTATACATGAATAAACTATCCTTTGTACGACTCCTGACTACCAAACACCAATTCCCCCTTTTTATGTATGACACAATTCTAAAAATTCAGGAGATTGATTCATGACAGAGTTCTGCAAAGCATTGAATGAGTACAAATGCCCCCATTCTTTAGATGTTTTTATTAGTGAACAAACTGAAAGCGATGCGTCCTGCAATTTTTGTATGACTTCTGTTGGTCTATTACAAAAGACCAACATCTACATTGTGTAAAAGACCAACGCAATTATCCTGAAAAGTTTGAGTATAACACTTTTACAGGGCAAATTATTGAATTGACTTCTAATTCAGTTTATTTACATGGTGCCTATTCACTCCAATTCAAACCAATCACAGACTGCCTCAAGATCAATCACACATATTCCAATTCAATCTTACTTATGAAACAATGCAGTCAGCTGATTGCGTTGAGTTTTTCACTTTGCTGCAATCACTCATGCTGAGCACTGTATCAGTATCTTAAAGCGCAGTCCAAACTACATCAAAGTTTTTCATAATAAAGATTTGGGTCAGCGAGCAAGAACTATTTTAAAAATATTACCAGCCTTGGCGTCCCCCACTGATTCACATGTAGCCATAGAAGGATTTTAGATTAACACAATAACTGACTTGGGCAACATTTAAAAAACTGTTCTCCCAAGCGTGGGAAGAAGAATGGTGACTGAGGCCAAGGAAATGTCCTAAACAGAAGAAAAATAACATTAACAGACCCAGGCTTTCAAAATGTTTGTTTTTATCTTTTAAGCCTCTAAACTTATTTTGGTCATGCTTCGCTAAGTATAACATAAACATCGCAACTACAGCATAAAATTGTTTTTTGTTTGTGACCTTCACATTTTTAATGTGAAAACCAAGAGAATAAAAGGAAGTCAGCATAAAAAAAGCCTGGACATCCAGGGTTAAACGATTGGATTCTTTCCATGTCAATGAAAAACTCCTCAACAACATCCATCAAAGTGCATCAGGTGGTTTTCTTATAATGAGAAATTCTCACAGAAAAAGACTCATCTATAGAAAAACCTCAAGATTAAACTAGTCAAAAAGATTAATTAAAAGGGAGAAAGGATTTAATAAACAGAATCTAGGAAACAAATAAAACCAAACTCGACCTGAATGTAGCAAGTATGACAGAAAATACATGAGAAATAGTGAAATAACGTGAAGCAACTCATGATGCACAGCACCGAGCATCATCTGTGTAAACACCTGGATGTGGAAGAGTGAAAAGGACTTCAGATGGCACTGGATCACTGATGATTTGACAGCAGACGAAGGCGGCTGAATGATTTCGACATGTATCAGCATGTACTGTTCTACATTTTAAATGCAGTCAGGTTTGACTCTATTGCACCTGGGAGTACGACCAAAAAATTAAAAAAAGCCAAACAAACAGTAAAGATTCCCATGAGTATTTCAAGGTAATGTAGTGAAATACATTAAAATGGACAAACTAGTCATCAGAATATGAAACAACCAACTTAAAAACAAATTAAAGGCACAAATAATCACATTATATGAAAATGTCTGGCAAACAATCACAAACCCACCTAATGACAACTATGGCTTAACGCAAAACATTGCTTGCTAAACCTTTTTTCACAAAGCAGAACATTTTTTTGGCTTTTCGCAATACACTAATAATATCTTATAATTCTTGAAATCAGAATGGGATAAAAGATAAAAGAAAGTGGGAGTGAATGACTTAAGAGATAAGACTGTTTTTATCTGCTGGCTCGTGACCAAGTCTTGTCATATCTGATTGTTTGTTTAGTGACCTTTCTTGAACAGGAACAACATGGGCTATAACATATTTCACTTAATTTATTGCTGCTTAAAAGGTCACATCTGTCACCTAAAACAATCATTTACTCTGGCAGTGTAATTTATGCCCCACTGGTTTAACCTCAACAGAAAAGCATCCCTTGTTTAGTGCAAACCTGCTGTTCTGGGGATCTCTGTAAATGATGCAATTTTAAAAGCAATCAGCCCAGTGAATTAGGGAGATTTAAACAACTGTTGTGGGGGCAGCAGCTAATTAACACTAAATCTAACTCTGATCCATTAACTCAGGATAATCTGTAAATTACCCGTCCAAGGTGAATTCTAACACAACCAGCTTGAGCACTGTCAGCTTTAGATAATGTCTCTACTTAAAGTCAACGGGGAACATTTCAAATTCTTGCGAAACAAGCCCTACAGAATGAAGCTCATTCACTCATAGAAAATCCATATACAATTATAGTAAAACATTAAAGGCTGTAATTACTGGAGCCTAGACTGGTAATGTCATTCTCTTCCACACACCATCAAAATGTAAATACAATGAGGATTGGTGTTTATTTACTATATGCAGGTCAGTTATGAGTAACCATTAAAGCCCATACAATGAAAAAGCAGTATTTGTCTGGCGCTCTGTGTTACTTCTGTGCAAATGACTCCTAAGTTTTTACTTGTAGTATAAAACATTTGGTATCAGTCTCACTGCAGAATCTTATCAGGACACATTAGTCTCTGCTCATCTTTTATCTCAACTGGGATTACAGTGATTTCCTACAATGCTTCTGTGAGCTGCAGACAACACAGACACAAGATAACCCAGCAGTGAGCATACAACTGAGTATCAGCCCAGTATTGTAATCATAGTCTGAGCTGATAGTGTTATTTTAAATGATGCAGTCACTTGATTGAGCTGATGAAGTCTTTCACAAAGGAAATCACCAGGACAGAGTGAGCTGTCTGTCACCCTTATCCGCCATCAACAAAAAGCACTTAGAGCCTGTTACTGAATGCCATCGGTGCAAAAGTGAACCTTCCCCAGCAGAGAGGTGGTTCTGAGCCTCGTCCTCCCCTGTGATTTCCCACAGTGGGGGAGGCCGGGAGAAAGGGTAGGTGTGCTAAATCGACAGAACTGGTAATAAATATCCCTGCTGGGAAAAAGTCTTTGGAGTATTTTTTTTTTCTACAGGTAAAAAAAGAAGGGAAAGTTAGGGAAAGGCAATATATCAGCTTTAGAATGTGGGTCAGAAATATGGCGCTGTCTCCAAGAGAAATTACAAGTTCAAATCGTATTAGTTACCATAGTCTGTTTGTTGCTCCACAAATTGGCTTTGGGATTATGTTGCTGTATGGATGGTGTAGTGAGGTAGCTGTATGTTTCTTAAGTGTCACCCCCAAAACGCTTACATGATGTCCGGAGGGCCTATGAGGACACCAGTGTTCTCATGACAGCTAAACCAACAAAAATGTAATTGTCAGAGACATGTTGGTGAATTTAAATAAACCTATCTTAGAAACGTGCAAAGACCGAACTTATGTCAACTTCAAAACATGTGGAGATGACAATGTAGACACTCTGTTAATGAACCAATTCAACTTCATTTAATGCATTTACAAAAACTTAAAATTGAGTTTCTAGATTGCACTCATTCTGTTGTTTTCATTCAGGCTTTAGGTTTGTCAGGTTTTTAAAATCATAAACTATTTTCCTTCCACTTATAAATAATCCAAGTCCTACTGTTTTTCCATCAAATAACACCCCAGTTAACTACATTAGCTGCTGTGGTTTTAATATGACAAAATGTGTAAATGCTAAATAGTTAAACAATCTGACACTTCCAAGGCAGAGGAGGTTTCCTCCGTTTTCATCCCAGTGGTCTGATTTACAAAAACAAAAACAGAAGACGACAGCCTCACCAGCTGCATTGCTACTTTCAACTGCAAAGAGTAAATTTGTATCCAGAAAGAAGTTTTTTTTTTTCACACAATATTTTTGCTGAGTTTACTCTTCTCATACATTTTTTTCATTTTTTGATGAGTGGTTCACTTTTACTGTGCATTCATATTGGTCAAAGCACTTCTTCATTTGTTGAGCTGAGTCCTCCGAGGGGTATTCAGAGTCGTGTTTTCCATTATAATGACATCATGTGGGAAAACCCATCAGAAGTTCTTCCGGGCGTTTTCTTTTTCTATTTTTCCAACTCTTTTCCTTATGTTATGAAAAGAAATTACATCGCCATGAAAACTGAAACATGACAAAGGCTATTAATCACTATCAGAGGCTGCTACATGTTGTTATATATATGGTATTATCTTCATAATTATTAATACAAGTCATCAACCATAATTAGAGTGCTGAAAGTGCTGTTGGAAAAAGTGTTGCACTAGATTTCAGAAGTGCAAATGCTGAATGTGTATCTTCTGTTAATTAAAAACGACCACCCTAATTGCTTCTGTAATTAGGAAGCACTGCACTTTGGAAAAGAATGTAAAATAAAATCTGTGGACTACATTCATCTAAATGAACGTTAATCAGTAGTTTTGGCTGAAGTCACTTCCAAAATACAAAAAAAAAATAAAGGGAAAAATAACATAAAAAGCACACAAACAAAATCCTCATACTTCCAAAAAGAATTGGAAGCATGGAATTTTAACATACCAGAAAACATTTCTTGATTCTAAAAGTGTGTTTATTTGTCTTAACAGTAATAGTTCTCTTTTTCTGAGGTTTCAGACATTTTATACTTTATGTATCTTGGGTTGTTTTCATGCCTGTTTTCTAGTTTGTTTCAATTAAGTTTTCTTACAGATCTCTCTTTGCCTTTGGTTCTACTTTGCTAACCACATTCATCACCTACATTTAGTCAGCAGTTATGCTTTTGTTTTTACTTTTCTTTGTTACATGCTTTTTATTCTCGTTCCAGTTTTGCCTGTGGTTACTTTCTTTTGCTTTGTTTAAACTTGTCCATTTTTTATCTCTGTGTATTTTGCTGCAAAATGAAAGTTTGATTTTTTTTAACTGCCTAAAACAAAAAACAAAAAAAAAAAGGTCAGAGTACACCATGGATAGCTCCAGGCAACACAGACGTTCATAGAACAAATAACCATGTATGCTGACCCAAGTAAAGCCAATTTAGAGTGGACAACTGAGCAAGTGCACATGTTTTGATGGAGGAAGCCAGAGTACCCATGTGAAATTTATTGCAGTGTGAATAAATTTCACACTGCAAATCCTCAGTCGGGATTCAGTGCAACATTTGACAGTATTGACCGCAGAGCTAGTCTGTATTAACCGCTAAGCAGATTCAACCTATAGCGGGATGAAATAACACAATTCAGATAATCTAAAGCCAATCTCGAGGGACAGACACAGATTATTCCACAGATTGGGCTGGGTTATGCACTTAAATGATCATACTAGATGAGGTTTTAACCTAAAATATGGATGAACGTGATTAATGTCTACCAAAGAATAAGCTAAAAATAACTTGTGGGTTTTTAGACAAGTAACTTTCTGTAATGTTTTGTAATTTTAATTTAATCTAATTCTACTTTAGATTATCAGATAAAAAAAATAAAGACAAATGCCCCCAAAAAATTTTTATCTAGCATTTTAATTATCACTATTGTCTGTCTATGTTGACTTTTTCACTAACTCTTTAGTCAAGGGGTGAATACTGAAGTTAGCTAGCCCAGTTGTTCACTTCAGTTGTTCCGGGTCTCGTCTAATCTGTATCCCTGGAATCAGAACCAAACATGAACAAGCAGGATTCAATTTGTATTCTCCAATAATCTGGAATAAACCTCCAGAGAATTACAAAAGCTGCTGGAACACTGAGTTCCGTTTAAATCGAGGCTGAAAATCCCTGATTTAAATGGAACTCAGCTATTGTTTTTTACTAAACTGAACCTGATTTTTAGTCTTTATTTTATAATGTTGCTTTTTGGAGATTTTGATGTTGACATTTGAAAAACTTTTATGTTTCTTACTTGTTTGTTATTTTATGACTTCAATATTTTAAGCCGTAAAACATTTTAAATTAGCATGTTGCTAAAATATGCTATACATATAAATGTGCCTTTTCTAACATCATTTCAGAATTTTCTATCTTTCAAACGATGGTCTTTAAGAAATAATGAGAATATTTTTCATCTAATATCTGACCAACAGCTTGTCTAAACAACGTCTGTCTCAAAATGATGTGCTTTAAGGAAACAAAGCAGCAATTATTATGGACCATAATAATTTCCTGTCAAGGAAGTCATCGAGGTAAAATACAAAAGCGTGAAAAGCAATGTTCTAACCAGAAAGACTTTAATATAACTTGGAACTAAGTAGGGAGATCAAGACAGAGAAACTTTCCTCTCACTCCTCTCCTCTGAGCTGTCCTTGAATCAGGAACACGCCCCAGCTGCTTCACTGGAGCTGCACGGCAGCTCTATACAGGGAGGAATGACTGGGAGACGTGGGCAGCTCCCTAGTGTGAATCTATACATATGTGAAGCAGCCCGTATCTGGGAATGAGGGAGTAGGCTTAGTATACCTCTTCAGAAGAAATCAATGTTTGAAAGAAAAGAAGAAGAAAAAAAAAACATACTCAGAGAAAGCTTCATTCAAAGCAACATATGTTAATGCTCTCTGGGCTCTTGGGGGAGATAAAAGGTTGATCCAGACCTTTTTTATTGGAAACTGTGTGCGACATAAATCATGTACCAAGAAAATGGAAACAATAACTCACCTTTCGCTTTGCTTTTTGTCCCAGCCACTGATAGCATGAGGGGATAAAACAAGAAAACAATAAGTTAGATAGGTGGGATCAAGACTTTCTATTGATAGCATTGTGTGTGTGTTTTTTTTTTTTGCTGTTCTTCTTTCCATAGTCAGAAAAACAACATGACTGAATAGTAAAATGGAAGCAGAAAATAGAGCTTAATTAATGTTAAATGAAACAATGAAATCATAGTTTACAAAAAGGCAAGAAACATAAATATTATCCCATTTCTATTGCAAAAAACTCATAAATGGTCTGTTGCATTTTTTGTTGTATGTATAATAAAAACTAAATGAAGAACAAAAAGTTATAATCTACAAAGATAAATACATTTAATCTACATGTCAATGGTGAATTAGGTTGTAGATTTTCTAACTTAAAGGGTGGAGAACTATTCACATAATATTGCAGTCAATTTGTCAAAGGGCTTATAAATGGAAAAATTCTGTTTTTGTGACAGCTTATACAATGCATGGGTTGCTGTATTATTGACCTCAGTGGATGGGGTACAAGAGAAAAAAAATTGCTTTTTCTACAGTCCAAACTCCAAAATTAGATTTTGCTAGAGAACATGACGGAAGCCTAATGAATATTGGGAGCACGTCCTTTACTATAATGAGAACAAGATAAATATGCTCAGCTCAGATTATTTGGCATGAACTTGACCTGGAATTCCTGGTCTAGGAAGTGAGGAACTCTTACCATAATTTAATAATACGAGGGTTGCAAAGTGCAAAAGCTTTTGGGACATGAAATTTAAAGACATCACCAAGAGCTCATGTGAGTGTACTGAAATATGAGCTGACAAGATGACTTCCATTCTCTGAAGCTTGAGAAAGGAAGAAAGTTCCAGCACGATAACAATTCAAAGCATACCACTGAAATCAGACAGGAGTTTCTAAAAAGAGACAGTAAAAGCTTTGACACCTTTTGGGTATTATGAGGTGGAAGTCAGAGCAACCTTCTTCCCTGCAGCAAAGAGAAGCTGAAGAGTTCTGTGAATAATGGTGGAACATGTCTGCAGAATTTTGTGTACAATTAGTGCAGTCTTTGGTCATATGGACTGGAAAAAAAAAAAAACTAAGCTGTCACAAAGAGTCACAGTTAGATTTGCCAGCTTTTTTTGTGTGGAACTGAACACTTAAACTTTTTTTGACACAATCTTTTATTGTAGACTCATTTTATTTTGTTGTGAAACAGACAGAAGGTTTATTAAGAGATTTACTCCAATGCCCTCTTAAGTGAGCACTGGAGCAAATTTTTTACCAGTCTGTTAAGTGACATGTTTCTGAGTGGTTTTAGTGTAAAACTGCATATTCTGAGGTAAAATGTAATTTACGAAGCAAATAAATTCAAATATTTTCCTCTTGCAAACAGTGCCTTATACCAGACATTTTTTTACAGGAGCAATATGCTTTTTTGTCCAGAACAGCAAGTTTGCCATTTGTGCCTCAGAAGCACTTTCTTGCTTGTTATGTAGGAATGGGCAACCCCCGGCGGTACGCACAATTCAAGAAAAGTATAAACTGATGACGTTCAAGTTGACGTCTGATTTGTTACTAATCCAAAAGGCTGCTTTGGTGATTTTGGATTGGATTTAACAATCACTACTAAGCAATGTTGCACATGTAGACAGATCAGACTCCCAGCGAATATTTCTAACTTTAATCAAGATTCTTTATAACACAGTTTGACGCTTGCAAAACCTTTGTTCTGTGAATTATTTCACTCTTATTAAAATGATTTTAAACAAAACTTGTTGAAAAAACACTTTGTGACAAAAAACATAATTGAAAGCAAGGGTTGAACGTAAGGGTTGTGAAAGTAAATCATTATTGCTGTCAGTCATTTGCAACAGTCACTGTCAACCATCAACAATGGTGATGGAGCAACTGTTCCTTTGGTAAAAGAATTAATTAATTTGCTGCTCTACTAAATACATCGCTGTTTTTGTATGTTCATATATTTTTGATCATCAAAGTAGAAACATGAACAAATGAAAAATAGGACAAACTACTCAGTGTTGTATTCAAATGTTTTCTTTCATTATATCTGAAAGAAAAACATCAATAAAAGGTATCAATCCTTTAGGTTATACAACTCTGCATGTGTTTTGGTCATACAGCTTTCTCTCAACTTTAAATCAGCAGATAATTCACATCCTGAGGCAGAAAATATCCTTAAATATGATGAAGATGAACATTGTCATTTAAATGGATAGGCAACTTTTAAACTGCTTTTACAAATGTAAAAAAAAGAATTCTTAGAAAGGTGTTGGATGAGGCATTAAGTTTAGTGCTTCAACTATTCAGTGCGTGTTTGAAACTAAGAGCTCTTTCATTCCAATCCAATGGGAAGAGCAAGCAGCCCCTCCTGCTGTGCTCCCCTCACATTGGATATATCTGAGGAATAAAACAGCACTTGAATGTGTTATGATGGCTTTTAACTCTCAGTTCAGATGTGCAAGCTGCACCTGTGCAAAAAGACTTTACTTTGCATTACATAATTGATTTACTGAAAGAGTTTGTCTGTCGATAAATCATGTAGTAAATAAATACTGAGTTTACTGGTGGTTCAACTTTAGTTGTAGCTCAGGTTTGTGGGGTTTTATGGATTTTTTTAAAACTCATAATTCTGTGTTTTCGAACAAGCAAGTTATATTCTTAAAAACTTTTATGGTAATGGCATTGAGTTTTTATGTACTGCCTCACCACAAAGTTCTTATATCACACAGTTGCAGCTGAACAACTGTGTAATATGAGGAAGTAATAACAATGATTGATGGAGCAACTGTGCATCCTGCACTAAAAACAAAATTGTCTTAAGCAAATTTACAAAAGACACATTGCAGACTCTTTGCTTTCTAACAACTAAAGCACTGAAATGAGAGAACTTTGTCTGGATTTTATCATAAGATATAAATCTAAAACACTTCACCTGAAGGAATTTGAACTGCTTTATATTGGGATTGCAAATTTCTTTTATTCAATTCAAATTCAAAAATATTTGATTAATCCCAAAGGGAAATTAAATGTTGTAGCTCATATTAATTTAAAATTATTCAAAGAGTTGCTGTAGATGTTGATGGCTCAGGGCAGGAATGACATTAATTAATTCAATTCTAACTCCTATGGACTAAACTCAGAAGTAGTTCTTGTTAAGAAGCTTTTATATAATAAAACTGCTACTATACAGCTGTAACTTTATTAGAATACTATGTTGACATAAGCAGGAGATTGTGAATTATTATGAAATGCTGAAAATAGTTGGTGCACTCCAGAAAAAATTAATAAGTCTAATCAAACGTGAATTAAAAATTGATGGCTTGTTTTATGCACATTCATGAAAACATGTTACACATTATTTCAGAATATGTTACTCATGCTGAAATAATGGTTCTTTGTATGTTATTCTTTTCCAATGTGCTCTTTGGTAGTCTTAGATAATATGTTATAAATTAGCAACTTCAGTTAATCTATTCTGTAGCCTTCATGACAGTTCTCCCCTTTAAATGTCAGACTAATCTATGTCATTCAATAATAAATCAGAATTTCTTTTTGAGTAGTTTTTATTCGGCTGCTTTTACTCAAAGCTGAGTATCGTTTCTCTTGAACTGTCTACCAATGTTTGCTCATGTTACATGGAAAGATCAATGCAGAAGGTAGAGTTTCTGATAGCATGGCTTTTATGTCATCAATACCAGCAGCAAACTTTTAGTAAAGAATTGTTTGGAATACCATTTTTGCTGACTCTATTTTCCAGTTGTCATGAATGCACACTTTGCATGTCTATATGATATTTAGCCTCTTGGAGACTCACTAAAGTAAATGATATGGACAATAGTTGGTCATGATGCTAAAGGGCACAAGAGAGTTTGAAACAATATGATCTCCATTAAATTTTTGAATCCAGCTCGACTCTTAAGTACATTTGAGCTACAAGCTGGGCTGAAGTGGCCATGTGTGTGGAGAACTGGAGAGAGCTGTTTTTAGGAATTACAGCTAGAATTAAAACTGTCAGACTAAGCATAAACTGAAATGCAAGAGCTTCCACAGCTTTTTCCTTTTATGACAAGGGTTCTTCTAAAGTATAATCATTCATTGGGTCATAAAATAAATTCAGCAGTCACTATGGCATGTCACCTTTTTGCAATAAAAGTTTATCATCAAATAAAAATGTGAAATAATTGAGTTCACTGAGCCTCAACAATAGATAGTTACTCACAAGGTCCTTTGAAACTGCTTGAACTTATTCATTGGATTAAAAACCTAACACAGTATGATGTGTCGAACCCAACAATGCTGTTTCTAAATCAACAAAGGCCTGAATCAGTTCTTATCTAACAAAGGACTGGGTCAGCAAAATAACAGTTATTGGATTGTTGTTTTATTTTTACCTAGCAATTTTTAGAGTGACATTACACTCAGTTTAACAGATAGCAATTTTCATGATCATTCTTATATTTCTAAAGACATGTACATTGCAAAAGCATCTGTGTTAAACAGGCTCATCAAAGACATGCTTGTGTGTTTATCCATGGTACATTCTTGATAAATGCTGGAAATATTCCCTTAGAGTTTATAAATACCCCATCTGTGTTAAAGTACTGCATGCCCATGTGTGTATGAAATGTTTTATTTATTGCCAGTTAAATGAAAACGTTTTATCATGCCCTATGTGTTTAAAATTTAAAGCAAATGCAAACCAAAGTAAAAATAGGGGTAATTTTGCTCATTATAGTACTTATAGCTGGGGGTTATACTGAAACCTTGTGGTGAAAAAAGTACTATTTTTGACTTTAAAATAGGTCATTGGCAACCTGACGTGTGGGAAAAGGACAAAATGCTTATCTGTGAAATAGGTCATTTCTTGGTAATTTGTGACCAAACTCTTATCAGATGATGAAACCAGGAACATCAAAGTTGATGCATGCCAATCTAATGGAGAATTTGTTGTTGTTTAGCACTCATTCATCTTTCCCACAAGTCTTTGGTTTTACCCGTTTTTGTTTGGGTAGGAAGTTATTAATCTATAACTCTCCTGCAATAGTGTTGACAAACTCAGAAGACAGTGATAAGAATCTCATTCCTGTGAACGGAATGTGTTTGCTTGCACACAGCAGGTATATTGATAATTTTTACTGAGAAAGAAAAAAACATTTTGACATTCCTAAGAGAACTTTTACTGAGAACCAATAAAATAACTCAAACACCTCTATGTAAGATTACATACTATAAATAAGATCTCATAGTTTAATGTATCAGACATTTAAGGTTTAATCACAAGTACTGTGTTGAATATCTTATGTCTCATCAACCAACCAAAGAAACTAAAAGAAATAATTGAGTAGAGATATCCAGTGCCCTCTGTTGGGAGTCATTCTTAGATGAGTTTGGACAAAGAAAAAATCATTTGAATATAAGAGACACCAGAACTGACATTGGAACAGCAACAGTTGCAGGCTACTGTTAAACAAACCTGGGTCTCTTTGAAACCTTATGGGGGCCACAAACTGAAGTTGACAATCTGCTTTAAAAGCCCATTGTTTAATTATCTTTATGAACTGTTCTCATGTGCTGAGAAAATAAATTCTCGGATTCATTAGCTGTTAAGAACATTTCTCAAAAAATAAAGAAATAAATACCTGAAATACACAGCTGTGTCATGAATCTACATAAAATGAGTTTCAACTTTTTTAGTTAAATTACTGCAAATTTTTTATGATGGTCTATGTCCACTTATATATATCAAAACATATGAACTTTCAAAGTCCCATTTGAAATTGACTTATCAAAGGGATGTCACAGAGTAAACAAACAATTAGTTTGGCACCTTCAATATGTTAGTGCTTTTTTAGGGTCTAATTTGAATCAGACAAATTGAGTCGCACATAGCAATAACAACATTACCTTTAATAACCCTGAATAGGCTTGACTAATGGTTTTGATATATTGCTTTGGACTAAGCGGTTGTTTGTTGTTTTGATTAAGAATAGAAAAACGCTATTTCCTAATGAACCTGAACACATCCAAGTATTAAATAATTTCCAAGCAGCACATGAAGAGCACTTTTCACTTGACACTAAAAAACATACATCAATTAAAAACGCAACAGACTGACACATACATTTGGAAGGACAATTGCCTCATCTTTGCTTATCACAAACATAAAATAAAATAAAAAAAATCCACTTATTTGCAAGTCAAAATGATGCCAAAAGTGAAGAAAAAAACAATGATTTAATGCTTTTATTTTAAAGAATGAATTAAACCTTGACTATGACTAAAGGAGAACAAGCACAGGGCAGATTAATGTAATTTGTTGAAGACCACAATAACAAAACAGATAGCAGCACATCACTGACTTAAAGATAAGAAAGAAAATTGGAAAAGGAGAACCATAGCAAGGGGAAAAGATCTGGTACTGGCAAGCACAACCACCAGAGGTGTAAATCATGAGCACTCAGCCTACATCTTACTTGTATTTGAACTGAAAAAAAAAAAAGTGACAACATCCCATCATCATCTGTCAAAGACATTTCTATTGTGTGCTGCTTGTCCCTGTAGTGATGAGTTTAACCAACCACTGAGAGGTTTGTCTTCTCATAGTGAGAGGTGACCTCAGTCCCTCAGCTGGCCATGACTGAGGTCACTACTCTTCCTTTGCCAACGTCCCACAGCAAACTCTCCAAGGACAATCTGCCCATAAGTAAACATTTGATGGGAAAGCACTTCATCTTCTTGTCAGCTAACATCCAAATGCCCTTAAGGGGAAATCATAAGATAATTTCAGTGGTGAACCGAGGCAGTTATGTATGGTGGTGGCTCTGAAAATGACAACAAGAAGGTGCACAAGTTGTACCTGCTTTGTCCAATCTAGTCCTCTTATGTATGTAAAATAGAAATAAATTGTTTTGAAAAACTGTTTTTGTAGAGAAACATGAGGGCATATCAGCACTGCATTGCATACTAACAGCATTAATTAAAATGGCTGCTGAAAACAGTTAATATTAACAGGTCATGCTACTTCTATAATTTAATTGTTAAACCAGTCGGCTTTACTGCTGGAAGGCTCATAGTCTATTTTAGATTCATTTGTTTAAAAGAGTTGAAATATAAAGTTTTAATTAGTCTTTGTCAAACCGCAAACTATATCTATATATACATATATATACATACACGCACGGACGCTCACACACGCACATATATTTATATATTTCACTTTATTTAATTTAATTTTTTATTAAATCTAACAAGATGTTGAGCCTAAATCAAAGTAAATGCATCCTAAGAGGTTAATAAACAAGAACATGGCTAAATGAGAATAGAAATGTTGGCAGCTTTTTAGAACTTTCCAAATTAAGATAAGGGTCTATTTACTAGAAATACACATCTAGAATGAGGTTTACAGATGATAATGCTAACTACGTGAAAAGTTCTAATCACTGATAAAAGAAACTATAGGCTATGGAAGACCCATCTGTTGTACATTGATATTTTTGTTACAAGACAGTGAACCATTTTGTCATACGCCTAAATAAATAACTTTTATACTCATGTACATACCTTTGAAAATCTGTTTATTTCTGTTTAGTACGTTGTGGAGTTATTGAGACAAACAATTCTAACATTGTTCAAATGTCATTTCTAATTTGAAGTAATTGTGCATTATTACCAAGAAAGGTTTATACAATACCCCATTTCCATTGATTATGATTCAGATCCCCATTTAGAGGCAACTAACTCTCCATTATGATTAACAGTGGCTACTGATCAAAGAGAAAAAACTAAGTGGCCTCCTGCTGGTATTATTCATTTGAATCACCTAAACCACAATTATTTTATATCATTAGTTGCCAAAACAAGTGTGAAACACCTCTTATGTTAATCCAAATTTCACATGGTTAATGTGAAATTTACACTTTTTTTCTTCCTCGCAGTTCTGCTACAATTGTTTTCGAAACAGTTGAGCGGCAAATCAGAAATTTATCAAACTAAAACATTGGTTTTTAACTTTACAGGTTTGTGATATAGTAACTCAAGCACGATTTTCAGCTGTGTCAAGTGAAACACAAGGTCAGCCAAAGTGTAGTCTCTGTCCATAAGCATTACCTGTTACATGTAGTGTAGTGTGCATGCCATGCTGTGCATGCCAGGAGGTTATTCTTCAGTCCAGCTAAGCTGTATTTGATGTAAACTCAGATGTTTCGAAGTAATTTTAGAGAGCCCATCTACTCAGCCACTCTGCGCCAAATCAGGTTTCCTTCACTTACAGAAAATTGCTTGACATTATGTGACTGCCCAGATGCCCTGCTGAAGCCCCACGCATGCTGATTAGAGTCTCCGCTTAAGGCGATCCAGAATTCCTGAGTCCTTCCAAGTCTTTGTGCCACCGCCAAAGATAACGGCAGGAATTCACACAACAGCTGTACACTAGTTTATGCCAAGCATCTTGCAGAGACTGTCCAACTACATATCTATATGTGAAATATGAAGGAAATGTAGACTAAAAAAAAAAAAAATTAAACTTGTCTGCAATGCAAATAATGATCAGTAGACAAGTCATCAGTTTAAGCTGCATGTTTTGCTTCAAATTAGTTGATAGAAAAAAAAAATCTCATCTGAAAAATGTTTCCTTCACTGAACAGATCCTGAGGGAATATTGTTGTTTGAAAAACACCAACAAAAACACAACCTTGATAATTAGTTTCCTTTAGGAAAAATAGAGTAGAAATCTGAATTTGATCATGAGAGCAGACCTTCAAATAGATGAAATTATTTTCAAGGGACAACGAGACATGAGAAAATTGCATTAATCTGACCAACAAGTGAGGAGAAAAAAAAAACAGAAGAAAATTTTGAAAACTAGATTTAAAAAAATGAAATTTAAAGTATTTTGATACAAAAAGCATAACTGCGAGTTAAAATGCGTCTTTTAGAGGTGAAACATATGCTGAGCTCTGCATGTAATTTTATTCTATGATTTTTAAAGCAAATGTTTGTTGATTAAAATGTTTTTTTATACTGAATAAACAGTTGAGGCAAGTTTCTTTACCTTGGAAAGTGTGACATGAAAAACCTTTAGAATGCTGAATAGGATAAGATGATCCAAAACTCTAAAACGCCTGAAAAATAAAGAGAACATGTTGGTATTGGTATGTCTAAGATGTGCTTCATCACCTTCCTAGTAAATCAGTTACTTATCATTCAAAACAGTTGTTTTCCATGTCAAACACATGCAGTCCCAAAGACTGTCAATCTCTGGAGAGAGTTACAGGGTGGAAAATAAGCCACTCTGATGAATCTATTTGATTTTACACAAGTCATCCTTAAAGTATTCCACCTCCTTACGCAAATCTGCCTCGCAAATCATTTGGGCTTGCAAAGGCTTGTGCCAACATCACAAGAGCCTGAATTGAAAACTTGCTGATAATTACAAAATACCATTCTGAAGGAGGCATGAAACATGCAATTCCTCAGGAGCAAACTTTTAACATCAAAGCCAAGTAGCCATTTATTATATCTGTCATGAAAATTGTCATGATTATCCCTCTATCATAAAAAATACTGTATCCAAATAAAATACATGGGATCCAAGACAAATATCATATGCAGGTATTCTCAGTTTATTTACTTTTTAGACATTTTTTATGCATTAAGAGCTACATGGTGGTGGTTGCATATTCCCTCCACGCATGTGTGGATTCTTTTCGGGTTTGCCAGCTTCCTCCCATGACTGTGATAGTCCATAGCCACACTTTAGTCCTGACTGGACAAGAGAGTACAGGCAACAGATGGAGGGACCTGCAACGTGTCTGCTGCTAACTTTCTGGCCTTAAACACTTAACAATTGTTAGAGTTTCTTAAAAAAAAAAAAAAGATGGCAAACATTGGCACGAGGGAATGACAAATACTATGTAATGACTTCCCTTTTCAGTTTGGGACTCAAATTTATTCCCAGTGTCAGTTTGTTCAAATTATTTATATAACAAATGTATAGCTTTTTTCTTAAGGCAGACAGACTCCATTCCAATTTTTCCCTATGTAAAAAATAACACATTTTGCAGGATAAAACTTATATTTTAGGGTTAGTCTTAAAACCGTGATAAATAAGAATCATAATCAACCTCTCAATTGTTTTCCAAATACATAAACTGTAAAACTCACTTTTTGTTGACATGTTTGTTTATTTTTCAAAATAAAATTAGCCTTTTGAGGGACACCCCTCCACAACCATTTGCATTGCCAGATTTGGATGCTGATGTAACATTAGGTAATATCAGAGCACAACTAGCCAGTTTTTTCTGATTCTGTGGAGAGGAAAGACCTTTCAAATGGAAATATGATAATTCATATACTAAATGTTTGGAAGTATAATGGCAATGCAGAAGAAGATGTAGTAAACATTACTCTCCCTGAAATCCTGCAGCTCAGAAGAAGATAAGATTTATTAAAGTGAATATTTCAACAGGTGGTATTTCTTCTCATCTGCAAAAAAAATTAAAAAAAATCTCCCAGTTCAAACCAAATTTTGCCCAAGCTTTATGATATTCTTCTGGCATTTAGAAAAGGAAACATTCAAGCCTGAGTAATGATTATACAGCACAGTTCCTGGTACTGCAATGACAAATGGATCAAGCTGAGTTTGCAGCCAGACCAACAATGTGGCTGTGAGCATAAGGTAACTAAAGAAAGAAAATGCATGGCTTTACCTTGGTGTTTACTTTTATCTGACCTCTGTCAGAATAGAACATCCGTTGACATCTATAGAGTGCATTCATAAATTTAATACATTATCACTTCCTCCACAGCTTCCTCCAACATTTTTAATACTTAGCTGCAACATAAACTCCTTTTCTCAATGTTTAGTGTTTTAATTTCCCTTGTAAACTCTACATGTGCAGCATTAGCTTGGAGTGATGTTTAATGCCGGAAAGTTAGAAAAGTAACTTTAGGCAACTTGCTAAAGTGGTGATGGTGTTCTCAGAAAATCATTTTGACAGCTTAATTACACTAGTATAGTTTGGTAAAACAGAACATGACTGCTTCCATCTATGTTTTACACAGTATTGTAGTAGTAGAGCCTACAGACAATGACCAGTTGCTTGGTCAAATGGAAGTGCCAGTACATCCCATTTTGCAGCAAGGTATTGTGTACACATGCATGTGAATGACTAAATGAATGTTCACTTTTTCTATTTGCAGTTTGTTTCACAATTAATTTCTGACTACGTTGACCACATGAGACTTTTAAATCCTTGAGTTGGGTTCTGGTTCGTAGGGTCTCCAAAATAACATTTTTCTGCTCACAATTGGACAAATCATCATACTGTGACTGTGATAGTCACTGAATATGTATTACAGCTTAAGTGCAATGAAACCATTGTCACGTTTAAGGCGGAGGAAAAGTCAGCAACACATTGACCTACAGACTAGAAAGAATCTAGTGAAAGAGAAGTCACTCTGAATATCGAAGGAGGAAAAAAAAAGGGCAACATTCACCTGACCAGAGACACGCCCTGCTGTGGCTAAGACGAGCTGTCTGCTGGAAACGAGTCAGTTGCCACACTGAATGCAGTTCCCTGACAGGTTTGGAAGTCGGCTACACGGGGAATCACTTGTCGTTTGATAACAGACACACCATGATCCAGCAACACGGGAACCACTTGGCTGACAGTAGAAAATCTCCTCACAAAACATCAATGGCACCAGGGGACCTTCGGAGTACCCCGGTTCCCAGAGCCATCATTCATTCTTAATTTTTTAGAAGACTGCCTTTTTTTCCCCCTACAAAAATCAAATAAACAAAGCAACAAGAATGAGAGAACCCGAGTCTTATGTACAGTTTCATAAAACTTTATATTCTTATTGATTAATTTATAACAAAGCATTCTATGAGGAAGATAGAATAAGAAAAGAGCACAGACTCCGAAAAGGGAACAGTGCACAAAAACAAAGTCAGTTTGAAAATGAATAAAATTTATAGTTACAGACTAAAAGTATTACTACTGCAACACTCAAACTGTAAGAAGTAGTAAGGGCTTGCATGCTCTAAAAGATTTATTGCTTTATGACACCTTCCACACCTTTATCTATACAACAATAATGTTTAATTTAAAATAGTCTACATATTGTGAGTGAATGCATGACTGTTTGTCATGTGTGTCTTTACGTTGCTCTGTGATGGACTGTCAAGATGTCCAATGAAAGCTGGAGATAAGCACCAGGCCCCTGTGATTCTGTAAGGATGGATGGCTGCTTGGTCTATGTTACAACATGCTGGAGTTTTTTATGTTTTCACGATCAAGAAAAACAATTTTTTTTGCAGAATCAAGGACAAAAATAACTTCCATGCATATACGCCTAAGTTAGAAACCAAACCTGACTAAGCTATAGGTTCAATTTATAAAACAAAAAGGTAAGGAAAGGCATGCACAAATGTTTAAAATGCATTTACACAAAATGCATCACATTGGGGGTCACATTTTCTCATCTGACATAAAACTTTATTGCGTCAAACTTTATTGGATCAGATTTCTGTGCATCGCAGCAGATGGGGGGGTCTTGCTCCCACACCTCTCATTATGAGCCCCTGAGCCATCTTCTCTCATACACCTGCACCACACCAGCAGGTCTAATGTTCTCACACCTGGGCACGCTATCAAAAGTTTTCTCTAAAATGTGTTCTCAAAATAAAATAAACTTACATTCTCCTTGACACGGCACCATCTTTATGTTCCAATTATTAAGAGGCCTGAGGGCCTTGCAAAGGCCCTTGCATATTTTATCAAAAATAAAACCACAAACTTGAATTTATTTTATTAAACTAGAGCATAGCTGTGAATTTAAAAGAGAATAATAGACGGTTTCAACAAAAAATTGTTACATGCATTTGAAATCACCTTTAATATATATTTTTCACCTTTTCTCTGATGCCCCTAAATAAAATCCAGTGCAGCCATCATTGACAGTTCAAAATTGACAGCTAGAGGGAGGAAACTGGGAAGGAAGTTCCTGAAGAATAATGACCTGACTACAAATCCATGCCACAGTTATTAAATAAGAAATGTATGAAGATGACCACTGTGCCCAAGGAAAATGTTCTCCTATTTATTTCAAAACAATAAATGTAATAAAAGCATACAATTTTCTGTTTTTCTCCCTTATAGTTAATGTGACCTCTTGTATAAAAGGTAGTTGTGAAATTGCCTCCCTATTTAAGTTTGTATTTTTATTTGAAGCACATGAAGCTACAGAACCATTTGTTCTTTAGGTTAAACCTTGTTTGAACCTTTATTTTTGTATATGAATACTGTGGATTTACTGTCATCAAAACACATAAAATGTGTTTCGTATTCAAGTTCAACTGAACCCAGGATGTTGGTATTAGATACTTTTAAAGCCTCCTCACTAATTGGCATCCACTCTTCTTTATTCAGCTTTTGCTTTTATTAAATTGCATCAGATATTTTCTGTAAAATAGCCCATCTTTTTACCGGCTTACTACAGTATTTGAATCTGTCTTCTTAACATGTTGCCTGGACTGAGTTTAAGCAGAGAAACACAAAGGTATCAGGATAGCTGAATTAAAAGCAGCTATTGCCTTTGAACACAGTTGTGCATCTTTCCTTTTCATTAATTAACACGGCTTTTAAGATACTCTTCAGCACATCGTCCAGAACTTGATTAAAGGGACGTTTGCTTGGAGGCAGGAAGAACAAGGTTTACTGAGTTGTAAGAGGGGAACAGTATCTGCTCTGCTGCCATTAAAAACTGTAATATCGGTTTAGCCTCCCAGACCTGGACCATCAATAAGAAGGTCTTGGTGACTGACAAAGGTAAACAGGCAAATAGCAAACAGCTCGCAGGCACATTCCAACCTGATAAGGCCCGTAACCTCATTCGCTCCTGACTAAAGGAGCTAATCGAGTCAGGCTGACATCATGAACTGAGATAAAGCCAGTAAATACCATTTTCTCACACCATGTTCGATAATTATAGCTCTCTAATCCACCAATTGCTGAAGTGTAAGGGTGAATACACTGCTTCTAGATAAGACTCAGAATGTTCATTTTTGCAAATCATATGGAAACTTTTCCTTTTTGTACAAAATAGTTTCATCCTTTGTACACTGAGGAGTAACTTTCAACTATTTTCATTTCATGTTGCCACAAGTTCGTATTCCCTGCGCAGCTATACTGAAGGAAATTGGAATTAGTTTCATGTTCAGCTCAAGCTGCTCATACTAATAGGTCTTGTAGGGGTTGTTGCTTATATTAGACTGCTTTGGTTCTGTTCTATTACGTATTCAGCCCTTTACTCTTCACTCCAGAAGAACTAGGAAATACATAACTATTGACTGTTGCTGCCTAAAATAACTTCTCAGATTTATTATAGTTAGACCTCTGTGTCATCTGATTTCAGCAACTGTCCAAACAAGTGTGTCTTTCTGTCACATTTCTGCTGCTTGTGTTGTGTGTAGTTCTACATTGTCATAACTGATATCTATCACAGTCTTGCTGATCGTGGCTTTCATAGACTAACAATCATCAGATTTGCACGTCACCTTGTTGACAGAAAACAGGAACCTCAATTTTATCAGCATTGTCAGTTCAACCATCATCCCAAGGAAGCTGTGCTCTGAATGCCCTTGACTACAAAGGGTTTTTTAAATTTAGGTTCCTCTAGTGCGTGCTACAAAGCAGACACAATGAATAATTATTAATTAAAAAACGGCACATTTACCATTGAAATACAATCACCTCAGGCTAATATGTGGGCTTTCTATGTGTTTTCAGTGATGGAGGGATTGCGTGGGATACAAGCTGTTCACACACATTGGTGAAGCATCATTTAAGCCACTAGAGAGAGGGCAGAGCTGGGTGAGGTGTTCACTAAGTGATGTCCCCAGCCGAGCCCTCTATCCCACTTCTCACAAGATGGACAGAGAAAACACTCTGCGGGGATTGATTACCTGCAGTTGGGACCCAGGAGAGATTAACCTTGAAAACCCTGGAAATCTTGAGTTCTATCAATACCTCGGCCAATTTCAATCAATTAAAAAGATCAAATATAAGTTGAGAAAAGCTCTTTGTGGAACAATAAATTTGAAACATTATAATTAAAATCTCTGATTTCTTAACTAAACAAATATTATTTGTAAATTAACTGTAAAGTTATCATGAATGAAACAGCTTGAAAAGTATTCTCACACCCACAGTTTGTCTCACAAATTTCAAAGAATTTAAATTTTATTTAAATAAAAATCTGAAAAATCTTAGAGGATTTCCCTAGTAGGCTTGAAGTACAGTAAAACTTGTTTTTTGGACAAACCGCCTCAAGCTGAGTAAGACTGGACAGAGAGCATCAGTAGACATCTACATAAAGTTTTAATCACAGATTTCCATATAGATTTAGATGTGTATGTGGGCCATTTTAGCTCTGGATGACTGTTCAGATTCATTGACCAGTTGGAAGGTGAACCTCTGACTAACTCTCACATGTTTTGCAGCTTTGAACAAGTTTTTTGTTTTTTTTTTCCAGAATTTAGCTCAGTCCATATTACCATAAACTCTTCTTTCCCATCCTGGAGGAAAGCCTTCATACAGCATAGTACTACCCCTACTTTTCACCATAGTGATATGGAGTATCACTATGGTGGTTTATGAGTGATGTGTGATGTTAATTCTCCATCACACATAGGCTGCACAGTTAAATTTTAGACTAATTTGACTGGTGTACTTTCTTTTACATGTGTTCGGTATCTCTGTCTCTATTAAAGACATTATCTAAAAGACTTGGATAAGATATTAACTCATGTGGTTGAATACAAATACACATCTAATGTTTGGTTTATCTATAAAAAGTTATTTGAAGTAAACATGTTCCATTTTGCATTAAGTTCAAAATCATTAGCTATTTATTGTTGGTCAATCACATAAACTCCTAATAAAATGCACCAAAGCTTGTAAATGACTATTGTGTTCTATCATCATATTTCCAACAAGTCAGTTTTCAGCTGTAGTGAATAAAAATACCTTGACTGGAAGATTGGCTCATAAAGGAACATCTCTAGGAATAATCCGAAAAGCTTATGTACCTTTTAAGACGCCTTTTAGAATAGAAAAACTGTATGATACACAAGATTTCACATCCATATGTCAGGCCCATATGGCAATGACATTGGGGAGTCAAGATGAGTGAATCTTGATATTCTGAATGTAATAACTGTGTATTAAAGTTGGGTTGGTCACAGATGATATGCCAGATGAAATCAAGCGTGACTTTAGTTTACATGGTACCAGGCAATAATAACATCTCTGGCCCCGTAACTGACATTTCTGTTGTGGGATGAAGGCAGTTTAACAGAGCTGCAGAGACAGATTACTCTGGTTTTACAGGACAGCTGATATTGGACAGCAGATTGCAGCCCCAGCACCATTTTACACATGAACTGCAATAAAAGTGAAGGTTAGAACAGCAGCAGAATGATCAAAAGTGCACCACAGATTTATAATGATTTGTTGACATGGTTGACAGAGCATCGGCTCATCTATCCACGAGTGGCGAAAAACTAGAATGTTACAATCAGCTTGCAGAGCCCAAGAGAAAGTGCAAAGCTTGGGCTCCTGGTGTCTCAGTTAATTCATGGTTGTGTGTGGTTTATCTGACAGTTTGGAAATATAACACGAACCAGCGACAGCTAGCATAACGTATTTCATGCTCCACTGTAAGGCCTCAACATTCCTTTTTAATGCTTTTTGAGAATAACATTTAACTTTTCTTTAGCTACTAGTTCTTTAGGTACATTTGCACCTGTCACCAATGTTATGGGAAAAATGTCCAATTAGGTCAGGTAAAAGTAGCAAAGTAAATTTATATGGCTCCTCTTGCTATTGGGAAAAATGCACATCATATACTGTCAGAGGATAGAGACACAAATTACATCTCCTATGGGGAACACAGACCATGAACTTCATTATTCCTCTTTTGGAAGAACAAAAATTGCAGTCACTACACTTTTCTTGGCCGTTACCCCACAGTGCTATTATTTTTGACAACAGCAGCTTGAACAGATAAAAATACTATGAAATTATCATCTAGGGCAATATTCCCAGGAAAAGGAGAACTACTAAGAATCTAATGAGTGCTGTGCACTTACACGATTTCCCAGTCGGCTGATCCTCCACATCTAGTATACCTGTGTTCCCAATGCTCAAACGTATGACACCATGGGGTCGCATGCAGAGCGACAACTAAAATTGCTAAGCTTACTGCCAGTCTTTTTTCATTGTGTGAAATAAGTGCAATACAATCTTGGTTTCAGTCCGTGTCAGACTGTCATATGTTTAAATGAAGTACTGAAGTAGACATGCTGGAAATTGTCTCTTGTGATAAGTTCGAACTAGAAATGCCCGGATCAATGTTTTGTGACTGATTTCCAGTTTCTGTAAAGTTTAAACCTGCCAATAATAATTTTAGCTGGTTTCAGTTTTTTCATGAACCAAAAGCAATGACATTTATTATATTTTTCCAGCCGTCCCACTGTGAGCCACGATTAATCGTATTAGGAGCAGAGCTGAGGTCTTGAAACATTAGAAATCATTCATTGTAAAACAGTCGTTTCTTAAGAGAAAATGATGATGGAGTAGGGCTGTTGACAACTAATATTTTAGTAATCAAGTAATCTATTGATTATTCTTACAAATAATCAAGTAATCAGATAAAAAAAAAACAGATAACATAAAACATTGGTAAATCTCACATGCCAGCAGAGTTACTATCGGATATCAACATCAGTCATATTTTTTCATATCTGAGTCCCTAACAGTTACTTTTATGTACTTTAGAAAATTAACCTGTAACAATAATTGCTCACTTTCTAAGTTAACCTGAAGAAAAGTTCTACAAAAATCTGAAATTATTTTTAATAATAAAGAGCCAGGCTCACAAATCTGTTCATAAAAAATGTCTATACTCCAGCTTTTCATTTATGTATTGATCTTCAGTCAATTTAACAGATGAACATTCACCTTGCCCAGAAACATATGGCTTTTGTGTTCATGTCAACGATGGGATTTCGTCACACACAGAAACATCTATGTGCCGCCACAATGTGGTCCACCACACATTTGAAGAGACCAGGATGACATGAAATAAATTTTCATATCATCCCGGAACCTGTAGCTTTCAGATTTGTCCTGAAAGCTACACTTACATTAATCATCTTATGCGCAGTCGACTGCAACGTTCTATCCGTTCACCTATTTATCCCCACCGTTTGCTCTGAACCGCCACCAGGCAGCAGCTCCGGAAGAAGAAAAGCTGCCGTACTCCTGGCATCGCGCCAGTCATTTTAACGATGCTTATTGGTCCCCCAAAAAACAACAAAGACCCAGACATTATCATCAATCAATAAAATCCTCCCAGGCCAAACTTGAAAACTGGACTTTATGATGCCAAGACTTAGCTTTCGTCAACAATAAGTGGAAGCGAGAGCGCTACGCAAAGCAAGCGATAACTCAGCCGGAACACGGTGCACTAAATAAAAAAAAATCTAATTTAACAAAGCTTCAAGGCAGATAAATTTTCCTCGAGGAATTTTAATAATCGAGGTACTCGAATCACTCGAGGAATCATTTCAGCCCTATTATGGAGTTGATATTTGAAACTGACTTGAGCTTTATAAATTAGCTTTAACTGCAGCTAGCAATGCATCTATATTCTAGAGAACACAAATCTTTATCTCGACTGAGATTTCTAAAATGCTACCAGCATCTCCAAGCCTTTCTGTTATCTGCTGAAAGTTTTGCTGTCTTTCACACTCTTACAACCAAAATGAGTAGCTTCTTAAACCTCTGTTCTTCCTCAGACATAATTTAGAATCACTTTCACTATTGCAAAACTCAGCTTTGATCTTCTAACAGTAACAGCATCAAGTGTGTTACACATAGAGAATAAAAACTGTTGTACTCATACATTAGAATTTTTCCACATATCCAGAAAACATGTGGGAGACCGGCTATGTTGATGACCAACTTGTGGGTGATGCTCTGTTAAAAGGTCTTTGTATTTACATAGGTGAAATGAGGAGTAGATACACAATAATGTGACGGGATAAAAGAGCTGGAGAGAAACATGTACATTTTTATAATGGAGATTGCTGTAAGAGCATGTGCCACATACACTCCTTAGTTTTTTTGTCAGTAACATAATGGTTTCAATATATACAATATATACATAGTAGTGATAAAACGAGACTTCTTATCCAAAATGCAAACATGCAGTGACTGGCTGCTGCCAGGAAGACACAGGAAGATGCAATTTTATATTAAATTTGTTCTAAAGAAGTTTATGTCCCATCATATATCGCATCTTTTCTTGACTGTATTCTATTCATTTAGTTCCAGTGGCACACAAAAAACCACCGGAGTGAAGCGGTTTTACCAACACTGCGAAAAACCAACGATTCATGACAGGAGGGAAGCAGACAATTTTGGGGAGGAAGTGCAGGAAGAAGGGAAGCACACAATAAAATGTTAGAGTTCCAGTAGCCTGTAACATCAGCTCAGCATGAATGTTGTCTTTCACTGGAACTATCAAGCTTTGACTTTTCAAAACTCACAGTAGTGATTCACTGCAACCACTCCTCCTTCTCACCAGGCAAACACACTGCTCATAAAACCTACATGGCGCAACTAGCAGACCAACACAGTCAAGGCCAATTTCTTGCTCTAACAAGTACTCTTTCTGCACAGAAGAATAATTAACCCCAATTGTAATTCTCTACACCTCTATCTTCAAATGACTTCTTTAATAAGATGTCAACAACAAATTATGTAACGCAAGTTATCCTAAATCAATGGGTCTCGAACTATAAGGTACAGGTTGTACCAATACAGTTTGGCAGATTTGTTCTTCTTCAGATAATCTTTCTTGATTGTCTTGAGATCTGGTTCCTCTTTCATCCTCTTCTCTTTTTAGTTCACCCCAAAATTTGGTTTCTAATGTGAAGACTAAATGGTTGATTTCATGTCTTATGAGCCATTCTTATGTTCTTGTCCTGATGAAAATTTGAAGAGTCCTTAATGAAAACCATCTAAAAGGTTCACAGGGGCTCCAACACTTTTAAGGGGCTTTTTACCCCCATGATCATCTTTCTGAATTTATTCTGAGAAGCTAGACATGATTCCTCATTCAGTTAGTTGAAAGCCCAGTTGATTTTACAATTTGACATCATGTCTTTGTCCATGGATGTTTTCAAGTTTATTCTAGTAGCTACATTTTTAAGCAAATGCACATATCTGCCTTACTTGAATGTCAGGCCATATTTGTACTGCAGGGAAACAGGAAATAATAGATTACTAATAAAATGTTCCTGGGTACTACAATCAGGTTTAACAAAAGTACCAGGGGTAAAAGTGAGAAATTTCCTAACTTCACATTTTTACTTAAGTAATACTAAATTTAAAGGTTTGACATTTGAAATACATGATCTGTGTAAGTTTATGTTCCTGCACTGAATTTTTTTTTTTTTTAAGTTTTTCACACATCTTCACCCAGTGTGGAAGATCGTGTATGTATGCAAAAATCCCCTAAGCATTATGACCACTTTTAAACAATGTGTCCTTTATAAACAGATCAAAACATTTCTTAAAGTCTCCAGTGCGTGACCCCACTTTGACATATCCCTATACTCATATCCTCGGAGTCCATCAAAAACATCCATATGGTCACAGACACACATCCTCCACTCTATTGTATAAGGATATAAAGCCACACTCTTAAATTAACTGGTCCATTGAAGCAGTCAGGGATAAGATGACACTCTAAAGAATTATCATCATTATACAGCTCTGACAGAAATGGCTACCAGCTTATCCCTGATGACAGTGAATACTAACAAATCTACCAGCAGCCTACTGGCTTTAAGAATACAGGGTTGTAGCTGATACCCTTTAAATCTGATTATTTTTCAGCTCCTTTAGAGTCCTAGTAGGCTTCAAGGAGAAGAAGAAAAACATTTCACCGATCACATATCCTGTTTCTTTTCTGCATGATCTAATTTATAATTTATTCTGCAAGCAAACTGCTGTTAATATCTGATCATGGAAACAATTAGGAATCTGTTAATGTCAGGACAATGGGGAAAACAGCCTTTCCACTGGTTACTAAGTAAAGTTCATTTATATGTCTGGTCTTTTAAAGATGAAAAATCACAAGTTGTTTAAACATGGTGCGTCAAAATTAAAATTGCATTAAAAAGAACATAAAAATCTAGGTGGACAGGCAAAATAGCTGACAGAATTTAAAATGATCTTAAAAGCATGTTTGAGCAGGAGTGCTCATCACTAACAATCTATAATCTCATTGAAGATATTTCTGCCCTTCCACTCTGCTTATAAAAATATAAGCACATTTTGATTATGTGATCTGGACCCTTTAGTTCAAAACATACTTTGATAGAACCTTTTCTTTTACCCCAACAGCCTCACACAGTAAGTTTTACAAAAAATTACAATCACTGAAACTGACAGGATGTCTTCTCATATTGCCAGTGTGTTGCTGCTTCAACTTAAGGGATAGAATTTGATTTTTTTGTTGTTTTTATTTGATCTTTATTACATCATTAAAATCTGTTAATGACATACACAATATTAGGAGGTTGCTGCTGTTAATCTTCAGAATTAAGTTTCTGTAATCAATATTGATATTAATCTACAAATGGCTTTGAAGAGTGTTTATTTTTCAGGCTCCACATACGCTTAAATCAGAGAGCCACAGACTGTGGATCCTGCAATGAAATAACAAGGTAAAGGAAGGGGCCAACCCTGGTTTCATTAAAAATGCCTGCTACGTATATGTTTCCCATGCCAGGAGTTTTTGACCTTGCCAGACAAAACTAATGCTATTTACTATAAATGGGCAAACAGCTAAACAAGTTGAAAATAGTAAACGTTGTTCTTATTGCACTTATTCCACAAAGTTTAGATTGAATCCTTGTTCCCAGGTCCCTGATAGTGAACCAGCAGTCCAGCGGTAGAACACTCTGGGTGCAGTGTGGCGTAGCATAGAGTGCGTGTCAACTCCATATCCAAGGACCTTTGCTGCATATCTTCCTGCTTCTCTTTCTGACCCCTTTCCGGTCTGAATAGTTAAATAAAGGCTACTAGTGCCACTAAATATAACAAAGTGTCAGTGGTCCTATTTTACTTAATGAGCCCAGTTTCAGAGCCCAGAGAGGACATGCACACCACTGAGAGGCAGAGCAAAAATAAAAGATTCAATAAGTTAAGCCCTGGGAAAGAAAGTTTCAGGTTGATTATCAAAAAGGCACTATAAAATATTGCTTTTCAGAGTTTTAGGTTTTATTACTGTTCTACAAATGTTTAATCTGATTTGAAAGAACAAGGATGAGAGATGCTAAAATACACAGAATTAACCACATATTGAATTCTGTGGAATAGCACATTAACAGAGCAACAAAAAAGAAATATAGCATTTCTGCTGCAGCAGCATATCTCAAGGGAGAATGTAATATTACATAGGAGGCATTGGTCATTTAGTAATGTCCACTGCCCAGTGGTGGTCTGCAGGGCCATGGGGTCTGCAGGCTGTGATCTGTGGCTTTAAGACAAAGTGCTTAAAGCCAAGGGCATTATTCATCCCCGAGGAGAGGCACATTGCCTAAAGTATTTCCTGGAATGTATCTGTCCTAAGGGATATTGTTAAGCTTAATAAGATGCATGCCACACCCGTTACATATAATGTTGTTGCCAAATAAGTAGTCTCTGCCGCACCCAAAACGTTCAAGAAAGCTACAAATTTGACATAAAATATACAGGTCACAGAGTCAGGAATAAAGCTAGGTAAAATCTTTGAGGCAATCATGAAGTATAATTTATAAAGTGCAGCATGCCCCCAGCTGTTCTCATTAAAAGAGCATTTCACAAAGAACACATCAGAGCTTTTTTATAGCGGCCATTACTATAAGTATGATATTCCTAAGTCCAATAGTTTAGTTTGGAAAGTAGGATATGGATCTCAAAGCGGCTCTAAAACAAGAGCCGTGACAAATTTTGCACACTGCCCTCCTCTCCTGACAGTGGCCCCGGGCAACACTCATGCCTTCTCTTGAAGAGCTGCGGGCAATATGGCCATTATCTTCAGCTCTGAGGAGCTTCACTCCCCAGGACAGCCACACGCTCAAAGATGCTGATGCTCCTTATGAAGGAACCTCCTCATGGCAAGAATATTAAAAATATGCCTGATGGTGTTCACATGGGAAGATGTCTGTCTTTTATTGTGTGGGGAAATGAGCAGCACTTGGCCTTAATGTGCAGGTACTGCTCTTGCCCTGAGCTGACAGGATTAGTCTCACTCTGCAGAGAATACTTAATGTTATTGTAAAATGCTGAATTAGACTGTTTTGACTCTCTAATATTCTCATATCTGAAAATCTCCATTTATTTATTTGTCTACAGTATTCCTTAGGTGTTTTTTAGTATACATTTTTATTTTCAAGATTCCACTTGCTTTAGGTAACAAAATGCAATGCAGACTGATTGTAGCAGTTCTAGCAACAGAAACAAAGTTTTTCCTAAAATTCTCTGCTAACAAATGCATGTTAGCCAGCCTTTTATAAATTCTATGTATTTGTGCCAATGTAACCAGCCAATTTGAGGTGCTAAGAGGACAGAAAAGTTCACAGATGGACTCCACTTTATTGATTTGCATTGCTATGGTTCAAAAAAAATGGTCCATTACACCGGATTTGTAAAGCAGTAAAGGAGGGGACAAAGCTTTGTCCAAGAAGAGTTAAACTGCTGACATATTCCCAATTACCTCTATGATTTCCAAAAGGGTGATGAAGACTGTCAGGAGCAAAAATGCAAAGTAACTGTAACATCAAGACCAACACATGTTCTCCACTGCTGGAGCCAGGGACTCTTGGCTCAGAGTAAAAGCTTCGCAGCCAGCTCATCTTGGCACTGCTGGCTCTGTCCTGGGCATACTGATTCTCATATCAGGGCTCATTTACATAATCCTGCCTGTGACTGGTCTCAGTTTGATGAGGGGTGGTAATGCATTTCTATAACAATGTTTCACCCCTCAACATGCCAACATAAACATGGCGGTGTGATGAAATCTGGTGAAGCACTCAGTGACTTCACAATTAAAGAAAAGCCTGTTCGTGTTCATCTGTGACAGTGTTAGTTGTTTTAGAAATGCAGAGCTTGTCATGTTTATGCTTTGATGCCTATTTGCCCAGACTTTGAAGTTATTACATCCAAAATGCAACTGCAGTTAGGAACAAAAGTCCCTTTCACTTGCAATGTAACCATTAATCAAATCTCTGAGCTATACAGTGTTTGAAGTTTTTTTGTGTGTGCATTTTTTGTTGTTCTTTTTTAATTAGAAGTATCGTACAAGAATAACAAATAAAAAATAATAAAAAATGATTTTAATATCAATCTCAAACTGCCATAATCATAATGAGAGAAATGTTTGTTTTTTTTCTTGTTTTTTTTAATGTAATTTATGGACTTCTTTAAACTGTCCAATGATACGGAAAGAAAGAAAATGAAGCCATTTGAAATCAAAAACAACAAGTAAGGAAAAGTTATATATATATATATATATATATATATATATATATATATATATATATATATATAGGGAAAAAACAAGCAGGCATAGAAACAGACAAGCCAGCAGACTATTTGAAGATGGCACCTGCTTGCAGTAAAGTGAAAGTGGTACGGCATTTCTTCCCTCATTTCCATAAGCTGAACAAAATAGTGTATGCTTGACAAAATGCCTGACAAAATGCCTGTTTCTTGTAGGTTGCTGTTTACATCTATGAGGCAATCCTTCAGGGTAAGAATGAAAACAACCTAAACTTTTGAATTTGACACATGGACAAGCTGCACATTTCACCGATAGATGGTCCAGATGCACTTACTGATTGGGTATTGTGAAAATTACACTGGCTAGCCACAGTCTGTGTGGCATGCAAGCTTTTCAGCACAAGAGGGTGCCCATTTGCCTCTGACAACTTAATAAAATATGTATAAAGTGTCTCCTCTTGCAGAATAGAGACATTTTTGAATTGGGAAAACTTGAAATAAAATAAAGGTACATGCAGTATAATTATTTGGAAAATAATGTGCAATAGTTCATGCTGTGATTGCTCAATTTAAAAATGTGTGCAGCATAAAGCTAACAAGTTTGATATTTGCTAAACATTAATTAATTAATAAAAGGAGTTGAGCCCTTGATTAATGACCTGTGGTTCTAACATAAGACCGAATGGTGTGAAACATGTCAACAGATGGCACCTCGTGTGAACTGGTGTCTTCAGATGGGGAGTTGTGCTCTGACCTCCAACTTTTCAGCATAGCATTTTTTTCTCAAACGGCACAGCCATGGTTGGGAGATTAAGTAGTCTGCCACAGGAGCGTACGATGCTTCATTAGGTTAAGCAAGAATGGATGTCAGCGCCTGAAGCAATCTGGGACTCAGTGAGGTGTCGAAGGACCTCCAATGCATTTCCAACAGCCACTCATTACCTCCCACTGTATTGACTAAATTTAAGAAGGGCTAGAATGATTATTCAAAAGAACAAATCAATTGTTCGCATAATGCATTCATTCAAGATCTAATCATGCCAGGCTTAATGTATTTAATGACGCGAAGGTCAGCAGAGCATAAAACAACAAATGTGAGAGTGGTGATTTTAATGACATAAGTGACTTGTGACTTCTGCTAAAACTGTCTAGCCACTGCTGCTGGGGTGAAACAGCAGAAAGCTATTTTAAAAACTCTTTAAAGAGTTAATTATACCAAACAGTACCTTCTGCCAATCTACTCTGTTGGAATTTATTGTTAAGTCAATATTTGTATGAGATTCTCAGCATTTATTTTATTGGATCTACACACATTCAATAAAACAGAATATTACTGAAAATCTCATTTATTTTAGGAACTCTATCATAGGTGAAAGACATTGCATGAATTAATTATGCAAATATCTGTTGATATCAGAATTAACAGATGACTGTCCACTTATGGTCAATGAAAATGTGATATTCAAAATTAGAATATTCCATCAGACAAATAAACTGTGTGATATGAATGTTTTTAATAGAAATGAAAAGAATGTTTAAATACTGTTTAAAGGCTGCTATTTTAAAAAGACATCTAATCTGTATACAAATCTTATTTTTAATCAGAGTATTCACATATCAGAATAATAGCTAATGTGACAAAGATAAGTTTTCCATCTTTGTTAGATTCACTTTTATTTAAAAATGTATTTAAAAATAAAATCTTTGCTTCCTTAATTTATTTAGCACAAAAATAAACCAATATCAATACATTTCACTAGTTTTGCACCATTTTCTTGTCAGTGTGTCTTTACAAATTGCCACACCCTCCAGCAGTCGAACCCAAGAATTTTTCTGACTTCATTAACTCATTAATTAGTCATTTTGATATTCTTATAAATAATATATGTTACACTAACAATATAAGAAAATGATGGCTGAAAATCAAGAATTTTAAGTCATTTTATTGGTGTGGGCAGGTTTTCTAACACTAACACTTATCCCTGTTGTCTGCCTCTTCACTACGTCTGACATGGGTTATGCTTCTGTCTCTGACCCAGATGGTAGCTTACATACTTCTGCTGGTGGGACATTCTTGTCTTTGCTCTAGCCCTTTCTGGATCTTATTTTTTTAAATAGCATGTTGTGATGCAATGCAACTGGTTTACTTATTAAAGAAATGAACCATATATGCAGTCAGCATCACAGATGAAAAAAATACAAAGAATGAGATGCACATAGGTGTGAAGTGAAAGAACAGGAAACTTCACAACGCACATTTCAAATCCTCACACTTACGTCTGTGTAGGAAAAATTTCCAGGGATCCCAAGAGTTGTGGCTGAAAATCTTTTTTTTTTTTTAATTTTAAGCCAACCTTTAAGAAATTTAGATTCATTTCTTAAAGGTAGATAGGTTTGATTAAAAAAAACTGAAAATAATGAAAGAATTAGATAATAGTGGAACTCAATAAAACCTTATCCAATTCACCACCGCATTGCAAGAATTTAAATTAACAGTTGTTCCAAATAAAAAACAAATGAGCTTTAAACCATTTGCATGGTCTCACAGTCTTTTGAGTTCAAAGCCATTTTCTGATAAAGGAAACTGTAGAAATTTCCATTTAGAAGTCTATTGTTATTGTCCCATTGGTATTCATTAACCTGCCAAAACAAGGACAAATGTAGAGAAACTGATATTTTTCTTTTTTCTTTTACATAACACTTTTAGAAGAAAGTGTGTTTTATATACTAAAGTCCATGTAAGTATCTCCACACTAACTACCATAAACCATAGTATTTGAATATATTGAAAGGGTTATAATAATTTCATCACTTTGTAATTGTGTATGTCTGAATCTTTGCTTGTTTCACACCCACACAATTTTTTACTTATTTATGCATTTCAACCATTCATAAAAAATTCCGGACTACCAAAAAATATAAATCATTTAGTACATAGGTATTAAATGGCTTGTTTACAGTTGTTAAATGAAAGTGTGTGTGTGTGTGTGGGTGTGTGTGTGTGTGTGTGTGTGTGTGTAGCAGTTGGCTGCCCTGATTTGAAGTTAACTGACAGAAATCACTGTTCCTATTGCCTGTGTTTGGAAACAACTTCCAATTGCTATTTTGGGTGTTGGTCTATTTGACGTTTCACCATTTTGTACCTTTGCAGTTTTGGTCTATTCAACATTTCCTGTCAACAGTGCATATTTAGTGCTTTGACCACCAAATATCTACTATTGCCTGCTGTTGGTCTACTGGGGTACATTTTGTCAGACTCACCAACGCCTGTAACTGCCTGTTTTCATAGATCAAACATCAAATATACTTAAAAAGGCATTAATGTGGACAGGGGAAAATAGCTCGGCTCATTGTTCTCTTTATCTCTTCTCTTGTGAGTATAACCAGGGAGTGTCAAGGAAAATGAATAATGCTCCTGGATTGGGTGTTTTGCAAATGCATGTCTAGTAGCACTGCTTCCCGAACTTCATTTTCTTTTGAATATTTTAGATATGCTCAGAAAAATATCTGCCTAGAGGGAGATATTCCACAAACAATTTGAAGTTCTACAGAAAAGAAATAACATGGACACGTGGATAGAGGAATATTGAACCTGGAAAAGGGACAGGTCCACATATAGCTAAACTGTGCCTGAGACTGTCCTTTATTTGACTACTTACATAATTCATAAAACTATTTAACTGTTAGGAGTTAAAGCCGCAGGAAGGAGGTATGAGAAACCTGTGGACAAGTAAAGTCCACAGGCCTGTGATTGGTTGTTCCTGACTGGGAGAGTGATGCATTTCTGCTCATGGCAGTAGGGCCACTGGGAGGAGTCAGAGGAGCTTGACTTTTTTTTTTTTTTTTCAGATTATTTGTCTTATTCTACTCAGTTTTTATTTTACAAAAGTTACTAATTGCAGCTTTAATGTTTCTTGTTTTTTTATGAGTACAAAGTGCAAGCTGGAAGGGACAAAATGGAAACGATTCTAAACTTATTTTGGTGGTACAAACTGGGAAAGAGATGACTATACCCTGAGGCGACTATTTTCCATTAACTACAATTAGAGCCTTTATAAATCCCAAACATTTTTATGCACACAGAAAAATCAGCAGTCACTGCATGAGTTTATGTACATGCTGTTTAGCCTGTGTTGGTTTACTAATTATTAAGATTAATCTGTTTTTGTTGTTAAAAATTAAAGCAAAAATGACTTCGGGCCAAAAAAGTAGAAAACAAAGAGATTACCATGGCTCCCTGTGCTTCCATCCCGCTAAAATGAAATCCGAGGGGAGCTATCTTTTGGGATCTTCCAATGAAACAGTGGCCTGAGCTTTGAATTTGTTTTGGCTTTATCAGCACTCTGTCAGTAATTTTCAAACAGCAGCGAGCAAAGCAGATTAGCCTGGCTCTACACTGCAGACACTGTTGACTCATTTGACTCACAGATGAATACAAAATTATCTCTAATTCGTTCAGTGCGGACAAACAGATGAAACATCGTCTGGCATTAAACCTGATAGGTAGTGTCGTTCCAGGCTCTGTCTGCTTCCCACCTTTGCTTGTAGGACACGAAGGTCACAGCGCACGGGGCTTGGTGCGGGGGCCAGCCCTCTGCGCTGAGGCAGGATGGAGAGGCTGAGCTTCATCTCCAGGAGGACGACAGAGTGCCACTGTCACAGGGAGTATATACCCTCTCTCTGCCACCGAGAGCGGTCAAGTGGAAGGGGCCAGCCCTTGAGCAGGCCCGGTTGCGTGAATGTGCTGATGTGTGAGCGTATGTATGCAGAGGGAGCAATCTGGAGTGTGCTGGGGGCTATGGCCTCTTTGACATGATAGATTCCCCCTTTGCAGACTGCAAAGCCTGGTGGAAGCCAGTCAACACTCTGCACATAACCTACAGGCATCTTCCAAAATCTAAGGATTTTGGAAGATGCCTCAGCCTCTCTATCCTCTAATTAAAATACAGTGACTCATATAAATACCTGTACATTTGCTAACATTGTTACTTTGGCACTAAAACAGATTTTCCCGGCATGGTTTTCTCCACAAAAACAGCTGTGTCTGGGACATATGCAAATATTTGCTGTATTTTAAAATAGACGGTATAAATTGGGTTTCATTGTACAAAAGTTATAGAGCTGAAAGCTTTCAGATCATAGCCTCTTACTGGAGAAAAAGAGAGCTGCGAGGGGGAAAAAATTCAATTCCAAATCTCCAGCTTCAAAAGTGGATGGAAGCTGAATGCAAATAAAGTTCTGTTTCTCTGTGTTGTGATTTATCACTGTGCCGAGCAATACTGCCGAGGCAGGCGGCGTATTGAACGGAATGACTCTCCTCACATATTGGAAAAGCAACTCGACAACAAAGTGCAGGAAAAATGGAGCCAGACAGATGGATGACCTTGAATCCTCCTTGATAGGAACAGGTAGAGGGATTTGTTTAAAGAGCTAATCATTCACTCATATAAAAGAAGAAAAAAAAAAGACTGGAGGGACAACTTGTCTTTGCATAAAACAGAAAAAAATAAATCAAAGGGCACAACCTATTTTTTATAAAGTCTTTGAATCAGTAAGAGGATGAAAATGATGCATGATGTATGACAAAAATGAAACAAAAAAAGTCAAGTCTAAGTCATCTTGTAACTCGAACAAAATGTATTTTTTTTTTATCTTCTGTGAATTATTATTTTTTTTTTTAAGTAATCACATAACTTTCCTTTCCAATACTATATAATGGATGCCATAAACAGAAATTACTGCAGCATTTGAAATTTCTTTTTGATGTTGCAGTCCTCGACTAACTTCCACAGTGTGATAAACTTCCTTGACGTCAAAGAAAACTGCAGATTATTTCATTTTAATGGACATATTCCTGCTAAAACTCTGGTTATATTTCAACTTGGAATTACTGCAGTCCGATGTAAGATGCAGAAAGAATTAGAGATCTTTTTTTTTTCCCATTAGTTCATTGAACTACTGGCTTGTGGTGCATTCTCACACATCAAACAAATCTGCCATTTAACAAAAGGCTGTATTTAGAGGCTCCAATTTCTTTTCTTTAGATGCTCATTACAAAACTCCAGTTTTGTAATCAAACAGGATCAATTGAAAATGAGCCTTATGTTTTCCATTTATCTCTTCCCTGTATAATTTCCTGGTGATGAGTCATGTCACCATTATGCTGCCATGGGTGATCCTCAGTCTCTGTGCCAAATGACTGCACCACAGAGCAATCCCTCAGTGCAACACTGACATCAATCTTTTCTGGAAGCAGTTGGTGATGAACCTGGACTGCCTGAAAAGTTCTCTGGCTGACAGCTTCCATGATCAGCCATCACAGATGGTTGTGTGATTTATACCAGAACGCCATGTCGACGGACAAATATGAAGAGGTCGTTCTTCTGTTCTTGATTGTTCACAGAATCAACAAAAAAGACAAAAAAGGGACAAAACTCGCTGACTACTTTGAGCAATCAAAGTGCTTTACAGAACAGATTTTGGGTGTTAAATGCCCATCCACAATCAACCTACATGCTGAAAAAAACCCTATGATGTAGCTTAACTTTTAAACTTGTAATCTGTGCCTGTATCTCTGAAATCTGAATATATTGTGACATATTATCTTGTTTATCATGATAATAGGAAAGAGAAGAGAACATGGCATTCTAGTAAGACATGTGAACGGGTCTTCAGACATAAATCAGGCCACAAAACATAGTGATGCAACTAAACCTGTTCATATCTTTGAAATAAATTCCAAAACAAATAGGAATGAAAAACAAGGACTATCTTCTCTCTTTGATTAGGAATATTATAAGGGAGGTAAATCTCAAGAGTTAACAAAATAAAGCAATAACTAAACATGTATACCATCTTTACCAAACATACCAATAAATGTAGAGTAGAGCTCCTTTTGGCTTTTATAGGGATTACTTTTTGTGTCCCTTTAAAGTCACTTATATAAACAGGACATAGTACTTTCATAATTTTCCTTGCAGCTCATCAACATCATGTTCAAGTGACACATTCAGGAACAAACTGACCTTTTATCAAGCCAAGAAACCAAAATTAATCACAGAGAAGAAGAAGTAAGTAAGCAGGGAAACCTGACCCCCAGAGCTATATACTCAGAGGAATGATAATTGAACTAAGAACAAGTTAAACTAATTGATCTGACACACTGAAGGAAAATGCTGAGATGAAGAGAAAATCATGAACTATTAAAACAAAATTTAAAGTCTAAACAATCAATAGAATCAAGCAAAAATATTGTATCAAGAAAATAGAAATACAAACAAATAGTCAAAAGATGGTCAAAATAGATGAAAACTAGAATTTTTCCTTATATAAATGAAGAAGGGATATGAAACTATGGTACAAATTGGGGAAGAAGTCCTTCTCATAAGATAATTAATAATACAGTGTATATTAGGGTCTAATATATTAAACTGAAGGAAGGTCAAAATATTTACATAATTTAACATTTTCACAGCAACATAGTTTTAAAAACTTGTGTTTAATAATTTTATATTTACCTCTACTGCCTGATGGCATTTTTAATATTCTAAAAACAGTTAAGGAAGCATAACTAGTGCCCTTGATAGAAAGGCAGTACTCATTACAAGCAAGCACCTTGATTCATTATAATTATCATAATTTTATCATAATCATAAGGAAACAAGAAAATAAATAAATAACACCAGAAACATGCCTTAAAATACTGTTTCTCACTGCAAGATTCAGTTGTAAGATTTGTTTTGCCAAAAGACTTTAGCTGAACAAGGCATTACGTCAAAATCTTCTTGCTATTTTATTATTGCTGTTTCAATATTTGGTTATTTATAACATTTCAAGTACCATTAATATGCAGGCTGTCTGGATAAACTTTACTAAACTTTTATGTTCACACCTGAAATAAATTACGGTCAACGGATCCAAAGCTTAAGAGAATTGTTGGAGACATGTTAAAAAAATAACTAAATAAAATGAAAGCTGGGTTTTAAGTGTGTCACATTTATATTTGTGAATATTGTCATCAAAATAGTCAATAGTATTCACCCAATTTCAAGTTTTCCAAATATTGTACAGACCTAAAACTGACATTTATCAGCCTTATTTGAGCAACATAAAGCCGGGAATTTCCCATGTGTCAAATTTGCACCTTTGTTGATTTAAAGGTGTCTCTCGCAGGTACCTACAATTCATCCCTTTCATACTCATCAGGGGGAACATTTCATACCGACTTTGACAACTAATATTTAAAAGTAATATTGTGTATTTTTTTTCAGACCCTGCTGTACTGAAATATTGTTTTACCAGAAGGGGTATTAAAACACAATCAAGTATTTACGCTGGGATCAAGTCTAGCATAAATTGAGTCATGGTGTGAGGCAATGTCTTCAAAAAATAATACATTTTGTTTAAGATTTGAGTAATTCTATCAAGCTGGAGACAGCTTGCTTTGTCTCCATAATTCATAAAAATACCTACAAAGAAATATAAACTATTATGAAAAGCCTTTTGCTGGTACAAAATGGAAGGAGGAAGAAATGAAAAGGTAGTGTATGTGTGAATGCAGTGGGGATATGAATTGGTGAATGTGTGAATTGACCATAGAACAGGTCCTTGATTGTAGGAAACACAGACACTCGTTTCTCAGTTGACAGTCAAAAACGTAATTCATTCCTCATCACAAACACAATCTAACTTACCTGATCGCACTCAACACAAAAACAGATTGTAGTTTCCACCTATAATTCTCTCTTTTTTTTTTAAAGTAAACAAGTTTATTGTAAGTTCATTGCTTATATTCCTCTGTGCGATGTTGTAGGAGACAACACTTGACTAAGATCTGCTGGGATCAATCATTAGGTTCCCTGTGTTGTTATCCACAAAGCAAAAAGATAAATACTCTGGCAAAGTAACAATCCCATTTTGATGCAATCACAGGAGAGTCAGAGAAACATAACTTTTCGTAACAAACACTTTGAGCTCCCAGGGTTTGCTTTTACACGGCACTACATCAAAATTTTATGGTAAAATAAGTATTAAATTTCTGCCAGAATACTTCTCCACCCCGAATAAATTTATTTAGTTTCAACACCCAGCTTCATGATGCGGAGACAAAATTACTTTCTGCAAGACAATTGTTTCACTTGTAAATGAAAGCAATGATTTGCTGCAGACAAACTAGAATGAAGACTTAGAGTAAAGAAATCAGAACCATGACAAGCTTATAGAGCAGCTTTCTTGTGTCTTCAAGCTATTATGCATTCTTTTGCCAGCACTGCAGAGGGGAGTTGCGCTCTAATTAAACTCACCTCCAAATATCCTTGCCGACACCTCCAGAATACTCAAAAGCTTTGAAAATGTGGCTGAGATGGGAGTTTGTTATGCATGTACGCGGCAGTGCTAATAAATTCCCTGTTTAGACTCCAGCCAAGATTAGCGTAGCAACCTGCAGAACACATCTCCGGCATAATCGTGAGTCACAAAGGTCACTATTCAAATTCTTTGACACATGAAAACCTTGTTTGATTGAAGCAGTCCTCAGAGGTAAAGCCAGCTGCCTGAGCAGGGCTGTGTGAAGTGTTAACTACTGATTGCCGCTGCAAACACCTGTGTGGATAAAACGCTTTGCTACCATTCAACACTATCAAAGCTTGAAACGATGAGGCGCTGCTGGATCTAAACAGGACTGCAGCGGAATTTCTTTAGGTTCTCCTAAGGACTGGAAAATTTAATTTTCACTTTGCAGTGCAGGGGGGCAGAGGGCCTGGTAAAAGTGCTAACACTCATTTAAAGTTTCCACATTTTGTCATGTTTTAAGCAAAAGTTTTGATCTGTTTTACTGGGATTGCATGTGATCGATCAAAAAAGACTGGGTAATTGTGACGTGCAAGGAAAAATAAATGGTTTTCAAAACTGTTGAACTTTGATTTTCATATGTTTCTACTTGGTTCCTGTCTTGGTTATTTACTTAAGTTCAGCCATTGTAGCTTTTTCTTTGTAGTAGTTTATTTATGCTCATCATTTATGCTTGATACTTGTTTCCTTAGATTAGTGTTTCTTTCTGCTCAGCGTTCAAGTTAGTTTCATTTATTTTATATTTCTTTGCCTCTGTTCCCTCTGTTCTCTCATTCACCTTCCCCCAGCTTGCTTCCCTGCACAGCTGTTATTCATCTCCTTATTTCGTCTGCCTACATTCTCCCTCAGCTATGCACTGTTCCCTCCTGATTAGTCCCTCTGGTTCCTATGTCACTCTTTCCTCAATATAAATAGCTCTCCTTCATTGTTCTCCGCTGCTTTTCATTGTATTCGTCATTGATTTTTCTACTAAAGTTTTCTGCTCAGCAAATACCCTGCACTTGGTTTCTTTGTAATAAAAACAAACAAATTATGACACTTTTCTGATCTCCAGGTAAGTGTTCTTCAGATATGTATTCGTGAAGATAAAAAAACTCTTTCCTTTCCAATTTTAAGTTACTTTGTTTTTATATTAGAGGCTCATAGTTGTGTCGTGACTATGGAAAAGTTAAAATGTATGATACTGTTTCCTATAAAAGCATAATACTGGCTGCACTAATAAACTATTTTTTCACAGTTTATTTTTGTTAAGAAAAATTGATTGTCCCACCCAACATTATTTGTGCCTCAGTGGCCCATAAAAAGCTTTCAGAGCAGTCAGGACCTCATGAATTGATGCTTAACAGTTGAACAAACACAGCCCAGTTGGCATTAAGAATAAGCAGTTTGATAATGACTCCCTCTCTCACAAAGAAAAGAACACACCTCCTCTGTGATAAAAGCTTATTAGCTACCTGAAAGGATTAAATCGGATCACTCGGGGCTGTTACAGGAACTGTAAATAAATAAGCTCCTACTTTTTACTCTTTCACCTTGTACAAAGGATTTCTGGATTTATTTTAAGCTGATGAGAAATCTCTGCCAAGCATCCATTTCAAACTCTCTAACTCCCTCCCTCCAAGAAATGACACTGATGTTACCTTTTAGAGATATACATTTAGACATGACTGCTAATCTGCTGCATTTATTAAATGCTGGAGGGAAAAGGGTGAGTTATTAAGATTGAAATTAAACACACCCTAAACGATTAAACACATAATTAACAGCTATTGCATGAAGGGTAAGACTTGTCAAATCTCTTAGGATTTCTGATTTGGTTGCCTAAATCTCCCACAAGTAATACCTCTAGTGAAAACATGTCATCTGGAACACAAACTCAAATACTGAGCCTAGAGCAACATAAAACCTCCCTTTAAAAAAAAGGGGGAAAAAATTGTTTTAGCATACTTTTCAATTGCTGCTTTAGACTTTTAAGACATTTTTAAACAGAACTAGAGCTACAGCTTAACGTTACAGCCATAGTAGCAGCCTGGCCAAAAAGCTGTACCAGGCAAATGTGTATATCCAAACCAAATAAGCTAAACAATCCCAGCCCCTTGAGGAGAGAGATTATTTATTAGTGTGCCAAATGAACAAATTTATTCGACAACAAAGCAGAAAAACTACAAGTCTTTGCGTGACAGTCCGGAAAAAATCAAGCTGAGCTTTGGCCACAGCCCTAGAACAAGCATCTGTCAAAACAAATGGATTTTGTTTCATGGATTTACATTAATAAATAATAAACTAAAGATGCAAGGATCAAATGGAAAAAGGAACATTGACAAAGAACTGTGAAATCGCCATACAGACGTGATAGTCATAGAAATTTTATAACTGCCCTGGAAAATGAAATAAATTGCTTTTGGAAGAACAAATTATGCTCTAAACTGTGAGATAGCATTTTGAAAAACAAAAAGAAAAGATCTCTATTCATTCAGTGTTTACTCATTTAAACATAATGAGTATTTCAACAACAGATCAATTAGAAAAAAAACCCAATTTTAAGAAAGGGAGAAAGGTAAGTAAACTAACCTTCAAAATAAAATATTGAGTACTGATGTTCCCTGAGGTTTTTCACATTTTGCTATCCTAAACAAACAAACCTCATTGCGCAATACTTTATTGGGATTTTGCAAAATAAACCAACACTACGTAGCATCTAACTGAAGTAAAAAGAAAAGCATGCGCAGAGTACAAAATTTGAAAAGTGTACTGCCTACATTTACCTTCATTTGCTTTGAGACCGCAAAATAAAATCCTCTGCCACAATTTGCCTCCACAATTCTCTAATTAGTAAATAATCCACCAGTACATATATTAATCTCAATTTGCTAACAGCTGTTTATTGAAGGCACTCAGGGGTCTGCTAGAGGACTTTAGTGAACAAACAGCATTTGGCAGACCAAGAAACACCACAGACAGGTCAGAAATAAAGTTACAGAGACATTTGAAGGAGGGTTAGGTTAGAAATCAATATCCCAAGCTTTGAACATCTCACTGAGCACCGTTTAATCCATTACCCAGAAATGGAAACGATGTGACGCAGCAACAAATCCACTTTGACATGCCCCTTCACCTGAACTAAAACGCAGAGAAAGCATTAATCAGAAACCATGGTAACTCTGTAGGAACTGTGGAGATCAACAGCTCAGGTAGGAGAATATGTCAATAAGAAAACTAACAATCATGCACCCCACAAATCTGTCCTTTATGTAAGAACGGCTTAACAAAACCCACAAAAACTCCTGTCCACTATTTAACAGAAGCCATGAAAGGGACAAAGTGAGCATCGGGAAGAAGGTGAAGATGTTTGGCCTACATAAACAATCCTATGTATTGCAAAAACTAGCACTGCATCTTATGCATATCATCTTCACAGAGAAACATGGTGGTGTTCAGACATGACAGGAAGCTGGATGAAGCTTAAATGCAGCATCATAATAACATTAAACATTCAACCAGTTTTTCAACGGAGTGATTTGAGTGAAAGCATTTTTATTTGATAGAATGGCAGTCAGAATTTAGAGACAAATCCAATTGAAGTTGGAAATTTATAGTCGTTGATGCCCTTAATTTCCATCACTCAAACAGTTTTCAGCTAAAGGCAGTTTAATAAAGTATTTACCCCGGAGGGCTAAATACTAATGCATGCCTCCCTGTTTACATTTTTATATAGATCAAAACATTTTGATATGTATAAAATCTATGTATCATTTTATGTACATTTTCTGTTCCACTTTACAAAATACACCAAACTGTGTGTTTTATCATGTATTGTCCTAAGAAAAAATACTGCAAAAAATTTGGTTTGTAACTTGTAAATGTGAAAAAGAATCTGCTGCAGCAATCCTTAAGCATTTTAGGATTACCAAAATGATCTTTGACTTCATACCTATTGGAGTCCAACTCCTTCAACATGAAAACATCACCTCAAAAGGTTTAAAGTCAACTGAAGACTACTCAGAAAACTACTTTGGCTAACGAGATTGTGAAGGCAGCCCCATCTTTCACTGCAAGAATGATAAACCACATCCTAATGTGATCTAGTCCATAGCACGTCGCTGGTTCAATCAGAGTGGGAAATGAACAATATAAAATAAATAATTCATTCGCCCCCTTATTGTTATTCAGGGTCACACAGACAATCCCAGTACACATCGAGAAAAAGGCGGAGAAACACAACACAAGACTCAACAGTTAATCATAGGGCTACAAGAGACAATCATTCACCTACATTTATGCCTTGGGGCAATGAATGTGACTTGCATGTTCTTTCAGTATATAAGAGACGAGGTGACACGATGTCACCTTGTCTGTAACCGACATGCAATTTAAAAGAGAAATGAAAATGCAATCCCCTATTAAAATGTGCTCCTTCACAATAGTGGTCTTTATTTTGATTTGTTTAGCCAATAATTACAAAAGAACCTTCTGTCACTACAAAGCTGCTCTTTTGCTTGAGGACAAATCATTCAGCCTTAATGCATTTCTAGCAAAGAATATTAAGATTTTTTTTTTTTTTTTTTTTTTTTAATGACACATTGAGGAGATTGTGGCAGCGTAAATGTTACGTTATAGTTGCATATCTAAGCTTGTATAAAGTGACCAAACAAAAGTGCTGAAGCACTGCAACTATGTGCTTATAAAGATGCTCATGTTGCAGAATCAGAGAAGTGACATCAGTGCTGTCCCATCTTTTCCTTCAACTCAAATGTTAATTAGGCATCTTGACTACATCTGGTCCTGACTCAAACATTCTTTGCTTTGTCCTGGTTTTGCAGTTTTTTTCAGGGGGGGGGGGTTTGCAAACGGGCACTTCACAAATTTGGCCTTAAAAGAAAAGTGGCCATTGTTGAAAGAAGAAATGAGATTGAAGAAATGTATACTAGTCTGACTGTATTAAGTTGAACTAAATTCAAAAGCCCTGTATGACGAAAAGCTGACATTATATAATGACAAGGAAATGTTTATTTTTAGTTTGACTACTTTTCATTGGTCCAAAATCTCAACGGGAGTTTGTGACAGTGATGTGATATAAATTAAGAATGCCACAGCTTTGTGAATACTTAAGAAAGGAATTATAGTTCTTATTGCTAGCTATTTTTATTTATTTTTTGTTAAATAAAACACAAGTACATTATAAAAGCTACGGACAAGTGATAAAGACCACTTGGGATTAGAGTGAGACACTTTCTGAACAGCGATTCTGTCAGCTAAAAAAAACCCCGTCTTCTGCCAGATATTTCTCTAAAATACACTTACCAAGCAGGTAAATACAAATGATTCTTAAATTAAAGATGACTGAATAGGGTAATTTGCATAGCTATTAGGAGAATTCCCAGTGTCCCAAATGTTCATATATAGGACAAAGTTACCCAGCAGAAAGTTAATAATTTTGCTGTTTTTGGAAAACCATACATAACCTTGGATATACTGTAAAGTACTTCATTAGTAGATAGTTGAAGTTTGGCCTTGTATTCAGTAACTAGATAATGATGGTTGTATTTACATAGCATAATCAGGATAGCTCGTTATGCAGCATTTTATTTTAACACAAATTATAGAACTTCTCTTCTATACGCATTTTAGTAAAACAAGGCCTGCAATTGAGAGATGTTTTGGTCTGAATCTGAATTGGCTTCAAGCTCTAATCCAAGGTTCATCCATATTGTTCAAACTTATTAAAAATCTCTTAAATATTGTATTTTTGTAGGTGTTATTTATTCATTTTTCTTTTCATTTTTAATGTTTATTTTATAGAGTTTGATACAAATCAGAAGCAGTATGTGATTTCTCTCTGTGAAAGGTGCCATATAACCAGTCTTTATTTACTTACTATGACAGCTGTTTTTAAGGCCCAGTTTTTGGGTTTTTCTTTTCTATATTTAAGAGCACAACTTGCAAAATATTCCTACATCTAGCTGGTGAGTGATTTGGGTAGTGAAAGAGTCATAATAGATCATGCAGCACTGAAAAAATGTGTTGTTTTTTTTTTTTTTACTGAAATGGATGGAATTGTATTTAAAGAAAAATCATGCTAACTTTCAGTAGCTGAAAATACTTAATCTTATCTTAATTGATAAAAATTTTTATTGGAAGAAGAATTAGGACATCCTTATTTATTATTTTAGAAAGCTAGATTTCTAAAACCCAACTGTTTATTATGCCCAAAAATGCAAATAAAGAAACAATACCTTGCTGCTGGTTTGTAATAATGTAATTCCAGGATGAAAATAGCCATCTCTCTAAAGATTTCCAGCCTGCTTCTATCGAGTACTATGTATTTGCTGAGCTTGTGTTTTTCTCTGACTTGGGGGTGTGGGGTGGGGAACTTAACTTATTCTAATGCTGAAGTGAGAATTTGCCTATAAGACAAAAAAAACCCAAAACGTGTTAGTGTGAAACCATTTGCAACAAAAAAAATCATGCATTTTCTTCTTTGTCCAAGACAATCACAGCTATTCTAAAAGCACAACGGCAAACCCACTTTAGAGCTGCTGATTGCTAAGGTCATCACATGGGGGTGGTATGCTCTGTCTCCTGCCGCCCACCATGTGTCAAGTATACTGTACTTCAGGTATTAACAGAACAGACTGTCATAACAGACTCGATTTCAATAAAAAAGAAAAAAAAAAAAAGAGGGGTAGGGGGAGTTGCATCTCAAAACAAATGATCCATGTAAATTTACCAGATGAGCAAATTTTATGATAGCACTCACTAGAGTTTGACATGCTTCATGGAGTAAATACCCTTTTTGTAATATAATTTTACAAAATAAAAGTGAAGGTCAACCAAGAAGACTATCACTTCTTAATTTTTTTTTTTTACTTTATTTTAGAGTCTTTTATCACTAATTGCCTGGGTATCTCTAAATGTGGCAGAAGTAATGCTAAATATTCATCAAAATATTCCTAATTTCACAGCTATTTTATTTGTTCCTGAATATTTGGTTTGACAAGATGTGATACTGTTTTCAACACCTTTTCTATTTCAAGTGCAATTATAACTAACAGTGAAATGTCCTGTATTATAAAGCTAATTAGGCCATTTGCTTCACTGAAGACATTGTTTGGAGATTAAGTTGCTCTGACCCATCTGGCTGACAGTCTTGTAGGGTCTCAACTCCCATTAAAATGTCTGCCATGGAGGGCAGAGAAATTTATTGAATCCTATTATTGTCCTGATCTAATTTTTTGAACATCAGCAGACTGTAATTTCCCCACAGCCTCTGACAATGTAACCATAATTGAAGAAGGGCCGTTAAAAAGATTTTTAAGAATACATAAGGTTAAAGCTGATAAACTTGATGTGAATTTTAGATGTGTTGTTTTATTAAATAATTAAATTTAATTCAGTGCATCCTTTAGGAAACAGCCATTAAGGGCCATAAAAAGATTTACTGTGACCATGATGGATTTTTTCTTATTGCTTATTGAATTGCATTACCACAGATATTGAATCTTATAAGGCAGGTGTCTTTAAATATCTTCAGATCAAAACATCAGCCCTATGAAATGAATAAGCACTTAAAATCTAAAGATTTACAGCACAAACCAAGTGGGATACATAAAAAGAGCTCATCCAAAGCCATTTTAAAACCTTTTCTTATGTGCATCTGTTCAGCTTATAAAGGGCCACTTTAATTCTAACGTAGATAAAGATCAAAACGCTCTTTTGCACATGTGAAGACTAACACGCAGGGCTCTAAGAGAATACCCACATAAATGTCTTAACTCGTATAAATTCATACCGATACTTAGGTAGACATCAACTTCAAGGTTTCCATGTTTGTTTGTTTTTTAGGATTTAGCTAATTTTGGATGCCTGCATCAATAAACATATACGACCCAAAACATTACAACATTACTGGCATGCAACAAAAACAAAGGCATGGAGCATCTGCTAAAAGTTTTCCGTCATTGGCTGATATCCCCTCTTCGGCTAAGGCTAGAATTTTGAATATGAAATAATTTTGCACTGGCTGGAAATCCAACAAATTATCTGAGTGATATGGATTTAGACTCATCATGAAATACAATGTTTGCAAAACAGCTAAATATTAACTTTATGGAGCACAGCATTACATGCTGATTTCACTCCAGTTGTATTATGTTCTCACTGCTTCAAAGGGGACAGTTTAGTGTAAAACCTTCACAGTGGAAGAGAAACGGTTTGGACCCTGGACCCTGGTCTGTCTGTTTCATGTGATTCTCCAGCTGAAACACGATACATTAACAAAAGAGCTTTGGAACCAACGTCACTGCATAGTCGCTCAGCGCCTTCTTTAAAAACCACAGACCAAAAAAAACTTTATTCCAGCTTTTTATTGTGTTGCTGACCACAGTGAAGTTGTTTTCAAGTTGGATATTGGATATCCAAGCTCCACAGAGTATGGGGGCGTTTAGCTCAAGGTTGATCTGATTTATGGCCTCTTTAATTGACGCATGTCGGTCCAATGTTGTGGCGTTTACCTCGCAGTGACCCTGATTCAGCGCTGGAACCTAGTCTGGATTGAGCTGATACATTAAATACGTGGGTTTGCCTTGAAGAGGACATATCAGAATACATATCAGTTTTAATACTGTAAATATGATAACACTAGTAAAATAGTTCACTGGAATTACCTCGATGTCCACTGACAAAACTCGGACTACGCTACATAAAAAAATATAAGCCTGACCTAAACAAGGTCGACCCACTTAAATTAACTCAACATAACTGAACACGAGTAACCCGGACAAAATCATAGCAAAAAATTCAGATAGAGCACCAACAAAACGAATTTAGACACTCACCAGAATGGACATGTCTGGAGCAAACTTGTAGATATCTTGGGATGTTGGAGAACGTAATATCAGGACTTCTCACCGCTGACACCCAGGCCATTCGTCTCCTTTTCGTTAGCTCCGATAGCTTAGGCTCCTCGTGTTGTTTACAGGCAGGAAAACAGTGAAACGAAAGTCCGTTTTCCATCTTTTTACCATTTCAGTCGTGTGATCTGACATCACATCCAATAATGCAGCAAGTTCGATCCATTGCTAAATAATTTTAAGTAACTTAGATTTAAAATATCTGTGAGACACTCGTTTTTGTCGGTTATGTTTATGGCCCCTCAAGATGGCGCTCATATCCCTACGTCTAGAGCAGTGACATGACGTTCCAAAGCTACATACGATGTTAAAAACCGTCCTAAATTTTGGAAGGAAGACTACATTTAGAAGCGTGAACAACTTTTTCCCCAAATTACTTTATTAGGATATGATTATGTAGAACTGGAGAAAAACATATTTGAGCCATAATTAGTTGTGTAAAGTATGATCACTGTTGTAATTGATGAAAAAGCTGCTAGCTTTTTTGCTCATGAATTTGAGATATTTTGGCATTAAATGTGTGCATTAAGCTACAGATAAGAACAGTACGAAGTCATTCTAATTCCATAAAAGAGTTCATTAATCACAAAAGTCAAGTCAGTCATTAATGAAATACACTTAACATCAATATCTGTGCAATATGTATATTAATTAAAAACAAAAGAATAACAAAAGAAAATGCATGCATTCAGATGAGTTATACAAATATCTAATGTAGGAGAGGCTCTAATGCGTCATGTCAGACTACTCCACTATCTCTGAGCAGCTACTATCCTCAATGTTTCAACCATTCCAGGCGGGACAAAATAAAAGCATGGATGACCTTTTCAAGGTTACCAAAACACACAAATGGCTTTACCTTTGCAATCATTTTTATCGAATAAAATCCACCTACTATATGAAACTTTGCATTTATAGTCAAAGGTCCTCCACTATTCAATATTTCAGTCAATTCAACTTGATATATCTCAAAGATGACCCAGCCTTTTACCAACTATCAGTTCAGGCAGTTTTGACTCCCAGTGTTGCCAAACAAAGTAAAATGAGAACAGAAAACGGAAGTTATGAATTAAACCAAACTGCACTCTAAATTTCAGCACTGTTTACCATACCAGCTAGAACATAAATTACATCTACATATTTCACATAATTTCTGTCTCTCAAATTTGTCTTTATCATGTGCTCTTTCTATTTCATGTTCTTATTTTCAAATGAGGGGGCGATGCTTTCTCTGTGGGTTGCTCCGGTCAAACAGAGACCTGGAAATGGCGAACTTCAGCATCAGTACGCGCCAACACAGGGGAAGCCATTTCTTTCAGGGACAACTACCTTGGTACAACTCTTTCATGGTGTGCCAAGGTAAATATCCCTAACAGAATTTGTTTCCCCTGTGTTGTCCCTACAGGCTTTGTTTTCTCTTGGAAGCAGGGGAGTTGAGCTATGTTCATGTGCTCTTATTTTGAAACATGTGGCACTTTCTGAGTATCCATTGCCTTGACTGGTTAGACTGCGAGTAACACCGTCATACAGATACCTTCTGCTGTCACTGAGGTCACAACAATATGGCCACGTCTTTCTCATAGAGAAAATGTTGTTTGGGAATTTGTCTGACTTGACTTATGAATTTTTCTTAATTTATTAATATCCTTTACATCTCAAGATTTTAAGGGATCAAATAAAAAATGTTTTAGGCCGTGCTTTAGTCTTCATTAATGTAAAAACTTGTGAACGGTCATCCACACAGTTTTTACGATCAATCTATCAAGTAAGATTGATAGAATTTTTTTTCTGTCACCACAGACAACACAAAGATATCAAAAACAAATATAATAAAGTAGCTGCCACTCTAAAACTGAAAAAGTCTAAGGGCTATGAACACTTTGCAAGGCATTGCATCTCTCCATTTACATTTCCTAAAAATATGTTGTATAATCTTTGTCTAAAAGCTGCAAATAACTATCAATTATCTGCCAATGTTGGTGTTTATGATGATCTAATCACATTACTCTGTAATTAAATTTATTCTCTTACTGATACATATTTTACATATTTTTTTATTATGTAACATAGCTATTGAGAGCTATACTTACTCCTCCTTAATTGCAGTTACAAAATAGCCATTTAAAAATAACATCAGGGCCTGGATGCCAATTCTAATATCTCAGTTGTGGAGGGTGCTAGATTTTCAGGAAAGACAAACATGGCCACAAGCAGTGCTTTTTTCAAGCAACAGGAGGCCTCGCCATGGGCAATGTGACTGTTGATAAACCCACAAATCAACAGCAGATTTAATCTGTGTGTCCCACTTGGCACATAATGGGAGAGCTGAAGCAGTCCAAGCTTAGTAAGTCATTCTTTGAACCTGCATTTACTGAGCTTTTGTTTCTAATCAACATAATTTGACATCGAAGAAAGTATCACAACTTTCATTTCTAGTAGGTAATCACCACAGGAGAGCCCTAGATTCCACTACAGTGAACAAACTTAATTAGACAGAAGTCAGCACTGCAGTTTACCTTCTGTTATACCTGAGGAAACAATGCTTATGAGTACTGTGATGAGCAGAGTTGAGATTAATCTGGAAGTCACCTGTGCAGCCTGCATCATCTTGCATTGTAATTCCCACATTAATTAGGAGCTCCCAACTGATACCACTGAGAAAAACATAAAGATGAATTCTTGGCAAGGATGCCTATAGATTTAACATAAAGATGAATACTTGGCAAGGCTGCCTATAGATTTAAATAAAATCCTATTAGGAAATAACCATCTATGTTTCTAATTGCTCATTTCAAGGTGTTTTTGATAAACTGAGTCTGTCCTATATTTAATAAACAAAAGCATCCACTGGGGGTGGGAGGTATTAATGGAAGTACTCTCAGTTGAAGGTTTGGTAATCCTACTTCTTATTCCCTTCAAAAACAATTTTTAGATAGGCTAGGCAACCCTATTTTACTTGTGACAAATGCTATTAGAAACTCTGTGTTGCACTTGTTTTATGTTGCTATCTATGGAGACAAAACCAGCTTGCAACCAGGATGAGTTGACCTGCTCCATCAATTACAGCTCCTTGTTTCCAAGCCAACCAAAAACCTAGAAATCACATTCTGTATGGTATGATGTGTTGTGTGGTAAGAAGCCACATTGTCCAAGTGTTCTTCCTTTTAAACTTGATTTTAAAAAAAATTATAATTTAAATTATCAATAAAGGTCTGACATTTTAGGCAGCTATCAAAATAAATAACTACTCCATTTATGGTAGATATGGTAAAAGTATAAGATAAAATTGACAACTGTGACTTGAGAGTCTTGTATGCAGAAACAAACATTTAAATTAATTTCAAGCCATTAACATAAAGTTATAAGTTTATTAAAAACTGCCAGCAAGCAAGCTCTCCAGATCAATCACTGTCTACCTGTACTTCTTTGGTTAATGCTGAGCAGGCTGAGGAAACGAGCTGATCATATCAAATCCTCCATGTGAAGGACATACTTGTCTTTCCTGGCAGTATCCAACATATTAAATCAGCCCGCAGTAGGATGATGAAATTTGACTGCACTACACCCTTTAACAGAATACTACAGAGGATGCAACTCTTCACTGCCTTTTAAAACACGTGTATTGCACGATGTCTAAGACAATAGCAAACATGTAATTCTAAAAAATAGTAATAGCAAAAGTACTTTTAGTCATTTTTAGGTAAATTATGTTGGCTTAGTTTACAATTAATGTTATTGTAGAACAAATTTTTTGGTTCATGCTTACTTTCATCAAACATGAGTAACTTAGCAGGAAAGCTTCTTCGCTCTAGATTTGGACTACCCTACCTTCTCACTGAACCCTGGTCTTCAGGGCTCTAAGGCCCATGGGCCAATGCTGACACACCATGACAATTTCTGTTTTATTTCAACAAAAAAATATGGTCTGTAAATTTTGGTTTTAAAAAAACATCCAAGTTCATGTTGGGAGCACTACTTGGTCGGACCTTCAACTTTGAGACAATATTTTTCAGTAGACTCGTGCTTTCTTTTATTTTCATTAACCGAGTTCAAGTTTAAGCAGAGGTAGGCAAAAAAAAAAAAAAAATCCATCTAACAGAGCACTGTTCAGTCTATCCCCTGGAAACCAAAAGGTGTAGGCCAGGCAAGACCATTCATTAGAGAAACAGCCAACAGGCCAATGATGACTCTAGAGGAGCTACAGAGATTTAATTGAGCAGTTTTGGCAAGACTTGAAAAATGATTTTCACAGGCAATTCTTGTCAAATCTGATGGAGCTTGAGCTCGTTTGCAACAAAGAATGAACACAGTTTTTTGTCTCCATGTGTACAAATCTGATATAGACATATAACTAAAGAATTGTAATTGCAGCATGAGGTGGTTTCAATGAACATTAAATTGAGAGCAGGAGTGGATACACAAAGCAGCCAAACCAGTCTGGTAAATGCAGGAACAGGATACAGGAACCAGCTGTAGTAACAGAGTTCACTCTTCATTTTCACATTCACACCCCCTTTTACCTGCCACCTTGTGTTGTTTTTAGTCTGCCATTTTGTCGCATTAGGTGCGCCTTTTTTCATTAAAAATGAGCAGCTACCTGATTTCACTTCTTTATAATCACAAACATACTAACAGAAGATTTTTACTGAAAGATTATTTTAAAAGCTTTTCATTGACTCGATGAGCCAAGTGCACAAGGAGGTCCAGCCTCACATGGACGCTTGGCAGCTTAGGTAAGAGACTGATGTATGGGTTTGACTGTAACCTCTGGGGACAGCTTTAATCCTAAAAACCAATGACACCTCCACCTTTCACAGTACTGCAGTATTTGAAATGTACAGGAGCTGGCATACAACATGAGATAATTGTTTAGTCCAATCTCATTCATTTTCCTTCTGATGTGCTACATGTACTGTAATTGCATTTGTTGATGTAAAGTCATTATAATAACCCTCTTCCTGTGCCGTGTATTTTATACTCAGCAGTGATTTTATGGTGTTTTGCTGCTGCTTCAATTTTATATCTTTTAGAATGACAGCTGTAATACAGTTTGTTCTTAAACTAGGCACTGGATGCTAGAATGAAAATGTAAACATTTGTTTCACATTTGTGCTTTCCCACTACTGACCACTGATTGTTTCTAAAATAATGACTCGCTTTCTCTTTCCATGTTTTCTAGAGATCAAGGCTCTAGAAATGGCCCTAAAAGGGTAAACATGCAGTTTGCTTTGTCATACTAACTGTGCCAAACTCTGTTTCTACCCTTTGAAAATTGGTACCATTTTGTACTTTACTATTTGTACCTTTGAAAGAACAGTTTGGTTCCCATAATTTGAGAAACTGACTTCCTCAAAAACAAGCTTGCATGCTTTCACAAAAGAACAACCTTACATGTATGTTTTGAGACTGTGGGTGAAAAAGCCACAGCAAAACAACCACCCAGACACAAGGAGTATAGCCTCTTCACAGAAATGGACTGGCTGTAATTCAAACCAGGCAACAGTTTACAGCAGAGGTTAGCAACTTTTTCAATTCAAAGAATCACTTTTGCCCCTGCAGCTACATGTCGAGCCACAAAAAAGATTTCAAGAACATGTACTAAATGAAACATTTTAATTTAGAAAGTAAGAAAATTAAACTAAAATGTATTTATATGTTTGGATTTTACAACACAATTAGGTAAAACGATTCCAGATGATAAAGATCTCTTCCATAAATATGGAAAATGAAGAAACATTCTGGACTTAAAAATATTAAGCACATAGTAAAACAACAAAAAAATGTGATTCAAACTAAGAGTATGAGTAAATATAAATCATGGAAAATATTACTGCCAAACAATTTTAGTGACTTGGCAAACATAAAACATGAGCAATATTATGTAGCCAAACCTTTTACCTACAAGTTTGGATTTACTTGATGACTTTATGGTTAAGTTTTAGTTTATCTAGGCTTAAAATAGCCACATATAACTAAAAAAACAAAGAAATCATACATTGTTGTATGATAATATTTTAATCTAGACAAAAAAACTGTACTGTATTACCACTGTAAAACACCATCACTTCCCAATGGTTCCACTTGTGGATGTTTAAAATATCACACAAATTTCAGCTCAGCAAGAATTAAAGATTTCTCACTTCTAAGCTCATGAAAATGAAGACCTAAGCTGGTTTCATTGAGCTTGAAGTATTTTAAGGCAATAACCAACCTCAAAGTTATGGCAAGGCACCCAAGTAACACCACAGAACAGATTCTAAATGAGGTGCAAAACACAAGGCTCTCAAGCATAATGTGAGCGATTTACGGCATCTGTTCCAGGTGGGTTGGGAAAATATTGACAAGCAAGCACCACTGGAGTGTGTTCAAGCAAATAATAATATAACGACAATTATTGCTGGTGCTCAAGCTTTTGCAGCAGGAGAAGAAAAATGTGTTTGGATGACTCCCAATTGTCACTTGACGTTTGAATACTTCACCTGCACACACTGCAGAGTTTAAGGGTTAATGTTTGAGATCCGGCAACAGAGAAGCATCTTTGCAAGGATGACTCATGCAGTGAATAAGGTGTATAAATGTCATCAAGTTGAAAGCTGGAAAAAACAAAACACATCAAATAATTTCAGGTTAATTATCAAATAAAAATCACAGCTGTTTGATGGCTGAGAACTCAAATTTATCAAAATAAGAATAATTTGCAGGAATGTCTCAGTCAAGATGTTTTTCACAGTACTGGGAATGAATGTCATTTCAAGTACTGTCAAGCACAGTGCTTGGAATCTCTTTGTAAGTACTGTATTTTTCATAGCACAAATATACTTTAATGATGTGCAACATGCACAAGAAAAGCTAACAAAATCAATGTAATGTAAATGGTTGACACCTTAGTAGTTCTACAAAATGTGTCTGAGCAAATCAGCGTTCTGCTCTCAGTGGGAACTGTTTCTGTCATGCTGCACTTTTGGAGTCTTTTGTGCATAACTGACTGCAGTGTGGATGAAGCAGCACATTGCTGGGTTTATGTAGTCTATTGTTTTTTATATTTCTTACATTAATGCAAGAAATGATGACACATTTTGTCAATTTCCCACCTTTTGCGGCATCCCCTTATTTACTAGCTAATAGGTTCTGCAGTTTGAAACAGACAAAATGATTGGCCATGTAGTTCACAGTGCGCCTCCATTGTGTCATGAAGTCAAGCAGAGACATCGTGCAAATCTCTGAACAGTATAGTCAAGCCAATACAAGTCCCCTCAGGTAAAGTGACTAGCTGGTGATGACGTTTTTTCCAGCTCAGGTTTTGTTGTGTCAGCTCTCAGAAATGAAGGTCATACTGTATTGTCATGAGCTGAAAAAGAAACCCGGATTCTCTGCCACAATGGTGAGTTGGTCATCCAGAGCGACAAATTTAGTCAACCTTTGTGTAATTTTTTTTTCTCTTTGCTGCTTTCTCGTGGAAACTCGTGTCCTTTCTGTACAAGTTATCTAAAAATGTGTTGCTTCACTGTACCTGCTTTCAGAGCTATGAGGGAGAACTTCTATTCAGCCAAGTGTTTAATTTTTAAGTGTAAAATTAAGCTGGAGAGTAGTTTTTTCACTGTTCCATTTTGAGCTTGTAAAGTGCAACTGAACTACCTACATTTTCTGTTTTGAAACTATTCAAAATTATTGATAACTAATAGTAACTCGAGTTGGAGAACAACACAGACAGAGAGGAGTGCAATTCACTACTCTGATTCTGAAAATTGAAAAATGCCTCAACTGGGTCTTAAGGTCAATACCAAGAATCAAAACAGGACATCCCTAAATATTACCAAGAGGAGGGCAGCAGGAATCTGAAGCTGATTCATTTATTGCACCATGACGAGGCATTAGGGCATCGTTTTAAGTAATAGGCTCCCTATTGGACAAATGAGCTTTATAAAGCAATATCTTAAATTATATGAGGATTGTAGGGTTATATAACTTGAAGAAAACAACACTAATACATGAATGTGATGGTAGTAAATGCTGCATAAACTCAGTCCATGTATCTGTGGAGGTCTTGAAAAAAAAATGGATTGGTTGTCAGAGGCAGAGGGACAAAAAGCTGAGTTCTGTATAGTAATATAAATTTCAAATCTAATATTAATACTTTATTATACATAGCACGTTTTATATTCATATAAAAAACACTTCGAGACAGTTCATGTTTTGAAAAAAACAAAGCCAGTTTTTCTGTCCTCCATGTGGTGAAGCATCGAGTACCACCGAATACGGGTTTCTTTTTCAGCTGATGTACCTTAAGTCTGGCACTCAAGGCAAGACCTCCTCATGTCAGGAAACACCTTGTTATCCATTGTCCTGTTGCTATTTAGTAACAATTCTTTGTTACTGAATTGTAATTCAGTAACAATTCAGTAATTAATTACTGAAAGATTTCAGAAAGGTCTCTCCAAGTCAGCATCCCCTCAAAGGGCTTTGAGAACCACTTCAGTAAACCATGGTATATTTTTTTTTCCAGTATTTTATGGAAAAATGCAAATTGGTGGCAGTTTTGTTTAGTTATATTTTTATGACTGTAAATGTGAAAATCTACAAAAGTCCCATGAAATGAAAAAGTCATTTTGAAAAAATGTATATGTTCTAGGAATTCAGCTGTAGTAACAAATTTGCGAAACTTATGTCCAAATCCCTAAATTGAAAGAAGAAACAGTTTAACGCTCACACTGATGTTTCAGGGTTGGTTTGTTTTTTTAAGAGTCCTGCGAGCTTTACAAAACCTGTACCTGTCTCGTGTTAGATTTCACTTAATGCACCATTAACGTCCGCCTCTTGTGCAGCAAATATAGATTTAACAAAAGATTAGTCACTGCACCCTGTTAGACTATCAATATTAGAGAGGTATTAGATGTTGTTTATACAACGTAGTAGACATTACTTGAAACAATGTTCCTCATAACCCTAGAGCTCAATGTATCAGATGCTGTACAGCTTCACCTTAAACAAATTGGGGTGATGTTTCTTAAAAGGCAAGTATTGCACTTTTGTTGTTTTTCTTTTTTTTTTATTTCTGTACCTGCAATTCAGCAGAGTCTTTGTGAGAAGTGGTGCTCCCATGCTCTTTCCAGGCCATGGGCTGTACAGTAATCAATGTTGATGAATGAGTAGGAAGGCTTTCTTTATTCCAGCCCTCGCTGAATAGAAAGTTTCCATTATCTCTCACAATGTATTCACTCTATCAAAGTGACAGGGTTGAGGCAAGGCACACTCCATTGCCCTCACTGTGCCCATACCTACCTTCATCCGTCTACTCCAAAAAAAAAATAAAATAATAATAAAAAAAAAAAGGGGAAAGCCGGAAGAGATTGTTAAAATAACACTGCTGAACCCTACAAAATCTATAAGACTAACTGGTGAATCTCATCCATCAAAGCAGTACAAATCCAATGACATGTACGCATTGTGTAAAAATATTCTGTAAATCTATAAAATTAAATTACTGAAGGGCTGGTTTTGTTGTTTTTTTGTTTGTTTTGTTTTGTTCTCTTAGAAAATATCATTAGAATTATTTTTGTGAATAAAACAGTGGTGCAACATTGATGGGAATTTGATGCAATTAATTAATCAAAATAAAATAATAAAATCTTAGCCCCCCCAAAAAAAATTCAAAGTGAAACATGTCTTTTCTGACAGGTAAATAAATGACGTGAAAATAAAAAAATATACAACAATTTTGATTCTATTTTTCTACTGTTTTGATGCAGGAGAACAGATCATACTATATTTTTTATTTCCAATATTTATCTGGACCTAGAATACTAAGAACGTCCACATTTTCCAAGACTGAGACTAATGGAAAAAAACTAGTTGATACAGAAAATTGGGAATGACTTGAGTAACGTTTAACAAGTGTACTGATATTTCAGTCATAAGTGGCTGTTAGCAATGAAGATGATCTGCATAATCTGAAATCTGTGAATATTCTGCACTTGCTTTTTAGCATGCCGTACATTAAGTCCGATTATGTAATTATTATTTCTCTGCAACTCACTGGTTCTCAAAAAGTGTATTGTTTCTCATGTTATCTAAATATGGACATATTTTAGGAAGTAAGCTTAAATCATTTCTATTTTGTTTTTGTGTGTTTTTTTTTTTTTTTACCATTGACGCTGCTCTTATTTATTCTTTGACATATTCTTTGAGAGAAAACATCGATAATGATGTCTGCATTTCTAAATTATATTGGTCTGCAAGCAGATGTAGAAGCTGAATTTTTGACTTTATGTTTGCAGTACAGTGTTTAAGATATGAGTTTGCACTAACATTTAGATTTTCTTCACTAATCCCTGGATATTAAAGAGACAGAATTTTTAGTGCTGCAATGTGCATTAGTACATAAAAACACTGCTTATGGGAAATTGTGTGAGCACAAGACAAGAATTGAGTAAGGTCCACAAATATGCTGCTCTAGTTTGTTCAGGCTGAACAAGTACAAAAAATACTATATAACATTTTTATTTACTTCAATTACAACCATGAAAAGGGGACTATTAATAATGCATATAACCCTTATGTAACTGCCAAAGCTGCATTTTTGTTCCATTAAAAAAAAAGAATGTTAAATTTCTATCGTAATCCATACATCAGCTAACAATTAAAAAGGGTTACAGACCAATTATAGAGAAGAGACACTGAATGCACACTGCTCCCATCTTCTTGTGTCAATAACTGCTGCTGTTTATGTTTCAGGGGCTGAATGTATGATTTTTATGTTGTTGATCTTGGTCACATGAAGCCCTCTGAAAACATAGGAAACCTCATCTTCCTTAGTTCAGAGAAATGGTACATGTATCATTGTTGCAATAAAACAACATCAAACCAAAATGAGGTTCTAAGCAGTTTTTTCTTTAGAAAACACATTTACAGTGATGATCAATTGGGTCTGCAGATCCCAACTAATCAGTCAATAATCCCTTAAATATAAATAATTATAACCAAGAAGGAGTTCCCAGGCAAAAAATTCCATTCGGCTTCCTGAGTCATAAAGAGTAAAATTCACACTTCTGTGGATGTGACATTCCACAAAAGTCACTTCATTTCTTAACATTTAGACCTATGTAAGACGCGTTTTTAATAGCCCAGCTTTATCTTGTAATGTGTGTTTAATTTGCCCCGAAATGTATGACTACAGCTCGCCACCAAACTTCAAAAATGAGAGGTATGTTAAAGTTTGTCTGGTTATTACTAGGGGCACACCGATTTATCAGCCAGCCGATTAATCAGTGCAGATTTGATTAATTTTGGGAAATCGGTGATCGGCCGATTATTACATGTGAAGCTGCTGATCTCATCCAGAATCAACCACTGTCCTCTTTTGCTCTCTGAGAAAGGTCTCACTGACAGACCGGCTCACCAAGTTATGTCGGCATGTTTACGATTAACAATAGGTACCCCATTGTTGCCAACTCAGCAAATTTCTTGCTGCATTGAGCAACATTTCAGACAAAAACAATTGGTATGGGCCAAACTCTGAATTGGCAGGTTCAGCTTTTTAAAAGATTGGTAATCGGTGATCGACCTCTCGTTATTACCTTTGGTTAAAGATGCAGGCAATATGGCAGTGTTGCAGAAGCCATTGATGGAAATTTTACCTTAATGGAATGTCTAAACTTTTTTCAGTAATTTGGTTTAAAACTTTTAAATTTTCACTAAATAACTTCCATAATGATCTGTTGCCATGATCCTCATTCCAAGTGTTTTATAAGTGCCATGTTTTCCTAAAATATACACCCAGGGAAATAATGACAGAGAGGCAAAGCAAGGGTTCAAATTGGCAATATAGTGGTTACAGGACAAATTCCTTTCTACTAAGCCATTTTCGCCCCAAACAATTTAATTAGAAATATGCAAATAAAAGAGGAAAACCACACCCATAAACTACAAATGGTTTTATGCAAAAGAAAGATATACTGCCACATGCCTTGTGTGAAGTCACCAGAGCAAAATGCACATTAGAGATTAAATTGAATTATATTTGGAAGAACAATTTACAACAAAAGAGCTAAATTAATAGGAAAAAATTATATTACATATTGTTTTTAAGTGACAAACTCAATTCAAAGTAAGTTTTATTGAGTTTACATGAAGTCTCCATGGTAGATTTAATGAGCCAAATCATTTTTCCTTAATAAGATCTAAATTTTAAAAAGCTACCAACTTTTTGTCTTATACTTGCATTCAGTTGAAAGAGAAAAAAAGCACAATTTGCATATAGATGATCTAATCTTCATCTTTAAAATAGGTGACCGACAGTATTACATCTGATTGTTTGTCATTCGTCATTCTGTTTTTCACTCTTTTTAGGTCCTGCGTTTTATAGACTTATCAGTCTGAAATATGTTTTTGTAGAAAATTTGATATAATTTAACTGAAGATCTCCACGTCCCACTGACAGATGCCTAATATCAGTTGACAAGCACTCAAAAAATCATAACAGAACAAACACGAAAATAAGGGAATCGACTGCTGAAAAAGCAGTTTTTTTTAGTATGGAATCGAATCCAATTATATCTGATGTCCAACTACTTGTGTTTTACTTGGTATGATCCCTCTGCTACACATCAAAGGATATTTCTCTTTAAGCCACTAAATGCTATCATCCACTGCAGCAATTTAACTGCTGGTTACTCAACTGTGAAGTCAGCAGTAAAAGTTTAGAGGTCCATATGCCGCAAATATTGAATATCAGGCTATAGCAACATCAGTTAGGTTTTTGGTCTAATGAGACACAAAAATAGAAAGTAAGCCGTCTTTGGCTCTTTAAAGATGCAGTTACTTTTTTCTTAGAGTCTTCCTGTTAGTCTGAAATCTAAACCAGTTAATGTTTCCACGTTCCGACACACAACCAGATGGTCTCATTCGCAGTTGCTACAGTACACTGAAAACCATGGACAGTAAACAAGATGCAGATGCTTGGTTTGAAAACAGACAAGTCTATCAAAGTGGTCCAACAGCTTGATGATAAAATTTGTGTCTGCATTGCCAAAAAGCTGTAATAAATCTTTGGGGAAGAATAGTCTTTTTAATCAGGCTAACAAACTGAAAACCTGACAGAAAAAAAAACACTTATCGCTCAGCAGCTCATTTAGAAGATGAGTTTTTGATGCAAGTCAATAAAAATTTATAAGACAATTGGCAAATATTTGTTAGATGGCTCTTATCAAATAAAATGTTTTTTTTAACCCTTACAGTTACAAAATGAAAGGAGCAAATAATCAGCTTGATGTGAAACCGGTTTGAAAAGTTTCTAAAGAATGTCTGGCTGCACAAAGAATTAAAACTAATGTTCACTGGCAGCAATGAGTCCTATGGCCTTCTCTCTAAATGAAAAATATTCATTTTTATTTCTATCAGTATGAAAAATAAAGCATGCAAGCAACAAAGCTGAGTGCTGTCACCAATCTTCCAAGTAAATTGGCATACAATCAAGTTCAATTTTCAATCACACATTTTTCCCTCCACTCAATTTTCCAATAATAATACATTACTGCACTACATTACAGTGAGCTTCTTTATCAATAAACATTGGGCTTACTCTTCTTGTTGATGGTGTCCATTATTTTCTTAGAATTAGAATTGTCAAGTCATCAGACATGATTGTATAGACTAGGAATGTCCAAACAACTTGCTATATAAGCCAAAACTGCCAAGTTGAAAGTCATCACAGACTAGATGTTTTTTCTTCTACTTAAAACTACAGAAACTTTGCCATTTGGACCCTGCTTACTAATGATATTACATTTTAATGAAACTAAGTGGGCAGATTTTTTAAAGGAATCTGCAAATCATTCTTGATCTTCAACATAAAAAGAATCTTTTTAGCTTTGACTTATTAAAAAAAAGCAAAAAAGCAATTTCCCCACTTTTATCGATCGTACCTCTCTTTTGAGATGCACCTAACATTTTCCATTTCGGGATATTAAATTAGTGAGTAATCTCGCCGTAGAAAGCTACACAAACTGGCCACCTCCTTTAACTACCTGGGCTGGTGGATCAAATATGTACCATTTTTGAACTGCAGTTAAGAGTCACATAAAATCATTTCAAGTGCCACAAATGGCACCTGGATCGCACTTAGGAACCTACTGGTGCCGGTCATAACATGTCCAGAGCATAACATTTCCGTAATAAAAATCCTTTTTTATTGGTCCTGTGTAATATTCTATTTCTTTAAGAAACAGATTTTTTTCTTTCATCGGCTGTGAACACTTGCTATACATCATTCAGTCTGCAGTGAATCTATAATTGAGCCAAAAATAATTAATCATTTAAGAGACTTGGGTTTAAAGTAATTTTTCAATTTTACAAACAAGTTCCTGCTGACTGGAAGTTGTATTAACATTTCAGACAGTTGATCAATCCGAGCTTTATACCTCCGTCAACCTGAAATAAGTTTTTCACATTTTTTAGCTAATCTTAATGAGGTATGATGGGCATGAAAA